>JAAKBF010000159.1:0-1245371 GCA_012656075.1 Phytophthora hibernalis | reverse complement strand
CTTGGAGTCGCAGAGGACTGACTTAGTGGCTCTGCGAGGAACCTGCACTCCGTCGAGTCGACCATGAGTCATTTGGCTCCAAGTGTGGTTCAGCTCGAACGCAGTGCGGGTGATCGCCAGCGGCAGGTCGATCGCTCGAGCGAGGACCTTCGACAAGCGCTTTATCGATGCTCGGAGAGCGAGAGGGCTCGCGAATGACTGTGCTGAGCTTCACAAGCACTTTGGGTGGCTCCGCGACCTCTACTCTCGCGTTGAGGCGTTGGAGAGCCGTGCTCCTCCGACTGCTCCGCCCTGCGGCTGCTCCTGTTGCGACCGTTCCTCCGTCGGATATGATGAAGATGATGGCGAACGCGTTTCGCCACTTCGCGAATACGTCGGACTCTCACAGTCATTTACCTCGGCCTGGTGATAGGGCTTAAGAAGTCCACGTAGAACGTCGGGTGCGTGGCCATAGCCGACGGCAGGTCCAATGTGTATGCGTTGCCATGGACTCCGATGACCGTGAACGGCCCCGCGAACTGTGGACGCAGCTTTGTGCTGCCCACCGTAGTGACCGCCTGTATGGGGAGGTTTATAGCGTTTAAGAGGACCTAGTCCCCAAGTTTAAACACATTCACGTTCCTTCGCCCTCGGCGATCACTGTTTCCTTCTGTGTGGCTTGCGTGGCAGCCATAGCGTCCCGGACGCGTTGCCTTACGGCTACCCCAGTCTCTATGAACGCCAACAGGTTCCATTGACGGACGGACGCAGGCCTGTAAAGGCCCGCAGATCTTCAGCGCCAGCCTCTACCCACCCAAATTCGAAGCTGGAGGTAACGACAGCGGCGTACGCGGGTGGCGTAGCTTTACGTAGAATGGGGTGAAACCCGTCGACGAATGCACATCATTGTTCGGCGCTAACTTCACCTGCAGCAGCCATGTGCTCCACTTCGTGGGTTCTTCGGCGCAGACGCTGCTCACATCTTCTAATACGCAGTTCTCCCGCTCGGTTTGACCATCTGTCTGCGGATGGCCCGCCGTGGACATGTCCAATCTCGTCCCAAGAAGACGGAACAAGTATTTCAGGAAGTGTGAGACGAAAGGGGATCCCGATCACTCACGAACGCCTCCGGAAGTCCATTATGTCGAAAGACATTGTCGACAAAGATTTGAGCCGCTTGCTGCGCCGTTACACTTTTCTTCACCGCGGCTAGCCACAATCTTGCTGATACGTCAAACGAAGGCGAAGATGCCAGTATGACCGCGAGTGTCCGCCGGATGCTCGAAGATGAAGTCCATACTCACCGCCAACAGTCGGCCGCCACCGTCAAGCTCATCAAGAGAACCGATGACGAGGAGCGGGTTTCACACGTTGGCACGTTTCGCACGTCTGCACGTACTTCCGAACCCACTTGTACATGTGAGGCCACCAGAAGTTGCGCGCCACGGACGTGTACGTCTTCTCACGTCCAAGTTGGCCGCTGAGCGGCGTGTCGTGTTCCTCGTAGAGGACGCAATGCCGCAAGTCCTCGTCGATAGGAACGACTATACGGGCTCGTCGCCTTCATCGACTTGGTATAGAGAAGACCCTCGACCAGAGAGTAGCGGTGCAACCGTGAGCGCGGCCGCGCAGTTATCTTCACAGCTGTGTTTGGCGTACCGAGTGTCTTAACGAGATCAGCCAGATCTTCGTCCTCGGCGTACACCTCTCGCAGAAACTCATAGAGCGGGGACTCGAGGTACGTAACGTGCGCCAGCTGGTAGTTCGGACGTCGGAAAGTGCGTCCGCGAGGACGTTCTGCTTTCCTGGTTTGTACTCCACCGTGAAGTTATACTCCGCGAAGAAGGAGAGCCACCGTGCCATGCGTTGGGAGATGAGGCGACGATGTCGCAGTCCGCAAGGACGCGTGGTCTGTGTAGATCACAAAGGGTTTACTGCCGCAGGTGCACCCGAATTTCACCAGCGTACTTCATAGCGAGAAGTTCCTTGTCGTGGACCGGGTAGTTCTTCTCTGCCGCCTTTAGTTGGCGCGACTGGAACGAGACCACTCACTCTCTGCCATCGGCATCGACTTGCAGAAGCCCACAGCCAATGGCAAAGTCCGATGCATCGCATACTACACTGAACGGGCGATCGTCGTCTGGCAAAGCCAAGATCGGAGCGCTCTGCAAGCTTCTTTTGATAGACTCAAACGCTTGGTGAGGCTCGTCGTTCCACGACCATTCCGTGTCATCAGGAGGTTGGTCAATGGCCGCGCCAACTCGGCATAATTGGCACCGTACTTGTGCAGGTTGGCTAGGCCAAGCCACTTACGTAGGTCCTTCTGGGATACGGGAACCGGCCACTGCGCAATCGCGCAAACCTTCTCCGGATCCGCGCGGATGCCATCCTTGCCAAGGAAACATCCCAATAAGGGAATCTCTTCGGCGCCGAAGATGCACTTGTTGATGTTCGCATACAAGCGATTCTCGCGCATGCACATCAAAACCTCGCGGAGGTGATCGATGTGAGCCTCGACGGCCGTCTTGTCTTCCGAGGCACGACTGTGCACGAAGATATCATCGAAGTACGTCTGTGCGAACGCCCGCATCGGCCGAAAAAGTTGCGTCACCAGCCGATTGAACGTGGCCGGAGCGTTTGACAGCCCCTGGGGCATCACAAGCCACTCCCACAACATCCCTGGTAGTTCTCACCGCTGTGAGGGGGACGTCGGATTGCGCATCAACAGCTGATAACATCCGTCGACCATGTCGAGCGCGCTGAAGATAGTACATCCTGCCATGTTGTTTTGCAACACGTCCCTCCGAGGGATTGGCGTGGACGCAGGTATCGTCGCTGCATTCAACTTGTTGAACGCGCGCACCATACGCCACTTCCCGTTGGGTTTCCTCACGCAAAACGTTGGGGACGAGTGTAGCGACTTCGACACACGCACCAAGCATACGGCATACTTCGATGCGAAGAAGGCGTCGATTACGTTGACTTACTCCTTCGGCAGTGGTAACAGGCGTGTGGTACAGTACGTGGTGCCCGGCACCAGGTCGATTTCGTGGCGAACGCCCCTTTCCGGAGGCAACACCGATGGTGGATCATCGCTGTCGACATCTGAGAACTCCGTCAGGAGAGGGTAGTACGGGTCCGACAGGTCTTTTAGGATGGCCGCGCCGTACCGTTTCTGCCTCTACGAGGACCTCTCATCTTCACGCACCTCCGTTCCATGATCGAAGAGGTGTTCAACTCGACCGAGACGTGTTCGCGGTGGATGAGGAACATCTCTCGAACTCGCCCGCCTTCAGTGAATCCAAGCACTCTACATATGAGAGCTCTTCCAGCTCGAGAGCTCCACTACGGTAGACAGGGAGCCAGATTCACCCCTTCCATGCGTTCTCCCGTGAGAACATCTAATACATCTGGTGCTGTCATCTTGCCCGAAGGGACCGCCCGCAGTGTGACCTTCCTGCAACTGAACCAGCCTGAGCGTGGAAGTCCCTGCCCGAGCTACAGCTCCAGCGACTTGTCCATCGCCGGCTCCACGGGCCTGAGCGACGCTCTCGATCTTGAGAGATCCATGAGCCTCATCGTGAGACACACACGGAACCTCCGTACATTCTTCCACATCCACCGAAGGCTCTTGATCTCTCGAAGATGCAAGGCACGCGGACGGCAACGCCGAAGGCAGATCGAGTATTTCAGTAGTGCCATTCGCCGCGTGGCATGCGATGCTCGTGCACAAACCCGTCCCGGGAAGAGGAGGGGATATGGCCCGCCAGGGCTCTGTCCGCGAGGGGCTTGTGACTAGCACCGATGGTGCGACTTTTCCAGTCGATCCACGGCTCGTGCTTTGTCAACCAAGGCATGCCGAGGATAAGATCGTACCGATCATCCATGTCAAGGACAATGAACGGTTCGACTGAGTTGAAGTCGTCAAACTTGACGTTCAAGGATAGAAGAACCTTTCGCGTAGACAAGATGGTTTAAGTCGCCAGGCGAACAGATACATTGGAATTATTCTTATATGCTTCCAAAGCACTAGCGTACAATGCACTGTTCCTGGCCACACTAAACTTTGTGGCGAAATAGTGTAGGACGCTACCGAATCAATCTCAATCAGGATCGTCAGCGGTTCGTCGTACACTTTAACGCTGGCAGTGATGACCACGAGGTTGGGCCGTGCGGTGGCCACGGGAGACACAACATTGTCGTCCCTGGAACTTGCTCTTCAGGAGGCGGATGTGGCTGAGCGACCGACCTCGAGGGAGCGAAGCCACCCAGCAGGGCGTCCCGCACCTACTTGGAGACGTCGTTTTCCGACCTCGCAGATTCGATCGTGTTCAGGGACGGCAGAGCCGCCCTGGCCTTGCCTACCTTTGCGGGTTCGAGGGACAGTTCCGACGGATGTGACCAAGCAGGTTGCATCCAAAGCAACAACCACTCGCGCGTTGGTTAAGCTGAGGTCGAGTCGATTCAGACGACGAGATCTTCATGGGAGGGTCATTGACCGTATCCGAGCGACCTGCATACCCCTGCGCCGATCACACGCAATGCTCTTCCAACATGACAACACCACCGCATTGAATTGCAGAATCTCGAGGCCGCTATGGCGAGCGCTCCCTCTCTGAACGACGTCAAGGTTACGGTCTTCATGAACGGCGTTCGGCCGGGTATTGTCAGACAGAGTTCTTCCGCAAACAGCCGAAGACTTTCAATGATGACGTAGTCTTGAAGCGTACGCTTGCCTTGCTTGCAGCGCAAGTAGATCGGTCGATAGCGATAGGCCACATTGGCCAAGAGGAATGTCGAACGCGGCTCGTGTTCCATGAACGCCCACGAGGTAAAATACACCGGATACGACGTCTCTCGTGGTGTCGCCCATGCGCGTGCACGTCCTCCCAGGTTGGAAAGCGCGAATGTGACTTGGTCTCTGGACTCGTAGATCCCCCCAGCGCTCAGCGCTATCGTGGTCTCTCGAATCCACAAGACAAGACTGTCTGCTTTCTTTGCCATCAAATGTCAGCACCAACATCTTGACGGGCCTCGTTGTTCCTTGTCGCGCAGCGTACGGAGCAGGACCCGAGGGGCTCGCCTGCGCCGCACTCTGCGCCTCAGCTCGCATTGTCGTGAGCAGCTTCCTACGCTGCAGCGCTCACGTGGGCAACCAACGACGACTCGTACATTTCGAAGCGTTCCACGCTCGCCCTCTGTTGATGCAGGTTGGGGAATCCTGCGAATGCTGCCTCACCCAGGAGACTAACCATCTTCTCCAGCGTAGCCCAGTGGGCATCTGAGAGGTGAGGAAAGTCCTGTCGGGACGGCAGCCGGCTCCCTGAGTTGTCCATTCTCAGAGAGATCTTGATTGTAGTAATTTGCGCCGGTCGCGGGAGTGACTACAAGTGCTACCAGGTGTGACGGGGTCACACACACCTTAGCTTTAGAGGAAGCGTTAACGCGCTAACCACAACAGACGCCTAGCGTTCCTGCTGTAAGCTTGCAAAGGCCTGGCCTTCCTGTCCAATATGGTACCGAGTACCAATTGACTTGCGAACTTCCGGGTTAGAGTTAAACTGATTTATATTAAGAACACTGTTGTAGTTCTAACTACTGCTAACTATCTGCATACTGAATCCCTGTCTGATCTGATCTGTCCTAATGGGGACCACCCATTTAGATCTACTGCTTTAATACAACTGACGTACCACTTAAGTACGACTGAAGTACGAATTAAGTCCTTGACGTGCCACACACCACGCGTGTGACGGACACCAATGGTGTGGACCACATCACAGAGAACAATGGTCGCCCCTGTCAAGTGGCCCCATTACAGTATGCTTCGACCGCAGCAACTTGAACCCAGTGGCGGCGCTCCCACAGTGCTAGACCAACGTCTGCCTTCGTGGGGATGCCCTGAAATTGGCGCCTCATCTTGATGGACCGGGCCAGGCCGGTGGTACGGGTCGAGATTTTGGTGCCAAGCGGGTGCTGGTCAATGGAAAGGCAACACGGCCGTTCCGTCATCTTCAAACACATTTGCTGCCAGAGGTGGACAGGATTGGCCCAATCCGCCATGGCTTGATGCCAGTCACCGAGCACGGGACTCGACACCTTTGGTAATAGGCAGAGTCAGGCTACTATTGTGAATCTGACACCAGGCCGCTTGTGCACCCGGGGCAACAAACCCAGGCATCAAATACGGCCCGGCCATCAGAGCGAGGCGCTGTGGCGGTGTCCCTGGCGCAGTAGGCACCACAGGTGCGAAAGTGCTTGGGTCGGTGCCGGGAACCGTGGAGAGCGTGGCTGTCACTTGGGTAGACCGAGATCCCGGTGGACGCCCTTGAGCAGCAGCAGGAGGCGGCGAACCATCGGTGGGCCCCACAATCGATCCAGCAGTGGCCGATGATGCTGAAGGGGTAGTGACCGAGGGCACCGCCGGCACGGATGGCGTCTGGAGGTCGCAACCGCTGCCGGAGGAGCTGTCGTCGCCACCGACGAGACTGACGACGCGGCCGAAGACGACGACGACACGAGCGCAGCAGCCGAGATTAGGTCAGATAGAGCCGGAGGTGCCTGTGAAAGCACAACCGAGGCAGCTGGCGGAGTAGTGGCCAACGCAGCTGAAAACGGTACGAGAGCCGCTGATCCGGCCGAAGGCTGGAATGCAGACACTGACTGCGGTACTGCCGGATCCTGAGAGGCCGCATGCGACGAGTTTGGACCGATAATGAAATCGTCCGAAGCCTCCAGGGTCTCCAACTCCAATTTCGATTGTAATGATGCCAGCACCGAGGCGCTTCGAGACGGACGGCCATCGCGACAAGGTGGCGAAACCAACGCCGACGAGAGTGACCCGGACGCAGGAACCGCAGTTGCCGAAGGCTCGGTGTCATCCCCATCCCCCGACAAGTCAACGTCTTCGGCCTGAGGGTGAGGCAGAGAGAACCCCGCGGCAGGCGTATGCGTGGGCAGTGGCAACGGAAGGCTCGGTGGCGACCCTGCAGGAGGCGATGGCGCCAGCGACACCGGAGATGAACCGACCGAGGGGCGCGGAAGCGAACCTGCTGGAAAGCCAGACGCCTGGAGAGGTGGTGGCGAACTGACCGAAGTTTTGGCGTGTGCCTTTGAGCTAGGGCACCCAAACTCATAGACGGACGACCCAACCTTTGCTGGCAGGAAGAGTCGACTTCGACGGCCCCAACGGAACTTGAGGAGTTGAGTAGGGCGCGTCGACGTTGCCTGCTGTGGCGGAGTTGGAGATGCTTGCTGTCGGAGACGCTTGCGCCTATTTCCTTCGACGTTGGGACACAGACGGAATGAGCGGCAGGTCGTCCGAATCCTCGGAGGCATCACCAGCAGCCGACGCTGCTTTTGCTGGAGGTTTGGACCCCGAGTCCGAGGCTTTGGGCTCTTGGTCGCTGCCTTCCGAGCCCTCCAAAGATACACTCCGACTGCGCTTCGAAGTGATGCTCGGAGGTGCGAGGCCCAGCAATTCCCAGTCGATGTTGTCCGCAGTGATACCTGAACGAGGGTAAGAAGAGCTTTAGAAGACTGATGGGGCAAGAAGAGACGAGCAGAACGTACCAGCAGAAGCAAGCACCAAGGTGTCAACATCGAGCTCGTGGAGAGCAGCGTGGCGACGCAGAATGGAGTTCGCCCGCTTCAAGCTGGCGACTTGACCTTCGAGGGCTTGAACTTGAGAAGGAACTGCACCGACCGAGGCTTGGTCGGAAGCCTCGAGGGCGGCCCGATGCTTGGCCACCTGGTCCGTATAGGCCACCACACCAGTCTTGAAAAGCTCGCGCTCCTGGTGGAGGATTCACGGCGTCGATGTCATCGAAGCCTCGGCCGTGGTCGCGCGAGCAGCACACAGCCACATGATGCGGTCGTGGCCGGTGATGGCGGCGTTGGCTTGACGCAGGTGCGCGGTGCTCGTCCTTGAGAGCGATGTACGACTGGCGGAAGTTATCCAGAGAGTCACGAGTACGGCTCTCATCGCTCGAGGCCTGGGTGCAGAAACGCTCGAACTTCTCGCGTTCTTGCGTCTCTGTTTGGAGCCGGTCCTCGGTGTCGACAAGTCGAGCCTTGAGCTCTGCCACCTCGTTACGTAGGTCGACGACGAGCTCGGCTTCACCCGGCGGAAGTTGGGCGGGAGCCACCAGAACCTCACCGAGGTCTGTGGCGCGCTCCATCAGGCTGTCGAGCGACGAATCGACAAGCCGAGGATGCTGACGGGCCACACCAACCACGAGTTGACCCAACTCGAGGAGACGTTGCTCAACCAGGGACCGAAGGCTCAGTCGAGGCAACCGGAGGAGGAGCGGTCGGTCTTACATCCCACCGAGGAAAGGCGAGTGTTCCGGGCGCCCAAGGGTCCTGAGACCGCCTCAGGTGTACCGCGAAGCAGGTATGCCAGGAATGGCGAGGCGTCGGGCGATGAAAGAGGCGTGCGAAGCGTCGAGCCCTCGGTTGCACCATCGTCAGCCGGAGGAGGACCAGCAGGATGTTGTGGAGGCGGGACCGAGGCCTCAGCAGAGCTGGGAACGTCGGCAGGAGCATCGGCAGGCTCCGGCGATCGTGCCTGGGGTATTGAAG
The DNA here is from genome assembly GCA_012656075.1 of Phytophthora hibernalis. Taxonomy (NCBI): domain Eukaryota; phylum Oomycota; class Peronosporomycetes; order Peronosporales; family Peronosporaceae; genus Phytophthora; species Phytophthora hibernalis. The sequence continues at coordinate 1,236,809 of JAAKBF010000159.1, read as the reverse complement.
CAAGATGGAACGAAGAGTTTGAAGGTGCGCAGGAGGTTGAGATGATAAAGGTGGAGAAGCTTTCATCGTCGCCCGGGGCGATAGCACGGAGAGCGGCAGCGGTTGCGTCGCTGAGAAGACGCGACGGATGAGCCATGACGCGAAGATGTGAAGGGCCACGACGCGCACTACTTATGCGACCTTGCGTCGAGGCGGGGGCAGTTGTGGTGTTGGGGCGCTCGGTTGCCAGTCGGCAAGGTTGCCCCGGCTGAAAAAGTGACCGGCGTGTCCTGATCGGCGGATTACATTCCCTGACCACGATAGTTTAGTGACCGAGGTCTCGGTCGGGTATAATAAATTCCCGGCCGAGAGTTTAAACCCTCGTTTGCACCCATACCCTCGGTCTTATAGAGCCGGGTACGGGATCACATACTGAGATGTGTTCACACTGGTGACGTGAAGTGGTCTGACTCTTGCACAGCTTCACCAATCGGAGACGACATGAGGACCCAAATGATCACGATTGGTGGATCGCGACCCGAGAGCTGCAGCTGTGTCTGGTTACATCCGGTTGTGTGACATCTGGGCGAGACCTGACTGGTGTACCAACAATGGGGTACACCCCGACCTGATTCGTCTGGCGCAATCATTCCGATACGCAATCTGTTGCAATCATTCCAAAACGCGATCTGGTGCAATCATTGAGACACGCGATCTGCCAACTCGCGATCTGCCAACTCGCGATCTGCCAACTCGCGATCTGCCAACATGCAACCTGCCAACTCGGGGGTTGATCTGGAGCAATCATTTCGGTACGGGCGATCACATGGATTGTGGGTACAATGGAGCTATCAATTCGTTACGGTATCGCGATCTTGGTACATAATATCAGGTTCAAGGTACAATGCGCAAACGGGAAGCACGCAAGAGGGATAGGAAGAGAGCGAGATGGGGAGAGAACTTTAGGACCTTTACTTTGGTATAATAGATTCTGATTTGCCTTGCAAGACGCAAGTGTTTTCTAGACTACCGGGGAAGGAGGTACATTGGCCTACCCAAAGAAGAACTCGCCACGTCAACCAAGAACACGACGTACACCTGGATAGCTTGACCAGGGTACGCTCGCACGTCAATCTCACCACAAGATCCCGCCAAGAGGAGGCGGCAAGCAACGGAAAGGGCTATAACAGCACAAGAAATGGATACACCCCCACGCGATCGGCTTGAACCAAGACTCGATCGCAGCACACCGACGACCGCGTGAAGATTACCCGCGTGGCCGTCACCCACCTAGACCCCGGAAGGAGCAACCAAGCTCCAACCCCCGCCTTGGTCACCACGGAACGTCATCGCGAACACCGGAAGAGCGTAACCCGCCCAGCCGTCGGGTACACAAGGTGACTACAAGGTTTCGATCGCGCCAGATCAACGGAGTACCCCTCCGACAGTTGGTAGTCCGGGCGTACCGTGCGCAAGCTTCGACCGCGTCAGCAATTTTCGTGAAGCAGCTTCGCCACAATCCGTTTAGGCAACTCGACACTATTGCCGGAGTTGCAGCTCTGTAAGGAGGCGGGTGGACGCGGCTGCGTCGAGGTCGAGCTGTCCTTGTGTGGGCTCTGCGACGGGGCTTCAACTGTTCCGACCAGCACCGCGAGGGGGTCGATGAGTACGTGAATCGCGTCCTTCCAGGACAACAAGTCCCAGTCGTACACCTTCTCCATCTCCAACACGAAGCCTGAACCGCGCAGCATCTTGAAAAGTGCCGACGCCGCGAGGCGTACGCTCGTGAGATCCTCCAGCACGGGGATCGGACTGGGTCCTCGGAGCTCTCCGATCAGCTTCGGCTTGAGGAAGTCCAAAACCGGATGGCACTCGAGCTGTCTGAACAGCTCGACGCGACTCAGTCCGTAGGACATCTCGTCGGCCGTATACTCTCGTCCCGCGTCCATGCTGGCCGGCTTTAGCGGGATGTCGTCCACCGAGTCCGGCGCGCGCAGCTTCTTCTTCTTCGGCTTCCCTTTCTTGCGCTTGGGCTTAGCGGACGGGGTTTGTTGGTCTTCAGTCCTTACAGACTTCGGACGGAGGGGTCTCGACGTGAGTCGATACCCTTGGTGGCTTCTGGGGAAGCCTCATCAGGAACGGCTAACTGTTCTTCGAACGCCTCCTCTTGATTGCTGACACCATGGCCTGTCGTGAAGGTTTCATCGGAGCTCCACGACGCGTCGGGACTCTCTTCGAGCCCGCTTGCCGTCGACGACCTTCTGATCGACGGCGCTCCTGCTTTCTGTTCCTTCTTGATTGTTACCCCACCTTTCGGAGTAGTACTGCCGGGTCGCGGAACCATAGTGGAGTAGCTCCTTAACAGAAATCTGTAAAGGCGTCCTCGCACAAAACCTTCGCGCTAGCGTCGGTCAAATTCCCGGCTCTTGAATAGCGTATCTCTGGGTGGGGTGTGGTCCAAGTTGGTTAGGAACCTATGAAGCGTGCTTCTCAGGCGCAGCGCGGATTCTCCTCGCTCTGCGTCGCTCTTGCTCTGACGTCTCACTCGTGCGTGACGACGTTCTCTCTTCTTTGACCTTGGTCGTGCGGCGTTACCGGGTCGGAGTTTCCTCGGTTGTACACGGCGTTATCGGGCCCGTGCGTTCTTCGGCGTCGGGTTATCGGCAACGCCCGGACGGTATCGTTTAACGTGTCCCTCCTATTGGGCACGGGATGTGGGGTTGAGTACATCGATCCAGCAGCGAACGACGGGGCCGATTTATCTTGGGGCTCTTCTCGGTCGGGGCAGCTGGCTCTTGGAACGAAGGAAACCCACTTGCATATCACAAAGAGAATTCGGCTAATGTTGTCCTATCCTATCTGCGTCTCCCTCATCATTCATTGGCTCTCTGGCTTTCTTCCTATCACTTCCCGTCGTACCTACCCATCATCGTTGCCCAGATTTACATTGATCACGTGACCGAGTTGCTAAATCGGGGTCCGTCTAGATCAGATAGGCACACGTCGCCCCTTATCGGGGTCGCTCTCATGTCGCAGGACTTGTCCCAAGAACGTAAGCAAACGGGGTGGAGCCGTTGACTGATCCGACTCTGTCTTTCCTGCGGAAAATCTCATTTCCCGTCGCTCCGTGTCGACCCCATCAATTGCTTTGCCCGTCTCCGTCATTCTCCAACACTCCGCTTGGCGCCGGCATTCCGCGTTGTGCCGTCTTCAGATGGTTTGCTTCTCCGCAGCAGGATGCACACAGCATCAGTTTTATGCGCTCAGCGGTGATGACGAACTCGGGGAGTTCGAACAGGCGGGCCAGCTCCCATACGCCACGAACATCAAAGCGAAACTCCTTCTCAGCCTTTGCGTCAGCCAGATATGCGATGTTAAAGCAGATGTCGGGATGATGAGTCGCTCCGGGTGGTAGTAGATGGCCAGGAGGACGTACAGCTCCTTGCTTTTCAGGTCCAGTAGGAAGGGGAGCACGTCGTCCATTGCTAAATTCGCTGAATGACTGGTGTCGAATCGCGTTTTGACGCAATCAGATTTGACTGTGGAAGAAACACAGCTGCGAAATGCCTGCCTAAATCCGTCACCTCCGTTCCTTCACCCATAGGCTGTTTGTGGGAACAGGAGAAAGGAATAGGCATTGCGAAACCTCTCTATTGTGGACTACGTGCGCTGTTTCCAAGAGAAGAGCCAGCGCACGTTGAATTTCTCACTCAGATCACGGTATCATGTACAACAACACAGCCGCGTATGTGCACCAGCGGCTGGAAGGCCAGGTATGACTCGAGTGGGGGCTCTTGGATACGTGTTTGAGGAGGTGGCGCTGGCTTACAAGAAGTTGATGCTGAAAAGTACAGCGCTGTTTGGATAATGCTTCAACTCCTATTGGGCTATAGGCGGGCGTCGCTTTCAATCATATATACCGTCGTGGGGTTGCTCAGGCACATTTGGATCTGGACGGAAGCCAATAAGGTACCTTGCTCCTCGAGAAAGGTGCTGAATGCCCCTCCCCTCACAGACACATTCACACATAAGGACAACATTTGATGGGAGGGTATTATCAATCCTAACGCGCCAGGCTTTCCTGCTGTGCTTGTCTCGAGCAGAGACGTGTCGAAACTTTTCTCATGAGGTCCTGCAACTTACCTTGTGCAATTGACGCTTTGTTTACTTGAAACATACTTTTCAGCTCCGTTTATCGGCTTCGCTCACCAGCTTCACTCCTGCGCATAGAAAAACCTTTTTGTGTTGATGGTCATGAAAGTTCGTGTTTAAAATTCTAGGAATGAGCAAAAACCGTATCATGCTTTTGTACCTTGTTGTTTAATTTTTAGCTCTCAAAAACAAAAATTCTTCCTCCCGAATAGGGAGATAAAACAGAAATTGGAGCCGGCCAGTGGCCTTCTCACGGGTGTTGGAGTAGTTTTCAACTAGCAATCACGATGCATCAGCAGAGCTTCACACACTATCGTATTGCCCCAAGCACAAAGATAGACAGAAATTAGAACCACCACTTAAACTTATACTAATAAACCACCCTCACGAACAGCCCGATGTTTCTGGTGCTGGACCCCAGAATCAATTGATATATTCAGCCAATCCTCGCCGAGTATCGCCTCAGACCCGGAGAGCCGCACGACACCAAACAGCTCGGAACGAAATGGACGGACCCGCTGGAAGCGAGAAGATCATGTACACGACGGTGCGTTTGCCCCTCCATACTCAGTCATCTATGCATACCTAACTCATTGCACTTCTTTCTTCTCTGTGCACAGGCCACCGGTGCCTTCTTCGGCGCCGCCATCGGCTCCGTCGAGTCCGTGTGGGCCATCCCCAAGCTTGGTGCGTCACTTCGTCTTGCTCTTCCCTGCTGCGGTGCAGAATTCTCATTCATCATCATACTGTTGCTATGTATAGGCGCCAAGCTGCCTAAGCTCTCGAACCAACTGAAGCACCTGGGCACGCGCTCGGTATGTGATGGCTCTCGCTGAGCTCAAGTCAACACCAACACTGACTTTATCTTGTGTATTGTTTGATGCAGCTTGTGTTCGCTGCTGTGGGCTGCATCTTCTCCACGGGCGAGTACCTGTCGGCTTCCATCCGCCAGAAGGACGACGCGATCAACGCCGGGGTGGGTGGCGCGCTCGTGGGCGTCGTGCCTGGCATGGTGAGGCAGAGCATGCGTGTGGGTGTCGGCGCCGGTGTTGCTGCTGGTGCTGCCATGTGCGCCGCGTCGTTCTGGTATGTTGGTCATTTAACAGTTGAACTGTAACGAGGAGCTGACGTTTTTTGTTTGCTCCGTTGTACAGGCAATCTTCGCAGACCACGGCGTTCGAGAAGTACGCGGCTGCGCGCCACGCCGACCGCTCTTAAGCTCATTATGGCGAAGACAAACACAACAAAATCAAAGAAATGAAGAGACTTGACCAGCTTGGGAAGCTTTCTGCTTACTTGAAATGCAGACAGTTTCCAGTGTTTCTACACTATCGAGGTTTTTATCTACATGTAGTGTAGCGCACGGTCGCCTCGGTGGCGAGACGTAAATCAGCAAACATGAGAACAGTGTACGGGCGGTAGAGTGGAGTCGGTTTGTACATTGATGCTGAAGCGTGAAGTCAATGGGTCGCTCCTCAAAGTTGCGAAGGCAAGACTAGTTTAACCATCCATGGGCGATGTTCACCTGCTGACCAGTGCACTTTCGCATTAGTGCAAACTTCGTGTACGCACCACAAGCAGTAGGTGCTTTGAAGATGACACTGTCAAAAGAACTACATAGTACAGAAGTATTGCTGACAGCTACGGCCTAGGCGAAAAGCCGCAACTCCGTCTAGCCTGATGAAAACGCATTTGGTTGTTTTAGTATGGAGAGGATCGTGAAAACCCCTTCTTCACCGGATAATCCGAAGGGATCCCTCGACCCCCATGCTTGATATGGGCTCGCCATGCTCAGACCAAGTCACCACCGACAGTGCGACGAGGCCGTATGGTTGAGCAAGCAAGCCGGTAACGACACACAATACACGGAGCATAGATATCCACGCCTTCCTTCAATTTACTGCGACTTCCTTCTTTCTCCAACGTCGTGAGATCCACAATGCGCTTTGTTCAGAAGTTGCTGGAATCCCACGATTGGCCAGGAAACGACGCTAGCAACGGTTCAGCGGTTAATTAAGAGCGGCGCGTTGATTGGCGAAGCTGCGATATTAATAACCGGTCCAAATACATGAAGCACCGGCATCACTTCAACGACAAGCTACACGAGCGGAGACAGACTGGCGCAGTTGGAGCCGTAGAACCCGGCGAAGCACGAGCACTCGCCGCTGGAGTAGTCGCAGATGCCGCGATTCGCGCAGTCCACGTGACACAGGTTGTCTGTTCCCCCTGTACCGGCGCCACCGTCGGCGAGCACTCCTTGGCAGTCCGTTTCGTCTACAGATGTCATGGGGTCGTCACCGGACGGGCAGTGCTCTGCAGCAACAGCAGCAGTGAGTAGAACAGCAGCAAAAGATAAATGACGCCACACCAACCACGTACGTCGAGAGCAGTCGGGTCCAAACCACTGCGAGAGCTGCGACTCATCGGCCCCGAGACCGACGGGCCAGGACGAGTCGCACAAGCAGCCTTGGACGCGGTCTTGGTCCCATGTCGTCCCCATCCCGTCGCCCTGGTAGATCGTCACTGGGGAGAGCGGGAACGCACTGGGTTCCGCCGCCATATCGCGCATGCTGAGGCACTGCCCATGGCCGGAGCAGCTATTCGGACAACTACCTGCTTGGAAACGCAGCATGAATCACCACTCGTAGGCTACCGATATCTCGCCTGAACGTACTCCTCTGACAAGCTGATCCTTCGTATCCATAGTAGCACAAGCAAGTGCCACTAGCTCGGTCGCAGACCCCAGCACCGGAACACTCGGCCTTGGCATGGGACGCCGTTGCACTCGTCGGGATGCCGCCCCACGACGGACCAGCGGGGCATGTTCCTGAACCAGCATTGCAACAGTTTGTTGTTCAGTGCAATGCAGCAGTCGAATGCAAAGCAGTTCACGCACGCAGCGAGCAGTCGGGCGAGCGGTAGTCGGTGATGTCTGTTGAGGCTCCGTAGCCCTGGTAGCACTCGCAGGTCTTGGTGAGAGCGTCGCAGCGTCCGTGGCCGTTGCAATTGCTCAGAGACGCGCAGAGGTTGCCTGTGGGCACCCCTAGTTGTGCACGCGTCAGTGGGCAGCTGGCGATGGCGTAGACGGCCAAGAGCAGCGCAAGTCGCCGGCTGGCCATGGTCCGCTCGGAAGTGTCCGACATGGGTACACCCACAAAACCCTCTCTAACCCGATACGATCGCGTCTCTTCGATCCTCCCTGGCTTTAACCACCCTCAGCCTAAACCACGTAGTCATTATGATGATAATCAATACCGACTACCTGGTGATAGCCTACGCAGGTTTTTCGAAACGGCCGAAAAAAAGATCATCAGGTTGGTTACACTGGCAACACTCGCGGTAGAGAGCGAGCCAGAGAGTAAAGCGCAGGAAGAAGCCGACGCACCCAGCTAGCTATTAACTATCCTGCTACAGCCCCTCCCCTGCGTCATTGTGCGAATCGCTCCGTAGCTGCGCAATGGCCGAGCCCAATCGCCCCAAAAGCCCCAAGCGGGCGCTCCCTGTCATCGACATCCCACTGCAGAGCAACATGAGCACAGAGGACGCCCCGTCGCTGCCGTCGTCCCCACATCCGCCAGTGCAGACACCCTCCTGGCGCTTCCCTTCGTCACGCCCAGTTGCTCACTGGCGCTGCAGTCCAAGCGCGTGTGGACGGTGCGCAACGCGCTGGTGGCGTCCAAACTGGCCTCGTGCAGCCTCGAGACGCTCGTGGCGGCTGTCGACGCACATGCGGCCACGGACAGCGCGTCACACCTCGAAGCTGACGAGCTGGTGGCGCTCGTACGCGCGCTGCCGGAGCTGCGCACGGGGAGACGTTCAAGCCCATGGAGGAGACGCTGGAGCGCATCTTCCGCTCCTTTGAGGCCACCAACCGCACGGACCTCTACCAGCTGGCCACGGGCTGTCTCGTGCTGCTGCCTGGAGACGTGAAGCGCAAAGTGGAGATCGCCATCCAGTTCAGTCTCTGCGGCTGCGGAGTGGAGGCGAGTAACCCGGTTACGCTCTCCATTGTACGCACAGCGCTGGGCTGTTTACTGCTATCAGTGTCGGCTGTGTTTGATCTGGAGACAGCCACGGCTGACCAGTTGCAGTCCACAGCATCCATTGTCACGACCTGCGTGGACGAGACGGTGGCGCGCATGTTCGCGGCCAATTCACTGGCGAAAGACAACTTTGCTGAGTTTGAAGAGCATGTTTGGCCCTGGATCGAGGCCAATAGCAGCGCCAGTAAAGCGGTCCCGTGGATCAAGCTGCTGGACCAGAAGAAGTGGCCTGGATCCAAGAAGTTGACACCGTCGACGCCGCAGGGATCGCCTGCCAAGTGGGGGCTGCCCGAGGAGCCATCCACGTCGAATGAAGCAGAAGATGATGACTATGAGGAGGAGGAGACTGCCGAGTTGAGCTTCCGGTTCTCCAGTGTGGACGGCGGCGTGCTCACCATTGGCGAGCAGCAAGCGGTCGATTTGTACGACCTGCTGGTGCAGTCTGCTTTCACACGCGTGAATCCCCAGGCAATGTACGAAACGTTTGTGCAGCACACAGGTGACGGACTACTGGAAGAGGAAACGTTTCTTGAAGCCATCGAGGAGTTGCTTAGCATGACGGACAAACCGCACTTGATGGAGAACAACACGTTTTGGAGAGCATGCTGGCTATTTTCCGATCATTTTTGCCGGAAAACTGCCCTACAGTGGACGCGTTCGAGATAGCCGCTGGATTCAGTCTCCTGTCGTGGGGCTCAAAAAGTGACAAGCTCGCGTCAGCGTTCCATTACTTTGATGGTGACTGCAAAGGTTATTTGAACCGCCAGCAGCTTTGGCGATTCTTGCGGTCTGTTCTTATCACGCTGCTGCATTTGTCACCTCCAACTGAAGCTGTTTTACATCGATTTGGTTCATTGGCTGAGCTTGTGGACAAAGGAGAAGAGGAGATTTTAGAAGCTATCATGGATGGTCTTCCGTTTGAAGAAGATGATGACGAGGAAGACGAAGAAGAAGTTGGCGACGAGGAAAATGAGGAGAAACGTCATGTAGAAAGTGAAGGCAATGCCAGTTACGTGGATGAAATTGACGGTGACCGCGCGCGCGCGAACTCAGACATGCGCCTCGGTCTTTATACGTTTGAAGACTTTGGATTGTGGTATAATGGCGGGGCTTTAAAGGCATGAGCTGGCTAGAGCTGCTAGACCTTCGCAAGTGGGTATTTGTATCACCTTCTTTCGATTTGGAAAGCCTTGACACTCGGTCAGTAGACCCAATCGTGGCAAGTAACAACTACTATACGGCCAATAACATCCAGGTGGACATTGACGCCGTAGACCCTCCAGATGGAATTCCAGGCATTAAGAAACCATATTTTACGTTTGCGGATGTTATCGATGAAGAGGATGACGAAGACGATGAGGATCAAGGCGTGGCACTCGATAGACATCACCCTTCGCCTGCGTCGGCATCGATTGAGTCATCTTCTACAGCTGTGCGATCCTACAACAGCAGCATCCCAGCAACACTGCCTGCTATTTGTTTGAAGAATGAGATTGTGCTGGAGTTCGACCTTCCTTTCGATGCAGACGAGGATGCAATCACGGAGTTGCCCGTGACGAGTCTAAGCTTTGATAATGGCGACTTGATTCAGTACTTCGAACTGCAGCGCGTGATTAAGCTCAACCAGGTGCAGTTGTACCGAGTGTACGACGTTTTTGAGCCGTTCATGGAGGATCCATCTTCGTCGTGTATCGAGAAGAGCACATTTGACAAATGCGTGGGGAAGCTTCTCCCAGTTAACGTAGCCCCTAGCGTCGCGGCTGCATTTGGTGCGAGCAGTAACACTCGTATCCCTCCTCGTAGTGTTGGGCGTGGCAAAGATCCGAAAATGGTGGCGGATACCCTCAGTCGGCTATTCTTTGCCTTTAATCGGGGTGGCACAGGCAAGATCGATCTGGTTGAGTTTGTATCTGCGTTTACCATCTTCTGTGCGGGGTCTAAGAGCGAAAAACTCGCCTTCGCGTACCGACTGTTCGATGCTGATGGTGATGGCTGCCTTACCCGCCGGGAGATGTGGAAGTACCTACGATCTTTCTTGACAATGCTACTAGCTTTGGGAAATGGATCTGAATTATCCGCCGAAGCTATTGCTAGCGTGGCGGATACCACCGCGATTGAAATTGCAGATTGCATTTTCAAAGACACTGACAAAACTTTCAGCACCAGACAGTCCGTGAGTTCTATGCACGAAGGAAGCCAACGACACAGTTTGGACATGCCTATGTCAGCCGATACAGCCTCATTTAGAAGCACATCGCGCCACCACCGAGGCCAGGGGCGCTATGAACACCGCGGGTCATTTCCTGAAGAGAGTAACCTTCATCTTGTTGGTGCAGCATCAAGTGCGGCTGGCGCTGGCGCTGGCAGTGCCTTTATTCGTGGAGGCGTCGTATCGTTTGAAGAATTTGCTGTCTGGTACTCGCAGCATGGATATACGATCATTGCTTGGGTTGAACTGTTGGACACGAAAAAATGGCCGGAGGTGAGTCGTTCGGTGTCCGACGCGATTCTTCGATACATGAGTCGCCAGCAGCATGCACTTGAAAATGCCACGCAAATGGGCTCCGATGACACTGGTTCCGGGTCGTCAAATGACACCGTGTCTTCCAATGAGAGTACTCATCGTGTACAAGAATCTATGCGGGCCAACTTTCCTGAGTCTGACATGGCGTTATTAAACACAACTACTTTCCGAACAGCAGACCGCTACGCCGTAGAAGCAGGGATGGATGCTGTCAGCGGCATTTCGAATCTCATTACGTCTCCTCCCGCCTCAAGAGCAACAACAAAAGATCTTTCTTCGGTGGCTCTACAATTCAAGTTGACGAGCTATGACAACACGACCCTCCGCATTCGACTAAAAGACGTTGCGATTGTATACACAATTTCGGAACGCATGAACTTCAGTCGCATGGCATGCGGTGAGCTTGTACACTTGCTGAAGAAACATGCGCATAATCGCTCCCTCACCAAGCCGGGGTATTTACGCGCCATGCGCGATTTGGTGCCGCGCGATGAATTGTCGAACGAGGACCAGGAATTTTTGTCATTTCACTTGCTGCGAATTTTCACTCTTTTCGAAAGTGAAAGTGTCCTGCAGAGCGGCGAGGTGAGCGAGGATGGCAGTACCGAGAATGGTGAGGACCAGAACGTCAGATTTGCTAGTGGTGTGGGTATCAACACTATATCCGTGGAAATGTTGCAGTTAGTCGCTGGAATGTGCGTATTCTGCGGCACGACTAAAAGTGCCAAGCTTGGTGTGCTCTTCAAGCTCTTTGCCTCGCACGGAGACGGCCACGTATCTCGACGCCGTCTCTTTGAGATGCTGAAGTCCATCCTGGTCGTGCTGTTTGCTTTCTCTAGCTACAATGCTACAAGGGAAATTCAAATGACACCAACTCAGTGAGTTCGTGGAGCACAAACTCCATTGCGGAGCGAGCTGCTGGTGCTGTCGTGTCCAAGCTTTTCTGTGAGGTCACATGTAAACGTCCCGATTCCATAAGCCTTGCGGAATTTGCTGCGTGGTATGCAGCAGGAGGGTACATGGATTCCCCATGGCTGGAGCTGCTGGACCTGTCCAAGTGGCCAGCCAAGGAAGCTTTCGAGGCTAGTAAGCGGGAGAAGCCTCTCATCTACGCGTTTGATATGTTGGAAGAAGGCAGCATTTTGCACTTCACGGAAAGTGATATCTCGACGTATCTGTTTATGCTTCGTTCGACAAAGCTTGGCGACTTGGGTGTGAGCAAAGTGTATGATGCACTGCTGGCTTATGCTACTCCATCAGCAGAGGAGGCACTTAAAATGTCCAAGGCGGTTGGGACTCAGAGCCGCCGAGGTCAGATGTACTCTTATGCAGCTGTGGAGGAAGATGAAGGGGCATACCTGGTTCTCACTCGTGCCAACTTTTACGAATGCGTGCGTAGTCTGGTAGCAAAAGATGGCATGTCGGAAAAGGCTCAACAGACTTCGTCCAAGCTGCTCTCAAGGCTGTTTAATGTATTTGATCGCAAGCGCTGCGGTCGTGTGAATGCGCTGGAACTCGCTTGCGGCCTCAGCATTCTAGGCAGAGGCTCTAAAAGCCAGAAGCTCTCACTAGCGTTTGATTTCATCACCAAGATGCGACAGCAGCGGCACAAAACACTCGCAAGCTACGCGCCACCTCCTCCCAGCACTGCTATGGGTTTATCTGGGGGCTTCGGAACGGCTACCGGTGGATTTGGTTTCGGACTCGGTGGTGCTCAAAGCAATCAATTCTCGATGAGCGGCGGTGGTGGATTTGGATTCCCAGTACTCGTGGCCTCGGATCGGCTGCCCAGGGCCTGCGCAGCGGCATGAATCGCCAAGCTCCACCCATGTCGGTGGCTGAGCTAAACGCACTTCCGCATTCGGTGCTGTTCATCTATCTGCGATCGTTTTTGCTGGCACTAATGGCTCTGAGCGACGGAACTTACCGCCTCGGTCTGGAGAAAATTTACGTGGAGGCTGACGATTTTATCGAGGAAGCAATGGGTGACCTCATGACTGATGTTTCGACTAATGGTGGTGGCAATGGAACAACAGCTACCACAGTCTCGGGCTACGGCAGCGCTCGCTCACGAGCTCGCGTGACCTTCGAACAGTTTGGTGAATGGTACAATACAGGTGGCTACCAGCTTATCTCGTGGGTGGAGCTGCTCGATGTTAGCAAATGGCAGCAACAACAAGATTTCCAGGAGCAGTCGTCGATGGCAGGCCCAGCTTCCATCTACCAGAGCAAGCGTACGTCCCCTGTAATGGGCTCACAAAGCCGCGGACCAATGTCTGCAGCAGCTCCCTGCCTGTTGAGCCGATGCAGCCGATTCAGCAAAATGCGAAACCGGTAACGCGCCGACGGCAAGTGCGACAGAGTGATATCGTATCGACCCCGTTTGTTCGTGGTCTCCCTGGCATCGACGGAAATTTAAAGGCCGATCCTCGAGAGTCGGCGGGGGCTATCAGTATGAGCTCGGATGGACCTGTCATGGTTTTCGCTGTAGCCAAGGATGCTGCAGAGTTGCAATTCTTCAACGAGGACATTTCGACACTCAAGCTGTTCTTGCGACAGACGCAACTGCACACGGTAACGTCCTGGGAGCTGCAAGGTGCAGTTCTCGAAGCCCTCGACTTCCCAACTGCTTGCAGCAATGGCATCATGTTGACACGGCGTAGCACGTTCCTGCGTGCGCTGCAGCAAGTGTGTGGAACTCTGCCTCTTCTTGCTCCTTCGAGTGGGTCTAAAGATCAGACTGGGTTCCTCAGTGACGAAGGAATGGACATGCTGCACCGTCTACTCGGTGTGTTTGTCCGCGAGCCTTCTTCTGACGACGAGGAGGAGCAGATCACAACTGACGGCGATGAAGACGACGAGTCGGAAGACCCAATCGACATTGGTGCGGCGATTTGCGGCCTGCTGATTGTTTGCGAAGGCTCCATGTTGGAAAAACTCAAGTGCTGTGCAGCGCTCATTTCTGATGACGACCGAGAGAGCGCTCTGAAGGGCGAAGGTGAAGGTGACGAGGAGGAGACCGAGGGCCCGACGGTGCAGCTAGAGACCATCAGGTCTAGCCTCATGTGCTTCCTGATGGCGTTCTACGGCATGAGCAGCTCGCTCAGTGCCGAAGTGGCGCGGTACTCGGCAGAACTGGGCGCTGACGCCGTACTCCGGTCTTTCGAGGCAGTCGAAGATGCCAACAAGGAATTGGACCTGCTGAAGGACGTGTCGCTACGCGAGTTCACCGCCTGGTTCAGTGAGGCCGGATACCCGTCGCACCCGTGGCTGGAGCTCGCACAACTCAACCACTGGCCAGCAGCTATCAACGTCTGCGGTAGCAACGGCATCACCGACGACTCGGACGATTGAAGAGGTAGTACCTAAGTAGTTATCAAGTACGATAGACCCAGGACAGTATAAGCTTGACCTTTTGCACAATGTATAGTTCTCTACTCGGTCTTGGGCTTCTGATCACACAGTGTCTGCTCTGCAACGTCTCCGTGCAGGAGGAACCCCATCCCGACCAGGATAATGGTAGCTCCGAAAAACCACCTAGTGGGCAGGTGCTCCTGGAACAACAAGAAGCCTCCAGCAGCCGACAGCATAAAGTTCACGGCGGCGCTGGTGACGGTGGCTGTGAGCGAGTCTGTCTCGTGCAGCCCCTTGACGAAGAAGTTGAGCATGAGGCCGTTGGCGCTGAGCATGAGCACGAGGCACAGTGCGCGCACCGCAGATGATAGTAGAGTGCACGACTCGGCCAAACTGGAGGATTGACATTGCGCATCTAGATACTGCAGTACAGAGGAGTCCCCATCAGCCCCAAGTTTGCCCAATAAACCGGCCAGCGCGGCGAGGGATCCGGCGATTGCGCTGGAGGATAGATAAGGACGGCGTTAATTAAGGTGGACGAGGTCAGTGGAACTGCAGCAGTGAAGTCTCACCTGTAGCGCATAGTGTCGATTTTGCGAGTGCCCTTTTTTAATAACGGTAAAATAATTTACCGTACCGCAATTTATGGCTTCCCGTACCGTAACATAATTTTTGAGGTAGAATAACTTATTAATACCGGTAAATTTGGCAAACTTAACTAACCGAAAATTACGGCATAACTTACCGAAAATTATGCTTTAAAATTCGGTAAGTTATCTTACCTCGAAGTTTTGAACACAAGACCGTCGACGTGTGGCACAGCTATTTCTGCCGAATGAACTCGCGGTCTTACCATGACTATGAAGCTTGCCTATATTTGCGTGCCTGCGTGCATGGTCCTCGGTTGCAATGCTGCCGGGCCCTCCACTTTCGACTTCGCGCTGCGTTGCACGGCACCTCCCCAGCGACTGAGTACCTGTATCCACGCCCGCTACCAACTATGAGGCGCTTTCGGAACATATACGCGAGTCCCAAGACCCGCAAACGTTCCAATGCCGCGATTGCAGGTATCTGCCGCACCAAAACACCGCCTGGACGCTCGTCCACTACAATGCTCTGGGGAGCGTCCGCGATAGCCCAGATGCACCAGCCTGTCAAGCCCAAGACGGCCACACCGAAAGCACATGTACATAGCAAGCCGAAGCCAATGAGCACCGTCGACGCGCTGGTGGAGCGATTCCAGTCATTGTCGAAGGCGCAGCGGTATAATGTCATCTCGCGCGTGGCGAGCAACTACACGAACGAGCTCGAAAAAGTGCTCAAGACCGCCGACACAGACCGCGACGGCTTGCTCAGCTACGACCAGCTGCGCGGACTGCTCACGTCTCGCTTCCGTCTCCGTCCGGTGGCCAGCAACAACCCAGCGGCGTCGCTATCGTCTCGCGCACTAGCTCCGCCTACCAATCGCCAGCTGAGGCTCGTGATGATCAGCTCGGCCATTCCGTTCGTGGGTTTCGGGCTCGTGGACAACCTGATCCTGTTGATCGCGGGTGACGCTATCGAGACTCACTTCCACTCATCCTACGCCATGTCCATGCTGTGCGCCGCCGCGCTGGGCAATACCGTGGCCGACGTGGTGGGCCTGAGTCTCGGTGGCTGCGTCGAGTCCATGGCTCGGCGTCTCGGTATCCCAGATCCGATGCTCTCGAAGGCGCAGGCCAACATGTCCGTCACGCACTGGTGCAATTTCTTTGCGTCTGCGGGCGGCATTACGGCCGGTTGTCTGATCGGCATGATCCCGCTGCTCTTCATGAACCACGACGCCTACGAAGAGGAGCAGACCGGCGAGCCTGTGCAGAAGAAGAAGCCCGCGTCGATTGACCCTTCCACTACCACCGAACCATCAAAATAGATCCCACCACGACTGAAAACTGCAGTCGTAACACCTCCATGAACCTCTTTTGCACCGCGCCTTGCCTTCCAAAACTTCCCATTTGTCCGAGCTTTGATCCGTTGAACGCTACAGACACGCGACCGTCCGAGATTACACTTGACGTTTGTATGATTCACATTGCCAAAAGTTTTACTTCAGCCTCGTATCTTTGCCGCCGAACCGTTAAACCACATACAAACTCCAAGATAACGGCCGTTACGTCAATTCGTCCCACAGCCTGATGCGCAAAGCTGAAGCAAGCGCTTCAAGTGAGCCCCACCTCGGCTTGAGATCGCTATTTTAACTCTATCGGGACGATGCCGTTGCGTCTTGGGCTCCACGTTGCCGCCCTTGCGTTTCAAGGGGACAGGACCGAATTGTGCGGACGACAGCGAGCTGGACAGAGGAGGGGGAGGTGGCTTCCAGCCACTCATATATGACTATTAATTGTGCGAATCATATGTGTTCCACAGGTCATCTAATCTTGATATTTCCTCTTCTGAACATTTATTCCTGCAAGATATCAAAAATACAAACGCTGACGTCAGCAGCTCTCGTTGCAACCGCTCACTTTGGCCATTTCATTCTGCAATTTGCGTCGCAAGCCCCACACAGACTCTTCATCTCCAAGACCTACCTCCAAGATGTCCGGCCGTATTGCTCAGAGTGCTGCTAAGAGATGGCTCGGTGACAAGGGAACGTGGCCCGTGCTGGTCACCTGCGTCGCCGCCGCGGGATTGTGCACGGCTCAGTGCGTGCGCTACCTGTCCGGCCACCCGGACGTGAACTGGAACAAGCAGAACCGCCAGGACATCTTCCGCTACAAGGAGGAGACCGGCGCCGACTGGCAGTCGCACCGCCGCAAAATCGCCCGGATGCACAAGAACGTCGTGAACGAGGCGAAGGGCCTGAACAACTAAGTCTCGACGGACGCGGCACCCGTGACAAGCGACGGACGTTCAGGACGACGCTGGATAGGAAGCCGAGTCGAGCTCAGTGCTGTACTTTTACATTACAGCCTTCTCCGACCATGACGGAGAGGGTTAGAGCGAAATGAAAACTCTTTATTTTGGTTCTCTGATGGTCTCTTTTGAGCTTTCTTGTCCATCGTTGCATTTGCTGACTCACAAGTTGTATTCACCCTTTACATGTGTACGTACAATTTTAAGTGCTCTTAGATGACGCACTTCAAGCAGCCGTCCTCAGTGCCCAGCATTACAAGTTGACGCATCGGCAGCACCACTACACTGTGGGCTACGGCACGGCTCCTGTTGTTCTTGCCAACTGCGCTAGGCTCCGTTAGCTGCCAGAACTCCATCCGCACGGTCACTGGGGACTGCACTGACACGACAGCGCGAGGCTCCGTCGGTAGTTGCACGCAGTGGATTCTAGCGCTGTTGGCGACGTAGAGCACGGTCGAGTCCACGGCGGAGTGGACCGAGATCTGCGCCGCCGAGATGCCTTCCGGAACGCCTGTGATGGTCATCCGGAGTTGCGGGTGGCCGTGACTACGTAACATCACGCGCCACACGCGCGCCTCTTTATCGGCGCCGACCACCAGCAATTGCGACTCCGAGATCTGAGCCAGGTGAACGACACGAGCACCGACGTCCAGCGCCTGCCAACGCGCAGCCTGGCGGCCAGTCCGTGCGTCTAAGAGGACCACACGACCATTTGCAGTTCCGACTGCGAGATACGCCGAGCCGTCCACGTAAGAGGCCACTGCTGCTAAGTTCAACCCTGCAGCAGCCGAGCTGGATCCGATGCCGGCAGCGTCCGCGTGCCACTCGGAGATAACGCGTGGACCGGTGCGGGCATCCACGCAGACTACGCGTCGCGTAGTCGCAATAGCCACATCGACGACAGAGGCAGCAGTAGCCATCGACACGACCGGTTCGCTAGTCGCAGAGAATGGTAGACGCATCCGCACTTGGCTCGTTCGCAAATCCCAGAGCATGACGCCGGAGGCAGAGGCTGCCGCTGCCATTCCGTCCGCTTCACCTGCCCCGGTCCTCCCACCTTTAGCCAAAGGTCCAGCTCGACCGGTTCGGGCCACTGCGATGATCGGCCGGTTGTCAGATACACCGGTCGGAGCTGCTGCTCGAGCTTGGACTGGATGACCTGCAAGCCGCCACACCCGGCAGGATCCATGCCGACTTCCAGTCAAGAGCAGCTCTTCGTCAGCATCCACATTCACGCAGCGCACGGAACTCGAGTGAGCTTTAATGGACTGTCGTATTTCGGCACTCAGAGCCCATGAACACCCCCACCGCCTCCACCACCACCTTCGTAGCCGCCAGTGGGAGCTTGAGAAACTCCTTCCTCGCGGCGAAATTCAAACGGCTGACGGACACGAGGTCGAAGCCAAATAGCGTCGGCGCCGGCGCGTTCAGGCGCCAATGCGGCACTTACAACTTTGCGCTGACGACGGGCTTCTTGTAACAGTAGCATCTCCTTGCTAAGGGCAGTCTCCCATTGCGCAGCTTTTTTGCCGGCGCCCATAAGAACCGTTGACGGCACACGAAGGAAGCTGGTTGCACGAACGGAATGCAAGCGGACGGCGCGATATGCGAATCGCAACAGTTCGGGTGGGTATGTCGTAGGATCTTCCTGCTCGGGAGTTGAAGCCACCGATGTCTTATCTGCATCGTCACCTTTATCATCTGCATCATCATTTTCTTCATCACCTGCTCCTTCTTCTTCTGGCATGGTCATCCGTTGGCGCAAGTGAATTTGTGACTGCGCTAGTCGGTCATCTAATGAACTGAGGTTCCGCTGATCATTGGTAGCTAGACGGCTGCTGTTGAACGCTCCTATACCACTGCTATCGACGCCAGCCGTACTGCTTATCGGCAACAACAGTAATTGAAGGACTGAGCTGCTTGCCACGATGGGAAAGCTCCGATTAAACAGCTCCTTGCCCAGTAGTGTGCGTAGCGGTACGCATAGCTCGCTCACCAATTCACTGGCTAGATCCCATTGAAAGTTGGAGACCTCTAACTCGGCATACACATCGCTGCAGCGTTTGAGAAAGCGGTTTATGCCGTGTACGACGCTGACATCTGCTACCGTAGTTTCTGGGCCGAGCTTCTGGCACACAGCCACAATGGTGCGTGAGAGACCCACAACTGTGAATGCTCGAAGATTGCGGTGGTCTGCGTCCTTCATAAAGTTCAGGCTGCGCAGTACTTTCTTCTTAGCCGAGCTAGTAGTGGCTCCACTGGGCGTTGCGCGCATTGACGCAGATGTTGGCTGTGTGTCTGCAGTAGCGGCAGCAATAACCGCGGTCGCCACACGAGGGTGTAGGAATGGTGGAGCTGCTTGAGCTAGCAGCTCCATCAAGTTGCTACGTGCACGTCGGGACAACAGGTCCTGCAAAGACGCCGTATCGTTCAGTGTACGAACTACGTGCCTCAGAATGCGCAGCAACACGTAGATCTCGCGTCCAAGCCCCACCTACAGATGATACATCGTCAAAATATAGCAAAACACTTAGTTACACAAAGATATCAGCAAACCCTAGCAGAACGAATGGCGAGATGCACGTACCGGAACACCTTCAATACGGACGGAACCGATCTTCTCGGATAGAGATACAAGTCGCGGAAGTACGTCAAAAAGTCGTGGAAGCAGCATATTCGCCACGGGGAACTCGCCCAACTCTCGGCACACTTGAAGTATAGCATCAGCAACGTGGTGTGATTCGTACAACTTTGACTTTGACAGGAACGTGAGATGGAACTCTGACGTTCCTGGCAGCTCGCCATTCTCGAGGATAACTGGCGCCAAACTGACCTTTTGTCTGTGCGTCGAAGAGTTTTGGCTTCCGCAAGACGAGTCCACCGACTTTTAACGCGTCCTAGCTGGGTCAGCAAAGTTGGTAGTAAATACTTGGCTGTCAGGGACGGGCCTAGCATTGCAGGAGACGCTAACTCACCGAAAGTTACAGCAGTGAGCGCTGCAGATTCGGAGGCAAATGGCGGCAACGGTGGTGAACGAACAGAAAGCGGTGTCAGCGATGATCTCACCTCCGCATCGGAATTCGCCACGGCAGGAGGCACAAGCCATTCGAGTACCACTGGGATAAAACTATCAAGTACTGCAGCCGCTCCAAACGCACGCAGCAAGGAAAGCAATACACTTGGAGCTCCCAGGCAGCATCTGAGCGGTAGTGAGCGTCCCAGCTCACTGCTCTCGTAGACACGCAATACATTAGGAAGCAACTCGGCGCGAGCCCGTTCTCGACCAAGCTGCCGCGACATTTCGGGAAGCAGGAAAACAACAGCAGCAACCACACGCTCTGCGCGAATAGTCTCAGTATGCGATCTCGCTCGGAAAAATCGTATAAGCTCGGGCATCGCCACACGGAACATGATCTCCGACAAACTCGATAGAGACGACAGTAATTGCCTGGCAACAGTGAACCGTGCATGCCAATCGTGCTCAGGAGCACTGTGAAGCTTCGTCAGGAATTTATACACGATTCCTATGTCCTTTGGAAACAACGCAGACGGAGCCGCGTGAAATGCATTTAGCGGCATTGTTGATAACACACAAGACTCATTGTGAAGGAGTGAGCTTCGTAGCACTGCAAGAGGTTCTAAACCCTCAATACGGCAGGCGAGAAGCAACCGCTCTCGTGGGTCTGGGTGTAACATGTCCAGCACACCTTGTTTCAAATTGAGCGGTAACCCAGCTAGTCGTTCAGCCACGGCGTGGTTCCACGAAAGCTGAGGCTGGGTTGATAGAGGGATACACTGAGCGGCCAGTATGCTTGAAATCCAGCCATCACCATCATCTTTCTTGGTTGACCCCCTTGGGCTGCTTAGTTTTTGCTGTCGAGAGTACGAAGTGAGGTAGTCTTTTAGAGAACGTCGTGAGAAAACCGGTGTCTGTGTGTACAGCTCAGCCGCGATACATCCCATAGAGAAAATATCAGCTGCTTGAGCTCGCTCAAATGGCGTCAACAGCTGCACGGTATACTCCAGGAGCTGGTCAGGAATCCGGTAAATCGGGTCCACCATCTCATCAGCAAACTGGTGCCCACCGAGACTTGGCGTCCCGGCCTGAAGCTTCGATTGGCCTTCACAATCCACTTTTTCCTCCTTCTCACTTGCAGGAAGAACGATTGGGAGTCCAAGCTGAAGAAGCTTGAGGTCCACATCATCCAGCGGCGCACAAGGGTCGACAATACTAGCACCGGTGTCATTCACAGCATCGAGGTCCGAGAGCTGCATATCTCCTGGTGTCCCACCAAGGGACAACATGAGGTCGTGACCTGTGCTAGCACTCCGGCGGTGTCCGTGTCCATGTCCATGTCCATGCCCGCCACCTACACCACTGTTCGCAGTTGACCCGTCGTCTTCAGGCTGGCGCAATTGTTGCCATAAGTCACGCAGCAAATGCGATCCGGTATTCGGGCTACCGCCTCCTAGTGATGAGTGGCGCGTATGGTGCGAGGACGAAACACTCTCTCCGCGCTCCCCGCTGATCCGCCGAGCCCCCATTGACATAGCCCTGAGGAGTAGATATGGTGAGCACGCGTACGTGTTCCGTTGGTCCCGTGCTTCCAGTGAAGCTTCGACTGTTTGGGTTGGTGGGGTTCGTAAACGGTCCCATGGAGTTCGGGGACTAGCGGATGCATCCGATCCGATCAGGAACCCGCCGCTCGAAGGCTTGGCACCGCCAACTATGCTGTTATTGTTGCTGCTGCCATTGCTCGGGTACGAAGAATCCGAATGGAAAAGGTTTCCCAACCTTGATGTGCTTAACCCGCTCGATCCTGAGCCATGCGACGGCGCTGGAGGTGACACGGCTTCGCGCACACCGCCCGAAAGAAATGCCGAAGGAGAGACAAGTGGTTCTGCTCCAGGTACGTTTGCGTGCGATCGCGCGCGAGGCTTGTTGCCACCCCGTCGGCGTTGCTTTAGGTTACGCATTATGACTTGACTCCGCGTACCCTCGTTGGGTGAAGCCGCTGATGAGTTGTTCGTCGCGTTAGCCCCTGCTCCGTTGAATCCCGTTCCAGACTCTACAGCACTCTGACTATGCAGTAAACCGAATCGCGATACTTCCACATCTTGTGCACCTCGCCCTCCTCCGCCTAGCACGTTCATGCCACCCAAACCATTACCCCGTTCAATGTCAATGATGGTAACTCTTTTTGCACATCTGCCACGACCTGCATCGCTCGCGATAACATTGCGTTGACTTCTTTCGCCGTGCCTTGCGGGCGTGGAATGGATCGTGATGCCTCTGCTTCCATCCTGACCGCCGACCCACTTGCCTCGACGTGTTGATGGTGCCAAAGCCGTTTTGGATGTGCAACGTCGAAGAGCTGCATGAATCCAGGGCTCTTACCTGCTCCATGTACGACAAGGGGAACATTCTTCTCACGAATAGCGATTTCGCCACTTAGTGCGGCGCCAAAATTCAAGTCAATCCACTTGTGCAGCTGTGTCGACACCTCATCACTTTCAAGCATAGCGCGATGACATCGTACAAACTCTGCGGCATTAATTTGCTCTCCACCATTTTCATGTTGCCACTGCGGGAACTGCAGATCATCCATATCACTAACGTGTAGTGACTTGAATACCGCAGGATCAGTGTAGAACTCTGGAATGCACTCATCTGGTGTCCACTGGAACATGCGCTCCATTGTAGACGGATACTCGCGTGCCTGGAAATTGCCTCGCACGACACGGCGAAGCAACGCCATTGGAGTGCGTCTTGCCAAATAAATGTAGTACGTTATCTCCGACAAACTCTCGGTAATGTGGTGCGGCACGAGACTGCCAGCAAAGGTACGGTCAAGCTGGGCGTCACCCTTTGTCAAGCGGAATTTGCTTTTGCCCAGGTCCCGCCACCCGCCGTGCGGGCCTGCCGTAAAGTCAGAAACCCATGGCAGGAATGGGTGAAACACGCCGTCTTCCATGCGGCGTCCAGCCGCAGTGTTAATGGCCATCAGATACTCAAAGTTGTTGATATCGCCAGTACACCATCGCTCCGTGATCGACCTCGAAGAGTACGAGTCCACCTCACGAGGTACAGTTGCACTAGGATTGGCATCTCTTTCCATCGACACGCGGGTGGAAGTACAACCATCGAGCACCCGAGGCACTGCGGAAAGATGCAGCCACAACGTGTCGGTCAGGTGCAGATCACGAGGAGAAAAACCGTCGCAGGCCAAGCCGCGCTCATGGAGGAACTCCAGCACGCGACGCAATTGGAACAACACGAGCCGTTTCTTGAGGTCTCCAAGTCCGTCCTGCTCCTCGTCCGAGGCCGCCATCTCCACACCCTCACAGCCTTCCAGAACTACTCGATTGTACTTGAGCACGTCCTGCAGCGACTGCGCGTCGTACTCGAACACCGCAAAATCGCACGTTGAAGTTGAAGTTGACTCGAAAGCTGTGAGCAGCCCTCTCAATGTCGGTAAATGGGCGCTGCGAGGCTTCGCATGCTTGTCGAAGAGTCCGCGAGTGAGCTTGGCGACGTCTTGACTCGAATACGACGGGATCTCGTCGTATAACCTGTCCAGCACCTCGCGCGTCGACAACTGCTCACATCATATCAATACGTCTTTAGCAATTATTGCCTATTAATAGTACATATCGCACCAATAACAATTATTGCATGCACCTAATTACGTTGACGCACCTGCTGCAGTTCGCAGACCTCGTCCTGGTCCGGTTCTTGCGTGATCTTGCTCGCAGACGTCTCCACCAGCCCCCTAGAGCCCCCAAAGCCCAGTTCCCGCTGCAGCAGCGTCTCCAAGTCCTCGGAAGAGGTGCATTCCTGTTGAATTAGGGCTTTGTCCCTTGTTTTAGGGCTTCGTGTAGGCAAAACGGGGCTCGGCAGGGTCGGCAGCTCGCGCACCATCCACTCGGCCAATCGCGCGGCGTCTTTCGGGTGCGCCACGAGGCAGCGGGCGGCCTTCGGGTCGGAAGACGCGAAGGAGAAATCCCAGCCCAGAGACGTCTGTAGAGCCTCGCGCACGTCGATGGCATCGCCCATGCCTCTTCCTGTGTAGCTCTTCGTCTGATTGCCAGGGATGGACGCACCTGATTGGACGAAAAGGAAGAGTGGCGTTTACATGAAAGTGCTCGTCAAGTGGAAGACCGATTTAGAGCGAATATGTGTGACGTGTGATGGCAGGGAGTTTGTAACGGAGATCATGTTGGCGCTTGCCGGACTGTCCATCTGCGGATTTGCCTCAACTTTGCGGGCCCACAAGCAGCAATTGCGGCATTTGCTCCGGAGCCAGGCACTGGAGCTACAGCGCAGTGGTTCCTGAGTTGACCTCCGGTCAGCAGATTTTTCACCGCCGCTCCGTCTGCACTGAACGAGCGGTGAATAAGCAATCGGGTGCACAGCGGAAAGTTTGAAAACGCCGAGAAACTCAGGCCCGAAACGCACTCTCTGGAGACCTATTTTTCGATGAGAGAGAGCCCAGCCCGTTGCTGCAAGAACGCAACCCATTTCTGCTGAAGCGATGAAGGAAGACGACCGAGCGGAGGCGACCGAGGGCCCGGAGTTGCCGTCGGAGCGCGGCGATTGAAGATCGATTCGGCGCGCGCGTCTATGCGTCTATTCTGACTCGCTAACTTTTAGCTGGATAGTCAGCGCGCGCACAATTCTCAGGTTCCAGCGCTAAAAGCAGGCGTAATCCGGGTCGTAAATCGCGGTCCACTGTATGTTGGTGTCTCAAGCTCGATTGCGCGTCGGACCTTGCTCCTTGACGTTCGTTCAATACGTATTAAGCCTTATAGTCCTTGGAGTCAGCCGATCTGGACGCAGCTCTTGAGCCACCCACCACCTCATCTTTCCACCGGGGTCCGGTCCGGACGCCCTCATTCAAGCAGCAGTCACGCTGCGGAGCCCCAGCCCGGAGCTCCTTATTATTGGGCGCGGTGCATAGCCCGTCCGCTCTAAAATCTTGGAGGCCAAAAACCGAACCGCTTCCTTCTTCCATTTGCGCTTTCGCCTTGGACGCCGTGTGCGAAGCCTCCTTCCGCACACGAAGCAGAAATAAATTGAATCCCATACAAAAGCCATGCTCAAGTCCAAGTACATGCCTCTGAGCGAGGCGGACGTGTCTCCCGAGCGCGTGGCGTCCTACGACGGCCAGCGCCTCTCGCTCTCCGCCCAGCCGAACACGGCCGCCTTCCTATTGGGCAACTACCTGGGCGGAGGCATCGCAGGCGTCGTGTACGAGGCGTTGGACCAGCGCCAGAAGCGACCAGTGGCCGTCAAGATCCTCAACCCCGTGGGCTACAAGCTCACGAGCGCCTCTGCGTTGCGACGCGCCGACGTCATCAAGCCAGGGGTGCCTGTGGTGGGTCACGCTCGGGGCATGACGCTGGACAACGTCTTCTGGGTGCAGCTGCCCCGTCGTAAGGAGCTGCTGGCCTGCTACGTGTCGGCTGGGGGGCTGCGAGAACTCACCCTGGAGATGTGTGTGAGTCTGTGGCTGCTGGACCACCACGACGAGTTGCAGAGCAGCAGCAGACGCCCCACAGACAGAGAAGACCCCGCCAGTGGCAGTGCCGCAGCCCAACAGGTTCAGGAACAGGACGCAGCGGAGCAGACGGAGGAGGTAGTCAGGGTCAAGGACGTGGCCTACGTCATCCCCTCCATGCCGGCCAAGTACCGCGCCTTCTTACAGGCCCGCAAGAGCATCTACCGAGAGATCGCGCACATGCACAAGCTCACGGGCAACAGCGTGAGCGGGGAACGCATCGGCAGCGGCCACGAGAACGTGCTGCAGCTGTACGACGTGCTGGAGCTCGTGCAGCCGTCCAAGTCGACCATTTTCCTGGTGCTGGAGCTCGCGGCCGGCGGAGAGCTCTTCGACCGCATCCGAGGGGACGCCGGCGTGGACGAGCGCGTGGCGCGCACCTACTTCACGCAGCTGCTGGCGGGCGTGCGCTACTGCCACCAGCTCGGTATCGTGCACCGAGACCTCAAGCCCGAGAACCTGCTGCTGAGCGACAACGACGTGCTCAAGATCGCCGACTTTGGCCTGTCCGCGCACTTTATCGCGGCCGTGAGCAGCGGTTCCGACCAGGACGGCAACGCCGACCGCAGCAGCCTCCTGGCGCCCTCGCGCTTCCGAAGACTCAACTCGATCGTGGGCTCGCCGCACTACGTGGCACCCGAGGTGCTGCAGAACGCGCGCTACGGCTACGACGGCCGCAAAGCCGACATGTGGAGCAGCGGCGTCATCCTCTACGGCCTGCTGGTGGGCGCGCTCCCCTTCGGACGCGACCTGGCCACGTGTCCACGATATCTCAAGTTCGGCGAGTGGCTACGGTCGCTGCCCACCGACCCGCACACAGGCAAGCTGCTGTTCGACGACAATTTGTTCCAGGTCGGAGGCACTGGCTCCAGCGAGCTGTCGCCGACGCATCCGAGCTTCCACGCGACGCCGCCGATGTTGGGCCTCATGCTTAACTCCAACATGCTGTGGAGTCAAAGTCAAGCTGCTGGATCCTGCTCTCCGTCTGCAGGCGGTAACAGTCCGTTTTTTACGAGCGAAGCCAGTATACTCAAGACAGGAGCTGCTGGTGCTGGTGGCGTGCAGCCGCGTCGATCCGTGGCGTTCCCGACGTGGCTCTTCCCGTCGACATTATCACCCCACGCAGTCTTCCTGCTGGCTTCTCTGCTGCACCCCGACCCGAGCAAGCGCATCTCGTGTGAGGAAGCCTGCAAGGCAGGATGGGTCCTCGACGCGTAGGCGCTCGACACTTCCTCATGCCTTGTTTCGGACATGTGTATTCATCCAAACAAAACCAAGTACTCTAGATGCATATCGACTCAAGCGATCGAACGAAATATTATGTATTTGAATAGCCTCTGTCGCCGCTCACGTGGCTACTGCGTTCCGTAGGCCACATGAGCGGCTGCCAGTCTTCCCTGTTGCCGTGCCTGGAACATCAAATCGTGTCAACTTGACGAGGTATTCGCGCGCAGTCTTCAACATTCACTGGACAAATCCACCCGGTAAACGTCAGAATGCACGAAGCGACTGGTGTAAACTGTCTAAGAAGACAAACACACTGTCCCAGTTGCCCTCGTCGCTGGAGATTTTCGTCAATATCGCTACGCGCAGCGTCGAGAATCTGTGCACGGCCAAACCTTTCATTTGTTCTTTGTCCAAGCCATAACGATGAGGTTCGAGTACTGACGATACTCAAGGTCATGGAGGCTACGACTTCTCTCGATATTTTCTTGAACGAGCTGCAGGGGGTCCGGGTTTGGGAATTGTTGACGACACCAGGAGAGGAAATATTACAGTCCCCCATTGTCGGTGTAGGTCAAGTGCTTGGGTCAAGATATGAGGCAATCGGAGATCCTGTTTCAGATCCACGCCTGCAAGAACAGTGGAGTGGGCGTGCCGGAGTTCGACAAATCAGTGCTGAAAATGCTGAACTCCAGCAGCAATTAACTACTATTTTAATACGTAGTATCGTCCGTAGACCGGGTACTGGGGGCGATGGCAAGGCGACGAGGCTTATGATGAACTACTTTTACATATCTTTGAGGTCTGGACCGGTCGAGCGTTCACGGTAAATTTGCTGCAAAATCGTCAGTTGTCGCGTGCACTCGTGCGCAACATCATAAACGCTGCTTTCAGGCAGTATGAGTCCGAAATTGCGGGGATTCGTGTAGTTCATGACGGTATATCCACCATGTATTCGCCTGAGTTGTTACCATGGTCGATACATTCAAAGACTTTCACCAGCGTCACTATTCCTAACAGTCCAAGTACAATGCCAGCGCCTGCACCAAATGAAATCAAATACGGCGCATGACCACGCAAACGTTCATGCTGAAGATAAAGCTAACTGAAGCAAACTTGACAACTTCATTTGCGAATTATTAAAGCCATCAAAGAGTCAATGTATCTAGCTTGACATACGACATAAAACTGCAGTACCCACAGCTACCAGTGGCGAATGTGGGTACCAAGCGAGCTGGCAAGGAAAACTGGCTACCGATCGAGTTGTGCGAAGTGGCTCCTTGGCAGCATTGTGAAGATATAAATGCTTTGGACACCGCGGAGATTATCCGTCAAACCAGTTACCCTCCGTTAGGCTCATTTCGAGAACGATCCGTACCTGGATGCCTTCGGTATGAAAGTGGAACAGGGTATGGAGAAGGTGGATGCTCGCGTAATAGATCCACCAGAAGAGCAGTTCGGCAATGTGTACAAGCGACCATCGGTTGGACAATGGTGCTTGAGGGAGAAACAATTCGTGGATGGAGCTACTCTTCGTAACTGGTGTGGTGTTCGCCAACATCGGCGAACGCGACGTTAACTTTGTTTCCAATTTGTTGATGATGGCAGGCAAATAATTGAGGACAGTGCTTTGGCCCACCTGGATCGCTACTATGGCACATTGTGTTTTAATGAGCTGCGACTGCATCACAAGACACGGATCTAGGATGCTACGGTGACATCAAGCCCTTGTCCGATTCAGTACAAGGGTTCCGAGTCAGTGCGTTCAGAACGGACACGTTTTCTGCCCTAAGCTGCGAACGTGTGCTTGAAAATGAACACGAAACTAGAAGGCAAGAACTGGACTCTGTGCGAGTTGCTTCCGCTGGTGAGTACAACTCCTACAATTATCATCGGAGCGAATGTGGAGCACCCACGCCCTGGTAGGGGTCCATTTATTGCAGCTATTGTAGCTTCGATGGATCGATACTCCGCTCGGTATTCTGCACGAGTGAGTGCACAGTATTCCTCGAGCGATATCCAGCAGATGCCAACTGTGCTGCGTGAGCTCTTTCTTGCTTTCTATAAGAGCACAAGCCGCAAACCGGAACGAGTAATATATTTCGCGATGGCGTGAACGGGGACGAATGTTTGAAGTTTTGCATGCATTCGCTGCGCAAGACATTTACAATGCTTTCAGGTGACTACAACCCTATGATAACGTTTATCATGGCCAATAAGTGCCACCACGTGCGTGCTTTTCCTGAATCCCTCACGAGTGTGATGGCAAGGAAATGTGATTCCAGGAACGGTGATTGATACGGGGATTGTGCATCAGCATCATTTTGACTTTTACCTCTACGAACACAGCGGCATCCTGGGTACAAGTGCTCCTTGCCACTACACAGTCCTTCATGATGAAAACAACACTGGCGGACCAAGTGCAGCGACTGACCTACTTCAGTAATATCTTTTGCACGGTATACTCGCTCAATGTCAGTTTTCACACCCGTGTACTACGCGCTTGGTTCTCACCGTTTCCCAATAAAGTTTCTGACGGCGATTCCGGCACAAACTTCGAGTTCGCTCAAGTACACGGTATTAAGGACTCGATGTTTTTATCGACATGTAGTTGCAATGAGATCATGGGGATGGAAAGAGCCTGGACTTGCTGCGTGGTGACGCTTTCGAACAGGTGAAAGTGATCATACCCTTGTATGTCTGATAGCGTCGTTTGAGCTTTGCCGCTTTTGATGTTGTAACTATACAAGTTTGATGCACACTCAGGGATGGTTATGATGCCTTGGGGGCGCAGCCGTAAAAAGACTGGCAAGTCTTTCTTGGAGCAGTGGTTGGGATTGGACAAAACGACAGACGTCCATGACGTTCACCTGCTTGATCTTTGGTTGATCCTTTCGGAACTTGGCGTTCACGGCGTTCAGCTGCGAATCGGTAAACCCCATTTGAAGTGATATGAAGATAGCGTCAAGCTGGGCAACGGGAATACTCAGGACGGTGGCGGCGTCCGCCTTCTTTTTTTCTTGCCAGAGTTTGAGAGCACGTCTTCAAACGCGACTGACATTCTGTCGTACAGAGCTAGCTGCTGAGCCTCTTCAGCTTTGGCTGCAGCAATCTTGTACTCTAGACGAAGTCGCGTCACCTTCCGCGCGGCATTTCGACGACGGTAGCGTGCCTGGATCTTCCGTGCCGCTGTGAGTCTATTGGCAACGTCCTGCTCAGCTTCCAGTGCCGTTCGTCTCACTCGATCATCGTCTTCGGCCTGTTTGGACTGCCACCGTCGGAATCGTGCAAAGGCGTCGAACTGTTCTTCAACTCCAGCATCTTCCATCCGTGTAAATTCCTTTCGGCTACGAGGAGTAAGTTTGGCGCGCTCGATGCGTCTCCGTCGATCAAGCATGTTCTGGAACATCTCCATTGTGCCTTTGCGTTGAGGTGCCAATGCCAACGCGAGAAGGTAGTGCTCTGTGGCCTCGTCGTATTGCTCGTAGAGCCACTGAAGGCAAGCTGCATAGTTGATGTGTGCTTCAGCGTCGTCGGGATTTTGCAGTATCGCCTGTCGGAAGAAGCCAAGGAACGCCACCTTGTACTTGATGAGCGTCGGATCTGCAATCTTGCCACGCAGAATCATCTCCTCCACAAGCGTTGTGTCTTCTTCCTGTGTGGTGTACAAGAAGATGCCATACGAGAAAAGAACAAATGGTATATCGGGCCCTCGCTGTGCCATGACTCGCACGAGTCTCCCGTAAAGTGGTCGTGCCCGATCGTAGTCATGGACGATCGTGTGCAAGTACAGCACATAGTTGCCCATTTTGGCCAAGTGCGTTGGATCCTCCAGGTATTCTCGCTCGCAAGTTTTCATCAACCGAACAGCGCGCAGTACCATTTGGAATGCAATTCGTGCAACGCGGGCTCGCCACAATGTCTGCATAGTTTGTGCAGCTTGTTGCATCTTCTCCGTATAACCCCAACGCCCCAGTCGTCGCCGATTTTCAGAGGTCTCATGGTCGTGCTCAATCCAGGGAGAGGGTTTCTGCCAGCTACACGCACGAGTCACTTGATGACTGTAGAACAGCACGCCTGGGAAATCTGCGCGTGCCTCCATCTCGTCCCAAACCTTGAATGAACCCACCACCGTCGCTCGCTTCCGAAGTGTTTCCCATTCAAAGTATCCCTTGGGGCCAAGTCGCTGGATAACTTTCTCGCGATACCCGACTTTCCGATCCATGTAGCCACGGAAGGTGCGTTGAATTTCACGGGCTGCAAGTCTCTGTTTGAGGTGTACTTGACGCTGAGCTCGAAGGCCTCGCGCTTCTCGTTTTCTTGTAAGATGGCCGCGGTGCACTGCTTGAATTTTAACGACCTCAATTTGTTGCTCTCGTCGAAGGTCAGTTTCTTGGCGAGCTTTACGGCCACGGAATGCTCGCTGCAAGTCTACAGCACAACGATTTTGATGAAGCATCATCTTGACCATCAAGCACGTCCTTCGAGCACGAAAATGACGTTGAATCTTGATTGCAGCTCGCATTTCCTTGCGAATTTGTGCGCTCTCTTCTTCAAACCCACGGAAAAACCGCATGTACTCCATAGCCGACGCACTGAGCTCATCTGCTGATACTTTTCGGACGCCAGCACGAAGAAGCTTCATCCGCTTGGAATTCTGCACCACATCCTGTAGCAGTGCATAGTCAATGGGTGGAATGGTTGAAGTGAGCTCGTCTGTCATACGGTTGTGGTACAAATAGTATCGACTATCATCAGCCTTCCGATCATAAGACGGATCCTGCTCGTCACCCAAGAGCGCGATTGCCACCGACGTTGAGGGACCTCGCACGATCTCCCAAATTTCGCCCATTGCAGCGTCAAACTCTACCGGGGTGTCCCAAGTGTACACAAGCTCACCAGAAGACCCCATGCTGTAGTAGAATGGCACCTCCGTCGGTGCATCGACGTACTGTGTCCACTCTGCGATGGATCCCATGCAATACGCTTCCGAGACTGCTGCGGTCCAATCCGCTGGCGTCCGATCCTTTTGACGATTTTCATCTCCAACAGAGTCTTCGGTAGCAGGTTGGCCACCGGAGTCTCCACTAACAGGAAGATTCTCAACCTCCTCCTGATTATTTTCAACAACCTCAGCAGGATCAAACTCAGGACTATCCTCGTCTTTCTTACCTGCGAATTCCTGTGCAAAGTATGCTGATACGAACTCGACAATTGCTCGCTGGCCGTTCATCCGTGCCATACCCAAAGGAGTCTTGCCCGCGTAGTTTTTCAGGTTCATGTCCCCACCATAGTCTATGAGCAACTTGAGCGTGTCGACAGCGCCGTTGCAAGCTGCAATGTGAGTCGGATGATTTCCAAGTGCATTGGCGCAGATGAGCGCACCACTCGTGAGTAAGAGGTGCGTGCACGCCAACCGATCGTCCCCTTCGCAGCACACATGTAATGGTGCATCACCGTCCATGTCTTTCATGTTCACGTCTGCATCGTACTGGATGAGGAGGTTCAAGAGTGCCTCTCGAGTAGCTGCATCGCTGGAGATAAGCGCAAAGTGAAGTGGTGAGCGACCGAAGTAGTCCTTCACGTCAGGGCCACCATCAGCTGCTAGCAGACACTCGGTGACATCCACACACCCGTTGCTCACGGCGTAGATCAATGGGGTGTAGCCCTCAGTATCGCACAAATTCAGAGCGTCGTGGCCAAACATCTCTAGTCGCTGTCCAATGTGAGCAATCAGTACGCGGATGCAGTCGAGCAGTCCTCTCCCGGCACAAGCGTGGAGCAAGAAAATTGTGGTGCGACCACTTTCACCAACGTCGAAGCTCCCAGACCCCAGAAGAACCTTCAGCGTGGCTGCGTAATTGCCTTCAACCGCTAGTTGAGGTGCGTTCAAACTACTACCAGACGTCCGGGCCTCTGTGTCGGTTCCATGATTCAGCAGCATGTCGACAGCTTCGCTTTGACCCAAGGACGCACACAACAGAAGCGGAGTAAACCCTCGTCGTCGGGCGCTTCGTGCCACGCTCCATGCTCGATCATGTACTCTCCTAGTGCAACCCGCTCGTCTCGAGCTCTCACTTCGCTTGAATCAACGACACCGTTCGGAGGAGGAAGGTTTGCAAACAGGAGATGCAAAGCAGTTTGGTTGTGATAGTTCACAAGATTGATGTCGAATGAGTTGCGTAGACAGAGCTTTACGAGGCGCTTGTGTCCTGCCGCCGCCGCGAGATGGAATATACCGTTGCCTTCAGCGTCCATAACATACCAGAACCCATGAGCAATCGCGCGCTTCACAGTGGTGTAGTCGCCCTTGTAGGTTGCGAGCAGAATCTTCTCCGTTCGCAGAGCGGCCACGTACTTCTTTGCCTTGTGCCTCCGCCAAACCGTTTGCACTTGTAGTGCTGCGTACATTTCCCAGCGGCGGCGTTTAGCCGATTGTCGGCCTAGATAACCGCGGAACACTCGCTGAATCAGGATTGCTGCTCGATTAAAGCGCAAAATCTCTTTGAAAAGCATTTGGCAACGGTGCCGACGATAGTTGCGCTGAATGGTCAAGGCGCTGTGGTTACGAAGTTGGAGCAATGCACATCTCTTCTCCTTTCTACGCGAGACAAACGTATTCCAATCGATTAGTATAAAATTTTCGGTGGCAAACCTTCGAGCATGTGCCATCTCTTTGATGCGTTGCTCCCAATATGTAAAGCGGACTAGCATGTCAAAGCACATGCCTGCTTCTCGGTTCCTGACACGGCGCAAAATTGCCTCCACCCCTTTATCCTGAATGGACTTGATCACTTTTCGCTTCCTCGCAATAGTTCGACCTCGATGCCCACGATACACTCGCTGAATGGTTATCGCTTTTCGATGACGATCGCGCTGGAAACGGAAAACTTGACGTGCTGCTCGACCTCGGTACTGTCGTTGGATCAAGATAGCAGATTCTAGCTTTCGCGTCTTCACCATGTCGACAAAGCTAACCCACCGCTGAAGCCAATGACCTTCTCGCTTCTGGACGATTGCAGCGAAATTATCCCGGAGTCTCTGCTGCTCCACGGTGAAGGCAGCCCACTGGTTGAACAAACGGTTAATCATGCGTGATTGCACCTTCAATAGATACTTCTTTGCCATTTTGTTGCGCTTTGCACGCAAGATCATTTGCCTGTGTAGCTGTGCGTGCTCCTTCCTCTGACGAATGAAGTGCTGAATCGTCCTTACTGCCCGTGACATCCGTTTCTGCAGAGCAAAGTGCAGCTTCCACTTCATGAGCTTGAATTTCAAGAACAAAAGGTTTGCCTTTCGCCGGTTCTTCTTCCTCGTCACGAACGACTTCCATTGTTCCATGATATGATCAAGCTCTTTCTTTTGCATTGCTGCAGCACGCTGTGTAGCTTCTTCCTCTCGAGCTTTCTGTACCAGCTTTTTCTGCTTTTCTTCAAGGTCTTGCTTTTGCTTGTCTTCTTGCGTCCTTTTCGCTTTCAATCGAGCTTGATGGCGCTCCATGTCCTTCTCGCGCATGGCCTCGAGTCGCTTTCTCTCCAGCTCCTGGTTTTTCAGCTTGATCTCTCGTTCACGGATCTGGGCAGAGAGTTTGTCTCGAGTCTGCTTCTTGGTTTGTTGAGCGCGTGTTCGTGCACGATACGCACGCTGGATTCGAATCACCATGCGAAGTCTCAACTCTTCCATTTGCTGTTGCCAAGGCACTGATAGTAGCATTGAAGCCTTCACCGCGATGTCGTGCTTTTTCTGAAGTCGTCCGATATGCGCCTCGAACCGACCAAGCACCGATACTAGTTCCTTTGAAGCCACAGGGGTGCTACCGGTAGTATCTTCGCCGACCCGCGCAGGGCCTCTTGTCATTGACTTCGATGGAGATTTCACTGCCACCACCTCTTTCCACACATTGTTCACCAGGTTTTCGCCGTCCGTGATTTTCTTCTGGATATGTTGAAGCTCTTGTTCTTGTAATCGAATCCGATTCTCCAGCAGTCGAAGCTGTACTCGAAACTGGTTGTTGGTGTTGCTGCGCTCCATCTTCATAAACTCGATTTTCTGGTTGCGTAAAGCTCTTTCCTGATCTGCATACAGTGTCACCCACTTGTCCACTTTCGAGTCCAATGTGATAGTGTCTCGAAGACGAATGAGACTCGATAAGGATTTTCCGTCGTCATTAAACTTGAACTGAGCCAGGATGTCCTCAGCAATTTCACCGAACAACTCAACCAGTGTTGTCAAAAACACTTCAGTAGAGACCATAAAACGACTGTCATCAATCTGTAGTCGAGTCACAATCATTTCTCGGACAATGTACTGCGCCAAAAGAATGGGAGCTGCTATTCGAGGAGCGCCATCGTAGCGAAGATGTCGAGAAAAATCAAAAACTCGCTGCATCACGCTTTCACACGCTGTTGTAGACAAGAAAACTTGCTTCGTTCCGTCAGGGATTAACGGGTGGTTGCGCAGCTCCATCATGTTCACTGCGATGTACTTCTTTGAGCCACTTGCGATCGATGAATGGGCCAGTTTCTCTTTAGTCGCCAGATCCAGATCGAAGTCGTCTTGAAGGTGGCATCGCACATACAAAAGAAGAGGAGAATTTCCTCGTCAAAAACTTCTCTCAGGAACGATGAGAACAAGGCCACCTGCGGATATTGCTCGCGTACTAATTCCATGTTGTACATGAGATCCATGCATTCTTGATCGGCGAGCTCAGACAGCCCCAACGTATGGTGAACGTATCTGCGAGTGAAGAATGGCATGGCTAGTCGTCCAGTGACCGTGCGACTTTGAGAGTTGTTCTTAGGTTTTGCCCACACATCCGATGAAGCCTCAGCCTTTTCACTTCCACTTTTCAGAAGCAGGACGTCTGAAAGCGCATCGTAGATGACTTCAATCATTCGGAGAAGCCAATTGATCCCGCGCTGTCTTGGCAGTAAAATCTTCGCTGTGCCTGATGGAACAATGGTCTCGAAAAATCTTGGGTAACGCGACCTTAGCATTCGCGTTGATACTGTGACTGGAGCAAAACCTGGATTTGGCTCGGCATCTTGTTCGTCTTGATTCCGAGTCACCACCGCATGGGGAAGAACCCGGGATGGTGGCTTCGTTGATTTACTAGGCGAGCCCCTACTGTATGGTGCGACAGCAGACCTCTCTTCTGCTGGCAACAGTCCTCGCTGTCTACATAAAGCAACAGCACTTAGGATCGCTGCCAATATGAACACTACACCCATGTCTACTTGCCTACCGTAGCTGGCAGTTGATGTACTCAATCTTGTTGAGGTATGGCAGCAACATCTTCTTTTGCTCCAGAACGTCCACACTCATCTACAGACCCACGTGAAAAGTCAAAACCAATGAGCTTGACGTCACGTTCGGTATCAATTTGTCCTCAGTACCTACCGGAGCGTGTACTGCTTTCTTCTCTGGCACCAAGAGTTGTGTCTGAACAACTTCTTTGTGCTGCTCCGCTGGAAGTGGGCCATTCTGTTGACTCGGATGCAAAATGGCCGCCAACCACGCCTCGTTGGCTTGCGTATCACAATCACTCGAGTTCTCTCTCCGTTTCTTCTTCCTCGTTCGCTGCGAGCCAGCAGCCAGCGAAACACTGCCGTCCAATTCGTAAGGAGAGCGCTTTGTCATGGCTCCTTACGAGTCGAACGTGGAAAATGATAACGGGCGAAGGGACACATCAGTGACTTGAAAAAGTATTCACTACACTTGATATTGATATTGGAGCACGACGCCTTAGGACCTCGCACAGGTATCGACTGGTGGTACTTCAACTACACTACGATTGTGGGCTCCGGGTCTGCTCTCCGTACGAACTCTCGCTGAGCGACCGCCTGCTTGACCAGAGCGCGGATCTCTTGGATATCGCGCAGACCACGACGCAGTTGCTGCTGCATTGAGTCTACTGAGTCGCGCATGACCTGGAGGTCCTCGCTGTCAATTGCGACCTCGTCGTCCTTGTCCCAACTGCATTGAAGCTCCTTCTCAACAGAGTACTGCCTCCTCCTGCACTGGGAGAGGAGGCTGGCGGTGGGGCCGAAAAGGAACCGGGCGCGGGGAGCCAAGTGCTGTCGCTGGTGCCTCACACGTCGGTGGCACGACTTCTTTTGGCGGCGACAGCGTCGGAGCGATTGGCCACACTTGTCAGCCATGGTGGTGGGGCGCGTGATAACGCAGTTTGCTGCTGGAGTGAGATAAACGACTTCACGTCGAGCACGCAAAACGGGGAATGAAGTCTTCAGTGAACGGGGATCCGGGCGAAACCATCGAAAATGGAGGCAAAGAACACACTCGAATCAAATCGACGAATGCCGACGAATTGATTTTGGCGGCCAATTCGAGGAAAGTGGTTTCTTCGTTTCTTCGTCCTCGGGTTGTTGACAACCAGCCACGCGTTCGGCGGCGTTCGGAGAAGTTCGAACGCAGGTGCGACGCAGACGACCGATTTGGCTGGCGGGCCTGCTTCAGGCAAGCCATCCCATGCCATGGTCATCAAATCGCCCGGGACTGCCGAATGCGACCGAATTCTCTTCGTTTGAGGGCGATGGTCGTTGAACGGAGCCCAATGCATGCGCCATGGAAACCATCTCCACTTCAAACTGCGATCCGATCGATGGAGACTCCATCGGATCGCAGCTTGAAGTGCTGAAGTAAAGACACTGCGCTGTCAAACCTTCGTTAGCATTCCGACGGAAGGATCTCTACGGCGACAATCTGCCGTGGAGACCTCGCTTGTCTCTTTATACGTCATCACTGACCGAAGCAGCACGATGCCTCTCGATTTCGCACTCGCTCGGCTGTTGCCAGGTTGGGATGAAAGTGCGATTGGAGGCGTCGTTCGTCTGGTCAGACTGACTTGTAGGCGACAGGTTGTTGTGAAGTCTTTCGTTGCCGTTTTGGCACTTCCTTTTGTGCTATAATACAAAGGGCTGCACCCATGTGCGACTACCGCTCGGCGCTGGCAGCTTTCATCCTTTGTTAGAGGGGCGACGTTTACATGTATGTAGCAAGGCTGTCCTAACTTGAAACGAGCTCGATGATGGGGGTTGCAGAACACAAAAACAGCAGCGCTTGAGTACAGAGTTGGGATTCAGTCATTCGATCCTATTTGAATACCAGATCTCAGTGTTGCAACGGCAGTATCAACTTGCTATTCAGCCCGATAGTGCGAATTCCCATGACGGCCACGTGAGGTCTGGCAGCTTTGCGTTGAGCAGTTTGTCGACAGATGCTCAAACGGGGTGCCAAGACGTGCGAAGACGTGACTATCGTACACGATGTCTGTCTGGAGCAGCAGAGTCCAAATGTATGTCAAAGGGTCCACGTACGATGCTACAGTTGTGTTGTTTCAGGAAACAACAGACGAGGAACCAGCATTCGTCTACAGATTCACCGCTTTTATATACCGGTACCGGCGAGTTTTCAATATCCCAAGAAAGATTACGCATCCGCCGGCTCCGTCTCTGATTCGCCCACGTCAGTCAATGCCGCGCTCTGATTCGGCGTTCCTACCGGTATACCGGCGCCAGCAACGTCACACTTCAATCGTCTCAGCTGCATCCGAAATGTATCACAACGCCTTCCTCCCCACGCCGCCATGACGTCCTTCATGGAGCTTCCGTGACCCGCCGCGCCGCTGTGGTGTCCGTCCTCATCCTTCTCTTGGGCCTGCTCTTCGGACTCTCGTTGGACGCCAACGCGCACATCCCCAAGCCCTGGAACCGCGTGTCCAGCATCATCGGCTGGATCTACTTCTTCTGCTGGAGCGTGAGCTTCTACCCGCAAGTGTTCCTCAACCGCCAGCGACGCAGCGTCGTGGGGCTGTCGCTGGACTATACAGTGCTCAACATGCTGGGCTTCACGTGCTACTCCATCTTCAACGTCGCCTTCTACTACAGCGAGAGCGTCCAGCAGCAGTACATGAGACGCCACGACGGCCACCGCAATGCCGTGGAGCTCAACGACGTCTTCTTCTCGCTGCACGCGGCGCTGCTGGTAGCCGTGTCGCTCTTCCAGTGCGCAATCTACCCTCGAGGCGGCCAGACGGTCAGCAAGCCTACCATCCTGTGGACGGGCGGGACGGTTATTGCTGCGGTGCTCTTCGGTCTTGCCGTGGTCTTTACTGGCAACAAGGAGGACTCGGTCATGAACACACTCAATTTTCTCTACTTGCTGAGCTACGTGAAACTCATGACGACGCTGGTCAAGTGTCTCCCGCAGATCGCGCTCAACTACCAGCGCAAGTCCACGGTCGGCTGGACCATCTGGAACGTGCTGCTGGACGTTGCGGGAGGACTTCTGTCCATTGGGCAGCAGGTGCTGGACGCAGCGGCCACGAACGACTGGACGGCCATGACGGGAGACCCCGTCAAGTTCTCGCTGGGGTTTGTGAGCATTATCGTGGACGTGGTGTTTATCCTGCAGCACTACGTCTTCTACGCCGAGAACAATCACTTCATGCTCCACGGAGGAGAGGCCAAGCCATTCCTACCAAAGTAAGACGAAGAGGGAAGAGAGCAGTGACTGGGAACCAAAAATATGAACGGATATTGTTTTGCATCTTGCTCGATTCAAAGTTGATGACACACTTGGGTATGGGGAAATACTTTACACCAGAGCCATAAGACGATCAAGGCAGCAGTCTTGGCAATAATTGTCGCTCTTGACTCGCAAAAGTGGTTTATCTTGAGCTGGGGTTGCCAAATTGAGACTTTGGAGCATGGATTCCAAGTACGATACAGTACAAACAGCACTGGGAGTGAGCGATTGAGGAATTCTCGAGTTTGACCCAGCAGAGTTGCTATTTTTTGTGAGCTCTACGATTTGGGTTGGCACTGAGGACAACAGTGACTGCTATTTCAACGCAAAGCTTACAACCCTGCCTCGGCCCTCTTGATGGCTGCAATGTACAATCGCCAAGAATCGTATCGTATCCTCTTGGACGCTGATGCAAACGTAGATATGGAGGACTATTGCAGCTGGACGGTGCTATCGATGGCGTATTTCAGCGGGTACCCTCATCATTCTCGAGCGACGGCCCGCATCAATGAGAGATCCTACGGTTGAAGCAGCATCGGCAACAGACTCTGCTCGGCGGGATAAGGTGTTGTTGAAGAAGTACACTCAAACTCTGTCGGCGGTTGACATGACTCCCCAGCAGAATTTGGAAATGATGTAGGCAGGTAGGTTGTCGGATTGCCAGTCAAGGTCAACACCCTCATTCACCAACCCATTTTGGCCGCGATGATGAGAGGTGTCCACTGGGCTCGTTGATCGATGCACCGCCGTAGACCAGTGCTCGCACCATTTTGACGTGACCCGTTTCAGCTGCAATCCGCAGAGCTGTTGCCTGTCCAGGTCCTTTAGCATTGACGTTGATGTTGGCGTTGTGTTCCAGCAGAAGACAACAAATTTCGTAATGACCGCTTATCGCTGCACTCAGCAGTGGGCTCCGACCTTCGGAGTCCGCCAAGTTTGCCGACGCTCCAGCATTTAGAAGCGTGGTCGCAATATTCACTGCTCCGAAGCTGCACGCGATTTTGAGAGCAGTACTGCCTCACCACAGTTGCATATCGAGGTTGGCCTTGTACTTCACAAGAAGTTTTACCACGCCTGCATGGCCGTTAGCCTTGTACTTCACAAGAAGTTTTACCACGCCTGCATGGCCGTTAGCCGTGGCGATTGTCAACGGCGCGTAGCTGTCACCTGCAGGTATATTGATGCCTGCGCCAGATCCAGCAGTATTTGAACGACGGCGATGTGGGTACTAATTAATATCTGTTGCTCAGATACTGAATGCCTGTTGCCTATCATTTCTACTGAACTTCTGTTGCATGAATGAGAAAACCTGTTGCCATGATTTGAAGGTCTATCACAACAGAAAGTCAGTGCTGAAAATCGACGACAGATATTTAAGTGTATGAACTCTGATTCAAGAGGGTGCACATTAACTCGACCAGTCGACTTAATATGAACCTCTACTCTGGTGCACATTAACTCGACCGGTCGACTTAATTAGAACTTTATTCTGGTATATTGCAGTAGTGCTATATATACTGGGCGTAGTAAGGTGGTCTATGCTTCACACCCCAAAGTCGTCGAGTAGTTTCAGAAGCTCTTGTGTTGAGGACACCGAGGAAAGCGACATCGAAATTAACGGAAACAACTCGAACGAACCCTCTAGTAGTGAAGAGAACGTCGCCAACACAGTGGATGCAGTGGATGCGGTAGGAGCTCACGGCAGCGAGAGCTCTCTTGACTTTGGCAGTGATTCAGAAGCGGTTTCCCAGCCAAATGAGTTTGTTCCGACGTCTACGTCTACCTACAACAGCATTGCGTTCTATGATTCGTGGGATCAAGCCGAACAAGCACTGCGTGGTTTTAACAACTTTGTCTACACCTATCAGACTAGATACTTGTCCGCATTTGTCCTGGGGAAGGTATATCAGTGTCGTTCCCATGTTGGCTGTCATCATCAACTTAAACTTGCCACGCATCGAGCAGATGAAACAACTTTTCGCTACCAGCTTCTTCAGCGTGGCAAGCACTGCGGGCCAAAAATGCAACCACCTGAACGCGGTATTTCATCGGTGTTGAAGCCGGAGATTGATGCTTTGCTGAAACTAGGGATGGCTGCAGGTCGTGTGCGGAATATGCTGTTGTTTAAGTACATGCGAGAGCCGCAGATGCTTGCCCACGTACCCATCGTCAAAGATGGAGAACCGCAAGGCCTATCTGAAAAGAAGGATGCTGGCGGTTGGGAAATCAACAAATTCGTGACTTTGCAGAATTGGACGGCGCAGAAAATGTGTCAAGATGCTGAGAAGTTTTGCAGCGTTGATGAATCGAATATGGCTGAGATGAATGCGATGATTATCCTCGATGAATTTGAGCATACCTCGACTGATGGCGACAAAGTGGTTGAATCAATGGGCCTAATTGTCATCACAAGAGCGCTTTTTAGGAATATTCGTCAAGCGGTTCAGGATCAAGGCCCCGACTTAGTGATGTCGACGGATGGTACTTATCGCTTGCACTTTGGAGGATGGACGCTAGTCGATTGTGGAGGAATCTCAGTCGAAACGTCAAGTTCTGGATTTGTGCAGCGATTTCGCCCTTGGTTGTTCATGTTCGTGAGAACGGAGTGCACGTACGCGTACGAGATGATGTTTAACGCATTAGTCAAGTATGCCTCTCTT
This sequence comes from Phytophthora hibernalis, assembly GCA_012656075.1. Lineage (NCBI taxonomy): Eukaryota > Oomycota > Peronosporomycetes > Peronosporales > Peronosporaceae > Phytophthora > Phytophthora hibernalis. The sequence goes on along the minus strand of JAAKBF010000159.1, from coordinate 1,194,871 downwards.
TTACGGCGTAGATGTCTCGGTGCGTAGTGCTAGCATCGACCATTCAGATGCAATTGCGTCTGCGCTAGCCATTGTGTGGCCTAGCGTAGAAGTACTTACGTGCTGGGAGCATTTGCTCAGGCAAGCACGCAAACAGACAAAACTGACCAGCAGAAAAGATTTTGTGAAGGAAGTTGTCCAACCACATTTGCGCTTATTGCATACATCACATACGCTCCGTCAATTTCGGGCTCTGGCCAAACGATTTGTTACGGCATGGACTTCGGAGGGCGAAGGAGATATTGCTAAATGGCAACAATCGGTGTATTTGACTCCGCGGTGGGAGCGATGGAGTGTCGGAAGTTCGTCAGTTCCGGTGTTTTTACCAACCCAGCAACTCATTGAGAGCCACCACCGAGTCATCAAGGTAATTGTTACTGACTACATAAAGGCACCAACAGTCTCTATTTTAAACTCGGTGTTGCCCCGGGTTTTGTTGTACGATGCCACGAACTTATCGGCTGGCTCCCAAGCTCATTATGCTGAAGGTATGTTACTTCGGTTGTGTTTAGTACTCTGCAGAGTAACATTAACAAATGTACATTCTACTCGATGTAGGCCCGCTTCCTGTTGATGCAGTCGTCAAGACAAAAACATTCCTGATCGACCCTCGGAATCATCGCATTGTTAACGCGAGAGCATCTTCACGCCCGGCTCGAATTTTTTCAACAGCACAAAGGCTATGGTTCAACCACAGAACCTTGCTGGCTCACTTGTATCCGCCGAAAGGACCGAAAGGTAGTGTCCGACAGCCTTATCGTGGTTGGTTTTGGTTTGTAGTTTTTAATCTATTTTTGTGGCGGTGTGGTAGGTTCCAGAAGTCTTTACGAGGCTGGCTTGGCGATGATGAACCGATACAGGATGTTCAATTCATATTTTTGTCGCCTCATCAAGTCGTTCTGAATGATAGGGCCCTACGGGAAATGGAAGAGTTTCCACATCAATCAAAATGGCAGCTAACAGAGGTATCACGCGACTGAAAATAAAAACTAAACATGAGCTGTTTCAAAGGAGAGTTATATAATATGTAGATCCGGTTAGTTCGTAGCGCGTTGAGCTGTACATGCAAGAGTTTCAAACCCTCAGGTCGGGTTTGCTCGCATATCGTCGCTGCGCTGCATCTTCTGGAGAAAATAAATATTGATCGTGTCATGGCTTCAATTCCTATGCGTGGTCAACGTGGGCGACCTCGGGCAATCACAGGAGTCTGCAGCGAGACTTTGCTTCAGACGCTTACGACATTGACCGGCTTATTGGCCTTTTACGAAGTCGCCTGGGAGACCTATGAAGTGGCCAGTAATGCAGGAGTTTGAGGTCAATGACGGAGACGAAACTATCCTAGACCGCAGAGTGGGCCAGGTTGCTGGTGTTCATCTGTGCCCTCATGAAGGCGTCTACATTTGGACGGCTACATTCGTGGATGGAGGAAGCGTGCAATACAAAGCTGAAGAGATGGTGCACGCGATACGTCGAGCTCATGACATGGAGGTCGACTAGGCGCTGGCGCAGTACCATGGATACCATGACTTTATAACAATACATACCCATTTAAATTCTCTATCTCATTCTTAACAGGAAGTCATAGTCGTAGCTCTGAATAATCTGTTGCTGCTAATCAGTATTGAATTTCTGTTGTCTTGGGTTCGCAACAGATATTCCATGACACGCAACAGAAATTCAGTAGTTACGATGTGCAACAGGCGTTCAGTACCTGAACGACAGGAATTAATATTATTCCCGGCGATGTGCCCCTCACTTTCAACGCTGTAGAACCGGAGTGTTTTCTCGTTGATATTAGAGTTGTGACTCAGTAAGACCGGCACGATGTCGTCGTTGCCAAGTTCGGCCGCGATAAGTAGAAGAGACCAACCCCTGGAGTCGATGGAGTTCGCGTCAGCGCCGCTCTCAGGAGCTCGCTCAACTTCGGTAGCATTTCCGTTCATGCTTCCAACAGATTGATTTCGACGCTTGATTTCATGCTTCTTTGATCATGAACGAGGTTACCGAGACAATGGCATCCTTGATACAAGGAAACGCCATCTTTGTCAAATTTGTCTGTGTGTTTTGCTTTCAAGACAACTCGATACGAGGACTTTAGGATTATTCGGTCCTGAACCAATGCACTGGTAATGAATCAAGTTCAGATCAACTTGAACACTGTTATAGGGGATGGTACGAACGGCTTCATCATGAATGGATGACTCATCCATCCAGGATGAGAACTTCTCATCATGAGAAGCTGGGTAACTTGACTGATTGGGTGAAAGAGAGGTATGGTGAGTACGGCGTGTATTTTCATGAGTCCATCTAAGCGTGGCACGGGGGCTTGCACATCCACCAGCATCTCAGAAAATGATCCGATGGGTTTGACTTGCTTGTTCCGATGGCTACGAATCATTCTTGAGCTTTGACAACATTTAGTTTCCGCACCAGTGAACTTACAGAAGGCGTAGTTTCCCAGTAGCGCATGACTCATGCTGCGATGGAAATTCGAGAATGAGCAGCCCTATGCAGGGGCTAATGGTAATTCAAATATGCATAATATTTTCGGGTATTGGTAGTACTATTTTGGGCAAAAATATCTATATTCTTTCAAAATGCAAAAGAGTACCATAATATTTAAATATCATCGAGGATTTTTCAAAATATCAGATATAAAAATGATATAAAGTGATATTCTGAAAGGTAGCCCCATCATGTGTGAAGGCGAGCTGCAGCTTGCTCATGCATATTCGATCTATCCGACAACAGCGCTGCTGCTCAATGACGGCGAGGTATTATATCGTTTCATGTACCCATGAGTATGTGCGGCTGCACGACTGAAGCGGACTAATTCCTCCAACCTCACCCTATGTGCGTGACGCAGTGTACTCCATCCGGACACGAAGCTTCGCTAGCGCAAGGCTCCGCACTGTGGCTATATTCCCGAGGGACACTCAGTCAAATGTACTACCTGAATAGAATATTATGAATGCATGTCTTGTAAATATCTGTATCATATATTATGCTGATGCACGTGCATATATTATGCATACCGTACTGCCCTATATGCGCTGGTAAAGGGCTCATCTTCTGTGCGTAGCTCTTCACCCTGCAAGTCGTGGCGACCTCACAGCATTGTCCCGTGGAGTTCCTAGTGGTCACGGAGGACCTGCTCATCATCGCCTTCACGACGGTCACAACCGAGGCTGCATTGCCCAAGGTCTTCAAGCGCTCAAGAAGTACGGCGTGGGTTTCGTGGCTACTCGTTCTACTTGGACAGTTCGACCCGCTCTACCGGCCACTGACCTCTGTGTTCAAGCTTCGGGTGCTGACAAGTCCGTCGGTGAACAAATTCCCAGGGTACTCTTGCTCAAGGTCTCGTCTAATGGTGTGACCTGACATCATTGTCGTCGCCTCATGTGTAGCACGTTGTTGTGCTGGGGCCAGCTGGAGTAGTCGATGGTGCGGATGCCCTTGGCCGTCGATTGCGTAGTATGCCAATTATGTTGGTGGGCCTACATGTAGTAAATATCTGTGTCGGATATTATGCATACTCTCCTGCATATATTATGCAAAAATATCTGTCTCGGATATTATGCATACCCCTACATTTATTATGCATATTCCACGTGAATATTACGAGTAATAGCATACTGCATACTTCGCAGTAAGTACGAGTTATGGAAAGGTTTATATATTTGGATGGCGGGCTGAGGATACACCCGGAGGAGCTTCTACTGCCGTGCACAGCTATAGGAAAATCGCGCACGAGTAAATGAGCATCGCATCGTCAGTGCTGCCCAGTGTTTAGCCAACTTCTGCGGTTGCCCTAGTGCCGCCGACCAACCAGGTCTGTTAATTTAAAAGCGAGTGATCACTAATCTTTTTCGTGTTTTGATTGGTTGAAACTGATTATTGCGTAATCATTTTGGAAATATCAAATATTCGAATATATTCGCCAAGTAGTAGATATCAATATTCGATTTCAAATGAAAATATTATGCATATTCTAAATATCATCCGTCAGACTGGATATCATTTTGAATATATTCGCATCCCCGTTTTGAGGTTACCATTAGCCCCTGCCCCTATGACCTACTTCTCGCACCTACCCATCCTATCTATTTATCTCAAGCAGGCCATACTCCACAACGAACAAAAATCGTTTGATTGGCTAAAATAAGCTCTGGTATTGACTTCAAGCTAGCGCCTCGCACTTGCCAAACGTGACTGCACGGCGGCCTGCGCGAATGTGGCTGTCACCTCGACGCGTGTTACAGGTACAAACCAGAATCTACACTGCTCTTTATTCATTGCTGAAGTAGCAGATACCGATGCAAGCGGCTTTGAATCATGTGCTGGCGTTGGGGAAAGCCGCGTAGCATGTCGTTGTTCACTACGGGAAACGTGCACACACGAGGAAAGCATTTTGCCGAGCTGTAACGTAGCTGCTGAGCATGCCATGTCACCCGGACTCAGAACCATCAACACAAAGGTGATACTATTGCCATCAAGTGCATCTTGCAGCGGCGTTGTCAACTGCGAGCGTGATAGCGGACCTGCAATTTGTCCCCATTGCTGCTTAGATTGTGTTCGTTGACGCGGACGAAAGCCGGCGTGGGGTGGGAGATTCAGACGGCATTCAAGCCGCTTCGCTGCCAATGCGTTGATGGTGTGTTCTTGGTCGAGTGTTGTGTCCTTGACTCCCACTCAACTAAATGAATGAGCTTGTAGCTGACAAACCCGACTACGAGGTGAGTTGGCGGGGATTCAAACGCCGCAAAGGCTGACGAGAGTTCTCGTGACGGAGAAGCCAAGAACCAGAACCAGAATCTCCAGAATGAGATGAACCGCATGCCAGTTAACTGCGCTCACGCCAGTCTCAGGTCGATATACAACTCGCTGAGTTTAATCTTTGCGTGAGAAAGTGACTGGGTTTGAAGCAAAGTGTGCGGCCATGCGGGGTGATGTGTTGCGCCGTGAGCTAGAATTGGAGCATGCCATGCACCACGAAAATTTGCCCATCTAAACGTGATCTTCTTTTTCCGTGATCATCATAGCGACGCCTTCGCGCTGTAGCTAATGGCACATCGTTCTCGTTAGCATCTCGCACTCGCCGTTCACCATGAAGTCAATGCCAGAGCTTATTTTAGCCAATCAAACGATTTTTGTTCGTTGTGGAGTCTGACCTCCTTCGTTGTGGAGTCTGGCCTCCTTCGTTGTGGAGTCTGGCGATAAACATCCATGAGATCATCTATAGATAGGATGGGTAGCTGCCATGAGATCTAAAGTTGTAAATAGTAAAATACTGAAATAGCGTTAAATTCATTTAAAGTCCTAAAAACGTTAAATACGCGTTAAATATTTCCAGACGATCGGTTACTGTAATTATGAGCTTCTTCAGACCTCCAAGCGGCCACTTCAAGCAAGACAAGTGGACTCTTCTGAAAGGAGGCCATGTCGCAAGCTGCACACGCAACACGTTTACCGTGCAGCGTTGTCCGCGCTCACTATCTCCATAGCCTTCATCTGCCCGCTTTATGCGTGCCGCATCATGAAGCCTTCGCTTCCTCGCGCATCTTGATTAGCATTAAGGGCTGATATCTCCTCCGACTGAAACGCATTCGCCTTTAACTTGAACTGCACAGTGACCTGCGGATGGTTCTTGACCTTCAAGAGCAGTCCTTGCCTCGGTCCGCACAAGAACTTAGGCTGCTGCAGCAGAGTGGCGGCCAATCTCTTACTTTGTGTAGCATTGTAAATTCGCAAAAGTCCGACTTTATTGATTGCACCATTTCAGTTCATTTGCCCGAATATTTAACGGTTAAAAATCTGCATTTAACTGTGAGAAACGCTATTTTTGTATTTAACCAGGTATTTTACATCTCATGGCGAACACGGTTTACCGGTATACCGTCTTCTACCAAAAACCTCGAGAAGCAACGAAGCAAAACGCCAAGTTCTGGTTTTCAGGTTCGTTTTCATAACGTGTCGACGGAGGCGACTGCTGCGGGTTCCAACGAATCTTCGTTTGTTCGCACTCTCATTGGTTGTAATGTCTCCACGACCCTTCACGATAAGCCGCATGATCTAAGATGCATGGCGAAGCCTCACATACCGACCATTTTCTATCCTACAGCTCGGCACACAGAACAACAGAACCATATTTTCCGTGCGACTCATACAGTCCTTGGGATACTTTTAGTGCTTCCAGCTGGCTTGATAGTTTGACTTCTACCGCTTTTGCCAGCTCTACCTGTTTAGCCATCTCGTTCCGCATCGAAGCGTCCGCGCCAATCCTCACACTCACGATTCGCTTCTCAGCTTCCGCTACCACCGAAAATGCCTTCTTTTCGGCTTCAGCAGCCATCTTGGTGCTAGCTGTCTGTAGTTGACGGTTTAACTTTTTCTCCATTGAATTGACATCGGCTGTCACACGTTCACGCACAGCGTTCTCCAGCTTGTAATTAAACTCCACCACGCGTTTGTCCAGCTTTGTCTTCAGTGTAGCAATACCAGATTCGGTATGTTCACGAGCGTCTGCCATTAAAACCTCAAGTTCTTTTGCATGCGAGTCTCGCACTCGTTTACCTGGGGCGAGACGGCGTGTAGCGCCTGCTGTTGGGTGTGTTCGACGCGCTCGTGAATGCGAGACTCAAGGACGAATACGTGCTGCGCGGCCTTTACATCTACTGCCGCATCAAAGGATGCCTGAGCTATGGTCATAGCTTCTTGGAGTTGTTCTTCGCATGCTTGGGCTATATTATCAGGCGCGATTAGCTGCGAGTTAGCTACATGAATATCCACAGCTTCATCCAAGCGAGCCCGGGCTTCGATGAGCTTCGCCTCTGCTGTATCTGCACGAGCAGTAATAACTTGAACAGCTTCCGCTACCGTCGATTCAGCTGCAGCTTGAGAAGCACGGAAGCTCTGTTGGAGTTGCACCTGCAGCTTTCTCTCCATCTCCACTGCTGCGCTCTCGAGTTCACTTCGTGTGTGAGCAACAAGCTCTTCCATACGGCGTTCAAGAGACATACTGTTCTGCTGTACTTGAAGCTGAGTCTCATACAGCGCTTGTGAGACGTTAATGGGCTGGTGCCCACTGATCTGGAGAATGTCTTCATGTAGGGTGAATTTCCACCGATGGTGAACTTGCGATGGTTGGTCCGCCACGTCCTCCGAACTCTGAGCCCCAGTAATGGCAGCAAGCGCGTGCATCATGATCACCGCGGGTTGAGCTGTATCCCGCTAGAGCCGCACTGAGCACTTTCCGTCTTGCCCAACCGTATCGCGAGGAAAGGAAGAGGTTCTGTCGTTTCAAAGAGGTTCGTTCCTTTAAGTACGACACGAACCGAACCTGTTTAACCTCGAGAACCAGGTTCTCGAGGCTAAACAGGTTCTCCAAAAATCCGGAGAACCAGGGGTCGTGTTCGGTTCCTTTCTGGCTAGCATTGAGATCATGCCATGAGATCTATTGTTAGGATGGGTAGGTGCGAGAAGTAGGTCATAGGGCTGCTCATTCTCGAATTTCCATCGCAGCAGTTAACCCGACACGCCACGCCCTTCAAGTGTGGCAGAATGCACAACATTCATTTGCCCCAAGTGTAATGCTGTTGGAAACTTGTACGGTCCACCCAAAGACAGCATGAACGCCTTGCTCATTCCCCTTTTGTCCTCCTCCTGCACACTCACCTCTCGTGTCAATATGGTATTGACTCTCGTAAATTTTGCGCGTTCTAATGGCTACACCGGCGTGTCCAGAAGTCCATACTGGCCAAGCACACGAATATACAACCCGATGTACCAGGCCTTCGCTACTGAGGATAAACCTACTCGCATTCCAAGTCCCTATTTAGCTCCGTCCCATTCCGTTGTCGAGGGAACCGATTGCACCCCTCGCGGCCTGCGCAGATCTGTGGTCGTTAATGACGGGCTCGATGAAATCGGGTACGCGACCGTGTCGACACCTGCGATTGCGCCACTTTCCCTGTGAAGGCTTCACGCAGACAGGACGTGTATTGGGGCACCTTCCAAGTAAAGTTCACCAATGGAACTTGCTACGACGTGGCTTTCGATGAAACCGAGGTGTACGCGCAATGACCAAGTGGGATATATCAAACAACAGAGATGTACACGGATTATGTCTGGTGCGAGGTCGACTTTACGGAAGGCACCGAAACACCTGAAGACCTGCCTACGACCGATGCTACTGTGAGCGCGAAGAAACCAAAATCACGTCGCTACGACAAGAGACCCCGGTGTTATCAAAAGCAAGGGCATGCCCAGATCCATTTGACAGTTCACCGTGTGTTGACGCTCATCCTCGAGGCGGTGTTTGCTTTCCAGCCCATCAGCTGCTCGTCTGCAATGCCCTTCCTTTGGGGGACCAAGTTGGAAATAGCAATTATGCCTGTGCTCGAAGTACGCTTATTCATACTTTTAGTTTTAGTTAGTTTTCGTGAATGATGGCTACCGGTATGATCTTGTAAGCTTAAAACCCGGTTATTGCTGATACTTTCCTTCTAATTGACGCCCACCAAACATCAAACCATCGCAGCAGCTTTGAGGCGTATCGATAATACCTACCAAGAGTTATCAAACATTAGTGTGAAATCGACGAGCAACTCTCGGGCCTGTGGAACAGGCCCGTGGCTCGTCTCATGCAGCAACAATGTGACATCGTCGTGGCGTGGTATCTCTAATAAAACAAAGCCGCGACTTCGCACGGAACAACTCTGTATTTTACTTTGAGCTCAACAAACTCAGTTTCAAAGTGAGCGTTTATAGAAAAATGGATTGAATTCGTCGTGCAAAACTCACTTCATATTCAAATTCGCCATTTTTGGATTGTACTTCGAAGTATTGATTAGGAGATAGTGATAGGAACGATACTCAAATGAAGGCGAAAAATAAGCTGTACTTCGAAGTACATGTATCAGCAACATGTTGGTTGAAGGAGTGCTGAAGGAATCCTAAATCCATCGATCTAGCTCATTTCGCTTCTAATTAAACGGTTGCTACTTGTATCTATGCCAATCATGACTGCGTATTTACTCAAACGAAACCCCTCCCAATGCGTACAAGTTTCTCACCATGTACTTGAAGTATCCATAGACCACCGGGCGTAATAATTTCCCTAAATTTTGTTGGCCAAGATAGCTGCAGGAAATGTTTCGTTCACACTGCACGAATAGTTTCCGTGAATAATGCGATTTTAAATTTGTACGTAGTCTTGCGGCAATGCAACGACGCACGCATTTTCTTACAACACCTACACTGTATGAATGCCGGACAATAACCAACATGATGTGGTGTCATCATTTTTTCTTTCTATTTAATGGACACGCGCTTCGATATCTGTAGTTCATCTACACACCATAGTATGTTGCTCAAAGAAAAAACATCCAAGATGTTGCTCGAACGGTCTGGATAAATCATCTGCTGCAGGTAAAATAAGATTATTAGTGATATCATATCATAGAAATGTGTTGGCCTAATCTTCTGCGGATGGGTCAACCGCCACAAATAGAATAAAAGTCGATCCGGTTATCAAATATAGCAGGGTTTTAAAGTTTATTTGTTGAAGTATTCAAATCGTATTACGAAAGGTATCAGAAATGAAAGGATTCAGACCGGTAGACTCTGGATATAAAATCCAGAGAACATGATGTGTTTTGATGTTCTTGTGAAAGACTTTATTCGGCTAGAGCTATTAACAGGCGGCCTCGCTAAGAAGAGGGAGAAAACGGCCCAAAAGGGGAAAATAAAAAATAACTAATTGCGGTCTTTACTTTAGTAGCAAGAAATTATACCACTAGATAGCCCTTTATCTTAAACTTCATGATAATATCTTATGGTATTCGTGGTGAAGCAAGTGCGCTTCATTGACCAACATATCGCTGCGTCGATGCAACTTGATTGAGCTTGACTGCGCCATAGGAAAGCATTTTCAGCATTTTGGAAAACCCTTCAGAGAGTGGCACATGCTGTAGACCTCTTGCACCTCTTGTCCATCACCTTTCGCCGCCTTGGCTTTTCAGTGAAAAGGTTTTCACGTGAGCTCCAGCCCTCTCGAGCAACTTGCTCGGATCAAAACGTACGCGAGCAGCGATCTACATCACTAGCCTTCACCTTTGTAAATGAAATGTTCGGTGAGTTATAGTTAATCCAGCGCGTAGCCCTCGTGTGGCAAGAATTGGCGCTTCCGCCGACGGCGCGATCGCTTAATCCGTGCCTACCAACGGCCACGCTGATGAGCCGGCCCTGAACATCGAAGGGCGGTTCATTGCTGCGCAGTCGATTGTCTACACCTCAGTGAGCATTGCCATGCTCGAGCCCTTCCACTACGGTTGGTCGAGTCACTAAATCAACGTCCACAAGTTTCACAACACAGAGGGCTGTATCGCTCGACCCGTCGTGGAGGGCACGCGTATGATGTTTCAGGGCCACACCAACACGACCTGGACAATGCCGTCGAAAGTGTGACTCGTTGGAGGCATGTTCGGAAGATTCCTTTCGGGCTACCCGTTGGACAAGTACGGTCGCCGTATCGACTCTGCGTCTCAACGCCATCATCATGTTGGCATTTGTCATCCCAGTGCTCGCGCCTACATGTACTGTTCGACTGTTTCAAGAGCCGTCCAGGACGGACGGATACGGTAGGATTGATCGTCCTGAGAAAGCAGAGTCGTGATCCAACCACGAGGTCCCTTGGTTGTCCTTGATGAGCGCTCATGGCCCACAACTTGTTCCACAAGTTCTTGGCGACCCAGAAGTCCTTCGTCTTCGTACACGCCGTAGCCGGCGGCCGCCTCGCCGTGGTCGTGCTCGTCCAGCGCGTTGCCGCACAGCGGCCAGTTGTACTGTACAACTTGTACACGTCATGACAATACAACAGAACGAAAAGCTGCTGGCATCAATACCAGCAGACTGTGGCGATCCGTGCACTTTTATCGCCCGGCATCAATGTTCGCGTATGAAGTGAAGTGACCTACAGCTTTGGCATCCTTGTTCTTCTTTGGGTCGATCTTGCCCCCATGGTACTGGATGATCTTCTCATACCCATCACTCATGTCATCGTCATGGTTGCAGGTGTCAACGCCTCCAAAGTGCAGTCCTCCTGCATATAGAACGACTGCAGCATCCCCGACCTCAGAGAATAGGCACACCACATCTATGACACAGCCGAGAAGGCCCAGCACGAGCCATAATGGTCCTGGTTTTCGTAGGAGTCGCAGCGTCATGTGCATGCCAGTCCCAAGTGACTGCCAGATCTTTCGCATTCTCCGAAGCTGAGGTCTTCACACCTCCGAACTCAATATAAAATTTGACGACAGAAAGCGGGCAGCGCCTCAACCGGAGAAGACCCATACAACCGGAGAAGACCCATACCCATACACTGCGAATCAAGCCCGACTATTTTAACACAACTAGCGCTGCAGTCGCACGACTTGGCCCAGCCATGGGTAATACTGTATGAGCCCCTTACGATATCAACTTTTGTAGTAGCCACAGTTGTTACACCTTGCCTGCGACTTGTCTTCGGCTTCCGCTTGAGGTCTGAAACCTTGTCACGAATTTGTTTCTCGTTAGTTGTTCCCGAGGTTGAGGAAAATATCCTTACGCCCTGCTGTGTAGCTGTTCTTGCCGAAGCAAAATCCACCAACATTGTCCGCAGTTTCCCTCAATGCTGCTAATGGAAACGCATCACACAGTAAGGCTCGAATGCAGCGTCGCTCAATAGATCCTCGTTTGGTTGCCACGAATACCCGAGCTGGTGTCGTGATCTCGGATAGGGCTGATGACTGGGCTGGGTTAATCCACGAAATGAACAGTTCCAGAAACACAGAACCTGCACTTACACCACAAAGTATCGTGCAAATGTGACTCAAGAGTAGCCACACCAATCTTAGCGAAGCAGCTCGTTCCTGACGCTCACGAGCTATGCTGAGCTGATCTTCACGCTCCTGCTGGTCGTTTTCATTACCGACACCGCAATAACCCACTGTCCAAAATGATTTTAAGCAACGTCTTTCCTTGGTAGTCATCGATCTGACTTGCGAGGCATCACACCCCAGAACCTCCATCACAGCAAAAATATCCACCCCTTTCGACGTTTTAGCGTAGGAGTGAAAATCGCCGGGCTCTGATACATTCCTGCTTTATTTTTGCACTCGCCATCCAGCTGCCGCAGCTGGTCCTGAGCCAGAACGCACTGGGGACGCAATCCCCAAGTCGTAAAAATCATGATCGTCTTCCTCTAGTACCTGCACAGGCTGGTTTGAAATCTGAGCGCTCGTTTCCGGATCGGATACGGTTAACCAAATCGATTCTGGGCGGCTCTAGCAGCGTATCCGTGCCATTTGTTCGCTGAAGATCTACGCTTGTCGCCATCATTTCTTCCCCACTGCTTGTCATCTGCCGAAGCGTAGGTGGCCGTCCAAGCGTACGTGCTCGCTTCACAGCTTCTGACACGCCATCGCAGTCACGACCACAGCGCGAGCACTTTCCACAACCGTCAACTGGACAGCGCGGACGCTTGCACTTGCACGTTATTGTAGGAAGACCAGCTCCGTCACCCACACGCCCGACGAAAGCTGCGTGATCTTCCATTTGAATTTTGAACTGTGCTGTGCTCCGGGAAATCCCCGGGAGATGAGCCTAAATGTGGGAGCTCATTGTCCCACTATCAAATGTCTACAATCACAGATTTCTCTACGAATGCGTTGAACAGCACTACTATCAGTGCTCTACTGACGCACAGCGCAGTGCTTCATGCACCACATATTGCGGCTATCTAACATGCGTATTGTTAGATGTGAAGCTATAGCATGACTGTGTCAAAATCCCAAGGCCAAATGACTGTTTCCGCAATTAGTCTTTTTCTGGGTTCCCTCAAACGCTCCCTCCACTTAGCGGGATTTCCTGTTAAAAATGATTGCCACTCATTACAAAGAGGTTTATGATGTCTGCTTACGGCGGAGCTACGCGTCACACCAAAATGGTAACCACAATTAATGTGACCGCTGAGATGCAACCGATGACAATCTCTGTTGTGCCACTCGTCTCGCTTGAGCTGCTTCCGGAACTGTCGGTACTTGACGTCTCCGTAGATCCACTGCTGCTACACCTCTTCGCAAACGGGTCAAGGATGTCTGTTTGAATGCGAATCTCGGTATCTGGAATCCCGCAGTCCCCGAGACCCATTGTCGCCATATCTCCCATGAGCTTCATGCAAGCAGAGCTGCCACATATCGCCTTGATCTTTTCGAGTGATAGTTCATCGATGCTAGATATACTACTGAAACCCACAGCCGATGAACATCCAGCAACATGAGGATTGCTTGCAATGCCCAGCAGCACCGATATGGGGCACTTGTCGCTGGAGTCGACAGCACGAACGAGCGCAAGACTGGTCACCAGAAACGCTGTCAACTGCGACTTCATAATGACGTGTTGGTCGAGATTTTTGGGGTGCCCTCTGGCTGGCGAGATGAATTGTGATGTTTGTTTGCGGTCAACCGGTGTTGCTCTACCCGCAAAAACGAAGCCGATAAGAACCAAATGGATAGTGCAGTCAATACCCACAGCACAAAGCTGCCCTCTAATTTTCCAGTACACGTACTCCTCAGACGGAACCAGAGTGCTGCAAGCAGCTGCAATACAAATATGTTTAAAATTGAAGCGTCGGCAGCAAATTGAGGACCTGTTGCAACCAAATGACCCGTGTGCACGAGTTAAGCTGAATATGGCACATACTGGAACTTGCGAGCGCAAGAGGCGAACGATCCATGCAGTAAGATGTCATTACTCAAGCATTTATCAGATACCGTTGACGACAATTTTCTACAACACTAGCGTAGTGAGCGCAATCGCAACGGTAGAGATCCAGCTGAGGGCCTTCATTGTTGCACCGTTTGATCCGTTCGCAGAGCCGGCTGATAGGTCCACCGATCCGCTGCCGCTGCATTCCTTTGCAAAAGGGTCCAATATGTCCGACTCCAGCGAAATGTTGGTGCCTTGTATCGTGCAGTCACCAAAACTCATCGACCTCATCTCTTCCATTAGCGCCATGCAGGCTGAGTTCTCACAAACTTTTTGGATTTGCGCGTCGGAAAGGGACGTAATGGCCGAGAAGCCACTGAAGCCCAAGTTGGAAGTACACCCTTCTAGGTGCGTGCTGCTTGCGATGGTCATCAGTTCTGCTGTGGCACATTCTTCAGCGTTTACGGTGGCGGCCAGCGCCAAGGTGATCGTGGCAAGCGAAGACGACGACAGCATTGCTCAGCGATTCTTGGTAAATCGAAAGTGGTGTGCGCTGCTTGCGGTGAGTTCAAGATTAATGCAGTAGGGACAATGAACAAGGTGCGAGTGATGGCACAGCAGGCTTCACCATCACGACCCGCTCAACATGCGGGGTCTCGTTGCGGGCGTGAGGTTCCTCAGACCAGCAGCCGGATGGTACACATCGTCGGCTGGCGCTGTCACCCCAATAGAAACAATCGTATTATAAGTCGAACAGCGCAGCTGCACTTGATTGAAGCGCAAAAGCCCTATAGCGTGGTGGTCCTCCTGCTGGAAGCAAATGGTATGGAGTGCGTGATCTCGACAGGACAGAGCGCTCAGTAGCCGGTAAATACTGCGGTGGGTCTTGACATGTCCGAGGCTGGTAGAATTGTCTGCGCGGTAGCTTGCTTTCTCGAGTGAATTTTACTCGACTTCACATACCAAGGAGTCTTCTTTCGTCAGAGCAAATTCTGCCTACACTTGAAGTTCTCTACAGATTATTGCGATCTGCAACTTCACGTTTAGAACAAACAATTTCTAGTATATCAAATGCATGCAGTCTACAAAGCTTCTCATGTGAAGTAAAAGAAAGGGTCAAGATGGTTTGAAGTTGAACAAGATTTTTTAGTGGAATCCATGCAACTTGCGATATCGGTATCAGCAAAAAGTAGCTCACATTGACGTTAACGAAATGAACGACCACGTAACTTCCTACAGGATCATCGCGACAACAGCCACAACAATCGTCGAGACGAATCCGATCGTCACAGTCGCAGCACTGCTCTTGGAGCTCGAGCCACTTCCTCCAGAGACCTGGTCACTGCTCGAGCTGCTGTCCCCAACGTTGGTGGTTCCAGTCGACGATGACGAGCCGGCCATGTTCATCGATCCCATTGAGCCACTACCACCGCACATTGAGGTGACGGAATCGAGGACGTCACTCTGCACAGAGACGTTGGAGCCCGGGATCGTGCAGTCACCAAGTCCCAAAGAAGCAACGTCGTTCATGAGAGCCATGCAGGCGGTGCTCTCACACACTGACATGATATCGTCTTGGGAGAGCGTTGAGATGGTCGACACGCTGATACCGGTCTCAGCCGTGCAGCTTGCCAGATTCGTGTTACTCGCAAGGTTCATCAAGGCTTCCGTGGAGCAGTCCTCAGCGTTGACCGAAGCAGCGAAGGCAAGGCCGATCAGCACGAACGAAGTCAGAGAAGACATCTCGGAGAGAATTTTGGGGGATTGGTCGGACCGGAGTGGGGTACTTGAGGTGAATTGAGGAGTGAGCAAAGGTTGGCACCTCGTCGGAGGTTGATGTTACCCTCACAAAACCAAGAGAGTGTGGGCTGGTTCAGACCATGTGGCTTTTGGTATTCTCTCCACACGCTCCGGGTTGCGAGTACAGAGACGGTAAAGTCAGAACGCGTCGTTGAAGCGTTGAGCCGTGGAAAGGAAGGAATCCTCCTAGAAACAGATCATAGGCGTCATGCTGGCGAAACTGATCCCTAGTCTGTTGTGCATATTTCATTATTGTGAATATTCCAGAGTCCTACGGACGATGTTGCTCAAACGTTCAGAATAGTGGTCTTAAACCGCTCAGAGAATGTTTTTTGTCCTGCTTAGTGCAACAAACAACGGATAAGTCGTCAACGGAAAAGTCTCAAGCAGCACAGCTGCGAAGTGTATTATGCAGAGAGGTTTAAGCTCCATAGACAGTCACACGTGACTGCACAGATGGTACTCATGTGCTCACAAGAAGACAGCTGCAGCCGCCAGGAAAACCGATCCAGCAGCGATCGAGATCGACGTCGCCGACGACGTGCTCGAGGCGGCTGGGGCTTGGGTGTTTGACGTCGAGTTGCTGCTAGTCGTTTTTTTGGAACCGGTGGAGCTATCGCCGGACTTGCTCGTCGAGGTGGTAGTGGTGGTTCCGGTGGAGCTACTGGCAGTGCTGCTGGTATGGTCGTGCGACTTTTCATACCCCGCTTCAGCTGATACAGCGGTTGAAGAAGTCGTCTCATGCGAATCCTCCGCACCCGACGATGCCGTGGAAGATGACGTCGCTTCATGAGAGTCCTCTGCTTCAGCTGAGGACGAGCCCATATCCATGCCGGGGCTGTGCATGTGAGACCCATCAGCCGCTCTGAGCGCTCTGGTAGCGTTGCAGACATCAACAATCGGGTCAACAACGCTCTGGTGAAGACCGGAACCATCGATTGAGCATTCCTGTATTTTCCGAGGCCGCTTAGGACCCGTCGGCACGCCTCGCTGACGCAGAATGGCTCCCAGTCGATGATGATATTGTTTTCGGTCGATTCGACTGGGACCACGAAGCGACTAGCACTCTTGCACGTAGAAGCATCCGCAGTATTAGCAATCTCAGTAAGCACGCTTTCGTCGCAGTTAGTAGCGCTAGCCACGGCGACAGCACTCAGCAGAAGCGAGGAAATGACAGCCTTCATGTTGGGAGGAGGTAGAAGAGTCGACGGTGTCGTGGGGTCGATGTCGTTGCTTGAAAGCAAATTGCAGAATGACAAATTGAAGCACGGCTGCTTCAGAAGGAGACCAAGAAGAACCCACTACATGGTCGATCTCTTGTTGCCCTCTGCAATCGATGAGTTCCGAAAAGATGGCAAGCTTGTGCATAGAGGGTTGACTTGAGGTGGCACGCGTTTTTCATTTTCCTCTGAACCAATTCGGGTGACTCAAGATCGTGAAATTGGCGAAATGAGACTGATCATCGACTAACGTTAACATGTAATTTGTCGGTGCAGAACCACGGCAGGCTGGAGGCACGTGTCGGATATTGTGGTCTGCTTGACGCATGGATTAATACGATCCGTGACAAACGGTTGCACACGGTTTTGGCAATGTCGTCTTCGGATGGAGAAGATTAACCTGGCACACCTGATAGCATCCGGGGACAACGGCCGTATCAAGTATAGCAATACTATCAAATTTGGCAGCAGACGGTAGCGATAGTTCAAGCTACAACCACCACTTGATAGCAGGTAAGTTAGTAATCGTAACCATCTGATACTACGGCATTTTGCTGCCCGAGCACCCTGAACTCGATGAAAAGCTGCTGAAAGACCCTTGGAAGCTACAGCTACGAGTGCCCGAGGACATTTGTCTCGACCAAGAAGAGAAAACTACTCAGACATCCATTACGAACTACTTTAACCCCAGCTAGGTAGTATCAAATCGAGCCAAATCGGCTATCAGATATCAGGTTCGATAGGTATCAGATTTACTCCATTCCTTTTACTAACTACATGTACCAAGTCGGTGGATCGATTTTGTATCAGATATAGCAGTGTATCAGGTTTTGTCAGGTATCATTTAGGACAGGTTAATCTGTAGATCTAAACCATGGGTCCTTACAACTACACTAACAACTGTGTTTATTTTAATTCCTAAAATAAAAGCCTTGCACGTATTCTACAACCGTGTAAAATGAACTGTGCGGCTTCAGGAACTGGTCTATCCCTTTCCTATCCCTTTCGTATGATTTGGACGGAAGGCACAGCAAGGGGGAAATCTTCGGAGCATCGAACTTCGGAGCATCGGGGCACAAAAAGTGCGACCATGTGCTGTTTGTAGCGCGCCTAATTCACAAAGGCGATGATGGCTTCAGCAACAAGTCGTTGCTCTTCAACGAGGTGGCGGGCGTGTCGGTGTCAAGCTGTACAAGCTGACAGGCTCTGGTGGCATCGAGCAAGCTGCAGCGGGGCCGGCGCATATTCATCGTGTGATCCAGGCCGACAAGGTGCTGGGTGCTCTGGTTGTTACCACGTGCAGCCACCGCACCCTTGCTCTGACCACTTCGCAGGGCGCCGACCATGTTATCTACTACTTACCCGACAAGTGGATCAACGCGCTGGACGAGAACTCGGTAGTCTCCATCAACGCGTTGTGCACAAAATAATTCTTCAACCTCTAGAAATCTACCGAATCCGGAAAGGTGCCGACCGTGATCAACGCATGGAGTCATAATAAAGATGCTGACACAATTAATTAATTCAACCCTGCGTAGCCCCACGAACGCGGAGGGAGATACGCTTCGACATGTAAACTGTCGATTAGGCTCGTACGATCAATTTGTGCCTGGTGTACTTCGCTTGACTCTGATGCGGATATAATTTCAAACTGGGAAAATTCACGTCGAGTGCTGTACGCACCAAATCCAGCTCGGTGCGACTTCTTCTTACCGGATGCACAGCGACGGTTTGATCGAGTTGCAGGCTCTAATATGCCTTCAACATCAACAACAACACTGCTGCTACGGATCCACCAGTGGCGATCGAAATGGTGAGGCTGAAGTACTCCGCCTGGTAAATTCTAACCATCTCGTGAACGCAAGGACGACCATGACATCTTCGAAAAGAACCAGAGCAAGCTTTCAGCTCCGCTTCCTTAGTAGGGTCTCGGTAGCAGGCGTGTACGTGCTTAATCGCTTGCTTCCATATCCGTTGAGTGTCGTTTAGCGCATGCACCGTGATCTTGTTCACAACATTTGTAAATACAGGATCACTATAATCTGTAGGATACTGTACTTTCGTCACGTTGAGCGTCCAGACTGACAACCTTGGCCGCGGCTTCCCACCACGGCAACAATTTGATGAACACGGTCAGGATACTGCCCTTTGACGAGTCCAACCAACGCTTAATATTCGCATGCGTGCCTTCTACAGTCGACGTATCGAGGCAGCCGAAGTGCATGTACCTGTCGGTCCAGCACTTCACTAACTTCTCCTTTTACTTCCACCACGTGTTGTCCAGGTATTTCACCAAGGAACTGTCCAACTCCTGCAACAATGTTCGACACCTTTCAAATTCCGCTTCGGATTCTGCACGAAGAGCAGAATAGTAAACATCGATAAATGCATTTGTCTTCCAGGAGTTAACTTTTGTTCTGTTGAACATGTCGGGTTTGGACAGCTTCACTTCACCCAGTTTGCTTCTAACGCGTGCCTCGCCGAGCACCATTCTTAATAGAGGGAAATCCCTCTATTACCTCCTTTAAGCTAATGGAGAGGCATCGAAGTCATTTAATATAGGTATTGCGAGAGATGACTCCTTCCCTAGAGTAAATAAAGAGTGCTGATCCAGTGTTGTGTCCGCAGTAGGGGATGTTACGGCCAAAACTAGGCTTGGCTGTTTTGCTGTATATGGCCCTCACTTGACACTTACAGGCAAAGGGAGAACCGTAATCAGTTATTTACCTTGCAAAATCAGTACAGTTGTCACAATCCTTGCTCTACCCTGATATAAATCCGTTTGCAAATCTTTTAACCTGGCAGAATTTATTGGTCCCACCTTTCTCCCTTTACCGGGAACTCTGTACTAACATGAACTTTACAGTAAAGTACCTTATATTATAAGGTATGAGAGTTTATGATTACCCCTGTAACAAATGCGCAAAGTGGTAGACAATACTATGCTGCGAGGAACGCGGCTGTCCAAAGCCGCCCAAGCAGATTAACCACTCGCACAGCCGAAGCGTATGCTATCCGGATATCACCAAAAATAGTCCAGGAATGTTTTTTCTCTATCACGAATGAGCAGGAAACTATTCAGTTTACAGAGTTCCGAGTCTCTGAAAACAATTATGGGAGACTACAGAACTTCTCGATTTACCTTGATTTGCGGCCACAGACATGTTTCTGATTTTTACTACACACTTACTAACCGTAAAAAACATGTACAGTTAGCTATACTGTAAATGTACACGGTACACCCTAGCCAGAACTCCTCAAAAGGACTATACTGTCCAAAATCATCCATCGAATAAGCTCCAGCTTCTCCGAAATCCAGTTTGACTATTGCCAAGGTTAGTTCTGGGGTAGTTCTGGGGCAGCATGATTTTGCTAGAATGGTCTTCAATGCGCATGGCATATTTGTGTCAGTCTTAACGTCATGGTGCGATCTTATGCACCCAGCTAGCCCGACCGGATATCAAGAACGCGAGTAGGTCCTTTGGAAAGACGTTATTGCTATTGCAAGGCATGAACGGAGACCTTAAAATAGGTACTGTGAGTGAGGCGCCTCGAATTACCCTGTCTTAAAGAGCCCGGACATTCGCCGCATCGACGTTGGTGGTTTTGCGTCTATTTATGTATGTACGCTAGTTATTTGGTAAAAGCTCATATTGCATTTGGTTTGTAGCCCAATGACATGGGTTTGAATACGCCTGGCAGCATACGGCTCGTGTACATGGTGAACGAGCAGCGGACGAGAAATTGGACACACTGCGCTCCCTTCTTGCCTACGCCAACCTAAAAGCGATGCTCCGTTTGTCCCTCCAACTATGATGATCACAAAATGCGATACAAAATGTGGTACTGTGCTTCGGCAACATGCAAAGAGCAGAGAAGGGCTTGTTCGAACTGGGTGAAGATGTTGTGCTGTCTTCAAACCGATATTTACGACTTTTACGAGCACGGTCAGCATTTCTAGCCAAGTCGGGTCACCACATCAGAGGCCCTTCACGCGCGTCATGAAATCCGAGGTTCGCAAGATGGCAAAAACTCGATGACCCCAATCGGATTTTAAACGAGTTGATCGATCAGTTTTTCCTAAACTCAAACAACTACCCCGCCTTGCAAACTATACAAAACTTCGTGTACAACTATAAGAAGTCCAGGCTTCACCACTTCGACTCTCCCGACGACGTCATCACTTTTTCGAAAGACGCACAGTACGGAGAGAATTTATATGACTTCACGCCTTTTACTTTCGGGTATGATGTAAATGATGAGGGCGATCCGGTTCTAGGGTAAGGAACTGACGAAGACCTTTTCGTATTGGCCTTCTCGACGAAGCAAATGCTTTGCCAACTGGACCGAGATCCCGGAACCTTCTTGTTTCATATGGATGCGACTTTCAAAGTCAATTCGATTGAATACCCCGTTTTCGTGTGTGGAATTACTGACGCATCTAGGTCATTTTTTCCAGTTGCACTGTTCATGGTCTCTCGACGTACTACTCCGCACCTCTCAACGCGATTTCACACCATTTTTGCTTGTGGTTGGAAAGCAGATGACAATTCGGTTCTTCATGGCGGATGCAGCAGACGCTCAGTACAACGCATTTCAGAAAGTTATTGCATCGGATATGGAAGCTACGTACTTGATGTGCTGGTTTCATGTGGTAAAAATGTCAGAGAAAAGCTGAGTGGGCTGTCAGACTGGGCTACTTATTTGGCTCACAAATATCTGAACGAGATGCATTACTCTCGTGATCGAGCGGAATACGAACGATTCAAAGACTCTGCTTTGTTAAAGTGGTCCGAATGCGAATCTCTAGACGAATTTGTGAAATACCTGAAGAAGGAGTGGATTTTATCTCGATACAAAAACTGGCAGGGCTTTGTGTCACCCCTGGGTTTTCGAAAACAAACTATCCCGCCGAAACATTTAACAAGTTAATTAAGCGACTACACTCTGCGTGTTCGGATGAAAGCCGGAGAACTAGTGAAGAAGATTCTGCTTCTATGCAAGCATCACTCTATTCGCGCTGGTGGTTTTTCGCTTAAGTCAAAGCCTGCTGAGAAGTTAGTGGGGAGGGGAAAAACTATACAACACTACTAGCATCCTGGTTACTGAGCCTCAGTACGATATTCGATTTCTGCTTGATGAATTCCTCACCACAGAGGCTGTTTTAATTGTTCAAATCTTTAAAAGTGCTGAAGACAGAGCGGACGCACAGAATAAAAAAGAGGTCAACAAGCGCCGCATGGAACGTTTGGGACAACCAACCCAAGGATGGATAGTAAATGTGACTCAACGCTCGTGTCCTTGTCGCGCGTTTTTCAAGTACGCTTTCTGTATCCACTTACTGGTTGCAATGAAGACGCGCAAAATTAAAATCCCTGGTTGAAAACAAGAACCTCGACAGCTAGTGAACCGCAGAATCCGTCGCAATATAAATGCTAACGTGGTGAACAGTGCAGCTCATTCGACGCGACTTAGCGTTCGTGGGGGTAGAGGTGGAAGTCGGGGCCGAGATTCTACTCGCAGAGGAGGACGCAGAAATTCAGTGGTCGTTCGGGGTCACAATAGTGGACATTCAGCTGGTACGGCTAATTCACGGCGTGGAGCAAGCCGACCTAGAACTGCTGCCACGTTCGGTCGCAGTGGTGGTAGACCACGCGTCATTGGACATTCTCTTCAAAGAGAATAGAGAAATGTAATGCAACGCTAAGGTCGAATTAAAATATATTTCCTTCACTAACAACGATTGTTTTGTCCAGAGAAAGATAGTGCAATTCGTCGCATCGGTCGTGATCACAGTACCAAATATCGGCGCTCAGAGAGCATTTACCTGCTAGCTGTCCGCTCGAGCACACCTCGATCACTTGGCATGGTGTGGAGTACGCAATGGCCCCTCAGATAATTATAATAAATACCAGTATACCGGTAGAAACATCTGCAATAACATCTTGCAAATCTTTGAAGTGCTGTTTTCAACACAACAACACGTGTTCATAGCAACCCCATTTGCTTCAGTTCAGGTCTATTATGGTTTAGATGTGCAGTTGGTTATTTTAGATGTAAGGTTTTCTCCTTCGGATGCCTCAAGTTGAGGACCTCAACAGTTGAAATGTTTAGTGCGAGTTGTAAGATTTCATCTGGCGCATTGACTATGTAATGCCACAAGTATGTCAGTGAAGGTGAGTTAACACTTTGGCGCAGAGGAAGCGTGTTGGGCTCACATAGGACGCCGTTATCTGGATAGTATCAACTTCGACATCAATGAACATCACTAAACGAAGACGTATCCCAATGAGGGCGACGAGTTCATACCAGTAAGGAGCAGGGTACATTTTAGCAATGACGAGAGCGTTGCGAAGGCTGGGATAGCAACCCACGAATAAAACCCGGTATGCACACGCTTGCAGGAGACACGAATATTAATACGTGTGCTGCGCCTGCTTCGCACTGCACTGTAGACGACCGCCTGTCGAGCATATAATATTTTATCGCTCGCTTACTATTTTTCAACACTTTTCTATATAATACATTAATTATGTATTTTCTAATACTAATGTACTACGTATCAGATTACAAGTATCAGTAAAAATAGTACAGTGCTACCCTCGTTATGCGCAGTGGTTTCGGCAAAGTGATTTTAGAGGGATTAGATATTGAACAAAAATATTGCAGCGATTTGGTTTAAATTGCAATGATTTCTAAACTGATTTGACGGGGTATTGGATTATTGAGGTGCGCATAACGAGGGATAGTACTGTAATACCAACAGTTATTGTATACCCAGACGGACCAAACAGGTGCAACACCAGCGTATGTGCACACCTCGATCTCTCTCACTGCACCCTCGTCGCTGTATTTACCCGCCAGGCATGCGCGGCAAAACATATGTCGATGCTGCTCAGTCGGGTACTGGTGCGACGTCAAAATTATACGCGTAGGTAGGCTCTCCACCTCGTTTTCGCTCACAACGCTCTCGTCGCCGTTTTGTTTGCCAGGTACGGCGTTGCTGTTGTTCCGACAGGTACTTGCCCAAATCACCCAGGTGCAGGTTCTCCGGACGGGTCGAGCGATGGTCATCGCCAAGCCTTCCACACACTGGACATTATTGTGGTCTGGGCGACAATTCAGAAGCTGACAGCGGGCCGTTGATACGAGGAATAACGAGTGAGCGAACGAAGAGCAACAATCCGGAGTACCAAGGCTCGAATCTGTCAATCCTCGTATTTACACGCATTGCCCCTAACAGGCCGCATGGTCTGTACGGGGTCCTACGAAGGAGGCCTGCTATCGCTTTGAAATTGGTATGCCTGTTCACATAGGTCTGAAACCGTAGGTTACGAAGTTTCAAGTCTCAGTAAGAAGTAGGGAGATGAAATGCTTCGAAATGGCAAAACTGCTGATAAAATGGAATTTTACGTCCACAACGGCTACATGTCGGTTCATTTTATGTGTCAAATCCTTGTTTTATGTTGCATTTGTACTCTTCTAATTGCGATACATGCAATTTCTTCACGGAGATGCGATTTTCAGCGCCTCAATGCGTTAGAACTAGGTCAGCAATGTAAACACGACTGGAACGATGTAGTTTGTCTTATATCGGTCTTAGAGCACTGTTTATTTAATATCAAACGAAAAACTACCGGAATACATTGGCTTCTCAAATACCGTATAAAACAGCCATATTTGGCGGGTTGTTAGGGGCAATCCGAGTTAATATCAATCCGCCCCATGATAGGGCTCGGTATTACCGGTTTCAGTAATACCGGACCACTGATACCGGACCACACATACCGGCTTCAGTATTATAATACCGGCCCGCCTAACCAGATCGTCTTAGATGTGCTGTATTTTTTAAAATGTTTCTCCAGCACCAAAATGCACATGCATCTTTAGGAAGTTGAAGCACCGCCTACTGTAGAGCTAAAGACCTGATCTAGCGATGTCCCCCTGTCGAGGACTGTAGAGAGCTCTGTGTGGTTGTGCCGGTCTAGTAGCTGCTGGAGATGTTCAAGCTTGCGACGTACCGTTGCTTGCTTATCAACGAGGTGCTGTTTCGTGTGAAGTGACAGGAGCTGCCCTGCTGGTTGAATGTTGCTTGTGGTGGACTGACAGGGGCTGACCCGGTGGCTGAATGTTGCACGGATGTTAATCCAGGTTACAGGATCAGAGTTACGCAGTACCGTGAAATTATCCGTTGAGGGATGTTCATATCCCCAGAGGTATTCCAGTATTAACACGAATTGGGCTGGCGACAGTAAGACCTTACTGCTACCCCAACATAAACTCCGGATTGGATTAAATAATCCATTTCTGCTATTGGTGAGGCTTTCGACCAATGCATTTGCCCCCGCCACCAAGCATCAACGTTTTAAGCGGTAGCTGACAGCAAAATACGCGACTTTAAAGAGTCACAATGGCTTCGGAGGGAGAAAAGAACTGGAGATGTATGATGAGGAGCCAGCGCTCGAATCAAGGACCGTGATCTTGGTATGTTCATCACGAACGTATCGGCCCGAGCCCAAGACATTGCAGCGTACCAAGTACGGCTGCACGCAAACCAGCAACTTCAAGCTCAGCAGCAGCAACTAAACACAGAAGCACGCGTGCAACAGGCGCGAGTCGAAGCAGAGACTAGAACCGAGGCGCTTGAAGAAATGATACGTGCAACACGGATCGATCCCGCTGCCCTTGAGCAGCATGTCAATTCAAAACTGCAATCGGCAATTTCAGTCGCCAATGACGTGGCTCAGACTCAAACGCGAGCAATAGCTGAAGCCCATGTAGTTCAGCATGCTCAAGTCAGTGACCTTTGGATGGAGGAATCATTCAAGCAGCTGAAGGCCCAGCTTCAGGCAGCGAATGCGGGAGGTGATTACGGATCATATGGAGCAAGTTAGAGCGGAAATTTGCCTTGCCGTCGCAACGCGAGGTCAAGAGATTTTAAAACAGGTAGAGCGTCAAATGGAAGACTTTCAGAAGCTCATACCAGCCCAAATCAAGTTTTCGCAGCGTTGCGAGTCAATCGTCCGGCGACAGCATGCAGAAAATAACTCTCACGAAGCTATCACAAAGTCCCTTCTACAAAATATTACGGAATGTGAAGCCACCGCGGTTGCAAGTGCAACCCGTCGTACAAACAAACTATTTGACACGCTCGTCAACCAACAAGCCGTCACTATGGAGTCGATACTTCCTGTGACGAATCCAGCAAACGGTCAGCAGTCACTAACGATTGCCACCGCTCTCGATAATTCGGATGATAACAACTCGTCATCCCCAGAACAAGAAATGAAGCCGCCAGTTGCAAGCCAAGCCCATGAAGTGGACGACCATCGTGCAGATGATAATTATACCTTAGCTTTGCTCAAAATGTTGAAAGCTGCAAAGGGAACCCGCAACCCTGAACCAACGTCGAATCCAGTCGTAAGAGAAGTGAGCAGATCCGAGCAGAGTAAAGTTGTTGCACGAGCACTTGCTCGCTCTCGCAGTCTCAAGGATAACAACTCAAAACCGGCGCGTGCGATACCTCCACCAAGCTCGCGCATGACAGCAAAAGGGAACTGGCAACAAATGAGCAGATTCGAGTCATGGTGAAGCACCGCAATGATGAGCTGAAGACAATAAAGAAGAAACGACCGGAGGATGCTATGAAACTCGCAGAGTTGCTGCAGAACAACTCGATCCTAGAGTAGACAATGGTGGACTAGATTGATCACCAAGGACTAGCAACACTCTTTGAATATCCGTGGATTTCATGTATTAGTGCTGGTGCTTGTTATCAGTGTACATTGGAACTGCTATGTTTTAGCTTCATCATCGTCAGAGTTGCTCTTCGTGGAAAAGAAACCGCTCAGTAAGTTCAATCCCTCTGGATTGTCTTCTTCTAACCCAACCTTGACATTCGATGGAATGTACATATCGATGTCTCTCTCTCGAATCTTTGGGCACTGCGTCACATCAACAAACTGCCTGTTGCAGTTCAAAAATGCTGACATATCGACGTTGTGAGGTGCAATGGACCCGAGTAACCAGTCGTCCGGCAGTGCCAATATCGCGCTCAATTTGGGCGGGTGAAGACGGAATAGCGAACAAAATGCGCGCCACTAGCGGTAAAAACTTGTATGTGCCGCTTTCTGCTTGGCGTTTTCAGAATTATAGGATAGTCTCAGGGTGACTGCCGTTTGTTTGATTGTGTGTTCCCTCCCACATCTCAAGCTCTTCATCAATCCGAGTAGCATTCATATCGGGGTGGACCCAGGCTCAACGCGATTGTCCTTGGTGATGTCACCAAAGAGATCCATCAAATCCTCAGAAAAGAGTGTTGGGGGCGCGGGTGGGGATCTTCCACCCTAACTGGCGTGGGGGCTTCTTGAGTCGTTACCACTAACAGCGACCTCACTTTATCGTAGATCGTTTTTTAATCTTGACGAAGTGGCGTTCTCCAGCAGTAGTAGCAGTGCCATTTTTATTAGCATTGCAAGGCTGTACAATTCGTTTAAGAAATCCATTGAAACTATTCAAATTGGGATGCAGGAAAAGCTGCATCTCAAGTACAAATGAGCAATTGTTCATCTTTTTGCTGTCCGTGTAGCGCGAGAAGAACCTCTTGTGAAATGCTTCATGAAGCAGCGTACGAGTGTTAGAGGCCAGTAGAGTCAGGTCCTCCGGTCCGAACGCCATACGCCAAGTCACACAAGAGCGATAGTCCCGCAATTCTTTCTAGCAATCCAACACCGTGATGCGTAACTTGTATAAAGTCAACAGGACGTCGACTTGATTCGCGCTTTCGCCCTGACTCTTGATGTCCACCAGCGTTATTGGTTGGACGAGTGACAAAATTTGAGTGAGATTTTGATAATCTCTCTCAAGCGGGAACCCCGCAGGTAGAATGAGGTTTTGTCTTCGAGCTATATCCAGGCGCTCTGGGTACCATGACACTAAAGGCTCCCACAGGTCCAGAATTTGCTTGACCACCCGCGTGAGGCCAAGGAAACGGTAATAAGCACGGTAATACAGCAGTTGGTGGGGTGACTTGCTACTCTTACCATAAAGACATGCTCTTCAAACAGCGACCACATAACTTCGACGTACTTGACAGTGTAGATTGTTTTCACGATACAGCGAATCAAGTCAGTCATTACTGAGATTTTCGACTTGGCGGCATTGTCAACCATCCCGCATGCAACTTTTGTAGCTGCGTTGGTCATATGAGGGATACACCACTGCCAGTTCAGATTGAGACCGCCCGTCATCATCCATTTTACATCGGACTCTCCGTCCGATGTAGCACCGAACAAGTCTCGCGTCGTCAATCCAAAATTTCTAGGTTCCACCGCCGAAACGGACCCCGGATACCACGCTCACGCTCCCCACAGCTAGGCACAAAGTGACGCGTGCCCAGCAGTATTGACTTGAATTGGTAGTTGTCGTCGATCATGTACAAGAGTATCTCGATATACTTGTCGCCTTGTACCTTCAAGCTCCAAAATCAGCGACAGCGGTAAATGTTGGAGCTGTACCAATAGGATTCAACCGAAGGATCTCTTCCAGTACCCTTCTTGTCGACGCGTACAGCTCCACGATCGAGTTGCATATAACCTTCGAATTGATTATTGCCTGGGTGGCATCCTTAAAGACGAGTTCACGGACGACGATCGATTCTTCGTACTCGCCTAGGCGATACGGGAGGTTGTTATTCACAACGCGCAAGGTCTCCATTAAGACGTAAATCCGGCGTGGTTCTTCACGATACATCTGCGAGACGCGAACACGGTCGAGTTCCTCTTTACGGGGCCGTCGACGCACTTGGACCACTTTGGTTCTCTCCGAGGTTACATCGTGAGCCTTCTTGAGATGCTTTGTGGCTGCTGAAGTTTTCCTCGTCGATATTGGAAACGATACATCTCCCCACGGCAAACTTCGCCAGCCAAGCACATCCAAATCACCAGCGTTGAAACATCAGGCTCTTCCGATGAGTCATCAGGTGCTTTGGTGAGACGAACGCCATACCCAAAGTTGTCGGACTTTTCGTTCCGACGTGGAGGTACAACAATAACTCCATCAGGCGGTTCGAACGCATTGATCGCGTCTCGAATGCTTGGCGGGATCGGGTGCATCTGGTGGCAAAGTGACGGCGATCGTGGTGGTGGGTGGTGGAGAGGTTGCTGGGAGAACATGAAATGCTTAGTGATGAGGAAGGCACCGCCATCCTTTCCCAAAGCCCGGCCACACCCCAGCTATCTCTACGACCACCAACTTCTCCAATGCAGCCCGCTAGCTCAACGATCGTCTTGGCGTGTGAAAGGCGTAACCACCATCGGCAGGCTCTCGGCACGCAATGACGCAGTATCTGCAGACATTTTTACGACTCGTCAGCTTCAGTTTTAGCGACTTTTCGGATGCAAGATCGTCCTTATAAAATTCTTGAGCTCTCACCTTTTCAACCACTCACAAAGGGAGACTCAAGGAGATTTTGCGCTTTTCGTGAGTGCGGGGTGGGCAACTGAAACGGCAGATCACAGCAAGGAGGTGGATCTCTGGAGATCGTAGTTTCATTTCCGAGATTCGGGAGAGGAGACTGTAGTACCGATAAAACCGTCTCCTTTTCGTAGAGGTGGAGGTAGTACCGGTAAAACCGTCCGAAACGTCAGCTCCTGAGACTGTACCCATTCTCTCAGTACTTCATAGGGCATTTCCCGATGTGGACCCGCCAGCACCAATTTCCCCAGAGGTGGACCTTTCCCCAAAGTGGACCCACGCCAACAAAATTTAGGTGGCACACACTACGCCAGTCACAAACCAAAAATACGAGCAGCTGGGAGAAGAACGGTGTGGCGGCGGAGATGAATGCGTTGATGAACTCAGTGGGTCACAAAAAGAACACCCTGAAGTGAGGGTTCAAAATTTTCGGAGAAGGCTGCGCCTACAACGCCAGCAGTCCGTACAAGCACTACTGGACCCAGAATTTTGGCGGCGGCAGCCCTGAGTCCTGCGCTACCTCATCGTCCACAGCCCCTGCTGCCACTGAGCAAGACACCAGCAGCTGCAACCAAAACACCATCATCTACAACCAAGGTACCTGCAGCTACGACCCAAGCTTCTCCCAGTAGGATCAAACGCAACTATCGGCCTCCGTGAACAAGGAACGCGTGGCGCGGGGGCTTCCGGTCTGCGGCGGCAAGGCGTACCCGTACGATGGCAACAAAGACATGAACAGCGAGTACCCGTACGGCGGCGGCAACGAGGACCCTCACGATGGCAAGGGATACCGGTACATGTACGACTGCAACGAGTACCGATTCGACGGCTACGGAAAATTGGTTCACCTGATGAAAATTAAGACCTAAGCTTTATGAATGAAGCAATGGGTAGTATCGATCTTGGGCTCTTGAAATCTTGCTACAATTTGATGTGTCTATGAAATATATATGAAAGTAAAAAGCGATGGCATGACGGCTAGAGCTGACCATCGTTGCCGTATTGACCTCGTCGTCTCCAAGCTGCTCGTATTTTTGGTTTGTGACTGGCGTAGTGGGTGCCACCTAAATTTTGTCGGCGTGGGTCCACTTTGTGGGAAAGGTCCGTGCTGGCGGGTCGACATCGGGGAAATATTAATACCCTACTACATGTACATACCCCTCTAATCCATACATGTACCCTTTACCTCCACTCCAAATTCCTTTCTCCCACACCCACTCTTCAATCTGCGGCGCAGAGGACACACCGGGTGCTCAGTTGAGTAAAAAGAGCACAACTCCAGTCGTAGAGCAGCAACTGGAGCAGGGGTTTCAGCTCAGGAGTTATTCGCGGCATTGGTGGAGAAAATGACGGCAGCTCCGCATACGGGGCACCTGGATGCGTGGAGAGCGACCATCCGGGAGTTGTACGCCAGAGAATTCGACCAGGTACAGGTCCGCAAGGAGGCACTACCAATGAACAGGCAGAGGTACCCGAAATTAACGGTTGCAGAAGCCAACGGTCTTCTACAACTCTTCGAACAAGCTTGTATCAAAGGAGGCAACGGGTATGAAACATGGCATAACATAATGATGGAAATAACCAAGGACTTATTCCAAACGGGATGGGCATTCAAGGAGATCGTCAGGAAACTAACCAGTCGGGTGAAATGGGACCGGGCACCAGTGCTTACACAATGGGCGACACGGAAAGGCGGGTCCACAGGATGAGGCAGGTGACCAATCCCACCCGGACTACGTGAATATCATGTTTAACCCAGCCAAATACTCAGCGGAGTTGCAGCAGAGACTCAAGAAACTCTGTGTCGATAGTCAGGTATCGTCCTCCGGGGGACAGCTACGAAATTGCTCTGACGACAAATGGCCATTCGTTGGAGGATTAACAGAGGGGTCGATAGTGTGCAGACAATTTCCTAACTTCTTACGGACACTGCTAAATGGCCGAGTACGCTTCCAGCTATACGCCACAATCCAAGCTCAAGTGGGGGAGCTCGTCATGAACCTCCAACGTAGCCACGCCATTCGAGTGAGCCAGCAGACCACCATCGGGATACGGGGAATAATCCTCGTCTCAGCAGAGCTCGTCCAAGTCAATATAACCGAGTTGCACCCGATGCTTCAACAGACCAAGATCATCAGCTACGACAAAGTAACCATATCCGTCCATTTCTTCATCTTCACCAGGGACACGGCCAGGAAGCACCAAGCGGTTAGAGTACCGTTCAAGGGAGTGAACCACCAGGTTCAAAATATACACGAACCTCAGGTGGGGTCTGTTTGGGACCGCCAGAAGGGACCGGATGGGACCCAGCGACGACGTCAAGCGGAATACGTCATTCAACTCCGGAACCTCACGAGATTCAACGAGATAGGAAAGCTTGCAGCATACCTCCATTCAAAGATTCCGACAGAGTTTGAGGATATGAACACGTGCACTGCACGCCGGATTCGCGCACTTCAACAGTCTGGCAGGTGACGTTCAAGTTGGCAGGATGTGCGACATTTCTCCACAGATTTGTTAGGATGCTGTGGTTTGGGACGATGATCGTTATCAAGCACCCCAATGTCGGCCAAAGGCTGCAATGCCTACAATGCGGCAATATCGGGCATACTATAGCCAGGTGTCGTTATACTGACGAGGAGTTACAAGGTCCTGGAGGTATAGTAGTCTCCGGGGCGGACGTGTCAGCCCTAGAAGACTTAGCACGCCCATTCTGAAGTCTCGAGGAAATCAAAGCAGCCGCAATAGACCGGCTACGCCTGCAGCAGACCGCGGAAGCAGCGGCAGATGAAGCGGTACGACCTCATGGAGCAACTCCGGGAGCCGCAGCGGGGAACAGGCTGGGGAAGCAGCAGGACGCGAGGTTCGCGCCGGTGGATATAGAGGAAGGAGCGCACCACCGAGAGTCGCAGCCGGAACCAGCACCACAAGAGCCAAGACCGTGGCTGGCTACTCAGAGGATCTCGTGCAGCAAAAGCAAAAATGGAGAACGGGGGCGCCACAGTGTTGAGGTCCACAAGTCAAGGGGAGGACGAATCCCCAACGGAGTCGACCGCCACGACAACGGACACACCCACTCCGGACGATGAACCAGACCTGAATGACTTAACGAAGGAGACTAAATCGGGCTACACGACGAAGATACCGGTGCGGCTGACGGATGAGAAGCAAGCAAGGAAGCAGAGGGGAAAGCACGTGGGCAGGTACCGGTGTCCACGAACTCAACAATCCTGACGAAACAGACGCGTCATCGGCGGGCATTTCAGCGGCAGCTTGAGGAAGGGAGGACAGGAGGGTTGACACTCCCGATGAGAACGATCAGTATGGACGAGCTGCGGGGTTTCTGGACATTGAGAAGCAGCTCGGTTTGAAAGAAGTCACGACTCCAGCAACAGGGAATTGCATGGCGATGACGATAGTGCAGTCGGCGGCAGGAGAAGCCCTTGAGGGGCCGAACAACAGGCTCGAAAAACTGACAGAAACCCTCAAACGGGTATTCAGGCTGCTGGCTCGCTAAACCTCGAAGAACAATTATCTCACTTATTACGAGAATAGCTGCTTCAGAATGTGCATCGCGGGTGGCCGGAAATGACCCGCAAAGAGTCGCTGACTCAAGTGGGATGGTTCTTGAAGGACTACGCTGAGAGTCAGCCAGGAGAGAAGCTCTAGGAAGCGAGGAAACATGGGGCAGCAACGATAGGCTGGGAATGGCGGCCGTATTTCTGCGGCGACCGATCTACGTACTCGCGCAATCGTTCAATGACGACGCCAAATGTGAGTGCCGGAAGTATATGGCTGAAACAATAGTCAAAAACCGGAAAACTGTGACAACGTACAAGGAATTCCAGATAACCATCCTAGACTGCGTCGACGAAATCAGGGCGGCAAAAATCGAGCAACTAGCGTCATCCCCATTGGTACTTCACTACTGGGGACTTCATTACTCTGCCTATGTTCATGTCTGGGCGCAGGTATCAATACCGGACCTGACGACGGACGCGGGATCGGACACTATCTAAAATGACTAGGGGCGAAAGGAAGAGAGTGAGCAGGTCAGGAACGCGCAAGGCAAAGCAGACCGAAATGAGGTCCCCGAACGGGGATGAATCCATGGAGGAACCCTGGGACCCTGATGACTGGGATGGGGACGTGTAGCTTCTGAAAAGCAGAATCCAAGGTTTCACGATTCACCACGAATTGAAGCGGGAACTGCAGGCGATCTTGTGTGTGGCCGATCCCGCCAAGCATCACGAGTTAATATCGTTTCTCGTGCGCTGCACTACCAACCTGTCACTGGCAGATCAAAATGACTTAATAAAACAAGTTCCACCGTCCCAAGAGGAGGAGCACCAGCGAAGCAGTGGAGAGGGCTGGTCCGAAAGGAGAGCTCAAGGACAGTCAGAGTCAGGAATACAGCGCCACACCTCCAGACGAGGATTGTGACAGCAGCGGAGCCCCGGAAGACTCTCATGACTCGATGGAGCAAGCTACAATACGGACACCTCCACCAGCCCCTCCGCGCAAACGTCCACACGTACCAGCACCAGACGACCGGGAACAAATAGGGGCAACACAGAGGAATGTCCACAACAAAGCGGTTCTCAAGAAAGGCAAAACGGACGCGGTCACCAAGCGCTTGAGCTTCTCAGAGTGTGATCACCGACCCGCTTCAGATATATGTCAACGAGAATGGGATCATTTAGGCGAGAGATGGCCACCGAATGCAAGAATGCGTTTGCCGCAGGCACTCAGCTCTACTCACGAGTGGGAGACAGCCGCTCAATATGAACCCAGGACGCTGCTCCTCCAAGTGCAGACTTTTCAGTACCCGGGCGAAATTCTAAATTGCTTTGACAACTCGGTCATCGTAAGGTGGACAAGAATCTGGAGAGTCGAGTGTCTTCAAGCAGGGTTAAGGGCGTACGTGACCCGAACAAGGTCAACAACGACCCGGCACTGGTTAAACACGTGGATCACTGCGACGGAGCATAACTCATCGTATTCCCAGCTAGCGCCCTAGGTTGATATTTCGGACGACTGGAGAAAGCTCCGAACTCTTAAGTACGCAAATGACGCTATGCTGAGGCTGTGCGACCCTCATCGCAGAGTAATGCCTGGTCAGCATCTATTGTGTGCGATGATTTTTGATGCCGAAATTCAGGAACTGTTGGGAGAAGGAGAAGGAATTCCGTGGGGCCCGGAACGCCTCACGATGCACATGCATCTCCTGAAAGCCAACCTCACGTACGGACGATGTACTACACGCAAAATCATCAAGCCAATTGGCTGTTGATTGCGCGCTTCTTCGCTGAGGCTTTCGAGCAGCCAACCAGTGGAGAAGATAACAGAATACTAAGAGCAACGACGTGTTGTCCTTCCCGACGACTTCAGAACCTCAGGCAGTCGAATCGGCGGACGCCTTCGGGCTACTCATACAAGATCGCTTACATATGCGATCCGACTCGCACGAGAAGGAAATGCCACAGGACCCACGAGAAAATTGGCGAATCATCACCCAGAATGTCAGTGGATTCCGACAAGACACGAGGGAGCACTGGATGGCAGCATGAAGAAGTACACCACTCAGACAGTGTCCTGATATGTGGTGCATCCAAGAGACCCATGTAGTTTCTCAGCAAGAAGTAGATGAACTGGAGCAACGGTGGCGTCGGATCTGGGGCGTGGAGCACAACCCTGACATCCAGCAGTTGACCTTTTGGAGCATCGGAGCGGAAAGGACCGGTGGAGTTGCCATCTTATTGCCACCGGAGGCGGCGCAAGACATCAAACCCTTGTCAATCCTCGCAACGACTACCAGGAGATTAGGTCTGCGTGGTCGGGAGGGAGCAGTCATCATTAACCAAATCTCAGGACGGACCGAGAGGAGTTTTTCAAGAGTTAGCAGCTGCATGTAAAGCGGAATCTCCAACGGTCGTAGGGGGCGACTTTAACTGCGTACAGGACCCACATTTAGATCGACTAGGAGACCGGGCATCAGGCCGGCCAGAAAGCCCGGCGCTGGGGAGATTCATGCGAACCAAGTACTTAGTGGATGCGCAGCTCCTCGTGGAGCACCCGGCGGACGATGTCTTATGGGACCAACGCGACCACTTCTCATACTGGGCAGGACAAGTGGCCAGTCGGATATACAGATTTTACGTCCGGCCGATTGAGGAGATCCGGTGCAATGGGTGGGTATCGTCAGCTCCGATCACCAGGAGGTGACATTGCACGTGCACCACCGGAAAAGGAATCAAAAGACGCAGCTCTCGCGAGTCCACTACCCGATTAGGACGGGACAACCAGAAAGGACCCAGGAGGAATTGATAGCGGAGATGCGGACTAGAGGGGCGGTGTGGTGTAGGGAAATCCAGTTTTGGTGACCCTACACCAGGGATGCTTAAGCTGGACTCAGAGAAGGACGGACACAGCGATGGACGGACTCGGTGATAATCTACTCGGCGAAAGTTGGACTCGGCGAAAGTTGGACTCGGCGAAAGTTGGACTCGGCGAAAGTTGGACTCGGCGAAAGTCAACTTGGCGAGAATATGCCTCGAAGGAAGATATACCAACTGAGGGGATAAATCAGGATCTGGGCGAAGAGTCGCAAGAAACAGCTCGACACCAAGGGACGAAGCTGAGTGAAGTGTCGCAGGGAGATATGTAACGACTCCATTTCATTAGATATTCGTATAGGACCGATAGAAGACCATAGGAAAGAGCCCGAAGGGGCTCTCCGAAGGTATAGAGATAACAATCAGAGCAGAATCTTCTAAGCCCAAGAACAGCGTACACTTTCCCGGTAAGTCCCTGCGTGGGTTGGATTATGTCTGCCGTCGTTCCTGAAGAGGCATAGCTTGTAGGGTAGCGCCAAGAGATCAAGGTCGGCCCGGGGTGGGCACTTCTCGCTACCAAGCGAAAACAAGTCTCGTCGAATCGACGAGCCGGTGGGTCTACACAACCCATGACACCGTAACCTTTAGCTGGGCATAGTCTGCGCTTGGTGACCGGCAAACGCGCTCGCGCGCTGCCGTCCATCATTTGGTGGAGTGCACTGGGTTTTGCACGGAGACTGCCCAGCTCAGGCGAGTCTCTGGAGAGTTTGGAGCTTGTAACTTGTTGGGAACAACACTCAACTGAACCCCGGCTGGGGCGAACCGCAAAGGGAACCAACAGGAACCCTGCGCAAGCCCAACATCGCCGACCTGACTCGGCGAATTGTTGTGCTGTTGCGTGGAAGCCGAACTAACGACGTTTTCTGTGAATTCCAACACCACAACTGGTGCCGCGACCCGGGATTCATGGGTGTGCTTTGTTTTCGCAGGTACCAAGTACAACCAAGTTAAGAGCAATAAGTGAGAGAAGATGGTCAAGGATTCGCCAAATTTGAGCGTCGCAAGCCCGACGACGGCCGAAGGATCGCCGCTTGATGAGTCGAACTCGACAGCATTACCGCCGCGGACGCGGTGGTTACGCGCTCCGTCCAGTTTGACGATGTCGACGATAACGAAGACCATGGAAGCGAGGAGGAGGAAGAAGAAGAGAAGGATGATGATGAAGGGACGGAGTATGACGACGTGAAGAGAGTCGTCGATCTCCGTGAAGAAGTCGACGAGTTGTCGCTGCAGGTGACCCGCATGGGAGCTCCTCGCCCAGTCGAGCACAACCGCGCAGCGGAACTCGGCGATGACGATGACGACGAACAAGACGTGGCTCCTGGTGACCGACCGCCGCTTGTTCCCAAGGCGACAAAGAATGTCGAAACACCGAAGGCAAACCGAGTCCTGGCCCGACTCGTCGAAGAAATGAAGACCAACAGTCGGTGGATCAACATGTTCGCTCCGATGTACATGTGTCAAGCAAAGTGGGCTCAACTCAGCGAGGAACTGGGTCAACCCATCAATAGCCAAACGATGGACCAACTCGTCGTGGACACGGTGATATTACTCCGAGCGATGGAATACCGGTGCGGCCATAAGCCATCGAAACCAGCGCTGATATCTTGGAGTATGCACACGGTCGGCGTCGAGCTGATGAGATGGAAGCGCAAGTTGAAAGACTTGTTTGGGATGCAAGGTGGACCAAAGGGACAATTCCCAAGGTTCGCCGAGCTGAAGAACTCGACGAGACCAAATCGGCTCCACCACAACCGTACGTCACTGAGCCGTACGTCTTCCCCGAGCCGAGTGAAGACCCAGCGAAAGTTCCGTTGCCGAAGACACCCGAGACGAAGCGTGGCGTATTCCGGAGCACTGAGGGAACACCGTATTTCGCCGACTCGCAAATGCAAACTCCGAAGAAGGCCAGCGATCAGCCAGCTCGACGCCCGATGGCAGAATTCATCACTGCTGAAGAAGCCGCCGAGCTCCGTCGCCTGATCCGATCGGACGCCGCAGCACTTGCAGCCCCTGGAGAGGATGATCAACTCAGCGATGAAGACGATTACCCTGGGCACCGCGATGTCGAATAGTCGCCACATGACCACGTCCGTCCGCTCAGCTTCGATGGGGCTGAAAGAGACCGAGGACAAGTTCTGGAAATCAGGACGCATGCGCCGCTTGAGAAGATCACGACCTTTGACGGGAAGCGCTACCGGTCGGAAGATGCGTTACAATGGATCAAACGCTTCATCGTGCAAACGGCAAGATGAGTGGTGTGAACCATTCTCCTGAGTCTGGGAAAGGCAGTTAATGGGTGGTTCCGACAGCTTCCCAAGAAGACTCAGCGAAAGTGGAATCTTCTCAGCGAGGCTTTCCTGTACTATTACTGTTCGCAATTCGACCAGTTAGCGCGAGCTCGATACTACTCAGCGAGACGCAGGGAGAATGAACAGGTCTGCAACTTTGCTGCGACTGAAAGGCTACGCGCGCACCGCCCACATCCAGTACGAGAAGGGTGGATCTGACGCCGCCGACCACGTCGAACATTTCCTGCTTAATTGCGGAGACGACGAAATCATGGATCGGCTGTACCCACAGCGACTCAGCGATATTACGAAGGTCGAGAAGGTGGTCAACCAGCGCTTACTCGGTGCAAAGCGCAAGAAACAACGCGATCGTCTGAGCACAAGCCGCAGTAAGGGGCCAAACGAGCTGAGAAGAAGGGAGTATAAAATCGCCGAGTCGACTCTAAGAAACAGCAGGATGAACGCCGTGGTCGACAGGGTGAAGACAGCAATCGCCGAGTTACGCTGGTAGACGCGTCGATCGACGACCCGTGGGCGACACTCGACACTCGCCGAGCTACAGCAAACACCGACCTCTATGACTCATCGAATGGAGAAAGCGATGCGAGCGAGTCCTCGACCAATACTCTGAAAAGACTCGGACTACATCGGCGCCGGTAATACGACTGGAGACTCCAACCGATACCAGCAGAACTCGTCGAATCCCAAAGGACAAGCTAATCGCCGAGACGGTCTCGAGAGCGGAAGACTTACGGTCCGTGTGGATCCTGCGGAGCAACAGGTCACGATGCACACTTTTGTCGCCGACGCTGCAAGTTCTGCAAGCAAGTGCACGAAGTAGGCCAGTGCGAACTCTTCCCACGCTTCGAGAAACTCACCAAGTTCGTCAAGGCGTCAGTCTACAAGTCCATTGTCCCGGCCGATCTTCAGGACATCTACTCGTCAAGCCATTTAAACTAGTGGGCTCGCCAACCGTGACTGGGTTGGACAACAACGGGCTGCCACAGTCAGCAGAACCAGCAGTCGAAGCGAACTACGTGTTCGCTTTTGTTGGGGAAGCGGAACGGCCCGACGAGTGGAGTGAGAACGAGAGTGATGAAGAGAGCGGACGAGCGGATGTGGACGAGAATTGTGGTCTCGGCGAGTCGAACGAAGACGAAAACCGAGCGATTGGAAGTATGAGCGACCGATGATCTCGATAGGTCAAGCCAAGAGATGAAAGTTGCTCCCTGGTGAGCGACTGGGATGGTGGTCATCGAGGAAATTTGATCGCCGAGGGAGAATGCGAGCTCTCGTGATGGGAGCTGTGAATGATGAACGGACAAAAATCTTGTTGGATACGGAGCAAACGTGTCGGCTGTGACCGAAGCATTCGCTAGGAAGTTGCGACTGAAGCGACTTACCAAGAACGACATGAAGATCGATGTCCAAGGAATCGCCAAGTCAAAGGTGGCGACCACCTCTCGCGCAATTGTTAAGGTTACGCTGGGGTGGGAAGTGGTTTACGAATTCGAGGTGTGGATCATGCTTCATCATGCTGGAGTCGACCTGATCTTGGGTACCGACTTCATGATACCAGCCGGTATCAGGCTGGACTTGTACAATTCAATGGCAAAACTGCCCGATGAGGTCGTGGTGCCACTAATCAAGTCGTCGAGAGATGTAGACGACACAGAGTACGGCCGTGAAGTGATCGGATGCCCACGGGAGACATTGGATATTATGGGAAGAGAAATCCTTAGTTCAAGTTGAGACGCAGACACCCCAGCGAATCGACGCATGAGCTGTGGGTTCGTCAACTGCAAGGGGTAATACCAACAGTCGAGCACAACGCTGCGGGACGAGTCGTGCGGGTGTTGCTGACAAACATAACCGCGAGCCTGACGTGGTGTCCATCCCACTTTCCGGTGGTTCTATGGATGCCCCACGGAGAAATGCCTTGGGATGATGGTTATGTGCGGGTGAACTCAGAGAAATATCGCGACTGGCAAGTGCTTGCCTACGAGGGCGCTCTTGACAACCGACTCCTAAGGAAATAGCAACGGCTATATATGGAATGGCTTAGTCGACAGCCTCTCGCTGTCGAAAGACCACATTACACGAATGAAGTCGAGCTGCGCCTCTCGACGGCTGACGTCGTTCTCGAAGACGGGTCAGAACTCGCCGAGTTTGAACACTCGTCGAGCGATAAGAGTCTAACAGATTATGCTCATGAGCTCGCCTTTTGCCTGACCAGACGGAATCGTTATCAACGAAGCTAGACTACGAAGGCGACAACGTTATATCCGACGGCTATCAAACCAAGACCCGTCCAACCAGAGGAGGACGATACTCGTGAATCGCTAGAAGTCGACGAGCTTGACGAGGATTCGACAAGTGTATCTAACTCAACGAGCGGAGAAGCACCTCAGACTGTTGCCATGGAGGGAGACTCGTCGAAACCTGACGATTCGACCATCTCGGCGATTAAAACTGACGACTCTCTAATCGACACAACGGAAAGGGAAGGAAGTGAATGGCAGCAGCCGCCATTGGAGTAGCAAGACTCGGCGACAGCCGCTGTCCACAGCGAAGGC
Organism: Phytophthora hibernalis; assembly: GCA_012656075.1. Lineage (NCBI taxonomy): Eukaryota > Oomycota > Peronosporomycetes > Peronosporales > Peronosporaceae > Phytophthora > Phytophthora hibernalis. Next base: position 1,154,330 of record JAAKBF010000159.1, on the reverse strand, counting down.
ATCAGAAAAGATGCACTACCAAAATTGACAGGGGTGAACAGTGGGACCCTGGCGAACGAGAGCCAGACCAACATACTCCTAGGTTACGGAAGCCAGGACTCGTCGAATCTGGAGAATTGGAGGTGTCAGATACTCCATTGAGCCCAGACCCGACCGAAGGCCTTCGGTTGCGGTTCCTCACGGCCGCTAATCCCAGCGCACGATGTTCAACAGCAAAAGAAGCTCGTCGAAACCTTGAAACGGCATGAAAATATCATGATCTCGAGCGGAAATGCGCTTCCGCCACCCGCATACGGTGTGGCCTGCGATATCGACGTCCAAGGGCACGAACCCATCAAGCAAAGAGCTCGGCGAGTGCCACTGAAGAACATGAGCAAACGTTATGAGCTTTTGAAAGCTCTGCTTCAAGCAGGGCTCGTGTCATTTTCAAAGAGCCCTTGGGCCTCGCCCATCGTGATTGTCATGAAGAAGAATGGTGTCGACATTAGGCTTTGCATCGACTATAAGCTGGTGAACGCAATTACAGTCAGCATGGAATACGCAATGCTACTGGTCGACGACCTGCAGACGGAACTCGAGAGCTACTTATGGTTCTGTTCCCTCGACGCTGCTAGTGGATTCTGGACCGTAATGATGACTCAACGAGCTCGTGAAATTTCAGCTTTTGTGTGTGTTCTCGGCCACTGCGAGTGGTTGCGAATGCCGTTTGGGCTTAAAAATGCGCCCATGATCTACCAGCGACTCATCGACAATGCTCTCTGGGGTTACGTGCAGCCGAGTGGTGGCTGGGCGACATTCACCGAGAAGATGCGGCTCGCTGAGGCTACGGCAACAGCTCAGCGAAAGATACGACCATCCCGGCTACTGATTCGATGATTTTAAGCACCAAATTTGAAGCCGACTACCGATCTCTACGGGTCTGACCCGCTGCAAGAGCTCATCTACAGCCCTGAAACTGTCATCTTCAGTTCGGGTAAACCGGACGAGTCACAGCTAATTCCGGTCTTTGGACGACGATCGTTTGTTGATGATATTTGCTTTGGAGGTACAACCTTCGACGAGTGCCTCAACACGCTCGACCGGTTGCTGACCCGATTCGCCGAGTGCAGAATCAGTGTGAGTTTCACCAAGAGTATGTTTGTCCAGCCGATGGTCGACTTCATATCTCACAAAGTGACGGCCGACGGAATTGCCACGGATCCCAAGAAGCTGGCTGCGATCGCTGAGCTTCCATTCCCGTCATCGAAAAAGGGATGCAGGCATTCCTCGGCGCGCTCAATTACTACAGCCGGTTCATCCAAAACCTAGCGTTGTATGGAGCAGTGCTTTATCAGCTGACTTCGGTAGTGGAAGCGACTTATCGACCGCCCGAGCTTCATTCGCTGAGCTAACGAGGAAGGTGACAGAAGCGCCTATTCTAAGGCACTTCGACTCAGCGAAAGACGTCCATGTCATGGTCTTTGCCAATTACTGGGCGTTGAGTAGCACCCTGATGCAATTGCATAATGGGAAACTGCACCCAGTCTGCTTCTGTGGCCGAGTGCTGAAAGAGAGCGAAGTCAACTATCACCCAGCTGAGTGAGAGGTGCTTGCGTTGCTTCAATTGCTGAAGATATGCTATACTCTGGTGGCGGGCAAGACAATCCATGTTTACACCCGGTTCTCCACCTTATAATGGGTGTTCTCGTCGAAGACATTGTACGGACGACCAGTGAGCTTCGCCGTCCTGCTCTCACCTTACCACTTGAAAATTAAACGGGTGCGAGAGCGGGATATCGAATTCGCTCAGCGGTTGCAAGCCTCTATCACTCCACACATTGGACTCGACAAGTTGTTAGTACACATTGCACCACCATCTAAGAACTCGGCGAGTGTCCGCATGGACCCAGAAGTGCTATATGCGCACGTACCACAGGACTTTGAGGGATACGTCCTGTCATTCGACGGGTCGGCGAAGACGGATAAGTATGGCGGCTATGGTAGTTGCTCGTGGATCTTGTGGCGGTTGCCGATGTGGGACATTGTGATCGCTGCAAGTGCTCACCTCTTGGAAACCACGGTCAATATCGCCGAGTACTCCGGAATGAATAACGGCGTCATCGCGGCCCTGACCGGGGCATCACCGACCTTATCATAGTTGGCGATTCCAGGCTCGCAATCCAGCAATCCACGAGGGTGATCGCATGCAGGAAGGAGACGTTGCAAATTCAGTTGGCGCGCCATAAGGAACTCATCGATCGCCTCAACTCAGAACGTTACCTCCATGTAGTCCGGATGCTACAACTCAGCGGCGGATACGTTAGCCACGGAAGCTCTAGAAGCGAAAGCGGTGATTGCAAAGCTGAGCTAAAGACATTGAACAGGATACAGGAAAAGCTGTACGTCGGGGAAAGCTCGACGAAGGAAGCAGAAGAAGACCCACCTAAAGTCTCAGCGATTACTCGAAGTCAGACTCAACCAGTTCGCCGAGTTCGATTCGCCGAAGACGAAGAACAAGACCCAGCGAGTGAACCGGCACCCGACGTGCTAGTAGAGTCCGATTCGCCGAGTCTACCCGACAATGATAGTCCAGTCGACAAGTTCGAAATGGAGTACCAACCTCCAGAAGCACAGCGGGTAGTAGAGCAGGGCTGGGCTTGCTCAGAACGTCAGGAACTGCCAAGTGCTGAAGACGTCAACCCTCTAGTAGTCCAAGCTGAGCGACGAGGCCGGATATCAACGGCGCAAGACGAAGAATGTCGGTGGTCTGACCTGAAGAAATATTTGCGAGGTGAATTCGATGAGCTCACTCGGCGAAGAGCCGGCGACGCCGGCAAAGTAGTCGATACTTTGTACTCAGCAAGGACGGCCTACTATATTACATGAGCCGTCGTAGAGAGCGAGGTAGACCTGTCGAGCACTACACGAAGCTAAGAATGGTAGTGCCAACCACACTCATCGACAAAATCTTGGCGAATTGCCATAACTCCATTGAAGGAGGACATCAAGGCATCGTCAGGACTTATCACCGAGTGAAGGCCGACTACTATTGGATCGGTCTGTACGCCGATGTGGTCAAGCATGTGCAAGCCTGTGAAGATTGCAACACCAGTAAGAGCAAGCCACAACTTCGCGGATATTCGCCAGGTAACGTCGTCTCCGATCGACCTTTCCAGAGTGTGTCGATGGACTTCGTTATACCATTACCGAAGACTCAGAGAGGAAACACGGCTCTCCTGCTATTTCAAGATCACTTTACCGGGTTGGTCATTGCTAAGGCGATGGGCGATACTGGGGCACTCGAAGTGGCTAAAGCATTCGAAGAGTGCATATTCCGTCGATTTGGCGCACCATCGCTCATTCGACACGAACGAGACCCAAGATTTATGAGCGAAGTCTTTCAGACTTTCTCGGAGATGATGCAGTCGAGGTCTCGAGCTACACTGAGCTACCGACCAAAAGCGAACGGACAGCAGGAACGCAGTGTGAAGACCATGATTCAAACGGTGCGTGTCTACGTGGAGGACCCGCTTCAAGCTGACTGGTACGACATCGCTGAGAAACTGGTCTACGCAATCAACAATTCGAGGGATTCGACTCGGCGAGAAACGCCATTTACTTAGTACACGGCTGGGACGCTCCGTCAACACTTAAATCGATGACATCCTCCATTCGCCGAGTCTCGAAAGACTCCGCGAAACAAACCACCTCAACGATAGCCACAAAATGCCGTCGAGAGGCTAACCGACAACGGAAAATAGCGCTCAAGCTAGCCTATAAGTACCAGCTGAAGGAAAAGGCCCCGCGAGCAAAGGAACACAACGACTCGCTGAGTCGGAGCGAGCAGAAGGTTATACCGAATGACTCGACGAGCGAGGAGACAGCTGAAGCGAACAATAGCGACGGACTCGTCGAACCAAAACGGTCTCTGTTTAAGATTGGAGACCAAGTCTGGCTGTTCATGGAGCGTGTCAAACCAGTCCTGAAGAAGAAGTTAGCTCATCTATGGCACGGCCCGTTCCGGATTAAGCAGAAGATCGAGGAGTTCGCCTACGAGCTGGAGCTGCCAGACAAGAGCGTCTTCCGGTTCTATCCAGTAGTTCACGTGTCCAGACTGAAGAAAGTGACCGAGCTCGGCGAAAGGCCTACGACTTCGCTAGTCAAAGGACGCAGCGAAACCGATCGATTGGATTTCGACGAGGAACTGCTGCCAGAAGACAGCTGGGAACCTGGCGAAGTACTGGTCGATATGAAGTCGAAGCCATCCTTAGGGACGAAAGGCCACACTCGACGAGTACAGACCGATCCCAGCGCCGGTTTCTGGTAAAATGGGTAGGCTATGACGAACCCAGCTGGGAACCACTGTCGAATTTATCGTGTGGAGGCCTTCTCTTCGACTATCTTCGACAAAAGAAACGTGAAAACCGTCTGCAAATGGTGCAAGTTGCAGACGAGTGTTAAAAGCTATTGCATATGACAAAATACCACCGACCTGTGTAGACAAGCAGGCAGGTCGAGTGACGAAAGCTACTGCGTCAACTTTTATTTTAGCTATTACGAGATGGATGAGTACGGACCACACGAATAAAAAGAAATAACTACCAAGACTCATCGAAAACTGCAACTGGGCGAACTGGGAGTCTTAGCGAAACGACTGCTTAGGCCTCGTCCAAAATTGCTCGAAAATGTGAAGACTGACACGATTGGCCGGAGGCTGAGCATTTTCGTCACAAACAGGAGGCTATGGTTCGTTGGGATCAGTGTCCTCCTGCAAGGCCCTCTCGACGTCGCCGACGGAAAAATCCCCTGGGGCAAACATTGGAAACTCTGGGTTGCGCGGACGGAAACACGTGTTGTATGGGTGCAACTCTGGACGAGTCACCCACCACACTCGCCAGGGTTCTTGAACGTCCAAGTCCTTGAGCTCAGCGAACCAATTCGATCGAGACGGGAACATTGGCTGGTTGATCAACGAATATGTAGGGACCGTAGGCTCAAAATAGAGCTCGGAGTCGAGACTCGGCGAAGGGCCTCAAGCTGAGCGAGAACTGACTGCAGCCCGGAGCGCTGCCTCGTATGACTTCATGACGATCCGCAACAGGTCGCCTCGACGCTTACGATCAAGAGTGTGCACCGCCCACAACTCGTGAATGGCGGCGAACTCCGACGCGGGCGAGCCTGAATTGAGGTCTGGGTGTAAACCCAACAAGACACTTCAATCCACGATCCAGTGATTCCTCTCCCAGAGAGCTACGAAAATCTTGGTACGAGAATCGTGGAGTTGCGACTCGTCAAATACCCGACTATCGCCCAAGAAACGAGCCCAAGCGTCACAAACGATCATCAAAGGAGTCGTCGATTTCGCCGACTTCTTCTTTGAATGCAGACGTTGACGGGCTGCGTCAATCTCGCTCGCCGAGACGAAAATTGGAGTCTCCGGGAACTGGGCGAGAACTTGTTGGCAGTGATGAGACGGATTGAACACATCCATCCACTTCTGAAGCCCTTTCGAGAATAGTTTGTGTCGGCGCCACACTAGACTTGCCTCCGATATATAGCATCTTGACCGGAGAACGACAAGCCAACAATTTCGCCCAGCAACGCGCAGACCCATAATGATAGAACTCCACGTTGCGAGTCTGACGCATTGAAGGAGTCTCTCGAGCCTCGTGCGCAACCGCCTGTGCCACCCGAGCGTGCAATGTCGTGATTGGCAACTGCAACGGTGCTGGCAATTCCACCGTGCCAGGAGTCGGCGAAGGCTGACTCGGCGAAGGAGTGTTCGGAGTCTTCTTGGATGACTTCGTCGAGTGCGAACCCGTCGAACGTTTGTTGGAAGCCGGCGCCTTGCCTTTCGTAGATGAATTGGCGACAGGAGCAACGGCCCGAACTGTTTTGGGTTTTGAAGCCTTATGTATGGCGTCCTCGACGGGCTTCTTATACGTGACAGTACTTGACTCGACGAGATTTCCAACTGAAGGAAAGTTGGAGAGCGGAGTGATGGCCGAGACACTCACCATCCTGGCTCGTATCACGCCCGGGGCAGTTGTGGTGTAGGGAAATCCAGTTTTTGGTGACCCTACACTAGGGAGGCCTAAGCTGGACTCAGCGAAGGACGGACACAGCGATGGACGGACTCGGCGATAATCTACTCGGCGAAGGTTGGACTCGGCGAAAGTTGGACTCGGCGAAAGTTGGACTCGGCGAAAGTCGACGTGGCGAGAATATGCCTCGATGGAAGATATACCAACAGAGGGGATAAATCAGGATCTGGGCGAAGAGTCGCAAGAAACAGCTCGACACCAAGAGACGAAGCTGAGCGAAGAGTCGCAGGGAGATATGTAACGACTCCATTTCATTAGATATTCGTATAGGACCGATAGAAGACCATAGGAAAGAGCCCGAAGGGGCCCGATCCGAAGGTATAGAGATAACAATCAGAGCAGAATCTTCTAAGCCCAAGAACAGCGTACACTTTCCCGGTAAGTCCCTGCGTGGGCTGGATTATGTCTGCCGTCGTTCCCCGAGAGGCATAGCTTGTAGGGGAGCCGTCTGGTAGCGCCAAGAGATCAAGGTCGACCCGGGTGGGAACTTCTCGCTACCAAGCGAAGCCAAGTCTCGTCGATTCGACAACCCAGGACACCGTAACCTCCTAGATGGGCGTAATCTGCGCCTGGTGACCTGTAAACGCGCTCGCGCGCTACCGTCCATCCTTTGGTGGAGCGCACAGGGTTTTGCACGGAGACTGCCCCGCTCAGGCGAGTCTCTGGAGAGTTTGGAGCTTGGTACTTTGTGGGAACAACACTCAACTGAACCCCGGCTGGGGCGAACCGCAAAGGGAACCGACAGGAACCTTGCGCAAGCCCAACATCGCCGACCTGACTCGGCGAATTGTTGTGCTGTTGCGTGGAAGCCTAACTAACGACGTTTTCTGTGAATCACAACACCACAGGCGGGCTATAAGATCACGACGACATCATGGGAGCAAGCTGTCAAGCTCAGCGTCTCCAGCATACGGGCGGTCAATCGTAGGGTCAAGCAACGCAGAAACAGATACGTACGTAAAGTTCGAAGCAGAGAACGCAGTCATTTGACCACGCGAGCGCAATGGTTTCACGCGGAAAGGGAAGCAATGAGACTGGAACATTCCGTCCGAGTGAGTACGAGGTTAGAGGGTACCTCGGAGGCACTCGGCTGGAAATTTAAGCGAGTCTCCAACTGGGAGCGCGATCAGTAAGTTACAACGATTAAAGAGGTCCACGGTGTTGCATGCGGCAGACATGCATCAACGGCGGACAAGTTCCCAAGTGAATGGCAACCAACATTGAGAGTCAGTCACTGAGAAACCCCACTTGATCGACTGAAAGAAGAGTTTGGGGAGTTCGTGGAGATACCTGAAGACCGCAAGGTGACAGAGGTGTAAAACGCGTTGCTGATGGTGGAACTCACGGAAGAGGAGGTCCGAGTGGCTGTGACGGAACTAAGCAGGCACAAGGCAGCGGGTACAGACGGTTTAAACAACGATTTTTACAAAGACACCACGTCAATCATGGTACCAGCCCTAACAGCGGTCGCGAAACAGATAATTAGCGGAGCGGAGCTGCCGGAATCTTTTCTCGAAGCACTGATCATCCCGCTGCGCAAGAAGGGAGATTCCGACGACGCTATGGACTACAGGCCGATTTCCCTTCTGCAAACGTCTTACAAAGTGTTCGCAAAGTAATACCCACACGCCTTCAGACCTTCATGACGCACCTGATAGGTGACACCCAGCAGGGATTTGTCCACGGACGTCAGATTCAAAAGGCAGTGGTGATGATGATGGCTCAATTGTTGACGGCTTCATATCAAGAAGGGGTTGAGAAGGACTTCAGCAGCCTAATCCTATTACTGGACTTCAAAAAGACCTACAACACGGTCGACACAGAAGTTTTGCTTGGGGCGCTTCGCCAATATTCTCGGACGATTTTGTGAAACTAATCGCAAGGTGCACGACGGAACCACTGCACGATTCCTGGTCAATGGTCTGCTTTCTGCGGCATTTCACATCAAGTCAGGCATACGAGTGGTTCCTTTTCTCTGCTCTTCTTACTGGTGGTGGAAGTCCTCGGGTTAGCCGATCTCCGGGACACTCGCATTCAGGGATTACCAGTACCAGAGGCGCCGGGCGAAACACAAGTTTTCGGCTTTTGTGGACGACTCAATCCTGTTTCTGAAGCACGCGCATCAAATTCGTCCGGCACTAGAGCTAGTGCAGAAATTCGGCATGCTGACGGGCCTCAAAGTTCAACCGGCTAAAAGTCAGATTGTGTTCCTAAACACAGCAGTCTCCTGCTCCGAGTACGCGGGGATCGCGGTGGTTGGACCGAAGAATACGACACGACACCTCGGTTATCAAATAGGTACATGAGAACTCTCTGACCGAAATTGGGCGTTCAGGCTCCGCAATATCAGGAGGCGGCTTCTCACGGCGACCAAGGTTTCAACAAGTGTGGAAAACCGAGTACTAATCCTCAATGCCATAGTGCTCCCTGCTATTCTCTTCACGGCAGCAGTTTTCGATATTCCGACTTGGGCTCAACAAGAGATCAACAATCTGTACAAATAATTTGTGTGGCAACACTACGAAAACGGAGGCAAGTAGGCACAAGATGAACCCTGGCCTTCTGTATGCCCCACGAAAGGCAGGCGGGGTGGGATTATCTCGGTCAAAGTGGCGGTGAAGACCCAACGCATGAAGCACGCACAGCAGTGGCTCCTGCGTCGGCAGGATCATTACACGTCGGCGTGGACGGTATGGGCCTTTCGAGGAATCAGCTTAGGTTCAATGGGAGCAATAACGCCACGAGACGGGGCGGCACGGAAATCAAGGCGAGCACAACAAACTCCTGGTCGCTCGCTCAGGGACGCTTATAGCACCGACACCCTGGCAGCTAAAGTTGATTTAGCAAAGAGTTCTACAGCACCTCTCCAGAATGATCGACCAGGCGGAAAGCTGGTGGGAGTGAGGAGATTGGGTTATTCACTATAAGGGGCCTTTGCCACACAGAAGCGGTGAGGACACATTTTGGGAGCCGGAAATTCGGGCATTCTGGAGTACCTTTCAATGGAGCAACAACCCTCGGATTCTCGATCATGGCCTCAATATGCTCACACCAAGGAACTATGATAGACTCAAGGACGAGTCAATGGAGGGGGTCACACTGAGCGGTTCCGGCATAGAGGATTGCCTGGACGCCGCACGTGGTTTTCGGGTTTATGTACTGCGGTACCGGGAAGCTGTTCACGCTGGGCTCCGGAATAGCGATCGAATTTGACAGGTGATATATCTATTTTAGAAGGTTTTCCTTTCCCTTCAAAACGGTGGAACACGGCATGGAGAGGATACCGCCTGCATGAACTCGCAGCTGACGGTAGGGCGCTTGTTGGCGCCACCTAGTCTCGCACTACATTAACCTGGCGCTACTGCAGTTGCTACTTTAGCTCCATGCTAAGTGGCCGTCCACAGTCGCGAGCAGCATGTCGCGATACTTGCCGGTCGTGCCCGATGCTGAAGGCGGCACTAGCGACAGCGCTGCTGCTTACCACAGTACTGGGGATACTGAAGTGTTTCTTCTGAGCATGCTACTAGTATATGTGGTTGTGGTGCTGCTCCTAACTGTGGTGCCTGTTGCCGCGCTGCTCCTCTAGTGTACATGCATGTGTAGTGGTGACAGGAATGAACGGTGGTGGCTATGCCGTTTAAATACCCCCGCGTCTGGAGCAGGTTTTTTTACGTTTATTTTATGCTCGATTTCCGCCATAGCAAAATTAAGCTATCCCGGAGGCGGACGCAGTCTGAACACCTCGGTTTCGGTATTTTTATGCCGGAACCCTCAGTGAGAACCCCCCAATGAGGGCGTTCCGAGGCCAACGTACTGGTAGTGCGAAATATGTATTTCACCGACCGGACCAGGGTCCAGGATCGCTAAGACATTCGTACACCAAATTACGGCGATGGGCAACCTGTTTACTCCTGGCCTCACCTAGAGAATGGGCGGGGCATGGGCGGGGAGGACAGTTCGTTTTACGACAGTGTCACGGAGAGCTGGTCAATCTCGAAGCAGTAGCAGCAACGCGCTGCCGGCACGCAGGCACCCTCGTGCTGGATGAGCTGGCTGACGACCGACAGAAGATCACCTCCAAGAGATCGAGAACCGGATCGGTGCAGCCAGGACTAGCCGCTTGGTGGCGGCGACGCGTACGGCATGTATGTTTGCGTATTGGGCTGATGATGGCACTGGACAAGGAGCGTAGGACAAGGAAGTTTCACAGAGGGCTGCCTAGGAGAATAAGAGTAGCAAGTGAGGACTTAAGCGTGCTAGCTCAATCAATTCATTCTACAACTTACCGCTTCCGGAGCACCCCGGGTTGTGCGACAAAGTTAACTTTGCGCAACCGAAGCGTAGCGTTTGTTACCCGACGGTTGCAGCAGTGCAGTTGAACCTCCGACACCGTTAAGTACGGTTTCGCGTTAAGTACGCCTGAGTCCAAGTCAACGGAGACGGCATGCCTGGAACGCGCTTCACGGTCGACTGGGACGGAGATGTCGAGATGACTGTGCCTCAGCCTGTGGTGACTGGAACCACTACAAGGACTAGATTTAGCAGCGTTGCTCAATCACTGGGGAAGACTATACCAGTGTAATTTCCACTGTGAAGGGAGCTGTGAAGCCTGAGGTTTTGCAAACGATGGCGCGCTTCCTGCTGAAAGGAAGACGGTGGAGTCAGTCACGGATGACGAGATTCTCCGACTCGTTCGCCAGCGCTGCCAAACGCTGAAAACGAGTACATTCCCGACATCAAAACTCTGTTCAAGCGAGATCTACGCATGGACCTTTCCGTGGAGGACTGCGACGCGCGCGTCTTTCAGTACTTTCAGAACTTCACGCGCATCGTGGAGGAGAACGGGCTGCAGGGCCTAATTGACACCGCAGATCCATCTAATCCTGGCCACAGGGACCGCATGAGAAGCGGTGTCGGCTGCTAGTGGAAAACCTACCGCCTGCGCTCCTGCAAGACCAGGTTCAACGGTTGATCGAGTTTGAGAGGCGTGACTGTCGTACGGATGATGTTGCTCTCTATGACCTAATCCTCGAACATGCGAAAGCGCAGCAGCGCTTTTTCAACCAATCCAGGGACAGCGCAGCGGCCACCAAGAGCAAAGGTGACGGTGGTAAAGCTGTCTGCAGCCACCAAGTCCACCACAGTGAAGCCTGCGAGGGAGGCGGATGCCAAGATCAGCAGTGGTACGGGCTCAAAGGCGACACCGCGCGCCCCGAAGCCTGCAACACCGCCAACGGAAGGCTGTCTGATTTGCAAAGGACCGCACTGACTGAGAGAGTGTCCTACAGCGACGGAGCCGCAGCGCAGGGCCGCACTGGAGCGATTCAGGGAAGACAAGCAGCAGCGCATGGACTCCATCCGGTTGAAGACAGCTGGCGCTGGGCATGGCGACGCTAAATGACATCTTAGAAGTACCCTATCTGGCAGATATTGATGCCGATCGCAGTATTCTACCGTCTGGTGTGCTGCATACACTGGAAGCTGCTGCTCCACCAGTGACTACCCGTCAGCTGTCAAGACCAGTGACAGTTATTCTGGCCGACGGCAGAACGACTAATTGCGCGGAAGAGGCGCTCCTGAACTTGCAACTGACAACGGCGGCCGGTGTCGTTAACGTCCACCAGGTGCCGTGTCTGGTTATGGCCAGTGAGGACGATGAGCTACATGTTGCATTGGCACATCCAAGGACGCTTACCGGACATTCGAGGATCAACTCCAGAGATTACGGCCGCCTACAGCCGGAGCATACAGCAGGAAGGTGTCGTCTTCGCAGCTCACCCAGCTATTCACAGATACCCGTGGGGGTATAACGGACAATTCCCAACAAACGGCTAATAGCAGACTTCAAAAAGACACCGTACGCGTGGTGCAAGAAGGAGCTTGCGTCTCCTTTGCAGAAGGTGCTTTTGCGACTCCAGCATCGAGCCAAGTACGACCGGTGGCAGTTCGCAATGCTCCACCAGTCCCCAAACCAAGTATGGGCCCACCATCAGGGACTTCCACCAGTCCACAAACCAAATATGGGCCCGCCATTAGGGCCTGACCGACATGGACAGTCTATCGGGTGGATACTGCCAAGTGAATCTTTATTACGAGGGCAGGCAGGCGAGGAACACATGTCCAGTAAGCGAGTCGTGTGCAGGACGAGTCGAGTCATATGAGCATCTCTTCTGGGGTTGTCCGATGGCGCAGGCGATATGGGCGACGCTCATCAGTCATTGGACAGGGGAAGAGTGGAAGCCGAACGAACTGGAGTATTGGAAGCTCCACAGCGCGGGGCGTAAGGCGCCGCCGACGTCGCCGAACAGCCAAAGACTGCTTCAGCAACGCTTCCTGGAGAGCAAAGACGGCTTTCGAAAGGAGTGGGGAGCGTATATGGCTGATACTTTGTTCCATCGGAATCGCGCGGATTTGGCTTCTAAGACTCGATCGAGTCTTCCGGAAACAGCAGACCCACCCCGAAGCAGGATCGAACGCCTTCTGGGAAGCAGGAATTCGCCAGCTGGAGGCAATTGCTACACGGGATCACCGCCGAGGGGAAACTGCTATCAGGGGAGCGCGGAGCCACGCATGCCTGGGAATTTTAACAAACCAACCGAGAGGGGCTCCTACAAGGTGGCAGACCAACCACGTTTAGTCACCGGACCCCGAGGCACCGGCACTCCTGACCTGGTTAAGTACGTTCCAGAGATCTTGCACTACCGAATTCCTCGATGAGCTGTACCCCTCAAAAATGCTCAATAAGCTGTACCCCCAGTCGTTTTTTTTTTGCCCATACAAAGTCCCCAGGATCACATTATATCCAATGAAATCACTCGTACCGCATCGTAAGGTGCTATATTGTACCAATGACAGGTGGTTGAACCCAAAGGGACTTCCTAAACGATAAGCTACCCATTTGACGATGTACCACGGGGTACAGCTCATCGAGGAATTCGGTACTGTAGTTAAGAACATGTAAATAGACATTCTGTATCTCTCTCTCTCTCCCTTTCTCCCACATCCCACCATCTCATTCACCCTTTGAAATCCAATATCGACCATCACTCCTTCCCACATCATTCCATACTTTCCGTGTCATTCCGCAATCCACGTCGTCCTGCATCTATCGAGCCCGCGTTATGGCGACCGAGAAGGCAGAAGTCGACGTGCTCACGTCTGTGCTGTCGGCCATGACAGTGCGCCACCACGACGACCACCTCGTGACACAGCGCCCCGCTGCCACCTTGAAGGAGATCCTGGAGAAGATCCGTGCCAACAAGGACCAGATCCGCGAGCTGGACCTGAAGGACATGGCGGCCAAGAAGCGCAAGCTGCGGCCGTCCGGGGCGATCTCGTGGGCCGCGTCTTCCAGCTCAACAAGACGGTGCTGCGCCTGCTGCTGCCCGGCCACGAGATCGGCGACGTGGGCGCCGCGTCCATGGGCAACATGCTGCGGGCGAACAATACTCTGCAACACTTGGACCTGCGCGGGAACGAGATCTCGGCCAAGGGGGCGGGCGCCATCAGCGACGCCCTCTACGGCCACGAGTCCCTGGAGCACTTGGGCCTCTCCAGCAACCAACTGGGCGATGCTGGCGCCAAGGCAGTGGCCCAAGTGCTGCCGTACAACATTTCACTGAAATATCTGGGGCTGGCTAATAACGGTATCGGGGAGGAGGGCGGCCAGGCGCTGCTGGACGCAGTGCTGCAGAACAGAACGCTCGTGATGGTGCAGCTCGTGAAGAACAACATCCCCAGGATATCTTGGACAAGATCCGAGCTGCCTTGGTGGTGAATAAGCTCATGCAGAAGAAAGCCCAGAGGGACGAGGAGAAAGAGTTGAAGAAGGACGAGGAGAGGGAGAAAGAGCTCACGAGACTGAGGGACGAAGTGCTGAGCAACCAGTATGAGGATGACAGCTCCGATGACAGCGACGAGGACGACGAGTCGCTGTGGATTTAAGTTTGATGGACGGAGTGATGCACTAGCTGGCTGGCCCATGCTGTACGGTGTAGAACCAATAATGAAGTGTGTTCTCTATGTGATTGCTTGAAGGAGGATAACAATTCCGGCATTGATAAACAGGACAGGTGTATGCTAAGATGACGGTTCTTACCCTTTGTCCTTGCGGTAATATATTGTTGTAGGTCCGCTATTGACACTGAAGGCACTATCGCCCTGGGAGCTTAGCAGGTGATATGCGTTGACGTGCGACCTTTCATAGTCGGGATCTTAATGGAAGCGAACGTGGAGGCGAGTCCGCAAGCGCGGGATGCCGATGGGAACGCCTTGATGTCGCTCGAGGAGCTGAAGGAGAAGATGTTCCACACCATCCGAGACAATGGCACCGTGGAGCTCATCAGGGTAAGGATCGCTCTCGTCTTGGTTAGAAAAAACAAGACTTAACACACTGAATATAGGCTCAGCTACGTCGGCGATTCATTGAAAAACTCCAGCAGCAGCGTCGCCCGAACAACGAGCGGGATGAAGACGAAAATGACCCCAGCCGCGTGAACCGTGATGTAGCAAACTCAACGCCTGATGAGAAAATGGTTCACAGTCTTGTGGCAGAATACCTAGCGACAAAGGGGCTTGAGAACACGTTGGCAGTGTTTGTCCCCGAAATCGGGGGCTCTCGGAATCAAGTCGACAGCGCCACGATTCTAGAGGTGAGCATTGTCGCTTATGCATCCTTGTATTTGCAGCTGTGCCGTTGCTTGAAGGTGCCTAACTGTGATTATGTGCACCAAAACGAGAAGATGCTACACGTGAATTCAAGCGTCCAGAATCAACTCGTAAGGAGGAAGCATGGCCTGTTCTTGAGGCAATCGATTATGGTGGGTTGTTTGTTGATTCATATTTATTGTCTGGTAGGAGATGCAGCGGGCGAACACAGGACATTCGCTACTGCTGGTTCTTGTACAGGAGCTCGTGCGGCGATTTCAGCTTGCTACGATGGACTCTGGAACACAGACGGCTATGGATTGCTTTGACCACCGCATCGTGTTGGGTACGTGTATTGTGGCGCTTACCTAGAATTTGAATTTGCTTATATCGCATGGCATTCTTGTAGAAAATCAATTACGACGAGTAGAGAACACATACCTCTCTGAATGCGCTGCTCAGCAGTTTGAGCCCCAGAAGTCTCTGGAAGAGCGCATGGTGCAGTACCAGCGAGAGTATGACGACATTTGCGATAAACGTCTACAGGAAGAATTAGAGCGATATAAGACGACCGAAGTTGCTTTGGTCCGAGCAGAAGAACGCAAGCGCTTTGTTCGAGACCTGGATGGACTTCGATCTTCGCTACTACAAGAGTACCGCAGCAAACAAGACCGACTTCAAGAGCGTGAGCGTGAGTTTGAACTCGCATTTGTTGCCCGACGGACCGAGCTAGAGACATCTCTTTTCGAAACGCGGCAGTCGCTATTCAAAGATATGGAGAGGCTGCGAGTGAAGGAAGCAGAGTTGCAAGTTAAAGTCGAAAGTGACTTCCGCCACTTTGCCGGCGAGACACAACGTTTCCAGCTGTGGGAAGAAAGTGTGCGAACCCAGGAAGCCAATCTGGAGGGTATCGTAGCTCAAGCGATGCGTGAAAAAGAACGCTCCTGGCAAATCGAAAGAGAGCACGCTCTCCAAGATATTCTGACTAAGCAAGACGAGCTAGCGACACGTGAACAATCGCTTACAACAGAGACGGGAACGCTGAAGACACTAAAAACCCAAGTTCTTGCTTTGCACCAGGAGGCTGCTGCGCTAGAGGCTGCACTATCGGTACGATGATACACTGTGGCTCGACTTTCTTAAAAGAATTTGGCATTGATACTAACTATCGTTGTTAACAGAAATCAGGAGACGACCTGCGTGTTGCTCAAAATTCGGCAGTACAGCTTGAAAAGGATCGGCTGCGACTCGAACAACGAGTTACCGACATGGATCTGCAACTTGGTGAACAGAAGAGTACTCTCAACAATGCAAATACTGCCAACGCTCGACTCATCGCTGACAAAAGCCTAGCTATTGACGAGCTATCCCGCTACAAGCAGAAAAATTCAGAGATAAAAGAACGGATGAAGCTTTTAGCAGAGGAAACGAAAGCGCTACAGCAACACGTATTAGACATGAAGCTTGACGAAGCAAATGCCATCGTCGCTGAGCGGAAAAGGTTCATGCAGCTGATGGACGAAGAACGGGATCGTTTCCAGTGGAAAGAAAACGAGTTACTGGCAAAGGTGCGGGAAATGCAGAGTCGGTTAGCGGAATCCGATGCCGCGGCGGAAAAGTATCAGAGTCAATATGAAGACGAGAAGGTTCAAATAGAATCGTTGCGACACGATGTGGCAAGTTTGAATTCGCTTCTGACACAAGCTCAAGCTACTATCAACGCCAAGCATGGAGTTCCCAGGGACATTGCAAGTTTCCGGACACAACGGGGTACTGCAAACAGCAACACATTTAATTCAGGGTCACCCGACTACCAAATGCGAGGAGGACGTGAGCGAACATTCATGATGAAAATGATGGAAATGATGACGAACTTTCAAGATGAGCGTGCCGTACAGCATGGTGACAATCGGCGCGAGTGTAGTGAAAATCTTACCCAACAAGAACGTAAGACACGTCTGGAGCCGGTGGCTGGGCAGTCTTCTGCCGCACTACCCGCTCAATCACCGACCGAAGACAAAACAGAAGCACAACACAAGCAGTTTGAAGAAAAACTTGCTCGTATGCGCCAAGAGCGTATTGAGGAGGAAGAAAGACTTGAGGAGCAGCGAAAGTGTAAACAAGCTGAGGAGGTAGCACAATTGCAAGATGAGTTAGCTCGACAGCGTGCAGCAGTGCAAGAAGCTACGGAATTACAGCAAAAACTAACAGAGAAGCGCTTGGCTGATGAGCAGCACCGAGCACGAGAAGAGCAAACCTACAGGGAGGCACGATTAGCTGAAGAACGCGAGTTTAACGACGAAATTGCAAAGCGCCAGCAGCAACGACTTGAGCAGGTGCAGACGAAAAACAGCAGCAGGAACGTGAGGCCGAGGAAGAGCGCCTGAGGTTAGAGCAAAAAGCCTTTGAAGAACACGAACGTACCCGATTGGAAAAAGAACAGATGGAGACCCTACAAGCAACTCAACACAAACAAGAGGAGGAAGCTCGTCTGCGAGAAGACGCCTTGCGCAGAGCAGACGAAGATAGAAAGAGAAAAGAAGAGGAGGATGCAGAACGAGCAAAGATCACTGATGTAACTGAAGAAGCGTTGGGGCAGGAGTCCAATGCTGAAGATGCTGATGCTAACTCAAATACCAGAGAACCACAACCGGACACCCACCCAGTCGAAGCCACTGCGAGTGACGCTGAAGGTTTGGCCACGATTGCAAACGCTGGAGAAAATCTGGCGAGCGAGGTGTCTCCACATGAGATCATTTCAGCCACCGAAGAAGATGTGCAAAATAACGTAGATCAAGAAGGCGATGGGGTAGGGAGTGAGGCGAGTGATGATACCCCAGTCGCTATTCCTGAACCACCAGCAAAGAACCCCGAGGAAGAGAAGCAGGAAAAACAACATACAGCTGAGGAAGCGAAGAAGGAGGAGGATGAAAACGTCATCGATGTGTATCGACAGCGAGTTCTCGCCAGGAAAGCAGCTGAAAAGCAGAGACAACAAGAGCTGGAAGCTGCTGAAAACGAACGCAAGGCGGAGGAGGAACGAGTGAGGCAACGGCTTCTGGGCGATGCTAGTGAGTCCGATCACGAATTGGAGTTGTCAGGAGGATCATTCGCTGAATCAAGGTACGTGCCGCAATGTCGGACCATTGACTTATATCGATCTAATTTGTTGTCCTGCAGTGCTGCAAGTAATAGTGACTCGTTCTAATGTTGAAGACGGTGGTGTCGCTGGATAATCCGTTAGAACTAACGATTATCGATCGTTTTTGCAAGCGACCCTTCCGTACATGGCATGTTGGTCAGTTTTCGATTGTTTCAGCTTACGACTACGATGCCTGCAGGAAATGACGGTCGTGCTTCTCGTCGGCCGCTTCCCCGCCAAATGGATATGAGTGGATCGGTTGCAGATTCATCGGGTCCTCCCCTGCGCAAGACGGAGACCGTTTTCGAAGCTCATCGGCTATGTCCAGGAGGCTGGCAACTATGACCACTACAAGACGCGTGAACCAATAAGCTGTTATGACTCAATCAGAGAAGTGGGGTATCGACCCCAGCAAAATTCCGGAAGGGAGGAAATGCCCCCACCACATGAGGAGATAGCTTCACGTACATCAGAATTTGACGTGCGCAGCTTTTCAAATGGACGCAGTACCAGCGGAGGTAGCACGTTTGACACTGCATTCACAGCAATGCCAAGCCGAAGGGAATATCCGCGTGAAAGTATGTCGTCACGTTTAGGCGATTACGAGGAGGTACGGGGCAGCCATGACAACCAACGCGAAGCTGGGGACCGATATGCGTCAACCGACTGGAATCAAGAGGGTGAACCATGGACGTTCGAGCGCCCACCTCAGCGACCATCAACTTGGCGCGGCAAGATGTCGGTTTTTCCAACAACACCAGACTCCCTCAGCTCACGTACTTCCTCAGAAATGCAAGAGCAGACAGCGATGTCGAGTCGAGTGTCTCTGCTAGTAAGGCTGATTCCATCCTCGAGGCTGAATCACCCAGTGTGAACCGAGTAGCGTCTAAAGGAAGATATCCCAGGCTCGTCGACAATGAGCCCATTCATAAGGCACCGGAAATCAGGACGTCATCGCTCACCACAACATTTGAAGATCAAGACGACCCTCACAGTCCGACGAACCCGGAGACATCGATTCCACCCTTTACTTCTGATTCCGATGGCGATTCAGCTACCCAGAGAAACAGAAAGCGATACCAGAAGCCGTCGCTTGTGTCTCCAGTTTTTCCTACAGATCGAGCAGCAAAAGACTGGGAGTGTCTTCACCTTGCTCGTCGATATCCACGGACAGGACATCTGCCAGCAGGGTGTCCATGAACAAGTCAAAGCAGTCTACCAGCACCCAGAGACCGCCCCAATCGACAACAATGACGGACCTTCGAGAAGACCTGTACGCTTTTCGCAAGCAGATGCGCGAGGTGTTCATCCGCGTGGAGGACATGGTGGATGTGCACCGGTCGTTGTTCAAGTCCGACCCAAGCACTGGTAGCCCGGTCTTCAACGATGAATTACACGAAGAAGCAGAGCAACTAGCGAACGAAACGTTCAAACAACTCACCGATCTGCGCTGGCATTTCACTCGGCTCGCCAAGGACTTTCAACGATCGGGGAACTGTCGACCGAGCCATCACGACACCACAGGAGGCAAGGATCTAGAAAACCTACATCACTCAGACGAGTGAGCCATACTTCATCCAACCAAATCTTAGATAACGATGCCGGGAGCTTCAAGAGCTTCAAAGGCCCGGAAGACAATGACAGCGATGTCCAGGACTGCATTTCGATCGACAGCAGCAACGATGGAGCTAGCACCAGAGAGCATTCGCCTAATATCCGAGGTGGGTCGTCTCAGGACGACAACGAGGATGCTTCGAGTCCCGTTGTGGTTGACTCGGTGCGGTCCACGGCGTCCACCTATTTGACGTCGAAGTTGCAGTCTCGGTGGCGAGACAGCGACGCCGACTCCGTTGCGCATAGCGACAGCGTCACCATTGGCACAAGGACCCGTGGTCGATCCTCGAGCATCGTAAGCGACGCGAGCTCGTTGCCTGACCAACCACTCAGTAGCTTCTCGGCCAAGCTCAGCGAGCCCAGTGACACGGACAGCATTTTCAAAGGTGAACCCATTTCGGCACTTTATCATGCCGTCTGACTTTTTTGCTGACTTCTTGCTTCCGATTTTCCAGATTTCGACAAGCGTATGGAAGAGATCCGATGTTCGCTCAATGCTATAGCGAGCGGCAAGACACCGCACGGCAACAGCGGTGCAACGCCACCGAAATTTTCCCAGGTGAGCTCTTGCGGGCGTTGAAGTAGCCGAATGGCTTCGCTTTCGCAGCCAACCAACTTGGTGCTGATGCATGTCGCCTCTCTATTGCAGCGAGGAGCAGGTTCGCCCATCCGCGCCATGATGGACGCGACGCGCACCAGGTCAACCAGGTCAACCCTGCGCGAGGCGTCGCGAATATCCAGTCTGGATTCCAGACGGCCCGACCACGAGGACGTCAACAGCGACGCTGACAAGGCAGGACGAGGAGGCAGTCGTGAGGCCGAGCTGCACCGCCTGTTGCAGGAGCTCAGCCATATCAATGTCAGCAACGAGGATGACGACGACTAGAGCCGCTGCAATATAGTCGTCGACTTCAAGTCGCCCGCCGACTTCAAGTCGCCCAACTTGTCGAGTTTAGCCATTTCGGGTACCGCTAAAGTTTCGACAGTATGGCGTGAATTTTAACAAACTCAATTTCGATGGGCAACGTCGAACGATCGAGTCCCTAGGTGGCCTATTATAGTAGGCCTGCCACCTTTCTCGTCGTGAGCACGCCACAGCGGCCATCATGGCCATGGCCACATCAACGGGCGTCGTTCGATCAACCACCGCTAAAATTTCAGTAAAAAAGGTACCTATCTGATAAACCGGTACGCGGTACCATTCCCTCATGCTGTCCGTTGCAAGTTGCAGCTCTTCCGCCCTCATTCGCTGACTTTCCTTAGGTCGTGGACATGGCGCCGGCGGCAGACTCGCAACGCTACAAGCTGGTGCTGCGCGTGCACAGCGCCGAGGAGCTGCAGCACTCGTCGTCGCAGGGCGCGTACTGCAAACTCTACGTGGGGCCCGCGGCCGTGACGGACGGCAGCCACCGCGCGCTGAGCAAGAAGGACTCGAACGA
Organism: Phytophthora hibernalis; assembly: GCA_012656075.1. Lineage (NCBI taxonomy): Eukaryota > Oomycota > Peronosporomycetes > Peronosporales > Peronosporaceae > Phytophthora > Phytophthora hibernalis. The sequence continues at coordinate 1,133,406 of JAAKBF010000159.1, read as the reverse complement.
TTCGGCCGCCTCGAGCGAGGACGTGGACGAGGCGCTGCATCTCGAGGTGCGTCGCACGCGCACACAGCACCAGCAGCCGAACGCGCTGGCGCCGGCCGAGACCATCTGGGACGAGGCCTTCGAGGTGCCGCTGCGGTCTGGGGCGGAGCTGGCGGCGCAGATCCTGAGCGTCCGCGTGAAGAGCCAGCACCTGTTCTTCTGTCCCGTGGTGGGTGCGTGCGCCGTGTCGCTGGCCAACTTGTGCGTGGGGAGCGTCTGGAACAGTGGTTTCCGCTGCAAAAAGGTCGCAAACCCGCGGGCCGCATCCGCTTGCTGCTGCTCATCGCGCCGGACGACAAGGCGGCGGTCGCGTCGCTGCCCAGACGCCGACAGCCCAATCAGGACGTCATGGCGGCGCGTGCAGCCAACCATGAGGCGGATGAAGCGATCAAGAGGCTCGTGGACAAGCAGCTGAGACAGGAGGCCGAGCGTCGACAGAGGAGACTCGAACGCTCGTCCAGTGGGCCACCGGTGGACGTACAGCGGCCTGAAGAAGACGTGCATCTCATTGGCCGCAAGATGGACGAAGTGGCTCTGCACAGTCGGCACCAGAGAGGAAACAACTCGACGTGGCCGCCCCCGCCTGGAGTATCGTCTCCTAAGGTTCTGCCACCGTTGGGAACCCCGCGTTGTTGAGGGAGGAGACAAGTGATAAGCAGAAGGAGGTGCCCATGGTGTCCCCCATGTCCGACTATGAGCGACGATTGGACGTGAAGCTGCGTCAGGTGAGGAAGGAGACGCGCGGCTTCGTAAGCTCAAGGTACAGCTGAAGAAATACATCCCTGACCTGCAGATGGACTCGGACTCGGACGACTCGCTCGACTCGGACGAGGAACCGGAGACGCTGCTGTCCGAGTCTTCGTCGGCCTCGATTTCGTCGGAGAGACTCAAGGCGAAGGAGAACCACCCGCACAAGCACAACGAGCTCAAGCACTCGAGGATAAAACCTGACAACTCGAAGCACATGATCGCAGAGAAATACGGGGGCCATCGCGTTCTAATAAGTTGTGAAGTACCGTAGTACAGAAGTGAATGGACGGAATATACCATATCCAAGGCTGGGTCGAGCGTCCCAAGTCCGGATAAGTTCAATATCAATGTTGCATATTTTGCTGTTTTGCCGCCGTGTTGGTTGACCAGAGACATTCCTGCGAGCTGCCACTCTCCGGTCTCTCGATTCCCGCAAGTTGCGCAACTCACACGTCAGACGAACCGCTGGATGAGCAGGTTTCTTTGGCTACAGTCGATGGTGGCACTAGGCCCCGAATCACCCATTCTCAAACTGGAGCACTAGCCATCATGACAACCTACGGCCAAGAGACGTTCACGTTGTTCCTGCGCGTCCAGTCGGCGCAGAACCTGTCGCCGCAGGCCAAAGCTGCTTTCTGCACGATGATCGTATGGAGCAACTCGTCGAAAGGAGGTCCAGGGATGTCAACGACGCAGCCAAAGAGCACGACTCTCAAACCGATTCGCAGCAACCAGCCTGTCGAGTGGAACGAGGAGTTGCAAGTGACCGTGGCAGATCCAGCGACGGAGGTGCTGACAGTCCGCGTGAAAGGCCAAGGAGATTCTCTGCTGGCGAGCTGCAACATCTACCTGGCCCACCTACGGCCACGCCAAGCACTCGACCAGTGGTTCCAGCTGCACCCGTCTGGTCATATCTGCTTGAAGCTGGTGCTGAATCCGAACCAACGCGTTCCGACCCCGTGAACAATTCTCCGTACTCAACGGACTTCCAAGCCTTACTGGACCTCGAGCTGAAGAAGAGAGCAGCCATGACGAACCAGTCGCCGCTGCCGGCCAACATCGCCGCGCTACTTGAAGTCCAGAACAAGGCGCAGGAGAACGCGTTGCTCATGATCAACCAACACATGCAACAGCGCCAGCAGTCCTTCAACAAAATCAGGCAGGGGCAACAACTACAGGCGCAACAACTACAGGCGCAACACCCTGCCCTCTACCAACAGCAGCAGCAGAATGGCCCCAACTTCCACGAAATGATGGGAACGGCCGCCAACGTCTCCACCATCGCTGTCAACCTCCAGCAACTCAACGGCGGCGGCACTACCGGCGGGGGCTAGGCACAGTAGCTTCAATCGGACTGGGCGCTCTAGGCCTTGGACCTTTTGGAGCTTTCTTCGGGTCGTGAGCAGCAATTCATCCATTCCTAAAGGCAAAAGTGAAACATATTGAAGTGCACACCTTTTTGGTGTTAGTAGGTCCAGTAACTGAGTTATTACATGTAATAGCGCAACTTGCTTGAGTCGAGACACCGACTGGCACTCTATGGCCTGACCCATCCCCAGACTGTTGAAAGCTTGATGGGTACACTTCCGCCTTCCAAAACTGTTCGCCACTTCATTCCGCAATTCGCCATCGACCACTCAAGTGTCATGGAGCGTCTGGCCTCTGGCTCCAGTATCGGGTTGGCTGGCTGGGGCAACCCGACCATGTCCCAGAGCGGCTTCACCTTGTTCCTACGCGTCCATTCGGCTCGGAACCTGTCGGCCATGGGCAGAGGATCCTACTGCAAACTGTATCTTGGCAACACAGAAGTCGTCAACGGAACGACCCAAGCTGGCGCGTCTTTTAGCAATCTGCTGGCTGTTGAGAACAATGCTCAGATTCAGGTCCAAGCCCCGACCCACCGAGTCTTTCGCACGAAAGTGCTGTACACGGACCAGAAGTCGTGTCCGGAATGGAACGAGAAGCTCGAGCTCCACGTACTGGACCCGGAGAAGGAGATCCTGACTATAAGAGTAAAGAACCAGCTCATGTTGTTCTGCCCCTCTATCGGGGCGTGTGCTATTCCTCTGTGTAATGTGACACTGGGACAACCTGCCGAGCAGTGGTTCCCACTGTACAAGGCCGGCAAACCGGCAGGACACATCCGACTTCAATTGATGCTCCAGCCGAAGGATCCGACGGTGGCTCCCCTGCTGCAGTGAACGAGTCACCGATGCAGAGACTCATTCAGCAGCATTGCCAGCAAGAACGAGAGCGACGACAGCAACAGCAGGGCGAAGAGTCCGTACGACGTCGACAGTTTGAAGAGCAGGAGAGACTGCAGGATGAAATGAGACGACAGAGAGAGGAAGCTGAAGAGCGAGAACGAACAAGACTCGAGGAGATGGCAAGGATGCAAATGTATCAGGAAGAGAAACAGAGAGAGGAGCAGGTGAAGGTGCAAGCTTACTTGCAGAAGCAAATGGAGCATGAAGAGGATTGGCACACTGAAGGTCTAGCTGAACAAATGGGCGGACTTCAGATGGGCGACCCAGAAAAGGTGGAGAACTCCCCCAACTACTATTTCGCTGATGATATGGTGACTGCATCGATGTCAGTGCGCTCCTCGTACTCTTCAGCCAGCCTGAAGCGTGGTTTTGCTGTGTCTCGAGATGGCAGTCATCGCGAAGATGTGGTGGACGCTGTGGAGTTGACAGGGGTGGTCCTGGGTGAAGTCGTGCACGATGCTTTGCCTTCATCGGACACGTCGTCGTCGGGGAAGATCGAAACCAGCACATACGTCGCAAAGCAAAAGAGCGTCGCAAGCAACGATCTAGGAAGCAATCTCGCAGTGGCAAAGACGACCAGACATTTCAGCCAGAAGCCTTGCTGTTCCCAAACTATCTCAAGAGAAGATACCCCAAGGCCGTTCATCTCCTGTTCAACTAGTTGTCTCAGCGACTTCATCAGATGAAACTTCGTCATCTGAAGATGAACGTCGTCGTGCCGCCGGCGTCGCAAAGAGAAAAGAAGGAAAAGAAAGCAAGAAAGAAGGAACGACGACGAAAACACAAGGCGAAACGAAAGGAACGCCGAGCATCCAGTGGGTACGACGGGTACGAATCTTCCTCGTCATCTTCATCGTCGTCGTCTTCTTCCTCTTCTTCCTCTTCATCATCATCGGACGAGCACCGCAAAGCAAAAAGCACAAGAAAGGCAAAGAACGAGCTCGATCCCAGCGTGAAAGCAAAGTGAGCGCGATTCCCCGAACACTCGGCCCTCCTCACTCGAACTCTTACGGCCCTGATCACTCCGTTTTCTCCAAGGGACCAGCAAACAAGTACATCGACCCCCTTAGCCCCCTCCAGCGTACGCAAGACCTGTGCAAACGCAGCCTGCGGCGTCATCGAAGTCCCCAGGTTACATCGAGCCTCTGCCTCCCCAGGTGCAGCAGAAGCGTTCGGTGAGTGAAATGCTGAGTACAGCTGCGGATGTGACTTCGATAATGTCGAATGTGGCCTCGATCGCAACTAGCGTTCAACAGTTAGCTGGTGGTGGAGATACCGGAGGTGCTACCGGAGGCATGGACATCCTTTTGCAGTACCAGATGTAAGCCTGTTTCTCGGAGGACAAGATCTTTCGGGCTTGGTTGGGCAAGACCTCTCTGGATTCGCGGGACAGGATTTTTCAGGCTTGGTGGGCGACAGCTGAGTATTTCTAGGGGAATGGGTTGATGTGCATTGGTTTCGTAGTGATCGTTGTTATCGCTGCGATCGCTGTGTGGTTGCGTGCAGTAGCAGCATGCATTTTATCTGAATTGATAGGAAAGCAACTTGTGTTCGACCACTTGCGCACCTATGGGCACCTGTCAGCAACAGTTCTCTAATAGTAGTATTCAGCACCTTCAAAAGAAGTTACCCGTGGACAACTTTGTTACCGGTAGGTATAACAAGTTTAACCCTTTTGCAAACGAGGTATTTTTACGTAAATAAAGTAAACCATACTTGTACTGCCTGGTATGGATTGTTAGATGTTTGCCTTGCTCGTTATTTCAACCAATTAAAAACAGTAAACATGCATTTTGGCCAATTACGATGCGTTAGAGTAGGTTAAATATTCCGACACTTTCCGACATATATTAGTCGAAAAATTATCGAAAATATGAATATCTGAATACGAACTTCAAATGTAAAAAGTATTCTACAGATATTTCTGCCATTCGTACAATTAGGCGTAATCCTAATCTAGGAATACTGAAGACGACAAGATTCTTGGTTGGATGTCCACCGTTTGCCACACTTTGCAAGAAGCATTAAAAGCAGTCGAGATGAGCCACTCCGCGTTCGTTCCCACGAACACCCAAAGGCTCGTACCACGGCGGTTAGTGCTTTCAAGCGAATACTGGAGATGGAATAGACTTATTCCTATCGCATGGAAACCTCCGGTAAACGTTTGGCAGCAACGATGGACCGCTTCGGTTACTATCTGGCGACTACCGAAGGTTAGAAAGGTAAGGTGGCTCGAAACACGGCGGCTTCATACTATAGAAACGTTAAACTTTGGCTGTTCGACGAGTTTCCACACCTGCGTGTGTCTACGGAATTGGACTTGCTGAAGCAAGGAAAACTTTAGATAAACACCGTTTGATACGTGAAAAGGGTGGTTTGGTTAATAAGGCTCCTCCTTGTACGAAGGAGGACCTACAAGCTCTGGTTCGCTATGTGTACACCACAGCGCGGGTCAACTCTGACTACCAAGACGCAGCGCTGGCATGCCTGATGTGGCACTGCTTCAGACGGTCCTCTAATCTGGGCTACATACACAAACAACATGTATCAGTCTCAGCGGACTTTTACCTTCGGCTGTTGCGTGTGAAGACGGCTGAGGAACAAGGTCTCTCGTTGGTCCCTGACAAGGTGAGCTTCCTGGCGTGTCCACCACACGCGCTGGCAGTGACACTAGTGATGCAAGATGCACCGTGCGCGTCGCTGCTCAGGCCTTGTGGTGACCGAAGCTGCTCCATTCAATCCCGGTGTCCCGCTCCACGACCTTCTGGCATGTGAGCCGGAGACTATCCGGGCTGTCTTAATGGCTCCCGTCGCCTCGAACTCGGCGACCCCACCGACGCCGCTTCATGTCAGCACACAGTCACGCAAGTTAGCAGCACCGCACCGCAGAAGAAGTCGAAGTCCGGCGATGCGAGCCGAGGTGCGGATGGTGTACAAGCGTATGTCAATAGGGTTCTCAAGCGCGTGGCAGAACCTGCAGGCGCCACGATGGACTTGACGTCTCACTCTTTCCGGCGCGGCGGGGCCCAACAGGCGAACGGAGACAACCACCTCGCCGTTCAGTGGATTTTCAACCGTGGTGCGTGGGACATGAGCAAAGTCAACAAAGGCTTTACCTATGTCTTCAACACACCTCGGGAAAACCGCAAGGTGGCTCGACTGTTGAGCGGCTGGAAGGCAGATACGCCACCTGTCGTTGTGGATGTTGGGAGGCTGGGCCATGCGACGCGTGAGCGGCTAGGACGCTTGCAAGAGCTCCTGTTCAGCACATGCACGAGACTTAAGGAACATCGTCTGAACGTCAGTACGAAGGTTCTTGTCGTACTTACCGCTTACGTGGTACGATACTACCCGCAACTGAAAGCACTAGCACCGGCTGCACCGATCGTCATCCGTGTTGAAGAGTGCTTAAAGTCCGCGGACATCTCGTCGGCTGACTTGGTTGCGTGGTCTGTGGCTCTGAACGCAGAGGCTGCTTCACCTCTTCAAGATCAAGAACAAAACCAAGACCAGACACACAGGTGCGGAGAACATGATCAACTTTTGGCTGTGATTGATGAGCTTATCGCATCGAGCAAGACCATGGCTTCGCACATGACGATCGTCGAGACGGCGCTACTACAGGCAAAAGATCTACAATTAACAGCTGAGACAGAACAAGCGCAAGACGAGTCAGATCAAGAACCCAAAACCAAGCGCCGAAAAAACAAGCTACGAACCTGTCGGCTACGAGGTACGAGTGGTACACGCGCGTGCCGCGCGTCTGGGACTCCACCGATCGTCAGAAGAAGTCCGAGTTGTCGCCTTCATGAAGCTCCCTTCTTGGACGGGGGCTTTCTTGACTGCAAGGCGGGGGACTATAAATGAAGTCCTTGACGCCGGTCGCCGCGCGGAAGAAGGGCTGCTCAAGTTCCTCAAGGCGCGGGTTGTCAACGCGAAGGGGGCAGGGAGTGTCCTGCGCACTCTGCGTCCGCTTTACAAGCATACGTGGCGAAGCTGCTCCCTCATGGCACGACGACCCTCGCTGGTACCGGCCAGAAGCACCCCGGTCGTGGTCCACGGCGACCGTCTTGGTCCCAGTACAGTCCGCTGAGTATCTGAGCGTGCTCGATGTGGTGCATGTCCTCCTTCCATTCTTGGTACGCTGCATCGACCATCTTCCACGGCGATCTTCCCAACAAAGACGCTTCAAACCATCCCCATACATGGCTGAACAACCCAGTTTCAGTTGGCGAGCTGCCTAGTTTAAATGACTCCCGTAGACCAATTCTTGAAGTTCTGGCGAGAGGTCTTTCTTCTCCACCTTTGCCTTCAGAAGAGACGCTAGCTCGTTGAATGCTTCGCACTTTCCCGCGTCGTGGACCAGCTTGCACATCTTGCACCTCTTGAAACAATAGTGTGCAGAGTGCGTGAGCCCACCACATGCGGCACACGGGCCATATTGACGGCGACCATCGCGTCCGCCCAGACCTCGGTTGTCTCGGTCGTCTCGGTCGTGCGAGTATTGGTTATTCCCAACCCTCGGCCGGCGATTGTCAGCCCGAGCGAACGTTCCCTCAGCGGAGTGACGACGCTCTGAGTCGTTCGCGGCAGCCACATGGCCGTGATCTCCATCCGACGCGTATTCGTCGTCTGAGTACCTCGGTCGCCCTGCTAGAGTAGTACTCCGGGTCGTAACCCTCGGCGCCATCATAACCTCCACTCAATGTCTCTGCAGGTTCCCTCGCGGGTCGACCGAGCCGTTCACATTCAACGCAGCGACCATGTCTGTCAGTGCCTCAGCTAGAGTAACCCTCGGTCGGTATTGGCGATCGTCTCGACGTCGGTTGTCATCCCGATACCGATCTTCCCGACGACGACCATCATCTCGGTCACGCCGGTAGGGGTTCCGCGAATCCTCGGAGCGTCCATCGTCACGGCGACGACTATCATCCTGGCCCTTGGGGCGTCGCACCGAGGACTCGCGTCCCTTTTCCCGCTCGCGACGTCGGAGGATATCATTTATCATGTCTTCCAGGTCGTGAATATTCTTGACCCGCACGTGACACAGACGCTCTTCCAAGGCTCGGTCTTCGCACGTATCGAGAAAGTGTTCAACATGATCCTTGGCCTCACGACCGCCGTGCTCAAAGTGTACCCCGGCGCTCCTGGCGTAGCCATTTAGCCGGTTCAGATAGTCGCAAACATGCTCCTTCTCTTCACGCCTCGCCGAGTAGTACCGTGCTTTCGCCGATTGATTAAACCGGGAACAGTAATGATACACGCAGCACTCAACAATTTCCACGTTCGTCTCGTCTTCCGCGGGAGTTGTCGGTACCAATGCAGGGCGACATCTTGGAGGCTCAGCTCGAACGCCATGCACCATTCATTCGGTGGCGTATGTATTCGCTTCATCTCGTAGATGAAGGCTCGGAGCCATTGCATCGACTTCTCGCTCTTATCTCGGAGGCCGATATAGGGCTTGATGTTACCCAACGGGAGGTGCGTGCGTGGCGATTTCAAGCCTCGGTGTGGAATTCTCGTTCTCCATCGAGCTAAGCTCTCGGATTTGGTGTGCCCATTCTCCGGTCACGTCACCCCCTTGGTCTTCCACGTCGACTGAGTCGTCGTTCGAGGAGTCATCGTGCGCATCGAAGCGTCGGTTCGTCGTCCGACCTGTACTTCGGCCCACCGTCGGAGCGGTCCGTGTACTCTCGAAACCTTTCGCCAGCCGCTCGGTACGGTCCGCTGACCGAGGCGTTACCATGTACGAATCTTGAAAGTACGCCGAAGCGGTCCCCTTCGCCGAGAACACACCCGTCCCGACCAACCTCTCGGACTGACGCCCGGGAGTTGTCGGTAGCGGAATTCGTGATGGGTCCAGCCCCTCATTTGAACAGTCTGAGAGGGTGATGAACAGTCTGAGAGGGTGATGAACCGTCTATCTGAGCTGCGAAGGAGTGCCCGTTTGGCTGAGGTAAATGCAGAGGTGGATGAAGACGACGTACTGGTGGTGTAGGTCGTGGGGTGGACCACGATACGGGCAAGTGCGCGCAATGAGAGACGGAGGTGAGCGGTGTGAGTGGGGTCGAGTGTGTTGGACCGTTCCAGTAACTCTGGGATGGAGGCGTACCCTTCTTCATCCGTGGATAACCTTCACGTATCGAGGACGATCACGGTTCTACAGAGCCGACAAGTCTTCTTCGGGCGGGTCGTCGTCGTGATTATTCTTCGCGCACGTGGAACGTTTGGCCGCCTTGCCACCGAACCGCATGAGGTTGTCGTGAATCTCGTTTTCAAACCGATGCATGAACTCGTAGTAGCCGAAGACCTCGATGTTGACGCTGAGGCGCTGCTGGTTAGCGACGGGATTATGTTTGCGTCGGGCTTCGGCCTAGTCGATCGGAGCGTATAGGGCACAGTCGAAAAAGATGCGGCGGTGCTTCATCCAGAAACGGTAGTGGGCGAGGGGGAATTCTTGTGCATACCAGACCCACTGCCCGCGCCAAAGATACGCCACTCGGAACGGTACCTTTTCGAGCTGCGCGCCGGCGTTGAGAAGACCGGCTAAACCCTTCTTGACGGTGGACGGTGCACCGATCGGAAACTCGAACTTGAACAGGGAGTCTTCAACCTGGACTTGCACGACGTTTTATGTTTCTTCGTCGACTTGGGTTGTTGGAACTGCGGGTCTCGGACGCTTAGATGACTGTGATGTAGGAGCGAGAAGTGGCTGTAAAATGCTGTAGGCTGGCGACTCACCTGGATCCGGATCGTAGGACGGTGGCAGCAAAATAACGGACTTGGCGAGCGTGGCGGGAAGATCCCGGTCGTCGGCCATGATGGCGAGCGCGAGGTCGTCAAGGGCATTGTGCTCACGGGATTCAGTGTTATCGGCGGGGGCGGGGCGTAAACAGCTCCTGAACTTATACTGGGCGCTGGTGACGGTGTCGGGATCAGGGGAGCCGACGGAGTTTTCGACCGCGGCACGGATACGGTCGGTCGCGGCTTCTTTGGGGTCGAGCGACGAGGAAGTTGACTTGGATATGGCGGTGGAAGCGAGGCTGGGAGTGGAATGAGCGGTAGGCGGCAGATTGGCGAATGGTCGGTGCTATCCACTGTTGCGCTGTGATTGATGGCTCCTGACCCTGGTCGGTTCACTTCAATCAACTATAGAGGCCGCATGCACGGCGCAAATTGTTAAGAATGGCACAAGTGGAGAGAAAGAGGAATGCGGAAACTTTAACTGTGATTGACAGATACGGACTTACGATTTCAACACGGTAGACTGAGCAACCGTGCGGGGAATGACGCTAACTGACCTCCGTGATCACTACGGTTGAGCCGACCAAGTTGGTCGTCATTTCTGATATACTATGAAGATGGAGTTCGTTTGGGGTGTGGTGTTGGGTTTTGGGGCGCTCGGTTGCCAGTCGGCAAGGTTGCCCTGCTGAAAGAAAGTGACCGGCGTGCCCTGATTGGCGGATTACATTCCCCGCGCCAGAGTGACCGCGGCAGTTTAGTGACCGAGGTCTCGGTCGGGTATAATAAATCCCCGGCCGAGAGTTTAAACCCTCCTTTGTACCCATTTCAGTTTTGTACCCTCTCCTCTGTCTTATAGAGGCGGGTACGGGATCACCTGTTCACACTGGATATTTGTATTAGATATAGGACTAGCTATAGGATTGACTACAGAGGCTCTCAGACGAGCCTCCCACGCACGACTGAGGGGCTGGACCCATCACGAATTCCGCTACCGACAACTCCCGGGCGTCAGTCCGAGAGGTTGGTCGGGACGGGTGTGTTCTCGGCGAAGGGGACCGCTTCGGCGTACTTTCAAGATTCGTACATGGTAACGCCTCGGTCAGCGGACCGTACCGAGCGGCTGGCGAAAGGTTTCGAGAGTACACGGACCGCTCCGACGGTGGGCCGAAGTACAGGTCGGACGACGAACCGACGCTTCGATGCGCACGATGACTCCTCGAACGACGACTCAGTCGACGTGGAAGACCAAGGGGTGACGTGACCGGAGAATGGGCACACCAAATCCGAGAGCTTAGCTCGATGGAGAACGAGAATTCCACACCGAGGCTTGAAATCGCCACGCACGCACCTCCCGTTGGGTAACATCAAGCCCTATATCGGCCTCCGAGATAAGAGCGAGAAGTCGATGCAATGGCTCCGAGCCTTCATCTACGAGATGAAGCGAATACATACGCCACCGAATGAATGGTGCATGGCGTTCGAGCTGAGCCTCCAAGATGTCGCCCTGCATTGGTACCGACAACTCCCGCGGAAGACGAGACGAACGTGGAAATTGTTGAGTGCTGCGTGTATCATTACTGTTCCCGGTTTAATCAATCGGCGAAAGCACGGTACTACTCGGCGAGGCGTGAAGAGAAGGAGCATGTTTGCGACTATCTGAACCGGCTAAATGGCTACGCCAGGAGCGCCGGGGTACACTTTGAGCACGGCGGTCGTGAGGCCAAGGATCATGTTGAACACTTTCTCGATACGTGCGAAGACCGAGCCTTGGAAGAGCGTCTGTGTCACGTGCGGGTCAAGAATATTCACGACCTGGAAGACATGATAAATGATATCCTCCGACGTCGCGAGCGGGAAAAGGGACGCGAGTCCTCGGTGCGACGCCCCAAGGGCCAGGATGATAGTCGTCGCCGTGACGATGGACGCCCGAGGATTCGCGGAACCCCTACCGGCGTGACCGAGATGATGGTCGTCGTCGGGAAGATCGGTATCGGGATGACAACCGACGTCGAGACGATCGCCAATACCGACCGAGGGTTACTCTAGCTGAGGCACTGACAGACATGGTCGCTGCGTTGAATGTGAACGGCTCGGTCGACCCGCGAGGGAACCTGCAGAGACATTGAGTGGAGGTTATGATGGCGCCGAGGGTTACGACCCGGAGTACTACTCTAGCAGGGCGACCGAGGTACTCAGACGACGAATACGCGTCGGATGGAGATCACGGCCATGTGGCTGCCGCGAACGACTCAGAGCGTCGTCACTCCGCTGAGGGAACGTTCGCTCGGGCTGACAATCGCCGGCCGAGGGTTGGGAATAACCAATACTCGCACGACCGAGACGACCGAGACAACCGAGGTCTGGGCGGACGCGATGGTCGCCGTCAATATGGCCCGTGTGCCGCATGTGGTGGGCTCACGCACTCTGCACACTATTGTTTCAAGAGGTGCAAGATGTGCAAGCTGGTCCACGACGCGGGAAAGTGCGAAGCATTCAACGAGCTAGCGTCTCTTCTGAAGGCAAAGGTGGAGAAGAAAGACCTCTCGCCAGAACTTCAAGAATTGGTCTACGGGAGTCATTTAAACTAGGCAGCTCGCCAACTGAAACTGGGTTGGTCCCAACCGGACTGCCACAGTTAGTCGAGCCTGCGATGGACGCCAACTATTTGTTTGCGTTCACGGGTTCGTGCAAACGGCCTGATGACTTGAATGTGGATTATGTGAAATCGACGGGAAATGGAGAAGAGAGAGAGTGAAGCGAATGTGAAATGCGAGGATGAAGCTACTGGTACAGTTACCGAGGCTTCAATCGCGAGTATGGCTGTGACCAATCATGAACCCCGATGTCTCGGCCAGGCAATCAAGTTGTTGTCTGGTGAGAGGATGGGGTGGTGGTCATCCCAACGCTACGATAAGAGGAAGCGATTGCGCGCCATGGTAAACGGGGCAGTGGATGATTCTGCTCGATACTGGAGCGAATGTGAGCGTGATATCGGCTTCCTATGCAAAGAAACTACGCGTGCGGGAGGTTTCAGACCACGGTCGTAGTCTGGAGGTTAGAGGAATCAATCCAGGAGTGATGGAGACATGCCGCCGAGCACTCGTAAAGATCACCCTTGGGTGGGAGCGAGTATATGAATTCGAGTTGTGGATTATGGATCATAGTGCAGGAGTCAATGTAGTCCTCGGCACGAACTCCATGATCCCAGCTGGAGTGCGGTTAGATTTGTTTCATGGCACAGACCGGTTACCGGATGAAGTAATGGTCCCCTTAGTGAAGTCCCAGAACGCTGATGACGCGTTATACGGCCTACAAGTGGTCGGTGGCCTGACCGAGGATCTGTCAGTCGCCGGACGGGAGTGGCACGAGTTCAAACTACCTCGACGACGTCCATCTCTGAACACCCACGAGGTGTGGATTCGCCGGATTGGAATCTCGTGCCGACAGTGACGAGGTTTCAGCGAGGACAACCAGCGATTATCCGGTTGACTAATGTGTCACCGAGGGTTGCTCACTGTTCGAACCACGAATCGGTGGAATTATGCGTACCACGTGGCGATCTCCCGCAATGGCGCGGCTACACCCGGCTACGATCGGCGAAGTACGACGAATGGCAAGTGCTGGCGTACGCTGAGTGTCGGGATGACTCATTACTGAAGCGTGAAAGCAAACTGTACGAGCAGTGGTTGGCCGTCAACCACCAGCAGTCGAGCGGCGGGAATATCTGACGCCTCGGAAGATTCATTCCCGACCGATAACGCACCAAGATGGGCATCGGGTGGGCCGACTACGGAGCGTTGATGAGTGCCACACACAGCCGAGTGGGTGCGACCAACCGACAGTAACCGTTACTCTGGCAACCTCGGACATGGTGGCTATGGACATTGAAGCCGAGGAATGGGAGGTTCAACCACGTCCGAATCCTCGGACAGGGTTGACGGCGATGTAATTACCGGTGAGGCACCGGAAACCGAGGTCACCGAAGACTCGGAGGCCCGCCTGAAGTCTGTGTTCGTAGCGCTTATGGCTGGTGTTTCTGCTAACGCAGCTGTCGACATTGACGATGACCATGGTGGTGCGGCCGAGCATGTGGAAATGAAATGGAGTTGACCGACTACGCCCATGAGTTGGCATTCCTGCCTGACCTGACCGAAGCTTCGGAGACGGTTTTGGATTATACAGGACCCAACGTAGTGAACCCGAAAGCCACGTCCGAGCAACAACGAGCATTAATCAGGGTGTTAAAGCAACATGAACAGATCATGATTTCGAGCGGAAATGCTCTGCCACCGCCGGTCTATGGCGTGGTATGCGATATCGACGTACAGGGTATCCTCCGATTAAACAGATGGCTCGGTGTACACCGCTGAAGCATCTGAAGAAGCTATACGAGTTACTGCAAGGCTTGTTGAAGGATCGTTTGGTGGCGTTCTCGGGCAGCCCTTGGACATCCTCGATTGTGATCGTGTTGATAAAGAATGGCGTTGATATTCGCCTGTGCATCGATTACAAGATGGTGAATGCAATTACCGCGATTATGGAGTATGCCATGCCGTAGGTCAACGATTTGTTAACTGACCTGGAGCCTACCTATGGTTCTGCTCTTAGATGCAGCCAGCGGCTTCTGGGCAATAATGATGACGATGAGAGCTCGGAAAATCTCGGCCTTCGTTTGTGCACTCGGCTACTTTGAGTGGCTGCGTATGCCGTTTGACCTGAAGAACGTACAGATGATTTACCAACGAATGATTGATAACGCTCTATGGGGTTCGTTCAGCCCAAGGTTGGTTGGGACCAGTTCTCTGAGTTGATGCGGTCGGCTGAAGCGGCCGCTAAGGCAGCAAGAACAGGGATGACCAACGGTTCTGCACGACTATCCGAGGTTTTGACACCTTTTCCGACCAAGTTCGAGGCCGACCTCGAGTCCTCGGTGACGCTCAACGCGGTGACCCAAGTGGTGAATAGCACTGTAGCGGTAATGTTCTCCACGGGGAAGCAGATGAATCCTCGTTGGTGCCCGTGTTCGATCGGCGGTCGTTCGTGGACGATATTTGTTTCGGCCCGAGACTTTTGACTCTTGTCTAGCACCCTGGACCGACTGCTTCAACGGTTCGCTGAGTGTCGGATCAGTTTGAGTTTCACGAAGAGCATTTTCGTACAAGGCCGAGTGGATTTTCTGTCGCATGAAGTGTCGATCGACGGCATTCGGGCCGATCCAAAGAAGTTGAAGACAGTGACGGAGCTGCCGTTCCCGTCATCGAAGAAAGGAATGCAGTCATTCCTCAGTGCGTTGAGCTATTACAGCAGATTTATTTAAGACTTTGCCGTCTACGGGGCTGCCCTGTACCAACTCAAGGATGATGACTTTACACCGGCGGGGATCCCATCCGCGGCTCACCGAAGTTTCGCGGTGCTACAACAGAAGGTTCCAGACGCGCCGATACTACGACACTTTGACCGAGCAAAAGAGGTGCACGTGACGTTATTTGCTAATGAGTGGGTTCTGAGTTCCACTCTGATGCAGTATCACGATGGCAAGTTACATTCTGCGGCTGCGTACTGAAAGACGCCGAGATGAATTACCACCCGGCCGTGAAGCAGGTGTTAGCTTCGCTGTTACTGTTGAAAGTGTGTTACACCCAACGGGTCGGACGGACTATCCATGTCTACACTCCGTTCTCGACACTGAATTGGGTACATAAGTCGAAGACATTGTTCGGTCGTACGACCCACTTCACAGTCATGTCGTCCCCTTGGCAACTAAAGGTCAACCGAGTCAAGGAACGATTGTGTGCTCAGCTACTACAAGCTGGGCTTACCAGCTTTGTTGAACTGGAAGACTGGTTAGCCTAGGTGACGCCACCGTCACGAGGGTCGCCGACTGCTCAAATGGATGCACACTTGCTATATGCATGCCTAACAATGGTTTGGTGATGTGTTTTGATGGATCAGGCATGACGGAGAAGAATGGCGGGTATGGTAGTTGCTCATGGATAATATGGAAATTACCGTAATGGACGGTAGTGACGGCTGCGAGTGCTTATCTCGAGACGACCACAGTAAACCTCGCTGAGACGCAGGTATGAGCAATGGTGTCTTGACAGCGCTGAAGCACGGCACCGAGGATTTAATTGTGGTGGGAGACTCGAGACTCGCAACCCAGCAGTCCCTGGGGTGATGGCCTGTCGGAAGGAAACTCTGATGGCCCAACTCAACCACCACCGAGAACTCACAGCCTAGCTTCGATCGGTGAAATATCTCCACGTGATCCGAGAGTTGAATGCAGCTGCAGACTCGTTAGCTACAGAAGCTCTCAACAGCAAACAGTCCAGCGTGGTGTCGGCCGAAACCAGGAAAACGGAGTTAGTCGAGCTCAACCGAATCGACGAGAGCCTTCGCCTGAGGTCGCCACGCCAACGCTCGGCGAAGCGGCCGCCGACGAGAGCGTCGGTCAACCTAGCCCGGACTCGTATGGCACACTAAGTACCCTGTAACAAATTTTTTTGATTTTGTGAGGGATGTGGCGGATTACATAACCGTCAGGACCCGTCGACAAGCGAGAGCACAAAAGAAGCGTGTCCGGTTTGAAACGAGCCCTCGGTGATGAGCCAGGATGACGTAACACGACGAGACGAAGCAGATGAGGTAGCCTCAGAGAATCAGAACGAAGCAGAAATCGAGCTACCTACGACCGAGGCAAGCGTCAGAACACCAAACGCAAACGATGTCGACCCGGTAACCATTCAAGAAGAGCGAAGACGAAGGATCTCCGCTTCCCAGGACGAGGAGCTAAGGTGGGTAAACCTCAAGGCCGTTCTCCGAGGCGAAGAAGCTAGCCTGAGTTACAGTGCGGAGAGATGCATGGAAAATGGCCGACAAGTTTCCGCTAAGAGAGGACGTGGGGCTGTATATTATCGGAGCGAACCGTCGGTGGAGTAATAAAAACCGAGAGGAGACCAAGAAGCGTCTGGTGGTACCCACAACGATGATTCAGGAAGTATTACAGAGTTGCCACGACTCGTTAGCAGGCAGCCACCAAGGCATCGGCCGAACATACCACCGAGCGAAAATGGATAATTATTGGATCGGACTGTACGCGGACGTTGAGCGGCATGTGCGGTCCTGCCCAGACTGCAGCTCAAGCAAAGTCGACCGCAGTTCAGAGGGTACTCTCCTGGGAATGTGCTAGTCGAGAGACCATTCCAGCTGGTGTCGATGGATTTTGTCGTACCATTGCCGAAATCTCGGCGAGGGAATACCGCGCTGTTACTGTTTCAATGCTCGTTCACAGGATTCGTCATGGGGCCATGTCAGATACCACCGCATTAAAAGTCGCTCAAGCGTTCGAAGAGTGTGTCTACCGAAGGTTTAGGGCTCCAACGATGATTCGCCATGACCGACCCCCCGGTTCATGAGTGAGGTTTTCCAAGCATTCGCTGAGATGATGCAATCTCGGTCGAGGGCCACGTTGAGTTATCGTCCGCAAGCAAACGGGCAGCAAGAACGATCAGCCAAGACCGTCAGACAGTCAGTGAGAGTGGCGGAAGAACCGCTGCAACAAGACTGGGACGAGATCGCCGAACGACTGGTCTTCGCTATCAACAACTCTCAAGACAGCAATCGGAAGGATACTCCGTTCTACCTCGTTCATGGGTGGGATGCCCGGTATACGCTGCGAGCTATGTCGTCGTCGCTAAAACGAGGATCCCGAGGGCAAACTGATGCGCTAGTGTGGCGCCGAGAAGTGAATCGACAACAAGAAATTGCTTGGAAGATGGCGATGAGGTACCAGAAGGTCGAGAAGGGCGGAGAGCCCGCGAGCACAATGAGTCGCTTAACCGACGTGAAGCAGCAGTAGTACTGAGGATTGAACCTACGGGTTGGTACAGCCCGTTAGAAGCAGACGAAATGTGAGACTGTATCAGAATGGAAGTCACTGATCACCAGCGACCAAGTCTCCTAGAAGGCTCAGTTTATGGATGAGAAGTGACGAGAGGAACTGCCTACGGGGATTATGCAGCCCGTAGCGTCAGACAAAGATGACTACTGCATTAAAATTGTATATGTGTATATGAAGTGAACGAACTCGAGGTGAATTTGGATTAAGTGGAATGACTGGAGCCTGAACTACACCCGTAATGAACTACGGAGCTCGGACAGCGTGAGATCAGCAAGAGGAATGAGTGACGAAGCACAGCACAAGACCGAGGTCTAGACGTCAGCGGAGGAAGCTAGGTCAGCCAACACATCCAAATTCGATGTCTGACCAGGCGTTGACCCGCCGGTGGACGTTGGGGTAGCAGAGGAGCAGCCAAGTCCTCGTTTTGGCCTTCATCCTTCTCCTCATGGTCCGCTGGTCCTGGAGAAGCAGCAGCCGAAGCCTGGGGAGACCCACGGAGCCACGACCGAACTTGGAGCCAAGGACGAACCATGATACCCGAAACCACCTCCGCCTCGGTCATGCTACGAGGTATGAATAGCGGTACCGGTGTATTGCACGGCGCGAAAGTCGTGTTGAATGGGTGACTGGAGGCGAGTCCACCCAACAGTCCCGCCACAGTTGACGAGCATCCAGAGTCGCGAGCTCGCCGACCCAATCCTCGGACGTCGGAGCCCACTCAATCACTTCGAACGAGTATTGGTTCCAACAAAACCTCGGTCGGGGCCTCACCAGGCTTGCCGGAACGCTCGACACCACTCCCAACGGCGATATACCATCTGCTGACACAACGGTCCGTTCTGAGGTTCCGAGCCTTGTTGTACTCAGCCCATGCTGCCCGTAGCGTGATGACCGAGGGTCGGCACCGAGCCTCTGTCATGATCCGAAGCCGAAGAAAACCTTCAACGGGGATTGGACCCAGTGACGTCGCTCCCATAGTGCCAGACCAATGTCTGTTTTCTTGGTTCGGTCGGTGGACACGCCCTGGAACTGACGCCACATCTTGACGAACCGAGCTAATCCAGTGGCACGAGTCGAATTTTGAATCTGGCGGATGCTGATCAATGGTGAAACAGCATGGGTTCTCCGGCAACTTCGAGCGCACTTGCTGCGGTGGCCAGGGTTGACCCAATCCGCCATGGCCTGGATGCCAGCCACTGAGCACGGGGACTCAACACCGCGAGCAATGGGTTGAGTCAGGCTGCTGTTATGGATTTGACACCAGGTCTCTTGTACCCGGAGCAGTGAATCCGGGTAACAAGTACGGACCAGCCATCAGGGCAAGGCGCTGTGACGGTGTCCCTGGCGCAGTAGGCACCGCCGGCGTGAATACGTGGGTCGGCGCCAGGAACCATAGAAAGCGTAGCCGTCACCTGGGTGTGTGACCGCCGGAGACCCGACCGAGACCTCGGTGTATGTCCTTAAGCGGCAGTAGCTGGAGGTGTTGAACCATCGGTGGGCTACAATCGACCCCGTAGAGGTTGACGGTACCACAATTGTAGGAACCGGAGTAGATACCGTCACCGAGGTCACAGGAGGGGTGTGATTGGTATTCCACCCGACGCCAGTAGTGGCGCGGAGACCGGTTGCGACGCAGGAACAGCCACCACGCTCGGATGAGTTGGGGTAGGCTGAGTCGAGACCGACGGAGTCGATGGAGTCACGACCGAGGCTGTCTGCGACGATACTGGCGGCGTCGGGGCCACCGAGATTTTGGGTGAATCTGGAACAATAGGCGACCCTGCGGTCTGAGAAGACTCGGACGATGACGGGGGGCAATGATGAAGGCATCGGACGCCTCCAGAGTCTCTAGTTCCCTCTGAGACCTCAACGTGGCCAAGACCGACGCACCGCGGGTGGGTCGACCATCACGACGAGACAGCGAAACGACTGCGGAAGAAAACGATCCATAAGCTAAAATCGTGGCCGTCTGAGCTTCGGTATCGACCTCATCACCCGACAAGTCAATGACTTCGGCCGGGGTCGGGGCACCGAGGATCCGGAGGCCGTTGCAGATCCAGGGGGCTCGGTGGGGAGCCAGGTGAAGGACTCGGCGGAGACCCAGGAGGAGGACTGGAAGTGAACTACTTGGCGGCGACACGGGTGGAGACCCAGGCGGAGGACTCGGTGGGGCCCTGCAGGAAGTGGTGGAGGCGGCTACCCCGGCGACGAGCTGACCGAGGGCTTGGTGGCGATCCAGCAGGAATCCCAGACGCCTAGAGAGGTGGTGGCGTACTGACCGAAGGTTTGGGCGCGTGTCCTCGAGCTTGGGCACCCAAACTCTTAGATGGACGACCCAACCGCTTGCTGGCAGGAAGGGTCGACTTCGGCAGTCCTGACGGAACGTGGAGGATGCGCCGGCGTCGTCTGCGGAGGCGGATCTTGAGATGATTGCTGCCGGAGACGCTTGCGCCGGTTCCTTCGACGTTGGGACACCGGCGGTAGGTCGTCCGAATCTTCGGAGGCATCACCCACAGCCGGCGCTGCCAGTAGCGTGGGGCTTATGACCCGGGTCCGAGGCCATGGGCGCTTGATCACTGTCCTCCGAGCTCTCCGAAGACACACCCCGACGGCGCTGAAGTGATGCTCGGAAGTATTGCTCGGAGGAGAGTCCAAGCAACTCCCAGTCGATGTTGTCCGCAGTAATACCTGAACGAGGGATAGAAAAGCTTAGGAAGACCGATGGGGCAAGGAGAGAAGAGCAGAACGTACCAGCAGAAGCAAGCACCAACGTTTTGACATCGAGCTCGTGGAGAGCAGCGTGGCGACGCAGAATGGAGCTCGCACGCTTCAAGCTCGCGACCTGAGCTTCGAGGCTTGAACCAGTGGAGAAACGGCACCGACCGAGGCTTGGTCGGAAGCCTCGAGGGCAGCCCGATGCTTGGCCACCTGCTCCGTATAGGCCACCAAGCCAGCCTTGAAACGCTCGCAATCCTGGTGGAGGAGTCACTGCGTCGATGTCACCGACGCCTGGGCCGTGGTCGTGCGAGCAGCCCACATCCCCACGATGCGGTCGTGGTCGGCGATGTCAGCGTTGGCCTGGCGCAGGTGCGCGGCGGCCTGTTCGTGCTGGTCCGTGAGAGCAAAGTACGACTGGTGGAGGTTATCCAGAGAGTCACGAGTACGGCTTGCAGAAACGCTCGAACTCTCGTGTTCTTTCGTCTCTGCTTGGAGCCGGTCCTCGGTGTCGGCGAGTCGAGCCTTGAGCTCTGCCACCTCGTTACGTAGGTCGACGACGAGCTCGACTTCCCCGGCGGAAATTGGGCAGGAGCCACGGCCGCCTCCAGAACCTCACCGAGGTCTGTGGCGCGCTCCATCACGCTGTCCAGCGACGAATCGACTCGCCAAAGACGCAGACAGGCCACCACGAGCTGACCCAATTGGAGGAGACGCTGCTCGACGATAGCAGAGACCGAAGGCTCGGTCGAAGCAATCGTCGGAGGAGCGACGCCGGAGGTGTCGGTCTGACACCCCACCGAGGCAGGCGGGTGTCCCGGGTACCCAAGGGTCCTGAGACCGCTGCGGGTGTACCGCGAAGCAGGTATGCCAGAACTGGCGAGGCGTCGGGCGATGAAGGAGGCGTGGCGAACCCTCGGCTGCACCACGGTCAGCCGACGGAGGACCAGCAGGATGTTGTGGAGGCGGACCGAGGCTTCAGCAGGGCTGGGAACGTCGGCAGGAGCATCGGAGACTCCTGTGATCGTGCCTGTGATATTGAAGCAAGATGGAACGAAGAGTTAGAAGGTGTGCAGGATGTTGAGATGATGAAGGTGGAGAAGCCTCGGATCGATGGCGCGGAGAGAGGCAGAGGTGGCGTCGCTGAGACGACGCGACGGATGAGCCATGGTGCGAAGATGTGAAGCACCACGACGCATACTACTTGTGGAGATTGCGTCGAATCGGGGGCAGTTGTGGTGTTGGATTTGGGGCGCTCGGTCGCCAGTCGGCAAGGTTGCCCTGCTGAAAGTGACCGGCGTGCCCTGATTGGCGGATTACATTCCCCGCGCCAGAGTGACCGCGGCAGTTTAGCGACCGAGGTCTCGGTCGGGTATAATAAATCCCCGGCCGAGAGTTTAAACCTCCTTTGTACCCATTTCAGTTTTGTACCCTCTCCTCTGTCTTATAGAGGCGGGTACGGGATCACATACTGGGATCTGTTCACACTGGATATTTGTATTAGATATAGGACTAGCTATAGGATTGACTACAGAGGCTCTCAGAGCCATAGATCAACATAAAAATCAGCAGTCTTCCCCAAGCCACCAAGGGTCAAGTCCGTCTTCGGTAAGTCTATCTAGCTTGTCTTAGGGTCTGGATACGCTCGGCTTGTGGAATGCTGGTCAGCGAACCTAAGGTACATTGAACCGAAAGTTTGTTGCTGGTCAGTCCAAGAGATTAGAGTGGCCGAGTGTTGGGAGTGACGAGAAGCGTTGTTCGCCATAAATTATAGTGGAACCGAGTGTTCCATACCTATTTTACTACCCGCCGAGGTTTTACCTTGGCAAACCCGCATCAGGCTTGACAGCCGGTACCCTTCCTTCTGAGGGACTGGGGGTTCGCGCGAAAGCGCAATATTGCATACTACCCTCACTCGTGGCTCGAGACGGTTGACATTCACGGTCACCTTCTTGTTCGGGTGCGACGGATGTCAATCTGGTACGTGTTTCTCCAAGTTTGTTTAAGACACGGTAGAGATCGTGCTACGTGAACGCCAGCTTCTTCGTACGCTTCTCGCCTCTCCGTTCCCTGAAAAATTGGTACATGTCGCTTGACGCATCAGCATCTGGTAGTATCCGTCTACCAGATCCAGTGCGCTATATAGCTCATAACCGGCCATGTTGTTTAACAACACATCCTTTCGAGGGATGGGTGTCTGGGCCGACGCCGTCGCGCTGCTCAGCTTGGTATAAGCGCGAACCAGACGCCACTTCCCGTTTGATTGCGAACGCAGAACGGGCGTCGAGTGCGGGGACTTTGATTCCCGCACCATGCCTGCCTCGCCTTGGCGGCAAAGAAGGCATCAATGACCTCGCACTGCTAACGAGGCAGTGGCCACTGCCTGGCGACGCTGTACTTCGTGCTAGCCACGAGGTCAATCGCGTGCATAACCCTCGATCGGGAAGGAGTTGGGATGGTGGGTCCTTAGACACCACATCCGAGAATTCCTGGACCAAGGCGTAAACGGGTCATTCGGGTTCTTGAGAATCTCAGAACCCAAGCGCGTTGTGCGCTGCTTTATGAACGCATCCAGGACGTACGGAGGAGGAAGAGTTTGCTTCTTCGGGAGTGGAATCTGGTCGTAGGAGTACCTTCTCCGAAAACCCGCCGGCCTTCAGATCGGCCGGAAAGTCGCTCATCGACATTTCTTCGAGATTCAGAAGCTCTGACACTCTGGCAGGGCCCCTAGTTGGACCGACCGGACATGGCCTTGCGGCCAGTCTCACCATCGAAGATATGATAGCATTCTTCAGGCGGCGGCGCCGAGGGAGTCTTCACCAACTCCGAGCTTCGTCCCGAAGTTTCGGTCCTGACATCTTGTCGAGACACTTGGCGATGTACTCTGTTACCCACAGCCGTCTTCTGATGTGGTTCTTCGTTACCCACTGCCTTATCTTGTCTCGGCACTGCGTCTAAGGTCTGTACTGGTCCGTGTGGAACTGTGTTATTCACACTAGAGGTGCTGCTAGCGACCTCCGCGCTGGCCACGATCTCGACCTCTCTGGTCTCACATGGGCTTGTTCTATCTTGTAGACGGGATTCAGACTTCGTCGATGCCCGTACGGCGCAACGTTTTGGTGCGCTGGAAGATGCTGGCGTTGCATCTACCCTCGCGGGTCTGGATGTATCCAAGACCCTTGAGCTTGCTGCAGGTTCGTTTGGAGCAGAGGCCTCCGCGGTATTTTACCGGCGTCAATGGGAGCCTCGGTGTCGGACAGAAGTGGAAACATTACTCACCAAGGCTCTGTCAGATGCCACAGGCCGACTAGATCCTATAGATTTGCCGCGCCAGTCGATCATTTGCTTTCTCGCCGAGCATTGGCGTCCTTGTCCCAATACGGACGGCCGACTGACGGCGTGCAAAGGTTTTGGACGCCCCAGAATCAATCAGAATTCTTATGGGATGATTATATTTCCATACACTTGCGTGTATTACAAGCAACCATCCGCTACCCATCTTCGCTTCGAGAGTACAGAGACTCTCAGGGCTAACCCTCCATGGTGTGTGCCATCCGCCCACCTCTCATGAAAGCTTAGTCTTTCCCCAGGAGGGCGCCCCGCCTCTACAGGTTGCCTGCGTTCCTCTGGCCTTGGGATCGCGGCTACTGCCAACGACCCTTATGTGACAAATTCAGAACTCTGGTCCGATACAAAAAACAGTTGAATTATAGCCAATCATGTTGTCCTAAACTCGTTCTTGTAACCAACAAAACAGACTTCTGCAAATTACTGGACACGAGGACATCGCCACCCCGCAAGCATTTACAAACGAGAAAGCTTTGTCAAGACCCAGCTTACCCTTTCTCTAGATGTTTGGAGGCATCGCTAGAATACGCTCATTTGAATTGCTGTGAATACTGTACACAGTAGATTGAGGAAGGCAATAATCTTTGTCGAAAAGAAATTGCCAAAAACATATAGCCTAGAAAAATGGAACATAATTAGGTGCTGGATACAAATCGTTTACCGTATTCCCCTGTTACAAGCGTCACTCACTTTTAGCCAATGAAACAATAGGTATAATACCGGTATATTCGATATGATCGTCATATCTCCCTGGTCATACGGCAGACCAAGGCAAGTAAATCGATCGCCGTTTGCCCTTCCGCTACAAAAATTCGTGAGCAACGTCGTACAGGTATGGCGAACAGGTATATGTCGTTAGTATGTACTTTGTTAGTATTTGCGAGCTATTAAACTAGCGTATCAGAGATATGACCAAATACGTTGAGTTAAGTACGAGCCCTATCCCCGCCTGCAGATTGGTGACGCCTGTAACAGGGGAATACGATACTAATTTTTGACTTATACAAAAATACCTGTCTAACTATCTACAAATTAAGCGTTGCTTATCGACGCAGATTTCTATACCTAATCATGATCGATTGGCCGTCTTTTAAACAATATTGACCCTTTTCTAGGACTCGGGCGTTACTTTTGACCAATCAGCAATTTCCTTTTCGGTTGGCGTATTTTTGGTAGACTCCGGCTTATGATGGAGGATACTGGTCAGTGCTGCCGTATTTTTCTGTTGTTGTCTTTATTTATAGGTGTAGCTTAAATTGGCCGGTAATACAATTTCTAAGTAACCTATAGTTTATCCTATATGTAATACGAACTGTTGGCTGTGGCACGTCGGTGACGTTGCCATAGTGTGTCCCACCTCATTTGTGACGCGGAATCGATGTGTATCCATCTCGGAAGAGTGACTCGGTCACTTGTCTAGTAGCCCCGCTATATATATCTACATGTACACCTTTTCAACTTCAAATGGCAAAAGAAAAATGACAAGTGACTAGCGCACTTTTTATGTGTTGCTTACCGGTACTCACCTTCTGGCACGTCCGCCTCCTGTAAATCATCGGACTTAATGAGCCCGTGTGGCAAGATGCGTGGTTAGAGCTTCGTAGAAGAGCAGGTCGGCTGCCTTCATTTGAATTTGAAGTGAGGTACATTAATGTCATTTAATCTAGACTAACGCCACCTAATGTCCATGCCCATCCAACGCCAGTGATGCAATCGGTGGGTTTTGGCCGGCTTTTGCAGTACGCAGATGTCGGCCTACCTTACCGGTGCCCGTTGCGACCTCCGATATATTCGGCGTCTCCTGGGCATGTAGTCACTGTTGCACGCCATGTGTGAGAGAAGTCTTAACACCCCTTCAATTCCGCCCGTCGCCAGGGTATGCACTCGTATTCCACTGCAAGTGTTGATCTGTCTCCTGCGCCACTCGCCCTAGCTCTGTCGCAGTTTTGTTGTGCTCGCGCGGTTGCGTGGGCCAGCTACATACTGCCACCGCATCGGCCGCACGTCTTGCTCTTCAGAACGCTCCCTTCAACGTCTGCGCATTTGGAGGTTTCCTTCTGGTGTGCTGTCGTATCACGTCGGCGTGGTCCCGCATTACAGGGCTCCCAAATTGCGTGCGGCATCGTCGCAGCCCTTGAGTAGGCCCAATTGAATGGCGCGTTGTTGCGCTAGTGTCGGTCCCGAGTAGCAGGATCCACTTGCAAAGGGAGGACAAAATGCCCGGTTACCAGGTGCACTTTGACGATCACCGTCCCGCTAGTCCCTCTCGAGTCAGGTGTGGCGGCTAAAAGCAGTATACTTCTCGCGGAACTGCGTGATTATGGTCCGTCCAATCCCCCGAGTACGGTGCAGGCGACCGAGCTATTGCGGTCGAGCATCATGGGGTCTAAATGGAGCAGACAGTCACTCGTGACGTCTCGATGCCCTGTCCGCAGTCTGGTGGCGATCCCAGCAACATGGTACGCCGGCGACACATCGTTGTATTCGTCGAAGTACGCTATCCTCCACCGCCAGACCGCGAGTAAGTATTGCGCAGCCCCAATGCTGCAGCAGCAAGCTGTCACGCTTTCGACCGTATCCCCAAAGTCTTCAATTTGATCCGCTGGCAAATCTGCCACGATGAGAGCCTCTAGCCTGGATGATAGCCGTGGGCGTACCCGGTAAGGTTAGATAGAAAATAGCCTCCTCAAAGTCGTTGAGATTCATCCCTGCAGACTTCCACCAGAATATTAACGTGGCATGGAGCTGGGTGGCTGCAGCACTACCCCTAAAACATGATGTAGGTCAATGCGTTCCAGCCTAACGCAGTCCACAAGGGGACATCCCATCCCGGCTGACACCGGGTTGTACAAGGATACCGCCTGGTGCTTAATCCGCAATATGATTCGTTCGCCCCAGGGGTTTAGGCCAACCACGTCCGAATGCGTGTCCACGCCAGCGCCGTAATGCCCGCCGCCGCGTCCCCACTCAAATCCGCCCAACGGCCTTGGTATGCTGCAGCGATGACTACTTCTTTGCCTTCGCCCTGAGTCGCAGTTTCGCTTTGTAGAGTTTCAAGGAGTCTTCCACATGCGCTTACCGGCCCAGAGGCAGACCATTCTGGTCAACCTCGGGTGCGGAAGCACCTCCGTGACAGTAGTCGTGGGCCCCACCACCGTCTGCATTACGGTCACCAGCTCTCGATGGGACTGCAGTATGATCTCGTCCGTGTGCCTCGATTCCGGCCCAGTAGCGAGGACACATCTGTCCGCCGTAATTCGGCTTGTCACCTGGACTTGCATGTCGTCCTTTGTGAAATACTTCACGTCACCACAATGGTCGTCACGTCTCGTGAGCTGCGGGTAGTTCAAGAGGAGCGGGTGGGTTAAGCCATCGATCTGACGTTGGGCAAGTTTGGACACCTTGTGAACCAGAGCCATTACTATCAGACCCCAGTGTCCGTCCATTTCCAGTGAATGACATCCCGGAGTTGCTGTCCAGGGGCGCGCAGATAGTCTTATAGAGCGATGTAGGAGTGATGATACACCCCGACGCCGTGTACAGCCGCACTGTGGCCAGGTCCAAATACGGCAGCCAATCTATATAGAATTCACCGTAGGCGGCAAGTTCCGCCGCGATGTACTGATCGCAGAGCGACCCCATCATGGGGTTCATATTTACTAGTAGCCGGTGGCCCCCATTACCGTTCCACCTTTCCTTGAAGTACGCCATGCGGCCCACCACCATGACCCTGGTTCGTTTCTCCGGGACGACCTCCACTCCACCGTATACTGCGCATATCTTGACCCCTGTCGCACATAGCGTGTCATGCAGTAGCTTGCCGTAGTCTTGGACCGCAGTGTGCCGTCATGTGATTTACACCTGGGCTGCGATCGTCTTGGCAGCAGCAGTGCCGGCTACGATGTTGCCCACAATGTGGGCCTCAGTGTCAGCTTTATTGCCAATACGTTGACCGTCACCGCGGCCAACGCCATCAATTCAATTTTGAGATCCGGGACTAAGAGGCCCCCGGGTCCGTGGAAGGGCAGCAACTTTCCCATTCAGCCAGGCCCTAACTATTACCTTGTCGTCCGTAAATCGTGCATGCCACACGAAATTGTTGATCATTCCTTGAAAGGCTAAGATCGTTTCCCGGGACGGCCATTGATGCCGCCCAATATAAAGGAGCTTGGGAATGACGACGGACATGACCACCAGGCTGCACTGATCAGCCGTCGCAGTTTTCGGTGCTGCGAGTGCTAGCCGAGTTACCAGTTGCGCTTAAGCCAACTGCCACGTGTACTCCACGTCCGGTGTGCTGCCAACCGGGATTCCGAGGTAGCGTGAGAGGACCAGCGGTCCCTGCACTTTCAGAGGCTCCGGTAATTCCCGCGACTTCGTCGCTTCTACTGGGTTGAGGGCGTCCACCTAGGGCTTCTTCTCGTTCAGTTGGAGGCCAGATGCCAACGCCAACACCCGCGTAATTGCTAGTATGATGGTCACCTCAGCCGCCCTGCGCACACAACTTGCGGTGTCATCCGCGTGCCCGCCTACTTTGAGGTGAACTGCTCCCGCCTTGCTCCGCAGCTTAACCCCTCAATGTTGCGGTCATTGTCGATACACCGATAGAGGGCTTCAAGTACTAGAAGGAAAATGAGAACACCCTGGCGGATCACACAAGTCACCGTGACCCATCTGGAGCGGTACCCATTCGCGAGGAAGCCCACTTTCGTGCCAGTGTGAAGGCCTCTTATCGCTGCCATATAATCTGGCGGAAACCCCAGCCATTCCAAAAGCGTATAAGAACTCACGATCCACTGAGTCATTCGCTTTCATGAAGTCGAGCTGGAGTGCGAGAGCTTCTGCCATAGGCGGATCTGTTTTGCGGCGGCCTGTGCTGCCGTGAACAAATCCACTTTCGCATGGATGGTCCGGAATGGAGCGAAACCGTTTTGGTTCGGGTGGATCATCAGATTTAACTTGCGGCCAGTCCAGGTGGCCATTTATTATCCGCGTTTGGATCTTGTAGTCTGAGTCTAGGAGGGCCACCGGTCTGAAGTTCAACGGGTCTTTGGAATCTCACCCTTTCATCGTGCAGAAGATGTCTGCCTCGAGGAAAGTGGCTGGGAAAGCGCCAGCGGGGTATCAGCAATTGTACAAGCGGGTCATGATAGGTACGAATAGCTCCGCGTGGTCTCGATACCAGTCATTACCAAAACGGTCTGGGCCGCACGCCATTCCGCGCTTCGACGCCTCGATCGCCGCCGCAACCCTGCCTCTGTCACTGGTCGGCCGCCTTCATCAAGAATAGTTTTTGAGCGAGTTCTTCGTGTCATACAAAAATCTGCAGCGTATAATTCCCTTTCAAATCCGTTGCTTGTATAATATCAGATTTTTCACCAAGTGACATTTTGATTTTACCTTATGACGTATTGACATGTGAATGTTCTTTTTGCCATTTTGAAGTTGAAAAGGTGTACAGATTAACCTGGCACACCTGATAGCATCCGTGGACAACGGTCATATCAGGTATAGCAATACTATCAGATTTGGCAGTAGACAGTAGCGATAGCCCAAGCTACAACCACCACTTGATGCAAAACAGCAGGTAATAATCGTAACCATCTGATTTTATACTACGGTACTACATTTTGCTGCCCGAGCATCGATGAAAAGCTGCTGAAAGACCTTAGGAAGCTACAGCTACGAGTACCGAGGACGTTTGTCTCGACCAAGAAGAGAAACCTGTTGAGCAATGCATTACGAGCTTCTTTAACCCCGGCTAGGTAGTATCAAATCCCGCCAAATTGTCTATCAGATATCAGGTTCGATTGGTATCATATTTACTCCAAATATTTTACTAACTACCAAGTCGATGGATCGATTTTGTATCAGATATAGCAGTGTATCAGGTTTGTCAGGTATCATTTAGGAAAGATTAATCTGTAGTACGAAATCTGGTAGTTAGTAGTATTATAGTAGTCAAATGAATGGAGTAAATCTGATACCTATCGAACCTGATATCAGATAGACAACTTGGGGAATATGATACTACTTAACGAGGCTGAAACTAACTCGTAATGAATGTCTCAATAGTTTTCTCTTCTTGGTCGAGACAAATGTCCTCTGGCACTCAGATTCTGAGGGTCTTTCAGCAGCTCTTCATTGAGATCAGAGTGCTCCGGCAGCAAAATGTATTAATAGTACGGTAGTATCAGAGGGTTACGATTATTACCTGCTGTTTTGCGTTAAGTCTACTACCAAATATGATATTGTGAATCCAGTCTAAAATCCCGTCTAAATTTGCCGATGTTGGGCTTTCAGTACAATCGCCAGCGAATAGACGTTTCGCTCTGATTGGTCAAAACTGTTTCTCTCCCTGTGGCAGCCATTAGTCTGCAGGGCAGCAAGAGTCGCGGCAGCTCCAAGACCGCCGCAAGCGTCGCGGAAGCAGGACCAATGCCGCCGCGAGAGGTAACTCCGCAAGATGCAGTAGAGGTGAGACCCCCACCAGCGACGCCAGCCCTAACAGTAGCAGCAAGCTCTTCGCTGGTGATACCGACGGGGGCAGTAGCAGTCAGACCTCCGCGAGCGACACCGGCGTGAGCAGCTCAGGCAGCGAGACCTGCTGAGCAGTAGCAGCGATATCTCCGCCAACGACACCGGCGTGAGAAGCTTAGGCGTCTAGACCTTCATCAGCCAGACCTACGCGAGCGACAGCAGCGAGACCTCCACAAGCGACGCCACCGCCGCCGGCGTGAGCAGCACTTGCAGAGAGAACTCCGCCAGCGACACCTCCAGCAACGACACCTGCGTGAGCAGTAGCAGCGAGGTGTTTGCCTGCGACGTCTGCGTTGGTGGCAATATAAAGTGGCGGTTTGCACTGATTTGACGGGAGATCTCGTGCGGTATGTATAGCTTACACCTATTGATCATTATCACTTTTCACACGATGTCGTATTGGTAGTTTTGTTGTGGATAATGTAGCTGCAGGTCTAATATCTAAACGTTTGCCGCACAATAAGGAAGAGGCAGTCACGAGGCAGCATGCTCATCCTAACACTGTCTTCCATTGCCTCTACGGTTTTTACTGTCTCGGATTTTCGCGTGTAGAGCTCTCTCACATCTACCACAAGTCGGTCAAGACAATTGGAAATTGGATAAACACTTATGAGGAGACTGGCACCTACCAACGGTCTCACACAAGCACCGGTAGAAGGTTTTCACTCGCGCATCAACAGTGGATGTGCACCAAATGTTGCGCTTTTAGCAGCAACGTCTTCCAGTACGTTTCCGGAAGCGTCTCGCTGTCCGACGGTATTCTTAACATTAGGATGGACATTTAGTTGTAGTCGGTGCTGATCTCCCGCCGGTATAGTGTCCAATGAAACACGGACTCGCTGACGCTCAGAAGGCTCAGAAGGTGGCGTAGATTGAGGTGGGGTCCTTAGCCGTAGTGGATATGGTGACACACGCACATTTGAGTGCGAAACCGAAAGTGGCGTCCCTCGATTGAGCGCTTGTGGTCGAGCTGTCAACGGTGATACATCAGACACGGAAGCGATGTCTTGTTGGCTAGCTGATGCTGCAGTAAGTCCGCCCTCTTCGTTTTCGACGGCCATGCTTCTCTCGTTGCTTCCTCTCGAATGAGCTGGCTGTAAATAATGTAAGCCACATAAAGAACTTGGCAAATTGAATAAAATATGCTTTTGGAAAAGTTGGGTCTGTTCTCTGTCGGTTCATTCAAAGAACCGACCTCGGAAATTTTGAACAGAACGCACAATAGTATTGCTATACCTGATACGAACGTTGTCGACGGATGCTATCACGTGTGCCTGGTTATACTGTCTCCAAAGCACAATACCGGTACATGCACAGTGTACCAATTCATGCAATCCTCAACACACATCTTAGTAAAGTTGAAGCTTATCGTTGAGAGCATAAAATAATGAGTTTGCTTTCACATGCGCAGGCCACTTTAACACGCATTGCCCCTAACAGGCCGCATGGTCTGTACGGGGCCCTACGAAGGAGGCATGCTATCGCTTTGAAATTGGTATGCCTGTTCACATAGGTCTGAAACCGTAGGTTACCAAGTTTCAAGTCTCAGTCAGAAGTAGGGGGATGAAATGCTTCGAAATGGCAAAACTGCTAATAAAATGGATGTTTTACGTCCACAATGGCTACATGTCGGTTCATTTTATGTGTTAAATCCTTGTTCTATGTTGCATGTGTATACGTCTGATTGCGATACATGCAATTTCTTCACGAACACCCTCGTAGATGCCATTTTCAGCGCCGCAATGCTTTAGAACTAGGTGAGCAGTGTAAACACGACTGGAACGATGTAGTTTGTCTTATATCGGTCTTAGAGCACTGTTTATTTAATATCAAACGAAAAACTACCGGAATTCATTTGCTTTTCAAATACCGTACAAAACAGCCATATTTGGCGGGTTGTTAGGGCAATCCGAGTTAATAGAAGGAAATCTCTCACTCTACCACTATTAAGCTAATTATGGTACATGTATGAAAGGCACTCTTAAAAATGGTAAGGTGAGGGAATGTTTCAAGTCTAGTGAAACTAGTATAAATGTATTGGAATGATTAAACAAAGTTTCATTCGGCGCTACTCTCTCTCACCGACAAGCCCAGAGACCAGAGCGAGTTGTTTCGCATGCATAATACCTTACAACGAGAAGTCTGTTAGAGACTGACGGTATTCATTGCTCTCCTTACTGATGACTGAGAAACCTGACTCCACTGTCGCTGTATTTGGGAACACAGTTGCTAAGGCCCCACAAAACTCTTACAGTGTAGAGTATCCTCCTCCTACTAAAGCCCATCCAGCATGGTTTATCATCAGAGCATCTAGCCAAGGCTTCACGCAAGTCCACATCTCCACGACATGCCTGGACTAGCACTTGGTGATCGGTCGCAATAGCTTCTAAACGTTCTGGTGTCCGCCCTGATTCCTACAGGCGAGACCGGTCTTCACGAATAAGAGCGCAATTTAATGATGTACGTGCTTTCGCAATGGTAGGAGGAAAAATAGGTGGTAGCTGCACGTCGTCAGCTGCATTCTGTGCGTTGTGAGTCGCAACAAATTTTGATATCTCGACGTACGTGCCCGCAAAAACTGCAACCGTGCGAGCGCAACTTGATACTCCTTCCTGCAGTAAATCCCGAAGCATATCGATGACAAACGTTCTACGGTCGTTAATGAAGTCTAATGCGTCCGACACTTTCACGGCGTACGTCTCCCTGACCACGTACGATTCATCAAGAAGTAGCTGGTAAATCATTCTTGGAGCATGGGGTCTGGCCACCACACAGTCATCTGAAAGCGCCGAGTTCAAGGAATTCAGCTGGGCTACCTGTTGTATAAGTAAGGTAAGCTTACTACGGCCTTGCAGGCGTTGGACTGTATTACCGACTGTAGTGGCTACAGCGTTCACAGTATCACCCACCCACCACTGTTTCGATGGACTGCAAACCGGTTTTTCTTCGCCATTGAATCATCACCCGTGTTCGGTGCTTTACTAATCAAGAAGTCACCTTACGCATTGAAAGCCATCTCGTATGGCAAGTCGTTTTCATCTGTGTAAAAATACATGTATTAATACGAACGACTGTATTTCGCATTAGCCACTGCGCCACTTTACAAATCAAAAGTCACCCCTAGTAACTCCCACAAACTCGGTCATTTTCATACCGAAAGTCGGATGTCAAATATCATTCTTAATAAAGGTAAGGTGTGGGAATTTGGTCCAATTTCCTCTTTTAAAGTGGCCTGCACATGCGTGATTGTAAACAATGAGCAGGACAGTGTAAACGAATATGCAATCGTATTTTTGGACGAGTTACCTACAACCTACACACTCCAAAGGCTCCAGCTTAGCAAAGGGCAAAAGCGAATGCACTCGCGATGGCCATCAACACCGATGCACCAGGCACCATTGCACTAACCGCAGAGTTCGGGTTCGATTGCGATCCAGAGGAAGACGACGTGGAGGACCCCGATCTCAGTGACGAAGCCGTCGACCCACTCGAGTTCGAGTCACCAACGTCAACTGACGAAGTAGCTGAACCCGACAATGAACCTTCAAGGGAAGTGGTTGTGGTCGAGAAGCTGCCCATCACGGAGGCCGACGAAGCATCAGCTCCTTGGGTTGACGAGCTCGACGTGGTGCTCGAATTTCCAGTCGTACCAACGGAAGACCCGGCCGTTGTAATCCCTGCCGCACCAGTTGTAGATGATCTAGCATTAGCGCCGCCCGTTGTAGAGCCTGCCGTGGTAGTGCTCGTAGAAGTCGCGGTCGTTCCCGATGATGTTGATACGGCTGAACCCGGAGTGGTCGATGCGGTTGTGGTCGAGGCTGACCCGGTGGCAATGGATCCGGGGCACACTATCGTCTCACCATTGCACATCTGACCACCAGCGCAGTCAGAGAGGGAGTACTGGCAGCTCGCGGAGCAAAGCAAAGCTGTGGCCGACGTGTCGGTGGTGCAGGAGCAGCTCTGGCCACACTCTGACATGCTGTTGCCATCCCCAACGCGGTTGCAAAGGGAATTACAGTCTTGCGACGGAGTAACACCGCTGTTCGCAGCGCACACGACGGGCGCAGTTGCCCTGTGAGGACTGAAGAAGACGCCCTGAGTAGCTTTCAGCCGGAGCAGTGGCCACGAACAGCAGACTCAAGACGATCGGGAAAGTGCGGACCATGGTGACTGGAGGGATGGAGCTTGGCGAAGAGTTCTTGGTCCTGAGAAGGAGAGCTAGATGTCAACTCCAGTAGGAATTGGAAAGTGAGCAATGAGCAAGGGCCCACTTACTTATGGCAGGCGTATGGAATGCTGCCTCTTCCACGACTTTGCATCTTTGGCACTGCCAAGTTGACTGCACATATGATCGACTCTCCCCCTTGCGTCCTTGTGCTTATGTCGCGGCGCGGAAAGCAGTCTTATGACGTTGTGGGAACAGCTGGGTTCACAATACCACCACGATCCTTTTTTGATAAACTACTTAAAATATTTTACAGTGGCATGATGTGCGATGTTTGACAAGTTGAGCTTCTCAACGCCAGCTTGAATAAATACCTCACGCAAATAAGCGTCGGTGTGTACATATTTGCAGGTCATCACGAAAGCCCCTTTAGCTTAGGTAGAATGCCGCTGTTCAAGCGAGCAATCTTGGAGAGACTTTATATTACGAAAATCGATAGTAGAATTCGGCACCAGGTGTTTCATCGCGGTGCGAACAAAGTACGTGATGCATTAATTGTGAAACCGTTGTACATGTACTGTACTACCTCACTATTACATATAATACAACATGGGGCCCTTTGGTGGCAATTGTCATCTTTTATGGCGAACAGGATACGTTTTTGCGCGGGAGACTGTAGATAAAGTTACGAAATCGTCTAAGCTTATATTGTGAATTCCGGCTAAATTTGCGTTGGGTCGACAAAGATCGACCCAATACAAAATCAAGTCAAATCCCTTGTTTTGGTTGTTCTGTTAAGTACGACTCTGACTACGGCCTGTCCGATAGTAAAGCCAAGTGAACGATTCGCCGCCGGTTTGCCGGCGGTCGATTTACGAATCGATCATTCCCGGTGTTCCGTAAGTTTCATATGACGTTTCCCATCAACATGTAGGCAAATGGACTTATATTTTCAAGGAATTACGAATCTCGATCGGCTATTATGACTATGATCCGCTATGAGCGGCTACGGATCAAATCCTTCCGAGAAATCCTAGGTCCATTCGCCGACGATAAGACCGCTCTCTCATTGGCAAAATACTAGCGTATAAGTCAGCCTGCAGGCAGTGCTCAAAAATATGTCATGAGTGATGGAAGCTCGCAGGGAGTTGTGGACAGGAGGGATCCTAATCTCGTTGCAATTTTGGAGCTTTGTCTTGCCTCATTAGTGCAACATGCCGAATTTCTGTTAAACGAGGTGCCCAGCAATCATCAACCGCGATCAACCTCAGTGTTTACTAACTCGGCGATTTTGGATGAGTTTTTAACAAATTTAGAGAACGAGGAGTCGAAAACGATGCACCCAACTGGAATTCCACCCCATATTAAACTATAAAAACTAGACAGGCAGCAAAAATCGATTGATACTCTACCCGATATGTTGGAGCAGCGAATGGAGCATGTGCTGGAGAAAACAGGCAAAACGGCAGGTAATACCACAAGGGAGCTGCTACGCGAGAAGCTCACGTCTCTCGTGACGGACTTGGGCCTGCAGGGAACGAATACGAAAGATCCAACTAGTGTATCATTGTCAGCACCGGCACGTCAAAACTATACATGGGGAGAAAAATTCACCTGCTCCCGAGAGGCTTTGATTTCCCTTGCATTGATCCACTTGCAGATTGGATGTTGTGGTGGTTTGGTGATGTCAGGCGCGGATATTCTCCGTACAACGGCATTTTATCCGACGATCCGAGCACACCAAAAAGAAAGCAACTCTATCAGATTGGTCGATGATAATGAGGCCCATTATCAACGGCATCGAAGTGCAAAAGTCTTACCGATGCCGGTCATCTGCGATGAAGAACACGCCATCGAGCTGTTCAAGACGGGGTACGATACACTGAAGTTAAAGCCTAGCACACGCACGCGTAGAACGGACCAGATCAAACTCACCACCGTGTTGAGATTGGTGCGCGAGGCTGACACCACGCGCAGTCGCGTTCTTCCGTTCAAGTCACGCAAACGTCAAACACGTTAATAAACCATTTATTTTAGCCAATAGAAAGCTCTTTTCGTTTCGTCGGTTGATGGACTTACGTTTTCTCTAGACAAGTCAATCCAGTTTTGAGTACAACTCACAATATCATATCCGCGTGACGACCCACTTCAAGCACTCCCTCCTTGACTTTACACTCCTGCAGGATACGTAGACGAAAACCAAGCGTATGACTCACTAGGTGGCGTAACGCCACCGTGGCATTTGGCAACTAAATGACATTTATGTACTTCACATCAACTTCAAATGCAATACCGGATGATGTTTATAAGTATCCATCTAAAAGCCGAGAGGAGGTGTTATAAATATTATTATCGTTAAAGGGCATATCTTTCATTCCTGGCATTTCGTGCGAGCTGAGTTACCTAGATCGGATAACTTACTAAACTCGGTCTCAGCGCGATTTTCAGCAGAAATGAGGCGGCTTAGGTTGTGTCACCGCTCTCAGGGTTTTCAAGGGTGAGGCTCGGGTGTAGTTTTCCTATCGGCATCTTCCACTTTCATGATTTGAAGCAAGATGACATCCGTCCTCCAGCGACTTCAAAGTTTATACGATGTAGAAAAGACTCAGAATCATACATAACCTCCACGTTTCAGTAGACTCGTTTTGTACCACTAGCACGAGCCGCTTTTAGAGTTATTAATATTAATAACTGATATTGAGATAATCGACTTTAAAGATGACCGCCTGTTTTTCATACCTAGCCGAAATTTTAAATTGTTGTCTTTTTATCCCTTTCAAAGAGTAAAACTACTCTCTTTTGATTGCTTTTAACAAGACCTTTCCGATAATACACTTTTCACAAAAATTGAAAAGATGTTGCGACCACCAGCCAACAAAATGTTCCGCCATTTTGGGGTATGAAAATGGAGGTATGTTTTTCCAGAGCGTGTCACTTCACCAATTCTGAACATTTTCAAGTGGACAAGGGCTCGAAATGAGCGCAAGACGCCCTTCGTGCGAGTGGTGTGTCTAAATCGCGATTCGTACTATGGTTGATTAGTATCATTTGGTTTGACGCCGTCTCAAAGTTTAATTTACGATTTTTTGTGAAGAAGTAAGATGGCCTCTCAGGCAGTGACTTTCTGCTGTGACCTCAATATTTGTCTTTTGGCCGTGATTGGCTTCAGCTCGCCGAGATCTGTCCAAACCCGCGAGTTTTGTGCTATTTCGTGCTTGCCCGGAGAATTTTGTTGTGTGATGTGACACGAAAAAGTACAGAAACATTACTATTTGCGGGAAGGGAGCATCAGCAAAGCTTTGTTGTCGAGGTCAAAACATGAAGCTGGTACGGGTGACATATTTGCGTATTCATTCCTCCACAATGAATTTAACCTTCGAAGCTTTTTTGCCTTCAGGAGCCTTCTTTTCTGTAACAGGTTGAGGCTTGAGCGTTCGTGACGCAGGCTTCGCGTTTCAAAGACGACATTAGCGTGACATGGTCAATTTTTTCACAGACAATTGGTATGTCTTGCACAGCGGCAACGGTTCGCGGTGGCTGTAATTCCATATGCCGTTCTCCGTTGCAGACTGAAAGAGGCTGCTGTCCACTTTCATTCACCATTCGTACTTACGTCACAGCGCTCATAGAGATGATGGCGCGGAAGCAGCTCAAACAGTGTATCCACAACATCATCGTAAAAGAAATCAAACAAACGATGAGTGTGTTCAGCGACTCGTGCACCACAACAAGCTCCTACCGGTAAGCCTACCACAAATCTTTGCATTAAATTTTATCACTCTCGCGCTAACGCAGCAGCCATTTCTTACCGCTTTTTGGACGCTTGAAAAGTTGGCGTTGATCAATGTTTCCGAGTTTGTTTGGAGCACTTTATATGCCTACATTGTATTAATAGCATTGGTTGGTCTGTCTCACTCCACGTCGTGGTCCCCCAGTCTGCCTGTATTAGGCCCTGAGGTTGGAAGGAGTACATTTTGTTTTTGGTAGAAGTAGAACGCCTTCTATTTACTACGGCACTAGAGCTATCGATGTTTTTGTTGGTCGTCGTCATGAAGCTGTCACTCCCAAAAGATAGTTGTTGTCACCCCAAGAAATCACTGCAACTCTGTTGACGCGCATCCTCTTGCGACATACCACGCATGATACCTGCCTATGATCGGATAATTCTCGCACGTTTCAGTTGGAAAATCTTCAAGAGGGCAGTTTTGTTGTAAGGAAAACTTATCGTTTTTGCCACAGGCCCTCATCGGCTGGGGGCTTACCAAAATCCTTGGCAGGATGCATGGGATGGTGGCAAGCGTACAATATTACAGGAGTCTAGCACCCATGATTCGAGGTACAGTTGAAAAACAAGCCAGTGCACGACATTCGCTTCCAGCGCGTCGTTCAAATTCCGCCAACAACGAACGTTAAAAGCGATACCCCGCACCAACCGATGCGCTACGGATTTGAATAGTACTGCGGTTTTGTATGTAATGACAACTTGGAAGTTGATCATGCATTTCAGCGAAATAATACTATCTTCACTATGGGACCGAATAACCGAAAAACGATCACGCTTGCGGTGCTGACCGTCATGCCTGCAGCTCAGCACATGCGAACTCTTGACCTCACTAGAAGACCGTTTTCGGGCTTACAAGTTGGCTTACAAAATAATTATGTTCTTTTGGTTGACCGATCGTTTTCCAGCAGACCATCCGTCCCCCAAATCATCCATCGCGTAATGACGCCAGCGGAGCGATCCTGTCAATGCCAACGACTCAACCTGCTTCTTCGGCTTACACACACAAGCACCTTGCCAAAATTCTTTGCGCATCACCACCCGTATTCGATGGAAATGTGCACTTTGGGTACCACATACGAGCCTTCAGAACATAATGCAGGACATTCTCCTCGTACAACAAGTACGTAACTACGCATACATTTTTGTACTTCGTTTCCTGTTGTTTTTACGTTTTTAGTATTTGTAGCCTCGGTAGCTCAGTATCTGGGGCGGCGTCTGAGTTTTCTCGCCGTGTAACGATCGAAAAGCATCACACTTTAAAAAATCCTGTGCTTTCCGATCACAGAGCCCCCACGTGGCAATAGCCTACGGCAACACCTTCCAACGCTCAACTCCAGCTCACATCTTGCAATCTCGTGGATATTTCCCAATCCAAACAATTGAAACCAAAACCAAAAACGAAGTTCGCCAGCCTGGCCGCTCCAAAAACTCAAGTGAACCAGCGCGCTCGTGTCTATTTATCGTGCAACACTCTTTCTCGTCGCATTTCAGTTCCTTCCCCATCCCAATCGGTGGTCTACAGACACTTGCTTTTACCCAGGATCATCGTAATCGTACTTACGACGGTTCTCCTGTCCGGAAAACTAAGAAAAACCTAACAAAAAACGGCGTACCCCCTCTGTACGTAGGGGCCTCACTCCCAGATTCGCGTCCATCGAGCCTCTTTGAGCCTTTTGGAAAATGATGGCGCTATCAGAACGGCCGACCCGGAAGGCTAAGCGGACGGACGTGGACTACGCCGTTCTGTCCTCGGGCCAGCAAATCCCAGAGTACTCGACCGAGGAGGACGATTCGGCGGACGAAAGTTACGGTACCAATAAGAAAAAGCGCCGCAAAGAATCGACCGAGTGCTTTATCTGCCACCGACCCCAGAACCTACCGAAACACCATGCTCCAGTGTGACAGCTGTTACCGACTGTACGCACGCCACCCACTATTTTATTTGAATTTGTACCATAGTTGACTAAATTTTGCTATTATATGTAAACTATATTTCGTCGTTTGGGTATACAGGTACCATGCAGCATGCGGCAAACCGTTCCAGTCGGCGTCCATCCTGGGCAACACAAGTTGTTACGAGTGTCTCCAAGAAGCCAAGGTGGACTCGTTGAGTTCGCAGCCTCGCAAGACGCTGGACTCCATTGCCGACTTTGTCAAGGTGCTCAAGAAGGCCAAGAAAGTCGTGGTCATTGCAGGAGCAGGGATCAGTGTGTCATGTGGTATCCCGGACTTCCGTTCGAAAGACGGAATTTATGCCATGGCACGCAACATGGACGTAGTGTTGCCGGAGCCTGAGTGCTTGTTCCAAATTGACTACTTCCGAGAGGATCCGGCTCCTTTTTCGAGGTTGTGCGCAATGCCTTTGCAAACTCGCCCAAGCCGTCACCGAC
This sequence comes from Phytophthora hibernalis, assembly GCA_012656075.1. NCBI lineage: Eukaryota > Oomycota > Peronosporomycetes > Peronosporales > Peronosporaceae > Phytophthora > Phytophthora hibernalis. The sequence goes on along the minus strand of JAAKBF010000159.1, from coordinate 1,092,764 downwards.
GCACTGGTTTTTGAGACTACTACAGGACAAAAGAAGTTGTTGCGGGTGTATACTCAGAATATTGATGGGCTGGAAGAAGCGGCCGGTGTGAAGAGGTGCATCCCTTGCCACGGCAGCTTTGCCTATTCGGCATGCATGCGGTGTAAGAAGCGCGTGCAGACGAGCACTTTGATGCCGGTTATTCAGGCAGGAGTTATCCCTTCGTGCTCTGAACCAAACTGCCGCGGTGTGCTGAAGCCGGAGATCACGTTCTTTGGTGAAATTCTGGACGACAAAGTGAGCACGACGATTACGAAAGACCGCTTGCAGGCAGATTTACTTATTGTTATGGGAACGTCGCTGAAGGTTGCACCCGTCATGGAGATCCCAGGATATTTGCCCGCACATATCCCCCAAGTGGTGATTAACAAGACTGTGCTCAAGAAAAAGAAACTGAAATCGAAAAAGCTTTCAACAGCCGGAACTATGAGCCGAGTTAGTAGAAGTAAAGGCGGCGACAATGGGGCCACTGACGAAGAAGAGTTTGACATGTCGCTTTTAGGCGATTGCGACGATATAATCCGCTATATCTGCAAACAAGCTGGTTGGGCGCTGGAACCAAAGGCGACGAAGGCCGCCAAGAAGAAGCCTCTCGTTCGCCGCAGTGAAATTATCTCGCACCAGGATGCCACTGGCAAGCGTGTGTACTGCTTTCGCGAGTGCCAGTGTAAAAACAAACTCGCTTCTGGTATGAATGCCGATGATGAGAACGACGAAGAGGAGGAGGAGGAAGAAGAACTTGGAGACGAGATCGTGTGGTACGTTCAGCATCGACCGTCGTGGCGGTGGGTATTTACTCTTCTAACGTGAATATACTCGTGGCAATACAGCAATCGATGCGAAGAGCGCATTGATCCGGACGGGGAGCCTTCTCCTGGGGTCAAGACTGTCCACTACCGTTGCAAGTAAGTCTTGCAATGCTGAAAGGTTTACCTTCAGCAGAAACGGATGCTTAAACTTGTGAATTTGGTTGCAGTGACTGCTTCGACTACGATCTGTGCGGAGATTGCTACCCCAAGAGAAAATTCAAGCACAAGGGCGGCAGACATCGGTTCACGCAGTGCGTATAGAGAGTATCGAAAGCCCCCTTACTTGGCATGATACTAGGCATCTTATAAAGCACGCCGATGACAGATAGTGCAAAGGGCTTTCACATTGCATGTTCAGGCTGTTGATCCTCAGAGTACCTGGAATTCCACGTTCTCCCCGACAGTGGATGTAGGGGCGAGAACGTGGAATTCCTTGAGGCGCAGTATTGACAGTGTCGGCTTGAATGAACCAGACGGAGAAACACTAGCAGCTCTGTCGACAACGCTTGGTGCTCACACAAGCATATCCACATGCTGCCCAAGACTAAATATGTAGTTAAGTGCAAAGTAGTATATCAAGAACGACTTGATACCCGCATTAGCTCAAACTTCTACCCATAATGCAACACACGCATGGACGAAAACACAAGGGAGGATCGTGAATACTTCGAAGTATTCAATGGAAGCATGAGAGAGCTCTCAAAAGCAAAACGAGCGCATCAGTTCAGCGTTGGTCTGCTCGTTCGTCGCTTGCCTAGGATATTGCGGCATCGGAGGCTGAGAAGGTTCATCAAAGCCCACCACTCCCTTCGGCCCGTACTCGGTGGGAGCTTTGCTGCTATACAATGGTTGTTGCCGGTTTGTACTCGAAGCGAAAGAGCTGGATGTTACAGTCGAAGCTGCATAATCTCCCGTATCGGAGTGAGTTGGTAGTCTTGGTCCGCCATCGTTGGCTTGGGTATTAGCAACACCGTGCAGCCCCGACTGCTGCGTTACATACGGAATATAATCAATACTCCGCGAGTCAGCTTTGTGCGAGTGTTGCATACCTGGAGTACGACCTGAATCGCGTGAGCCACCGCTTTCAGCTAGCAAAGCTCGCGCCTTGGCTTCCTTCGCCTTTTTTCTTGAGTTTGCGACGGAGTCGCTCCTCTTCAGATGATGAGAGCGACGAGGAGGACGATGGCGACGATGATGAAGAGAAATCACTGCTATCATAGGCCCGTAGAGACTTTGTAGCCTTTCGCTTTGACCGGCGCTTCCTTTCCTTTCCCGTTTCTTAGCCCTTTCAGCTTTGCGGCGTCTGCGACGACGACTTTCTTCATCCGACGATTCAATTGAGGAGCTGGGTGGGAACGACAACGTATTCGGAATATCCCAATCTTGACGGTTCTCAGTTTGGTTGCTAAGTTGGCTTTGGGAAGACCTCGACTCAGGCAGCGAGCTTTTCGTGAAGATTTTTCTTCGGAAGATTTGATTCGTGAAGAATACTTGCGGTACTCCCTTGAAGACGGCGTGCTTGTGTCAGAAGATTCGTCGTCACTGCGAGCTCGTCGCTTGGGTTGTCTTCTCGATTTACGGCGATTACGTTTTTATCATCACGATTTTTGCGAAGACGACGACGCTGCTGGAAATCTGACGTCGAGTCCGAAGAATCTGAGGTTGGCAACGCGTTTTGTACAACTTGGTCCAGCTCCTCCACAGAAAACCGAATAGTCCCGAAACCAGTCGTCCATCGATCAGCAGCCTCCGTAGCATCATTCGCAGTGTTGACACCATAACCAGTGTACCCGTTCGAAATTCCCGAATCCACTGCCTGCTTCTGGTTTTTCTCCATGCTTTCCTTGAGACTCAGTTCACTCATCAGCTGAGATGCAACATCTTCCTCTGCCTTAACTCCTCGATTTTTAAAACTCGCGGGAAGGTCAACGTCCGAGTCCTGTTCCTCTTCCTGTTGTTGGACTTGCACCTCTCGTTGTGCACACTGTTTTCTCCACCTTTCTTCTCTCTGCATCTGCTCTCTCAATCCAACATGTTTAACCTCGTCCTCCACCATCTTTTTGCCCTTTTCTTGTTGTTTCAACTCCATTTCCCTCCTCGCAGTCTCCTGCTGCTCTCGATGTTCCTGAATCATCCTCTGCATCACTTCCTCACTCGGTTGCGAGTACCTTCTATCCGTTATTGGTGCATTTTGTTGCAGACAAATTTGCAGTCGGATTTGCCCTGACGGCTTGTCGTTCTTGTACAAAGGAAACCATTCGTCTACGGTAACTCCAAGTTGAAGTTGCCGCAAGTGGACGACGCAGGCCCCGAGCCGGACTGTATAACAGAACATGGTTCTTCACGCGGATCGTCAGGATTTCCGTCTTGGCGTCTCGGACGTTCATCTGGAACTTCTCGTTCCACTCGGGGTTGCCCCTTTGTGCACTCATCTGCACTTTCGTATGGAAGGTTTGATGACTGCTGCCTAGTCTGGCTTGCTTGTCCATGTTCACCAGTGATTTCCCTTGGCCGAAGCCGCCGATCATGGGCGAGTCCCTAAGTACAATTTACAGTAGAAGCCTTGGGTCACGGCCGACAGGTGCTGCGCCGAATGCACGCGGAGGTAGAGCGTGAAGTTGCCGTAGAGCGACCGAAACGACGTCGCGCTCATTGGTCGAAGGACGCTTGGGGCCGACAATTGGGCGGATGGAGACCGGGACATCAAGCCCAGAGACGCCGTGAAGGCTCGGAAACGGGTCGTTGTCGGGTGTGCGTCGTGTTGCGCCATGGCGAATGCAGAATGAGGAGTGGGTCTGTAGAGGCAACCGGATGGCCCGCCGAAGGGAAAGTGAACCCGAAGTATACTGAACACAAGATGTTTTTCGGAGTAGGTTCAACATGTGTGGTAGAGGGACCAGACGCAACGATGCACCAATGGCGAATAGCTCCATGCAGCGATAGTCGTGGTCACTTTCTCTTTCATAGAGCATGCGTAGACCGTTGGCTTCCAGATTGATGATGATAAGTGGCCTGTTATATGGTGAAAACGCTCCGAGAAATACAACATTAACCCCTTGGTTCCCAGATAAGTGTATCGAAAATGAGCTAACTAAAGTCGTAAATTACGTCGTATCCTTGTCACTATATGTTTGTATGTGGCATATGTTCGACGTGCGGGAAGGAGTATAAGTTTCCGAGAGGTCTATCACTTACATGTCGTAAGTTCTACCACTTTAGCAGCTAGTAGACAGCACCAAATGTCGTAAGTTACTGCAAACGGGATTGTGCAGTGGAAGGATCTGCTGCACAACGGAAAATAAGTGGTACAAAGAGCGTCTTTATGCACCCAAACATCCAGAACAGTCGGAGCAAAAGGTACAGGGATTCGAGAAAAAGTGTATTACGATCTGACAAAGCTCACAACCATTTGATGCCACACATGCTCACTCTTGATCGCTCTCATTTTCATCATCGCCGTCTACCGCCCCTTCATAAAGCAGAAGCTCTCGACGGGACAGCACCAGCCTTCTGACCCGGACGCCGCAAGACGACCCTTTTGCCAAGATTGGTAGGTATGCTTTGGCCGCACTGGAAGTCGTCGTGCCAGATCTCAAAACACGTTTTAGCTATCCCCTTGTACTGACGGCGTATCTTGTTGCACAGCCAGCACTTCGCGTCATCAATGGAGCAGTGCTCGCAAAAGAAAGTCGTGGAAAAAGACTTCTTCTTGCGGTCGCTGCGCAAAAGGGCACAGACCTTGCAAGATCACTAGCGACGCTTCTGTACGCCCGTAACCGTGACCCAGGCATCGCATTGTTGTAGTGCATGCGTAAGTCTGAGTTGGGAGCGCTTTCTCTTCTGGTTGCTCGGTGGTGGCGTGGCGACTATACCTTCAAAATCCTCCGCCTTCAGTTGCAGTAATTGGTTCTGCAGAACCCCTACCATTCTCCGGGTTTCATCAGCGGTGACCCAGAGATCCGTGACACCTCCTTATGCGAAATATACGCATTCACTAGAGCCATATCCACGAGGCCTAAGAAAAGGCTCTTGTAGTACTTTTGAACTTCGTGGACGTCTGCAGTGAGTAGGTTTGCAGGCGGAGTTGATCACGCACATCAACTCCGCCCATCCAACGTTGGTAGTCACTTACACTCGCCGGACAAGGCACCACAACTCTGCCAACTCGCTTGATGTTCCTCGCAACTGATGCCGCTGTCATTGCGGATCCTGTGCACAAGTAGTGCACAGGTTTGCGATCCCACCACTGGAAGGCAATCATGTTGGGCACGGCTACGGAGCGGGAGAAAGTGAAGGTGCCATGGGGAATAGTTGCTGGACGTGACTTGCGTTTCTCTTTGACATTCGTATCGTATCCAAGGCGGTTGGTCATGATCGTGCCTATCACGTACACTTTCATCTCCAAAAGCTCAATGGCAAGTAAAATAGATGAATAGAAGTGGTCGATAACGACTGCGTGCCACGGTTGCCGCGTGAGGGGTCAAGCACTATCTTCAAATTGCGAATGACTGCAGCTGCTCCTGTCTTTCCATCTAATGATGAGTTTTCTCCATCGCCAGCTCTTCGCTTGCCCGTATATAGTTCAAATCTACATATGTAGGAACATACGACATAATTTGTTTGATGAATCCCACAAGCCATAAGTTACGACGTTCAGATTTCAACCATTACCTGTGGCAGTACGCAGTTCTTGAATCACACGCCATAAACATTTTCGAACCGTAGCGATGAGGTTTATCGGACATGAACATTCGAGTCGTGTTTCGCTTAGAAGTGGAAGGAAGGACCCCCTCGTCAAACGAAAACACAGTAGGAAGCGTCCACGCGAGCAGGAAGCGATCCTGCATCGTATCCGAAACCATTCTCAGTTTCCACAGTTTGTCTCGCGTACGTTCCTCCTCATTGTCCACAAAGTGCAAGTCGCGCAAGATGTCTTGGCATCTATTGCGGGCCATGAACCTTCTAAAATTACCAGCAGGAACAGCACCATCCTCCACCATCGACCAGTGAGCAGCGAATCTTCGCTTTTGCGGGCAGAGCATGCGCGCGATCAAAAGGCCAACGACGTACAAAATCTCGTGAGTAGCGCAACTGGACTTCGCTTTTAAATGGCGACTGATTTGCTTGACTGTTTCCCGCCGACGATCGTTCTGCTTCACATGAATTGCTTCTGCGCGTCTTGTAACTTACTGGAGGCCGTATCGATTCGTCTCAATGGCTATCTTGACCCAAAGTGACTTAGGCATAAAGTAGAAAAATGATAGCAGCGGCGAATGGCAGATGTCGCTCAGTTCAGAGACCGGCCTCGCCTCTTCCATATTTAAGCCAGGATAGGGTAGAACGCCCTCCTCAAAATTGGATGACACCGGTGTCCACTGCATGGCACGCAACGCGTCCTCACGCTGCTCCCTCGCATGCTTGCTGGGGTATCACTATCCAAGTGAAGCGACTCTAAGAATACAGTATCCATAGGCACAGCGTCTTCTTCTGAAAGTTCATCATCGTCTTCAGGTGCGTCACAATCAAAGCAAGCGTCATCATCGTTGTCGTCTTCTACGTCGTCGTCACTTTCGCCAGAGCTGTAGCTTTCGTAGTCACTTAGGTCCTCGTCGTCTGGAATAAAGTTCACGTCTTTCTTCACCGGACACCGCGGGCGTAGAACACGACCCGTCGGAGTAGCAGGTGCACACACAAACTGGCCGGATGGCTCGCGGACGGGTTGGGCGTCGCTATCAGCGCCAGACGCTTCTGACAGAAGCTGTAGATTAGCAGCAGCATGTCGAATTTCTCTGGGTGAGAGATTGAATGCGTGAGTAACTGCTTCCCGTGGTAGCTCCGCGTCAGAGCTGCTACTGGGGTGCCAAATAGCGGATTTATCGTCCCCATGGACAGCATCACGCTTATGTCGACGTCAACGTCAGTAGCGGCAGCGTGGTCAGCAGCGGCAGCATGGTCGGCAGCAGCAGCGCGCTTAGTCGGCAGCGGCATCAGCTTGGTCAACAGCGGCATCTTCGTTGACGTCGGCCTCATTCGTGTCCAGCAAGCCTGACTCTAAAGCAAACGCCACCACAGCCTCTTCTCCAACTAAAACAGTCGATCTATCTGCACTCACGTAACTCCCCTTCGTCTCGGTCCCTTTCGGCCGCTTATACTTCTAGCCGGCTGCTCGCAATTGTCTCCAAAAGTGACCGAAGTCGATGTTGCGCGATACCGCGGCAACAGCAGCAGTTTTCGTCCGTTTCCCGGCCTGATGCGTGCCATCGAGCAAAACCTGTAATGAGTGGTTCCGGACTGATTGCCGGCTGGATACTTTCCCGCGTGTCCCATCTTTCCTGTGTATCCCTTACCCCTGCCTCGTTTTTGTATTTTCCTGTTTTACCTGTTGGACTTTATTGCTTTCAAATGACTTGATTAAAGTATTGGATTTCTGTTTCCAAGCCATTTTCTATTGTTATTCAATCTATATCGAAACTTACGACATAAGTCAATCGATATGTCGTAAGTTACGACGTTGGGAACCAAGGGGTTAAGTCTATAAATGACCGTTTCATGTCCATTTATCACACGACATATTTTGCTTATATTAAAAATATTGAAATAAAAGGTGTATTTTTAAATAATTAAAAGTAGGAAATTACACCCATCCCCTGAGAAAGAGGGTGAAAGCCAACTCGCTCGGCAAGCCTAAACGGCGCCTGCGGTTTAAAGATCCGTGTGCGCAGCACGGGGCTTAATTTCAGGACCAAGCTGGACCAAGCATGGTCACGCCTAGCTTGTGTCACCGCTCTCAGGGTTTTCAAGGGTGAGGCTATATTAATAGTTAACCTTTCGGTACCGATATCTCTGACTTTCATGATTTGTAGCAAGATGACATCCCTCGTCAAGACGACTTGAAAGTTTATACGATGAAGAAAAGGGGACAGGTCCCTATACAAGTATTATGTTTCAGTAGATTCCGGTTTGTACCTGTAACACGCGTCTTAAAGTAATATAAAATATCACTTCTAAATCACTCTCTACAGCATATTATTTATTTTACAAAATTATTGGATTTGTCTAAATGATACAAACTTGTTTTGATAAGAAATTATTTGTAGAAACAAACAATTCCTGTGGTAGCACACAGAGCTGCAAGTCGATAGATGTCTTAATATATTTTGTATGCAAAGTGTCCGTCACGCTTCCACGTCCTTTCACGTCATTCCAAACCTCACCTATTTATTGAACGTGCAAAACAAAATCAAAGTAGATATTTAAGTTATCTTAACTATTTTTTTCATTTACTTGGGAGATAAGGGGCAAAAGGCATATATAACTTGGTGATGGTTTTCTTAACGAAGGTTACTTCATATCATACCCTTGGGCACCCCTTTAGCACTTGCGTATCTACCGAAGAGCAGCTGCTGAAGTTGAATTCACAAGCGGCACTGGTGAGAGCCTTACGAGCAATTGTGAACGAAACCAGCTCGGCGGATCTTCCGGATACGATTAACCGGATACCAGCAGAGCCCTAATGTCGGCACCAGGCTGGAGGGACGATGGTGAAGCTGGAGGGAACCAAACTCAGTCGAAGGGTTGGAATGAGATCCATAGCGACCGCCGGACACATGGGAATTGTATAGAAGCGCGCCAACCGACAACGACCGAGGCCAAGGGTCACGTACCGAACACCAGCCGAGCCCAAAAGTCGGCGCCAAGCTGGAGGGACAGAGCCGAAGATTGAGGGACGCCAAATTCAGCGGAAGGGTCGGAATGATATATATATCGACCGCCGTACACTTGAAGATTGTATGGTCTCGTACCAACGGAAAACGACCAAGCTCAAGGGGCACCTACCGGATTCCAGAGCCGTCGAACTCGGCTCAAGAGTCGGAAGAGGTCGAATTGACCCCATGTCATTTGATATGATATTTAGGAAACCAAGAAATTCCCTTCACGTCCTCAGAAGATAACAGAACCAACAGAGCAGAATTTTCTAAGTCCAAGACAAGTGCACACTTTCCGACAAGTCCCTGCACGGGTTGGATCATGACTGCCGTCGACATCCGAGGGGCATAGCTTATGGGGTATTGACTGATAAAAATTATTTTCAAGCTTTACCTTATTTTGATAAATTAGATTTGGTAGCGCCAAGCGATAACGGTCGACCAGGGGAAGGGCGCGTCACGCCAAGCGCGAAGACAAATCTCGCCGGGTAGCCCGGGTGCCGTGACACACTCAGTCGAGTAGCGTTTGCCTCGGTGACCCGTAAAAGCGCTAGCGCGGCGTCGCCCATCCTTTGGTGGAGGGCACGCGAAGACGTTAACGGAGCCAGCCAAGTTCGGTTGATCTCTGGAAAGTTTTGCGTTAGCTTGGTTAGCTTGTATTCTACGGATATCTGTCCTGAAAGGGCCGGATCGCTTAGGGAACGTCCCAGAGCAGGTCCACAACGTCGACCTAACTCGTCGATTGTTGTGACTGCAAGGTAGAAGTCTACATCCGATCAATTTGTATGTTTTACAACACCACACTCTATCATCATTGCCACCATGGCTGTTCTTCGATGAATCCCAGTGCGCGTTCTGACCGTCACTAGATTTTCCTTCTCTAGTCCGCTTTCGATCCCCATCTCGGTTACGATGTCTATCTCGCTTCCGCGTTGAATCGCGAACATCGTCATGCACGTCATGGAAAATACTTTCGGGAACGACATGTCAATGGATGTCTCCACCCGTGATCCGACTACTCTTGTGATAGAAGCTGAAATTGTGAATAAAGTTATCTCTCATACCATTGTTACTGCATTTCCCATCGTGCTGGCCTTAGGGCTTAGTCGTTTTCTTGTTTCGATCACCATAACGCTTCTTGCCATTCGTGACCAAAGCTGATTCACCATGGGACTTGCCTCAGATCCACGACTCAATTGCTCTCGCCTACCCGTGAGGCACGAGATTGATGCCACATGTACAGTACATTAATACACCGATGAACAGAATGTACAGGCACGTGCTCTCCAGCAGGTCAACCAGATTGTCAAACCTAAGCTCTGTACTCTCTGCTAAATAGTCCACCAAATACGAACGCAAAATATTCTCAAAATTATCATTTATCGCCATGTTCGGCATCAATGTATTCTGCAAATGTAGACCCATTTTTTAGCTTTGTGAAGCCCTCATTGATCTCCTCGATGAACGCTAATAGGTACATGCCCTTATCATACTTTGTCGCCACGACTGCACGGGGTGACTTCTTAGGCTGCCGTTTCGATTCGTTCTTCCGCTTGGGCGCGCTCCGCCTGGATTTCTTCCTTGTCGCCTTCGACGCTTGGGCCGTAGGCTCAGTCGTGAGATCAGGTGGAACATTAGCTGTTCGTACAGTAGTAGTCGGTTTCGACTTCACCACCCTCGTAGATGGTTGGGCTTGTGAGACCGGGCATTCATCCGAAGACTTGATATCGGTCTGCACATTTTCGACGGTCGCTGGACGTTTGGCCTTGTTAGTTTCTGGTTGGACAGACGTCTGAACCTGGGCCCTATCATCGCGCAGTTGACCTGCCAGGAATAGCTGGATATTCCTCGCAATGTCACGTTCTTGATCACGTTTCAAGCGTAGGGCTTGGATCACCTCCTTCACGATGGTCACCTCAACTGCTTCTTGATCATCCGCATCCTGAAGGGGTTCAGGCACCGCTTGAGAAGGTTCATGTACTTCTAAATGCACGGGTTCCAAATGAACTCTCTCTTCACGTACTTCTCCCAGATGCGACACAATTTGTGGGAGTCGGGTGAATTCCGTCGAGTGTCAGTTGGTTCTGCCTTTGGAATAAGGTCGTCATATTGGGCTTCTACCATCCGTCCGCCGTTTTGCTTCAGACTGAATCCAAGCTTCTCCAAGGCGCCCCTTGCTTTTGCTCCATCCAGGGAATAACGTCTTGCACCTGATGCCGCGTATACAGGGCGACTTGCGTTGCTCCAGATGACACCGATGCCATGGACATGTCCGAACGGACTGAACATCTGGAACGTCTTGATCTAACAGAACGTCTTGATGGCGATCGCGACCTGAAGCCTGTCGACCTTCGGCGTCTGGGCCGATGACGACGACGTCGGGTATCACCTCCTCGATCAACGGAAGATGAACCAGTCGTATCATCTCGACGGTGTGAACGTCGGGACGAGACTTCGAGATTAGGCATGTACTTCAGGCTCGATCATGGGAACATCACGGGATTCAGCTTCAAGGGGCATTGTAATCGTAGAACATAACCTCCAAATCCACGTGCAGTCTGCACAACACTACCAGCACATCGATCCAACATTGTCATCTGAGCTCCAGCCGAGTACGGCATATGTGTTCCATCGGTTCGATCCAAGCTCAATCCAGATGAAACAGATGAACGGTCTTGAGGCGAAAGTGACCCAGATGTAGCACTACCTAATGATTCGTCCGAATCACCAGAAGTTCCAAACAAGCTTCAGCTAGATTCCGAAATCGATCCAGACACTGCCTTCCGACCTGATGATGCAGCATCGCTATCAACTGGGTCCGCTTCGACTCACAAGAGCTGAAAACGGAAATGACTGGATGGAGGTTGGTGACGGTATCGACGATGGACGGGGCGGGTGATCTTGTTGTCTCTTGGTGTCAGGTTAGGCTGTAGATCCTTTGGGGCTTCGCACCTTTCGGAGTCCAGCCGTCTTAGGTCTCAATACATAGTCGCAATCCAACAGATTAGTCTCATTATCGGCCATCAACTGGTCTCCGTCCGGATCCTCTGCATGAATTCCAAGTGAGGTGGCCGAGCCATATCTGAAGACACAATGCTTCGCTCGGGTTCTTCCATCCGGGCGTGAGTCACTTCAGCTTGACCAATCAATTGTCTCCACTCGATCAACTCCACCACAAGTAACTGCAACATTTCCCCGATCACCAGTCGAATCAAATCCGGTTGGTCCTTTCCGGCTAGTGTCTGGAACCAGCCAGGCACCAAGTTGGTGAATTCAAAACCAGCTTCAAACATCAGGGTCTGGATAACAGCAACACATTTGCGCGGAGAAAATAGTCCGGGCATGGTAGTCAGCTCTTGAGCTAGCCCAAACGTACAACGCCGCCTCGTCATCTCAGAAATCCATGCAGCTGCATAGACATGCATCGTCAAACGCCGTTGCAGATATTCTGTAGTCATCATTACAGCGTCGACGTACGCCTTGTAATCCAATTGCACTTGAGGCCACTCGTACTTGATGGTCGGCGGGTCACACCGTTCCGACACGTCCCGTTCCCAACGATGAACTTGGTCAGCTACATAACCATTCGCTTGGACCTCCGTCATCTGCGCATCCGTCGTCCCAGACTTGACTTCCGGGCTCCTCTCAACAATCGCGCTCGAAACAACTTTGAGGTTGCAACATTCGGAGCTGCGGTAGGCGGGACTTCAGACAACTCGCCTTGTCGCGACGGCTCGGTCCTTGTGGACACTGACGAATGCGTTCGCACGTCCTCAAGTACAGCACCGTCTCCAAACGTTGATAATGGACCTTCCTTTTTGATCGTCGGTGTGACAACCAGCACTTCGCCTTCTTCTTCTTCTGGTTGAAGAGTGTCCAAAACTCTATCTCTAACTACCGGGGCCTCACCCTTGTCGGCGCCTCTTACACTCGCCTCATCGAACTCCTCCGAATCGGACTCGTCCTTATCGTCCGAACTGAATTCCGGTACGTACGATCCCGATCCGTCTTCTCCTCTCGTACTCACGCCCGTTATCGCGTTCGTAGACACTAGGTGCGCATCTTGAACTACGAATTGTGGTGTTGGGATTTGGGCCCAAGCGGTCACAGGTCGGTCACCCGATTTCCGACGTTGTGCCTTTCGGTGAACGATACGCCACCCGATTGGCTTATCGTATTCCATGCGCGGTAGTGACATAGGAGCGATAGTGACTGAGGTCTCAGCCGGGTATAATAAACTCCCTGCCGAGAGTACGAACCCTCGTTTGTACCCATTTCAGTTTTGTGCCCTCGGTCTTATAGAGCCGGGTACGGGATCACATACTGGGATCTGTTCACACTGGATATTTGTATTTACGTATTGGACTAGCTATATGAATAGGATCGACTATAGAGGCTCTCAGAGCCATAGATCAACAGAAATAAATCAGCAGTCTTCCCCCAAGTCACCAAGGGTTAAGTCCGTCTTCTGTAAGTCTAGCTAGTTTATCTTAGGGTCTAGATACGCTCGGCTTGTGCGATGCTGGTCAGCGAACCTAAGGTACATTGAACCGAAGGTTTGTTGCTGGCCAGTCAAGAGATCAGAGTGGCCGAGTGTTGGGAGGAACGAGAAGCGTCGTTCACCATATATTATAGTGGAACCGAGTGTTCCATACATATATGACTACCCGCCGAGGTTTTTCCTCGGCAAACCCGTATTAGGCTTGACAGCCGGTACCCTTCCTTCTGAGGGACTGCGGGGGTTCGCGCGAAAGCGCAATATTGCATACTAGCCCTCGCTCGTGGCTAGTGGTGCAGGTTATTGGGTTGGCCTAATACAACCTAGGTGTACAGAGGGCTCACATCCAACTCGGCGTAAGGGATCGTTCCTGGTCTTCAGGTTTGATCCAACGCTCGTTGACCTGACAAGGAGAAGCGAGTGTTGTTGGTGGGACTCATACCATTTGGTAGTGAGAATTCTGCGTGATCCTACACGACAGACTCTAGACGTCGACTCCTCCTGGACGGACGACGCCTTCGTTTCTTGGGCCGCCTTACGTTTGAAGCGTTTGCCTTCCGAGCATTTCGTACGACTTTATCCACAGTCGGTTGCTCGTCCGGCGGCAGTCCCAACGCTCGACGCGTCGTCCGAGACGCACTTTCGATCTCCGGAGGATCACGTGCACTTCGACTTGTGTCCATGCTTCCAGCCATGATGACCACGGTTAGAAGCTTAGATAGCGCTCAGTTCCCTCAAATTCAATCAATAATATTAACCAACTCGGTGACGTCGTTGAACTTCCGAATCCGGGTGCGCGCACCAGCTGACGCGAGGCGAGTGAAAGCCGTTATCGCTCAAGGTGTTCAGTTACGTGCTCCAGACGGAGATGTCCGGTCCAAACTGAGAACAAGGGTTATCCTTTCGTATAGACTTCTCCAACCGGGGGTAGTCAGCACTCCGGGTCAACAGGTGGGTACAGAAGCGCAGATTGACGTGAGACCTTGTGAAATCCCTATGGGATTTCGTTTGTCTTCGGAAGACCGGACTTAACTGTGCGAGTCGTTACAATACAGTTAATCGAATACAGGAATACAAGAGCGCGCACGTTTCCTTTTAAAGGTGGCGGTCGGGAATGGGAGATGACCACGAGTGTTAACCTTCCCATCTCACTTAACTAGGTACGTTATTTAGTCTGGGAGATAGAATACTAGGCGGGGCGTTGGCATTGATGAAATTTTATTTTCACCCCCTCTATTTATTGGTATTCACGAAAGCCCGCGTACTCAAAGCACTCGTCGCAGTGCATGGTGTCGAGTCCACAGTGCACACGCCTTATTCCCTGCGCCGATATTAAATTTGCGCTCGCAATCGTACTCAACCTGCGCACACTACACAGAACATGACTTCATCTCTCATGTACTCACTCATTAACTCTCAACCTACTGGTCAACACCAAGCGCATCCTAGCTTGCACACCACCTCCAATATCAAAGTATAAAATCCAACTAGAGTAATCAATATCCAAACCGAAAGTACTTCCAAACGGACTATATCCAGTCGTATCACAGAGTATTATATCAATCAAAATTCAAGGGGCATCTATCAACCTCATCAAACCGCAGTTAATATGAAATGAATGTACCCTTAAAAGGTTACCCCCAACTGGGAAATGGAATAGGAACAACTCACCTCTCCGTCTAACTTGACTTGAACAGATGGAGAGCATCACGTCGGACTTTGCAGACTTTACGTGTCCAACCACAAACGTCGATCCTCCTTGTGCTTCCCGGGCGATTATTCCCAGAAAAGCTTATCCGCGGTTAGTCTCGATAGCACTCCTGGGTCAAAACTGAAAAGGGATCGGGCAAGCACTTGCGTTTGATGACAAAACGAACTCTCTGTATTTTCCATGAGTTATCAAATCATCTGCTGGAAGCTCGCCCTCATGGGCTATCTTGGCGCGGACACATTTAGTATTGGTTTCACTATAGTCTTGGGTGGCGTAATTAATCATGGGATCGGCAGAACTTGGAGGTCGGCAGGCGTCCCATCGGAGCATACCTTCGTCGGTTGTGTTGGTCGTTTGTTAATATCTTAGCCCGAGTATAATGTGAATCTGTACGGTCTCTGGTGGGTACAAATCAGCACACCATCCAAAGATGCAACCCGTATCCAAATTCTCCGTTCGAGGAATGGGTCTACTTTTGGAGCTGGATCATCGGCACATGGGTACAGTTGGTAATATTGGTTTCAGTATGGTGTCTACTGGACGCTCTTGGACATCGGCTGCTTGTCTGTTGGTCTGCATGGTGGTTGTCGTGTAGGATCACGCAGAATTCTCACTACGAAATGGTATGAGTCCCACCAACAACACTCGCTCCACTTGTCAGGTCAACGAGCGTTGAATCAAACCTGAAGACCAGGAACGATCCCTTACGCCGAGTTGGATGTGAGCCCTCTGTACACCTAGGTTGTATTAGGCCAACCCAATAACCTGCACCACTAGCCACGAGCGAGGGCTAGTATGCAATATTGCGCTTTCGCGCGAACCCCGCAGTCCCTCAGAAGGAAGGGTACCGGCTGTCAAGCCTAATACGGGTTTGCCGAGGAAAAACCTCGGCGGGTAGTCATATATGTATGGAACACTCGGTTCCACTATAATATATGGTGAACGACGCTTCTCGTTCCTCCCAACACTCGGCCACTCTGATCTCTTGGACTGGCCAGCAACAAACCTTCGGTTCAATGTACCTTAGGTTCGCTGACCAGCATCGCACAAGCCGAGCGTATCTAGACCCTAAGATAAACTAGCTAGACTTACAGAAGACGGACTTAACCCTTGGTGACTTGGGGGAAGACTGCTGATTTATTTCTGTTGATCTATGGCTCTGAGAGCCTCTATAGTCGATCCTATTCATATAGCTAGTCCAATACGTAAATACAAATATCCAGTGTGAACAGATCCCAGTATGTGATCCCGTACCCGGCTCTATAAGACCGAGGGCACAAAACTGAAATGGGTACAAACGAGGGTTCGTACTCTCGGCAGGGAGTTTATTATACCCGGCTGAGACCTCAGTCACTATCGCTCCTATGTCACTACCGCGCGGGAATAAGATAAGCCAATCGGGTGGCGTATCGTTCACCGAAAGGCACAACGTCGGTAATCGGGTGACCAAGCTGTGACAGGTTGGGCCCAAACCCCAACACCACAACTGCCCCGCCTCGACGCAAGCTCCCGCAAGTAGTGCGCGTTGTGGCGCCTGTTTATCGTGCGCCTCTTGAACCTCCTTTTACCTGCTCGGACAAGCTACGGCTGTCGCTCTTCACATTCTCGATGCGTCTGGGTATGTTCGTTCGTTATCTTCCTGTGCTCTCGTGCCCCCAGAACATCTTCTGACACCTCTGTGTATATTCCACACCGTCGTACGCATTCTCAGAGAGTCGATCAACCATCGTTCAATATTTGGGCACTGCAGGCGTTTCTGTGCCTGCTCTTCGGTTGCCAACTTCTGCTCATCCGACCACTGACAGGGCCTCGGAGAGCTATCCAAGCCGCGGCTGCTGTCGGTCTAGACCAAGCGAGGCACGATGAGGAAGCAACCGAGGGTTGTTCACGTCGCACTCCGGTTCCGGCAGCGGGTGAATAACTTGCGACCTCCAATCCGGGGTACCTGATCCGGTCGTTTTGGCTCACATGGTGTCTGCGTCAGAGGTCTAGGCCTAGGTCCCGCCATTTTCGACTTTTCCATTCATCCTTAAACCTTTTTCCACGCCGTCCGACGCTTGTAGTCCTTCGCAAGGATAATGCTTGAGCTTGAGCAATTCCATTTCATCCAATTCCACTCGAAAATCGCTCACGTCACATGTAAATATGCAATTCGATACAGTAGTAGTTTTCGTCTGACACCACGGGCAGCATAACCCCGCAGGCAGTTCAATTGTCGATCCGACATTGCATCCGAGCCTCGCAAGAGGCCTGACTGCTCTCAAGGGTCGGTGACATGCAATTCCGATACAGTAGTAAATTTCTTCTGTCACTACGGGCTGTATCGACCCCGTAGGCAATTCAATCATCGGTTGCACTTCCAACCAGTCCTCATCACCGCCTTAGGCCATCTGCAACCGTCGCTCGGTACGCTGCGCATATAGGTAGTGATAGAGTAGCTCACCACACAAAATCGATGGTAGTTTCCATGTCGGCACATCAAACCCGACCCTTTTCACTTCGAACTCTCGGATGACACGTCTAGTTCTCGTCGACCGCGCGTAATCGGTCGCCGAAGATGTCCTCCACTTCGTACTCGCCGGCTAGTCGGTCCGGACCCAACTATCTTCAGATCACAACTCTTTGGCGACATCTACCCTCGTACTACGGGTGCTTAACCGAACCCTTGGTCGGTCTCCAAATTCATTCACGACCTTGATTCGGAACACCACGGGGAAAAGCATACTTCCGATCCTGTCTGGTAATTCCAACTCGTATGCGAATTCCTTGATCTTGTTCTTGACTCTGAATATTTCTTGCCATCGGTCAGCTAATTTCTTTGTCAATCTCGACCTGACGCGCTTCATGTACAACCATACTCTACTCCAATGGAGAGGAGATCTCGGTGCTTCCCCAGGAGCATCAGGTGTTGCCCCTGTCCCCGCTCGTGACTTCTCCGAGGTTTCGTTGTCACCAATGTTCGGTGCCACTACTCGCGACTCGACCGATGTCTCATTTTTACCAACGTTCGGTACTGACACTCCCTCGCGGCTGCTCATCGACTCATTGTGCCCCTTTGATCTCCGAGCCATATCGACGCCTTGGCATTCCATCAGTATTACCCATGCAATCTGACGATCAATGGGCGCGAGTGGGGAGAATTCAAGTTATCCCGACGAAGACCACCTCTGAGTACTCATGAGGTGTGGATCCGACGATTCTCGGTCGAGCCTCCAATAACTTGCATGCAGTATAGCTCTTCTTCTTCAGTGCTCTGTGACCTCGGCGACCACTCAGTCGATGCATGCCCGTCGTCTCAGTACTCGCGCGAGTGTAGGTCAACATCGACCGAGTAATACCTGTCGTCCGAGTACTCTTCAGAGCATCGGTCATCATCGACCAAGTAAGATTCGTCGTTCAAGTATTCGTCAGTGTATCGGTCGTTATCGCCAGAGTAATACCCGCCGTATGAGTACACTACAGAGCATCAGTCATCATTGCCAGAGTAATACCCGTCGTCCGAGTACACGTCAGAGCTTCAGTCATAATTGCCAGAGTAAGACCCGTCGTCTGAGTACATTTCAGAGCATCGGTCATCAATGCCAGAGTACTATTCTGAGCCATAGTCCTCGGTGTCGTCATATCCGGTACTTTGCGTCTCTGAGTACCCTCCGCGCGAATCGACCGATCTTTTCACATACCATACCCATCAACGCGTCCGTAAGCGTAACTCTCGGTCGGTACAGACTTTCATCCCGACGGCGATTCTCGTCAAGGTAACGGTCGTCTCGGCGACGATTGTCTTCTCGGTTTCGTCGGTCACGGCAGTAACTATACCGTGAATTATCGGAGCGCCCATTTTCGCGTCGGTGTCCATCTTCGCGACTCCGAGTACGTCGGACCGAGGTCTCATGTCTCGAATTTCGCTCGCGGCGAAGGAGGATGTCATTAATCATGCCCTCCAGGTCGTGAATGTCCTTAGCACGGGCATGACCCAAACATTCCTCCAACCCTCGGTCCTCGCACGAATCGAGAAAATGCTCGATATGGTCCTTGGCTTCGCGCCTACCGTGTTCAAACTGCACTCCAGCGTCGCGAGCATAACCGTTTAGTCGGTTGAGGTAGTCGCATACATGCTCGTTTTCTTCTCGCTTTGCCAAGAAGTACCGTGTCTTTGCCGACTGGTTAAAACGGGAGCAGTAGTACTTGACGAACGCATCGGTCTACAAATTCCAAGTACTCCTCATCTTGAGCGGGAACTGTCGGTACCAGTGCAGAGCCCCATCCCGGAGACTCAGCTCAAACACCATGCACCATTCGTTGGGCGGCGGGCGCGTCCCTTTGATCACATAGATGAAAGCTCGGAGCCACTGTATGGCCTTTTCACCATTATCGCGGAGTCCGAGGAACGGCGATATTGCCGAGGGGCAGATGCGTGACAATCTTAGGTCTCGGTGTCAAGCTCCTATTCTCCATAAAGTCCAGCTCTCGGATTTGGCGCGCCCACTCTCTCGTTAGGTCACCCCCGTGGTTTTCAACGTCGAACGAACCTTCGTCAGACGAGTCATCGCGAAAATCGTAGTATCGACAAGGCGTCCGATCTACTTCCAGATACCAACCGAGGACTCTATTGGCGGCAGGGGTATCCCTATTAGGAGGAGGCCAACCCCACTCGACCGAGGATTCGGATCATCGGCTATCACCGACGACCGCATATCGTTGGCTCCATCTTGATTGTCCCCGTGAGCTGGTTCGAGACCAGCCACTTTGTCCAATTCCTCGGTGAGGTTACGCGCGAGCGACCTCACCCCTCCGCTGCGTCCTGCGGATACCACAGCGGCTTCCAAAAGCTCGGTCATCGCTGCCGTCTCTTCCAGGTTATCTTTTTCATCTTCTTCATTGGTATCAGTGTAGTACATCTGCTCGTCAAATTTGTCCCAACTCTCGTTGCCGGCACTAATGTACTTAGCGTCACCAACGGCGAACTGGAGCGCATCGAATCCTCGGTGCGCGTCCGACTGACTTCATCGGCGTTTCAGGTCCCGCTGACTTCACTCCTTTCGCCATTTCTCTTTTCTTCTCTCGTTTCTTCTCTCAAAAGATCGTTAGGGTAAACCCAATATACAACCAAGATACACAGAAGGTCACTCCCAATCCCGGGTCGCGGCACCACTGGCATATTGTCTCCTGCTCGCGGACGTTCTCTGTTCTGATCATTACAGTGCTTGTTCTGGGCCAATCAAATCGGTTGGATGTTGGAAACAGGCGCCAGGACATTTGGTGCCCAGTCGCATCGTGTCACCTATTTATCAAGAGAAAATATACACCCTCTTCTTTGAATGGCAATCAATTGGTTCGCAAGCAAGATTGCTTGCGAAAGTTCTAGTATGTTTCGCAAGCTATTTGGTGAATAATTGAACTGGATGCCTTGATTTCTGTTAGACAAAATAGACACATCAAATGTTGCCATCCCGAATCTGGGGCAAGATCCACCGACAACAGTCTCACTCTTCATCGTCCGCAGTGCGCTCCACCACCGCGTCCTCCATCGTCGCGTCCTCCTCCGCAGCTTCTCTCGCAGAGATCACTTCTGTAGCGATCTCCTCTGTAGTGATATTGTACCCTGCTCTGCAGAACTGCCCTCCGCGACTTTTCGCGCTGCAACCATACGATCTTGAGCAGTCTTATCTTTCTCAGTGTCTTTAGCATCAGCGTCTGTGTTCTCGTCAGTATCGCGCGCGCGACCGCTGGCATCGCTTCTGCTTCCTTGTACCGCCCCCTGCTTCGCGCTTATGGATGACACGTTCGCAACGTGGACGGGGTGGTCTTTCCCGTCGTTCCACTGGTGGTGCCAAATTTGATGACATGAAAGCGTGGTGTTCTTGAAGTGAGGCCACACCTTGCAGTACGTGTAAATTCTGGACAGCGTTAGGATGTAGCAGCTAATGTAGTTAGCCGACAAAACATACCTTGCTTTGTCCGATGGGCTACATCCTGGGAAGTAGTACTTGGTAGGACGGCGTTCGCCAACTCTACGCTTGCGGTTTCAGCAAACCTTGCATTGACGCTGCGGTGCTTGCGCTGTCCATGTGCTATCTGGTAATCGGGGTTCTCACGGGCACGTGCTCAGCTGGCAACGATCTGGGTATATCAGTAGCTCCATCCGTTTGCTCTTGATGCTGACACGCACATGTCAACATCTGGTAGGTTAACATCTTGTTTACATGTTCTATAAAAGATGCTGTAGCTAGCTCACCTGGGCGAAATCGTCTTCAGTAAGTACCAGCATCTGCGCTTGTTGCAGCATATCAAACTAAACGTGAGTGTCCTGTTTGGCTCCACGGGTTTTCTGTGTCTCGCGGCACACAATATACACATTCACGATTGCGATATCTACATGGCAGAACAAAATCGCCATGTAATACTTCTTGCACTTCGTTTGCTGCTGAAGTGAGTACCGCTAGCTAGAGGCGCAACTGCCCCTGTACGTCTAGCCGCCCATCCACCGATGATAATCGCGCATCATGGACGGGCAAGGTATTTCTGCATGCACGCTTCCAATTTCCACCGATCTAGATCACAGCTTCAATTTTTTTTGCTTATAAACAATAATCAAACAAAACATTTACAACTACTCTACATCGACGACTACACAGGGCGTCTACCCTACCACGCTAGACGCGTCATTATAGGACAGTTCTTCGCAACGGCCACGTGAGTTGTGCCGTGATCAACTCCTTTCGGCCGGTCGCGGTTTGTTTTTCAGCCAACGCATTGAAAAACCCCTGCCTGTCAACTTGGATAGTTACGACGAAATATACTTGACGTTTCAGGAGCGAGTACGCGAGCTGGACCAAGGTATATAATCGGTCGGTCACTATCATTTGATGGAAGTCGCCTGATGGAGGAAGAGGTTCCTCATTACAGCAGTCGGACCTGTGTTGTGATCAGCCGACTGTCCAGACTCGGGTCACACTAACGCAATAAATTCCAAGCCTATCTGCATACAACATTAGTTCATGTTGACAGATACAGCGTTAGTCATACAACATGCCAGACAAAAAAACTGCGAGCTCGTTTGAGTTCGCAGTTTAAACTGCGAGCTCGTTTAAGTTCGCAGCTTTACGTGCCGAAACCAGTCTGACGTTGCCGCGCAACAAGTCATGAACAGCTTCTGTGTCCCTTTTCACGATGTACTGTCGGGTCGGGTTATCTTGGTTGCGGAGTGGAATCACGGCCACGTCGAACGAAATTACAGGAGGTGTAGTGTATTCGACCTGGAAGCTAGTCTACAATGCATCGACAACGGAGAACACCTTCCGGGCCCTATCAGTCCCAGCACGCACATCAGCGTTGTTTGTGAAGTGGATGTTTGACCGGATTTACCGGCGGGAATTGCACCCATATCAGTTGTCGCCCAGCGATCGTAGAAACGGCGTCGTTGTGGATTTGCCATCCGCGCGACCAGCAATTCCACTAAATTGATGATCCCGTGTAGGAGATGTCTGCGGGCCTTGCTTCTTGCACCATGAACTGCTCTGTTGATGTTTTGTCCAGCATTCGCTGCTTTTCATACATCTTAGCAACGCGGTCAACCAGGTGTTGATCGTGGTATTGTGTTGATGGCTCTGCGATCTCCGTCTACAATGCCCGTGTCATGAAAAAGAAAATCAATTCAAGTGAAGAATCCGAAAACGGTTTCACGTACCATGTTCACCATCGTACAAGCCGGGATAGTGTTGGTCGGGAGGGAATGCGTCTGGATCGGTTATATTACAAGCAAAAATCCTGTCAGTCTGTATTTATAGTAATAAGGATAATACAAACAATCATACCAAGTGCCCAGCCGCTCTTCCTCATTTTCGCCAACTGATCTTCCTTGTTGGCAAACTCCAGCATCTCAGTTCGGTCGAGTGCTGGCTAGTCGCACGAGGACTATGATATTTTTACTTCTTCTTCTTCAGCTTGCGAGGCCACCTTCGTCGTCATCAGCACTGGGCTCTGAGAGCTCAGAAAATTCTTCGGGTGCTGCAGGCTCCTCCCCAATGTCATCAAATACACTTTATTGTTCATCATCATTGCAATCCGGAATCGAGAGCTGAAAAGCCGTGTACAGCGTCGCTACCAGTGCTAACACGCTGATCATCAGATTCCCTAACACCAGCACTAAAAATGTACAACATATCAAATTAGAACAACCACATCATGGCCACTAACGCCTCATCGAGGTAGTCAGCACTAGCTGAAGCGTGGACATAGAGAGCCGAGATAATCGCCTTTAGATCCTTCTTGGTGCACGAAGGAGCTTGTTTCCTGAATTTTTGCTCCGGTCTATTTTCACAGTATCTATCTAGTGTTGCTAGCATCTTGTGCAACTTCTTCGCAAAGCATTGGCTTCACCGCGGATATATATCAGCCACTCATTTTTAACTTTTTGTTGCCCATATTTTTTCTATTTGGACATATGTTTAGTTTTAATCAAGATAAAATTATAAAACGACGCATAATGCCTCGTTTTGGTATTACTTTCCGGTGACAAGTTTTCTGAAATGACCAGAAAATTTTATGGATATGTATAGACGGTGGGTAGAGAGACCATATGTAGAGAGGGTAGATAGGGAGACACGATAAATAGAGAGATACGATAAGTAGAGGACAGAGAACATGTCCACCTCAGACGCTATGTAGGAACGATTAGAGTAGTTGCATAAGCATAAACTTTGAAGTATTGGAGACTGGATAAAAATCACCCCGTGGAGCGAAGCGACGGAGGCGGCCCACTTAGCTGGGACAAACCATGCTCCACCGCCGCGTAGCGGCGGCAAACGGCTAGTCTAAAACAACTAGTAGACAGCCCAGTCCGTTTGTTTGTTCATGTCGCCGCTGCCGAGCGTAATCAAAGGTGGCCCCGGATTGGCTATAAAGCGTCCGAGGGAAGCGAAGGCCGCGCCCTTCCCCGTGATATGTGGGACCTAAGGGTCCGCCCCAGCCTTTAATAAATAATTTACTTTGTTGAGTAGTACAGCGAGTCCCTGGGAGCGGAACGGGCGCGCTTCCGCAGACTTAACTAACAAATATAAACCGCCGCGTAGCGTCGGCACTCGGCATGATACCGAAGTAGGATAGAACAGTGTTCTTTGACAGTGCTGCGCCTGGCCTTCCTACCCTTTTCACTGAAAACTACCCATACTTGTCAAGAATAATAAACATGCTTTTACCTGTGTTGCCCTTAGTGATGCTGTCGTGGGCTTCCGTGAGCGTCACCTTCTTCTTCCCAAGGAAATCCTCGAAAGACTCTATGGCCGTAGCCCTGCTTCGCTGGCTATTGGTCGGTACTAATGAAACGACCGACATGACTATAAACGTCTTGAACCCAGACTGGGGCCGAGCAAGTTAGAAACTTACGAATATATATTCTATTTGTAAACAGCTTGAATTTTGGAACCCATACTCGATATCACGATTCCAACCAGATAGTTGTGGAATGGGGGATGTTTTAAAATCATTTCTATTGGACAAAATTAAATTTACGCCTTATTTATATTGGTCATAAATGCAAATTTGCTCAAACCCTCTTTTCTATTAATGAAAATGAACCATACAAAGATAAAGCTTTAATTCTCGGAAATTTATTATCTGTCAGAGCTAAGAAGCGATCCGAGTGGGCGTGAGTGTATTATAAAACGGTAATGTATGTGGGAATCAAAAATATCCATGTATTGAGGACCAATAGTAAACCAATCAAACTATGTTTCAGTTAATTTTACAAAACGTAATACACGCTGAACCCGATAAATTACAAGGATGTTTCCTGTAACGTCCACCTCAACTAGATACGTAACGTATGCGGTATTAGATGTTGCGCGAATGGAGCGCATTGAAATGCGAAGTGCTGCCGGTATTGGCAGCACTAAAACCTTAACGCGGCGGGATTGCTTGACTTATTATAGTATTGTCGAAGCGCCAATTCTCGACGTGGAATACGCGCGTGCTACAAAGACTGACATCTACGACAATAGATATTACAAGGTCACATTTGGATGCGTCGAATGCCCGACCGAGCTGCACGATGTTACGCAAATTACCATGGAGGGGGCATCATTACGCTGCACCAACACCAAACCCAGCTGCGGCGTCCGTTTGGATGGTGCTGTAGCCAAGCACAAATGCACGGCCCCGGAGGGGAACCTGAGTACGATAGGCAACAAGTATGCGCGGCTGT
This sequence comes from Phytophthora hibernalis, assembly GCA_012656075.1. NCBI lineage: Eukaryota > Oomycota > Peronosporomycetes > Peronosporales > Peronosporaceae > Phytophthora > Phytophthora hibernalis. The sequence goes on along the minus strand of JAAKBF010000159.1, from coordinate 1,067,800 downwards.
ACACGGGGCTATTCCAGAGGTACCACAACCTACTAGGGACGATTTTGCTGTGGACTGTGTGGAGACGTTGGTAGGCCATGCAGAGAGACAACCTACTACTCACGGGCGATTAGCAGGTCCACCCTGGGGAACCAACCACGGAGACACCTCAGTCCTCCATTGAAGAGACGCAGACTAGAAACCGAGACGTCGCGGGGACTAAGGAGTCGGCGGAGGCAGCGCATGAGCCGACGGTCCAGGCGGGGAGTCTCGCTGTCTCGTATCAGGCTGGTGGCGCGGATCCGGCAGGGTATACTGCGCACCGCTCGAGAATCTCAAGAAAGGCGGCAAAGAAAAAGAAAAACAGCGTGGAGGATGGAGGCCATAAGCACAAAGAGCGCCAAGGCAGCGCCGAGCAAACAGCAGCTTACGACCGAGGGAAAGCCAGAACGGAACAAGCCGCCATTCGCTGGGACAACCACCACTAACGAAACGCAGAAGACGACGAATCGTCCGCAGGCCACACGACGTAGCCACACCAATTCCGCTGCACGTTACGCGGCCTTTCAGCGGGAAGAAGCGCAGGGTCACTATGGGAACATCACAGACGAAGATGACTTAGAAGGCGAATCGTACGCAGCGGATGACGTCAATATGGATGAGGGAGCCGCGAGGGACAATAACGAGAAATGACGTCTCCAATCCAGTGACGACGGTGGTGCTCGAGCTGTGCAGCACAATGCAGATGAGACACGGAGGAGACTAAAAAGACAGCCACAACAGAGAGCAAAGGCGGCAGCGACCAAGCCTTCGGAGCTACCCTAATTGCTAAGCAGGCTAAGCAACATAGGGAAGACGACATGACTAAGTCGGCGACTGTCACAAAAGAGCGGCGTCGACAACAGCATGCCTCGAACAAGACTGGATTACATGAGAGCGGAGACTGTCAGGAGGGAAGCAGAGCATGATTCAAACGCGAATGTCGCAATACATGCATACTGGACAAGGCGGTAATGGTTCTCGGACTGCCGGCAACGCCTGATTCCCAGGGGAATTCACGATGGGCAGGACACACGCCGGGTCAGCGGCAGGAGACCAGGATCTACCAATCCAACTGGTCCAATGACTGCGCAGTTTTCACGGCCACGAAGTAGAGGTCGCAGCAAATGACCACTCTTTATTTTTGGCGCTATACGCGTCAACAAAGAATCATGAGCATGGGAAACTACAGAACTCAGCCGCGACGGTCAAAAATGCTACTGACATGATAGCCAAAATTTACTCAGCAATGATGGCGAATTTGAGAAACGATGTCAAGTTAGGGCTCGTCAATTCTATAGAGGAATGCGCGCGTCTTTTCCTTCAGTGGTCCAAGCATGCGTCGATGGAGGCGGCGACGGCTAGGCTTTTCGCGCACTACGCACAGGCCCGCGATAGGCAAGTAGACAAATGGCAGGCCACAGAGTACCGGGAGGGTGCCCATGAACTACGAGCTATGGCGCAGCATTTGAGAGAGCCATTACAGGTGCTGGATGTGAATGCATCGCTAGACGCGCATGTACAACGCTACCTCTACAAGGGCTATCGAATGGCCAATGAAGAAAACCATGGAAGTGGTTATGTGGATGCACTCACAAATAGGGAGGCCAGCGACTATCTTCGCTCGTGTCACGCGCTGCATGTGTTGCCCACGTTTATGGTGTTAAGACGTCATGAGAGTCACTTTTATGGGGTGAGGAACGGAGAACTGTATATACGATAGGAGGCGGAAGGCGACGTACAATACGCCAAGGCGCTGTCAGACGATTTTGGTTGGAAATATTCTGTTAACGTGATGAGCGAAGACGTGGAATGGCCAACGTGAACTTAATGGACGACAGCGAAGAGGTGAATGGTCTTATCGTACAGAAACTTTCACAGCGGGACCGGTAGGTTGTGGTCCACAGTCGCAGGGGACTCCCAACACTGGACAGACAGAACCTTTGGCATAACCTGAGGGGCCTTCTAAGAAGGGAGGAGCGCCTGATTCATGCTGCTTACGGAGTGGATGGGTACGCGGTGGAAGGGAGCGCTGCCAAGATCGAAGACGGAGGATACTACCGCGACGACACACAAGGGGGCCAGTGGCCCATCGACGGATTTGGCAGCCCGGAGGATCATGGGCGCGAGGATGAAAGCCAACTGCAGGACGAGGACAGACTCATGCTCGAGCTCATGAAGGCAGCTAATCTAAAGGCATTCAGGAGATGGGCACGCTTCACGGGGATCGAATGGGTACACCGGTAACTCAGCAGCGCAAGGGCAAGATCGATGATCTCAATGTGTGGTTGCTGGATTACCTCCGTGTGCTGCGGCATTTGTTTGCTTTCCTACCGTATCCAGATGTGGAAGCCAAACGGTGGCCCATCGAATACCACATCTCTTGGGGTGTCGGCGAGATTTTTATCGAGCTGACCGCAGCCATGGATAGGATCTTGAGGAATGAGACGCAACCAAAGGAGGCGAGGGAATATTGTACTGAATGGCACGCTGCTGGTATGGCGCCTGGGCTGCATTGCACAGCGGTATACGCTTTATAGCAGTCACAGGCGAGATGGCAGCGATTGGGACAGTGGGTTCCAGCGGCATGTGGCAGAGCGGGTCCAAGTGGCATCCTAGAGCTGGAATGGTGTCTGCTACACGTGCTACCATACATAACAGGGGAATGGTTCTCGACGTCAATGGGGAGAGCACCGGACGCTGCACGAGCATTATGGTATGGTGAATTTAGTTTGGTAAGAGAACTTTGCACCAAGATCATCGAAAACTACGACTGGAGCACAGCTTTGGCCATTGTGCTGGTCCCGCGAGCAGGAACAGCAGAGTCAGACGAGCGACAAACAGCTTATCGTCTCCACACACTACTAAGGGCTCTTTAGAGTACGCGCGCCTGGATTGCAGACACATATGACTCCGGCAACCTCACCGCTATATAAACGGTGGACGACAAGACCTGTAGACCGCCGCCGACCGGACAAAACTATGAAGAAGGAAAGGGCGGAGAGAGGCGAAATCAACACGGCCCCAGTTGCGACAAGGTGCAAAATGACGTATTATTTTGAAACGTTGATACCCACAGAGAGGGCACGAAGGACGGCTGCTACATTTGGGAAGGACCGGAGGGACAGACAAGCTCGACGCCGTCAAGCGGAAGAGCAGAGCAGTTCCGGTACCAGCAAAAGCAATGGGTTACACAGGGACGTCAGGTCGATAGGAATGGTCACACAGAACGTAAACGGCATAGGACAAACAGAGGCGGCAAGAGCAGTGTGGTTCCAGAACTTTCGGACGACGGATGCACATGTGCGGCAAGATGTGGTTCTCATTCAAGGGTCCCATGTCGATCGAGAGTTGGTCCCGAAGATCCAGCATGGACACACGCTTCAGTGGGGTTCCGACCGGGGAGCTGAGACTCTCCAACTGGTCCCCGTGGCAACCCAGCAAGGGCGGGGTCGGGATACTGGTCGATCCTTACGGTGATTGCAGTAACATGGAGCCGTATGCGGAGGATGAATGGTCCCCACACTTCATATCTGTGGTAGGCGAACTTGAAGGACAACAGACGGTCGCGGATTTATGCGCCTCGCCTCAGGGCATCAAGGGAATAATTCTTCCGGCGGCTGCTCAAGTAGATCTTCCTACCGGGGACTAAGGTACTAGTCGGCGGAGACTTCAAGTGTACGTTAGACGACCAGGCGGACCGCAGTTACCATGGTGCAAAAGTAACACACGGGTCGCCGGTGCTGCAGGAACTGCTCATGAACTGGAGGCTCTCAGATCCGGTGGCCCTCCGTCGACCGAAGTGTTGGACAGCTGACATGCTGACTCAGCACCATCAAACCACCCATTCACAGTGCCAGGGCACGGGCAAGCCACCTCTCGGCTTGATAAGTGGTACGTTTCGGCTGCTGCACTCGAGTGGGCGGCGTACAGCGAGATTGTGGAAGCACAGATTGAGGTCGATCACAAGGGCTAAAACTACATCTCACTCACCGATCCCATCAGGGTTCGCCGACCGGCCAAATTTTCAGCACAGAAAAGAAGACGTCAGGCGAGTGGGTTGCTGAATGGGACGATTTCAAAACAGAGATTGTGAAGATGACGCTGCGCGTCATAAAGGAGCGCAAACCGGTGGAACGGACAAGCCTTAAACAAAACCTCAAGCGCCTGGTCCGACAACAACAACGTTATCAGGAAGAAGAGTGGAGTTTAGTACCCTAAGTGGGCACCATCCGAGACCTGCTCGCTGCGCTGTCGCTACAGGATTCTGCAGGACCCACGAGGGAGGCGCGGCTGAAGACAGCAAGTTTAGAGTGCAAGACTAAGCGGGCAGATCTAAGGAAGCAGAGTCTTTTTGCGGCAAGCCAACATTGCGACGGGCAAGTCCACGCGGCAAATGTTTCGACGTGTGTCAAGTAAATTCCAGGACAACACCATCAGGAGGCTGGATCCAGTAGAGGGAGATCCAGTCCGGGGGTTCACGAAAAGGCTGAGACTCTGGCTGATGCGTGGAGTCCCATCTTGCAGCAGCCGAGACCACATCAGGCGGACATTGAGGAAGACGTGGGATGGATGCACCAGAGCACCCAACCCAGAGGCAGAACGTCATGGCTGCTCCTATCACGTGAATGCGGCCATTAAGACGTGCAAGGCGGGAAAGGCTACTGGCCTGACAGACTCGGCAACGATGGTATCGCCGCTACTGCCCTCACCCTGATCCTGGCCTTCTTACTAGGCCAGTGGTATGAAGCGGAAGAATTCCCTGAGTCGTTTCTTAATGCCGACAGCGTTTGTCTGAAGAAAGGAGGCGACCAGTGCAATGCTCTGAATTATCGCCCATTGGCCTTGCTAAACACAGACTACAAGGTGTTCACGAGAATACTGGCGACGAGGATCCGACCAACGCTGCCGGATCGAATCCATCCGAACCAAAATGGATTATTTCCAGGGGAGATTCACGAGACGTTGCACCTGTACGAAGCGGCTAAAAAATGGTGCTGGCAGACCCAGATCAGCCTGACGCACTAGCGATGCGGTATCCTGAACAATTCCTTCAGGCCATTAGGCAGCTCCATGATGGTACACAAGTACGCTTCTTGGCGAACGGGGAAATCACGGAAGGTGCAAGTGACGAGTAGCATCAGGCAGGATGCCCACTCGCACCGATGATGTTCATCTTGGCGCTCGACCCACTGTATCGGACGGTCAAGAGGGGATGACGGGCGTTGTCATCTAATCAGAGGCAGGACGTCTCGAGTTACATGTGGCGGGCTATGCTGACGACACGGCGGTGTATTTGCAGTCGCCAAAGCACCTGGAAGCCGCTCGTGACATAACGCGGGTGCGTCCGGGCTGGTGTTTAACGAAGCCAAAACAATGGTAATCGCGCTTAACGGACGGCCTACGGAGAACGCCATGCCGACCTCACTGAAGCGAATCGAGTTGGAGGTAGATACCTTGGACTACAAGTCGGGAGCGATATTGAAGCCGTACGGTCTTGGGAGGTAGCAGACAACCAACTCCGGACGCGACTCAACCTGGCAAGCCGGGAAACTACCACAGTGGATTAGCGCAGCCAGATCGCGGCGGCTGTGGTTGTGTCAAAGTTGACACGTCATGATTGGCCTTCCGCCAAGATAATCAACAGGGTCAGCAAGAAGCTTTGCAACTATGTCTGACATGCTACCTTCGCAGAGGAGGTAGGGGACGCCAGGGCATGGCTGAATGCAGACTTGGCTGGGATGGAACGGACACAAGGGGGTTAGCCATACCGGATTTGCGTGTGGGGAGAATGGCAACAGCGGCAGGGGCAGTGAGCAAATGGGCGCTGGGGGACACACATGTGCAGCATATAGTTGGCGATGTACTAAGCGCACCCCGTTGGGCACTTCTGTGTCGGAGGGTGCGCGTGATGCCGAATGGCCTACCTTTTCCGACAACGGGATGTCGGAGACAGAACACAATGTGGACAACCGGACAGCAGCTTTTGACACTTGCTGGAGGTCCCGTTTTAAAACCGACGCTCCCATATGATCAATTCGATGTGGGTATTGGCGGAGGCTTTCGACGGTGTATCCCTTTCGAAGACCTGCGAGCATTATACGGTGGATGGAACGGTAATGATAAGAACAGTGTTCCGGCTCATGACGACGATAACGGGGTGCGTGGACGGAATCTAATACCTGGAATGGTTCTCAGCGGTGGTGCTAGCGAAATTTTATCTCTATCATGCCAATGGAACGATGCAACCGGCTTCCTCATGGATCACAGGGCGGACATCAGAAAGCAGGTGCTTGCAGACGTTCTCTCCTGGAAGCCGGTAGACAGAGGGATACTACAAGTCCAGTCCAAGCTCAGGGTACGACGATATGGCGCACGCCCGGATCTGTCACAGTTGTTCGTGGCGCTGATTACAAACTACACGCTCATTCTAACGCGGCGATACGCCGCGCGAGACGCACGCATACTTGACACGCCGGTAGACCATCCCATCACAGCGACAGTCGAGGAAGGAGGCGACGTAACGGTATCAGCGGGTGTGGAACACACAGTTGATTCGTTTGTCGCGGAGAGCCATGGGAGCCTGGTAGCACAGCTCCAAACAGCAGCAATGCCGGAGGTGGTGGTGCGGTACGTTCATCCAGCGGTTTCAATTTCGAGAATGGCGTGCATATGGATAGCATGGAGCCGTTGGCCACACACGTGCCGTCACTACAAGCACTACATCGCACATGTAGCCAGAACCAAAGGGAACCTGCTGGAAGTAACCATGACAGGCAAGTGGACTGCCGACAGCACCAAAGCGGCGAAGGGTCTGAGCAACTTGGAATGAAAGCGCGTACGGAGAATATTGGGATTAGGGCCTTGGGGGAACAGGTCCTCTACAGACTGAAGGCAAGGGCCTACTCAATGTACGACATTAGGAACGGGAAGATGGGATGCCCGAGCGCGGAGTGCGTATATCTGCCAGATGTCGATATCTACCACGTCTTCTAGCCGTGAGTAGATTGAGTGCGACTTTGTCAGGCTATGGAAGGTAATCGGCATCAACGAGAAGGAGTTAGAGACGGCATGCTTCAGCCTCCATTTGCCGAGGATTCCACCACGCATGTGGGAAATTGCCGCAGAACACAAGCTTGTCATGAGGGCAGAAGCACCATGGATCGACGAGGCGGAAGGATGTTGGAGGCTGGGAGCCGTGTTGTATTTCCACGCGGCGTGGCGATGGAGAGTGCAGCATTTCGATAATTCCAATGATGTTACAGATCAGCACCACATACAAGGGCTGGCCGGACGCCTGAGGATTGGATATAGTACGATGCACGTATACTTACGAGAATATCGGCCTGTGGAGGAAATGTCGATGGCGGCCAAAGTGGTGGCACAAGCGCTCACTACTAAGATCGTCATGACGCACCAGACTCTTCCGGCAGCTGGAACCTACTACATCATGTTCTTCGGCGGCGGATCACGGGGAACTTCCGGTCCGAGACGGGATTTCCCGTGAGCCGCCGTGGTGAGAATGGCTGGGCCAGAAGGTCTATACTAACTGGTCTGGACGGGAAGCATGTCGTACGCGTCAGCTACAACGACGAATAATGAAGCAGAAAAGATGGGCTTTACACAGGGCTCGCAGCGTGTGTGAAATTGGGATACTCACCGGTGCATGTGGTTGGCGACAGCAAAATTATCATCAACCAACATAGCAAGAGGCATCTGCCACGGGCGACGCACCTAAACCCATTATACTGGAAGTGCAGGCGGACGATTGCGCAAATAACGATACTGTCGTGGAGCCACCATTTACGGGAGATTAACAAAATGGCCGACTGGCTGGCAAACCAGGCGATGGACACGAAGAAAAGTTGACAAATGTGCCTGGAAAACAGCGGGGATGAACCAGGCAAGTGGCCAAGGGTCCGGAGCTCGCCAGCGGAGATGTCGCCCACTGGTCGCACGGATATGGAATAGCACACTCGAATGGGGGTGCAGCCGACGGACCTTAGGGGACGGAGGTGGGGCCGCGGGACGACAACATCACCCGCAAGGACCAAAGATGCCGGCTCATAAAGAGGCAACCGACATATGGATATAGGAAGTCGTTAGCAGTAGAAAACGGTTAAATGACGTCAATGGTGCCTTAAAAATAAAAAATATAGTATTGTCATCTTCACAAGCAGATGCTGCGGATCGACATTGTAAGGAATAAGGGAAACAATTTAATGATGATTATATTCGAGGGTAGAAGGGAAAACATGTAACATTTCAATGCATGTACTTCAAACCCAGAACTCATAAATTTCAGAGCTTCTTCGTGCACAGCGTGTCTTTATATTCGATCAGAATGGCAATGATATGCTACCATATCGCAACCGTTCTGACTTCCCTACACTTTCCGACACTTAGGATTCTAGGTGAAGACGGTGCGGTAATCGAATTTAATTGGGATCGGAAATAAAAGAGAAGCTAGTGTAACTGTCGAAAAGACTTTCTGTCAGCTTCCGAAAGCAAGCTTGCAGCCGCAAGGAAATGGGCTGTAGAGGCCTCTGGGTCGAGAAAACTGACTTTTACATATGCACGCATTTCGGCCCCTGAGCAATGTGCACTGGGCCCGGCAAATTCATTTGTGAGGGAGGCACCCCTGCAGGGGGTCACCTATAAAGAGCAGCACATGACACGTAGCACCACATTTGGCTTTCTATTGGTCGACATAACAACCAATAGCATTCTGAATTTAACGAGTAGTTCTCTATTGGTGTATATATCATCCAATAGAAATCTGCCACTTGTCCGCAAATAAACACGGACAGATTATGTGGCTGTGATAGGCACTGGCACACTCAAGACATTGAGCCGTCGCCGACACAGCGCGCGATGGCTCATTCATCTTTTCAAACACCTACTGGTCAAGCCTCCCTCCACACAAGAACAGGCCCGTCAAAGGCCCGTCCAAGCTACAGAACGATGCCTTCGCCCCCATCACGACCACGACCCCGTAGCTCAATGGGAGAGTACAGGGCTTCGGCCCGAGGACGCTGATTCAATTTCAGCCGGTGCCATTGAACAAGACTGAGGGGGTGTTGAGTGTGCGCGAGGAGAGACTTGTGGCGAGTGGCCTGTTCGGAAAGCAGTCTTTGGTGGGACCTGCCGTGTGCGGCCTGTGGTGAGGACTAACGTGTGCAACCTGTGACGAGTACATGTGATGAGTGCTTGCGGTATACTGGCTGTGGTGAGTGCGTGTGCGGTGTGATCGGTTTATGAGCTGTATGCATGTCTTGTGTGTGTATGAATGCTGGAATCTCTCTATGTCTTACACATGGCCTACAACGGTGAGCATGTCTTGTGTACAGGTGCCGCATCCACGATGCTTCCGATGGCGAGCGAGCGCTTGTACGCCATGATGAATGTACCGAGTCAGAACGGTGGCAACCGTCTCAGCTCGGAATCAATCCGGCTTGATGGGATTGTTGCTCAACTTCGTGCCGAGCAGCAACGGGAGGATGAGCTGGCGGCCCTGTCGCAGTTGCGAAGGGATGGTCGCTCGGCGACGCAACTATAACTTGTGGATCACTTTGGTGGTACCCTGGGATTGGTGGAACGGGGTACCCCATTTTTCGAATTAAAGTTCCGACCAAGGAACGCGGGAGCGACGGCGTGGCGGCGCGGACATGCAGAGGACAAGAACAAGGGTGTGCTGAGGCGACGGAATGGGTGTCGGCTCAGGCACGACACGATTGCAGAGGACGGTACGCATAGGAATAGGAGGACGGAATGATGGCCGCCTCCAAGAGCAGGAAATCTCAGTCGTGAAAAAACTTGGAACCAGCAAGTTAATATCTTTTTATATTGATTTGCTAGTGTTGATCTACTCTCCGGTTCGCACCTGCCTTCCATACTCTTCGAGGGCCGTCCTAAATCAAGGCGGCTCGCGACATAACTACCGGTATGTATGTAACGGGAATGATAAGCATTATGTGGTGCGGGCGGGTGCTTGCCCAGCCTGTTAGACGAAGTACAGTACGCTGAGGCATGCACCTGATGAAGAGGGCGCTGAGCGTGACGCTGCTGGTGTCATGGAATATCCGGTACTACCAACTCTGTCCTACATCGAAGTAATTAATAACGTGCTTCTCGTACATCGCGTGCCATCCAGCGATGATTTCTCAGGCTGAGTAAAAGCTAAGGGTTAGCTTTTTAATTATCGCCCTTCACATAAATATACTTGGTGTTCGCTGAGGAAGCAGATTACATGAACTGTACACGGTACTGTCAGCAAGGAGAGATCTCGCAACTTCATTAGCTTTTCGCTTGCTTGCTTGCTCGGATTGTCTCTCTGTCATCAAGCAAATCAATGCGCAGGCAACAAAATAATTCGCAAACTTATCATGGATCGTGGATCAGGATCCGCAAAAGTCGGAGTGCTCACATGTCAAACACGACACCAAGGAGCCCTTGGCAAGGACTCCACGAAGGAGGGCAACCGGGAACTGCTTGAGAGTATATTGCACATAAGTTCATCTGCAGAGTTGCGTCTGGTAGCATTTCAACGCGGCAGTCGCCGCTCCGCAGAGTAGACACATGAAAGTGAGAAAGCTAACTAGTTTCGCTCGAATTTGGCGCCGGTCCTGGCCGCGCTATAACGTTATTAGTCTGAATCCACGTCCATCTCAGAGCGTGAACTCGCGCTCGTCCGCCTTGCGGGTGCCTCCGGGCGCGCGGTCCGACTCGGGGTCGTATTTGTACTGGGCCGGGCCCAGGTAGTCGCTGTCGGGGGTCACCTGCAGCGTCTCGACGTCGCTCTTGGGGGCCAAGTTCTCTTGGTACGCGGCCTCCTTCTTCTTGCGGCCCTGCAGGAAGGCGCGCACCGAGATGATGATGGAGAAGAGTGCAGCCACGCCACCTCCAATGGTCACGAGCCACTTCCACACGGGCCACCGGTCGCACTCGGGCGGGTTGGTCCAGTCGGACACGCACACACGTCTGTGTGCCGTCCACGACCTGGACACTGGCGCGTTGCTGGTTGCACTCGGCCACGGTGTCATCAGCGGCCACGGAGCTGGAGGTGGCGGCCCCTGAGCTGGAGGCTCCAGTGACCGTTACGTCGCTCGCGTCGCACGTGGCGGTGGCCGAGTCTCCGGCTTTGACTGTGATCGAGTGCTCCTGCGAGGCCTGACGACACGTGTCACTGCCCCAGCCTCGGAAGTAGATGGTGCCGGCCGTCTTGGCGCAGATAAGGAACGTGTCGGACTTTTTGGAGGCCTGCGTGTCCGAGACGGTGGGCGTCACCGTCTTCTTCTGCCCCGTTTTGAGCGAGATGGACGTGACGTTCAACACGCCACTCCACGTGAAGGACACGTAGTTGCCGGCCGTGACTTCGGCCGTGACGCCGTCGGACCCGTACGAGACCGTGTCGCCGTACTGCGGGTCGCCCATACTGCCGCAGTCGAAGCAGCAGATGCCGCCGGTCACGTTCGTGCACTGCGCGTAGATGACGGGGTCGTAGTCGTACACGGTGTCCGACGTCTTGCCGATGCACGTGCTGCAGCATTCGGACGTGGAGCTGCCACTCGCCTCCCAGCGGCCATCGGTCGGGACTAGAGTGAGCGCCAAAAGGCACAAGGCGAGAAGTGATGGAGACATGGCTGCGGTAGTGTAGTGGTTCGGAATATGAATCGCGTCCGGGGAACTGTCAGACTGCAGTGCGAGCGCACGAATGCGAAACTACCACACGGAGAGGCGGAGGCGGCCTGTCTTATCCAGCAGGCTGCAACAGACGACCTGAGTTTCGGCCTGGGCGCCCAGTTCTCGGATTATTAGGCCAAGCGGCTGGAAAGGACAAGTGGCTGCGGTCGAGTTTTTACTGTTTGTTTGCAGAATGGTAAAAAGCGCCAGCTGCTTTCCAGTCGCGGCGTTGAAGAGAGGAGCTTCCATGTCAAAACGACAATTGGCTGACCTTTGGAAAGCCGTGGCGACAGGTTGGAAAAATGTACGCAAGCGAGGCGTTGGTTGATTTTCTCACTTTAGGATGGCGTCGGTGTTGGAGGATAATGCACAAGAGTGTCTTTGGTTGTCTGTCGAGCTTGGACAGCGCGGTGAGCGCGGCGCTGCTGACTGTGTCTGTTCCTTTGCACTATCCACTCATCCTGCGCATTCCATGGTGAAAGATGCGAGATCAAGAAGACGACAGCTGTGGGGCGCAGTCGTGGCTGTCCATGCGAAGTGTCGAAGTGTCATCTCCATGACTGGAGATTCCGTATCACTTGGATGATACTCATCCATCGTGGCTGAGCAGTGTGTGGACTAAATAAATGCATTTTTGTTTTTACTATTTGTCTGCAGCCATCGTCGTGGAGGACAATGTGCTGCGAGGTCTAGCTCCAGCTATCACCTACGGTAACAGTCTAGAGCCGAACGGACTGGGTCTCTGCGTGCAAATCGGCGTCCGGGTACTGCTGCGACTGCAAGAAGGACACGGAGCGTGGTTGGCCTCGAGGGTACCCGATCTGGCCCTGACGCAAGTCCTCGACGTGCTCCGCTTCGAATTCGGCCTCAAAGTCGAAGGTGGACGACAACCGCGTCACCATGTGCTGGCGGCGATCAAAGCCCGACACGTCGTTGGACGAGGCCTCCGAGCTCTCGTTCGCACTCAGCCCCGTGCTCATGCCGTAGTGGAGCCCTCTCGCTGTGGGCGTTTCCTCGACGCTCTCGAGGCGACGGAAGCTGAAGTGGTCCTTGTCGCTGCGGGCCGTCGGGCCCTGCCGGACAGAGTCGCCGTATGTGTCCACGCTGACGCCACTAAAGCCGAACTGCGTGGCGTTGGCCTGGGCGTGCGAGGCCGCGCTACTAGCAGGCGGTCCAGTGTATCCAAAGCCGCTGTTGGTGGCTCCCGAGAAGCCAAAGTTGACGTTTGCCGCCGACGCAGCCGGGTTGGACGCAGTGCCGACCGAGCGGTTCATGGCGGCCGACGTCTGCGCGATGCGCGTCTGCTGCTTGTGCAGGTCGTCCACATCGTTCTCGTGCTCATCGGGTGCATCCGCCAACTCAGGAGCCGACTCGCGCATGGATCTTTGGTACTTCTTCTCAGCCTTGGTCTGGATAGCACCCAACTTGGTGCTGGCGCAGAACATGAAGAGCACAAACGTGAGCGCGGCGCAGCTGCCACACAGGACGAAGCTCGACAGCGCGAAGGACGGATCCAGGAAGTACACGATGTTCTGCACCATGTAGTACACGCATAGCGACAGCGTCCAGTACAGCGGGCGACGAGACGCCGGGAACATCTCCAGCGCTGACAGCCACGTCACACTCATGAGACTCAAGCCCGCCGAAATGTACAGTAGGCAGAGCAGCGCTTGCAGAAAGCCACCATCAGCACTCGATACAGAGCCAATGACACCGCAAGTAAATGCCATCAATGACACAAACGGCAAGAACTCCTTCAGGATGGTTTTGCGGCGCACATTGTCCACCAAGAAACTGCCGAAAGCAAAGCCGGTAGCACAGCACAGGGCAAAGTACACCTCCCAGTAGTTGTTTGCGTTGCCACTGTCGTCCGCGTTCACCTGGAGCGTCCGTCGGACCAAGATCGTCTGAGACATAACGAGCCCAAAGACGGCCTGCAGCGCGAACACAATGGACAGACGGAAGAGGAGATGATTCTCTCTCGTCTTTTGAGCAAGCTCGGCCTGGATCAAGATGATCTCCGGATTCACATTCTGGCGCCGACGCAGTCGAATGAGCACAGCACGAGCCGACTCCTCCTGTTTGTGCGCGAGAAGCCATACCGGGCTCTCGGGAACGAACCACAGGATGCCGAAGAACGCGATTATCAATTCAGGCTGCACAAATAGTGGCTGGAATCGCCACATGTTCGTGGGTTTGTTATCCCAGTCCTCCGCAATCGTCGTAGCGTTCGTGTTGGCCATCAACAGCGAGTGCACAAACCAACCGACCATAGAACCCATCAAGAAAATAGTCACACTCTTACCTCGCCAGCCCTTCGTACAGATTTCGTAGCTCCAGAGCAAGTAGTTCATCGCCAGCATCGCTGCGCCCATGGCCGCCAGGCTGCACGAGACGACAATGATAGACGTGCTTGGGATGAAGTTGAGACCAAGCGAGATGAAAATCAGAGAACCACCGATTGCCATGTTGCTACGTCTTCCAAGGACGCGGCCGATAAGCAGCGAAAGCAGAACGGCAACGATGCTCATAGTCGCGCAAATCATCTTCAGGTAGCCATTTTCCATTAAGCTCAGCATTTCCGAGCCTTTGCTCGACAGCTCATTGGTCACGAAGTGGTAGAACGACCGGTTCATGAAATTATCGTCAGGGCCGTTGATATATCCAAGTGTGAACAAAAACGACGACATGAAGCCGTGGATGAAGCCACCCAGCAAACCAAGCAGGATGACCAACGAAGCCGCCACCTCCGATCCAGAACTCAACGCACGTGAGAAGCCTCCGTTGTACATGGCACGTGTCTGGAGAATACGCATAAACGGCAGCAGTGACAGCAGAAAAAGTGGGATAACCAGGAACAGCCCGACAATCATGTCCATGAGGAAACCGAGCGCCATGACGGGGCTCCACATCGCCACTTCCAGCCCGAATGCACCGTTGAACGCCATGGCGTACTGTACAATCGAGTTGAAGCCCAAGAACATCGCGATTGAGAACGTGAAGCACTTCTGCACGGACCAACCGCCCATGGACCCAATTATCAGCGGCACTAGAAGGATGCCTCCAATTACGCAAATCATGTACAAGATTCCTTGGATCGAGAGCGAATTCAGCTTGCGATGCTTCGAGACACAGTGGTGCACGCGGTTTCCAAACCAGAGCAGCACCCACGTAGCACCCATCGCGCCGAACAGCAGTGCAAGCCATGGCAGCGTAAACTCCGTCAGGAAGACGTAGTACATAGCCAACGGGTGACGCAGCTCACGAATGCAGTATGTAAGCCGGCCCATTCCGCCCAGAGGCACCATTAAGTCGACGTCCGACTTCCACCAGTCGTCCCATCCATCCTTCGGCTGCAAAGCAGCACTGCTTGCATCCTTGCTAGTTTGTTCATCGTTTCCGTCGTCCTTGTGGCGCGATCGCATCATCCAAGCGAACCAGTTAGCAATATCCACGTTGGATTTTTGGAGAACCAAACCATCCGTGTTGAAAACGAAAGGTGCCATCAACCAACATGCACCAAGGAACAGCACAGCAAATGAGGCAATTCCGTAACTCTGAGATGTGGTGCTGAAAGCTGCAAGCGACGTGATGTTGACGGGAATCAAGTCCGGGTCAGTGTCGCAATCGAAGACCGCTGTCGCGCAGTACTCCTCAAGCGCATCAGATCCGATGTCGAACGAGCCGTAGATTCCGAATAAAATCATCACACCGATAAGTTCAACAGCCTTGCGGAAGTGGGAAACACCATACTCCTTAAAGAAGTTCACCATAGGGTCACGCGTGATCGAAAACCCACGTCCGGTACCTCGGTACTTAGAACCACCACGAATAAGTGCCACATCATAGAAGTGAGCCTTCGTGCCCGTCAAGAAGACGTAAAACACAATGCCGAGGGTCGAAATCAACTCAATCACCTTCATCGAGGCCTGCTTGAAGCCAAACTCAACAAAGAGAGTCGCGAACAGAGGCAGCGTGGTCAGCATACCGAACTGGAGCAGGTACTGCGTTGTCATCACACTAGCAAGCGAATCGAGACTACCCGTTTTCATGATAGCTGTCGTCTCCACCTCAGAGTGGGTTGCAACGTACAGCTTGCAGTATGCGTACACGTACACACACAACACCGTGAGCGCATTACAGATGTAGAAACCGAAGTGACCGTAGAACATCGAATTCAAGCGCGAGAAATCCAATGAGTTGGTCAGGCGGTGACCCTCACGACTTAGACAGCTCTCAGCACAACCATTGAAAGCTTCGCTTCGAACGCATTGATTTGACTCAGTGTCACATCACGACCCTTGCCACACTGCATAAACTCAACATGAGTCACCAAACCGCCACGAAGAGTGACGTTGTAGCCACTGAAAACATCTTCCGACAAGTTGATGCCCTTACTAGCCTTGGACACACCGCCGCTCGTGACAACGAAAGACTTCTCGAAAACATCGGGGTGGCCGTAATGCATGCGTGAACGAAGCGGCTTAGCCAGAACACGTTGGGTCAGCGTCACGAACACCAATTCCTGGAGCGTCATGAAACGCGCCAGCGATGAAGCACGGCCCGTAAAGACGTGCTCCTTCATACCGATCACAGTCACTTCCTCGCCAGTACTCGTAGCAGTCGCCAGGAAGTTGGGCATCTTTAGGCACTCCTCAAGGTAGTGCTCCTGGTTCATATCAATTGTCTGCAGGTACTCACCGCGCGTAAAGGGCAGTGCCACGTTCTGGTTTTCGGGCTTACCCTCACCCAGAATTGGGTTACCAGGCAGTTCATAACGGTAGACCTCAACAATTTCACCGTCTTCGGCCTTAACGAGCACACAGTCAAAGCGGTTGATTTCCTTGTCGCCGTCTTTTTCCGTGATAGAGTCCACAAAACTGACTCGCCAACTCGGGAACTTTTTCATCAAGTAGTCAATATCTGCCGCACGAGGGTCGCCATTCGCAACTTGCTTCGAGTAGATCTGGCAACCCGTGATGTAGGAGAATTTCAATGCAGAAATGCGGTTCATCTCCTCCAGCTTATCTTGGATGCTCATATCACGGAGAGAATACACCTCGAGCCAACGTAGTAGACGGATAGCGTCTTCGTACAACATCATGCCGTGAACTGTTCGGGCAAGTGTCTGGCCTCGCATCGAAGCCCATAGCCGCACTTCAATAGGGTTGATTTCAAGAGCCTCATCAAGCGAGGTAGCACCCATTCTTTCCAGAAAGTTACTCCACTCTTCAGCGTGAAAAGTGATCAGATACTTCATGATCGTCAGCTCTGTCCAACCCTTGGCCTTTTGCTTCTTCTCCAGCTCTGCGAACAGCGGGTTCGAGTGCACAGGGTCGTTAAGCTCGTCCAACGTGAACAATACGGTTTCAGAATAGTACGGAGTCATCACCGAGAACGATGGCATTGCTTCCATCGAGTCCACACGGGGCATCTCCATTGCCAGCGAGTGGAGAAAGAAACCCATACGGCGCTTAGCATCCTCACAACGAGGAAGTGAACTCGCAACATCCAAGCGGAGCAAAAAGAACAAACGCGTGCAGCTAGAGATGAAATCGTCTGGGATAAAGTGCTGTGGCGGCGTAGCAGGCCCCTCTCGTGGGTGAACAGCCATCAGACCCGTTTCAGCCATTGCATCAGCCTTGTACAGGTATATCAATTGCTGGGTTTGGAACTCAAGGTCGGCCGTGGTCTGCAAGAAACGGCAATTGTGCACTTTGCGTGCGACGGTATCGTCGTTTAACATCAGCTCTAGCGTCAGCGCGATGGCGCGGAGCCGATCAACCACTAGCGCGACTTGCACGTGCAGTTCCATACGCAGTTCCTCGGGCGCCGACGCCAGCGTGTCGATCGCCGAAATGTCTTCAGGCATGTCCAAGATCACGGCAAGAAGCTCAACCATGTTATCCGCCAGCTGGGGCAAGTAAGTCATGTCGATCAGGCTCACGACGTCTGGTGACGAGTAGATATACTCGAGCACTTCTAGAGCGCCCGTCTCGTCTTCGCCAAGCAGCAAATAGAAGACATCGCGAACAAGCTCCAGCCCATTCTTCATGCCTTCCAGGGCATCTGCAGTAGCGATGTTCTTGACCAAAGTTGCGGTGTCCCACTTGTTAGACCGGGACTTGCCTGCAATGTCGACAGCCTTTGACAGCTTGCCAGCCAGCAGGAAGATCGGTTCCTGGATCCGTTCACCCTTGTTCAGGACACGATACTGCAAGATAACAGTCTCGCGATCGTCGAGCAGATCATTCAAGCGGAAATTGTCGACCACCTGGTTCCAAATGATCGCGAAGCGAAGGCGCACGACGTCGCGGTGGCGGAGCTCTCTAGCATCACCACCGCCAGGAACTAGCGTCACTTCTTCCTCGCTGGGCTTTTGGTTTTGAGAGATACCACTTTCTCATCAAACAGCTTCGGTGCACCCGCCATTCCCTTCTTCAGTTGGGCCAATCCCACGTAGTGACCAAGTTGCATGCGTTTTCCCATCACGAGCCCAACAAGGGACTGGTACAGGATGAACCAAATCTGCGAGTCGTACATGTATACGACGAAGATAGGGGCCCACAACGCGAGAATGAATACAATGTTGTGACCCGACTGGAAGACTCCATCGTCGTCAATAGTGATATCGTATATCTCAATCGACGGCGCCATCAACGGTCGGATCATGAACTGCAGAGCGAACAGGAATTTGCAGAAGAAGATGATGTACCACGACATCGAGTACCTCGAATAATCCTTCCAGGGCTGTGCCGTCTCGCGTCCCACATATTGTCGGCTGGTGCCATCCAGCGCGTTCACGATCCGAATTCCCAGATCGCGTTCGGGAAGAACGCGCGGATCGTGGCTGCTAGCAGCACCGGGATGCAGTAAATCAATAAATACATGAGTCCCATGGACAAGTACGTTCCGGCAGTGCCTCCTCCAGGCAAAATGCTGCTCAGCGATCCCAGCAACGCCGACCCGTCCGGTGAAAAATTTATCGCCATGAACAGCGCCAAGAAGAGCGTGTGCCAGAACAAACGGCAGAAGACCCCTACTGCCATCCATACGTCCTTGTAGAGCCTCACTCCGAAGAGCCAGATCTGCATCACCACTTTCATGGCCAACAGGCCTGTGACGGTGATGAAAATGGAGTAGAAGGCGTGTGCGCGGATCTTGTTCTGGCCGCTGTCAAAGATGCGGAAGAAGAAGCCTAGGCCGCCGTCGTCGTCACCCTCGGCCATGTACGCCACGTACGTGATGACCACGAGGACGTGAAAGACCACCACCAAGAAGTACCAGACGCGGAAGAAGGCCAGCACGGGGTTGAACACGCTGCGCTTCTCCTTGAACGTCTTGGGGTCGTGCACTTCCAGCATCTGCGCGACGTTCATCTCGTCGCTCTCGAGGCATTTGTCCGTCCAGAAGAACTCGTTGACGTCGTCGTAGTTGGTCGTGTCCTGGTGGTCGAACGCGCGCTCGCCCTTTGGTGCCGTGGCCGTGCGCATCTTGGCGATCACGCCGTACACGGGGCGCACAATCTCGTTGAGGTAGAAGCCTTCGTCTACATCCTGCAGCGTGTCCAGGAAGTCCAGTTTCTTGGCCAGATTGTGGTACAGGAAGCAAACGCACTCGGGCATGAAGCGCAGGTTACCGGCCTCTCCCCACAGCAGCAGGAACAGCGCCAGCTCCCGCTCCGTCTTGGCCGTCGCACCCTTCTCCGGTCGCAGCAGCGCGGAGGCGTGCGCAGGAACTTGCACCACTTGACGTAGTTCTTGAAGAACTTCTGGTGCACGCGGGCCAGCGCGGCGCGCGTCACGAAGTCGCTGCTCTCGGCGGCGCCTTGCGGGGCCTCCGCCCGCACGCGCATCTGGTAGTTGGTGATCCAGCAGCCCAAGTTCTCCTTCTGGTTGGCCACGCTACTGCGCTGGAAGCCGAACTTGCCCTGCAGCATCTCGAACGGCCCGCGCGCCGACGCGTGGAAGCTCTCGAGGCGGTGCAGCCCCAGCTCGCGCTCCACGTCCAGGTAGTTGCTCTCCGCCTGTCGCCGCGCGGCGCGCGCGCCGTCGGGGCGAAGTGCCATGAGTGATGGTCACTGGGTTTTGTGCTTTGTGACGACTAAAGGATTTCTGATGCGGGCTCGGACGGCCAAAGGCGGAATGAAGGATGCGGGTGGCGAGCGGGTCTTTGCCTTTTGGGCTGGCAAATCTTGCCAACGACTGATTTCTTGGGAAGAGACGAGGAGGCTGTACCCATGAGGAGAGGGTTTGTAAGGCGGAGCGGGAAATGACCAATTATTAGAGAGGGTGGGGAAGGTTATAAGGATAAAGTATACCGTGGTTGGACGGGTATAACCGACAGATTGTTTACGAAAATCCAACGATGTCCAACGCGTTTTATCTGATACTGTAGCCATTTTTGTATTAAAATACCGGAAGGAATTGGCACCGGTGTCGCACAGCACAACTTGCAAACTATCGAGGAGTTACCTTATCTACGTGAAAATCTTCTGCCAATTGGCACAAATAAGTGAACCTTGGGACCCAAGCTCTGCAATGGTGTGCACTACCGGTACTCGCCATTACTATAATAATAATTGGTGAGGTATATTGTGTTACTGATTCGTTTCCTCATCTGAACTCTAATATCCATTCTGCATAGGTGTTTGCATCCTATCCAGTTTTACGGGTCCGAATCCGTCCGGCCCTCCCCCTCTGCATTTGCTGTAGCGCCACCGCCTCCTTCCGTTGGTCGGCTGGGATGCGGCGCTACCAGCTTCTGTTCTCCATCCATATTCCTGTATCGCTCCTCAGCGCAGTTTGGACGACTGCTTGTAAGCTCCCCAACACACCTGTGTCCCCTGTTACTTGCATCGTACTTCTTTTCGTGTCCATCGCATAGTTGGCAATGACATCCGCCATCTTGTTGTGACTGCGATAATGATGCGTCCATGACGCTATTTCGCATCGATCCGCCAGTTTGCTGGTAGTTCTATACCAATGTTGCATGACTTTGTATTTCGGTAGTTTCCTCCCACTCATCATCTCGATTATCATAGCCCTGTCTCCCACAATGTGAACTCCTTTCCATCCACATTCAACCGCTCTCGCTAATAGTCTGTGAAGGCCGACGAACTCTGCCGTGTTATTCGTCGTTGTCTTCTGATCTAAAGCTGTCGCAGCCGCCCACGCTATCTTTGGTGCTGACCGTGGCCCTCCGAACTTCACAAAGATGCTGCCGCTGCCTCCAGGACCAGGATTGCCTCTGGAACCGCCATCGAAAAACCGACACGCACGCATTGCTCGTCTGCACTGATCTCCACTCTACTGGGTCCTTGCTTCCATTGTGCGATCACCCTGTCTGCGACTTTAATTTTGCTGTAGGACTTAGAAGTCAGGGGTACAACATCAGCTGGAAGCGTTCAAATGCCTCTGCTATTGCGCCTTGGTATCTCCGTAAATGCTCCTCTGCCATATACTGCTTCTTTCCATCTGGGTGTCGCCTATCTAAATTGAGTCTCCATAGGACAGATATTGTGGTGACGGCTCCCAGTGCCCACATTGCAGTAGCCGTGTCGAAAACATCGTCCCAAGGTTCGATCTCGTGTTGTGTTGCCCATTCCGTGAGC
This sequence comes from Phytophthora hibernalis, assembly GCA_012656075.1. Classification (NCBI taxonomy): domain Eukaryota; phylum Oomycota; class Peronosporomycetes; order Peronosporales; family Peronosporaceae; genus Phytophthora; species Phytophthora hibernalis. Next base: position 1,046,487 of record JAAKBF010000159.1, on the reverse strand, counting down.
CATGATGGTGTGTCTCTCAGTTTGAAACCAAAGACAAGTCTACAGTCATTGCTATCTCCGTCGTTGGTCGTCTTTTCATTTCCAATCCCTACCTGCCACCTCCGCAGATACAGCTCCCAGATTTCTCTAGCTTGGGGGCATGTCCACACCAAGTGCGTCGTCCCCCGTCTGCGTTCGAAGCACATCTCTCCTCTGAACACTTGAAATCAAGCTCCTTGTCCATCCAGAGGCGCAGACAATTGTGCTTCAGTCGTGCCAAATTCTGCATTTGGTACGCTGTAGCCCCTGCCATCGTGTACACTTGCCGCCACGTCACTTTCTTGAGTGCTGCTGCCAAAACCGCTGCTCTATTGCCCCATTTCTCCTTTGTTGTCTTCAACGCTTTCCTTGCTTCTCCTCGCCTTCTCTTGCATATGTGCGTCCGATACGTTGCTCTCTGCTGGCGCCAACGCCTCCGCCCAGCCCACAATGCTGTCATATTCGTGAGCCATGGATGTGGTACAACCCACACAGTTGCAGCCTCCACACTGAGTACCTTTGCAATTGCTTGATCTATGGGTTGCCTGGCCTCGTCCCAATGTACTGGCGCCGTCGTCGAACCCCAAGTGTGGAGTAGCCCCTTTTGTCTTGCACGACTTCGAAAAAATGATGCTTGTCTGCCAATTGGTGATGTACCCGTAACCAGTCCTCCTCTGCGCGTCGCGTAATCAATTCTGGAAAATTTGCTAACATATTCAGACAAATCTCTCGAAAGAGATGTGCATGTCCACTGGAGAGTGGCAGGTGCAGTCCACAAGGATTAAACAACACAGCCCAATCTGTCGTCCTTGATACGTTGAGCAATTCTTTAACTGTTTTGTGCCTTCCCCTTCAATGAGAACTCTGTAGTCCCCCACTAGCGCGAGTTGCCCGCTTCATCCCACATACGTAGCGCTGCCAACGGATATGCAGGGAAGGCGTCATGGATGAAGTCTCCTTTGGCTATTTTCCTCGCGCGACTCGTTTGGGTCATCACTCTGTGCGCTTCGCTTGCACACTTTATTTCAAGTCCCTGATGGGTCCATCTCGATGAGACTCCATGTCTGTATCTCATGAGCTGCCTTAATTCCTTCGTACTGTCCACTTTGTTTACAGGGACCGATTCGTCATGTGCCAAGGAGTAAACCATCCATTTCCTACCCGATGTCCAGCAACTAGGTTCTAAATCTTGTCTTGGTCGCTGATGCGATGCCGTCAGAGGCTTTGCCTCCACCCCATCTCTCTTTGCAGGATCTCTTCTACTAGCTGCAGATCTGTTCGTGTCGTGATCGCCCACGCCCCTGCCATCTGCGCACTCATTGCCTGCAACTCCATTATAATGTTTGGTAATCCCAATCCCCCTCTGCTGGCTTCAACGCTGCCAACTCTTGCTTTATCCAGTCCTGCGGGACTTGTTCTGGCAAGACAAAGGACACCTTCCATACAAAATTCCTTATTCTCCAGTTTGCTTCTTTAGCCAGTTCCTCTGTGGGCCAAGCATGCCGGGCCACGAACATCCGTTTCGGCACAATGATGGCTGCGGCTATTGCAGCACGCTGTTGCACCGTGTTTGTCTTCACTTGGGCCAAAGCTAACCTGATATGTAACGCCTTGAATGCCGCTGCACACGCCTGCTGCACCGTATTGATAGTGCCGACGGTATGCCCCAAATATCTGGTTGCCTCAATTTCTCCAATCTCTTGCTGTTCATCTCCGTTTCCGGCCCCGTCTGTCTCTCGCGTTCTGTCGTCTGGTGACTCAGTCACCGCTAACCCCTCCCCAAACTTATTGCAGCTGACTTGCTAACATTCAACTGCAAACCGGAAACGGCGGAAAACCGAGCCACCGCGGCAATAGCTGTCGCTTGCATGCACTTGTCCGCGATATATATCGCTGTATCATCAGCATACCCTGTTACCTTTAACTGTCTGTCAGGCGACAGACCATCCAGTGCGATTCCTTCCAACATCCAATTCGTCATAGAGAGGAGGTCCACTGCTAGTATGAATAGCAGCGGTGCCAGAGGACACCCCTGTCTTATTCCGCTTGTGACTTCCAGAGCCCGAGACAAACTTCCATTTGACATAAACTTCACCGCGGTACAGGCATGAATTGCAGCCACAATCGTGCAAAAGCTCTTCGGAAAACCTTTCCGCCTTAACACAGTCAACAGAAAGTCCCTGTCTAACGAATCGTATGCTTTTGCAAAATCTAAAAGCAATACTTGAGCGTTGGTCAGCTTCTTACCTTCGCCACATACCGCCTTAGCTGCCTCGAGCAGATCGATAACTTCGTGTATCGTCTTGCCTGTAATGAACCCGCACTGAGTCTCGTGCACTAATTTGCTGATGTGCTTCCGCACTCTCCACGCCAAAATGCGCGTGAAGATTTTATAGTCTGTGTTTAAAAGCGCTATAGGCCGATAGTTCAGTGGGTTGCTCTTGTCTCCCCCTTACTGACGCTGAAGATGTAAGCCTCGACGAAAGAGCGAGGAGTCTGGCCGTCTTCCATGCACGTATTGAACAACTTAGTTAGAATCAGCACTAACTGTTCCGCGTTGTCCTTGTATCACTCGTTGCCCAGGTCATCCGGTCCACACGTTTTACCCGCCTTACATTTGCCAATCGCCAACGCCACTTCCTCTTCAGTAAAGTCTACATCAATATCCCTCAGGTCTTCTTTGTTCCATCTCTGAGCCAGTCGCTCTACGTACTCCTCGATACTCTCTTTTTCCTGAGCAGCGCCATTGAAAATGGGCTCCCAAGTCTCTGCCAAAATGTTTGCTTTGTCATGCTCCATCCTCGCAGTTCTAGCCATTCTTTGTTGGAGCGTCGGAATTGTGTTGTCGCTGAACTTGGTACAGATGCGCCTGAAAACTGCCTAGTGGACTGTTTTGAGCTCCAGGCTGTTAATGAAGTCAACACGCGTTTCCGCATTGTCCTTCGCGCAGCTTGCACTCAGTGCAACTGTTCAACAATTTCCGCTCGTTCTTCTGCTACCTCTGCACATCCATATTCAAGTTTCGACAACCTGGCCTTAAGTCTTTTGATCTGCTGCCGGTAACCCCTCGTTACCCGTACTCTTGCCGCTTTCTTGAGTTCTACAATCTCTTTCTTGACCTCTGCTTTGAACCCATCCCATTTCTCTCGGCGTTGCTTCCGGTCTAAGGTCTCGAACAGCTCTCCCAGCGTCTTCAATCGCTCGGCCACCATACTCCTGGTCGCTGCATCCACGTATGACGGCAGTGGGTATATTCTGGGTCTCTTCTTCGTTCTGATCGCACCCTGCGGAAAATGCAACTCCATCAACACGGCCCGATGCTCCGACTTGCATAGCGCTTCTTCCGTGACAACACCTCGGACTAATTTCTTGATTGTTGCACTTACATGTCATCTGTCTATCCTGGATGTCCCAACCGAACCGTCCGCAGCCTTGTAACTATGTGTATGTTGCTGATTCGCGTAGGCATCCACTGCTTTGCTGGTATGTTGTCTAGGGGGTTATAAAACCCGCGTCGACTAGACTTCTGGAGTCCATCCACTTTGCCAATTGTTTGGCCCCAGTGTCTGCCACCGCCTTCCCACCGACTCTATCCAGTTCATGATTCAACACGCAATTAAAATCTCCGCCACAAATGATCTCGACTTCTTCTGAAAAGAAATTAGCTGCAGCTGCTTGAAGAAATCAATGCGCGCAGGTCCCAGTGACGGCGCGTAAACATTCATAAAAATAAACTCTCTGTCAGCTATCACGCCTTTCATCTTTATCAGGTTTTCGCTCCATAAATCGTCCCGCCACGGCTCCGCATGACTCACTGCTCCGTATGGATTAAAATGGCGACCCCTGCCCGTCTCCCTCCCTGAAGACCACATGGATAACTTTTGTGCTTCTGTGTACCTAAACCCCACATGGCTGCAACGTAACCGGCGGTCACTCCATGTTCTTCTTTGTGTAAATGCGTTTCTTGGATGAAGACCAAGTCTCGCTGCCCGCGTGCGTGCACCTCTTTGAGTCCTTGCAATTTGGCCCCCAGATTGTCGATGTGCATCGCGAGCCCTCGGACATTTATCGTCATAAGTCCAATTGTTCGATCCGTTCTACGTCATTTTGCCTGCTCTTTGCTTCATGCCTTCTCATCTTGTTCATCTTCTTCTTCTGCCTCCTAAACTCTTGTCGTGTTCCATGGACATGCTCTTCATCTGTCACTCGTCTGAAGTGCTGCCTCAATGTGGACTGTTGCATGTCCACCCTGCTGCCCCTTTGGGCCCCCTCCACTACTCCGCATTCCTGTCTCTGTGTCTGGTCGTTGCTGCTACGCCGGTTGAATCGTCTTTTCGTGACCTTATCTCCTCCATTGCATCACACTGAATAGATTCTCCCTCTGGGGTCCTGATCTCTACCGAGTCAGAGTGTCCAATGTCAGTCTCCCCGATTGCGCCGTACCCATTTCTTGTAGGAAGCGCTTCCTCCATTGGTGACTTCGACTCTGTCGTGCCTTGCGCTGGTGAATTTGGTACCCTGGAAGTATCTGCCTTCTGAACATGAGAGGCTACCCCTTCCTCTGCTTCAATAGTCGAGTTCCTGAACGGTAGAGTCTCCTCTACTACTTTCTTAGCGAGTGTATCCTGACCGTGGTCTTGCGACTCTATGAATTCGTCTAACTCCCGCTGCAATGTTTTGACCGCCTTCCTAATCGCTGCTAACTCCTTCTTGGCCGCATTCTCCGTCTTGTGGGGATCATATGGCTCCGCATTCATTGCCGTGCTCCCAAATCTTACCAGAATCTCATTCCGGATTGTCACTAAGTCCGTCATATGGTCTGCATAGGATTCGTATCTCTCTTGTTCGTAGGTCACTGCTTGAAAATGATTACTCACTGCTTTCCATCTCAGTATCAACACTAGTGGCAATATGCCCTCCCCAATGAGCGTTTGGAGCATTCTGATCCTCTTGCGTACTCATGACCGTCATCGTTCCCGGCTCTGTCTTGTCTCCAGAGGGCAATTCCACGTCGTGATATGCATATACCTGCAGCTGAGTAGAGTTGTCTTCTTGCACGTCCAGGACGAAAATCGGTTCACGAGCGTGTATCGCCATCCCCTTGACGTGCGCTGATCTGACCCACCTGCTGAATGGGACAACAGCTTTGACCGACTTCTTACGTTGCACTACATATAACTCGGCCACTGCCTCAATCTTGTCTTCTTGCGCATCATTCATTGATATCTGTGCATTACTTGCGATAGCTTCGGCATCGAATTGCTCTGGGTACAGCTGAGCTTCGTCAACCAGATTTACAATCATTCCATTCAGGATGTGTTTCTTGAGGGAGTTGACCTCCACCGTTGTTTCTGCAGTTGGTATCATTAGGTCTCCTTGTACGTTTCCGATGGCTGCATAAAATGCAAGCCAGCCGCACTGTCCGCTCGCTGCCACATCCACCACATTACCTCCTAACACCTCTAACCAGGTGCCTAATGACTCTTTAGATTCTTCAGTAGGTTTCCCGCCCGTTATCTGGTAACCATCTTTCTCCAGCGTGGCCTGAGTCGGCCCCTCCGTCAGCTTGGTCGTGACACCTCCATGCTCGTCCAATACCTCTGTCACGATCCCTACCTCCTGACTGACATCTTGAGCCTTTCCTTTCCGTACCGTGGACGCCTGCATGGTCGGGTCCACCTTGAGGAACTGATGCATGTAGCTTTGATGGGACTCATTTTATTTCCTGCCTTGAGCGCCTCTATGACGCTTTACTGGTGATATGGAGCGTATCTTCTCCCCAGTAGTCCCTCCTAGTTTGCTGTGCCCTTCCTGCCTCGATTCATCACTCTCCTCTGCGGTCCATTCATCCGGCACCTTCCGTTTTGGAGACGTTGAGTCTCGATCTCTAACATTGATTGGCAGAGTAGATCCTCCCGTTTTCTTCGCTACTCCGCTTTTTTGCCTCGAAGAGCTGTCTTGACGCGTGTTCGAGCTGGTTCCTCTAGCCACCCGTGTTTTGTGCATCCTCTCACTGCAAATTGGAACTTTCGGCTCCCGAGATCTCCCTCTCTCCTCCGTCGTGTCCAAATCCGCCGACCTCTCCGTCACGCCTGGGATGGGTTTCTCCTCTTCCAATTCCATCGTGTCTACCTCCATATCGACGTCTACAGCCCCATTGTTCGTCACTACATCCTCCTCCTCCGTCTTTTGTTCTCCTGATCCGTTCTGCTGCGATGACTCCTCCATACCACGTCTGCCTCCACTAGCCATTCCTTGTGTCTCCTCACCTTCCTTCCGTTCTGATCTAGCTGGAGAGTGTTGCGCCCACTCTTTGTGAATAGTAGACCGCTCACTTTGAGAGTGATTTCCATGGTCCCTGGCCGTGGGAAAACCTGCCACTTCAGATGCTGCTGCTGACTCGCGCCCCTGCACCCGCTCTCGGTTGGGCTGTCTTCCCTTGAGCAGATCCCTCAGTTGTTCTAGCGTTCGCGGCTGGTCCGCTGCGCTGTAACTTCTTCTTCCTTGACCCTTGTTGACGGTAGTTTTCCCTTCACGTCGTACTTGTGTCCTGTTCGCAATTGAGCAGCTTGCATCTGATCTGCCTTACACACCTTGGTGGGATGATCCGGCGCATAGCAATTCTTGCATGGCCAATTGACGTAAATCTCATGGTGGTGAACCACAAGCTCAGCTTCGTCTACTCCAATCAAAGCTGTCTCTCGTAACTTCCTCGGACATGCTTCTGCCTTGATCCTCACTTTCCATTGTTTGTCGTTGATTCCCATAGACTCTGTCCTGGTGTGCATATGGATTGCACCGGAAAACGCAGCACTTTCGCCATCAGCCAGTAGAGATCCGTGGACGTGACGTTCCCTTTCTCACCTCCACTGTAAAAGAGTAATAATCAAGTCTCACCAGGTGATTATTGACTAATTCAGCATCCCGCTTGCTTTCGTGGTCTTCCAATGTCAGTAATTTTGCTGCAAAGGGAACTTCCACCCGACCCACTTGCTGGTCGACTGTTTCCCCTTGAATGTCACCGTGATTACCCTTGCCTTCGTGTCAAGAGTCGTCCTTGAAACATCCGTTTTGAAGTCTGCAATCTCTGCTTTCTGAGCCGGCGCCGCTTCTGTACCTACGTGTATCTGTGCTATCAACGCCGTCTTGGACAAGTGTTCTCCGAACCTCTGTCTTGGCGCTAAATGCGCATACATGGGGTATTCAAGTGCCATAAATACGTCTGTAAAGATCGCCAACTCTTCCGCTGTCATCGACTGCTCCAGGAAACTAGACCTCTAGCTCATGAGTGAGTACCATCAGCAGTGCCTTGTCCTCGTCAGCTGTACGATCCCTCAATTTTGTTAGCGCTGGCATCTGTTGCGTACACAGATCATAAATCCGCTGCTGTTCTTGCGTCAAACCGCTTTGCTTCTCGCCTTTTGACCATTTCGTCACTGCGCCTAAGTAAGAGACAGGATGACTTGTCTGCTCTGCCTTGCGTTGCTTGTTCTGGATACTGCTCTCAAATGTGAAGAACCTTAGCCTCTTCTCGATGTCAGCTTGCGGCAACCCTTTCGTGATGATCCACTCCTGCATCAGTGACTTCAGCCTCCGCCCGTGTGCTGCTTGGTCTTCATCCCCGAAACTTACCAACCCCACATAGGTGTATCATACAGCTCATATGTCCAGGATACTCTCAAAATCGCTTGCTCCTCCAGCGGTCCACCCGCAGCGGATTTCTCCACCAAGTACTCCTTAAATCGCTTCTCTTAGCCAATTCCTTCAACCTCTGCACCGTGTGGAAAAAGTACGCCTCCGGTGCATCCGCGCGTAAGTAATTCCTTAGCTGCGCGTATACTGCGGCAGCCTTCCCTTGTTCGCTTCCAGCACTTTTGCTCACACTTATTCCTCTCGCCCCGTTCCAGCTTGCTCTGCCTACGGCTCCCGTGAAGTGCACAGCCTTCTTCTCACCTTTCTTGTTGTGCTGCTGCTGCACTGCATCTTTTCCACTGCCGGTTCCACTGTGTTTCTAGGCACCCCCTTTCCCTGCAGTAAGCCATTCTTCTTGCGCTGTATCGTGCCCATCAGCCTGGTTCTTGATGTCATTGGCCCCCGCTACATCTGCCTCGTTGACCCTGTTGCCCATCGGTTCCTGTTGCGCATTTCTGCCGCCCTTCGCACTCATTTCATCTAGCCTTGCACGACCTTTCAGGTTTACACTAAAAGATTGTATGGAGAGAGGTTTCAGCGACTTTCCAAGCGCCCCTCCTCCTTTGTTCCGAAGTCGACTGTCTTGGCCCGAAGAGTCTTGAGCAGTCGCCGTCGAATTGGAAAGTTCTCGCCATTACTACTGTGCATATTGCACAGTTCGATCACACAGCGAAACCATCCGCAGCTGACGCTATGGGGGCTGATTCAGCTGCCGCAGGAGGAATTGCTACAGCAGCTAGTTGTGCATGAGCTCATTGCTTGCGCTAACCATCCTGCAGACAGCACAAACAAACCGTACAATAGAGCAGAGTGCAGCATTCATTGCAGGGCAATGAAAGGTTCACGCACATTAGCTGTCCGTGTGGATTATGGTGAAGATAGTGACTCGCAACCTAAAGTAAATCAACTTGCGAGACAATGTGGCACTGATGTCGCCCATGCTCCAGTTGTCCATACACAGGTTCAGGATTCTGACCTTGGAAGCAGTGCGCGATGCGAATCGCGGGTAGCTTCGAGCAGATACGAGGTTTTCGTTAGCGTGTCCTGTCACGTTTGAGGCAGCCATGTGTGCATTTAAGTCTCTTTTTGGGAGCATATGTTGTTACATCTTAGTAGATTTTCACTTAGATAAGGTAATTCCTCGAAACTATCGCACTGAAAAGTTTATCTTCAGTTTGCCATGCGAGGTCCAATCTTCTGTTTTGAGAAGTGTTCTCATTGCCATGAATACTGGATGCCTCGTTATGATGAATATTGCTGTCCGTTCTAAAGTGTATCCATGTGTTGAATGTATTGACGCATATGTGTATCGGTGGATCCCAAGTTGGATTCCCAACACCAATGGTAAGTTTGCGGCAGTCTAACAGCCGTCACCGCCCGCGATCTTAAGGCAGGAGGTGGACGGGAAGATGGACATGACGTTGGTCATAATCGTCCACACGTACGTGAAGGCAATGATGAGGACCACGAGGATACCCACGAGTTTGCTCTTGCCGCCGTTGCGCCGCATCTCCTGCGTCTCGGCCTTCTGGCGCGGGATGAGCAGCACGAAAACCGTCGAGAAGATCTTGCACGCGTACGAGGCCAGGTACGCGTACGTGACCTGCTGGCGGACTTCGGTGTCGTCACGCTGGAGATCGGCCGTGGCGATGTCGAAGTTGGCGTCGATGTTCTTGGTGATGACCGTGGCGAAGGGCGACGCCAGACTCGACACGGCGACGACGAGGCCGTAGAAAGCGGCTTCGTTGCCCTCCTCCATGATCTCGACCATGCAGTAGGTGGACACAATGAAGCCGATGTTGGTCGGCACCTGCTCCAGCAGCGGCACGCCTAGCCAAAACCACTGACTACGAACGACGTCCCAAATCGTGAGGAACGTCGGGAAGCAGTCCACGAACACGACAGCCAACTCTGTGACCACGATCATCCAGCGCCAGTTCCAGTTGAGTCCCCACTGACGAACTGCCAGGAGCGACGCAATGGAGATAAAGGTCGAGATGATGGACGCGACGCTGCTGTTCACGGGCGTAATGGTCAACCAGACGCTCTGCAGCGGAGTCGCAGCCGTCACACTCACGTAGGCAAACATGTTGCCGAAGAACTGGTAGGCCAGCACTTGGTACACGACACGGTACTGGATCAGGTCGAACAACTTGCCGATCTCGACCCTCATTGAACGACGCTCCACGCGCTCTTCATCGATGCAGTACCAAGCCACAACGCCGGTGACGAACGAAGTGACGGCGCAGATTCCCATGAGACCCCACGCGGATCGAGCCCGCGAACGTGCCGCCGTACTCCTCCGAGTTGAGGCCGAATCCGACAAGAGCTAACGCGACGACGCCACCAACGTCACGAGCGACCCAGATCATGGTCTGCAAGTCGCCACGCCTCTTCTCGCCCTCTCGCTGTGAGAGCTCCACGAGTGTGCCACCGCAAGCCGTGAAAGACAGCACCATGCCCAAGTTGGCGACGACCATGAGCAGGATGAACTTGATGCCGGCGTCGGGGGCGTTGTAGTTGATCTCTGAGAGTTGTTCCGCAGTTAGTTCCGACTCAGTGAGCGACGCCCATGCGTTGTCCGAATAATACGGGTCGCCCTCCGGCAGCACCGCCATGACGAACGAGCAAACCGTGCACACTGCCCAACCGATGACCATGTACGGGCGACGACGGTAGCCGAAGATCGGGTAGCAATCCGTGATGATACCGAAGAAGGTCTTGAGTGACCAAGGCAGCGCGATCAGCACACTGGCAGAAGCCGTGGCAATGCCCGACATACGCAGATAGTTGTTCAGGAATGGGTACGTGAGACTGTACAGCACGCTGTAAACCAGGCCAGCGCCCGCGTACTGGAACAGGAAGCCGAAGTAGGTCTTGCTGCGCGAGTCAGGCGGCGGGCCGTCACGGAGGGCACCCTCCTCGAACTTGGCCATAAGATTGGGGGACTTGGTCTCGAGATAGTCGCCTCCATCTTCAATCTGCAGCTTCTTGCTAAGCCGAGGCGTCGACAGGTTCGACTCGCGTTGGGACATGGTCACGGTCTCCGCTCTTACCTTTTTGGTGGTGTTGTGCCTCGATGGAGCAGATTCGGAAATGGTCTTCGGAGCTCACCAAGCAGTAGTGCTCACGTTCGACTTACGGTACTTTATCGAGCCCATCCGAGCGCACTGCTGCTTCATACCGTCCCGCAGCCAGCCATTGACACAGAGGCGCATCGGTAGAAGTGTCCGAGGTCCTCTCGCCGAGAGTCTCGGGTCAAGTCGGCGAGCCGCAGTCGCGCGAAGCACACGCCTCGTGCCAATCACGACATTTCGCGGCGGTGAACCGTCACAACTTGACCCGCGGCGAGAGAGTTGCAGAGTTGCAGAGAATGGTGTTACGACAAGACAGGCCATCAGGGCGCTAATAAGTCGCTGCAAAGCTGCAAAGCTCAACGCGAAAGCGTTGGCTGATGTCCCGGGAGCGCCGACAATTGGAGTCGCAACCGAGGCGTCGTTGCTTCGGTGATGCCCTGATGGCGGGGCGCGCGCCTCAGCCCAATCACGCGTTCGAACACTGAGCGGCATGTGCGGGGCGCCAATCATGTGGACGTCGACTAGAAACAGCGTTGCAGTCGATGATCGATTGACTGACTGCGGAAATCCGTTGGTAACGTTAGCCGCCGGAACGATGAAGGAGGCTTTGGCAAAGCCGCTTTGCGGCCTGGGCTGGGGCAACGCGAAGGCTACTGAAGTTGAGTTCTTGCCTTGGAGTCCTCACAGCTCCGTCCAACTTGGACGGAGCTGTGAGGCTTTGTCGCTGACAGGCGAGTCCAGCGTGAAGTGCAGGTCCTGATATCTCCGGTCTCGCTGATTGTTGGGAACAAGGGGTATTATTGTGACTTGAATGCGCAAAAAGGTGGATCTCCTGGTTCGACGTGAGCAGTTTCCAACTGCGCGGTGATGCAACTTCGCCAGAGAAAGCAATCGGTTCGTAAGTCGAACATCCTTAGTAAGGATTCCTTATTAAGGTTAATACCACTTCAAGTGGTCCGTACATTTGATCTTCGGTTCCGCGATAAGCTTACCCGCTCCGTTGTGCCCCGCCGGCGGTTAGAAATCCGGCGGCAGACTACGGCATTGGAGTTTCACAGCGGGAGGTAGGAGGAAGATAACACTAGAGTGTGTACCACCAAAAAGGGTAGTCCGGAGCTCACTAGGCAACAATTTCAGACATCGAAGGAAATTTCACTCTCTCATGTGGTTCGTATATTGAATTGACTTGAGAAAACGTAAGTCCCTGGCGCTGACGATTCCCTATTGGTCAATAATAGCTGTGTTGCTGGCGGCATTGATAGGGACGAGCACATGGCGAAAAGCTGAAGAACGACAAGCTCCGGCCGCTGGGGCAAGACCGCTAATACAGGGGCTGATAGCAGTACGCTATCGTGCGGACTGTTGGGTTGCATGCAAGTGAGGTTTATTGAGTACTTAATATGTACTGACGTATTGGCTTTGGCGCTATGTAGACGTTTGAGTGCCGGCACTATGAGGCGCAGTAGTCACTGCTGGTCATGTCAAGACTGCTCGTGCCTAGCGTCGCTGCTGCTGGTCGTGTCGAGCTGGCGTGGGTTTTCTGCTGGTCGTGTCGATATTGCTAGCGTTGGTGCTGCTGGTCATGTCGCGATTGCTGGTGCCTAGCGTCGATGCTTCTGGTCGTGTCGAGATTGCTGATGTTGGTGCTGCTGTCCCTGTCAATGATGGGTGTAGTCCTCCTATTGCAGTTGCAAGTGTCTGTACCACCAATATTGAGGCTTCAGATGAAGATCGTGCGGCTGTGTTGTCTGTGACGGCTCGGCGCTTTCGCTGCTTGAACGGCAACGAGCGCGTGCTTGTGTCGTGGGCTTGGCGAACTAACCTCAGCGCAGTAGTGAGTCTGCGCTTGCGTTTGATTGGCTTTAAGTGTAGGGTTTGGTAGCCGATGTTGAACAAGTCAATTGCGTGAGCTTCATCGCAGATTTCAGGCAGCGGCTCGTTGGTTTGTGCTTCGATCCCGTTTATTATGTGACTCATCATGATAGACCACTCTGACAGAGTCGCTTTCTTCTTTGGTGTGTCTAGATCATCAGAAGAAATGGCCTTATACGGAGGGTAGCCGCGTCTTATATCGCCAAAATTCCAAGAACATTGCCGGTGTGAACTCAGCTAGATTGATTCCATCGTCTTCGTGAAAGAACCTTGTTGTGTCGGGGTCACTCAGGGTCTGCGCATACACCTCCCTAATCCACTTCTTGATGCCTCTTATGCTGCTTGTGTACTTCTTTCTCATCTCGTTGGAGATACAAGCGTCGCGTATTGCCCTCACCTCTGCTGCAGCGTCCTGCGATCTTCCATCAGCCATGTTAGTCGATCTTAGAATAGTTTTGGCCAATCGGAGCAGCGACTTATCGTCGGCTCTCGGTACTTACGAATTCTCGCGGCAACGCGGTTCTCGGCTGCCCATAGTGAATCGAGGTAAGTTAGTATCCACCAAGGGGCGAGGAACTCGCCGATTCCTGAAAACATAAGCCAATCCGCCGATGTTTCGGCAGGAAATCCCATATATAACTTACGTAAACGAGAGAATGGGAAAATTCCAAAGGGGACTCAAATCGAAAAACATTTTCAAAGGGGACTCGATAATTAAAAAGCTAGGATAGCTTTTACTTAGCCCGAGAAATCGTCGCTGGACGACACGCGCTCAACGGCGTGAGATACCTATGTAACGGGATGATGAGCAAAATGCGGTGCCGGCAGGTCCTTTCCCAGCCTGTTAGACGAAGTACGCTAAGGCATGCACCTGATGGAGAGGGGGATAAGCATGACGCTGCTGGTGTCGTGGAATATCCGGTACTATCAACTCTGTCCTACTTCGAAGTAATTAATAACGTTCTTCTCGTACATCGCGTGCCGTCCAGCGACGATTTCTCAGTGAGTAAAAGCTATCCTAACGTTAGCTTTTTAATTATCGAGTCCCCTTTGAAAAAAATTTCGATTTGGGTCCCCCTTTGGAATTTTCCCTCGTATATTATACATACAGTATAATACTTATTAAAATACATGTAATTTTAAGCACCACTTGGCTCTGAAAGAGTATCAGCTGCAGCTCATGTTGAGTAAAAACAATACGATCAACGCTTGCAACAGCGAAATTCCTGGCCAAGGCAAGCACAACAAAAAGCTATACCTACAGCTACCACGACCCCATCAAAACCCCATCAAAACCTACCTTCTAAAAGCGGGCGGTCGCCTCCCTGAGGGCCGTTCCGAACCGAGGTCAGATCGGGTCGCGATCTGAAACTCGAGCTCTGATTCGCGGAGAAAACGAAAGGGGTTGGGCTGTTTGTGCGATTTGTAATCACCGCGGGCCGAGATTGGGATCGCGGGGTCGCCCCAGCAAAAGCACACAACAGAAAGCAGACACCAGCGCGATGGAGCTACTACCGAGGGCGAAGAACGCTTCCCTCATACGCAAACGGCGTCGCAAGCTGTTGGCGGCCATCGCGACGGTTGCTGCGTGTCTACCAGGTGAGGTGGTAGGCTGTGTGCGACGCAAACGCTTGGCTTGGAACGTCCACAAGCAAACACTACTTCTCGAGGGACAGTTCACGCAGTGTTATAGCATGGAAGTTAAGTCATTTGAGAAGCTTCCGCTGCTGGTGAGACCGGCGCTCCTTCGCGATGAAGTGCAGTCGGAGCGTCGAACGGGAGCTGACCTCATCACACCAGAGAATATGATGCAGATGACCATTTCGTGGCTCGCAGGGAGCAATTACCACACGACACGGTGTCTTGGTGGTGTATCGCCTTCGGGTTTCTACGGCGTCACGAAGGCCGTGATGAATGCGCTATGTGAGTGTGAGGACCTTCGAATACATGCACCAACATCGTCTCCATCCAGAATGCAGATGCTTGCAGATGACTTCACGATGATCAGCAAGGACGGCATAATGACAGGTTGTGTCGGATGTTTGGATGGATGGCTTTGCCAAATTCGGGCACCGAGCAAAGAGGAGGTACCTGACGTCGCGGCCTTTTTCTGGTCACTACCAAATGTATGGACTAAATGTCCAGGCAATCTGTGACTCACTGTGTCGTTTTACGGGGTACTGCTTCGACTCACCGGGCAAGGTCGGAGACTCGATAGCATTCAAGAAGTGGTCGTTGAGTGATGACATCATGGCTCTGCCCCCTGGGTTTTACTGTATTGGCGACAATGCATACCCTTTGTCAAACTCATTGCTGGTCCCGTACAACAAGCTGTAGTTGAAGGCGAAGAAGCACTCCGACTTCAACTTCTATCTCAGTCAGCTTCGTATACGAATTGAAATGTCGTTCGGCCTGCTCGTGAATAAATGGCAGATCTTCAAAAGGCCATTGGTTGTCGACTTCTTGAACGTGAGCAAGGTAATCAAGACATGCATGAAGTTGCATAACTTTTGTATTAATGAGAGAGTTCAAGATAAAGACGCGACTACGGGGCAAGCTGCGGTGTCTGCCGCGTACCACAACATGCCAGAAAGCGCATACCAACCAACCGATAACAGCATCGAAGACGCAGACACTGACCTTCATGGTGATGCACGAGGACGGATTCTGCGCCAAGTGATCAGGGACCACATCCAAAATGTCAACTTACGTCGACCACGTACACGCTAGCCAACGTCGCAATGCTGATCATGACGCGGTAATTTCATCACTCCTCCAATCGATAAATCACCTCGAATTCCAACTCGCTGATGTGTGAGCGTTTTCTGCTTTTATGGGCACGCTCCAATAAAGTTGCAACATCGCCCTCGTTGTCATCCTCACCGCTCCCGTCTTCACGAGCACGAACCACTTGCACCAAGAGACTGACTTCTTCATTCGTGCGCTCCAGAATTCGCGACATCAGCTCCAGTTTGTGAGCCACCCTCTGGTCTCTGAGTAGCAGTGCTTGTTCTTTCCAGGTCTCTTCTTGCGTTTCACTAACCTCGCTATCAACAATATGGGCCATACTTTCTGCTAGTGTCGCCAACACCTCAGCTTGGGACGTTTTGCGTCGCTTCCGATTGATCCTTTTGCCCTGGTCCGTGCCTTCCTTCTGAGAATCGTCCTCATTATCGGCGTACAGATTGGCAGAACAGAACTCACGACCTGACCCACGTACTCACGCCACATGTGTAGGTAGTAAGCATCAGCCCTTCCATCGCAAAAGTCCCAAAAGTCACTGCTGTGGTCTCCAGACTTCTTCGAGCAAGCTTCAGCACGAGCAAATTTTCCACCAACCTCGCGCCACATACGTTGGCCGAGTGTGTCATGGCTTGCGAAGGATCCACGTCTTCGAAGACAGAATCATCCGAAATCACTGGGTCAAACTCGACGTCCGAAGCGGCAAAAGCCACAGCAACATCACGCCAGAATGTAGATCCTCCTTGATCCAGTTCACTCCTGCTAAGTTGATTTCCACTAGCAAGAAACGATTGAAAGAAGCGCTCGGAGAAGAGAACGTTGAGCAAGCGGAACATGCAGTTCTTTGTTCGCTTCTCCTCTTCTTCCTCTACGCGCCTCGAATTGCTGCGTTGCCGTTGAAGTAGCAGCTCCACACTAGTTTTGTTCTCGTCGTACGTGGTGAGCAGCTTCACTCGGTCATTATTGCACGTGTTCTTCTTGACGTTCAACTTGCGGGACGTGCATTCCAACCGCAGCTGGTCCAGCGTCCAGTCGACGTAGAGATCTGAGGTGGGAGGGCCAACGGGTTGCTTGCGCTTACATAGAAGCGCCGCACCCACCGTCCACTTGGTGCTCATGGCCATCGACATCTTCGCGCGCGCGGGTTAATTTGAGTGCGGAGCTTCAACGGCAACTTGCCAGCACCCACCAGATCGCGATCTGGCTCGGAACGGCTGGGTCGCGACCTGAGTGGGTACCCTAATCCGCACGACCCGAGATCCGATCCGACCTCGGTTCGGAACGGCCCTCAGGAGAGAAAATCCCACCGCACCGGCAGACGAACACTTTGCTTGGCATATCAGCAGGCTTGTGAGAATCGCAGTACTCATATTATAATATGAGAATGCGTAATTCCTCGATCTCAATAGATATTATCTGAGGGAAATGACCAGTTACGGGCCGTCGATCAATTAAGGGCCGCACACATTTGACCAATCGAACCATTTTATTGAATATGCATTTTATTGGCTAACTAGGTTCGTTGTTTAGTCTGGGAGATAGAATATCAGGCGTGGTGTTGGCATGGATGGAATTTTTTCATCCCCGCTATTTATTGGTATTCACGAAAGCCCGCGTACTCGAAGCTCTCGTCGCAGTGCATGGTGTCGAGTCCACAGTGCATAGGCTCACATATTCCCTTCGCCGATATTTAATTTGCGCTCGCAATCGTACTCAACCTGCGCACACTACACAGAACATGACTTCATCTCCCATGTACTCACTCATTAACACTCAAACTACTCGACGGCTCACACAACGTTTCACTCAACTGGCGCACACACTCAACACAGAACTTGTCTTTAGCTTCCATGAGCTCGCTCGTTCACTCTCAACAAACCCATCGAGCTCACACATTACACTCAAACTCAACGGGCTCACACACTACACTCTACACACTGAATATACCTTCAGTCCAACAAGCTGGCTCGTTCACACTCAACACATTGAACCTGTCGACTCGACACAAAATTCACTTTGTTGACCACGCAAAAATGTGTTGACCACACACTCATGTTGCACGAACGTTGTCCCAGTTGACGTCAAATAATCCTCGTTGGGCTTCCCAATAGCTAGCTTCGCTACCTATCTCCCAGTATAAACAAAATGCAATTAACCTATCCTCTGCTTGGTCCATAGTAAAATCAAAGAGGCCCTTAATTGTTCGAGGGGCCCAAATCGATGTCATTATTCACGGTGGTCTCTGGTTGCTGTTCAAGCAGCACAACCTCTGTTTAGCGGCCCTAAATATAGGTCGAATCGATCGCTTTCGATTATATAGTGCTCCATTTTCACATTGGATCGCGAGTTACAAAAATCACTGGTCATTTCCCTTACCGTATTAATATAACATCCCTGAATGAAAGCAGCATTACCTTCTCTACAGTGCTACGTGTCGTCGAATGGTTGTAACTCGCTCGAAGTAATTTGGAGAGTGTGGTTTGGTGGTGGGCTCCATCATGTTGCTCGAAAAACCCTCGGTTAGTCTTGTGATCGTCTCCAGTCAATCAATTCAAAAATGAATTGTGGTCTCAGCGTAAATAACTTCGTTAAAGTATTGAAATATATTCTCAGAGATATTATCACTACCGGTAGTATTTTTTACCCAGGCCTGCATTTCAAACATAGAACCCCCAGCTGCAGCTCACATTAAAGACTCATATAATATTATTATATTAGTCTTTTGTCTCAATAAAGAACAGTCCAAAACCTAAACCCTTTTGTATTAATAATATATGAGGCTGCTTCCGAGCCCCTGTCTATTAATATCTATGTACTGATCCTTATAAATAAATTACCTTTTATTATAGGCACTCGTTAGGTGGACCAACTATTACGACATAAACTGGTCAAAACTCCAAATGGAGAATACCGGTACTAGATTCGGTACAAATGTCTACGAGTTGGGATTTCATAGAATTGGTCTGGAATAATAAATAGTTGGTCAAATAAAAAACCAATTCAAGCCCAGAAGCACAGTAGATTCGGCGAGTGTTATCGTTTTCAAGTGAGGTACATTGAAGTCATTTAGCTGCGCTAACGATATCCTATGTCCGTCCAAACTATTGCTCTTTGTCGAAGGTTAGCTTATCTCTGCGTTCCAAGCTTTCGCTTCCCCGCTAACGCCAGCGGTCTTATAAGGCAGTCGGCCACTCCACCCCTTGTGTCGTGTTCTCCATTGTTTCCATTAACGGATCCATGTCTGTGACCATGTGTCGCATGACCATTCCCCACTGCTGTTAAAACAGTGAATTTCCCGTGTTCGTCGTCTGTCGACTCGTGTGTTGTTCGATTGCCATATTCGCCAGTGTATCCACCATTCTGTTGTATCCTCTGCTTTGACAAGTCCATGTTTGGATTGCTATGTTTTCAGTCAGTCGGCGGCATTGCCAATGTGTTGCTTTCAGATGGATTGCCTTCGGTGGTTTGCGTTGGTTGTGCTGCGCGATAACTATCGCATTATCTCCGATTACGTGCAGCGGCCAGTACTTTTGCTTCGCGCATTCTCGTAGCCCTGTGAGCAGGCCCATGTTAGCAGCACCGTGCAGCGTCATCCCATGACCTGCATAAGACATGTGGCTGATCCAACAAATGTGTGCGTCGGACGAGTTGAGCCCAATCTGCACAATTACCGCCCCACATCCGGTATCGCCAGTTTTCCCGTGTTCCCTTCCGCCAAAGAAAGTGCGTAGGTTCCAGGGTATTTGACAGGCACCAGTTGCACAGGCGAGTAGTCACTGTGGGTCGCAGTATATCGATAGTTGCAACCCCAATTGTTTCGGTAACGTCTTTCCTCATGTACGTGTGCGTAAACACTGCCATAGCCCGTTCTTAATTTTCGTTTTAATCCACTCGTGTGATATGCTGTCGTGACGTTGTTGCGCTCATCATAATGATTCACTCTCCAACGCCACACCGCGTGTAGATAAGTGGCCGCTCCCATGCGCCAACATCCTTCCGTTAGTTCTGTCACCGCCGAGGTTAGTAGCATGTCTGGGTCCAACGACGCTGTCTTGACCTGCTCGGCAACTGCCCATATGCCAGCAGGTATGGTGTGTAAGCGAAGGCCAAATATGGCTTGCTCCAGACCTGCAGCCTGCAGTCCCAGTTGTTTCCAGGGTTTCAGCATTTCCCCCTGAGTTTCTGTGCCGCTGCGCATTCCCAAAAACATGGTGCAGCGTTACATCTTGCAGGTGCACACAAGTGTCGTGTGGACACCCCGGCTTGCCATGTTTGACATCAAATAGTGAGTATGCGTGCAGCTTGAGTCGGTGCAGTAATTGTTCGCCCCATGGCCCCAACCCTACCACTCTCCGTATGCTTCTCCACGTGAGTTGTTCCAGACCGCTTGACGCCTGTGTGCTTTGCTGTGTCCACTTCTCATCTCGCCCCACTATATTAGCCTTGCCTCTCGCTATGCTGCTAGTTGCCACACGGCGCTTGTAGGTTCTCCGCTTCTGCGCCCACCACCTCCGCCCGGACCATAGAGACGAGCCGTCCAAACAGCTGGTGTGGTTGAGCATCGTGCACCTGTACTTCCGGGTGCATGTACTGTGTTAGTCGCCGATTCAGATCTTCTTGGCTAGTGATTGTGCGCGTGACGTGTTGTCCTGCCACTGTCGCCTGAAATCCAACCTGGACGTCGTCTCTTAACCGTGCGAGCACTATTACTGGATGGTCCACCGGCGACGCCGAGAATCTGACTTCGCTTGTGTAAATCCGTCGTGTTGCTAGTTCCAAATTATTGAGTAATAGTAACTGTGCAAGTTCCTGTCTTTGGTTGCATTTCTACTCTGTTAAGCTGCACTTGGTGTGCGCACATGTGAACCGGACGCGTCCTTTGACTACCCTGTGCCATGTCATTATATCTTTCAGTAGCTTGGGAGGCCTCTTCAACCCAGCAGCTGTGGTGAGTGACGCTTTGTCCCCTGTGCAGGTGTGTACTTGCAATGTATCACAGTCCACAAAAGGGATCAATTCTAACTGCAAATCAGTCCTGTTGTCTCCTGCTTGCATCGTGTGGTTCCCGGTCAGTTTATTTAGTAGTTCCAAACAGTCGACTGTCAGTACCCGACCACTCCACTCAACTGTGATGCCATTCAGGTCGTATAAATTCCTCACGTGCTGTCCCCTGTGGTCGTCGTTAGTTGTTTCCGGTGTCCCAGCTATCTCTATCAGTTTTTGCCAGTAGCCCATAAGGTCTTCCGCCTACTAACTCCGTCTGGTGCCGGTGGTACGTACTCTGGCGTGATATACCTTGCCGGTGCCAATCCTGGTTTTAGTTGGTGAAAGAACATGTCTCCCATGATGTGCATGTTTCTGGTGCCTCGCTCCGCCCATTTACTCACTGTAGTCGCAGCTAGTGCGTACAATTCCGCTCGTACGTCAGGTATCGCCATCCCTCCTTCTGATCACTCTAATGAGGCGAGGTCGCGGTCAACCCACCCTCTCTGTCCAAGGAGCTCAGCTGTGAAATTCGCATGCCACACGTAGTTTCTTAGCATTGTGTCCATTGTGTTGATTTGCGCCATGGTAGGCCACGCATGTCTCGCCACATACGTCATATTTGGAGTGATGATCGCCCTGGCAATACTACTACGCTGATCCACAGTCATGACTTTTTGGCTCGCAAGTATCAACCGTACTCGGAGCTTCTTAATAGCTGCGTTCCAGGATGTGTCAATTGGTATGCTGCTGCCTACATGTAGACCCAAATACCAGCACGCTTCGTTTGGATGTTGGTATGTCAATCCTTCAGGGAGTTTCTTGTTATGTGCTGGTTGCAAGGCGATTACCATTGTCTTGTCAGCATTGATGAGCAGACCTGAAGCTTTGCCGAATGTATCAAGATCCTGCATCAATCTCGGAATGTCTGCCGGATCCCTGACGAATACCGCTGTGTCATCGGCATATCCGGATACCCTGAGCTCAAACTTGCCAGCTGCCGACTGTATGAGCACGCCTTTGGTTCCTAGAAATCCATCTAGTTTGCGATAGAGAGGATCGAGCGCCAGTATAAAAAGTAGATGTGCGAGAGGGCAGCCTTGTCGAATACCACTTGTGACTTCAATCCGCCTTGATTTAGAACCGTTTGCTAGAAAACGCACGTGGGTGCCAGTGTGGGTAGCTGCTACGGTTTTAACAAAATTTCGTGGTATCCTTTCGCGCGCAGCACTGCTAACATGTATTCTCGATCCAGAGAATCATAAGCTTTCTTAAAATCGAGTAAGATTGCGGATGCATCCTGTTGCTCTGGGTCGGTGATAACCATGTTCTGTGCAGATCTATAGTTTCGTGAATGGTCCGTCCTGCTACAAATCCGTTTTGATTGGGATGTATGTTCTCCGGCAACGAAACACCCACTCGTCTGGCTAGTATTCGTGTGAGAATTTTGTAGTATGTGTTTAACAGCGCCAGTGGTCTAAAATTTTGCGCGTTGCTGGAGGGGCCTCCTTTTTCAGACAGAAAATATCGGCTTCCAGAAAGGATTCTGGAAAGTGCCCTTCGTCATACCACCTGTTCAGCAATTTTGCCAAGATCGGTACGAGTAACTCTTCATAGTCTCGGTACCATCCGTTGCCCAATCTGTCAGGTCCTGCTGCCTTTCCATTTTTACACTCCCGCAGTGCAGGGCGCTCTTCGTCTGCAGTGATGGTTGAGGCTATCGCTAGTTGTTCGGCACTGGGCGGTTTGGTGGACTCGTCCCACTCCACCACCTTCTTGATATAGTGTCTGGGCGTGGGCGCTTGTTGGAAAACGTGGGACCAAGCGTCAGCGAGTATGTCCGCTTTCTCATGTATCCCGCGCTTTGGAGCTCCAGGAATGGGTTCAAGCTTGAGTATGAGGTTGTCCGCAAATTTGGTTGAAACTCTACGGAACATGGCTTTGGTAGACTTTCCTGGCCAGTGTGTCGCTGCATCAAATCGCTTCCGTTGTTTGATATTCGCCCTAGCTGCCTTGCAATCTGCAATTACCCGCGACAACCTTGCTGCTCGTGTTGGTCCAACAGTGTCTTCCAGGGTGAGGCATTCCATATCCTCCGTGACTGTCTCCACATTTACTACAGCTCCAGCTTGCTCATCCCTATGACGCTGTTGTTGTTTGATCAGCCGAACGAGTTTCTGTTTCAACGAGTATCTTAAAACCCGCTTTCTTTCCCTGATACAGACTCGGGTCCTCCGCGCGATTTCAGTCTTCAAGTCCTCCCATTTTGTCGCTGCTTCTCTAGCTTGCCATGTTTGCGCATTCATGTCCGTAGAGAAGTCTACCAGCAACTGTTGCGTCGCTGCGCGGACCGCCGTCGCTGCGTATTCGGGTACCAGATGAATACGTGCAGGTCGTTTAACCAGGACAGGATCGTCTGGGGACCGCACGTGCAATTTGGTCCCCTGATGGTCTTGGGTGGCCCCCATAGACACAGTGTTCCAAGCGGCGACCCATGGCATCGTGGGTGCGGAAACATACCATCTATCTAATCGCGAACTGGCCGGCGCCGCCCCAGGTGCAGTGTACGTATAGGTGTGAGTATCCTCTCGATGCCTGCGAAGAGCTTCCCTCCCCCATTGTTGTGGTATAGCGATTGCAATTGGATCCAGCAAGCCCCAAACTGCTAGTAGCTCTCGTAACACTGGCGAGTCATGACCGTTACTTGTGTCCTGATAACTGCGATCCGCTAGGTCGTCCAGCGTACAGTTGTAGTCACCGCCAATCAGCAACAGATCTCCCTTTTCGAACTGTCCATCAAGCGTTCCTCTTACTGCCATGAAGTGCGGACTCCACAAATCGATCCTCCATGGCTGCGTATTTTTAAATGATCCGTAGGGGTCTATCAATATTGACACACCTCCTTTCCTCTCCTGCGACGGAGCCCAAAAGGAGTGTGTAGTTTGTTCCGGTCCGGTTCTAAAACCCCACCGTCCCGCATACATTTGCTGAAAGCGCTCCACCTCTCCAGCCTCGACGTGGGTCTCTTGTACGCATATTAGGTCCGACCTACCATGTGAGTCCTTATCTCCAAAAGCTTGGAACCAATTGTTCCTTGTCGCCTCTGTGGATCCGAACCCGTTTACATTTTTTGTGAGACGAAACCAAAGGTTTTGTCATCTTGGTGCAGTATACCACTTTGTTGTTTTTCCTGCTCTTCTTGAGCCTGTTTCTTTTTCCGTTTCACTCGCTTCTTCTTGTGTTCTTTGAAGAGTTGTCGTACACTGAGTAAGGCATCCTCCTTTGCTTCCAGCTTGTAGTATGCCGTCAGTTGACGTTGGGGTCTAATAAATGTGGTGTCCCTCCCCTCTGACGCGTCGGTCATGTCATTCTCGTCATGTTGATGCCTTCCATCGGCCATCCGTCGTCCCCTCTCTTCGTCGGTGCCATTGTCCTGTCTGAGCTGTCCTCTATTACCGCCTGATTGTAGTAGCTGCATGGAGGATTCGTCCTCTGCAACGGCGCAGATCGTTGCGGTGACGACATAAATCACCCGGTGATGACGTTATCGAGCCCGCGTCATCCCCCAATCTTGGCCCGATGGCGCTAACGTTGCATTGATCCAGTCGGCATGGTCGACCACTCCATGACACAATGACTTCAGAAATGGGAACTGATCGTACCATGTGAGTCTGGCCCCTCTTGTGGGTCTACCCATGGGAGTATGTATCCATGTGCTAACCGTATATGGCAGCACGTGAAGTATCCTCCACTCCGCCTCGGTGAGTTGATCAGGTTGCGCACGGCAATAATTTTGCGGCACCCATTGAGAGATTCTCTGTGGTGATCTCGCAAGTGCGTGCAGTGTTTCACGGTGTTGTGTGCTATCCTCACACGGGGATAGCCATTCAGTACAAAAGGCTTTGACGTTATCCGTCGATTGTGGGTCGTCGCAGCGCATCCACTTGTTCCAAGTAAACCTCAGCAGCCCCCATGTCTCGAGATCCTGCATCGACCAAGCTTTGGGCTCAAACTCTGGGTACGGGATGAAAGCAAAGAAATGCCTCAGTGCGAGTCCAGAGGTTAGTAACCAGGATCGAGGGTCCTTCGGCTGTGACCTCCGTTTGATTGTGGGGATGTCAAAATCCTCTCTGTACAACTTACACCATTTTCGATAGGCATCGCAGTTGGCTCGTTCTACCAAGTCCGCTAATGGCTTGTCGACTTGATCCATGGGCGCGTCAGCGCTGTCTCTCAACATCCTGAAATAAGAAGGCATCATGACTTCCCCATTTGCAGCCCTGGCGTGACATAAAGGCGGTTCGATCGCGTGGTCCCCTCCGTCTGTGTCCGCCTGTGAGGAGGCAGAGTACGTGCCCATCCCATATTCCTCATGGGTATTTTTTCCTCATTTGCCAACTCCGTCTCCCAATCTGCATCCAGGTCCTCCTTATCCAGCGTCGGTAGACCGAGTCTCATGTGTACTATATCCAATCTGAGTCTCATATCACACCTCTTAATAAGCAGATCGTTTACATCCCCTCTGTCAGCGAGTCTGTTCACCGTTCTGAGATCCAAATTTCGTCCATGGGCCGTGAGATCGTTGACGAATGCTTTCCACTTTAATTCTCCTGAAATCGTGGGCGTGTAGGTGGGCCACCTTCGGCTCTCCATTTCAGGTATAGTTCGCCGTGGGAGACTCCATAAAAATGTTGCTGTTGGTGCTTGAGAATCACGAAAGTCGGGAGGACGTGTAAATTCCAGCATCCTCGTAGATACTCCGTCGCTTGGCGGTCCGTGAGCACCTTCCCGTAACCAATTTCATGATCGGTCCCGTCGGCGAGTCGATGCAAACCATACCAGTACACCTGGACGTGTGCGTCGTTTTTCTCATCTGCATCGAATACTATGATTGGTTCCCGGTGATATTGGGCGATTGCCCTCATCTCGTGTGGTCCAGCCCAGAATGCTGCTGGTACTTTTGGCCCGGCTGACCTCTTCCGCGCTGCATCGTAGTGTGCATACAGCGCAGCAGTTGCCCCCTGGACAGACTCGTATTGAGGCCGCGCAGGATGTAGTCTAGCGCATTCCTGGATCGGATCGACCAATTGCAACTCCACGTCTCTTCTCAGATTCAGCATCATGAGAGTGTATGTGTGCCATTTTAAATCTGACGCATCATTCACTGCTTCCGCAGTGTTTGCCAACTTTGCTCCCGCGTGATTAACGTTGCTGGCAATCATGGCCAGGAACGCGCATTGACCATTTGCCGTTACCTCCACTTCCCGGCCATTGAAACTTGTCATCCATTGCCCTAATTGGATGGGTAGATCCGCATCTCCTTCCATGGTGCCCATTATCGTGTCTCCAATACGAAATCGTCCTGCGAGTCCGGGGTAGCAGGAACGATGTAATCCCCTGTGTTGCTGGATCCTCCTCCTGTTTCGCTTCCGCCCTCAACGTGGTGATTACCGCCGTCTTAGCTGCCGCTTTCTGAATGTACCCCGCCATGCTGGTCTGCATCCCTTAATGGCTCCTTCCGGTAGTCCCACCCCGGCGGATGTTTGCTTTCCTCGCCGTGAGGTTCTAGGAGTCGTCACGCCCATCTTCGCCCGTATGGCCGTGAGTGCAATCGATTCATCCACTGCCAGCTGCATTGGTTCGTCAATCTCACACGTGTTCACGTCCATTTCCGTGTTCAATAACCCGGTCAGTTGCTTCCCGTTCGTCGGCACGTGATGTGCCGATAATGTCGGGCCCTCCTTCTGCTCCTCGTCCTCAGAGTGCAGTTCCACCTTAGCGCTGGTATCGTGTCCGGCAGTATCAGTCCTGGTGTGGTCGTCGGTGTACGCGTACGGTGCGTCATTGTCACTACCACAGGTTTCCGTAACGTTTGATGCATCTGCAATCTCGTCCACTTCCATCACCTCCGCCCCTCATCTTCGTTCTCCGAATCCGCCAGCACGCTGTACTGGTGTGCTTCAAGCCGCTGGAACTTCTCGAATCGCTTGCTAGCTTTCGTCTGCGGTTTTCCTCCCTTACTGCGGCTCACCCGCCCAGTTGCCACTGTCTCTCCTTTCTTGAGCAGCTTTTTGTGTGCGTCCTTGTTCTTGGCCTCCGTGGCAGTCTGCGTCGCATAAACAGACGTTGGTCCTTCCTGCGGGAAGCTGCTGGTGTCTCCCTCTCGTTTCGCCTTCCGGGCCTTAACTTTGCTGGATTTCGACTGTTTGGGACCGTTTGTCCGGAACCCGTCGTCCTGATCGTCTAGAAAGTCTTCAGGTGTGTCACTTCTCTCCTCTGCGCTAGCAGATGCCGATTTCTCCTCCGTTTCCCCATGCCGACGCCATCGCGCACTTGCTCCAGTTCCTGTTGCTCCAGTACTGGCCGTAAAACCAGCGGTTCCGTACGCAGTGGGTGATGGTTCGTCAGTATTCTGACCAGCTCTTCCATTGTTGTCGCCTGCATCTCCAGTTGCGTTGGTGGTCTGATCTGTTCCACGTGGTCCGTAATGACCCGCGTGGCTCGCACTCTCATCTCGTTGATGCGAGATGCTGCCAATGTGCACTTTACAGACCCATGGCGTTGACTGTAGCAACGGGCACATGGCCGGCGGAGGAACTGCTGGAAGTGGTGGATGACGATGTCTACTCCCGCAATCTTGATTTTCGAGACCCCTTGAGTTGCTGCTGGGCAACCTCGTTGAGCAAAGCGAATTGTATGATACATGTTGTCGTAGATTTCTGACTGCTTGTCGCGCGCATATTCGACATCCAGAACCTTCACCTCCGATAGCTGCGCAAACGCACATGCGAGTGCTGTTAGTCCTATAGTTTCTCCACCGTACACCCGAATAGCATACTGGATTTCCAATTGTGCTGCCGTGTACACCCCTGTGCCTTCCGTTTCGTCACCTCGGTGAGTGTCTTTGAAAACAATGACTGCTTTCTGGAGACGTAGGGCTCTCAGTTCTCACCGCTCGGCAGCTGTCCTTGAGTAAAAGACTATGCTGATTGTTTTAATACCATCATAGCTTAAACGCTTGACATCACGCTGAAAAGCATGTGCCCAGTTTTCTTGTCCGTATTCGCGTGAAACAATTCCCGGAAGATCATAGCATGTGCAGCATCGCGATTTAATACGACTGTTGCCGGGATCGCTGCCGTGAGGTCGCATTGAAATTGGCCTCATGATAGTCTTCCATCATGGCTCTATGAACGCCTATCAGAGTTTCCTTGATGAAATTTGGGGGTGCGGTAGCTCCAGTCGCCCACTCAAATACGTCATCAATATGTCATTTTCTCTGGTTGTCCATCCTCTGACACTTTCGTCGCAGCTAGCTTGCGCTGGGGCCATGGCTTCCTGTCGCATAGATAACTCGTCAGCAGTCGCCCAGTCATACATGAGTGTCCCTACGAGCTGTCTCACTTGAATTGGATTCCACACCCCGTTCAGCATGTGAGATTTCCTGGCGACCTCCTCCGTGATCGGTTCTGGATTTGGCGCATGTGCTCTCACTCGGTCTCCCCATGTACCGTCACTGTTCTCATCGGCTGTAGCGATATCCTCCATCATTCCTTCCTGGCTGTTCCTCCCTAGTTCCGTTGTGCTTTCCGTTGCGTCCGTTACGCCAACTGCTGCATGCGCGACCGTTCGCGCCGGGCGCCTGTTCGGTGCTGCCGCAAGATCCCCAGCAATGACTCCGTTCCCCATACCGTCCTCGTTGTTTGCTCCTTGCTCATGCTGCCCCTGAGTGGGTATCCGAGCTGCCGTCGGTGTCGTCGATGGGATCCCCGGATCCGGCGGTAACGCGTCCATGGCGCTCCGTTGGTGCAGGTCCATCCGCCGCCGATACACGTGTTCGTTGGGCGCCGTGTCTCGCTGCTTAAGTCCTCGATGCTCGCCCACTCCTGGGCGACCTTTCCCTAACCGTGTATTTTTAGAGTGGGCCAGTGTTATCGCCTCCATAAGAAGGAGGAGGTGCCGGTAGTGTTGCCGTCGCCGTACGCGGACGAAGGAGCAGGTGCCGGGGAGTGTTATCGCCGCCGTGCACGTAAGAAGGAGGAGGCGCCGCCGTGCGCGGAAGAAGGAGTAAGTGCCGTTGAGTGTTATCGCCGCCGTGCACGAAAGAAGGAGGAGGTGCTGGCGAGTGTTGCTCCCGCCGACCACGGAAGAAGGAGTAGGTGCCGGCTAGTGTTGCCGCTGCCGTGCGCTGACGAAGGATGCACTGTTTTGAGACGTTTGTCAACCATTTAAAGCTTTCAGAAGGTACGGAAGCTCGGCTGCTTCATCTACAATAACAATGATCTTCACGTGTTTAGCGTCGGCCATCAAGCAATCCGTGCTTAACGCTTGAGGCATTCAACAACTGCTATGTATTATTATAACTCGAAAAATAGAACAAATATAACTTTGAATATAATATTCGGACCTATCAAAAATACAATAGATTATTTTTGTTGTCAGCTGAGAAACCTCGCAAGAGTGTGCTTTTGTTGAAAGAAGCAAAAACCTACATGTGCTATTGACAGCAACTCTCTCAACGACAGCTGATTCATTCACAGGCTGACATTCATCCCGTACAGGACATACCGAAAGAGTTTGTAGCGAATTTTCTCAAGTGCCGACCTGGACAAAGAATCAGTATCGGTACATACTTCCTTGTCGGGAGACAACAAGTACGTCGATACGTAGTGATCGAACCAGTGTGTAACGAGCACACCACAGTTGAAGCCGTCTAGTTGAAGCCATGCTCGATACATTCGGATCTCGAGCATATACGCTGGGTCAATAAGCGGCAGAAAGACAGCTTTTATCTTTTTTCCACCTCGTCTTCATGTTTCTTCTTGTGAAAAGGGTCGTATATCCAGATAATTCGCCTCTTTATATCGATGGTCACTCCACACCAGTGGCCGAAGTCCATATTGATGTAAATTGGACACAGCATCGCCAGCCCGTCGTGACACTTACTGAAAATGAATTCTTTCGTATCGAGAAGACTATAGCGCTGGTCGTCGGCCTCAAAATACGCAAATGTAGGGTTGACAACATGTAGTGTCGTAGGGAGTTCCGTGATGCCTCCGCAGCAATCCGAGTCGTGGCACTTACCAAACACTGGTCGCTAAGCCAGCCTTCGTCTCCAAATCGTACCAAATCAGCAAAGTCTACTGTCTCACCACTAGAATTTATAGACCCGCGCATATCAAGTGTCATAATACTATCCACGATTCGGTCCTGTTCATTTTGATCCATTGGATCGTCGAGAGACATACCCTTCCTTCGTCCACGAAATCAGAGATTTTGCGCCTCTGACCAGATTTGATACAGAATGCCATTCGTTCATGATTTCGATATCACCCTCTCGGAAGGTGCCGACGTTCAAAATCACCACGACAATGTTTTCCTGGGGTGGGGCGAATCCGCTGCTCGCTTTCTCACGTACAATCAAGTTTTGAATTGCAGTGATGCATTTATTACCAGCGCCGCTACATATTCAAATACAGTATAGTTGTTAGCACCAAGTCAAAATAGTTCGTTTACAATAGCTCCAAATTGGTGCGTAGTTGGTATCCATTGGTAAATAATTAGTACTGAGCCGGATAACACCAACTCACTTCGCATACACGTACCAACTAAGCCAATTCGGAAAGTGAAAATATGCAATAACTTACCGGGTAAGATGCCTCGAACGTTGGCTTCGCCAGTATTACCTTCACTGGAATCTACCAGTTTTGCTTTTGGGCGCTTGAACACGGCATCAGAGTGCATAAGTCGCAGTCCGTCGAACACGTTATGAATATCACAAAGTGAATGTCGCTTTTGTTGCACCACCTGCCTAAAATTTTCCAAGGTAACGTCTCCAATAGTAGTGAGGCGGTTCGCGAGATCCTTACTATCTTGGAATTCCGTTTGCCGCTTAGCTTTTGAAGGCTTGCTGCAATTTTGAACGACCGGAGGGGCGACTAGCCTTATTCAAGTCAATCAATGGGACGGGTTGTTTCGTTAGTACTGTCGATTTCTCGTTCTCGGCCCAGGGTCCTCTCCCTTTGTCAGTGAATATACTTTCGTCATTCATTTTCTTGTCGTCGACGCTGTCCCAATTCAGTCTTCGTTTAGCAATTCCAAATACATCAGCTTCAACACTTGATTTTCCAGATACTTCTTCAGTTTCAACACTTGATTTTCCAGATACGTCTCTGGAGTTCCCAGAACATCTCTTTCCGCCAACTAAGCCAACCGTTTTCTCTTCCAAGTCATCTTTACTTTCAGACATCAAATCTGGACTCGACGTTGACGTACTAGGACTCTGTGTGGGGTTTCCGTTAATCCTCGCGATGCGTTCGAGTTGTTTCAACTGCCCCAACCAGCGATTAAAATCGCATGTTCCTTTGTCAGCTACGACCTCTGCGATCCGCTGACATACTGAAAATGCTGATTTGTACTTGAAGTTGTGGGACATCGCTTTTAGCCTCGTATCTCCCACGTCGGCAATCGAAAAACTAGACAATAGCTCATCATTTAAGATGGAAGTATCAGGGTCATCGAGTAAAGCCCATCGCGGCGGGATTGAATCGTAGGGAATCGTTGGTGACCGCGATAGCTTACGCCGCAAAAATATGATATGACGGCATGGTAAAAGTTGCGTCCGATTAAAGACACAACTGCACGTGTTCGCATCGTATCAATGTTGAACTATTACAAAACAAAAATCAATTGAAAAGTCAGTCACCCCACATTAAAACAACTGCCTACGTAGTAGACTTACCGCATATTTCTGCTTTGATTCATTGCTTTCCAGCGTTTGAAACGTAGCTACCATTCCACTTGCTTCCACATTGTAAACGGCATGTCGGCTAGCCTTGTACTGTTCCTCAACTAGATTGCAGGCATGATGAGTGGTAATTCGGGCCAGCAGCACCATATCTTGGTCATACCGATTATTTACGCGATATCCTATCTTTGTAGCCTTGATTCTATATTTGTCTTCAGATGCCTGTTGCAAGAAGAGTAGCGTCTCGATGCATTCATCCATCGGCATGTGTCTGGTCAAGACGTCCTTGGCAGCCCCCAGCTGGCCTCAAGCCTATTGTTGGTATTATTGTCCAGGTGAGGTATGTTCCCACGGAGAAATGTACACCAGTATTCTTTGCAGGGTAACCAATTAGACGACAGGTAGTCAACGAAACCTGGTTTGGCTCGGAAGAGCTCCTTTAAAGCATCCAAGTAGTGATTGAACGACGTCTCACTTGACGCTCTGACCATCATTGTAATAAAAGTTTTGAGATGCAGCTTCTCAAAGTTTGAAAATCCATAGTCGCGCTTGCTGATTTCTCGTTTGGGATAATCGATAACGTGAAAGTGACACAAAAGAACCGTCGCCTCAGGAAACTCAGCTTCAAGCGTTGACAGCTCAGTAAAATCCTTATCAATCACGATGACTTTCACATCACTCCAGGTCGTGTTGTTACACTTGAATGCCAAGATCGCGCTCTTCATGTTTTGTCGGGACTCTCCATCAATTAACGCGTGTTGTGCAAAAGCACCATTTACGTACATGTCGGTAACCATAAAACTGAAAAGTCGATACCTGATACCACACGCAATGCACAATAAGCCACATCGTTAGAATACTATAGTTAGTATAGTATAGTTGGTATTCAATAGTTGGTAGTTTTGGTAACTATACCAACTCCCACGCCAACTCCCACCAACTCCCCACATACCAAATACCATACCAACTCTTGCTCAGTCTCATTACATACTAAGCATTCACCTGTTGATGTTGGCGCCATGCGTAGCATCAACACACATGACCTCTGGAAACAACCGTGCCATGCGTCTCATATGACATGTCTGAAAGGTAATGCAGCTGGTTAGTCGGGTGAAAACGTCACTGAAAACATTGACAACGTTTCCTGGCCCCTCGCTGAAGTCCTGGAGCAACTCGGTGACGCGAATATTGTCGTCAGGAGACGTATAAGACTGACGACGCATCTCATTGATCAGGTTGTTGATGTCCTGCGAAAGAATAGGTTTGCCCGACAGATCTTTTAAATAGCGGAGTATTTTCTTTCGCTTGGCCCCACCTGTATCATAAGAAATTGTTAGAACGGTAGAAATAACATATCACATTCGTCATAGGTCACGTACCCTGCCACATCGTTCGGACAACACTGCGAGTCGCTGGCGAAGTAATTTTCCGAGTTTCAGCGTACGTGTTGAACACGTTTTGGTCAATCTTGTGGTTATGAGTGGAGACGTGCGTTTTTACACGCACACGGAAGGCTCCGTCGGTATCTTCAAAAAGCAACGCATTAAGCTTTGCCTGACAATCAATGCGGCGTACAGTATGATTGGTACGGAGTCCATCTGATCGAGACTGGAACCGCCTGGCGTCTGTGCAATTCCAGCTCTTTGTGTAGTATCCTAACGATTCATCCCAAAGTGTTGGCTGCGTTCGACGCTTTGCAGCTTGTTGTATACGACTTCGGTTTCTATCTTTAATAGAATTGCTCGTCCGAAGTTTATACACCTGGAATGTCTCGTGCTGATATCTGAACAAAGCATTAAAACAGAAGTTAAACTACATGAACTATGAAATAACGAATTGTGGAATTATCGTAATCCTGTACCCGATGAACGCGGTTTCCATAGCGCTCCACGTGTCGAAGACCCCACTAAATGGAGTGCAGGGTACACATAGGTCAGGCTCAACCTCGGCCTCGCGCAAGTCAACATTTTCAGATTTGGGCGACGTAGGGACGGTACAATTCATTTGTTTCTTGACTGGTTGGCGCGCGCTATTGATTGGTTTTCCTGTGCAGTCTCATTGGTAGATAGGCCTTTGGCCTGTGTGTCGTCACAGACGCAGTTGAGCTCGATCTCAGTTTTCGAAGCGCGCCGAACACGCTTGATCTTCTTCTTCTTACTCGGGGATTTTGGGGGATGGAAATGGACGGCAGGGGGCCTTGAAATGTCGAGAAATGGAATACCGGTATGCGAAAAGTATGAAATTGATGGTTAGTAAAATACCGTATTTGCACGAGTACTTTTTACGACCATATAGTTGGTCCACGTAAGCACTTCCTTTATTATAACTTGTATATATACTGTATCAGGCGTTCTTTATTGAGGCAAAAGGCTGTACTTCGTATTACGTCTTCGTATTACCGGTACGAAGCGCAAGGAGCGTGGCTGTTTATAAATCTGCCAGTGCATTGATCGCGATGGGCAGCAGCTTGAGCACCGTCTTCTCACCGCAATTACAAGTCAAAGACGTGTTGGCGCTGTGTGAAGATGGTGACTTGCTACTCGCCCGCGAAAAGCTCGCGGACGCGGCTTGCGAATAGGAGTGGGTTTTGTCGTGGCTCGGGACATCCAGCGCATGCAGCGCGGTGAGTTCCCTGTCCAGCGCGTGACCTCTTTGCCCCGTACGTGACGTTGAGAGCATGGACTTGTATCGGTTGTCGAAGCTAAAACTTGATTTATTGGTTGCTGCGCTGCTTAGCCTGGACAAGGTGCGGTCGACCTCTTCAACTAGTTCAGCCTCGAAAATAGGCTGACTCTTTCCTCTCGTTTAGCTGCGAGGTGCTACTGCGGCACGAAGGAATATTGCACGTTGTAACAGTTGGGGAAAGTGGACTTCAGTTGTTGCCTTTTGAGGAAAGAATCGCGAGCAAGATGGCTCAAATTCGTGAACGAGTAAGGGTACTGGAACCAATTCGCTACGATACGCGCCCACTAACGTAGTTGCTGCAGTTTGCAATCCGCCGACTTCGCTACGACGCACGCAGCGAGAGTCTCTCGTCAAATTTACGAGACCTGGTACTTCAAATTGCGTCAGTTGCTCCGCTTTCATGGCACAGCTTGATGTTCCCCATTGCGACGACGAAAATATCGCCTCGATCTCCACGACAGCAACCAGTTGATCACGAGGCCGGAGCAAGCACCCTGACTCCACTGGTTCGGCAGCTGTTGAGGCAAATGCTAGAGGTAAGCAGCTCATTGCAAGGCCAACCGGAAGTTTACTCAATACTCATTGTGCAACGAACTGTAGCTCTTCTGTCAAGGATTGAAGCAATGCGAGACCAGTACACCGCTGCCTCATGACACTACTCGAAAACTGCCGCAACAAAACAGCTTTCCACTTCAGCCCGAGCGCGATAATGGCAAGAGCATCAACTCGTTGAAGCACAGGAATGCTGCTTCGAAAGCTGATGCCGAGGCTTCCACTGCGCTGCATGCGGCTTTGGAGTCGCTTGGGGTCACCGAAGTCTCTGCTCGTCTGAGTGCTGCGTTCGTCGCCGCATTGTACGAGGATATTCACCTCGTGGATCGAATCAAAGCGATGCACTGATTCCAGCTGCATTTTGGTCGGGCTGCAACGTACGTCTGATCTTCACCCCACCCACCGCCGTGGGCACGGAGATGGCTCTCGCCGGGCCAACACTCGAACAGAACACGTATTCATTCAAAACGAGTGGCTGAAGCTGTCAGCTTAGCCACATCCTATCCTAGTTTTCTATGCCTGCCTGCTACTTCTTTTGATTCCAAGGCTGCGTGCTACCTCGCCTCTTTCTCTCTTCATAACGTTCGCGTCGGTGGGATTCAACACACTGACACTACCCACGACTTCACACCACGACACCATCCATTCCATTCATCTGCTTGCCTACGAGGCCGCTGCATCCTTGGTCTCCTCGCCGGTTGCAAGAGTCGTATCAGCAGTGGCAGTGGCGGCGTTCGCCACAGCCTGTTGCTGGATCTGCAACTGCCGCGCGCGCTGGAGCTGCTGTTGACGAGCTTGAACCTGCGCCAAAAAGTGGCGGCGGATATCAGCACAACGAGGCACCTTGCACGACGCGTAGTCCTTAGTGCATTGGCGAGCGTGCGCGGACAACAGTCCGATAATGCGCTTGCATAGCACGCAGGGGCCTGCGAGGCGCTGCTCACAGATCGCTCCGTGCTTGAGCATCGCTTGCATGCGGTTGCAGTTGAAGAAGGTGCAGTTGGGCACCGTGCAACTACTCGCGTGCTCCAGCTGAAGCAAGAGCTGGGGGTCGATATTGTGGATCCGTCGTTTCTTGGCTGCATCGCCGTCGGAGGTGTTGCCGGTGGCGCCATTTGCTGCAGCATCAGCGCTATCTGAAGCTGTTGCGGTGGCTGAAGCAGTGGTTTCCGCACCTGCAGACACTGTCGCAGGTGCTGTTGATACCTCAAGCTTCACAGCTTGAGTAGTAGATGTCGGGGTCGCGACCAAAGAAGAAGTCTGATGTAACTTGCGCTTGCGAGAACTGCCAGCCTTCTTCCCAGTCTCCTTTGCGTGTTTCGCATGCTTCGCCCGTTTTAGGTCAGAGGTGCCCGCTTCACGCTTAATGGCACGACCTGCTGCACCGCCAGCAGTGGATACAACACCCTTGACCTTCATACTCACGGTCTCGTTGGACACCTCGTTGCCAGGTCTCGGTATGGACACCACCTTGAACAAATGCAGCTGATGCTCGTGCTTTGTCTTCGTATGGCAGGTATCGCAAAGATTAAAGACCGGGCAAATAGAGCAGTTCCAGCGATTTCCACTCAGCAACGTGGTCTTGCAGTTCGAGCAACTGAACGTGAAACCAGTGGTGCCCTGGTTGAACAAGTGATACAGCACCATCATAGACGAGTGCTTTGCGCGACGAATCTGGTCAAACTGGCAATGATTGTTCTGGCAGTATAACAGGAAGGCCTCCCGCGTATCAAAGATTTCGCAAGGCATGATCAGGTCGTCCAGCTCAGCACCAATATGCTTGGGCTTCTTCGACACCACAGTTGTGACTGTTTCCTTAATCTGCTCTGATGCCTTGTGGGTTTCTTCAGTTTGCTTGTCCTTATCCGAGGAAGCATCGGCTGTTTTCTCGTTGGCAGGAGCCAGGTCGCTTGATGCAGCTGCAGTTTTTTCAGCACTTTCATCGGCGGGTTTGTTGCACGCATCATTTGCTGCAGTGTCTCTCGTTTCGGTAGACACTTCTGCACCAACGTCGCTTAGTGCCTTGTCCTCAGATTTTCGGCTTTCAACCCCTCGGACTGCTTGTTTTCCACCTCCGATTTATCATCGTTCTTGACCTGGGTCTCCTCTTCCACCTCTTGGTCGGTATTGACAAACTTCAGAACTGCTTCAAACTTAATCCCCTGCAGATCTAATTCTGCCAGCTCGGCAGCGGCTGCTTTCTCGTTCAACGGCAGAATGCGCTCACTCAAGTCTTTGGCTCGCTTAGCGCAGTTACTAGACACCTCAACGCGGTGCAATAACTGCGTCTTATTGGAATCGTAGCACGAACCGCAGTAGAAGTAGTGATAATGACGCGGCGGCGAGTTGCGTGAGCTTGATGACGAAGAACGAGTCTTCTTGGAAGCCTCCAGCAAGTTGTTAACCGACGCAGGTGGGGGAATCGTTTTCAACTCCCAGTATCCCTCGTGTACGATGGGCACCCCGCATTTGTGGCACTTCGGATACAAGTCCACCACGAAGAAGTCATCTTTTTGAGGCTCCAAAATACCCTTCAGCTTTTGCATGAGTGGATCGTTATTGATCACGTTCTTCGAGCTGCTAGCAGAACGCGACGATTTACCCCCTTCTTCGAACGGGCTTTCGAAGCACTACTTCGTGTCACCGACGGTTCAGTTAAGCCCCCATTTTTACTGCGTTTGCTTTTGCTCGTCGAACCAGGGTCATCGCTCCTTTCTTCGAAGTTGTAGCCTTGACATCAGTCGCACTGTCAGTCGCGATGTCATTTTCATTGCTAGTCTCACTTGGCGAAGGCGATCGAGTAATCGGTGTTTTAGAGCCATTCGCTGGTGTGCTAGCGCCAGATGCGCTTGCCGTATTCCCAGGAACACCGTCGACTTGCCCCGGAGCACCAGTCTTCGTTCTGTTGCCGTTGTCTTTCTCTTCCAGTTGTTTGATAAGATCCTCAGCGAGTCGCGGCCAGTAGTCACCCTCGAAGTAGGGCAGCTCGTGGGCTGCTTTCTTCTTCATATAGTACTCCGCGTACAAATTGGAGACATTGGCCACAAGGCCATCATGCTTGGCTTGTTGCAACAGCTTTTGATACCACTGGCGCAGTCGCGCTGACTTCGGAATCTTCTGGTTTTCTGGCTTGCAGAAGAAAATATAGTCGTCGCCCTTCAGTGGTGGACAAGACCAAATATGGCATGTGTGGAAGCCACGATTCTTGCAATCCTCAAGGAATCCAAGCATCACCTGTTGGTGCATCAACGTGCGCAACTTCTTCGGTTGGAAGTAGTTCACCGAATCCAAATATGATACGTATACACGACCCGCGTTGGGTGATAGGGAGTCTGCACCATACTCCTGCACGTATAGCGTGAAGATCAGCACATCCACACCATCCAGTTCTTGAAAGACGCAAATGCATCGCGACCGATACGTCAGTTGCAGCGACAAGGCTGATGAAGCTGAGGCAGATGCAGCAGCCTTTTTGTCGGCAGCAGACATTGTCGATCGTGGACGTTTTAAAGACTTTGTCTGAGTAGCCGTTGTGCCGTTTTCAGTCTTTTTGCCCTTCCCATGCTTCGCCGCTAGTACCTTGACCATTCTGGGCTTGACCTGCACTTGCTTATCAATGCTGAGTACTTCACGAATGGTAATTCCAAACTGTGTGTCAGACGCAGACTCCTTGACACCATTAGAAAAGCCGATACTGTCGGAATTGCCCATGCTACCCATGCGCACGGCCTCATCCTTGCCTGCCTTTTCAATGGCCTCCAGCACACGAGTCTCAATCAACTTTGCCATGCGTGTGATCGGAAGCCGCTTAGCCTTAAGGCCGTTGTCTAATGACGGTTTAACGCCAGTAGAGCGTTGCTTTTTCACACAGATAGGACATACAAATGGTTCTTGTTCGCCAGAGATCGCGTGGTTGCGTTCATTGAACAGAGCGCAAATTTGGTGATACCACAATTTGCACGAGTCGCACTCTACCCATGGCTCTTCGGCGACCTCACTGTTTTTCCGCTTTACCAGCGACGACTTCTTCAACACTCCGTCGACAGCAACAGCACCAACACCCGGAAGTGCCACTTCTGTAGCAGCGCTTGATAGTTGAGGTAGAAGTGACATGTCGATCGGGCCTTCTTTCATCTGCTTGTAGCAACTTGAACACCAATGATGCTCTCCCGAGGATCACTGTAATAGTGTGTGTCTTCGAATCCGACCAGCACACGGACCGCTGCAAAACAGCATGCACGGAGCAAATTTGAACGAGTCCCCGCCACACAACTGACACATTTCCTCCCGGCGTTGCTCGCAACGCTTGAAAAGTTGTTTTTCCAGCTGATTTTTGAGCGACGCCAAGGACTTGTTAAATGAGGCGAGTAGCTGCTTCGCTGCGATATTGAACTTGTTCGTGCTGCTATTGTAGGCAATGCAGTTTTCGAAGACCAGACGCACATCACCGGCAAACGCCTCAACGCTGTTGTAGTGCTCGTTTTCCAGTCGCTTTTTATCGTACCAAGGTCCATTGGACACTTGATGATATCAAAGTAATCTGGGATATTCCACTGCACGGGATCAACTGGATTATTGAATGTCCAGCCATATTCACTATCCATGAGCTTTGTAAGCAACGGCATAAGCCGGCTCTTTAGCTCCACAATCGAGATGTGCCCGCAAAAGTTGAATCTGAGTGAACGAATGTGTTCATCCAGTTGGCCTTCTGTCATCGAGTCAAGGAATGAGATATCTTGGTGCGAAACATGGTGGTCACCACGCAGTTCCGCCGTAGTTCCACGAACCACAAGACCATTGTGCAAAATAGGCTGAGCTACTCCAGGCGTTGCAAAGGCTCCGTTGGCAGGTCCTGAAGCCGCCGCCGCTGCCTTTGCCTGAGCGCGGGCCTTTGCAATTTTTGCCTGCTCTTTCCGTCGCAGCTTTTTCTCTTTTCAGTTTGCAGCTTCAGGGGCTTCTTTTTCATCTCGTCAAGCAGACTAGACTCCTTAGAAGTTGTTGCTTCTACCCCAGCACCAGACTTGTGGCCCTGGCCACTTCCCCTACAGGCAGTCCCTCAGCCTTCGCGTTCGCGCCATTGTTCTGAAGCGCGCTGCCTGTCATTGCCTGCTTAGCAGAACCTGGCACACCCGAAGGAACCGCTGCAGTAGTAGTGTTCATAATCTTGATCAACCCACGCACACCTTCTGGGCACTGGCTGGCCGCCGATTGGAGTTGAGCAGGGTTCCCTCGGCATGAGTCGACCACTTTAATGGCTTTCCGTACTGGGCCACACACTTCACATATCATCTTGTTGCATTGCTTGAAGTGCGAAAGCACGTATCGTGACGAAATACAATGATCCGTTCGGCATTGGCGTTGATGACACTCACAGATGTGCTTCCAAAGAATTTTCATTCCAGCGCAGTACGGAAGAATACACTGCTGTGCTGTACACGTACTGGCGTGCCGTAGCATACAGAGTCGCTCTTGTTGCCGTCGAAGTACCAGTTGCTGCTCATTCTCGTTCATCGGAGGCCGAATAGCGCTGCATACATCGCACTGCAAATTACGGCACTTGCGAAAGTGCGATAGCAGCTGCCGAGTCGACTTGCAACCAAGAGTTGAGCATTGGGCATTTGCACAGCGCGACACGTGCGAAAGCAACGCTTTCGTGCGGCTGCAGTAATCAATTGTACATTCACCAGTCGTACATGTTCGCGCGTGCTTCAACTGAATTAGACGTCGCTTAAGCTCCTCCCGCTTTTGAGCAATTGACACATCGTTCATCTGAATCATCCCAGGTGTAACTCCATTCCCAGCCGATGAAGACGTTGGTGTTGTCGAAACACCGCTGGTTGGCACTGTTGTACCAGCCTGGATTTGGGCAGCGCTAACTTTCCCGTTCAATTGCTGTTGTTGGAGCTGCTGAAGCTGCTGCATCCGCCTGAGCTGCTGCATTTGCTGGATTTGCTGAATTTGTTGGATCTGTGGGCCCGTCAGATTCATTCCGTGGTACATATTTGTACCGGCAGTGGCTGAGGCGGCACTAATCATCGCAGGCGTTGGTTGGATCAGTCCAGCAGACGACGAAGTCGCAGGGGAAGCAACGCCAGAGCTAATGTCTGGTGGCATGTTCAGCAGGGCCGCACTAAATGAACCTGTTCCAGGAGCACCAACTATCGTCGGCGAAGCGGCTGTGGGCGTCACGTTCACAAAGTTGTTTCCAATTGCAGGGTTCAGCGACCCGGTCGGCGTTGTTGCAGCTTGAAGTTCTGATTCCGGCATGGATAGCGGCTGGTCATTCACTCCATTAGCCATCTCATCTGCCTCACGTTCCAACTCGTCCAGAATCGAATTTCCCGCTGCAGCTGCATTGCTGGAGGACGGAGTCACAGTTCCTGGGGTCGTACTCACAGCTGCAATTGACCCGGGGGATTCACTGCCACCTGTGACATATTCACCGGCATCTGCAATGGAGCTGACTGGCTCATCGCACCAGACACCCCAGGAAACGGAACGGCCTGGAAGTTAGCCCTTTGGTTGTGCAGCGCTGCTGCCATTTGCTGCTGCTGCTGTCTCTGAAGCAGCGCCATTTGCCGCTGCTGAAGTAGTTGAGCTTGAGTTTGCTGCTGAACAGCATCGGCAGACGCGCCAGATGCCTGGAGTTGCTGTTGCTGCAGTAGCCGTACCTGCTGCTGCTGCATTTGCCGCCTCCTCGAGTTGTCCAGTGCTTGTTGTAGCCGGGCTTTTAAAGTTTGCACATTGCTGTACTCTTGCTTCGATGGCGCACCCATGTACAGTGTGTGCTCCAGTCTCCTTGCGATCTCTCGTGGATTATAATTCGCGGAAGTCGGCCTGTTTGCACTCTTCATTATCAGTGTCAAGCTGTACACGATCACCACCAGCCCGCCAACGGTCAGTCAATCAAAATTCAACCGCCCACGCAGAACAAATTTCCTTTAAAACCCACATGATCCGAGCAATTTGCTGCCTCGCGCCTCGGTCAGCGTCTTTATCCCTCCAGTCCACCGTCGCGCCTGCGATTGCACCTGCAACCCCTCCTCCAGCTCCTGGGGCTGCTGCGGTGGTGGTGGCGGTTGCAACAGTAGCCATTGTGTTGGCATTTGTTGCAGTCATAGTGCTTGTACCCGTCGTCGATGTTGTTTCCGAAACTGGAGCTCCTGAAGTGCTTGCGCTCATGGCCTGTTGACACAAATAAAAGGGGAAAAATCCACACCGAGCCGCAGACAGACACCCCCACAGCACCATTAGGATCGCAGCCCTCTTCCAAAGTAGTTGCAGCCACAACAAAGCAACGTACGTTGCTCGCTGGCGTAGTAGAAGTGGAATCAGAATGACCAGCTACTGTTGGCTTTGGTGCATACTGAGAAACAGGGGGCATAGATTGCTGGGGAACGGACATGAGCTAGTTAAACTGACTCGTATGTCT
Source organism: Phytophthora hibernalis (assembly GCA_012656075.1). NCBI lineage: Eukaryota > Oomycota > Peronosporomycetes > Peronosporales > Peronosporaceae > Phytophthora > Phytophthora hibernalis. The sequence continues at coordinate 1,004,687 of JAAKBF010000159.1, read as the reverse complement.
GCTCCCAGTAGCTGCAGTGCTCTCAGCCTCAACAGTTGCAGTTGGCTTGCTCCTCGAAGGTTTTCCAGGCGTCTCCAAGTTGCAAAGTGAGTCCTAGACAGTTTTCTGGGGCGAATTCCTGCAGCAACCAGACACGAGATCACATCAGTTACTTACTCCACTCCCTCAGTATCATATATTCTCTATGTGTGGGGCCGCAGCACTACTCCGCAGCGCGGGTTCATCTCCTCAAAAAAATTACCGTGTCACACGGTAATTTACCGTGCGACGCCCTTCTTGGCATCAAATTAGAGCCCGGAAAGCGCTCCACGGCGCTCAACTATGACAATAGACCCATTTTGATTGCTTTGGCGCGCGTAAGGGGCTGGAACGGGCTAAGGCGGGAAGGCCCCTCGATAAATTACGGATTTCTTACCTCGGTCTTGTGGCGGCCAAAGAGGCGTTTGAGTCACGGTCGTCGGCTGGAACGCAGATGAGACCACGCAGATGATAGTTTACCGGGTTGAGGCGCAGAGCGGGGGCCGCGATCCGCCGAATGAGCGCGCACAGGAAGCCGCCGAGCGACTGTTGCTGAGGGCGGGCGAGTCTTCCGGCCAGAGAATTGTAAAATTTTGTAAATGCCCCCAAGGGTGGTGGGCCACACCAGTCCCAATCTTTCTGGTCCGTCTAACAACACATGTTTGGTTTACACCGTTGCCTGCGGCCCATATTAGTTGCTCTCTGAATTTCCCAAGTCGAATTTCTCAGTTCCAAGATTTATCGTGTGGTGCACACCACGAGAATGAAATACTTCGGAGAGGTTACAGATCATGGCAGACGGGCAGCGTTGTTAAAAACCCTCGATTTGACAATAGTTGGGGTCGGTGATTGCTTTTTAGGGGCGGATGGGTGAAACGGTAGGTATAATCCAAAATCTTCAAAAACCACTCTTTCTTGAATTACCAGACGACTCAAGGCCTGCGCCGCACTCTCATCGACGCGAATCAGCCTCAAATCCACTGAAAATTATAGGCTATCGTATATATAACTTTATTTGCGATTTATCCACCATTTTAATTTGCACCTACGTCGGAATTCTGAAAATCGTTACTGTTTATCAGTAGTTTAGTGCTAATATTTACAAAACATAGCATTTTCAAATTACTATTTACTTTAAATAGTACTATAAAAATCAGTTAAATCCCTTTTTCTTTTGGCGGGGTGGGTGGATTGCCCCAATATTCCATTATTCCATTAATCAAAACCCCATTTCTACAACCCTGCAGACGGGATGCGCGTCGTCCGCGGCGAAGTGGACACCTCGGAGGACGTCTCAGGGGACCGCGGCAGACGCGTTGAAGCGCAGACGGACTTGGACGCTGGAGACCTGGCGGCGCAGGCGCAGGCGCTGGCTGCTGTGCTTCTGCCCGAGCTCTGGGGCTCGCACTGCCACAAATGTTTCGACACGAGGACGCGTCTCAGTCGCTGCGGACGCTGTCGCACCGCCTTCTACTGTGCGTGACATTGGGAGCTGGTCCTGTTGCTGTTGACTGAGTGATTCTCCGCCATTGACAGGCTCGCGCGCGTGCCAGCAAGCGGATTGGCAGCCAGACCATCGCCACGAGTGCAAGAGGCTGGCGCAGTTGGCGTCGCTCGGACTGCGCAGCGATCAGGTAGTGGACGTGCTGCTGCTGGGACGCGTCATGAGACGCGAGGAGGCGGACGGAGTGAAGCCCCAACAGCTCGTGTGGTACCAGGAGGACGTGGAGGACCAGGAGCTGCTGCTGTTGGCGGCGTTGGCGCAGAAGCTCAAGCTGGTGGACGGTGAGACGGGACGAGGTCGAGCGCTGCATTAAACATGGAGCTAATGTGCTGGTGTTTGGTGCAGATTCGTACTCGATGGACGAGTTGCAGCGCATGCTGAGTCGGTTCCGGAACAACAACTTCTCCATTTGCGACGAGTTGCTGCTGGAGCTCGGCGCGGGTTGCTTTCCGCTGGGGGCGATGATCAACCACAGTTGCGAGCCCAACTGCGCCGTCACGTACGTGTGGTGTGGCGTTTTAGCCGACACACGCTTACGTTTTCTGCGTTTTTGTGGCTGTAGGTTTGTCCCCAAGACCCTTCACATGCAGTTCCGAGCGATGACGCGTATCAAGGCTGGCCAAGAGATCACGCAGACTTACGGTGCGTCTCCTACGACACTGTCTCGTGATCTGTTTTAATGCTCTGGTAACGTAGCTCACCGTGTTATGCGTGTGCAGTTGATGTTGCACTCCCACGCCGCGACAGACAGCAACGGCTGCAGCGAAAGTATCATTTCCTCTGCGAATGTGCTCGTTGCTCACTGCCTCTACAGCGAAACCTGGACGCCTTCCTGGATGCTGACATTGATAACGTTCCGCAAGAGCAGTGGGCACAGGAGCGCCAGGAGGCTGTGCAACGGGCTCTCAAGGAATTTAAGGACGATACGGGCCGTTTTGCTGCTGGTGCAACTAATCTTACCGGCCAGCAGCACATCGATGCGCTGCAAAAATTGCTCGAACAGCAAAGTGGTATCCTCCACCGCGACAACATTGCGCGGTTGCAGACCTTGTCGATGCTTTTTAGTGCTGAGATGGAACGTGGCAGTGTTGAAGAGGCGATTCGATACGGAGAGCGCGTACTAGAGTTCTATCGACGCGTGTATCACTCCAACCACCCGATGACGGGACTTCACTTGTTTACTCTGGGTGATCTGTACGGCCAACTGGCGCAAACCGGGACTGGACCAGAAAGCAGCAAGTCTAAATCAGCGGAGTGTCTGGCCGAAGCACAGCGTATTCTTCGAATTACGCACGGCAAGGACCATCGCTTCGCGAAAATGCTAGCAGATAGATTGCATAACGCACTACTCATAGAATAATTAGGCTGCTTTGTTTATAATGGAGTTGCTGCACGTCTACCTCGGCGCCCACGAAGCGATATCATGCTGCATCATTCGTTTAAGCAATTCTCTTCGGGCCACTCGTTTGATAATCACAATGCGGACGGTTTCACGGCATTCAGGTGTGATGGTGTCGATTCAATCACACGCAACCGACCCTCCTTTGCTGAATAGTCAACTCGATTCCGCTGCGTGACAAACACTTCAACCAGGTCACGCACCATAGGCCCAGATCGTAATTGCCGAGCTTTACCAAAGAAGTGCCATCCGTCCATGCTGCTCAGCAACGGCATCGCGACGGTTATCGATTGTTCCAAGCTTGTGTCCTCCTGCTCTTGGTGGGTTTCTCCTATAGAGCATGTTGGGTTCTCACTAGCTTCGTACCCTTCCGTTGATAACTGAATCGAGGAGATCTCGGGCTTGGTGGTGTCTGTGAGGTCGTAGACGACACGAAGACCGGAGAAGTGCGGCTGCGACGAGCTCATAGCAGGGTATCGGCGCAGCCAGTATGTAAGCGCGTCCTTCAGTTCGCGCATGGATAACTCTACGACCACGGCAGGCTTTGTCAGCGGTAAATACTTCTCAAGCCACTTGCGCGTGATAACAAGACCAGGAGCATTCAGTTGGTCACCTTTAATGTACCCCGCGTTAATAAGTCCGACGTTCGCTCCCAGCCCACAACGTAGTGCGTCTGCCACAAGATTTCCCATGTTGCTTTCTTGTGTGCGGCACGTGACACGTCGCCCATCCAAGGCTGCGAGAGCCACCCCAACGGCTCGAGTTTTCCTTGTGTCATTTCTTCCTGTTCTACGTTGTGAATGTATTTGTTCAGGATTGCCAGGCACCCTGGATCTTCAGCATATCCGCGGTTCAATAGCATATGCCATTGAAAGCCCACTTGGACCTTAACTGCGTGATCTCTCACTGTTTGAGGAGCCATCGTCGGTGAGGTCAAAGTCATCTCGACAGCTCCCAGCCATAGTGCATTCATGCCGGACTTGTGGATGAGCGTCTCACTGCCAGCTGCGCATGTCACCGGGAAGTGGTCGTGGCCTCCCAAAATGAGGTTGATGCCAGGAGCTTGCATGGCAAGACGCACATCATCAGCCACCTTGAAATGCGTGAGTGCCACGACAGCGTCTGCTCCTTGTACCTTGAGTTCCTCAATACAGCGACGCGCATGAGGTCGCTCGTCGTCAAAGACAACACTGGGTCAGCAAATGGGTCCTTCCAGTGGCAGTCGTCACGGCCCCAAACAATCCAAGCTGCAGTCCGTTGCTGAGAGGGACTATGCACGTATCCACCAGGCCAGGATACAGCTCTCCACTGCTAGAAGACCGCACATTGGACCCGAAACATGTAAACTTGGCGTCCTCGAGCAGGTCGTGCATATGCTCTGCCCCAAAGTCGAACTCATGGTTGCCCAGCACCACATATTCAATGCCCAAGTAGTTCAACACCTCTACCATCATAGCTCTATCACCACAAATACAACAAACATTAGACTTTTGAGCACAATGCAGCACTTGGAGCTAGCAACGCACCCTTTGTCTTTGCGATCCAGCTCCGAGCGCCACAGAAAGTCTCCGTTCAGCGTGACAATCACATGGGTATCACGTGGAATCCTCTGTTTGGTGATATTGAGCATCGTAGAGAGCTCTGCGAGTCCTCCGACGCCATCAGCGTCTGGAAACAGCTCGTATACGTCGTTCAGAGTGAGGAACACCACCTTCGTAGTTGTGTTGTGTGCATTAGGAGTCGATACAGACGCTGTACTCGCGAGGAAACAGGTTATTGTCTGAACAAGGCACTGGTGGGGTCGTATTCAACGCAGAAGCCTTCACATCGTCGTCTAGCAGCTCCGTCTTCGCCCCCTTCTTCTTCACCTCCATCTTCAAAACAATTGTAACAATAGAATATCACCTCAAAACCTTCGTACACAAATGTTCCCATAAAGTCACTAAAACACTCGACAATTATGAACGTGGTGGCGGAGATCCAGCGTCTGAACGAGCGCGAGCTGGAGCTGAACGTGCCGCTCTCGGGCTCGTGGCACCACAAGTACAGCGAGTCGGCCTGGGTGTTCGTGGGCGGGCTGCCCTTCGAGCTGTCCGAGGGCGACGTGCTGTGCGTGCTGAGCCAGTTCGGCGAGCTGGAGGACGTGCACCTGGTGCGCGACGGCAAGACGGGCAAGTCCAAGGGCTTCGCGTTCCTCAAGTTCCAGGACCAGCGCAGTACCGTACTGGCTGTGGACAATTTAAACGGATCCAAGCTGCTGGACCGTGTGCTGCGTGTGGACCACGTGCTCAAGTACAAACTGCCCAAGGAGCTGCAGGAGGACAGCGACTCGGAGGACGAAGACAGACGGCCGCGAGGACTGCCAGGTCACGCCTACGAGGGCAAAGAGCTGGCATCTGCCTTCGACCTGCACACGGGTGTGGACGTGTTCGCAGCGCCAGAGGAGACGCGCAAAGACAAGAAGTCGCGCAAGCGGAAGGAGAAGAAGAGCAAGAAGGAGGCCAAGAAGCTAAAGAAGATGGAGAAGAAGCAACTCAAGATCTTTGCGCAGGTTCAGAAGAGGAGACAGGAGCAGAGACAAGCTGAACAGAAGGAGGAGGACGCACAGCCGAGTGCGACTGGATGGCGAGGCAGGTTGGAACCATCCGCGCCTAGGTCAACAAGGGACGAAGATAGGAGGCAAGACGATGGACGCGAGAAGGAAAAGGACAAGAGCTACGGAGGTATGGGGCGGACACGCTAAGTGGCGAATATAGCTACATTGGATGCGTTCAATACCTGAAAATTGTGCAAGCAAGCTACGAGCAAGTTTTCGGAGCTCCTGCTAGCGTTAACCCTGCACATGAGTCCACGCTCGCCTATGATCAATGGATGCTATGCATTGCTTTCAAAAGCTACCTGGCTTGGGTCGCCTTGCTCCGGCGTGTCTGTGTGTGAACGAACAGGATACCGAATTACCAGTTCAGATCTATAACCTACTTCGCATTAATTATCTTGCTTGTGCAAGCATGATTGCCTACCTAAGACTATGGCGTTCCAACAGATCCAGACGTATTGTCATGCTTGTTATTGATCTCGCCGTTTTGAGGCTCTTGAAAGTCATACACCTGCAGCAAATTTTGCGCCTCCGATATGGCTGCTGCCCTCTTGGAAATGCCTTCCTCTTCTTCCATCATGTCTTCCGGTAAGTCGTAGTGCCGCTGGCCACTGGAAACCGCAACCATTGCTCTGGCCGGGTCAGGGAAGAACGACACGCCATTGACACAATCAGGTAGCTGGATGCTCTCATCCAGCAGCGTACCCGTCAGTACGTCGTACAACAGCACGCGACCGGTACGACTGCCTGTCGCTAGATATCTTCCTCCACAATGCAAATCAAACTCCACGCGCTGGTTCGAGTCAGCAACACGATTGAAAGTGTGCAGAATCTCATTCGTCGCGCGAATATCCCTGCAGTGGATACGAGCATCACAACGTGCAGCAGTAAACAGAAATCTCCCACACGGCGAAAACTTGACTTGCGAAATGCCTCGACCGTCATGATCCCGTAGTGCCAGCAGCTCTTCTCCTTCATCCTCCGTGTACACACACGTAGTCCCCCATACGACCCCGCCGCATAAATCTTGGAATGGTCCGGATTGAAGTGCAGTGTACTAATGAGTCCTCGTTGTCCTTTACGAGATCGTCGGGTCTTGGTCAACGGCCTCGCCCTGAAATCTCTGCTGGGCTGCGAGAGGTCGAAGAACCGGATCATCCGGTCGAACCCAGCAAAGAGCTTGGTGCCCGTGGAATTGAAGGCCAGACTCTGAGCGCTTGCGAGCTCGTCCAGATGGTCAAAAGCTCTGTAGGAAGCTCGGAGTTCGCCCGTGTAGGCGTCCCACAGATGCACCGGCTGGTCTCGACTGGTGCTCACGAAGATGCAGGAGTTGGGGTCTGCGGACGTCATGAACGGGTACCACTGGTAGTCATAGACAGTACCGCCTTCTTTGGCCTGTAAGATGCTCGTATTGCTGCCAGATGCGTCGTTGTTCATCTCGAAGAGGCGGAGGATGTGGTCGTCACTGTTGCTCAGCAGGCAGAGACCGTCGGGTGAGACCTTGACGCCCTTAGTGAAATTGTTGCTGCAGGACGCGGACACGGTGGAGAATTCCTTGCAGGCGCTGAACTGGAGATGCGGACGCATGGCGGCGCTGTGGGCGAAGAAGACTTGGGCAGAGGCCGAAGCATCGGTGGGGGCGTCGGACTCATTTTAAATGTTGCATTTCAAAAAGCGTAAATATTATGATACTTAAGTTTGCTCATATCATATCGACTATTTAAGAGATGATACTGAATGACTATTTAAATAGTACTTTATGTTGCGCCGATATAGTAAATCGGCGAATGTCACATTGTGAATCCCAGCTATATTTGACCAAGTCGCCAGGAAATCGACCGGCCAATCTGATTGGCCAAAAACTTAATACACGGTTTCCGTCACGCAACTCAAGCGGAGATCGTCGTTGCCTTCGCTGAGCTAGCGGTAAGAACTTGCGCAGAAACCTGCGTTCGACAAGCTAATCATTACATGTATAACATCTATGTATCAGCCATCTAACTGGAACCATGGAGGAGTCTACCACTAAGCAGCACGCCCACCTAAACACAGTTTTTCACTGTTTGTATGGTTTCTACTGTCTAGGATACACGCGGAAGGAACTTGCAAGAGTTTAAAATAAATCGCCTAGAACGGTTATTAATAGTAACTGGATAACAGTTTACAAGCGTATTGGAGCCTATCAGCGCGCTGACAATACCCCAGCCTGCAAATACAGTCTTCCATAGGCAATGGCTCTGCGAATTGTACGCGAAGCAGCCCCTTGCATACTTGGACGAAGCACAGGATGCTTTTAAACGAGTCCACCGTCTTTCAGAATAATACTACAGTACTGTACCCCAATGGGCAACACATCCATAGTATTATACATGTTCTACGTACTAGTAGCTGCGTACGGTGACGTAGTTCTCCACATTTCGGCGCGGATGCTTTTACTTCGAAGTAATACGCCTCACCCGACGTATCGCGCTGCCCAACCGTGCTCTTCACAATCGGTCGAACAATCCGCTGCAACCGATGTTGCTCCTCAGTTGATGGTGCTGCTAGGGATGCTGGAGACGCACGAGACGGTGGATCAGCGGGCGTTGACGCCGCTGGTGGTGGAGCTGGGTTTATATGAGTAGCCCGACCAGCGGATGTTGATACAGCTGGTGGCGCAGCTGGAGATGCACGAGTAGGACGCGAGCTTGAATTGACGCCGCTGGTGATGCAGCCGGAGATGCTTCTGAAGATGCACGAGTTGGTCGACCAGCGAGCGTTGGGGGCGCTCGTACGCGATGTGGATACGGTGACACCCGGATGTACGGTCGCACGTGGCCATCACCAGCGGACAATGATTGAGGAGGTGTTCCTTGGCGCCGCGCTTGACCACGCCCAGCTGCTGGTGAGGCACGCCTTCCTGGGCTTGGTCCATTCTGTCTGCGCTTTTTGTCCATTGAGATCTGACTCACGGAAACCAGTTTGATTATGCATATTTTATGAAATTACAGAGGGAGGTCGATTGGCTGGCGGTTTATTGAACCAACCGCCCTGTCCAGTTTTGAGTAGAACCCACAATAGTACTATACAAAGCCGTGACGCCTTGGCCTGCACCATATAGTAGCCTTTATCCCAGCCGAAACGCTTGTCCTCCTTCATTTCCTCGTGAACAATCGCATCTGGCGTCCCGGCAAACACGATCATTGGCCGCAGCTTGCGATCAGTACATGTAGCTGATGCTCACAAGAACACAGAGGCGCGAAAGAAGCCCGGCGTCGTGGCTATCATACAAAACGACGTAACGGAAAGGCTAGTCAATTGAACAAATTAATCACTTATTAAAATGACGAGCATTAATCGCATATTAATATACGTGCATTGAATAACATCAACCGTGCGCGCACCAACAAACTCAATCGTGCTGTGCGGAGTCATATATGGTTACCTTTTGTACCCACACCTTGAATACTGTATGTACCTTTGTATTGAAATTAGATTTTTGAGCAGAAAGTACTGAATAAATGACCATAAAAATTGTCTATGTGACTACGTTTTGTGTATGGTATAACATAAGTAATCCTGTACTATGACAAGACCTGGGTGGCTGCTTAGGTTGAATCGCACATTCGGCGTCCTCACAGACTGATCGAAGATCATTATTTGTAACTACGGTCACTGAGGCCTTGAACGTCATCGTTGGCATTTCGTAGCGTTACAGTAGTGGTCCCCATCAAAGGTCGCCTGCTGGAGAGCCACCCACGCAGTCGACGACGACCAGTTAGACGTATCGAGGGAAAGATTCTGACTAGGTCAGACTCCTTCCAACCTGAGCCGGTACAAAAGCGGTATGAGTTTTTAACCTTACTTTCAGTCTGTCCATTTTGCACCATCCACACATCCCAACAGTCTGTCTCACCGACAGACCGCCCGACCGTCTCCAGTGCAGACTGCGCTGTCCCGACGCCACGACTCCCCACCAGACCCGCCAGACCCGACACCTGACCAGCTTGCGCGACGCCGCTGCAGGCCGTGCTGTGATGATGCCCCGCGAGTCGTGATGTGGTGCTGACGTGAAGCCTCCAATGACCGTGCTGCCTGGTGTCGCTCCAAGGACCTGCGGGAGTTGCGGGTCTGATGACCCATCGCCACCGCGGACCCTGCTGTCGCGCATCTGCTGCCGCGCAACTGCTTCCTGGTCGTCGTTGGTTGTGTGATGTTTGCCCACGGAGCTCGTTGGTTGAGCACCAGGACTTCGTGCTGAGGGGTCCCGTCGTGGTCTACGTGCCTATGCATGTGTATACGGTTATTGTGTGTACGGTGTGGAGCACATGTGCACGCTGTGTTTTGGCCTGTCTACCCGTATTGTTTGTCAAGTAATACTGACTTTACTGGCATTTAACTTGTATGCATTGTCTATTACTATGTATCGTGCGTTATGAACGGCATCTCTCAGGTGAAGCGAAGAAATGTGGGTAGCGCCGCCTGTGGTGTTGAATCGGTAATGTCGGCATCAAGGAAGCACGCCCGATACTGACCGAGAAGGGCATCCCGATCTGCAGCGTGCACATATCTTTGACGACGGAACCAACAGCAACGGCTCGAGATCCCTAAGCTGCTAAGAATCTCAGTTTCTGCTCTTCGGCTCGACGCCAAGTTTGTGGACTTCTGCCTTGAACGTCGATGACGACGGATCCAACTTGAAGCCTAAAGGTAAGCACATCATGATATATGCTACCACTCGTGCAGGGTTGCCTTACTAACTCTGATTTGTACATGCGTGGTACAGCAGTAAATCACTCGAACCACACCGTGACCAGCGCTTTGGAGGCACATTTTCGTGCGCGCTTTGGCTGGCATTGCGCGGGTTCATCACGAGGTTGTGGTGTAGTTTGTTGCGTATGTGTGTCAATAGACCCCGCCTTCAACTTCAATGCTGCAAGTCTTTCCTCAACGAGTGTTTGGCGGAGCAACAGCTGTTCAAGCTGCTGCGACTGCTTCTGCAGGAGAGCGACCACACTGCCCGAAAGTGCAGCTGCTGTGTCAGTTTTTGCTCCTGCGGGTGGCTTTAAGGCAATGCGAAGCGTAAAAGACCACGCCAACAGCTCGGAGCCGCGTATTGCAAGCGTGTCCAGTGCTTCCTGGACGCATACGACGTAAGGGCTGCTTGGACGGTGGCACTGCATTTCAGGGAGCTGCTAGACCAGCGTCGTCATCAACACTTCCAGTACGTGGGTGTCAACGTTCCAAGCCAGCTCAGGAAACTCCGCAAACACCGAGAAGAGGACTTCTTGCAGCATATCGACGCGGTATTTGACGACATCATCCAATGTCGACAGGTCAGGAGCCGAGCGCCTGCCTGCGGACTCCACCCGCTTAACTGACGTTCTACTGGTTGGTCCTTGTGTGTTGTGTTCAACATGTAGGACATGTTCCGGCCCCACGTTCAACAACTCAGTGCGGACGAATTCGGCTGTCAGCGTTCGCGTGCATGGCTCCGCCACGCCTGACCGAGTGCGATGTCAGCCCATTGACGAGTCCGCTATCCTGGGCCGCCGGCAGTGAAAAACAGTGACTAACAACCTATTGATGTAAGCTTGTGCGCCAAGCGCTGTACGTTTTGGTTGTGGTTGTGGCGCTGAGGTGGTGAGGTGGTGAGCGCGTCATCCAGCTCGTGGTCGAGCAGAGCAATCAAGTCGAGGTCTTCGTCCTCACATTGAGCCTCGGTCGTAGACAGGAATATAGCAGCAGCAAATTGGGAAAAGATGCGCGCTCCTGGTGCTGGCCGGAGGGCGAGAGCGACGACGAGCGCGTGCAGCGGGCATGTAAATGGGTCGTTAGGATTTGAAAAGAGAAATTCCTTGCAGTGATGCCGTCTTCACACGCTTAAAACGAAGGAATATCATACCACCAAGGATGACCATAAGTAATAGTTAGTTTAATAGAATTTCAAAGATTTTGTTGTCACCTTGAAGTATTCTCACCAGAATACGCGCACAACCGTGCCTTCTCCAATTGCTCAGCATCGAATCCACGACCGTACAGGTATCACATCATGGCCACTAGCTCCGTATCCAGGTAGTCAGAAATAGCTGAAGCGGGGACATAGAGAGCCGAGATAATCGCCTTTAGATCCTTCTTGGTGCACGGAGGTGCTTGTTTCGTGACGCTCTGCTCCGGTCTCTTTTCACAGAATCTATCTAGCGTAGCTAGCTTTTTGAAACTTCTTAGCAACGCATTGTCTTTGCTGCGGATATAGATCCGCCAGCTAGTTCTTAATATTACTGAAGTAAGATAGAACAGCATTCTTTGACAGTGCTACGCCTTGCCTTACTACTTTTTTCCACTAAAAGCCACCCATATTTGTCTAAAATAACAAACACGTTTTTACCTGTGTTGTCCTTAGTGATGCGGTCGTGGGATTCCGCGAGCGTCACCTCCTTCTTCCCGAGGAAATCCTCGAAGGACTTGGTGGCCGTAGCCCTGCCTCGTTGGATATTGGATGATACTAGTGAAGCGACCGACATGACTACAAACGTCTTGAACCCGGAGTGGGGCTGAGCAAGTTGGAAACCTACGACTCTGTATTCTATTTGTAATCAACTTGAATTTTGTAAGTCATACTCAATATCACGTAACGATTCCAACTGTATTTTTGTGGAATGGTCAGATTGGTGATGTGCGGTTTTAGAATCCTTTCTATTGGACAAAATTAAGTTACGACCTATTTCTATTGGACATAAATGCAAGTTTGCTCAAACGCTCTTTTTTATTGGTGAAAATGAGCCATACAGATAAAGATTTTAATCTTCGGTCAGAATGGCTACTATGTCCTCAGGTAGTCTTGGTATCGGTTTTAGGATTGGTAATATTAAGGCATTCTTGCCTATTATCTTTATTAACCTTTTACAGGCATTTTCAAATCCTTAAAAATGCAGTCCATACCGTCAAAATTCCAACTGCGTCTGACCAGTTCCAACCACTATCGGTAAAAACCAAAATCAGTTTTGTGATATTTAGGGCCGTTCCTAATGGCTCATGATCCTTGAGGTGGTTTGGGTTAGGTGAGGCGTGATCCCAGTGTCTATTCCTAACGAGAGCATGACCTCAGGATGAACTTCTATACTTGTAACGACGTGCGGGGAGAGTTTTTCTTCGAGTCCATCATTTTTGAGTCGACCACCGCATTAGAGCAATGGAGCAACAACAACTGGCCAGTCCGTCACCATCAAGCAGCAAGTGGAGTGCTAGCCAAAAACTCGGTAGTAAGCGGGCCGTCCTGCCTCCAACAAGCGACGAGTACAGTCAGTGGACAGTAGATCAACTAAAGCTGGAGTGTACGGCCCGCAAACTCTCCGTCGCCAAGAGCACCAAGAAAGAAGAACGTGTTGCGATACTCACCGCGTACGACCAGTCGAAGGGTGGAATAGCACTTTTTCTTTCTAGACAGCGACTCGGAAAACGCTACAGTCAGTCTGATCATACCGACGAAGCTCGACGAACCTCGACGAACCAAGCACTGCGTATTTCGATTAATTAATGTGCTTTTCTCAGAAGAATACTGTGGGCGGTTCATCTCATCCGGTGATCAGCTCACGCGGAAGGAATTGAATGAAGAAGAGTCGCGATTTTGGAAAGACGTAGCCGCAGCATTTAACACGGCCAACGAGACCTACGACAGATTAGTATCGACAGACTAGATCAAATCACGGTCCACTCTGCAGCTAAACTGAAGTCGATAGGGAAGGAAGTGCACTCGGCGTTCTCGCAAGCAGAAGCACGCAACAAACTCTCCGGTGCTCACGCATAGTTTTGGAACTTTTGCAAAGGAAATAGAGCTGTAATGTGCCTAAATTTGTGGTGCGATGTTCGCGAAGCCAGGCGCGAATTTTGTGCCGGTGGTGTGTACGAAGAGAACGAAGACGATTCGATCAAAGAAGATGGCTCCGCCGCCGCTACTCGGCAGAATAATCGCAAGCGTCAAAAGATTGTGGACCCAATTTCAACTCTTGCTGATGTGCTCACCAAGTTGATAGAGACGGAAACAAGCTCGAAGTCTGAACTAATAACAGATCAAACAGCTCTAGCTCGTGTCCAGCGTGCGCGTATTGAGCGGGGCAATTTGACAGAGCGTCTAGCTGCTATTGACGGAATAATCGTGCGTCAACGGCGTGCTCTAGCGGTAGTTGAAGAACAGATTCACAATCACAATCTGAAGGGGATGCCAATAGCTCATATACGAGACGAAAAAGATTGATTGCGACGTCGTATTGATGCACTTCAAGCAAAGGCGGACGAACTTGAAGGTGAGATTATCGATGACTAAGTTGAATAAAACCTACCTTCGCGGCAAATTAAAAGTGCTTTCATCTTCAAAGACGCTAATGGCGCGCCATGTTGTGATCTTCAATGTGCTCCATCACAACTTGACGTATGTGCCCATTTTTCACCTTAATATGGTGTTGACCTGACACGTCAGCTTCTGTTGCTATGTAGCTGCAGTTTTCAAGGGCGTTGTATTCGTCCACTGCAGGAAACCTGTTCGATGGATAATTGTTCGCGTGCATACGGTCGTCAATGCAGTAGTTGTGCAATTGCATGCAGGTTTTAATTACGAGACCAGTGTGCATGTAGTCTACAGCAAGAGCCCGCTGAAAAGCTCGGTGCTTTAATTTCACAAAGCCATCCATCAACGCAGCCAATGCAACCAGTCAAGATATTATTTGAACTGATAGCTGCAAAACCAATAGCGGCCGCCTCCATAGCGGCTAGATCGTGCGTAGGAGCAGCGATGCGAAAGCGTGGTGCTCAGATATAGCCGCCATCACCTCCGCAAGAATGTCGTAGAAGGCCGATGTGCTGACGCCGGCAAGAGCTCGAAAGGTGTGATACGACCCCCTGCAAGCCACGATATGGTCATTTGCACCATATTCACCACCTCAATGGGTTTTGATCCCGTCCGACACATTGACTTAGCAGCCACATGATGCAGAGCCGGCGTAAGCAATTGAACTATCACATCGAAAGCATCCGCACTCATTCGGTAGTATCGTTTGAGCTGCCCCTCTAGTAGCAGTCGCTCGCGATGTGGGGCCCACTCCAATCGAACTCGGGGACGACCTTGGCGCGGCGATCTTTGCGTGCATGAGTAGCCACGATACATGACGCCAGCAAGACAATTGTATTGATCTTCATGACGATCGAACACTCTGTTGTGAGCCGTGATCCAACAACGGGTTGTGAGCCTTCCTTGGGATCACCGGGTCAGACTCGAGGGACCATATGTATTCTTATCGACCAATAAGATCGTGGAATTCGGGATCACGCTCCGTAAATGATCCCGTTAGGAACGGCCCTTAGCTTCATTTAGTGACATCGTACAACCAACCACCAATCACTTGCCACGTGGCTCTGCTGACATTCTGCGTTTGGAGCCACCCGCAAGACACACGACAAGAAGTGACCGTGGAGCCCGAGTGTCTCCATCCCCGACAGAAGAAGTCCAAAAACGCCGCGCGGAGCGCTCTCTCGACCAAGCCCTCGCGTATCGATCCAGCAAGCAAGGCCGTGGACCCCGGCAAGACTGCTGGACGAGACTGTGTGTGCGCCATCTGCTCTCGCCACGCGTGTACGTATGCGCGCCTGCTTTCTGTAGTGCATGTGGCGCTGCTGCTGCTCGTGGTGCAAGAGTACCTTTGTGTTTACCCGTGACGGTGCCTCCGGGTGGAGGAGCAGCTTTGCTGCGGGCCGGTTCGAATCCGGCCATCGTCTTCATTTAACTATGGGTGTCATTACTGTGTATTATTGTATGCAGGTTATTGTTTTGGCTGCAAACGTATGGAGGCAGGAAGCGCGGAAGCAGGAGTTGGGTCAACGATGGCCCCATTTGTAATGAGCTCGTGAAATTGGGTGATGAAGGCATCGATTTTCCCGGCCTTGTGGAGTTCACGTAGGGCCTTCAGTGCGGTACCGGCTGCAAGTGCTGACGACCCGTTTGCTTTCAAGAAGGCGAGCGTGCTTTGTTCTGCCTGCTGCCCAACGGTAAGCGCCTCGCTTTTAAACGCATTGGACGCTTCATCCAGCGCGAACCTCATTGGTAAGAGCAGCATCATGTATCCTACGGCGTGTATAAACTCGTACAGCGTTGTCGTTTTCTCCGATCGCGAGGCGTATACACGAGGATCGGCCGTAAATCACTCGTACCAGAGAGCCGATAATGGTTGCGAGCCCTTCTTATTTGGGCGTACGGCTTGTTGAGCCTGCTGGGCTGTCGGCGTGGTTGCTCTCTGAGTGGCGCTAGGTTGCTCGCTGGTGGTTGGGATATGTAACTGTGTGCGCAACTGTGCCTCAAGTGTTAACTGTCGATCTTCTAGTCGCTTGTTTTATAGGATGAACACTTCAATATGTTCGGACTGGCGCTTAACAAGCTGTAGCACCGTGGAGGAGTCGCAGCTGCAATCATGAGGAATCGAAGGCTCTGGAGGGGAACTGAAGGCAAGCCGGATGGTGGCGCTCCAGGTCAGCACCTCTGCTTCTCCGATCGATCGCGCTGCCATGGCCTCGCGCATCCTGCCGACAAGCGTGCAATTCTCCGCGAGTAGCAAAACGTCAGGCTGATGCAGCCCTCAATCTGGACGAAACTGGCGGAGTGCTTAACAGCGACTCTGGTGATGCACTACCGATGGTGTTCACAAACAAAACCGCTTGTAGAGCTTGGACACGGTCGCGAATTGGTGGGTCAAGTGCGTGGAGATATGGAAGACGGGCTCCTTCTTTCGGGCTCCATCCGCTCAAGACGCGGGCAACCCGCTGGTCGGCCCGCGTTGTACCCAGTATGTACCCGAACGCTTTATTTACACGGTCCAGCTGCCACCCACCGCACTCAATAATCCAGTTCTCAGCCAAGCTACCGTCGTTTGCGTGCATTGCCGCACCACGACGGAAAGAGTGCGAGGTAAGCCCTGAGGTAAGCCTTATCTGTCTCTCTTGCGCTGTTTGCTTGACTCTAACCAACAATCGGCTCACGTATGCACCTGGCACAGCTCGCTTGTTGGAAGACTGCGGTACGCCTTGCACTACCTCCGTACTGTCGTCTGCCTCGAGAAGCTCCACAAGACTGAGCTCTGCTACGTCGCTCGCGTTCGCAGCGCTTCTCTTCATGGTAAGAAACTGAGGAAAAATCGTTAGCTAGGAGCGGCTTGCATAGTGAGAGTAGCGGCTAAAGTAAACAGCGGGCAAACACGTTGGGTCCTTGAACAGCGAGATGCCCTGTAATAATGCTGTTTTGACGCGCTTGAATCTAAGAAATAATACTCCACCTAATTGGACAACAACAATTGAGACTAGGAACTTGGCTTAGAAAACAAAAGCTTGAAATGGCTTACCAGGTTTTACCGAGAGCTGCTTTTTCTCGAGTTGCTCTGCATATGAGCTACGTTCGTACATATATCACATCATCACTACTAGGGGCGTCCATATATATGCTGACAGCTGAGGCAGAGGTGTAAAACAACCGCACGATATTTTCCAAGTCTTGCTTGGAGCACGGGGGTGCTTTCTTTTCAAAAGCACCGTCCTCGCGGAACTTACCGAGCCCGGAAATATCTTTTTGCAGCTGCGGCTTTACTATTGCCCCTGCTGCGGATACGTATCCAGGAGCCAGTTCTTCACATTGCCAAAGTAGACAAGACACGTATTCGTCGAGCGAGCCTTGTCTGTCGATTTGGCCAGAGAATACGCGTGCTTGTCTTATAAAATTCGAAGGATCTTTCCAGTATTGTCACCACCGATTAGCTCGTGAGCTTTATCCAGTGTCACGTCCTCAGCCTCGAGAAATGTCTTAAAGTAATTAACCGCCGTAACTCTCGCCTTCTTGCTGTTGGCTGGTGCCAACGAGGCGATGGACATGACTCCAAATCCGCAAATGTCTGTTTCCCAACTACCGCCATCTCGGTCGGAAACCTCGGGCTATTTTTAGAGTATGCGGTAATATGCATGTTTGTATTGAATATGAAATGTTCTTAAAATATTCCAACTAAATATGGTCGGATTGGTCGGAGTTTGGATATGTTCGATCTATGATTGGTAGAAATACGCTACTTGTGTTAACGCGCTGGTTTTAGCAATCCTTGGCATGGCTCCCATACAAGTGGCCATTTTGGCACTGCGCCAGATTAAATCAGCCATGTAGATACATACAAAAATCAAGTATATCATTAGGATGGTGAAATTGGTACGTCTTGTTACCTTTCTTGACTATGACTTCAAAGCACCAGCGGCGCATTGATTCAATGAGAGACATTAGCAAGGCAGTAGGAATAGCTTCCCAAGCCTCAAACAATGCAGCCTTTAATGGAGGCATGCTATCGAACTGTATTCCAATAATTGAAACTCTCCTACTCATAATGGACCACAATTCCCTATCGGGTTTAGATCTGGTGCATTAGAGGGCAATATAACGACCACAGACCCCAGCGTAGATAGAGGCGTTCGATTCGTCCGCGCTCGCGCTCCATCAGCCTTGGCTTCTCCGTGGTGGGTGTGGGATGTTTCTATACAGGTGGAGGGGGCTTCCTCGTCCCTCGCAGCTTGCGAAATGACCCCACCAGCTCTCCATCCACGCGTTTGTACCTGTTATCGATACCATACCAATTTCACCATCCTAATGATATACTTGATTTTTGTATGTATCTACATGGCTGATTTAATCTGGCGCAGTGCCAAAATGGCCACTTGTATGGGAGCCATGCCAAGGATTGCTAAAACCAGCGCGTTAACACAAGTAGCGTATTTCTACCAATCATAGATCGAACATATCCAAACAGCGAGCGTCAACGAAATATTGACAGAGTTACAGTAACAAATAGGGGTGGCTGATTTAACCTGGCGCGGAGTGTATTGTTAATAACTGGTAAACTGTACTGGTAGGCACTGTTGACTCATATTTTTGGTATGGTATAATATCCACGCTATTCCAACCGAGACTATGCTGTGAGAATATCTGACGGGGTAATACACCAATGAGAACGGATTATTACTCTTCTTTTGTCCAATCATTGGGGCTTGTGAAAAATTGCAGCACAGCGAGCGTCAACGAAATATTGACAGAGTTACAGTAACAAATAGGGGTGGCTGATTTAACCTGGCGCGGAGTGTAGGTAGTAGATCACAGCAGTCAGATCGATCGAATGCTTTTGAACAGTGCGTGATGGCATGCATTGAATAGATTATTATGACCTATGAAGCCGTCCGAGAGGCTGCAGCTTCAATTTCTTTAACTGCGTCGCATGTAGTTCTCCTTCCTGTGAGAAATCGGAGAGCTGAGTTCTTCGTTTGCTTTTGACTCGTTTGAGAGTGCTGAAATCCGCCTCGACGGTGTGTGTACCGGGGAGAATGCTTGCTATGCCCAATACAAATTTTTTAGCGATCTGAACCTTGCGTCGAATTCGAAGTAGTCCCATGCTTTGTTGATCTCAAGCTTCGACAGTCGATCTACCTTGAGATTTAGTTCGTTGTCGATCAAGCTCTCTTCATTGAGATCCTTCCGTTGAGATTAAATCACACTGATCACGGTATATCCGTACGTACTGGTCAATCGAGTGTGGTGGACGAATAGAAGCGCAGAGAAATTTTCATCGCTAATGTCAACAACCTCTCTTGGGGTTGTCATCGGTACCGATTTGGGCTCAATTGACATCCGGATTGCTAACTGATTCACTGCATCACGAATAGTTAAAGTTAACTGGTTCTGTGCATTTAAGCCAATTCTTTTGTAGAGATTTCCAGCGAAAGGAGACGCGGAGTATACATGAATTTCTATCTTCACTTCACTCAGAATCGAATCACCATCCCGGTCCATTCTCCTCGAAACGGTTCTGTAGCGTAGTTGCGAGCTCTTTGAATGCCTTGAGTTGATCGCTTGATGTGACCTTCTTGTAAAGTGACCTTTAAACTGCTTGGGGTGTTTCGCGGCCCTTCACAAGGAACGAGCGGGCGTTATATAACGACAGGAATTCGATATCGGGTATTTTTAATTTTGTAGCCATCGCTCTCCCGCAGGCATTTTTGAAATCTTAACTCACCCAGTCCTTACACATAAGGCCTAGATTGTTGAACCCTGGGTATTGGGAATATGAGCACTGGTTTTGGGTCTTTTAAAGAAATGGTTCAATCAGATTCCAGATTTGAAAAGGGGTCCAAACTAAAAAGGATCTATGTGTCCACACCAATGTCTTTCAGCTGTCAATTAATTCCGGCCAAATTCACCATTGAATCGTCGGTGCCACGTGCGATTCGGCAAATGGCGCTCTCTGCTTCAAGCACTTCAACATCCGCCCTGTGCGCCTCCAGCGCCTCGCATGATGTGCCCACGACGCTGTCCAAGGACGACGAGGAGGCGCTGACTCTGCCGTCCGAGATGAGCGACTCGGCCGCCACCAGTGGCTCCCACCTACCGACTCCAGCCGCTGCCCGAGTCAACGCTGGCGCCTCCAGCAGCAACGTGTCGGCCGTCTATCGCTGGTACGAGGTGGAGGAGAACATCAGCGCCAAGAAGCGCGAGGAGTCGTCCATCGCCAAGTGCAAACTGTGCCGCCAACAGGGCAAATTGGAGCGCAAGACGTGCGTGCGCTTCAGCAAGAGCGTCACGTCAATCTGTGGCGCCACCTGAAGGAGAACCACCCGGACGTATACGTGAAGCACGCGGGCGAGAAGAAGAGCGTGCAGATGCACCGCGTCCTGGGCGTCAAGAAGAGAGGCCGCAAGAAGAAAGTGGCGGTCCCCACGCCCCCAGCCACAGTCGCGGCAGTGCTCGCTGGGTCGACGGGTGAGAAGGTGCAGACTCAGATGCAGACTCCGATTCAGGGGGATAGAGGACGCTCAACAGTGAAGAAGGTGAAGCGAGGATATCAGCCGACGCATTTGTTCCCAGACTTTCCACTGGGCAGTGTCTTGCACCATCAGCAAACAGCTCGACATATATCTGCTACTGTAGCTGGAGCAGACGCTGGTGGTTCTACTACTACTACTGCTGCTGCTGCGGTAGCGAATTTCAATCCGGAAAAGGTGCGCGAGGCAATGGGGTACCTCTGTCTGTACGAAATGCTGCCGTTCGAATTAGGTTCCAGTCATGCGTTCCGGAATTTGATGGTGGAGTGCTCGGGCGGTGCTGGTGGGTTCGTAGACGACTCCAACATCTTTGCGCTGTTTGCAAAGGAGATCGCGCTTGGATACGCCAAGAAGATGGCTGCGGAGGTCAAAGTGCGCACAGTGATGCAGATGAAGATGACGGACTTCTCACACCTCATGATTTCTGAATGGAGTACGTCGAATTACGCGGGCGGGAACGACAGGAATGAGGCAGCATCTGCGGCATCAGTAGGCTCCTACGTTCCTTCCAGCAATAATGATATGGGTTTCCTTGCGCTTTTTGCAGTTGGATTGGACCAGGAGTTCAATCCATTCCGTCGATGTCTGAACGTCTCATCGATTCGTAGCTATCGCGCAGGACGAGGTGATTCAATTGCAGCAGAGCTTGCAAGAGACAAAGAGTTGAAGAAGGCAATGGAACGCGTTGTTTCTTCCAGGTACATGCCGGAGATAATTGCAGTGGATTCACCCTGCAGCGAGTACCAGTCTTTCTGCTCGGATCACAAGCTCCATTTCTTGGAGAGTGTGCCTACGTTGCTGCAAAACATCATGATTGCCACCATTAATGGGGTCATTATTTCTGGATGCTACTGCCTTGGTGGCGAGGTGATAACAGACACAGGTGCCTCTGATTTGATTGGGTTCCGGAACAGGAGATTAGATAAGGGGAACATATCGAAAGCAGTTTTGCTGCAGTTGCAGCGGGGTCATCAAATGATGCTTTTTACGGTTTGTCGGCGGTGGAGATCGCTTCTAGTGTTCTCGAGGAATTACCGACCAGTCTCACGGGGCACACGTATCGAGACCTTATGAACAAAGTGATGTATCTGCTAGCACACTTTAAGCAATCACCAAGGTCTCGACGGGTACTACGAAGGTTGGCATTGGAGCAGTGCGGTTTAAACGCAGATTCATATGAGCGCTTGTTTATCGACTGCCTTCGAGATATGGTGATATCAGTAAGTGGGATCTGCTCAGTGCTCTCAGTTGTGGAGGACATGATGCCGACTCTCAAGAAGTACTTCTTGTTGCACAAAGACAGCGACTCTGACTTCTCCAAGTTAATCCAGTTGACATCCCTATCGCGGTACGAGTGGTCCCGTGTTCGCTACCTCACAGTGATACTGAAGCCTTTCGCCGAAGCCACCGCGAAGCTGGATGGCGAACAGTATGTCGTATCGTCGCTGATCGTGCCCTCAGTGTTTACTTTGATCGATAAACTACGCGAATTGCATCCGGCGAATGTTGAATTCACCAGTGGGTCGTCCAGCAATGGCCTTCGTAAAGCGAGCGACACGGAAGTGATGGAAGGTCTGCCAGAGGATATCGAGGCACTTAGAGATTTGGCTTTCACGAACTTGTCAGCATGTTTTGGGCATCTGTTCTCGGCCCCGGATGCTACCTGGAGCTTGGAGAAACGTCAAACGTTCAACCTGTTGTGGTCTGCTACGATATTGGATCCTCGAACGCGATCGTTCATTATCAAGGGTTCGTTGCCGCAACATGAGTTCTGGGAAATTGTCAAATCGGAGGCAGCGAATATCGCTGGCACCAAGGTGAAGGATAAAGAAAGCGGAAACGATCTCGGCGAAAGCTCAATTTCTCTTGAAGAAGATAACGGTCACCTCGACGTGAATGTGGGCAAGACCTTGTGGGACGACCTTCAAGCTAACCTGGCATCCTGTGCACAAGAGGAAATGCTGCTGAGTTCTGCCAAATCTTCGCTGGAAATCACCAAGTCCAGCAACTTGCTCGAAGTCGAGGTATCATTCTTCCAGGAAGAAGGGCGTATTGTACTGCGGGCCAACCCCTTAGAGTGGTGGCAAAATATGCGTATGAAGTATCCTTTCCTAGCGCGATTGGCACGCTACGTGCTATCCATCCCGTGCAACGTGAAGGTGGGCGACAACCCAGTCCTGTGCGATGGCGGTCTTGTGATGCGTGCGCCGTCCCAAATGACCGTGGTAGATATGTGCGACCTCCTGGCAGCATCGATGAACCTTCGTACAGAGAAGAATCCCCACTTTGAGGCCGCTAGCAAGCAAATGTGGTCGACTGTTTGACTTATTGCGTAACCTTTTTCCTTGGAATGTATTGCTGCCGTCTTCTGACTGCCATTTTCGCGCGCAGACGTTCTTTTGAGCCAACAACAACTGCTTCTTTGCGTCTAATGGGTTTGGTGTCTTACTCTCATCATCCCGAGTTGTAGAGGTCTGGGATGAAGGTAACACTGTGTTTCCGCGGTGCATATCTGAAAGCAGCTCAACAGGAGCTGGAAGGCTGTCTGCAGAGTGTTGTGGGGGCAATGGTTGCGGTGTGTGCGGTGGTAGTGGCGGTTGAGACTTGACAGGCGGCATGCGTTGAATTGGCGACTGCACAACACCTGACTCTGCACGAGAAGCTCGATCGCGTGAGAGGTTTGCTGTAGCTGCTGTCGTCCTGAAAGCTTGCTTCGTTTTAGAGCGAGGCCCTTCCTGCCAGACTCCGCCGAAGTTTGGCAGCCAACCCGACCATTGTCCGACTTCGATTGAAGCTCCGAGAAAATATATCGCCTCGTCTTGTCGTTCGCCTTTGTCGATGGTGGTGCCGAGACTGTTGCAGCCTGATCTCGACGGTTGCACTTCTTGTACTCCTCTCCCGTCGGCACCATCCACGGCGGCACGGCCGAAGTGTGTACATTTCCCACGCTAGAGCCCCAGGACACCAACCCAATGGAGCTGAGCCCTTCACCCCGGGCGAGCTCCGTCACACGATGCGCGAAAGCGGCGCTCTCTGTCCCAGTCTGCTGCGTTTCCGCATGTTCCTCCTTTACCAGTTGGTCAATCGTCCACGGGATCCACTCGGTCTTCCGCAGCTTTACAATGCCGCCGCCCCACACGCGCATGCCTTCATGTCGACCCAGCGGGTTCTGCAGTACTCCTTCCGTGGATGTAACGGTCTTGCTGATTTTCGATCCCGTCGCCACCTGCGGTCCCAACAAACCCTCCAATTTCTTCTCTCTCGCCACCACTGGTGCTTCCTCTTTAGCTCGTCTCCTGTCCGCCTGCACCTCTTGCAGCCTCGTCGCAGCAGACGTCAGGAACGCCACCACGCGCTCACCCGCAGCCTGGTCCACCTCCTTATCCTGATGTTCCCCTTCTTGCTTTCTTTGATCTTCTGCTTCTGCTTGTCTCCTGCTCATCACCGCCTCAAGCTGCTCCACGCAAGGCAACCGATGTGAGACCGCACCGCATCACGCCCCTCCGTAGCACGCAGCGTACCTCTCGTCTCCGCGCCGCCTGCAGCCACAGCTGAGGCCTCGTTTGGCGGTCCGCATCGCAGCGGTTGTGTCGACAGAAGGCCTCCACCTGCTTCTTGTGCTTCTCGCTCCCGAAATGCGCCAGTGCGTCGGCCGCAGCCCCCGAGACGCCGCAGAACACGCAGCGCCACCAGGTCGCGTCGTCGCAGAGCTGCAGGAGTCGCGTCGCCTGCAGGAGCAGGAACTGCTGCGCCTCCTTCTGGTGGCTGCGAGAGAAAACGTGCTTGCGCCACTTGACGGCGCTGGAGCGGCGACACGGCGCAGAACGGCGCCTCGGTCACGGTGTCGTCCGCCATGAAGTTTGCAACGGAAATCGGGTTTGGCGGGGTTACGTGTCGATTGTGTACAATGCGCGACTAGTCGTTCAGCATACGTTGGGTCAGTATGACGCGCGGAATTGACTGCGCCAGTTGCTGCGTCGTCTCGGTATCCAGATCATGGCTACATGCGTTGCACATGCGTTGCTCTAGGGAGTCTCTGAGAGAGGGCTCCTGTCTTGGTGTGGAGGTATCGATCGTTGGCGGTTTGGCAGCGCTGAGTAGCCAGCATTCGGCAAGGCATTTGGCCACACGAATACGAAAGTCACCTCCGGGCTGTTGATTACAGACTGTACTTTACAGTCTTGTCGCCCGTTGCAGTGTCTGTCGCCTCACGGTGAGGCTCACCTAAAGGCGCGACCGCTCCTTGCGGCTCTAGTTCGAACAGCGCCGCACCGCACTCTTTGAGACGTGTGTCGGCAGTTCAGAGCGACGGCCGCGTTACTGCCGCCGCCCCGAATGACCATCTCGTTGACGCCAAGAATATCCAGTCGTTTCGATCGGTCAGCGTCCAAAATGCTGGCGAAATGAGCGCCACTGCAGCAGATTTGGAAGAGCTGTCGGGCACGTCAGGCGATTGCGCACGACCGGCCGCGTTGGGTATTTGGGCTGCCACAAGCATCTTGGCGAGGTGGGGACGTCATGCTCAGGCGGAACTGACTGCCAACGTGACTGGGCTGTCCAGGACACGGTCTCTGCAACGGGGATTGTGGTATCATAACCACCGGCTGTTTCGATTGTCAATGTTCCCAAAAGAGTAGTTTACCGCCTCTTGCTTTCACTATTGTCCACTTAATACGGACCAGCGTCTATTTCTGATCGTCTCGACCCTTTTGCAAGTTGTCTCGATTAAAGTATGATCCGAGCCACGACATGTTGCTTTCACTATGCCGGCGCTAGAGAGCGGAACTCTTAGCGCAGACGGGACGAGGCCCCGAAAATGACACAACGCGCACACAACAACGGGCCAAAGCCAGATCAGCTCAACGCCCAACGGAGAAGCTCCTCTCGCCGTCACTCGCCTGCTTCCCAGTAGGCCGAGTATAATACCTGTCGCCATTGTGGGCTCCTCCACTTCCTCGGCGATGGACGTCGCGTACGAGCGGCCGGCGTCCTCCTCGTCGTACTTTGCGCGGCCGCCACCGGCGCACCGCCTGCTGCTGCGCGTGTACGCGGCCGAGGGGCTGCAGCACGTGTCCAGCCACGGCACGTACTGCAAACTCTACGTGGGGGCCACCGAGATGGTGCGCGGCAGTGGCGCCTTCGCCCGTCGCACGCAGAAACTGGGGTCCTCCTCGTCCACGCACAGTCTCGGGGGCTTGCTACACTCGCCCTTCACCTCCAGCAGTCGCAGCAACACACCGCAGCCGCCCACGTCGTCGTCCGAGGGGATCTCGGCGGTCCTGGCTCCAAGATGCGCGTGCTCAAGACGCAGGTGCAGACGGGCAAGAGGTCCGACCCCGTGTGGAACGAGAAGTTCGACATCCCCGTGCTGGACCCGAACGAAGACATGCTGAGCATCCGCGTCAAGTCGGCGAGACTCATGTCGTCCCCGCCATTGGCGCGTGCTCCATCCGACTCAAGCACTTGACGCTACAGGAGCGACGACCGTGGACCAGTGGGTCGACTTGCGTCGCGGCAAGAAGGACGCCGGCAGGATTCGACTGCAGCTGAGACTCGTGGACCCTAGTGCCAGGATACCGAGGCCGGAGCAGGACGACCCGGCAGGCACGCCCACGTCGACCACCCGACCACGCAACCACCAGAACAGCGACACGCACTTGAGCCTCCCCGCGGAGGAATCGCCCGAGGAGATTGCGGCACGGACAAACGCGTTCAAGAAGACGTCGCGACGAGACCACAAGTACCACCGATCGGCGAGACACTTTGACGGTCGCCCGATCACATCGACGGTGTTGGGCAGCAGCGACGGCAGCAACCGCTCGGCGAGTGACAAGGAGGACGACGAGAAGCGCTCGCCCACGACCCCGACGGCTTTGCGGGACAATAGTGCGAGCGCAACATCGAACGAGTCCATCGACGACTCGGAACCTGCCAGTGATGTGTCCGTCTCCCCGCGGCCTCTCCGCTGTCCAAGCGGGCGTCGAACGCAGACGCCTCAGACTTCAGTGAGGTAGAATCGACTTCGGCAATGGGCAGACCGCCCCGGACGTCGTCAATCCCAACAACAACCGCTGCGGTTGGGGGACTAGAGGCGTCGTACGCACATCGTGGCATGATGAGGAGATCAGAACTGGGTACGTGGTGGTTGCATCGCTGTTTTGTGTTTTGAAAAGGAACTGACGATGGTTTTTCTTTGCAGAACGATCACGGATGAAAATGGCCAGGATCTCTCGGAAGTCAAGAGAAGAAAGGAAGTCGCACCGCGAGGTGCCTCAGGAAGCAGATGACGATGATTCAGACCTGGACGAGTATGACAACCGGCATAGCGCGACTAAGCGATGGACTGGTAACCACACGAAGCTGAGCGTGCTGTCGAGCACCCTGGATCCCCGTGAGAGTTCTCTTATGGATTTTGACGATGATGACGTCGAGGATTCGCTGGACAGCAGAAAAAGTCGCTAAACCACGGGTCCGCATCGATTGCGCTGTCAAGCACTGCCACCAGTACACTTGACCCGCGCGACAGCTCTCAATTCAACTTTAGCGACAGTAATAGCGACGAAGAGGGCGATGAAGAGGAGGACGAAGAGGTGAAATCGGAGAGGGCACGCGAACAGCAGCGACAGCAGTGGCAAATGCAGCAGCGAAAGATGCAGCTCGCGGGTGTAAAGAAGAATCTCAGTCGTTGTCGGATGACGACAGTGACGACGACTCGGTTGGTGAGGACGAGGATGACGAGGAGCTGGAACGGGAGTCGGCACGTATGCAGTTTACCCCGACAATTGCCAGCCTCTTGTGCCGCGAGAGCATGAACGTCCTGATCGAGGAGGAAGATGATGAAGAGGAAGGTCTGGCGTCTTTCAAAATGAGTGAGGAGTTCGTGCCCATTCTCGAAGCGACATCTCCGATGTCTGTCGCGTCCGTGGACTGCGCAATGCGTCGGTCAAGTTTTGATTGAGCTCGTTCTCAGCCTTATTTACCCGCACAACACCCTGACGAGAGAGCGTGCGAAACTCAGCCACTCTCACTCATGGAGTACAGTACTTAATAGCGTCGCTATTCCGTGCTGCTGTGCAGCATACCAGCCAGCTAGTTGTCGAAGTCCGGTGCGCCAGTTTTGATGTATGTGTGTCGCCTGGCGGACGATGGTGAGCTCGTGAGAAGTTAAACTTCTCGCCCACTTATTATTTCGTAGATAGTATCTAACAGCCACCCCAGCCAGCAAGTGAGCATGCTTGGGCTGCAATTGCCAGTCGAGTCGGTCCGAATAATATTATGATGACCTTTGCCCAAATGCGCTGTAGCCATCTCCCTTCAGCGGTCGCGTCGCTTCAAGATCAGAGTTCAGTTGCCATTGTGCTGGCAAGGAGACAATGGTAACGGAAGGCCAGGCAGCCACTTGTATTCAGGCGAGATTTCGAGGCTTCCAGTGGCGGAAAAATCAGCGTCGAGGCATTGTAAGAAACTATTGATCGCCTCGAGTGCTTGCTGTGGAGTGAGCTCACCGAAATGTGTGTGTTGCATTGTGACAGAGAGCAGTAACGAAGCTCCAGGCTCTGCAACGTGGACGCTTCACACGGCGTGAGTTTGTAGAGCTGCGTGATTTTTCAAGAGAGCAGGTAATGCCAAGTCTTGGCATATTTGTACATGTGTGCTGTGGGCTCCATGGCTAACTGGATCGGTGAAATTCGTAGGATAGCTTTCAGCAAGCTACACGGCGTCGACAAAATCGCATCTGGCGAAATGAGCAAGAGATTTACTTCCTTCGGCACACGAATGCAGCGGATCTCGAGAGGGTGCGTGATTTTCAGCAGCAGCACTCTGCTAGGCTGATCCAACGGGCTTGGCGTGCCACGAACCAGTCGACAGCACCGAGGGAAGATGTTTATAGGACAGAGATACTCGACCCGAACGACCGGATTTACCTGTTCAACCCGCTTGGGTTGGTACCTGCGGCGTCCAAAGCGCGATTCGATCATTGGAGCCGCGATAAACAACACATGAAGGCCTCCCAGCTTTCTCCGTCTCTACTTTTGAGCAAAGACGAAATCCGTGCTTCTGCTTCAACCCAGAAGCCGCTGCCCGTAATTGCTGATGACGAAGCGTTTGCCACAAGACGGAAGTCAATTCAAGAACGGTTCGTGCATTGGAAATGCGTCTACTGTTTTGTTCATCTAATGATGGTTATGGTACATGTACTGTGTGCAAACAGAATTAAGCGTTTGGCGGCGCAGGAGAAAGTCAAAACGGAGTCTGCTAAAAAGCCCAAGACTCCAGTAGGCAATTATATGACAAAGGATCACAGGCACAAGTGAATCAGCGACGAGAGCTGTATGAAAAGGTTATGGCGCTGAAGCATAACACTGCGCAACGCGTACTTCGATACGAGCGTGGAACTCGTGCTTCACGACCAGATAGAGATCTTGTCAACGCAACTCGTCGCTAGTTGCGAGAACAGACTCAAATACCTCCAAGCGGAGACAGCCGAAGACATGACACTGTCTAAGGACGACAACCAGCAAGATAACGATATGGAAAAATGGGATCCGGTAAGACGCATTCGCGCGTGGAATCACCACCGTCGTGCTGTGTGCTCCGTGCTGGGAAAACATCATTGGTGGCAAACACAACTTGCCGGCGAACAGCGAGATATTCGTCGTGTGATAGTGGCGAAAAGCTCGTGGGAAGACGAGAACAAGGTTTGGATTTGGCCTCGGGGTGAAAGTAGCAACCAAGAGGCAAACGATGACACCGATCGAATCTGCAATCCTGCTTCGGTTTCTCCGTGGCCTTCAATGGAGATTCACAACTTCTTAGTTGGAAACCATGGCCCAAATGAACAGCAGCGTCAGTCGTCGAAGCTTGTTAATGACGATGAGGCATCGGAGTGGTGGCGAGCACATTGCACACAATCACATTTGGCTACCAACGGGGCTCTGCTTTTGCAAAATCCTTACAGCGCCGAGTTCAGTAACAATCTCACCAACGAAGGCGACATCTACCCAGTCTGTACATCGGAGGTGGTAGCAAATCGAGACTTGTATGAGCTTCAACAGCGCGCAAAGAGTGCCGCGCGTACGAAGAGCCTAGAATGTGATGTTAAGCAGCGGATGAAATCCTTGACAGCGCAAATTGAGCGGCGTGTGCATGAGATGGAAGTTCAAGTCGAGGCCAACACGCAATTGGTGCTGGAAAATGCGCGGCGCAAGAAGGAACAGCGTGCACGCATTACACATGAGCAGCTGGCAGCAATGACGATTCAGCGGCATGCGCGTGGGATGCAAGGACGACAATGTGCTCGTGAACGGCGTGCTGAGTTCTTCGTGATGGTACGTGGACGTGCTATTCGCCGCGGGAGGTGCGAGGAATGTGGCGACGAACGTGCTGTACTCGAGTGTCAGCAGTGTCAAGAGAGCTTGCACTTTTGCCCCATGTGCTGGGTGCACGTGCACTCGACAAGAAGACGGAAGACTCACGTGGCGATACCTATGACGACTGTTGTAGCTCCTTCACAAGAAAACGGAAGAACGAAACCTCAAACCTTCGTGGAAGCAACTGTCAACGCGGGCAAAGCGACGATCGCTAGTGTTGAAAATAATGCGGCTCCTAGGCTACGATCACTTCCATCACCACACAAACGGAGCTCGACTCGATCAGCCGAACCTGCTCCTACCGAATTGAAAGGCCCCTTGATTGACACCAACATTCGCAGTGCAAAGTTCTTGAAGGAGAACATTGTTCGAAGCACAGAAACAACAAAAGCTACCGACCTGCGAAAGAGTTCGACGCCTGAACTAGCGGAGGCCTGTGCGTCAGCACGTCAAGTGAGGGCGAAAGTTCCGCAGGCATCATTGCCAGGAGACAAAATTGGAGTTGCTCCTGTGCGAAATTGTGATGCGGTGGCAGCGACGGAGGGTGCTCAAGACTTCCTGGCTCAGGAAAGCTCAGAAGACGGCAATGAAATAGACTTTTCATGTATGGATGGCGATGGTGCATCGATGATCGAAGTTCCCTTGGAAGAGCATCAGACACCCATCGAGTCAACGCAAGGTGTTGAAGCACCAGCTAACGTTGTGCAACCAATAGAACCAGAACCAGTGGAGTTGTCGTCAGAGTCGTGCTCTGTGCCTGCTCCAGAAGAGAGACTAAACTCTGGCGAGTTGCCGCCAGACATGTCAATATCAACTGCGGCCGATGCAGCCATGACGAACTCGGAAGAGCAGGAAGCAGAGCATATTGAGGTATACCCGGATAATCGCGCTAGTTTGAAGAGCAACGAGTCTTCCACCGAAGATCAACGCGTTGGGAGCACCACGGAGACTTCGCTCACTGAAGTGAACGAGCCCAAAAACGACTCCGTTGAAGTTGCAACAGAAACTGACACCATATCAAGCGTCGAATTGCCCACGTCAACTCAATCAAGTGAGGCTCAGGAGATGTCCGTGATGACACAACAAGTCAGTGATGTGAGCTCCACCGAATCAGCGGCACATGACGATACGTCTCCTTCCGGGGATCGACTGCAGAAGCTGATTCATTATACCCAAGCGGTCAAGCGCAAAGCGTCTTGCCGGAAACCTAAGACTACAGCATCAACAAAGGTGGCATCGATAGACAGTAGATCAAAACCGGGTCAGAACGAGAGCGAAATGGCTGGGCTGGTCAGCTAAATATCTACGTTAACCGTTGATCACCCTCGCTGTGTCCTCCTCCTCAGCAGCACCACTGCGTCTAACACTTCTTCACCGCCGTGTACCCCTCCACACCCAATCAGGCAGACGCCTCCTTGGCTGCCTTCTCTGCATCCTTCTCCGCCAGCACCTTCTTGAAGCGGTTCACCTGCGAAGCAAAGGCCTGGTTGCACTTGTCCGTAAACGGCATGCGCATGTCGTAGGCGTCTTCCCGTCGGCGTAGTATCCCTTCTCAATGTCGTACACCCTGTCACACAGTACCATATCCACTTAGAAACCAACCAAAACCACCCACCGCAGATACAGCACGTACTGGTACTTGAGTGTCTTGCGGTACAAGTGAATTGCTGCCACGTTGCCCTCACGAACGTGCAGCGACACGTACTCGGCGTTAAAGCTCTCCACCATGGCGCGTTCTGCAGCAGCAGCAACATAACAATAAGTCAACATCTCGTCTCCCAGTAAGACGGCAATGAACAACGCACGAGCAGCCTTCATGAGCTTGGTGGCGAGACCGCACTTGCGATGGGTACGTAGCACCGCGAGCGACGTGATGTGGCCGTGCGGCACGGACGCCTCCTCCTCCCTGCAGTTAATTAACAACTATCAGCGCCTTGAACCTTAACAGTCTGTTGCAAGAGCCTCACATCTTGGCCAGCACGTAGCCCACGATCTTGCCGCCGCGCTCCTCGGCCACGTAGAGCAGCTGGGGCCACGTCATGATGTGGTAGTAGTAGTACTTCATCTGGTAGTTCTCCGGCAGGCACCAGAGGTTCGAGTTCTGCACCTGCAGCAAGTCGTCTGCCTATACAAGTGGGAGGGATACAAAATCAGTCTTCATGACGACATGACGCAGTCCCCAGCGCTCATTCCAACGCGCAGCTGTAGAACTGCGTGTGCTGAGCACAGCCACGCAGACCGCAGCTCCCGAGTGTCCTCAGAGCCCACGCACCGTGGCGTTCCGGATCGACACCATGACTCGTTTCTCCTTGATCGCTTTGGCTTGTGGATGGCCTGGACGAGAGGCGGAATCCTACTAAGTACGAGTTTCACCCTCCCAAGTCAAAACCATTCTGCACTCGTCAGTTTTGAATTTCCCCTCTCGAGCTCAAGCCAGTCCGTCCGCCGTCCCAGGAAGCCCCCACCAAGTTCCAGAGGACGCACAGCCCCATGAGCGAGGCAGCAGGCGACGCCATGAAGCTCAAGCTGCGTCTAAAGCTGCCGCGCTCCATGTCCACGTCCTCCGCAGCCGAGGAGGCGCACAAGAAGCTGCTGATCGGAGCGCGGGGCGGCGCTGCCGTCAAGGAGCTGCTGAGCACGGCGCCCAACATCGAGGTGGCCATCCGGGACTTCCAGGCGGCCCACGGCGTCGCGGAGGCCCACGCGCAGCTCTTTGTGCGTCGGAAACAGAGCAAGGAGCAGCCCACGACCTTCACGCCGGCCGTGCAGCTGCTGGATCTGCTCCAAGTGCCGCGTTCGAGCGTGTACCAGTCGCTGCTGGAGCAGATGAAGAAGGAGATGCTACTGCGCATCGCTGACTTGCCGCAGAGCGAGCTGCCCCGCGTGCTGGAGCAGACCTTCCGTACATTGAGTTCCGCGAGCTGCGCGCGATCCCGATTGCGGTACTGGCCAGACAGGAAGACACGCCCGAGCTGTATCTGCGCGAACTGACGGAGAACCGACGCATTCTGACTGAGCTTCCTGTTCATGTGAGGAGAAAAATCTTGCAGGTGGATAGGAGAGAACTACAGCTCCTGGTGGAGGAGTGCACGCGCGAGTATGTGAACGAGCAGCTGGAGTGGTTCCTCAACCACCCGACGTCGGGGTCGGCGAGTACCCATCGCTCCTTGTCGAGGAGAAACAGCAGCAACAGCATGCGCGCTGGCAGCCAGAACAGGAAGCGGAGTCTAGATGAATCGGCAGGTGGAAGTCTCTGGAACGTCTCAAGCCATGTGCCGTCGTCCGCAGATTCTGCCAGCCCGTCATCTTCATCGTCCGGATTTAGTAGCGAGCGACGCCCATCGTACTCACCAGATGAACGCCGGCGCAATAACCCAGCGTTAGCGAAGCTGACGGAGATGCTGGGCGACTCCGAGTCGCTCTACTTATCGACACTGGAGATCTGGCGCAGCTATGTGGTGGCTGCGAATATTCCTGGCAGTGCTACGAACAATCACCCGAAAGAGTATGTGGATTACGTATCGCTTCTCGGCGCGATGCGCAGTGATCTCGCTAATCTACAGCGTGACAAGACTACACCACTTCTGCGAACCGATCCTCTGCATAAGTTCATCTGGTTTTGGATCGTGCACTAAAGAATCAGACACTAGAGATCGCCCAGCTTCATGAGCTGCTAGGATTTATCGGTCGACTACGGACGTCGGACCTGCCGGCCAACAAAAATTCAGGAAGAAAAGTGGCGCTGAGGAGGAAGAGGAGAGTTTCGAAGTCGTATTAGGTCCTCCGCCTGTGGATGAGCTGCTCGCTGTGCTGGACAAGATCGCCAAAGTCGATGCTCGCTTAATTTTCGCTGAGCCCGTGCCCGAAGACGTACCAAAGTATCGAGATATTATCAAGGAACCAATGGACATGTCAACGATGCGGAGAAAAACCAAACGCGGCAAGTACAAGACGCTAGACGCGTTTGTGTCAGATTTTAACCTTATGATCCGCAACTGTATGGCCTTCAACCCGGACACGACTATTTTCTACAAGGAAGGAAAACGCATTGGCAAGCGCGGCAACGAGCTTATCGAGCGAAATGCTGCAGCGTTGCGTGGTGAGCCGCAACGAATTCGCACCAAGAAACGCCGCAAAACTGGAAGCGGTCCTGTCAGCGAGGCCCTCAGCATGCTCACCAGCACGGGTGTCGTCACGATTAAAGACTTTGGTGATGTGGACCAATCCGGAATGATTCCGGAAGGTATGTGCGACGAACTGTTGGCGGATGTTGCACTGATTTTGTCGGACCCGCTGGTGAAGCAGCTTATTTGCGATGCTCTTATGAAGAACCTGGTGGTGTGTTGGCAAAGGCAAGAGCTGCCCACTGACAACCTTATCTGTCGCGCTCTCGTGCAACTTCTTCAAATTGGGAACCCATCTAGCGTGCGTCGCATGATCCGCAAGCAAGACTTCGTTTTGCGCGCTCCACAGGTGATCACTACGCGTGTCGTGCTGCCGCTTCTGTTGCGTACGATGGTTGGTTTTCGCGTGTACTATGCCTTTCCAGCGGGATTACAGCGTGATTTAAAGGCGAAAGCAAAAGAAGATGTACTGGGTGCTATGCTTTGGGATAACGTGCTGCGTGCAAGCTCGGCAATTCGCGCCATGGCCAAATCGTTTGCTGTGCAATGTTTGGTAGACCACCAAATCGATGCAGGAGCCCAGCTGCTGCATCATTTGCTCTTAGCTGAGGACGAAGTATTGTTACGTGATCGTGTGTTACTTCATGCAGTGGCCGAAGTTGTATTAGAGCAGGTGAAAGTGGCTGCTGCAAGTAGTACCAGCAGCAATGGCGGTGATGGTGGATCCGGTTCTGCTGAAAATGGTGAAGTGACGATGACACTCAGCGAGCAACTGCAAGCCCTGGCAGTGTGGAAACAGATTTTTGACACCTTCTTCGTAGACGTTTTGGCAAAGCGTATTCAAGGGACCAAGGAAGCAACTGGTCGAGTTGTGCATTTTACTGATGGTATATTTGAGCCGGGAGAAGAAGAGCACGACGGTGGCATCTATGGTGAAACATCGTCGAAGAAACGCAAGCATCACCATTTGGTTAAAAGCTTTCCGATCCCAGTTTTCCACGAGAAAACTGTGATGATGCTATCGTCGCTGTTCACCATGGTCGAGACAGGAGGTTCTACGTCTGATGGTGATGCAATGCTTACCTCTTACCTCAAGAAAACCTTGGGCGTACTGCGCAGCTGCTGCTCCACTTTGGATGAATTCGAGGCATTGTGGAATAGTCCAGTGTTCGCAGGGTGCCGACAGTTGTACGAGCCGATGGTGTTCAAGTGTTCTGCGATACAGAAAGAGTTATTCTCTACCTTGCCATCAGATTTGAATCCTGAAGATATCAATGCACAACATAACAAGGCTGAACAGGTTCCCGCTGACGTTGATATGAATGATATCAGCGCCAATGTCAAAGCTGAATCTACTACTTCGGTAAAAAAGACTGCAGCAGTTATCAAGCCGAAAAGTGTTACCGGCACCAAGTCTGAAGATAGCAACGGCTCGGCTGCCAGTGTAGAAGATGTCGCTGCCGATGCTGAAATCGCAATCGCTGACACCGAAGTCGAAGTCACCAGTTCTGCTGCCAAAACAGAAAGGGTCGATGCACAAAACGAAGATGAGGGAGCAAACTTGCAGGCCAATGTAGGAGGTAACAATTCTGCTTTGAAAGCGGAAGACAGTAGTGCAAGTGCTGGGGAAGAAAGCAACGGAGTTACTGCCAAAGCAGAAAACGCTGAAACAGATGCAGAATCAGTTGCTACTGCTGGAGAGTCAAACGGGGAAAGCAACGACACGGATGTCAAGATGGAAGATGTCGAGACGAAGTCCGGTGCTGCTGAGGCTGGTGGCAAGGTCAGCGCTGATTCAGAACCAGTTACTGGTATCCCTAGATCAACAACATGTACGACTGATGTTGCACCGCCAAATGGCGAGACGAAGGCGGAAAGCGAGACAGAGGGTGCTGTGAATACTAGTGAAAAGGAGAAGGAAGTCGTAAAGACGCCTGTGAAGGAAGGAATTGTGGAAACACAAGCACTTGTACAGGAGAATAAGGAGGCGGTCGAGACGTAAAGAGCAGAATATGACGTCCCTTATGTCCAGCATTCGAGAATTACTCGGTCATCAGTACACTGTACCGGTATTTGCCTCGCTGTCGCTGTTCGTAGTACATGTACATGTAGGTGCATGTTTTGGTGTGACGTATCTAAACCAAGATCAATGTGAAATACGTCGTACTAC
Organism: Phytophthora hibernalis; assembly: GCA_012656075.1. NCBI lineage: Eukaryota > Oomycota > Peronosporomycetes > Peronosporales > Peronosporaceae > Phytophthora > Phytophthora hibernalis. Next base: position 968,643 of record JAAKBF010000159.1, on the reverse strand, counting down.
ATGTACGTACCGTAGTGTACATGACCGTGTTCGGGATTTTTTACTGTGGTACTTTTGATCTTTTGATCGTTTTTCACTCAGTATACATGAGTGATTGACGGCGAGGCTTCGCGTACTCACACTTGCAAATTGCACGGTGTCATACACGCAGCGTTACATGTGCCAAGGCATCCAATGCGATGCAGACATGTCTTTGAGTGCGAGCATCGAAAAAGGAAGGTGCAAAATGAGAAGACGTTGAAGCATGCGGTAGAGATTCACCTGAATCACGGATCATTGTTATTCCCGAGTACATCTCAATGACTTCCGAGTACATGTACTCGATCTACGTGAAGTGTACTCGCAATTAAGTATATGTAGCGACCCTGAATCACGCCAACTTGTCGATACCGGTAACAAGAAGTGTGCCATGCCCAAATCTGAAAAAACATGCGGTGCTTCAACAACTATCGAAGTATCCGATAATGTGCTTCTGTGGAGACGAAAACTTCAGTGCCAGCGTCCAACCGTGAGACAGAGCTGCTGCCGGAATCCTAATACATTAAGTAAAACCTGTAGCCGTAGAAAACAAAAGAGCATACATTATCAACAACTACCGAACAAGCTAGGAAGGCTGGCATACGCGTCTGTCTCGACGCCAAATTGTACGCGCCAGCTATGCGTTTCAAGTCGCCTACAAGCTGTACATCTTGATCTTCAAGAAGATCGCGGACACAAAGAAGCCCAGAGTCGACATGACACCGCCCAGGAACACCGGTAACTTGTAGCCGAGCGAGGTGTTCACAATGGCTGCGCCAATAGCGTAGTTGAGCAGCTGACCGAAGCAGTTGGCCGAGTTCAGGGCGCCAACGTACATGCCGATCTCGATGTCGTCGCCCATCACGTGGATGATGACCGGCACAATGCACGAGAACCAGATCGAAGAGGTCATGCCCGTGATGGCCACGACGAACACGTCGAAGGCCTTGTTGTCGACCCAAGCCATGATAAGCAGGAACATCTGCGGGATGGTGGACAGAGTGAGTACCACTTGAGACCGAACTTGCTAACAAGGAGCGGGATGCACCACGAGTACACGTAGCCGACAATGTTGTAGAGCAGGTCAGCAGTTCCGCCGGCAAGACTGACACCTTCGTTGTACGCGTCCTGTTCGGCCGTGCAGGGGTCGCAGCTATCGGCGTTAGCGGAGGTTCCGCCGTACACTTCAAGGCCGAAGAACTGCCCCTTGTTGCCGTTGTAGGCTGTGTAGCCGTACTGCACGAAGAAGAAGCCAATGCCGTAGATGACAAGAAGAGCGGGCAGCGTCTTGATGCCGAGGTAGACCGAGTAGAAAGCACTCTTGACTTGAGCGACAGCCGACGACTTCTCCACCGTGCTGGGGTCCAGAGGGGTCTCGTGCGCGAAGATACAGGCAACCGTCACACAGATGATCATGATGACAGACAGCATGCCCATGAACCAGTGCATCGAGCGGTAAGCAGCGCCAAAAGCCTCAATGTACACAGCGATGGCGATGGATCCGAGCGTCGACCAGGCCTGGCCGAGAGCAGCGCCGGTCGTCTGACGGTCACCGGCAAAGTCGGCAATCAGGAGCATAGCCGGCGTCTGGACGATGTTGACGGTGATGTCCATCCAGGCGTAGAAGATGATCGTGAATACCGACGTCCACGTACGGTCGGTCTCTCCGCTGGTTCCGTCACCGTGGTCACCCAGAGCCTCGCCAATTTCGCTAGTGTAGCCCATGGCGATCCAGCAGACCACACTGAGTACACCGGCGGCGATCAAGTACGGGCGACGACGTCCGAGACGGGAGGTGGTGCGGTCACTGAAGACACCGACGCTGGGGCCGACAATGACACCGACGATAGGGCCGATGAACTGTGTGAGCTGGACGGCCGAGTTGGGCAGCATCGTCGACAGGTAAGGACCCAGAGCAGCCCACTGAGCCGACCAGGCCATCTGAATGGCCATACGCGGCATCGACACGGCGAGCAGCAGCCAGATCGACGGGTGCGGTAGCGGCTCATTGACCGCGCCAGCTACGGAGCCAGGCTTGGGCGAGGCGTGCAACTCGTAACCAGGGGTTCCAGCCTCGATGTCCTTCATGGTGTTGTAGCAGTCGTCGTAAAGTTTGGACGATTGAAGTGAAGGAGGCGTTTGCTGTGGAAAGCAAATTGAAGAATGAGCAGCTTCAGACACGCCGGCGGTGTTGCAACTTGCAGACTCTCGCTTGCAAAAGCCAGGCTCGTGGACAGAGCGGAGACAGAGAGACCTTGACGTAGTTTGGGCCTTGTCCAGCTGGGCAGAACATTTATTATGTGCAACATCGAATACCGGTAGGTCCTCTGCAGATGTATGCGGTGCTGACGGACGAGTGACGCGATGCACACGCACTTTTGGGGAAGTAAGGTTATCCTTATATGAAGTGTGTGGTTAAAACGGCGAAGAATGCGCGACGAGCAGCTTCATTTGGAGCTTTCAACCTGCGACTCGCATTTGCTGCTTGGGGACGTTAACTTTAGCTTTGCGAGAGGAGCTGAGGGGGCTCCCATTTCTGAACCATGTGGGGCGCTGCTTGGACTCCACCGCGAAAGCTCAGTTTTCTCGCTACAGTACACTGTACATGTAGATACATGTAGTTCAACCACGGCAGATTAGGCTCGGATTTCCAGCTGTGCCAATGTAGGGCTTTCATTTTTCAGCCCAAATCCGCCGGTACAATCGCCAGCAGGCATCTTTTATTTTGCAGGCAATCACGTTTGAGTGGAAGCGCTTTCGACGCTTCAAGTTGAAGTATTCGATCGCGTTCATGCAAATCCAGCGGGCAAGCGAGACTGAACCATTTGATGTCATTGTAGACCTTGGCAGAGGTCTTCTCATACATGTATTATCCCACAGCTCTCCGGTGGTCTTGCTAGCGAGCTGCAGCGAGATCCAAACCCACCGAGACTGGCGGTACTGAATTTGCCCGCGCAGCAGTACATGTACATTGTAGTATTCTTGTGCGTAAATGTAGCTTATATCTTGGGGGCTCGTTCGTCGTAGCGAAGCGATGCTGGCTGGCACCGAAGCAGAGCAGGAAAGGCGCGGTGAGAGTCCTTCCTGCGGTCACAACGTTTTGCTGGATTTAACATCTTCATGCTGCAGGAACCGTGATGGCTGATGAGCGCACTCGCTGTACTGGGCCGGTACATACTACCGGCGACGACGCAGGTTGAAGTGACCTATTCCGGTTTCGCCGTTGATGCATCAACGAATGCAAATGAGATGAACGAGACGCCTTCGGTATGTGCATTTACAGTGTACTCTGTAGTCTACAGCGCCATTTTGTGCAGCGCGTCGTACAGTACAGTCTCGCCACCTGCCGAGCCAACTCGACATGCTCAGTACTGATACCGGTACACGCGCGCTAGGCACTGCGAAGGAGATTTGCAGTGGAAATTAATCGGCCCATGATAATTGTCCCTTTTGCGGTTCAGATCCATTGTCGAGTCGGCCAGAAGGCCAACTTATCTTACATCGTACAGTACAGTACAGTTCATGTACTACAGGTATTAATACATGACGGGGCTGCAGAGCAGTTTAGATGGTCACTTTTGGCGTCGACACCACATTTAGGTGCTCGATGTGGCTATGCTAAGAGAATTACAGTAATGTGCGTCAATAAGGAACACCTGATATATATATACTTATGAGGGATACACGCGCCGACAAGCAAAAAAAGAAAGGACATTGTACTGATTTAGTTAAGTAGAAAGTTAGAGTCGAATGCAGCCAGCACTTCTTAATTGTAGAAGCAGACACGCTATCCCAGGCCGATTCACACCACACCATAGCCGTCAGCATATCGACTATAAGCATCTTCATCGGACTCGACAATGTAGCTCAGTGCATGCCTCATTTTCTTTGTCGGTACTTCGCGTTTGACGCAGTAGATAATTCCTGATCCATGGGCTGGATCTTCGCAGTCGTATTGGGCAGCAGTTTTTCGACGTGGACGTGCGTCAAGCTTATCAGCGGCAGATTGGATTGTGATCGACAATGCGCCAAGTATTCCTGACGGACGAACGGCCCGATTTGGAAACATAACGTATCGCATGTAGGTGCGCGATGATTAGCTACCGGTAAACGCTTTTCATGGTGAAAATGATAATACATGTACATGTACATTGTACCGGTACATGTACGGACAAAGGCGCATAAAGTGCGCATTGCCAACTTCAAGGACGCGGTACTCTCCGTACACGCGAAGCGCGTCGGCATTCAGCGCTTGGGCAGCAAAACCTAAGAAATGCCGGTCTCCAACTTGGAGTCCAACTTGCATTTCTTAGCCGGTCTCCAACTTGGAGTCCAACTTGCATTTCTTAGGTTTTGTTGCCCGGACTACGAGGTGTTAAGAGGCATATCCACAGGAATAACCTTACATCTGTCAAGTGTGGTGCCTGCTATCAGGATTGACCAGCATATAACCCTTCATTTTCGGTGCGAAGCGAAGGATTTTTGCTGTTGCAGCATTGATTGCTGCAACGTAAGCGCAGAATATTTAACGCACAACGTTTCAGATTAACCTGTCCTAAATGATACCTGACAAAACCTGATACACTGCTATATCTGATACAAAATAGATCCACCGACTTGGTACATGTAGTTAGTAAAATGAATGGAGTAAATCTGATACCTATCGAACCTGATATCTGATAGCCAATTTGGCGGGATTTGATACTGGGGTTAAAGTAGTTCGTAATGGATGTCTGAGTAGTTTTCTCTTCTTGGGCGAGACAAACGTCCTCGGGCACTCGTAGCTGTAGCTTCCAAAGGTCTTTCAGCAGCTTTTCATCGAGTTCAGGGTGCTCGGGCAGCAAAATGTAGTACCGTAGTATAAAATCAGATGGTTACGATTATTACCTGCTGTTTTGCATCAAGTGGTGGTTGTAGCTTGGACTATCGCTATCGTCTACTGCCGAATCTGATAGTATTGCTATACCTGATACGGCCGTTGTCCACGGATGCTATCAGGTGTGCCAGGTTAATCTGAACAGAAAATATGTGCAAGTAACTAAATGCGTAAAATAAGTAAAGTTAAGTCTTACGTGTATGGGTTTCTGGGAACGATAATCGTTGCGATTGCATTTCGAATCATTCAATGACGACGTGGATGGTGACGGTCATCAGGTGACCCTCATGATCGACTGGTAGGCCATCGAAGTGGATACAGCGTTGTTTCGGATTTAGGATACGATTGTTCGTGCTCTATGGCGCCGCCGTTTCCACTGGCAACTTGCCAGCGGCGGTTCGGGGCTGAGTTTCCGCTTTGATCGTTGGAGTGCATGAAGACTCGAGGACTCCTCGACGAGGAGGCGGCGATCGAATATGTGTGGAGACGTTTTGGAGATAAAGTTGAAGTTGAAGCGACTTGATTGTTGCTAAACACTCGAAGGAAGCGATGCTCATCGGTCGGCGAAGAGTATCCTGATACATCATGTAATTTACATGCACTTGTCCAAATCGAAGTCCAAGCATCGACAGTTTTTGCAGCGTACTGTACACGTACATACATGAAGCGCCGACAACCTAACCAAAACTACGAGAATTTCTATAAATCAGTGAATTTCACTGAGATTTGTCTAAAGGATTGGGGTATTTGAAATCACTGACTCAGTGCTTTAAGCTTTAACTTTTAGTCTCAGGCCGAAAGCGTACGGGTAGCATGGGTGCAATCCTACCCGTACGCGCGAGCTCTGACAGTTTAATATGGAAGTTTGTATGAAATCTCATATGGTCAACAAAAGAGGCAATGATTCTTGGATGCAGGATTTGAGTAAACGAGCATACATTTTACAAGATTTTGTAGGAAATATTCAACACGCACGTTTGACAAGAAAACCTCTTCATTTTGACTAATTTTAGCATATTTGAGTTCTCTCGACTTTCAGTATTCTTCTCAGCTAGTTTGTTTGAAGATTGAGCCTCTATAGCTCTCAAAAATATTTTAAAACACGATTATGCGTTTACCCGGATTGAGCCTGCGTTTTCGATACTATAGCTTGCTGGAATAAAGCTGAAAAATAGGTTTCTGACTCTCTATTCCTTCCTCTTTGTCCTCGTAAGCTTGGATTTTCGATAGCCCCTCTGTAGACTTCAAACTTTTTTTAAGTTAGCCTACCCGTACGCGCACGAGACTCGTTGTCCTACCCCTGGAGACAAAAGGAACCTTTTGTACTCAGTTTACTACCGGTACGGTAGCAATGCTATGGCACAACTTCTCACCTCAAGGTGAAAAGAGGTTGTAGTGATGTTCGAATGAGCACACGGAAGTATAGAGCTATTGGTATATAATTACTTATCGATGATCACTCATTTTGAAAGCAATAAATAACCTTAAACCTTAAAAGTACATGTACCGGTAGAGGGCTGCTTGATGTTGAAGGCCTCGAAGTGGCTACTGCGAGTAGATTTAATGTGGAGAATTAATGGACAACTAAAAGAAAGACCGCCGCATCGTGGAACTATTTGCTTTAAAGCGATATTTTATTAGCAATGGAAACATCAACAGTTTTTTTCCATCTTGCTACAAGCGGCAGACGAACAACAAAGCATGCTATTCGACTGATCAGTGCTTGTGGGGTCAATCGCCAAGCAACTCGCTCTCGTCTTCGTTGCCTTGAATCTGCAAGCTCTTTGGCGAATACGATACTACTTTCAGTCACAACGTGCTTTCACTGATCTGCGTCCGAAAACTGCAATTATCCCAATCCTTTAGACAAATCTCAGTGAAATTCACTGATTTATGGAAATTCCTCCCAAAACTACACGCGAGCAGTTCCTGCGTAATTTTTGGCCTTCCACTAGTCGCTCTCCTATGCACTGAAGCAGTTGAACTGCCGCAGTTCGCACCAGCTTGACATCGTCGCTACAGTACATGTAGCGATAATAGTGAGCCGGCTCCACAGCAGCCTTCTGTGCAGCGCAGATGAAGTCGACCATCTCACTTGCAGGTCCTACGAATGCGACTGGGGAAGAAAGCGTTCGGAGGTTGCAAAGGTCTGCTCTGCTCGGGCAACCCGGATTCGAGGCCCAAATGATGCCCGTTGCTCCAAACGGCTTTTCATGATCCGAGCCGAGCAACGACGTGTCGATCAAAACATCACGCCATCCATCGAGGGTTGCAGCGCGAGTCGCGACCGAGTTGACGCTCCATTTGTGCATAAGGTAACCTTATTAAGGTTAGAGCAAGGCAATTTGCGGTCCAAGCCTTGCGGCAAGGCGGCCCGATACAAGCTTCAAACCAAACTGCAAGTGCAAGGCGTGTGCGGCCTCCACAAAACAATGATTGCCCGACGGTGCAACGTCGACGACAACCCGTCTGTCTGAGCGCAGTGCGGCCTCCACAAAACAATGATTGCCCGACGGTGCAACGTCGACGACGACCCGTCTGTCTGAGCGCAGTCCCACTGCACGTTAATCGCTCGCCGGTTTGTGTCATGGCTAACGTGGTTTCGGGTGCAGGAGGCTCTGGTCTCTTCCGACTCGTGCCAAGTTGTCTCGGACGCCCGGAAATGGTCAGCCTGGGACTTCAATGATTTGCGCGATCTCATCGCTGTCTTGCTGAAAATTAATCTATACAAGTACATGTAGATTCAAACCATTTTTCAAAACGGAATTAGATTGACCTTTGTTGATGATAGCAAGTTGTTCATGGCCAGCGAAGGCGACATTGGCGGTGTCGGCGGCAAGTAATACAGCAGCACCTTGTCGCTATCGGCCTTAGAATGCGTGAGTTCGTATTGTTGTTTGGCTGGCTGAGTCGGAATTCTTGCTTTTGAGCCTTCATCGGACAGTCACGTGTTCCGACAAGTAGGCCATTTTTCGTCGACGGCGCGGCAAAAATGAACCGTTGGACGCTGTAGGGTTTGAAGGCATTAAAAACGAGCTACAGTATCGAGCTGCATCACGACCAATTTATAACAAGAATCATCGTTATTATAGCAAGTGTCGCGTTATGGGTCTGGAATGCTAATCTTCACCAGGTATTATTTGCTCTATCCTGCAGATACGCCAATGCACGCTCGTTTCCTGAATCTACTTGTATAGATTAATTGCTCCTACCTTGCTTCCTGCGGAGCCTACAGCGATGTCCGCTACACGGACGAATCCGGCGAGTTGACCTACACTTGACCAAGAGGTCTTACAGCGACTTACGGTAGGAGCTCGGTTGTTTGACCCGAAATTCAACTGAGTTGAGCCTGCTCGTAGATCTGTCATCCTTTAGTCCTTCAGTGATCTGCCGATCGATCGAGCCGCTTTCCAATTGACACACGCTGGTCCTCATTTCTCAACTTGCTTCGTTCAAAGCACCCCGCTCCGTTTCAACAGCCCAACTTAGCTGACCTTGGAACCATGGGGAAGGACATTGAAGCCGCCACTCCGGGCTACGACCTGCACGGCTCACCCAAACCCGGCTCGGTCAATGGGGACGAGCAACCCATCGGCCACCCGTCCATCTGGCTGCTGCTTGCCGTGTCGATGCCGCGTATGGCTATCAACATGGCTTGGTCCGCGCAATGGGCCGCTCTGGGGCCCTACCTGTCGACGATGCTGTCCAACTCGGCCGTGCAGGCGACGCAGTTCATCGGTCCCATTGTCGGTGTCATTGTCGGCCCCAGTGTCGGCGTCTTCAGTGACCGCACCACGTCTCGTTTCGGTCGCCGTCGCCCCTACCTGGTGGTCGCCGGTATCCTCAGTGTCATCTGCTGGATTGCCATGGGCTACACGCGCGAAATTGGTGACCTCCTCGGAGACACGGGCGATGGATCGACTGCCGGCAGTGACCGCACGTGGACGACCGTGTTCACCATTTTCTTCTACGCCTGGATGGACATCACTGTCAACATTGTTCAGACACCGGCCATGCTTCTTGTCGCCGACTTTGCCGGCGACCGCCAAACTACCGGTGCTGCTCTTGGCCAGGCTTGGTCCACACTGGGGTCGATCGTGGTTGCCGTCTACATCGAAGCGTTCGGCGCTGCCTACCTCACCATGCACTGGTTCATGGGCACGCTCTCTGTCATTATGATCGTGTGTGTTGCTGTTGCGACGGTTTTCGCCCACGAGACTCCACTCGACCCGAATAAGTTGGAGCAGGTCTCCGCTTGGACCCAGGTCAAGGGGGCTTTCTATTCGGTCTGGCTCGGCATCAAGACCTTGCCGAAGGTGCTGTGGGTCTACGCTATCGGCTTCTTCTTCGTGCAGTACGGCTACACGGCCTACAACGGCAACAAGGGGCAGTTCTTCGGCCTTGAAGTATATGGTGGAACCGCAGCTAACGCCGATAGTTGTGACCCCTGCACGGCCGAGCAGGACGCGTACAACGAAGGTGTCAGCCTTGCCGGCGGTACTGCTGACCTCCTATACAACGTCGTCGGATACGTGTACTCGTGGTGTCTGCCTATCCTGGTAAACAAGCTCGGACTCAAGTGGGTGCTCACGATGTCGACCGTCCCGCAAATGTTCCTGCTTGTCATGGCCTGGGTCAGCAACAAGGGCTTCGACGTGTTCGTCGTGGCTATCTGCGGCATGACTTCCTCCGTGTGGTTCTCGTGCATTGTTCCGGTTATCATCCACGTGATGGGTGATGACGTGGAGATCGGCATGTACGTTGGCGCTTTGAACTCAGCCAACTGCTTCGGCCAGCTTCTCAACTTTGCCATTGGTACGGCCATTGTGAACACCTCGCTCGGCTACAAACTGCCAGTGTTCCTGGGCGGAATCATGACCGCTCTGGGCTTCATCACGTCCGCAATCTTCATGAAGATTAAGATGTACAGCTTGTAAGGTGTCGATGCAGACACAGGGGCTTTGTATGCGTAGTTAACACCTTTGCCTTTGAAATTCCCATACCATCCCACCGGATTTTTAGTCTTAAAACATGTAAGGTAAACGGTCAATTAGGGGCCATTGGATAGAACTGACGCTAACGATTATTTTGAGCCAATGAGCATCGAATAAAGTTTAAAATTGATGAAAATGTTTTCATTCAATTGTGTGGATTATTCGTAGGACAAGGTTCCTGTACCCGGTTATTGATCGCTGATTGGTTGAAAACCTGTGCGCTGGTCGTCGTACAGTAGTCAGCAAAGATACGAGGCACTATGGAATCTACGGTACTTATTCAGCATCACACTGCGCTACCAGTGCATCACACCGCTCTGCCAGCCGCGGAGCACTACTTTGTCTACTCCGCGCACCATACTAACTCTACCAGCCTCCGCATCACGCCCCGCAGGTACTTTCCGCTGTCGCCTTCCTCTTCTTGCGTGGCTTGAAAGGTGCGCGAACATAATTTGGGTTGCGCTTAAGCATGGCCTCTGACACGAGTCTCAATGCTGTGGTGATTTTGATTTGAGACCAGCGACGTGAACGCTTACTCTCGCCCCACGGCAGGTGCGCCATGGCATCCTTGAAAGCAGCGAGAGCTGTCGCCTCGCTCATGTCAGGGGAAGTGCCTCTCCACGCGCTTCTTCAATATGTTGGCAGAGCATTGTCATCATTCGATTCCACTCGGAGTACGTCTTCTTCTTTGATCGTGTCGATAGATCATGCGTACTGATAGAACGAAATGGTGGGTAGCTGCGCGATGGATTACCAAACCACCACAGCCGCCAAGCACCAAGCAGATCTATGCTCGGAAAGTCGAAATCCTCTGGTACACACATGCAGCGCCGAAGCTTCGGGAGCCGCAGGACGAGGAGGAGGTGGATGCTCTACTGGTAATATACCGCTTTCAGTGAGCACGGTACGCAAAGTATCGATCATTGCGCTGCGCGTCATTTTTCCTGTGTCTGCAGCATTCTCCTCGATGAGGTTGGAGACACCATCGATGATCAAATCTGGCAGTCTATCCACCGCTGCATGGGTCAAGTCTTGCTTTTGATAAAGAGCAACATAGGGCGGAATTCCTGTCGCCCGAAGCCGCGTTGATTCATGTGTTTTGATGTGACTGCGCAGTCGCGACAATTGCTTGTCACAGCGAAACAAATACGCCGACATCAAAGCGTGGGTCGGAGGGAATACACGAGTAAGATAGTCTGCGTGGTACAGTAGTGAAGCCAAGCACAACTCGAGTATTGGCCGCAGCTGAAGATCTAAGGACATGGAGGGGAAAACAAGGCCGATGCATTCTTGTATAGCAGAATCGTGAGGGCTGTCGAAATGCGGCGGCAATAACGCAAAGTCACTGGTGTTTAAAGGCAAACCAGCCACCACACGACCGAGAAACTGGTCTCCGGCAGCTTCATAGCGATAGTACCGGTTCTGAACGCCTCCGAGCGACCACCCACACCGCAGGCAAACGCTAACAATTGACGGGCCGCCCGTGCTACCGCTGCAGGCAAAAGTTGCAACCCCTTTCTGACAGAATGTGTTCCGTACAGCGATGCTTGAGAAGCATGTTTGATCGCTCGTTGCAGTGCTTTTCCGTACCGTATCTTCTGGTTTGAGTCAGGGAAAAGCTGGCCAGTCGGTTGCGACGGGTTGCATGCTAGATACACAGCCAATGCAGTGATCCAGCAGGTGTGGGGTGATAGAGGGTTGCCGTATACATGGCGTGGGTCTTTTGGGCCACGACCGTCTTGGTTTGTCTTCGTTTTATGTAGTACGATTCCCACGCTGTCATCGACGCCATTGAAATGCGAAGTATCAATTGTCTCGACAGATTTTGATCGGCACATGAGATTCCACTGCGTTGTGAGAAAGAGGTGGGAGAACCTGCCGTCATCCAAATCAAATGTGGCCTTGCACAGATTCTCGTACATTGAATATGCAAGAGCTGCTTTTCCGGTCTGCTTTGTTTTGCCAGACTGCTGGCGGTCTGCCTCAATGCGTCCGAGGCCACCAAAAATGTCTTTAAATCCACACCGTACTCAGCTGGTAGCGGCAAGCGTTTGAGCCTGTAGAGGTACTTTATGGCGCTGCGGTACCCCTCGAGTGTTGTCACCTTCAGTGGCTTCACAGGATCGTTGAAACGCGATAGAATGAACTGCTCGAAGAGCTCTGGAGTAAAAGAATCAAGACTAATGGCTCCATCGTCGTCAAAAAATCGCTCTGCGTCGGACTGGTTCTTGATGAGCCATGCACGGATACCCTCAGATAGCTCTGGTACGACGATCGAGTGGACTCAGACACACATGCGGTGCGCGCTTGGTCGCTATCAACGGGAGGGAGAGCGGTCGCTGGGATCCGATACGTCGACTCCATCGATACGGAGGAGAGCAGAGCTCGCCCAGGAGACAGAGTTTTAGCGAATGATATCGCTCCAAATCTCGTAGTAGTCGTGTTCTACGAAATCACTCCAAAGCGGCTGTTCAACCGCTTCTGCCAAATACCAAGTGTTACCACCGGCTTTGAAACTTCTTGACAATTAAAAGTATGCCCCGTTGTCCTACAATACACTTGAACTGGGTATGGGTCGCCTATGAAAAAACCTTAATCAAAGTTGACTCTTTCCATCATTTCAAAACAGAGGAAGTAGTTTTTATCAGTTTAGTGGTCTCGATATTTGGCCAATGAAACATCAGTATTTCAAAATAATGTTTTCCAATGTGATTTGCTCAAAACCGAAGCGGGCAGCTACTGTAACCAAGTCAAAATGGGCTACTAAACTGGTAACATGCTCAAAACTGCGACCCGTTTAGACATCTTAAAACTTCTCCAATCAATAGTCCAAAACCCATGAAATATGGCCCTGCGTCTCATCTTTCTGATGGCGAAAGGAGGTCCTCAATCCGATTATTATTTGTCAAGATATCGATAAATTTGGTCAGGCCAACCCCAAGACTACTCAACTGATAATTTGCCTTAGAATGGCGACTATCAAGCCGCGAATCGGTTTTGAATGGCACCATACTCTTAGCAGCTCTAATTAGTAATGTTATATGTTCAACTTGAATTGAACTGTTCTTCAAATATTATTTGAAGAACAGTTCAACTCATCCATTTAGTAATAATAATGTATTTTGTCGATCAAAACCCTATTCGATAGTATTTTATTACTATCGGTAGAAGCAGGGATTGATAGTAACGTTAAATGAATTTCGCCTCACTACTATTATTAAAATAATATTTTGATTCATTACATGTAATATTATAAAATGATACTTCACTAATGTTTTAATACATTAGTGGTTATTACGGTTGGAAAGTATGTTTGAGCAGCCAATAACATCAAACCTTCGTTTACCGTCTTTTTCAACGCAAACTTTCCAGCAAAAAGACAAAAAGACGAAGGTTTGAGCAGGGGGTGAAGGTTTGACCTGATTGGCTGCTGTATTTGTTTGGGTGAGGAAGACGAGCAGAAGCATCGATCACACCGTCTTCACCCGCGTCTTTAGTCGTCCTCCCTCGTCCGTGTCGGACTGTTGTGTTGTTTGTCTTTCCGTCAGTATTTGGAATGAGGTGGCATCACATGGCCACCTCGCCCTTCACATCCCTCGGCTAATCATGAAGCTCGCTGGCTTGTTTCCTTTGGTTGGCCGTCAATGGCCCTCATCAATGGCCTCTTAGTAGCCAATCAGATCCCATCCTTTAGTCCTTATATCCAATCAAGTTACTTCAGCCAACTGCATACACAGCTGCAGTTAGTGTGGTGCAACATTCCCACTAAAGATGACAGCGATGCTCTGACTTCAACATATTTGCTCGTGTCTAATAGATCTTTCTCGAAAGCCCTTCGGGGTGGTGGTCCTAGGCTACCCGTATTCTTCCAGGCGACGGCATATCCTGGCCTAAGCCACAGCGGGCTTCAGCTCCCGGCTTTTGTGCGTCAACAGGTTGCCAACCGCCCAATGGGGACAATGCGGCGTAGAAAGTCTGGTTATCCAGCAACTCGGGGCCATCTAGTCTACGATCGTAGTGCTTTTCAGTAGCGTGGGATAGGGAGTCGGTAGGATAACTTAGCTTAACCCTTTGTTGCCCATACAGTTTCTATTCGAAAATATGTTTACTTTAATCAAGATAAAATTGTAAAACGATGCATAATGCCTCGTTTTGGTATTACTTTCCGGTGGTAATATTCTAAGTTTTCTGAAATGATCAGAACATGTTTTAGGTGACATTTGTAAAACGTGGCATAATGCATCGTTTGGTCAATTTCCCGGTAGACGTATTATTGGTCAATATTAAAATATTTGATTGACTATTAAAGTAAAACGATGCACTATGCCACGTTTTGGGCCAGTCGGCAACAAAAGGGTTAAACTGAAAATTGAGTCAAATTTAAGACTTGGACAAGGTTTCTAAAGACTGAACGTGCCAAATTCTTTTATTTAGGGCTAGGTGAGCCATAAACATTAGTCTTTTACCACAAATGTCACCTTTAACATTAAATGAATCCTTTTACTGCTAACTTTTATCCTTAATTTGCTTCTCTTATCCGAAAATTGCTTTTGAGTGTAAAATTGTTCTGAACCTCAAGTTTGCTTTTGTCAAATTTATTTGAGGTTTATCGCTCAGTATTTGAGGCACCCTTATTTAGGATGTTGGATATTATTTTTTCTGCCCCTATTTATCTTAGATATTTCACGCCCATCCTATCTCGGATCTTTTCAAACTGTCCTTGGCTTAGTGGTTTAGTAAGCGCATCCGCTATCATATCATGCGTGCTACAGTACGTAACAATGATACTTTTCTCTTCGTGCTTATCGCGAGCATTTAGATGCCTGATATCAATATGCTTCGTGGATGAATGACTACAGGTTTTTTTAATAATACTAATGGCTGCCGTATTATCACACCAGCACTGAGTCGGTAGTACTTGTCCATATCCTAATTCTTTTAATAGTAGTCGCAACCACATTGCCTCTCTTACTGCTTCACTAGCGGCGACTAACTCCGATTCCGCTGTAAGAAGACTTATGCAATCTTGATTAACACTCTTCCATGTAACGCATGCGCCAGCGAGTAATGGTACATAACCTATAATAGATTTCCTTTGCTCATTTGCCTTCACGAAGCTCGCGTCTGTGTATAGCTGTACTTATTAGTACTATTTCCATTGTACATTAAGCCATACTTCGACGTTCCTTTCAAGTACTTTAGTACTCGCTGAGCCGCCCTCCAGTGGGTCTTATTGTAGCAAGATAAGAACTTACTTAAATCTCATACTGCATTAGCAATATCGGGTCTAGTCCCTCTTACTAAATACATTAAAGATCCGACTAAACCCCTTTAATCAAACGTCTGAGCCACGATCTGTTCTGCCGTTAGTGTTATTTCCTTTTCTAAAATAACACTCTTAGCTTGTGGGGTTGGAGCGGTAGTACAATCTCGCATCTGGAATTTATCCTTAAGATCCTGAATATACTTCTGTTGTGATAAACACAGTGTTTTCTTTCCAGATCCCTTTTGATCTCCATTTTTAGTAAATAGAGAACTTTAGTTTCTGGACTAACGCGGGACTTTTGGACTAACGAATCGTACCTAGTGCGGAAATCTCGGTACTACCTCATATCGTTGTCCAAAACCTAGTTCCAAAAGACTAACGAGTCCCCTCGTTAGTCCTCCTCTAGTCCCCTCGTTGGTCCTCTGGAACAAGCTCTGGAACTACTGCTTACTTGCCTATCCTGATGAAATCGATCGACTTCTTGTAGCAGATTCTAGAGGGGTGAAAGTTTCCGCATTTCACATCTCGACCCCGTTGGGATTTGCCAGGGCAATGGCGGAGTCACGTAAACGTGCGTGGAAGCGCCAAGGCCTCCTTCGCTCAAGCTCCAAGGTTCAAGTCGTGGACACTGCGATAACCAAAGGAGAGACGAGACCTACGGCCATTAATCTCCCCGCCGAAAAGGAGAGTGTGAACTTTCCTCTTCTGTCACCAGCGTCGTTGACCTCACTCACATTGTAGCTGCTGCATCGAGTGCCCCGGAACCAACGTTCATGGGTCTGCTCATGATACCCACAGCGTCGGCTACAAGCTCATTTGCGAGCGACAAGTATGGCGTGGAAACGTTTGAGCCCAATGCAGTCAGGATAGCGGCCAGCGAGATACTCAACTTGAAGTCGAACACATATAAGGCCCATCCAACAACCAATTCTCGACCAAAGAAGAAGTCGGCAACGAGTGTTTCGTCGGGCAAGACGGTCGCATCGGCTAATCAGGCAGACAAAAGTCAAGACGACGTTGATGACGAAGGTGATAGCTCAGACGCTGGGGATACTATCAACAAGCGCAAAAAAGAATGTATTACGGCCCCAAGGAGAATTGCCTGGTAATGCAAGAAGTGCTCGGCGACCATGGAATATTTCACCGTGGTGAGAAGCAGTCAAAGGCCGTGTGCTGGGTCAAAGAAGGCTTACAAGAAAGGAGCCAGAGCAGATCGTGCCCTCTCAGGTAAGTTTTGGTGGTTCCTGTTAGTTTCACCGCATATTAAGATACCTAATGGCATGTATCGTGGTGATGTGTACTAATGATATGTGTCATTGTGCTATGTGGAGGTAAAGAGCCAAAGAAAACCACTGATGAGAAAGAACTTGAGCAACTGATGGCTCAATACGTTTCACTCAAGGATACTGAAGACACTGGAAAGACTGAGCGCGCTGAGAGCCGAAGCAAAAAGGAAGAGGCTGATCGAGTTGGAGGAGCCTCAATTCGTGATGCTGCTGGCAGTGTGGAGCGCCCGCACAAGAAGAAAAAACATCAGCCAAGCGGATTGACCCCTTTCTTTTCTAAAGGAGCTAAACGACGACTACAAAGAAGACCGGCAACGTGAAACCCAACAGCGCACTGCCCGTGATCAGCACGTGTAACTTCAATTGGCTCAAATGGAGCAAAAGAGCTCCGCGATGATGCTACAGATGGCCAAGATTTTTGAAGCTGTATTGACGAAGACGATTGGGGCCTCGGCGCCGGACTCATCCCCGAATGAACAGCAGCACAAAAGAAAACCATTTCGATTCATGCGGTAGGTACTCCGAAGTATCTATCTACACAACATCTCGTAGCGTACGCCCTTCACGTTTGCAATGAACGCAGAATTTCGATTCTATTCTGCGTAAAAAACGTAATCATTTAGTGGATAACTCGGCTCTTACTCG
The DNA here is from genome assembly GCA_012656075.1 of Phytophthora hibernalis. NCBI lineage: Eukaryota > Oomycota > Peronosporomycetes > Peronosporales > Peronosporaceae > Phytophthora > Phytophthora hibernalis. Next base: position 951,558 of record JAAKBF010000159.1, on the reverse strand, counting down.
TTCTTGCTGTCGTTCTCGCCTGTATCATATTCATCACAAATCTCAGCAAACCCCTCACTTTCGTCGTCGTCACTTAAACTGTTTTCGCTGTCACTGCTTTCATCCCAACTCGACAGATCGAACTCTTCGTCAAAGAAAATTGAAATCATCATCATGCTCGCGATGGGGATACCATTTCTCGACGCCGTTCGTCACCTGATGCACTTCCTCTGCTCAAGGTGGGCTCTAGACCACCCGCCTCTAAGTGCGAAACGGTTTCGCTGAACTAGATTGACTATCCTATGTGTAGACGTCGGTTCCGCTTTTTGCCGGGAGAAATTGAACTACTAGACGAAGCGCTGGACCTACCCGAGTACATCTATACTACACAGAACTGCCCTGTTCCCAGGAAGGAGGCGCTGTGTCTGCTGTTACGTCGACTGGCATATCCGAATCTCCTGAAGGATTTAGAAGCTGAGTTTGGTCGCCAGGAGAGTGTACTATGCTCGACTATCAATATCACGCTGGCCTGGGACTTCAACAAGATCAAAACAATGATGGCTGCATAATTGATCGCTATCATATCCGTTCTGCTGATGCAATTTTCGAGAAGATGGGGCGTTTATCAAACTGCATCGGGTTCTTCGATGGTACGATTCGACCTATCTGTCGACCAACTTGGTTTCAAGAGCAAGCTTTCAGCGGCCACAAGAAGGTTCACTGCCTGAAATGTCAGAGTGTTACCCTGAGAAAAGGCCTCATCGTTTCTCTCGTTGGTCCGTTCGAGGGATGTCGCCACGACGCATTCATGCTACGGAAGAGTGAAATGGAGCAGAAGATGTCGCGATACCCTGGCTACGTGTTGTGCAGGGATCAAGGTTACCCACCCGATCACGGCTGATCAAACCGTTCGCAAGCGCAGCGCCTACACGACAGCAGCTACGTTTTAATCGAGATCTTAACCGAGCACGCATTGCAGTCGAGTGGTTCTTTGTTGGGTGGTTCGATACTGGAAATACTTCGAATTGCGATGCAACATGAAGGTGCTCAAATCGCCGATTGAACAGCACTACGTTGTGGCTGCATTTTTCGAACTGTTTGTCGTGCATCAGACGCCGAAATCAAGCGAATCATGAACTTCAACTCGGTGGCAGTGGCTTGCATGACTCGATGAAAACCTTTATATTCGCTTGGCGCGCGCGAAGAGATGCGCGTAGTTCCAGAGCGTTAGTCCACCAAACTAAAGTTTAAACAGTGGATCTGGAACAAGAAAATTGGGACTAGCGACGTCAGTCCAAAAGTGTCGCGTTAGTCCAGGAACTAAAGTTCTCTAATAGTGCAATTCGCCTAAATCTTTCATAGTGAACTTGGCTGACAACTGAGCCTTAAGATCATTGATAGAGCTCACGTGTGATCCTCTATAGTGAGGTCATCGACGTACACGCATACAATGAGGAGGTGCATGACTTCGTTTACCTCCCACCTTTTAGATACAAGCAATGCCTTTCTTGCATCTGAAAAAGCCTAAACCCTTTAGGAATACATTTAGTACTTCGTACCAAATTCTAGGTGCCTGCTTTAGGCCGTATAGACTTTTCTTAAGCTTACAGAGCAGCGGGTCAGATCCTTTCTAAACCCCAGCGGCTGAGTCATATAAATGCTCTCAGCCAGCACCCCATTCAAGAATGCGATAGACACGTCCATTTGGTGCAGGTAGATCCCTAAGATAGTAGCTAACGCCAGAAGAAGTCGCAGAGAATTATAACGGGCTATAGGTGCAAATACCTCTTGATAGTCAATACCGTAAGTTTGTGTATTACCTTGAACTACCAATCTTGCTTTGAATCGGTCGACCGACCCATCCGCTTTATAATTAACATCAAAAATCCAATGGCAGCCAAGTGCCCTCCTTCTTGCTGGAAGTGGCACAATGGTCCAAGTTTCATTCTTTAAGAGTGCTTCGTATTCTGTCTTTATAGCGCACTCCCACTGCTTTGCACGTGTATTGCTCTCGCCTCCTTTATTGATCTAGGAACCGGTATACCGGTATGCGGTTTATCTGCCACGACAGCATTTAGTGGTGTCACGTAGTCTCTTAGCTGAGTATTAGTTGTTCTAATGCGCTTCGACCTACGCAGCAGATTTTCACTACGAGCCTCTTTATCAACTCCCACTGTTCGTGATGTCGGTGGAGCTGCTTCAGACTCTAAGCCTTTACTTTTAACTTCATCCGTCTCTATAATTTTTGAGTCACTTATTGACCCTTTTCCTACATTTTGAATGTTTATTTCTTCATTCTGATCAATAGTAATATTTTCGATGGGAAACGATCGTTTGATCATAACTTCTGTCCCTGTCGAGCTAAAATTGACATCTGGAGCTATGATATACTTATTTTCCTTCACATCAAGCAGGTGGTACCCCTTATAATTGGTCGAGATGCCTAAGAATTTGCATTCAACTGAGCGATCGCTCAATTTAGGATAATTTCGCTCAGATTTAAGAATATCGGCAAAGCAAGTGTGGAGTAGCGCCTTAGCAGAAATCTGCGAAGTCGTCCTCGCACAAGCTCTACGCGTTAACGTCGGGCTAGTTCCCGGTTGTTTGAGTAGCGTATCTCTGGGTGGGGTGTGATCTAAGTTGGTTAGAACCTAAAAGCGCGCATCTCAGGCGCAGCGCGGATTCTCCTCGCTCTGTGTTGCTCTTGCTCTGACGTCCCACTCGTGCGTGACGACGTCCTCTCCTCTTTGACCTTGGGCGTGCGGCGTTATCGGGCCGGCGTTTCCTCGGTTGTGCACGGCGTTATCGGGCCAGTGCGTTCTTCGTCTTCGGCGTCGGGTTATCAGCAACGCCTGGACGGTATCGTTTAACGTGTCCCTCCTATTGGGCACGGGATTTTGGGGTTGAGTACACCGATCCAGCAGCGGACGACGGGGCCGGTTATCTTGGGGCTCTTCTCGGTCGAGGCTGCTGGCTCTTGGAACGAAAGAAATCCACTTGCGTATCACAAAGAGAATTCGGGACTGACCCTTCTGTTGTCCTATCCTATCAATCAATGCCTTCCTCGCCACTCGTTGACCTTCTGGGTCTCTTCCTATCACTTCCCGCCGTGCTTACCTATCATCGTTGTCCTGATTTACCCTGATCGTGTGACCCAGTTGCCACATCGGGGTCAGTCGAGTTGCTAGATCGGGGTCCCTCGAGTTGCCACATCGGGGTCCGTCGGTCGGGGTTGTAGGTCGGGGCGTAAACCTTGTCTCCGATCGTGGTTCTCCATGTCGCAGGCCTCGTCCCACGGTTGTATATAAACGGGGCAGGATTGCTGTCTGATCCGACTCCGTCTTTCCTGCAGAAAATTCCGTTTCCCGTCGCTCCGGGTCGACATCCATCAAACGGTCAGCCAGACTTCGTCGTTCTCCGGCACTCCACTTTTACGTCGGCATTCCGCCTTGTACCGCCCTCCGACACTCCGCTTCCCCACATTCGTCCCGCTGGCGCGTGCACACACTCCCCAGGTGAGTGCATCGCGGCAGAACCCGTCTTACCTTTAGCCTGCTCACCATCTCGCGTTGTGTTGTCCTGTGTACTCGCAGTTCATGGCGACCTCTCCGGACCGCGACAGTGATGACACGGAGTCCCTGGACACTGGGGACCTGGCTTCAACCCGGTGCGGCATATGCGACTCTAGTAGACGTCCGTTGGCGATCCCTCCGGCTCCGGTTTCCACATCCCTGACCCGGCGATCCCATTCCGTCTGTGGGCGCGTTGATCAACGACGCCAACACCTTGGAGCACGACGCGCAGTTACTCCGCGCTCAGTTGGACATGTCGTCCACCGCCAACGCCGGACTGGCCGTACACGCCGCTTCGTTGCACGACCGCAACCTTTCCCTGCTCCGGCGAGCGCGTGAGGGGTATGACCTTGTTTCCGCCACCGTCAGCCAGTTGAACGATCGCGTAGAATGCTTGACCACAGAGAATGCCAGCCCGTTGGACGCCGCGGGCACTCTTCGGACGCAAGAGGGTCGCGCCGAAGAGTGGGAAACTCAATACCGCGTGTTAGCCGACGTGACGTGCGAAGAGGCTGCGGCCACGGCTGCCGAGTTGGAGGAGACACGCTCTCGCGTCACGCAGTTGTCCGATCTCCTCGCCGCCGCGGAGGCATCTTCCCCGGCTGCCTCCGATGTCGAGTTGGCGCGCGTCTGCGTGGCGCTGGACGCTGCGCGGCAGGAGTTGTCCGTGACCCAAGGTGACCTGTCGCAAGCTGTGTCGGGGCGCGAGCGGGCTCGGCTGTCGTCTGCTCGAGCCCTTCGAGATCGCGACGCGGTTGTGGAAGACCTTCGCGTAGCCCACGAAGCTCTTTCTCGTAGTCAGCAGGTCGCCGCCGCAGCGCGGGCTCGTGATGAGCCTCTCGCAACGACTTGCAACGAGTTAACGCCTTGCTCGTGGCTCATGCCGAGGAACATCAGCGCGACGTGACGCGTATCCGCGATCTCGAGGTCTTCGTCTCCGTCGCAGAAGCAGCAGGTGTGTCCGCCCAAGTCGATCTCGCCCGGGCTCAGGCTGAGGAACTGCGGGCGTCTGCCCGCTCCGATCAGTACAGGGCGGGAGTTCTATCCGTTCGCCAGTCGTCGGCTTGTCAGCAGGCGTTGCACCAAACTCGGGTACGACGTCTGGACTCGCGAGTCGCCGAACTGGAAGCCACCGCGGAGCGGAGGCGCGCGAGCGGCGCGAGCGTACGGATACGTGGCGACGACTGCTACGCGAGGCTCGTCTAGGGCGAGAGTCATCTCGACGGGTACGGGATGCACAGGCTGCCCGGCTCTCCGCTGTAGTCGCGTCTGCAGGTGGGTCCTTGACATCGATGGGCTCCTCCGGACGCTTGAGGCCGATACTGAATCCGCCGTAAACGCGGCCGTCCCTTTACCTCCAGGTGACGCGAGTCGGGTCAGTGCTGGTGGAAACTCCGGAACCGCGCCGACGCCTCCACATCGCCGCCCCCGCAATCCGTCGCCTCTCCACCGGGGAGATCCTCCTGGCCAACCCCGTTTTGGAGCTTCGGTGCCGCTCACTCGAGCCCAGAGGCGTCAATTCCCCAGACCGCGACCGCCTTTCCCCACGTCGTGCGGCTGCTACGCATCTCCTGCTGCCTCTCGGGGAAGTCCGCCTCTTCGACGGAGTTCCCGGCCGTCCACCGCGGCGGACTCTGCTGCTTCCGACCCTGCCGCCGCGGCCCAAGGTCATCGCTCTTCCCCACCGTCTTCAGCGAAGGCTTCCCGGGCGCTTCACGACTTATTCTCGTCTTCGGAGTCGTCGGATAGCTCATCCGGTATTCCTTCTCGTCGGACGAAACGTCGCCGGTAGCGTCGACGTGCTTCACGGTCTGGCTCGGCTTCCCGATCCGACTCCGCGGGTTCGGGGGCGATGCGTCTTCGGCCAGTGGGGGTCGTCTTCGTCCTCTTCGGCTGCCGTGTCTTCTAAGGCGTCTTCTTCTTCCAACTCGTCGTCCAGTCCTCCTTCCTCGCCACCTTCGGGAGCCGCCGGCGGGATCTCCAACGTACCGTTCTTTGCCCCGCGATTCACCCCGCACATGATCCGGCTGAATGGCGTCATCGGCGGTACCCTCCGTGGCCTCGTTCTCTTCGCTCCGAGACGTTGGCGTCTTTGTCGGTACCCTTGCTGTGGACGACTCTGCTCCCCCTCCGGACTGGATCTTCCTGTCCACGGCTAGACCCCGTCCCGCTGCTTGGAACGAAGCCTTGTTGACGCGGGCCAACGTCGACGCCTTGTACGCGTCTCGGCCATGGGATAACCTGAACCAGCACGCAGAGCCCCTGACCTTCGCGGCGGGCGATCCGTCTTTCAGAGCCCTCCTGTCGCGGTATGACCTTCACTTGGAGCATTGGGCCCAAGCTTACTGGGAGGCCTCCCATGAGTTGCCGGTCCCCGGGGTTCAGAGTGGGCTACGTGGCGCCGGCGTCGGAACTCGCGTAGATCGCACGCGGGGGACCACTTGGCAAGCGTCCTCCAGCTCATCGTCGGGTTCTTCCGGTCGGAGTCGGCGGATATGGATCTCCTGTTTGACCCGGTCTTCCTACACTTCCCTCCCAGTCGTTCTGCCGTCGGTCGGTGGTATCCGGGCCGTCAACCAACGCTGCACACCGCGTTGGCTGACATCGACTCGCAGGAGCCGTGGCGCCGTTTCTTCCGCTCGCCCTTTGTAGTGGTTCGTATTCACGCCGCTCTCTCATTTGACAAGCACCTCGTGTGAGATGCTCACAATGGCCGAAGCAGCGGTGTGGATGGAACCCGAAGCGGCTCCATCTCCACCTTGCTTGTTTCCATGTTCTCCATTATTTGGTCCAACACGCGTTGTCTTGAGTCTTCAGTTGCTCACAGCACTCCCTGACTCTCGTCAGCTTTGTTCGGTGACGCGTGCACATCCCGCGTACTCCGTCTCCCGTCTGCGGGACAAGTTTGTTGAGATCTAGGCGTAGGGTCGAGCGTCCCTTTTCATATGCATAACCGTTGAATACTCCTTTCTGCCCCTCCTTTCCGCTTGTACCGTGGCCTTCGTTTTCTTTTGTGATCTTTTTTATGAAACGTCCCTTCATCGTTTCATGCTCGGCCAACGGTCCCCCAGACTTCCCCACCGTCACTTTTCAAGCTGGCCTCTCCCAGACAAGTGCTCCTCCGTTCCTCCCATCGGCGGCTTCCCCACCGACTTCGTTTGCGTCTTCCCGACGCGCTCCGATCTGGTCCTGTCCAGACGTGGAGTTCCCCTCCGTTCCTCCTGTCGACGGCCACCCTGTCGACTTACTCCGCGCCCTCCGACGCCTACCCCGCTCCATCGGGTTCTGCTGCGCCAGCTTCCGTCGCGCCCACGCTTTCATGCGATTGCATGACGCCGAACCCGTTTCAGCCCGTCCGTTGCCGCAGGAAAACGTACAGCAGCCCCCACAGCTGAGATCTTGTTCGTCGATCCAAGACGCGTCTGGGTACCCCTTCCATTTCACCTCGAATTTGCGTCGTGTTCGCCCATATCGTGTGGTACGTCCGTCGCGCATATCCAGTATTTGCTCCACCTTATGTACATCTTCCCCCAGGTCACGCATTCCCTAGCTGTCTTCCGGGAGGAATTCCTCGTCGAAATCGAATCGCTCGTCGGCAGGCACGGTCAGTAGCAGCGCGGGCCGCGACGGGAATTGGCGGACGGGTTTCAACTTGGAGATGTGCACGTTCGGATACAACTGGTAGGGCGTGCCTCTGATCTCGAGACGTGCGACGTATGTATGTATGAGCTCGACCACGCGGAATGGGCCGTGCCACATGTGTGCGAGTTTGCGCGCGTAGCCCGGTTTAACCCGATCCAGGTACAACTAGACCTGTGAGTCAGCCTCAATCGGATGTTCCGTTGCGACTTCGTTTTGGAGACGGGCTCGGGTGTTGACCGCGTCCCGGATCAATTCTAACGCTTGTACTCGTGCTGCTTTGTAGTGTCGTTGGACCCGTAGCCTCCATCGTCTGGCGTCTGCATCGCGACGTGACGTGTTGCTGACTGCGAGCGACGCTTCTAGTGTGGGCCGGGGTCCCAACCGTGTACTAGGTAAAACGGGGTTTCGTTCCTCGTGCGGTCATGTGCCGTATTTAGCGCGAAGGTAAGTCGCTCGGCGTATTCATCCCAGTCTCGCTGGTCCACGTCCGCGATGTACATCTTATTCGCTCTTGTGATTGTTTGCACCATGCGTTCCGCAGCTCCATTGGCCTGCGGTCGATAAGCGAGGGTCGGTCGTTGCTTCTGGCCCATCAGTTTATTGAATGCTCTGAAGAAGTCGGACATGAAGCTCGGTTCCCGATCATGCTGGATGGCTTCGCTTGCTCGAACCTTCGGAAAACTGCTTCCTCGTACGCCTCCGCGACGGTCTGTGCTGTTCTGGGGTTATTCGCCTTCACGATTACGAAACCCGTGAACAAATCGACCCACACGAGGAGTGCGGTGTTCCCTTCATACGACGCGGGCAGTGATGGGATATGATCCATTTCGATAACCTGGAACGGATACGTTGCCACGATGTTACCTCGAGATTCGCCTTGAATAGTCGGTCTCCCTTTCCCGTTTACAGTCGGTACACTCGCCTACGTAGCGCTGCACGTTCCGGAATAGTCCAGGCCAGTGGAAATGGCGCCGTAGCCGTTGGTAGGTCCGGCCAATTCCTTGGTGAGCCCCTTCCAGACTCGCGTGATAGTGGTGTAGCAAGTCCTTGCGGAGTGTCTCCGGGACTACCAACTTCATGATCATATTGCGTTCTTCGGCCGACTCATCGCCTCTTGCGTGGTAGTAGAACAAGCCTCCTATGCCTTCTTCATATTGGTGTGCGCTCTTACTGCAATTCTTCGCTTCGTCGCGAGAGTCCCCCAAGATCGCCGCTCAGATACTTCTTGAGATTCCCGATCCAGAGTTCCTCGTCTTGGGCGGTCCGAATCCGATCAAGTCGCAGACGCTGTACTACCGACTCCTGTAAAACTCCTGGGGTTGCGTCTGTGGTGGGTGCGGTTCGGGCCGCTGCTGACCTCGTGGTCATTGGCAACACCGGAACCATCCCTGGTCTCTTATCGACACTTTCTCCTTCTGATCGGCCTAGATCGGGCCTCTCAGATTCTGGATCGGAGGACTTGGGTCCTAGGTCGAGGTTTACCTGGTCACGTTCCCTGGGTCGGATGACCTCCGTCAAGCGATTTAGCGTATTCAAGTCCCGCAGTTCCTAATGCCAGCTTGACGTTGGAGATCCTGTCCTGCTAGAAGATCGGCACTGGCGTTCCAATCCCGTCGTACATGGTACAGGTCGTGTCTCGGCCATTTTCGCAGAACGTCCCGGGCCCGTTGTATCAGCAGCTTCAGACCTGGCGATTTACAATCCATCTCGTCCCTCATCTGTCGGATGACTAGGTTCGAGTCTCCGCAGACGATCAGGCGGGCGACTTTTACCTCGTCCAGAAGCGAGTACCCCAGCAACATGCCGTGATATTCAGCTTCGTTGACGGTAAGATCCGTGGCGTCGCCTGATGCCGCGTGCACGATCTCCCATCCGGGTAGTTTCCAAACAACGGCACTGAACGCGTCGCCTTCTCGTTTGGCCTTTGCCGAACCATCAAAACACATGACGTGTAGTTCTTCCTCGGCTGCTAAGATCGGAGTCGGGATGACGGTAGCCCTCGACGGGCGTTTCCGTGGGGCAACGTCTTCCAACGCCGCGTCGACGAATACCCGTGGCGTGATGCTCGCGGCCAGAGTACCTAGGATTTCCTCTTCTCCTTTCGAAGATCGGCAAATGTCCAGTTTCCATGGCGACAAGATCGCAGCCCATTGCGACAGACGTCCCTGTAATCCCTTGGATCGGAACAACCAAGCCATCGTTGTCTGTCGGGTTAAGACGCGGACCGTTTTTCCGGCTAACATGGTGAAACAGTCACTCAGGACGCGCAGGAGTGCCAAGATTTCCTTTTCGACGATGTCGTAGTTCAGCTCGTTTGGCTTCAACGTGCGACTTGTGAACTTCACACATCTGTGCCAGGACGGCCGAGATCGCCCATTCACTGGCATACACGATCACGATCGGGTCTCGCGCCTCGTCGAAATGCTTCAGCATCGGGGTCTGTGCGAACTTCGTTTTGAGCGTATCAAACGCGTTGAAGGCATGCGTCCACTTTGGTTGGGAGCGCACGTCAGGCTTGGAGATGTACTCGTCGAAATCCGCTTCCGAGAGAGAATATAACGTGGTCGCGTAGATCGCGAAATCTGCGATGAACCTGTGGTAATAGTTGAGGCTGCCCAAGAAAGATTGGAGTCCTTTCAACGTGCGCGGGAATGTCAGTGCTGTCAGCGACTCCAAATGCTTCGGTTTCGCTTCCAGACCATGTTCCGACACACTGTGACCCAGATACGCGACTTTCGACACACTCCACTTGCTCTTCTCCACGCTGATGGACAGGTGCTATTTCTCGCAAGCGTCAAGCGAACGTTCCACTTTCGCGCACAGATCGCTCCACGACGAACCACCGATCAGGATGTCGTCATTGTACGAACGTCGCCCCAATACGGACGGGGTGCCCGGCGCTGCTGGTCTTCCTCCGTCGAAAACGTCTTGAGTCTCGCGGTCCGGTGCGACGCTCCAAAACCGTAGAGCGCGTTGTCGATCAGTCGCTGGTATATTTGCGGTGCATTGCACAATCCAAACGGCATCCGCGTCCACTCGAACAGTCCGAACGGGGTGATGAAGGCTGATACCAGCCGGGCTCGATCAGTCATGGGGATGGTCCAGAATCCACTTGCCATATCGAGCGAGCAGTACCAAAGGTACTTGTCCAAGTCTTCGAGCAAGTCGTTGATAAGGGGCATGGGTATACCATCAACTGAGTCAACCCATTCACCAAGCGATAGTCGATGCAGAGTCGAATGTTGACTCCATTCTTCTTCACGATCACGACGATCGGTGACGCCCATGGGGATCTTGAGGGTCGGATCATCTTAGCGCTGAGAAGTCCCTTGAGTAAAGCCGAGACTGGCTCTCTGAACTTGGGTGGTAGCTTGCGTACACGTTGCACCACGGGCTTCGCGTCGCCTATGTCGATGTCGCAGACAACTCCGATGGCCGCTGGTGGCAAAGCGTTGCCCTTCCCGATCAGCCATTTCCGTCGCTTCCAGATGATTTGACGTAGCCGTTCTTCTTCCCTCGCCGCGATCTCCGGCGTCACTCCAGTAGGTCGTCCGACCTTGAGGTCTTCGATCTTCACTTCTTCGGTCAAGGAGATTTCGGGGAGGATAGCCATCTCCGCTTGCAATCCTTCGGCGAAGAGCTCCGAACCTTCGTGGAAGATTACGGCGTCCTCAGCCTCAGCGTCGCCCGTTTATTCTCGGTCACCTGATTTATGGGGTCTGGCTCTCCCGCCTTTCCTGGTGGTATCTCCCAATCATCATTGCACACTTCTTCGTTCGAGGTTCCGACCGCGGTCGTTCCCCGTTCCAGTTCGTGTGGCTGCTGGGCCTCTCCCTGTTCCTGGGTAATGAACTTCACCATCACCTTGGGTGGCTGATTCTGTTCCTTCACCTGCTGTCTTCTTCTCGATGCAGGATTCCTTTGGGAGTCTCGTAGGTCGGGTGTTCTACCAAAGGCCCAACGGGTCTATCGCGGCCTTCGTCGGACCAGTGGTTGTCCGCATCGGAGGTGACACCGTACGCGAGGTTCTGTCACTCCTTGTACCGGCGCGAGTTTGCCTGGACGAAACCGAATTCCCGCGGCAGAGCATCGTCGGCCGTCCACCAGGCTAGAGTCACGAGTGAGTCGATCGAGACCGTCTTGTCGGCGATATTGGTTACGTACGCCGTCCGATCTTCCCTTTAACAACGGAGGTTACCCACAAGTCTCCTCTGGTGACCAAGAGCTTCGGTGTGTTCTTATCCGGTCGGAGTGGGACATCGTGCGATCTTCCGGGGTCGATCCTCACGGAGTCCCCACTTCTCACCGTGACCGGGTGCATCTTCGCGCCATACAACGGTCTTCTCCCAATCATCTGGATCCTCATTGCGTCGGGTAGGCACGCTGTGCCGTCCGCCGTGTCGATGCGGACCCCTGCTGGCACCATGAAGTTCATTCCCAAGATCGCGTCTTGACCGACAAGCTCTCCGACCCATATGTTCAAGAAGTACACCAGGTTTCTGCCTAAGGTCAATTTGATCCGCGTTCTTCCCACCGTGTAATACGTCTCGTCTCGGAACCCGACGCAGTTCTGCGTCACGCCCGTGCCGATCTGGCAGCCTACTTCACGAGCAAAGGTGGTGTCTATGATGGACACCTCGGCACCAGTATCGAGCAACAGAGTTGCACGGCGGTTGTTTACCTTCCCATTAATCTTGGCTTGTCGGTACCACTTGTCCGGCGCGTAATATTTTCAGTATCCGCGCCGTTCTCCTGGCTGCAAGTCAATCACGTCCAACGGATTTTCCCTCTCATAGTCGTCCGGGCGTCGAATATTTAACAACCGGGAGCACGTTCATACGAGGTGGGTTCCCGGTTGGGTTCACATGTATTATCGACCGGGGTAGTCAGGTTTTCCTTGACTCCCTCGGGTGGCCTCTGGGCCACATATGCATAGACGGAAACAGATCGCACGTCTCGTACTGGCTTTCCAACCAGCGAGCGATCTAGTTTAACATCTTTTCGGCCTGCGGTGGCAGCATCCCAGCATGTTTCTGCGGACTGTACCACTGACGGAGTTGGTTGAAGAACTCTTCCAACGGGTATTTCCCGCTTCATGGACTTCCCCGCAAGCCTTGCAGGTCCATAGGCAACGATCAGACGGATGGTGTCCTCCACACTTCTGTCAAGTCAGCACGGCCCAACAGTCTTCCTCTGTATGACGGCGCGAACCACATTGACGACATTTGGGTCGGTCCCGTCTTGGGTCGTCTACGACGGGGTTGCGACGCGCGTTTTCGCCCGAGGGCGCGTGGCCGGTCGTCAGCAGTCGAGCCCGTTCTTCGGCATCCCGATCTTGGTCGTACAACTGGTCGTCGCTATCTTGAGCATCAAGTCCCGAGTCACATTCGTCCGTCGCGGTCTGAATCGCGTGGATCGCGCGAGCCGGTGGTAGCGGTGAGGATGCTTTCTGACGGAACTTGTTGGATCCGAAGAGATTCTTGTTTTGACGAGCTAGTCCACGTTGTCGGGCGCGTAGTTTCTTCTCCAACGTCTCGACATCGGGGATCTCCATCAAGGTGGGACGGGAAGCCAACTATTGTTCTTGCGCGTCGAGCGTATGGATGAAGAGATCGACATGTTCCCTCTTTTCTTCCACCGAGCCGTCGTCGTAGTGGACGTTGGATCGCATGCCAGCTACGTTCAACCGATACAGATATTCAAGTGGCGTTTCATCGGATCGTTTGGCCGCGTGATAATATCTGCTCGCCATCGACACTCCTTTCCCGCAATACTGAATACGGAACTGCTCCATCAGGTTTGTCCACGACTTCTTGACATTGCGACTCAGCTGCAAATATCATTGGCGTGCCGGGCCTGACATAACAAGGCACACACTTCGTCGCCCGTCATTCCATCCCGTCTTGACGCGGACTTGACCCGATTCAATCAGGCTCGGGCTTTCTCCTCGCTGGCATCGCGTCCGTGGAACTCCTTCAGTTCCGAGAACGCGGATAGACGTACACGCGTCACTCCGCTGGCAACACCGGCCGTGGCCGAAGAGATTGCCGTAGTATTCCCAGTCGTACCATTATCTAGGTCGAACAAGTCGTCTGGGTCTTCGTCACGGCCACGTGGAGTCTCCTTGGCGTGAGTCGACCCGCGTGAGCTCACCGATTCCATGGCCACATCGACATCCGCTTGAGGGGTCGTCGTCGCAGGCCTAGGTTCGGCCGTCTTCAGCGGGGCGGCCACCGTAGCGCTCTGTACCGGGGTAACGGAGGTGCGCATCATCGTCGATTGCATTAGACGGACTAACGCGTCTTCGAGCTAGTTGGGAATCGCACCTTCCTTCGCGGTCGGGGTCTCCTGTTGTGGCGGCGCTAATGCCTCTGTGGAGGTGGGCACCCTCTGCGGGAAGAGGTAGGCTGGTAGGGCCTGCGCTCGCTTCACCCATGGCGGTTGGCTTGGGGGCATCTGCATCCGTTTAGGCGACTAGATGCTACTATCGGAGTTGCGGCCCGGCACGGATACGGGTGGGCGCGGCTGCGTCGAGGTCGAGCTGTCTTTGTGTGGGCTCTGCTGCGGGGCTTTCACCGTCCCGACCAACACCACGAGGGGTCGATGAGTACGTGAATCGCATCCTTCCAGGACAACAAGTCCCAGTCGTACACCTTCACCATCTCGAACGCTCCCAACACGAAGCCTGAACCGCGCAGCATCTTGAAAAGCGCCGACGCCGCGAGGAGTACGCTCGTGAGATATTCCAGGACGGGGATCGGGCTAGGCCCTCGGAGCTCTACGATCAGCTTCGGCTTGAGGAAGTCCAAAACCGGGTGGCGCTCAAGCTGTCTGAACAGCTCGACGCGACTCAGTCCGTAGGCTAGTTCGTAGGCCGTATACTCGTCCCGCGTCCTTGTCGGCCGGCTTTAGCGGGATATCGTCCACCAAACCTGGCGCGCGTAGCTTCTGCTTTGGCTTCTTGCTCTTGCGCCTGGGATTGGCGGACGGGGTTTGTTGGTCTTCGGTCTTTACAGACTTCGGACCGGAGGGGTCTCGACGTGAGTCAAGACCCTTGGTGGCTTCCGGGAAGCCACATCGGGAACGGCGAACGTTCTTCGAACGCCTCCTCTTTATCGCTGGCACCATGGCCTGTCGTGAAGGTTCCCTCGGAGCTCCACGACGCGTCAGGTCTCTCTTCGATCTCACTTGCCGTCGACGACCTTCTGATCGGCGGCGCTCCCGCTTCCGGTTCCTTCTTGATCGTTACCCCATCTTCCGGAGTAGTACTCCTAGGTTGCGGTACCATTGTGGAGTAGCGCCTTAGCAGAAATCTGCAAAGTCGTCCTCGCACAAGCCCTACGCGTTAACGTCGGGCGAGTTCCCGGTTGTTTGAGTAGCGTATCTCTGGGTAGGGTGTGATCCAAGTTGGTTAGGAACCTAAAAGCGTGCTTCTCAGGCGCAGCGCGGATTCTCCTCGCTCTGTGTCGCTCTTGCTCTGACGTCCCACTCGTGCGTGACGACGTCCTCTCCTCTTTGACCTTGGGCGTGCGGCGTTATCGGGCCGGCGTTTCCTCGGTTGTGCACGGCGTTATCGGGCCAGTGCGTTCTTCGTCTTCGGCGTCGGGTTATCAGCAACGCCTGGACGGTATCGTTTAACGTGTCCCTCCTATTGGGCACGGGATTTGGGGGTTGAGTACACCGATCCAGCAGCGGACGACGGGGCCGGTTATCTTGGGGCTCTTCTCGGTCGAGGCTGCTGGCTCTTGGAACGAAAGAAATCCACTTGCGTATCACAAAGAGAATTCGGGACTGACCCTTCTGTTGTCCTATCCTATCAATCAATGCCTTCCTCGCCACTCGTTGACCTTCTGGGTCTCTTCCTATCACTTCCCGCCGTGCTTACCTATCATCGTTGTCCTGATTTACCCTGATCGTGTGACCCAGTTGCCACATCGGGGTCAGTCGAGTTGCTAGATCGGGGTCCCTCGAGTTGCCAGATCGGGGTCCGTCGGTCGGGGTTGTAGGTCGGGGCGTAAACCTTGTCTCCGATCGTGGTTCCCCATGTCGCAGGCTTCGTCCCACGGTTGTATATAAACGGGGCAGGATTGCTGTCTGATCCGACTCCGTCTTTCCTGCAGAAAATTCCGTTTCCCGTCGCTCCGGGTCGACATCCATCAAACGGTCAGCCAGACTTCGTCGTTCTCCGGCACTCCACTTTTACGTCGGCATTCCGCCTTGTACCGCCCTCCGACACTCCGCTTCTCCACACAAGTTGAGCCCCATATCCTTAAAGCTAATCCGTTTGGTTTCTTACTGTGAAGCATTTCATACGGGGTCTTCATCCCCAGCCTAGCCATAGGTAGTCGATTCATCACATCTACAATGTAGAGCAAGGCCTCAGGCCACCACTTGGCTCCCATATTTGCTCCTTGAAGTGCACAACGGACGCCGGATTACTGTTTGATGGGCTCGTTCCGCACTACCGTTTTCTTCTTGTGATTCTACATTTGACCTCTGATACAATATACCTTGCTTGGTACAGAGTTTTGTTACCTCTTTATTTACAAATTCAGTACTCCCGTCAGTACGGATCCTTTAAACGGATATTGTACTGATAACTGAATTAACAGGTCCTTGATTTTCCCAGGAACTTCTTTTAGAGTTTTCAAAACGAAGTACCATTTATACCCAGTTGCATCATCAACTACAGCTAATGCATAATGGCACCCGAAGCTGCCATAAAGTCCATTCACCTTTAGCTTTTCTATAGAGTCCATGTGAAGGGTGTGGAGTGGTTGGGTGGCTTTATCTCCCACCATATTTCGGTAGGACATTCTGCGGTCTTTCAGTTTAGCGCAAGCCTTACAAAAGAAGGGCACTGCTTTGAGTGAAGAGTAAGGCACGTTTGGAAGGCCATCTAATTTCTGATTGCTAATAGTTCTCAGAAGGCGCTCCTTGTCTACATGACCCAGACGCAAGTGCCACTCCTTAAGTTAGACATCGAACTTCGTGCTTTGCGCACTGAAAATACTAGTCTACGTAGTTTAGTTATTGGCAAGTAGTATACTTCACCTATTGTTACTGCAGCAAATAGCAGTTTAAAGCCTTTTCCTAAAAAGAATAGGAATTCTCCTGATTGAGACTGAAAATGTCGAAATCCCTGCCTTACCAAATAGTATGCACATAGTAAGTTACTATCACATTGACGGTCATATGAAATATCCGTTAATGCCAAAGCACTCAAGCCTCCTTTAGGATTCAAAACGCTAAGTTTTATTGATCCTTTAAGTGTGCTATGTGAGACTGACCCGTTGCCGTACGTGAAGGTATGGGTTTGGCTTGGCTGTAAGTTCCCTTTAAACCAGCTTCTTTCTGGCCTTATAGCTCGGCCAGCACCCGTATCCACCACCCACATATCATCAGTCAAATTCACCCTTTTAGAGCCCTTAACTAAGACGCATTTTGTTTACGAACTACTTCTTTGATGACGTCCATATTTTGGGGCGACCCGGATTGATGGGCGGGATCGAGACTTTCGATGTCGTCCATCATTTCATCCTCCAAACACTCCTCGCGCAGGGTCTTGCTTTTCTTGTTAAGACGACCCTTGCCGTCGCTCACCACGGTCTTCATCGTTCTTTTTACTGCCGTCGTCCTGGCCTTCTTCGCTCCAGGTTCCGTCCTCACGTCCGTGCGAAACAAGGGACCCCCTGCTCGATTGGGGTCCCTGTCGCTGGCCATGGACGGGCAATCAACTTTAAAGTGTCCTCCTTGAAAGCAGTAGAAGCAGCTCTTGGCATCAGCACTACCGTCCGTCTTTCGTTTCTGTCCTTGTTTCGCTCTCACATTGTTGACAGATATTATCTGGGTTTTATCCATCAATCCAATATCCTTTTAAATTGATCACCAAAAATCCGGCGCAGGGCACTCTCGACCTGATCAACCGTGAAGTCTTCCTTCTTCATGGAAATTGACGAGGCCCAGAACTCGCTTGGTAGTTGCGACAATACCTCTACGCACAGCCAAGTCTCGGTCACCATATCCTGACCAAGTAGCTTGCGTGTTTTGCGGTTAATTTCGTTGCGTGCCTTCTTAAGTTGCGCAAACAAAGTTCTTAGGTCGCGCCAAGGGCTGCGGGTCAACTTAGACCAAGCACGGGTCAGATCAATCAGACCCGCCGCATCGCCTTGACCAAAGCCATTCTCGGGCTGTCTAATGACATCGCTCGGGTTCAACATGGACACGACATCAGGAAGCGTAGAGAGGAAGACGCTCGGCAAAACCTGGTTCAGCAGGTTCTGCAGATTCCCCGTCCCCGCAACCAGTGCATCATCTTCCACCTCATGGGGAACGTCTCTTTGTCAGACGTTTCGTCAGTGGGGGAAGGTGGCCTTTCTGGGTTCTCCGCAGGAAGCTCGCCATGAGCACCTTCGCCTCAGGCTGGCCCTTTTCTAGCTGTTTGCGTTGGTAGTCTTGGTCTAGCTAGTTCACGTGTGTGAGAAGCTTGTCCTTCCACATCGTGTAGGACTTTCCGTTGAACTTCTCCAAGGCGCCTCCAAACTTTGCATCGGCCACCATGGTCTAGTACTTGAAATGTTGTGTTGTTTGTCTTGCCGTCAGTATTTGGAATGAGGTGGCATCACATGGCCACCTCGCCCTTCACATCCCTCGGCTAATCATGAAGCTCGCTGGCTTGTTTCCTTCTTGGTTGGCCGTCAATGGCCCTCATCAATGGCCTCTTAGTAGCCAATCAGATCCTATTCTTTAGTCCTTATATCCAATCAAGTTAGTTCAGCCAACTGCATACATGTACAAAGCTGCAGTTAGTGTGGCGCAACACGGACAAATACCAGCCTCTGGAGACCGACGGGGATCCTCACAGTTGAAAGTTGAAGGTTTGATTTGATTGGTTGGTGACACATACTTACGTGATAACCACTATAAAAATAAAATAATGCTTCGCCTCAAAAGTATTATCAAAATAATACCAAAGATGCGAAATCCATTTTACTATCAATCCCTGCATGAAGTTTGCGCCAGGTCTTGAACCAACTTAATCGTTCTCGTACAACTTGTAAAATACATTTCGAATTACCATGGCATCGCCGAGGAAGAGTTATGCTTCCCCGGTCACGCTTGTGGCGACCTCGATCGATGAGGCCGGAGCCAGGTTGTACTCAGCATCCCACGGAACGCTCCATTTCACTTGGCATCCACCCGGGTGTGAACCGACTCCTCCTCTGGACTGTTGTCCTTGTATTTCACGCGTCATCATCGTGGTCCGTCCCCACGATGCCATGAATTCTCGAACCCAGTGACGATGGCGTTCACACTTCAATTTGCCCACCCGTGAGCAACGCGCTCGCTTCCAGCAATCTGTCAATCTGGCCACTTGATGCCTGCACCTGACAATCGCAAGACCTTTAGTGGCGATGGCTGGACGCCTCTCACCATTAATATGCACTTGAAATACACCAAACTCAGCTGTGGGATGGCAACCGACAGGAACCGCAGAGCTTCTCATCAACTCGCAGTCGCTCGGACCCAGTTGGAAGTGCTCCGAGTGCTGAAGGAGGAGGGACTGGCGGCGGTCGATGCCAGGGACGCCAAAACGTACGCTTCAGCTCTGGTTCTCGCAGCGGGGAGGGGTCACACAGGCAATGTTCGCTGTCTTTTGGATCGAGGAGTCAGCGTTGATGCTCCAAACTCCGAGGGGAACACTGCGCTGCACGTGGCTGCTGCAATCGGGGAGTTGGGAATGGTGGAGATGCTGTTGAACGCCGGGGCTGCGGTCGATCGCAAAGATCGGAACTCCTCGACGTCGCTGATACTGGCAACTCGAAAGGGGTATGTGGGCATTGTCAATAGTTTGGTGACTAGAAGTGCATCGCTTGAGCTGCAGAATGTCAAGGGGAGACGGCACTTAGTGTTGCCGTGCAGTGTGGTCGGGGAGCAATCTTCCGGATACTTCTTGGTGCTGGGGCCAATGTGGATACGGAGGATGCTGAAGGCATGACGCCTGTCATGTACGCCTCGAGAATCGGACAACTTGCATTCGTGGAGCTCTTGGTTGCTAGAGGAGCGAGTCTTGAACTATTCAGCAAGTCGGGCCACTCGACACTGCATTTTGCAGCACGAAATGGACGCCTGGAGGTTGTGCGCGAGCTTTTGAGTGCTGGTGCCGATCTGATGACGCGTGATCGTGTCAAAGGCTTGACGCCGCTCATGTATGCGGCAGTGCACGGTCACACGTACATTGTGAAGGACCTGCTGCCTCCTTCGTTCCAGCATGAGGTCGACGCTGTCGAGGCGAAGAGCAGGAAAGGGTGCACTGCTTTGTATTTGGCAGCATCAAGGCGCCATAAAGGGGTATGTGAATTGCTTCTGGATGTGGGTGGAGTTGCTGTGGACGCTGCCGAGTGGAGAGGATATACGCCACTCATGGCTGCCGCCAAGCGAGGATTTGTGGAGATTGTTCAACTGCTGTTGAGTCGAGGAGCTACCGTGGAAGCAGTCAATGCTGACGGCAATCGAGCGCTGGAAATCGCAGCTCGCAACGATCGAGCTGGAGTCGTCCACCTCTTGCTGAAGAACGGGGCCTTTGTCGACGCCCCGAACCGTACTCGCGGGTACACAGCACTGTCCACTGCTGCTCTGCGTGGTCGTATTGAGGTCGTCCACCATCTTTTGAGCCATCGAGCGAACGTTCTCGCACAAAGCTGCATCGGTGATACGCCATTACTCCTCGCTGCAACTCAAGGGCGTCTGGAAGTCGTCCGTGTCCTCCTGGCCAGTGGTGCATCGCCACACACCAAGAATGCAATGGGGGAGACGCCATTATCACGGGCTGTTGCTGGGGGCCACGTCGAAGCTGCGGCACTGCTGCGAATTGCAGCCGGCGATCGAAGTCGTGGCGCTCTCACATCGGCACAAGTTCGACCGATCTCCAGGTCGGTCAGCTACAACTTCCGAGGCAGTGTATGCATCCGACCTGTGAGTGATGCCAATGACAAAAGGAAGCACAGTCAATGAATGACCTTGTAGTTGATGTTTCTTCCGCTCTTAGGTATGTCATGAGCGTATGGAGCAATACACAAGGAAGGTCAAAGGTAGTGATCATTACGACTTAGCCAAGTTCTTCGTAGTTGACTCCAGTACTCTTCGTATACTTGGATCCGGATAAGCCTCCTGGTCGGGTAGGGGTAACGCCCTCTCGGGAAGCTTGGGCGGCATGATGCTAGTCCAACGCTTCCGGCAGGCGCTTAACCGCGTCTGCCAGCTTTTCACGGACCTCTCTCTCTCAGAACTAACCCCCTCCTGTGTACGCACCACCTCCATCGCGGCTCCGTCGACAGCACAGCGCCGTCTCCGGTTAGGTACGTTTAGTGTCAACTCCATTGGTTCACAGCGCAAGCAGCATGAAACGCTTCCCAGCGACCTGGAACGCTACAAGGTCGACATCCTCGGCCTTCAAGAGACTCGGATCAACTACCAGAGCGAGCAGAAGATAGGTAAGTATCATCTCCTGACCCTGCCGTCGAGTAACATCCACCATTGCATCGGTTTCGCTATCGCCCCGCATCTACGCAGGTTCCTGCACAAATACTGGGCCCAGTCCAACCGAGTGGGCGTCCTACAACTACGTCTTCCAGAAGCCCAACGAGTCAACGTCGTCACCGCCTACTCCCCTCACAGCGGATGGGATCTAGAGTACGTGGACAGCTTCTACGCCGACCTGGATGCAGCCATCGAGCGACTTCCGCGACGTGACACGACGTTCATCCTCGGTGACTTTAATGCGAAGATTGGCCGCCGCCGAGAAGACGAACTGTTCATGGGGAATTGGGGCCATGGCCGACGCAATCGCAATGGCCACGTCCTCGCCTCCTTCTGCGATGCTAACAATCTCTTTGTCACGAACACAGCCTTCCAAAAGCGAGCTCGAAACATCACGACGTGGACACTACGCAAAGCCGACTACAGCATCTTCAACCAGATTGACTACAGACAACGACGGATAAATCCGACCGACCAAAAAATCCGACATTTAGTGGGTAATAACCAGGTTCCCATAGTAAACTCATCGCGGGTTTTATCCAATCAGCTTAACATAATCCACTTGTTTTACACCAATTACAGAACAAAAAAATGAATGGCTCCTGTTAAAATCTCCTCCCGCAAAGCTAAAACAAGGCTCATTTTGCACTATGATACGCGCCGAGTGCAGCTTCACTATTAAAAAGAAGCGACAAGCGTTAAGCGTAGTGGAGCAGCACGGCGTGCGGGAGACTTCGGATTGCTATGTCGAAGACGCTCAAAGGACAGGGGCGCAAAAACTTTTCCTGGCGTCCCTGACCTAGTCACTTACATGAAAGATGTGAGGCGGAGTGAAGCGGTGCGTGTTGTACTTCGTATTTGTATACTAATGAAACTAACTAACATTTTCATCTTAAATGTACAGGTGTTGTCTACTTCTGGCATGATAGAGTTCATGCACAAGCTCTATCCAGACTGGATGAAGGCATACCTCTCTGGGAAGGAAAGCGGCGAGCTCGCACTCGAACGTATCGTCCAGCGCATTGCCAATCGGTAACAGCATGTATGTATATTTGCAAAATATTGTGTATTATGAAAATTTTATCATTTACTTAATGTTTTATTTTGAATAAAGGTACGGATTTTCCTCGCAAAAGCCGCAGGCTGCCAAAAAGACGACGGAAGAGCTGGAGGAGACCTGGCACGCTTCGCTATCGAGTTTTGGGACAAGTACAAGGATTTTGAAGGCGGTGGCATACAAAACGTCGATGAAACAGCGATCATGTTTGATATGCCACCAACCAAGTCCTGGCAGGAAAGGGGCGAAAGGATGCAGCGCGAACTCTGGGGCAAACAAGCACGCAGGTCGCATGACTGCTGTGCTCACTGTACGCGATGACGGTAAATATTATGATTTATTTGATATTTTATAGATAATTTTCTCATATTTAATTTTTTGATATTTTCAGGTCGCAAAATGCCGATTCTTTTCATCATCCGAGGTGTTCCAGGGGCAGGATTGAACAAGATGAATTGGGGCAGTATCCGGACGGACACTTCTACGCTGTGCAAGAAAACGCTTGGATGGATGCGAGGGTTTGGAAACTTTACGTTGAAAAATTACTAAAATTTGAAATAGATGGCCCCGCTGTTCTTCTTCTTGACAACGTTGAGTGTCATGTGTCAGAAGAAGGACAGCGGATTGTGGCGGAGGAGGCAAATGCTACTGCGGTCCCATTGCCACCAAACAGTACAGCGGTTTGTCAACCGCTTGATGTTGGTGTCATGGGACCTCTAAAAGCTAAACTTCGTAACAGCGCTGGCAGACGCACAGGTGGTGCCGCTAAGGAAAACGCCTCCGCGCTATAAAGTCTACGATTGCCGCGTGGAAGGCCATCAAAAAGAAAACAATTATCCGTAGCTTCAAGAAAGCAATTCCCCACCATCCCGAGATAACAGTTTTTTTAATCGAAAGATTCTTTTCTACCCAACTATACGGTTATTGATTTGTTTTTGTGCTTGCACCTTTAATTTCAGCGAATAATACGCTTATTTAAAAACCGTCGGACTTTTTGTCTGAATCCGTACACTATGGAGGATACCGCTAAGTCATGTCGGATTTATCCGTCGTTGTCTGTATATCCTCTGTAGCCATCGAGACCGACCGCTCTGCCGCAACGCACAGTCTTGGGGCGGGGCCATCACGCCCTCGGACCACAAGCTGGTGACCCTCGACTTTGAGTTAGGTGACCTCTTCAAGCTCCGCAGCAGAGAGGCGAACTCGCCTGGCGACACATCGTCTTGTCCATGACACGGCCGTATGCAAAGCGCCTCGCCGACTCCATGAGGTCACTGCCGCCAGCTTCGGCAGGACCCAACTCGTCCCGCTGGAAAGCCACGCTTCACGAAGCCCTCAATGCCGCAGAAGAAACAATCGGCTATGTGCCATACGTTCCTAATGCCCGTTTTGCAGATCCTGAACTTTCCAGCATGTCCGAAGAACAGCGCAGAATCCGCCAGCTCATTAACAACGACCACAAGCAGGACGTCAACCACCTTCGCCATCTACGCAACCAGCTACTTCACCGCATCCGATCGCGAAGCAAACAACTCGCAAACGCCTTCATCGACGAACAAGTGGCCCGCATCGAACTTTCCCTCGACTCCGCCAAGATGTTCGAGGCGACACGTACGCTTTTCCGGAAGCGCACACCACTAACCTCGTTATGCGACTCGACAGGTAAATACATACTCAACAAGAAACAAGCCAGTCTAGCAATCAAGCAACACTTTCAAGAACAATTCGCGGACTCGTCCAGGTCACCAGTCACGCCTGACACTGATCCAAGACCTCTCCGCAAGCCGGTCACCGCGGACGAATTGCTACTCGCCTTCAAACGCCTCCGAAACGGGCGTGCTGTTGGACCGGACGCAATCCCTGCAGAACTCCTGAAGTACGGCGCGGCCACTCTGGCCAAACCTCTCGCCGAGATCCTGAATCACGGATTCCAAACTGGAGACCACATCCACCTCGGAGAAGGAATACTCCTCGGCCTCCCAAAGCCGAACAAGCCAGCAGGTCAATGCACCTGCCTTCGACTCATCGTGCTACTAAATAGCATTCGGAAAGCTATATCGCTCGTTGTGCTCCGGCGCATCTCACCGAAGGTCGCGGCATTCCTCTCTTCACACCAGAGCGGGTTTCGGCCCCGTCGCAGTACTGCTGATGCAGTATGGGCCCACCGGTGGATAGCAGCGCGCGCTCAACGCTACCAAGAGAATTTCCACATCCTCGGGATCGATCTCTCGCGTGCTTTTGACACAGTTCATCGCGACAAACTCCTCTCCGTGTTGGAGGATATCATCGACGGCGATGGAATCCGCCTAATTCGCCTACTACTTCAAGATACTACGCTATCCCTCCGGACCGGCCGGAACGTCCTCTCCCATTTGAGAGCAACACAGGTACCCCACAAGGCGACTCACTCTTTTTGTTGTCTATCTAGAAGCAGCACTACACGATGTAGCAGCGCAGATTGACGTACCCTACAATCTCCTCACGGAGATGATCGTATATGCTGACGACGCCGACTTTATTTGCCGCGACCCAGCCATTGTTGCCAAGATCCAGACCGAAGCGCCGGCTATCCAGGCCCGCTGGTCTCTCGTGATGAACACTGCGAAGACCGAACACACCATCGTTCAAAGGAGCCTCCACGCCTCAACGAACCGCATTAAACGTGCTCAAGAAGAATCTTGGCGTAACACTTGCAAGCTTGGGTCTCTCCTGGGTGATGCGGAAGACCTCTCCCGACGCAAGAACCTAGCTGCGGCAGCGCTTCATCGTATGTGGAAGATTTGGATCCGGCCATCGAAGACCTCGACCGCCACACGCTTGCGGCTCTACAACTGTTATGTCTTTCTATCCTGCTCTACAACTGTGGCACCTGGGCCCTGACTCAGGCGGACCTGTCCGGACTGGAAAGCTTCCGCCGCCGCCAACTTCGCAAAGTCGTCGGCGTCGTGTATCCCGAGACCATCTCCAACGACAAACTCTACGAACGTACAGGGGCGGAGCCACTCCGCTACCATCTCCTCAAACGTTGCTGGATGCTACTCGGCAAGATTCTCCGACATTCCACAACGACACCCGACCTGCCCGCCTATCGCTACATGGAAGACTACTTCGTCCCAAGTGACCAACCCAAGTTCCGAGGCCGCCAACGCACCACGCTTCCTGTGGTCCTCGATGCCGATCTCCGAAACTTACATGACAACTACCGACTCCGACAAACCGCTGACCTCTATCTATTACGCTGCCTCGCTCAAGACCCGAAGGAATGGAGGAGACTAATCCAGTCCCTGCTTGCCTACACACCCTTAGAGAGAGAGATCCGACGTATGCGAACGCTACACTAGCAAGGAGGCTCAACCAAATGACTCTAAACCAGCGTAATGAACGCGAGAACACGTTTACTACTACTACTATACCGGTTGCCGCGTATTTGTATTTTGGATCGGTATTTTTACCGCACAACACCGTTCACTCTAATTAGTCGTGCTACGAATATATACATATATCATGCTTCTGTACTTTTTCGTGACACCACAGACGACAAAAATTTCCCGAAGAGTTCAAAAGTGCACAAAGACAGTGGATTTGAGCAGATCTCGCCGAGGCGAAGCCAATCATCATCTTACTTTCAATAAAAATTTAATATTGTTGCACAAGATCAATTCAAAAGTTCGACTTTCTCCGATAAAAATCGAGCACCATAATTAGTCAGGGGCAGACTAATTAGAGCGAACGGTGAAGTGATCCAGAAAAGTGAATGGTGGACACCAGCTGCAGCTGGAAATGGGACTTCCTGCTGCCTTGGTGTCAGCGCGTTTTCGGTACCTGCGGTATGCGAAGAGGGTGCTGGAGGACGCCCCGGACAGAGTTTTCGAGGAATCCAAGTGCAGTGGCCAAGTTTCGCGTTTTCGAACGAGGAAGATGGAAAACCGGCATTTATTCAGGAAGTACGCGAGGCCTTAAGTCTGTTAGCTGCAGTGGCGCACGTCGACAATGCAGCGTGGAAGAAACTCCTCGTGCAATATGCAGATCTGGATGTTGACACCCAGGAAGAACTTTTCGAGGATGATTTAATGCCCCGGTTCCAGCTTGCTCTGATGGTCGACGAACCTGACGAAGAAGAAGAATTGTTGAAAGGTATCGACGCATTTTGCGGAATGGGGCAATACAGTGCAGAATACAAAGAAGCACTGGCTAAAATTGCAGGTTTGCGAGACGGGAAGGCATATACCGGGTCGACGGAGATTGAAATTCCAGTCACGGTACAGCTTGGACCGTGGTTGACTAGCAGCAGTGAAGAGATGCTCGCATATCTCCGGAAACTACAGGAGACGGTGAGGACAGTGCGAATACAGTGGCGTGAGTATTGGGAGCAAGCTCCATTAAGAATCGCGTTGGTGTTGGAGTCGATCCTGGTGGACCTGCGCGATGTCAGTATCAGCGCTGACTTGGCGGAGCTCGTGGAAAGTTTGTCCCAAGATGGAATTCGAGTATCGGGGTTGGCACTGAGGGACGAGCTCTGCTCGAGGATTACGTCGAATGGCAGTCATGAAGAAGCTCGAAAGGTGGTTGGACGTTTGTTGTCTGGTTTGTTTGGTGGTTCAAAGAGAGCTGAAGCGCTAGCGGGGAGTGAGTGGGGAGATTTCGACTTGGAGGTGACAGCTATGACGGGCTCGCTAGTTTCCGAGTTCGGACACGCAAACCAGCTCACGCTTAATTCTGTGCACTTCGACTGCGAGGCGATACAGAGTTGGGTCTTTGAGCGTATTTGTTCAGCAGTTGCGGTAAACCAGACAGCTAAGCATCTTTCGCTTGGACTGGAGCTAAACGAGGGGGATGAACAACACGGTGGTGATTGGGCACTTTGCCGATGGAGATGGCCGTGGGTTATCTTCGCCTGCTTTTCGGAGAAAGCTCGCCTCTACTCGCGACTCGAGAGTTTAACTCTTCGCAACGCTGTGATCACGACGGGCGACGTGCAGGCGATGGCTGTGGCTTTGGAGCCCAGTGGACCAGAAGAGGCGTTGCTTGGTTTATCGTCTTATCCATCTGATGGATCAGTTGACGTTTGTATCAAGGCCAACTCGCCGATTAAATTGCTACCGATGCATCTGGACGAAGCCCTCGATAGTAGTGGATCATTTAAGGTTGAAAGGGAAATTTCAGGAGTGAAATTGATGACCGAAGATGTTCAACTCGATTGGATCGACGCCTTGGTACCTGGCTTTGGGAAGTGCCAGGTACAGCGCAAGAATGTTATCTATCGAGAGCTCTCTCTTCCATCTACTGGACTTGCCGGTGTCACATCCCTAGCGATCAAGTTTGGTGAAGATCCAGATCCAGAAGTTCTCCAAGGCTTTCTTATGCTCATTGGTGCTTCACTAACGCATTTAACCCTTGAATTCGAGGACTTTGATACGGGTGATCTGGAGGGCATTGTAGCGTGTTGCCCTAAGTTATTGGAGTTAGCGGTGTGCACGCACACCATTGAGATGCGTTTCTGCCTCCGCGACAGCAACTATCGGGATTTGGCACTCAACTCCGCGTCACACCTCTCGTTTTGGGATGTGGAATCGATTGCCGAAGCTCTCTGCGATTCTGAGAATCCGTTAACAAAGTGTTCACGACGTCTACGAGTTCGAATGGATCAGAGGGCAGTCTACCACCCGCTCGACGAGTGCTACGCCGCTTTATTGAGACTGCTGGAAATGAACCGAACCTTGGATTATTTGGACATTGTTGCCGAACGCCCACACATGACGCACTATAACGATTTCAAGGCGCACCACCTCGAGCCGCTGCCCGTGGCGCTGACTTTGCCTTCGAGTTACAAAGCTGCATTTTTGAGTGTGATGGGTGGCGAACACGAGGAGCTCGTCGGTAGCAAACGCAGGAAGTGCTCGTCGTGGATGCCTGTACTCGATCAGCACGCGCTGATTGACATCTTTGAATATGCAGCACCTCATGTCAGCCGTCGAATTTACTTCCGGAGTACGATTTCTTCCAAACAGGACGCTACTACATGCCAATTTGAGCGTCGAGGTGTTCGCCAGACCTAGGCATGATACTTCGTCGTTTGTAAACATGTTCAAATGGTACATTGAAAGATGAATAATAAGCTTTGCGTCCTCCATGATGGAGGCTCCATCACATGCTGTTTAACCTCCGGTCGCGAAATCATCTACATGTTGACAGCGAACTTCTATCTACTGTTCGAATTTCGGAGATCCCAGAGGACCATGACGCGAGGTGATGTTGGCGAAAGCTGTTGGGAAATGGGGTCCAATGCCTTGCATATGACTAGAGTCATCGATGGCAAGTTGATGTGGTGCTCTACGTGACGAAATCCTAGGGTGGCGGTAATTGCGACTTCATATTCTCTGCTGTATCGAATTCATGTTGGTTGGACGAACACGAAGGTTTCTTACTGCAGCAGCTTAGTTTCATTCGCGCTGACATATTCTCTGCTGTATCGAATTCATGTTGGTTGGACGAACACGAAGCTACCGGAGAACCAACCGAGACGAATAGTCGTGCACGTGCCACAGCAGCATTCCACTCATTGAATGGCACTCAAGCGACGCACAAACAGCCACCAAGCGCTGGAGATCTGCGCTGCAGGATACCCTTCGACGCAGTCGAGTAGCTCGATCGTTGCGCTGGGAGTCGCGAGTTTTGCGACGCTACGGTTGACAATTGTTGCGACGTCGCGACTGACTCAAGTGTGCAAATGCATAGCATACCCAGCCAGGAGCTCTGCTCGCTACGCTGACCAGGTGGTGATTCCCCAGCGAGATGGCCAGATGAGCCGAGCACTTGGTGCTCATTTCCGCAGCCATGTCATGCGTGTCATGTGGCGCAATTCCCCGTCGGCTTTCCCAACCCATTTGGAGGAAGGAATGGAGTCGACCGCGGTGGTGCGACCGAATGAAGGGCTGATGCGGCGATTTCAATAGGGATCTCGACAAGACAAGAGACCGCTAACGTTACCGCTAGACTCGGCCCCAGGAGCCTTTGGAGTGCGACACTAAGCCCCGTTTCCAGCACGAAGGACAAGCGGTAATTGCCACATGAAACGAGCGTGTAGGACAGCGAGGAGAACGAGGAGAACGAGGCGAACCGGTCATCACGCCATCTGGACAGGTGTGCAAGCTGGCAGCGGGTGGCTTCAATGCTTGACTCCGAGTCCGAGTCAGAGACTTCAACCGTTTTTCCGAAATTTGAAAACGTGATAATGGTGAGTAACGCTGCACAAAGACGGACACCCTGTCGATGCCGATCTGAAAGGCATGGCTGCTACGGCGAGCTAAAAACGGCGTACGGCCGAACATGGCGAGCGAGCGAAGCGGGGACTGACTGCATGGCCACGCACGGCACTACAACCGCAGTACACGGCTTCAGCTCAGCTAGCAGCGCCTTTCAGCGGTTTCCGCCGTTGGTAGGTGCGCTACGTGTGGTATCAGTTACGATTGAGGCTGGCTCCTCTTTCATTGGTCGAAAGGCCGCTGTAAATTCAACGATTGGCTGGAATCGGAGGGCAGATACCTGCCCGCCATCTGGTCTCAGATTCGGAATTTTCCTCCCACATACAAAGCGCAAGTCATCTGCATCTTACAACGCGACGACAGCCCCTCTCCCCCGCCGGCTCTTCGAAGCTCCCCGCACTTCTGCGCCATTCCCTCTTTTGCTAGCAAAGAGACTCCAGAGATCTCCTAAGATGCACTCAGCAGCGTACATCGCGGCCTTCGCAGCCCTGCTCGCGGGCGTCAAGAGCGAATCCGGCTCTGGCCAGGCTGGCTACTGCAAGGACGACACGTCGTGTGAGGAGAACTACGTGTGTGTGAGTGTGCAGACGACGCGTTCGGGCATCGAAGACGTCAAGCAGTGTCTGCCCTACGAGAGCGAGGGCGACGTGTGCTCGGGCACGTTCCCGGGCCTGTGTCCGTCCTTCTCGACGTGGGACACAGCCTTCCAGTCCATCAGCAGCGTGTGCGCCTACCAGCTGCCGTCGGGCACGGACCAATGCCTCAACGGCTCCTTTCGGGCTCGGACACGTCTGGCTACGTGTCGTGCATGGACATGACCGAGGGCTCGGGCTCGACGGCCGAGACCGTGGGCGTCATCTACGGCTGCGTGGACTTCGACGGCACCAACCTGCTGTTCGAGGAGGACTCAGACAACTGGGACATGTCGACGCAGTTGAACACCACGGCCGTCATTAACGAGGGATGCACAAACCCCAACAACGCAGAGGACTCGGACGTCGTGTGCTCAGGCCGCGGCACGTGCGCGCCCGTCTCGTCCGGCTCGCTGGACTACTACTGCGACTGCAACGTGGGCTACAACGGCACGTACTGCCAGCGCGTCGTGTCCAACCAGTGCACGCTCGAGTCCCAGTGCCAGGCCGGCACGTGCAACCTCGCAACGCAGGAGTGCGAGTGCGACGCCGGCACCACGGGCGACCAGTGCGCGTACTGCGATCCGGACTCTTCCAAGGCCTGCAACGGCAAGGGCACGTGCATCGCTGCTTCGGCTGCTGCGTCGGGATCGTCCGCCACCACGTCTGGTTCGTCGACGGGATCCACTGCCTCTACTGGCACCGTCGAGGCTGCTGGCTCTGGCTCGACTGCTCGCTTCCTGCAGACGGTGGGCTCGACCTCTTCAAGCTCCGGCTCGGGCAACGTGTGCGAGTGCGAGAGCGGCTACGCTGGCGACCAGTGCACGCGCAAGGTCGAGTCGAGCAGCAGCAAGGACAGTGACAAGAAGAGCAGCGACTCATCCACGTCCAGCGACGCCGCCTCGGTGGCCACGTCCTTCGCCCTCGTGGCGTCGGCCTTCGTGGTCACCCTCCTCAACTAGACGTGTCTGTCACTCGCTGCCTCAACAGAAAGGTTGAAGCAGGCGGGGCTTCTTGTTTGTAGACGACCCCGCTCTGCGAGTTGACTGTGTGTTTTGAGAAACGCCTCGTCTTTTCTCCTTAAATGCATTTTTGCCTTTCTTTATAAGCTTTTCACCCTGTTCACTTTCTTGTTCTTCTTGGTTTTCTTCTTGGACTCCCGTTCTTGTTCTTTTCATTTTTTGTGGTCTCAAAAAGCGCTTACGAACCAACCAGTATAATACGAATCGCCATTTATTAATAAGCACACTACTGTATTAATACCTGTAATCCCGGTATTGGGAAGTCGTGTATTTTGATGCATGATCTGAAAAACATATCCTCCGGTTCTCAAAATGAGTGTCAACTACCGGTAAGCTTTTTGCTAACCATTTGGAAAAGAGAATTTCGCCTGTTCTCCGTATAGAGGTTCAAATCAGTGTGTGTGGCGCACACCACATTCATTGATTTTCTGAGGCGAGGTTGGTATGAGCCGCTCCAGCATGTCTGTGAGCCGCCGCTCGTCCGTGAGCAGCAGCGTGGCGGGAGCACCCACGGCCTTGCGCAACGACTCCATCCTGTACCTGACGATCCTATCGGCGCGCGACCTGAAGAAGGTGCAGACGCTGGGCGAGCAGGACCCGTACTGCAGTGTGTACCTCACGACGGGAGGGAGGAGCAGGACAAGGCGGCGTTCAAGACCGACACGCACGACAACGGAGGTGAGTGAGGGTCAAGAGTGATTGTACAAATGGTGGTAGTGGAGGTGCTGACGTCTTAGGGGCAGGAACGCAGCCCATGTGGAACGCCAAGGGCCACATCCTGATCCCCGATATCTCGTCGGACGTCGTGCGCTTCCGCATCAAGAACAACAACTGGGGGAAGAAGTGAGAGCTGCTGAATTGAAACAATTGATATAATACCACGTGCAAAGCTGACGTATCACTTGTGCAGTTCAGTCATTGGGGAGATCGCACTGGCGATGCGAGACTTGTCTCGAGGACGGTCCATGGAGAAGGAGTTCGCACTGACCCCTACGGGGTTTCTGAAGGTGCTGATGTATCTGTCGATGGGCCATGGTGCGTTGATGGACATTCTACTGCTGGGGAGTGTTGCTCATGTTGCGTTGCTTTCAAATGTAGAAAACCCGACGTCGCAGCCTCGTGCGAAGTTCGGCGAGTACCCGCGGCATTTCATCGCGGGGAAGACAAAAATCTACCTTGGTCTCATTTCTGGAAGCAAGCTGCGCGATATCCAGTCGTTCGGCACGCAGGACCCGTACTGCGAGGTGTATCTCGGACGTAGTCGCACGCCATCGGCCAAGGACCAAGTGTACAGGACGAGAACCCATGACAATGGAGGTGAGGAATTGGTACTCTTGATATTCTGCATTTGGAATAAAAGGATTAATATTTTGCCGTTCTACGAAATGCAGGCAAGAATCCGCGGTGGATTGAAGGAATCACTGTTAGCGTGCGTTGTATAGAGCACGATTTTCTCGTGGTTCGACTCATGAACGACAACACTGTGAAAGAGTACGTCGGCAACGCGGGCTCTTCCCTGTACTTGCAGTCTCTAACCTTTTGTCGCTTGCGTATGTGCAGTACCCTTATTGGAGAGCTCTGCTTGAAGACAGAGATGTTGATCGGCCGCAATTTCGAGGACAAGAGCTACCCGATCGAAGCCGACGACACGATTGTCGGCCAGGTGCGGCTTCAGCTCGCGCTCTTCAACGACGAGATTATGGACGAGGACGAGATCCGCGACTGCGACGTGGACGGCTGCTCGTGCGCGTCGACGCAGCCTGTGCGCGCCACGAAGGTCGGGGACATTCTGATCGACGGCATCTCGCCCGAAGGCGTGCAGTATTTGGAGGCCGGCACTGCCGTGCACACTGGCTGCGAGCTAGCGGGCGACTACGTCGTGGACAAGGACGTGTACGAAGGCGGCGGCTGGTCTGGCGAGGAATATGACACTCGCCGACTGGAGCAGCTGGACAGCGACGAGTGGGAAGGTGACGAGTTGTAGTTGTAGGTACCGGTATCGGTACCGGTAGCCAACGGAGTGGTCTCCCCGGAGGGAGGTTTAGGGGTCAGGGGTACAGCTGCTGTAAGAGGTGCTTACGTTGCAGGATAGTGGGTTTTATGTCCATATAGTTGGTTTATTAATACGTAACGAGTACTGCGAATAAATGCCTCGTCGGGGAATAAACCACCGGCCAATCAGCATCGCTTCTTTTATCCGAGACCCAGACACCGACTCATTCGAGGCGTGGCAAATGTCGAGGTTTATTATAGCACACCGCGCGAAGACTTCGCTTTGCACGTCGATGCTAAACCTCTCTGGCCAAGCCCGTTCGTTTGACCCTAGTCTTGCAGCGCTGTGCGCTGCACTTGATCTCGCCGGCCAAAGCCGGCGACTTTGTTGCTTTTCAGGCACTAGGGTTATTCGCCCGGTTTTAACGAGATAGTTGTTCTACGTAAGCACTTTCTTTATTCCCACCCGGTGGGAATATATTGAGGATTTTATTCCAAGATAGATATAAAGTCGGAGAGGCAGCTGCAAGCATGATGTACGACGACAATATGCGAAGTTACACCCCTTCAACAACCGACCTCCATCCTTAACTAGACAACTCTTTATTCAAGTCACTTTACAAAAACAACGTAGGGATTTGCTATTTCAACCAATCACATTTTATTAAGCCGAAAAATACTGACCAATCAAGATACGTCATTGTAGGTCATAAACGATTCATTTCTTTAGGTCAGCTCCATGTGTGTGCTTTTCCCGGCACATTCTTCGGTTGCAGAGAACTTCGGTACAACAATTAACGGCTAGAACGAGTTTGAAAGGGTATACAGATCAGCAACACAGCTCTCAGTCCCAGCAGGGACAGCGTCGAGGAATTACGAGGTAGTTCATCCCCAGACTCAGACACCGACGGAGAAACCAGGTAAATGGCCAATTGTTAAGGCCGCCTAACAGATGCAAGACTTCAATTATTCATTGCTCGAGAACCAGACCGCAATCTCAACAGTTATAGATCGCTTCTAAAACCAATTGAGTCGAACGATTTTTAGAGGGGATCAACAGTTAACAGGGAATATATTCATGCTTAGCGGGACAGCCAAATATTTCATCCACGTTTACTAATAGACCGTATGTCATTTTAAGACCGCGTTTTCACTTGATTTCAGTAAGGAAATGCAGTCTCAAGGAGAACTACAGTATAAATTCATTTGATTACGTTCATACCTGTGAAATGCAATAATCCCGATGTATATTAAACGAAGAAGTGTATAAAAATGTGAAGTGCTTAAACGCTATCTCATACAGCACATGATCTGCAGCAGTCTCAAGTCGAGCGTTTACCGCCTTCTTAGCCCGTGGTTTGCACTGCTTCCTGTTCTTCTGCGACGGAGGCGCATCGGACCGCAGCATTTCTCGGGTTTGTACTCGACCAGCCACTGTGGTGGTTTTTCTTCCTCCCTTTCACCTTTCGCGGTGGGGGCAGCACCAACAAGTCACGCTGTACGATATTGTCGTGTAGGATCACACAGAAATTCTCACTACCAAATGGTATGAGTCCCACCAACAACACTCGCTTCCCCTTGTCAGGTCAACGAGCGTTGGACCAGACCTGAAGACCAGGAACGATCCCTTACGCCGGGTTGGATGTGAACCCTCTGTACACCTTGGTTGTATTAGGCCAACCGAATAACCTGCACCACTAGCCACGAGCGAGGGCTAGTATGCAATATTGCGCTTTCGCGCAAACCCCGCAGTCCCTCAGAAGGAAGGGTACCGGCTGTCAAGCCTAATACGGGTTTGCCGAGGTAAAGCCTCGGCGGGTAGTAAAATATGTATGGAACACTCGGTTCCACTATAATATATGGTGAACGACGCTTCTCGTCGCTCCCAACACTCGGCCACTCTAATCTCTTGGACTGACCAGCAACAAACCCTACCTTAGGCTCGCTGACCAGCATCCCACAAGCCAAGCGTATCCAGACCCTAAGATAAGCTAGCTAGACTTACCGAAGACGGACTTGACCCTTGGTGACTTGGGGGAAGACTGCTGATTTATTTATGTTGATCTATGGCTCTGAGAGCCTCTGTAGTCAATCTTATAGCTAGTCCTATATGTAAATACAAATATCCAGTGTGAACAGATCCCATTATGTGATCCCGTACCCGGCCGAGGGTACGAAACTGAAATGGGTACAAACGAGGGTTCGTACCATCGGCCGGGAGTTTATTATACCCGACCGAGGTACTACATGTATCACTCCTATGTCACTACCGCGCGGGGAATGAGATAAGCCAATCGGGTGGCGTTATTGCGTTTCACCGAGAGGCACAACGTCGGTAATCGGTGACCGAGCTGTGACCGCTTGGCCCCAAAACCCAACACCACAAATGCCCCGCCTCGACGCAAGCTCCCGCAAGTAGTGCGCGTCGTGGCGCCTCTTGATCCTCCATTGCCCCTGCTGGGACAAGCTACGGTTGTCGCTCTTCACGTTCTCGATGCGTCTGGGGAGGTTCGTTCGTGATCTGCTTTTGCTCTCGTGCCCCCAGAACATCTTCTGACACCGCAGTGTTTATTCCACACCGTCGTGTGCATTCTCAGGAGTCGATCAACCATCGTCCGACATTTTGGGCTCCACAGAGGTTTCTGTGCCTGCCAACTTCTGCGCATCTGACCACTGACGGGGCCTCGGAGAGGTTATCCAAGCTTCGGCTGCTGACGGTATAGACCCGATGAGATAGATGAGAAAGCCACCGAGGGTTCTTCACGTCCCACTCCGATTCCGGCAGCGGGCGAATAGCTTCCAATCGGGGGTACCTGATCCGGTCGTTTTGGTCCACATTGTGTCTGCGGCATAGATCTAGACCTCGGTCCCACCATTTTCGACCTTTCCGTCCATCCTTTAACCTGTCTTCGTGTTATCCGAAGCTTGTAGTCTTCCGCAGGGGATATTCTAGAACTTGAGTAATTCCATTTCATCCAATTCTACTCGAAAATCGTTCACGTCACATGTAAATATGCAAATTGGATGCAGTAGTAGTTTTCGTCTGTCACCACGGCTGCATAACCCCGCAGGAAGTTCAATAGTCGATCCGACATTGCAACCGAGCCTCGCAAGAGACCTGACTGTTCTCAAGTGTCGGTGACATGCAATTCCGATACAGTAGTAAATTTCGTCTGTCACTACGGGCTGTATCGACCCCGTAGGCAGTTCAATCCTCGGTTGCACTTCCAACCAGTCTTTATCATCACCGTAGACCATCTGCAACCGTCGGTCGCTACGCTGCGCATATAGGTAGTGATAGAGTAGCTCACCACACAAAATCGATGGTTTTTCCATGTCGGACATCAAACCCGACCCTTTTCACTTTGAACTCTCGGACGGCACGTCTAATGCTCGCCGACAGCGGGAATCGGTCGCCGAAGATGACCTCCACTTCGTACTCGCCGGCTAGTCGGTCCGGATCCCAACTATCTTCAGACCACAACTCTTTGACGACATCCACCTCGTACTACGGGTGCTAACCGAACTCTCGGTCGGCCTCCAAATTCATTCACGACCTTGATTCGGGACATATGCACCACAGGAAAAAGAATGTTTCCGATCCTGTCTGGTAATTCCAACTCGTATGCGAATTCTTCGATCTTGGTCTTGACTCTGAATATTTCATGCCATCGATCAGCTAATTTCTTTGTCAATCTCGACTTGACGCGCTTCATGTACAACCATACTCTACCCCAATGGAGCGGATATCTCGGTGTTCCGCTGGAGAATCGGGTGTTGCCCCTGTCTCCACTCCTGACTCCTCCGATGTTTCGTTGTCACCAATGTTCGGTGCTACTACTCGCGACTCGACCGATGTCTCATTTTCACCAACGCTCGGTACTGCCCTCCCTCGCGGCGACTCAACGACTCATTGTGTTCCTTTGCTCTCCGAGCCATATCGACGCCTTGGTATTCCATCGGCATTTCCCATGCAATGTCTTGCTGTCGGTTCGCATCTCGACGTTCGGTTCCCTACCGACGATTCATTTCCGAGGTACAGCGCGCCGTTCTTGCTCAGCCCAACCTTGTCGTCCATCTTCCTCGCGTCTCTGGACGAGCGTAGCTCTTCATCTTGGGCGGTGGAGATCCATCGTCGGTGCTCTTCCAGTATTATCACAAAGTCTATATCTTCTGCATTAGGAGCACCAAACTTTACATCGGGGACCGATTGCTCGTCTTCTAGCCCATTCGGGACCTCTGTGGATACACCGTCTGCTTCGCCCTGTTGAGCCGCGTCATATCGGCCTACGACCGAGGTCTTATCTGCAAATCGGACTCGTTTCTTCCTTGCGGTTGCTTGCTGTCTGGTCGTTACCGTTAAGTAATCCGGGACATCCGTAAAGAAATCGAAAAAATTGTCGCGAGGAGTTTCATGAGCCACATGAGCTCGGGCAAAGATGGCCGTTGGGTTCTCTTCAGGCGTGGCTTCTACAGACGTTTCTGCATAGACTTCGTAGGTGACATCTCCGATCTGATTCAGTTCGACTAATTCCGATTTCCTGGTCTCGGTCGATATCACACTGGATTCTTTACTCCTTAGAGCCTCGCTTGCCAAAAGGTCAGCCGTGGCGTTGAACTCTCGGGTCACGTGCAGATATTTCAGTGACCGAAGCTTGGTCGAGAGGTTTCAGGGATATTTCAGCAGAGGCGCCAGAGATTCCATAAGACAGGCCATCACCCCTAGTGACTGCTGGATTGCGAGTCTCGGATCTCCCACAATGACTAAATCCTCGGCTTCATGCTCGAGTGCCGTCGATACTCCGTTGTTCATTCCGGCATATTCAGCGAGGTTTACTGTGGTGGTCTCGAGATAAGCACTCACAGCTGTCACTACAGTCCATTCAGCCAATTTCGACAGAGGCCACGAATTATCATACCCGCCGTTCTTTTTGATCTTGGTCGAGCCGTCAAACGACATCAGAAAGCCGCCGTAAAACCTCGGTAGGCAGGCGTACAGCAAGTGCAGATCACATTCTTGTACATCAATATCGCACACCACACCGGATGTCGATGGTAAAGAGCATTTCCACTCGACATCATGATCGTCTCGTGCCGTTTCAGCAGTTCAACGAGATCTTGTTGTCGACGAGCGGCAGCGCTCGGCCTTTCGGTTCTGAGTAGTCTACCACCGTAGAGGCTTTGGTTAAGTCCGGCGAGAACGCCAATTCATGCGCGTAGCCCGTAAGATGAACCTTGTTCGCCAAATGCTCGGACGTCATCATCATCAAAAGATTTATCTCCAGAGGTAACGTGGTACATCGCTTCCACGAATGGCGCTTCCAACTGATCATCCGAGTCATCACCGAGGATTTGCGTCAGTTCGTCACC
Source organism: Phytophthora hibernalis (assembly GCA_012656075.1). Lineage (NCBI taxonomy): Eukaryota > Oomycota > Peronosporomycetes > Peronosporales > Peronosporaceae > Phytophthora > Phytophthora hibernalis. The sequence goes on along the minus strand of JAAKBF010000159.1, from coordinate 913,491 downwards.
GCTGCATGGCCAGCGGCTGCCCGTCAGAACCCTCGGACGTTGCTGAATTGGTGACCTCGTCGGACGAGTCATCACGGACAGACCTGTCCGAGGGTCGGAGCGTCACCATTATGACGGGTCGGTCTCCCCGGTTCAACTCCTCGGTGTTACCATCAACGTATGCCACTTGGTTGGAATCATCGGACGGGCGAGACAACTTGCCGCGAGGGGTCAGATAGACTCGCCGTTCTACCACGGGCGGCTCGTTCGCTAACCTTCGTCCGTATAGCTGGAATTCGCGCTTGAACAAACCCTCGTGGCGAACGCCAATGCCTGCCATTCTTCATATTTGGCCGAGCTCAGCCGGTGTACTCCCTTGTCGCGGTAGGTCGCCTTGTTGTACCCATAGCAGTACAGGCTCGTTCTTCGCGCAATAAGCAACCTTCGGAGACACATTTGTTAGCCGAACCACGTGGGCTGCCCGTCGGAACCTCGTTACGGTGGGCACTAGGTTCCCAACCCGTCGGATCCACACATCATGAGTACTCAGAGGTGGTTTTGTCGAGGTAACTTGAATTCTCCCCACTCGCGCCAGATCGTCAGATTCTCGGTCGAGCCTCCAATCACTTGCATGCTGCTTCTCCTGCAGCGCCGGTGGCCACTTTCGACGCATGCCCTTCGTCTGAGTACTCGTCCGAGTATCGGTCATCATCGACAGAGTAATACCTGTCGTCCGAGTACTCGTTAGAGCATCGGTCATCAACGACCGAGTAAGATTCGTCGTTCGAGTATTCGTCAGTGTATCGGTCGTCATCACCAGAGTAATACCTTCCGTTCCAGTGCTCGTCAGAGCATCGGGGTCATCACCAGAGTAAGACCCGTCGCCTGATTACTCGTCTGAGCATCGGCCATCATCGCCAAAGTAATACTCGTCGTCCGAGTACACGTCAGAGCATCGGTCATCATTGCCACAGTAATACCTGCCGTCGTCCGAGTACTGTCCGCATCGGCCATCATCGCCGTAATACTCGTCGTCCGAGTACACATCAGAGAATCGGTCATCGCATAGAGCCAGCCTGCGTGCCATGAGCCCGCACCGACCAGATCGACCAATACCTCGCGCTTACCATTCATCAGCTACCATTCAACGCGTCCGTAAGCGTAATCTGGTCGGACTGATTTTCGTCAGGCGAACTGGTCGTCGTCTCGGCGACGATTGTCTTCTCGGTTTCGTCGGTCACGGCAGTAACTATACCGTGAATTATTCGGAGCGCCCATTTTCGCGTCGGTGTCCATCTTCGCGACTCCGAGTACGTCGGACCGAGGTCTCATGTCTCGCTTTCGCCGCGGCACGGAGGATGTCATTAATCATGCCGTCAGGTCGTGAATGTCCTTAGCACGGGCATGACCCAAACATTCCTCCAACCCTCGGTCTCTGAATCGAGAAAATGCTCGATATGGTCCTTGGCTTCGCGCCTACCGAGTTCAAAACTCCAGTGTCGCGAGCATAACCGTTTAGTCGGTTGAGGTAAAGTCGGACACAGCTCTTCTCGCTTGCCTAGAAGTACCGAGTCTTTGCAGACTGGTTAAAACGGGAGGTAGTACTGACGAACGCATCGGTCAACAAATTCCAGGTACTCCTCGTCTTGGGAGGGACCAGTGCAGAGCCCCGTCCTGGAGACTCAGCTCAAACACCATGCACCATTCGTTGGGCGGCGTGCGCGTTTTTTGATCTCAGAAAGCTGCCAGCATGGCTTTTTCACCATTATCGCGGAGTCCGAGGTACGGCTTGATAGGCCAGGGTGAGGGTAGATGTGACAATTTTAGGTCTCGGTGTCAAGCTCCCATTCTCCATAAAGCCCAACTCGGATTTGGCGCGCACTCACCGTTAGGTCACCCCGTGGTCTTCAACGTCGAACGAACCCAGCCGAGTCATCGCAAAGATCGTAGTATCACAAGGCGTGATCTACTTCCAGACACTCTATTGGCGGATGGGGTATCCCTATTAAGAGGAGACCGGCTCGACCGAGGATTCGCATCCCGGCTATCACCGACGACCGCGATGGTCTCATCTTCTTTGTCGTGTTTGAGACCAGTCACTGTCCACTCGGTGATTGTCGCGCGAGCGACCTCACCCTCCGCTGCGTCCTGCGGATACCACAGGCTTTAAAGCTCGGTCATCGCTGCCGTCTCTTCCAGGTTATCTTCTTCATCTTCTTCATTGGCATCGGAGTAGTACATCTGCTCGTCAAATTTGTCCCAACTCTCGTTGGCCGGCACCAATGACTTTGCGTGGAACGGCGAACTGGAGCGCATCGAATCCTCGGTGCGCGTCCGACTCTGACTTCGTCGGCGTTTCTGGTCCCGCTGACTTCACCCTTCCGCCATTTCTTCCTTCTTCTCCTTTCTTCTCTGAATGCTCGTTAAGGTAAAACCAATATACAACCAAGCACAGAAGGTCACTCCCAGTCCTGGGTCGCGGCACCAGTTGTCGTGTAGGATCACGCAGAAATTCTCACTACCAAATGGTATGAGTCCCCCACCCCGCTTCACACCAACGAGCGTTGGACCAGACCTGAAGATCAGGAACGATCCCTTACGCCGGGTTGGATGTGAACCCTCTGTACACCTTGGTAGGCCGGGTCCTGAATAACCTCGGCGGTTCCTATCATTTGAGTGGAAGGCATGACAGCGCCAGCCCCGAATCCCTCAGGAAGGGTACTTGTTGCCCGGGTTTGCCGAGGTAAAGCCTCGGCGGGTAGTAAATATGTATGGAACACTGGTTCCACTATAATATATGGCGAACGACGCTTCTCGTCGCTCCCAACACTCGGCCACTCTAATCTTTGGACTGACCAGCAACAAACCCACCTTAGGCTCGCTGACCAGCATCCCACAAGCCAAGCGTATCCAGACCCTAAGATAAGCTAGCTAGGCTTACCGAAGACGGACTTGACCCTTGGTGACTTGGGGGAAGACTGCTGATTTATTTATGTTGATCTATGGCTCTGAGAGCCTCTGTAGTCAATCTTATAGCTAGTCCTATATGTAAATACAAATATCCAGTGTGAACAGATCCCAGTGATGTGACCCTGTACCCGGCTCCTGGGGTGAAACAGGTGGTTCGTACCATCGGCCGGGAGTTTATTATACCCGGCCGAGACCTCGTTCACTACATGTATCACTCTATGTCACTACCGCGCGGGGAATGAGATAAGCCAATCGGGTGGCGTTATTGCGTTTCACCGAAAGGCACAACGTCGGTAATCGGTGACCGAGCTGTGACCGCTTGACCCCAAAACCCAACACCACAGAGGACAGGATCGTCTTGAAGGGGAACAGAAACATTTTGCGAGTCGTTACAAGGCCCACTTCTGGAACCGGGACGTCAACGCCGCAAGAAACATTTTGAGTTTTTGAAGTGCAAACTACTTGGGCTGGGGAGGCTGGAAGCACTCAAGCGGTGAAGATCCGGGTGAAACCGGGATTGGGAAGGCTGTTGCGCTGGCGCATACCGCAGGCGTTCGCGGTACAGTGGGGGTATATAGTAAATAACAGGGTGTGAAGGAGCAAAACTCCGATGACACAGAATCCGATACATTTAGGAGTGGCAGGCTGTTTCGCGGCGGAACTTCCGTCTAAGGTAAATGACCAAACTAAGGCCACGCTATCACTTTAAGACCGACCGTATTACAACCAGTACAAATGCATGAATTAAAATAAAGCCCGACTGTTGGTCAAATATAGTTCCCACAAGAATCTTCGAAGTCTTATCACGAGCTTGCATGTCTCATTTCCAAAATGGCGAAGAAGACGAGCGTGAAGAAACATCAACTACCCCGAAAGAGCTACTTAGCAAGTGAAAAACAAGATGCAGTGGTGGCAGTTAAGAACGGAGCGACTATCGCTGACATTAGCAAAGACACAGGAATTCCCGAGTGAAATCTGAGAAGATGGACCGCCAAATCGAGATCTGGCGCTGGCAATGAATCAAAGCGGCATGGCCAACCCCCATGTTGTGCGAAGAAGGCGAGCAGAGTATTTACGACTGGATCATCGGCCGCCAACTAACAGGAAATCATGTCGCTCGACAAGCGATCATTCGGAAAGCCAGTGACGTTTCGATGAACATGTGCTGGAAGATAGTGGTATCGTTGATTTGTGGCTCGCTTCCGACGTTGACAAGTCGTCGCTCACAATCCATGGCAAAGGTGCGGAATGCCGTCTCTCACAATGACGTGGCTACCCTGTTTTGGTCCTTGGCAAAGGTCTTCATTGAACACAAGTTGGATGCCTCACGGATTTTCAACATGGATGAGACTGCTTTTGAAAGCGGAAAGAAGTCCACTCAAGTCGTGACATTGCGTGGATCCAAAATGTGTGGCACACTGACGCAACGATGAGCTTTCACCTTTCGTTTGTTGCCTGTGGAGCGCTAGTGGCTTTGTGGTGCCTCCTCTTTTCTCTCTGATAAAGAGGGACAACCACATCCTGGAGTCGTGTTTACTACCAGGGGCCGCTGTCACTACTACAGATAGTGCCATCATGAATGCACGTTTGTTTGCCAAGTGGCTCACCTTCTTTTCTGATGCCGTGCCTGCTAACGACACGAGACCTCTTCTGCATGTAATTGACGGCTGCTCATCGCACATCGCCGATCTCGTCATAGCTGAAGCGAATAAGTTGCGCATCATTTTGGTGTGCTTGCCCACTAATGCAACTCACTTTACAACCTCTCGATGTGGCCGTGATTGCGTCGTTCAAGTACAAGTTGAAGGTTATTATTGACGAACTAATCGGTGGCGCTGCGGAAACGAGTATCAGCAAGCCAAGGGCTATTCACAACGCAACTCTAGCCTGGATGAGCTGCAACTTTGAAGATAACATATCTTCTGGATTTGATACGTGTGGTATCTTCCCATTGTCGAGGATCAAGATGATGGGAAAGCTAACGAACTTTGAACGGAATGGTTTGTCAAGTTTTCATTTCTCTCTCGCCCTGTGGCTACGAGTTAAAGATATTATGGCGTTTTGAGGTCAAGCGGTCACAGCTCGGTCACCGATTACCGACGTTGTGCCTTTCGGTGAAACGCAATAACGCCACCCGATTGGCTTATCTCATTCCCCCGCGCGGTAGTGACATAGGAGTGATACATGTAGTGAACGAGGTCTCGGCCGGGTATAATAAACTCCCGGCCGATGGTACGAACCCTCGTTTGTACCCATTTCAGTTTCATACCCTCGGCCGGGTACGGGATCACATAATGGGATCTGTTCACACTGGATATTTGTATTTACATATAGGACTAGCTATAAGATTGACTACAGAGGCTCTCAGAGCCATAGATCAACATAAATAAATCAGCAGTCTTCCCCCAAGTCACCAAGGGTCAAGTCCGTCTTCGGTAAGTCTAGCTAGCTTATCTTAGGGTCTGGATACGCTTGGCTTGTGGGATGCTGGTCAGCGAGCCTAAGGTAGGGTTTGTTGCTGGTCAGTCCAAGAGATTAGAGTGGCCGAGTGTTGGGAGCGACGAGAAGCGTCGTTCGCCATATATTATAGTGGAACCGAGTGTTCCATACATATTTTACTACCCGCCGAGGTTTTACCTCGGCAAACCCGTATTAGGCTTGACAGCCGGTACCCTTCCTTCTGAGGGACTGCGGGGTTTGCGCGAAAGCGCAATATTGCATACTAGCCCTCGCTCGTGGCTAGTGGTGCAGGTTATTCGGTTGGCCTAATACAACCAAGGTGTACAGAGGGTTCACATCCAACCCGGCGTAAGGGATCGTTCCTGGTCTTCAGGTCTGGTCCAACGCTCGTTGACCTGACAAGGGAAGCGAGTGTTGTTGGTGGGACTCATACCATTTGGTAGTGAGAATTTCTGCGTGATCCTACACGACAACTGGTGCCGCGACCCGGGACTGGGAGTGACCTTCTGTGTATCTTGGTTGTATATTGGTTTTACCTTAACGAGCATTCAAGAGAAGAAAGGAGAGAAGAAGAGAAATGGCGGAAGGAGTGAAGTCAGCGGGACCAGAAACGCCGACGAAGTCAAGTCGGACGCGCACCGAGGATTCGATGCGCTCCAGTTCGCCGTTCGCGACGCAAAGTACATTGGTGCCGGCCAACGAGAGTTGGGACAAATTTGACGAGCAGATGTACTACTCCGATGCCAATGAAGAAGATGAAGAAGATAACCTGGAAGAGACGGCAGCGATGACCGAGCTTTTGGAAGCCGCTGTGGTATCCGCAGGACGCAGCGGAGGGGTGAGGTCGCTCGCGCGAAACCTCACCGAGGAATTGGACGAAGTGACTGGTCTCAAACCAGCTCACGGGGACAAACAAGATGAAGCCAACGATATGCGGTCGTCGGTGATAGCCGAGGATGCGAATCCTCGGTCGAGTGGGGGCCGGTCTCCTCTTAATAGGGATACCCCATCCGCCAATAGAGTGTCTGGAAGTAGATCGGACGCCTTGTCGATACTACGATCTTTGCGATGACTCGGCTGACGAAGCTTCGTTCGACGTTGAAGACCACGGGGTGACCTAACGAGAGGGGCGCGCCAAATCCGAGAGTTGGGCTTTATGGAGAATGGGAGCTTGACACCGAGACCTAAAATTGTCACGCATCTACCCCTCGGCAATATCAAGCCGTACCTCGGACTCCGCGATAATGGTGAAAAGGCCATGCAGTGGCTCCGAGCTTTCATCTACGAGATCAAAGGGACGCGCACGCCGCCCAACGAATGGTGCATGGTGTTTGAGCTGAGTCTCCAGGACGGGGCTCTGCACTGGTACCGACAGCTCCCTCCCAAGACGAGGAGTACCTGGAATTTGTTGACCGATGCGTTCGTCAAGTACTACTGCTCCCGTTTTAACCAGTCTGCAAAGACTCGGTACTTCTAGGCAAAGCGAGAAGAAAACGAGCATGTCTACGACTTTACCTCAACCGACTAAACGGTTATGCTCGCGACACTGGAGTGCAGTTTGAACTCGGTAGGCGCGAAGCCAAGGACCATATCGAGCATTTTCTCGATTCGTGCGAGGACCGAGGGTTGGAGGAATGTTTGGGTCATGCCCGTGCTAAGGACATTCACGACCTGGAGGGCATGATTAATGACATCCTCCGTCGCCGCGAGCGAAATTCGAGACATGAGACCTCGGTCCGACGTACTCGGAGTCGCGAAGATGGACACCGACGCGAAAATGGGCGCTCCGATAATTCACGGTATAGTTACTGCCGTGACCGACGAAACCGAGAAGACAATCGTCGCCGAGACGACCGTTACCTTGACGAGAATCGCCGTCGGGATGAAAGTCAGTACCGACCAAGAGTTACGCTTACGGACGCGTTGATGGGTATGGTAGCTGCACTGAATGTGAAAAGATCGGTCGATTTGCGCGGAGGGTACTCAGAGACGCAGAGTAGCGGATGTGACGACACCGAGGACTATGGCTCAGAATATTACTCTGGCGATGATGACCGATTCTCTGATGTGTACTCGGACGACGAGTATTACTTTGGCGATGATGGCCGATGCTTAGACGAGTACTCGGACGACGGTATTACTGTGGCAATGATGACCGATGCTCTGACGTGTACTCGGACGACGAGTATTACTTTGGCGATGATGGCCGATGCTCAGACGAGTAATCAGGCGACGGGTCTTACTCTGGTGATGATGACCGATGCTCTGACGAGCACTGGAACGACGGGTATTACTCTGGTGATGACGACCGATACACTGACGAATACTCGAACGACGAATCTTACTCGGTCGTTGATGACCGATGCTCTAACGAGTACTCGGACGACAGGTATTACTCTGTCGATGATGACCGATACTCGGACGAGTACTCAGACGAAGGGCATGCGTCGAACGAGTGGCCACCGAGCGCTGCAGGAGAAGAACTATACAGCATGCAAGTGATTGGAGGCTCGACCGAGAATCTGACGATCAATGGGCGCGAGTGGGGAGAATTCAAGTTACCTCGACAAAACCACCTCTGAGTACTCATGATGTGTGGATCCGACGGGTTGGGAACCTAGTGCCCACCGTAACGAGGTTCCGACGGGGGCAGCCCACGGTGGTTCGGCTAACAAATGTGTCTCCGAAGGTTGCTTATTGCGCGAAGAACGAGCCTGTACTGCTATGGGTACAACAAGGCGACCTACCGCGACAAAGGAGTACACCCGGCTGAGCTCGGCCAAATATGAAGAATGGCAGGCATTGGCGTTCGCCACGAGGGTTTGTTCAAGCGCGAATTCCAGCTATACGGACGAAGGTTAGCGAACGAGCCGCCCGTGGTAGAACGGCGAGTCTATCTGACCCCTCGCGGCAAGTTGTCTCGCCCGTCCGATGATTCCAACCAAGTGGCATACGTTGATGGTAACACCGAGGAGTTGAACCGGGGAGACCGACCCGTCATAATGGTGACGCTCCGACCCTCGGACAGGTCTGTCCGTGATGACTCGTCCGACGAGGTCACCAATTCAGCAACGTCCGAGGGTTCTGACGGAGCAGCCGCTGGCCATGCAGCGGTGACGAACTGACGCAAATCCTCGGTGATGACTCGGATGATCAGTTGGAAGCGCCATTCGTGGCAGCGATGTACCACGTTACCTCTGGAGATAAATCTTTTGATGATGATGACGTCCGAGCATTTGGCGAACAAGGTTCATCTTACGGGCTACGCGCATGAATTGGCGTTCTCGCCGGACTTAACCAAAGCCTCGGATACGGTGGTAGACTACTCAGAACCGAATGTTCTGAGGCCGAGCGCTACCGCTCGTCGACAACAAGATCTCGTTGAACTGCTGAAACGGCACGAGACGATCATGATGTCGAGTGGAAATGCTCTTTACCATCGACATCCGGTGTGGTGTGCGATATTGATGTACAAGAATGTGATCTGCACTTGCTGTACGCCTGCCTACCGAGGTTTTACGGCGGCTTTCTGATGTCGTTTGACGGCTCGACCAAGATCAAAAAGAACGGCGGGTATGATAATTCGTGGCCTCTGTCGAAATTGGCTGAATGGACTGTAGTGACAGCTGTGAGTGCTTATCTCGAGACCACCACAGTAAACCTCGCTGAATATGCCGGAATGAACAACGGAGTATCGACGGCACTCGAGCATGAAGCCGAGGATTTAGTCATTGTGGGAGATCCGAGACTCGCAATCCAGCAGTCACTAGGGGTGATGGCCTGTCTTATGGAATCTCTGGCGCCTCTGCTGAAATATCCCTGAAACCTCTCGACCAAGCTTCGGTCACTGAAATATCTGCACGTGACCCGAGAGTTCAACGCCACGGCTGACCTTTTGGCAAGCGAGGCTCTAAGGAGTAAAGAATCCAGTGTGATATCGACCGAGACCAGGAAATCGGAATTAGTCGAACTGAATCAGATCGGAGATGTCACCTACGAAGTCTATGCAGAAACGTCTGTAGAAGCCACGCCTGAAGAGAACCCAACGGCCATCTTTGCCCGAGCTCATGTGGCTCATGAAACTCCTCGCGACAATTTTTTTCGATTTCTTTACGGATGTCCCGGATTACTTAACGGTAACGACCAGACAGCAAGCAACCGCAAGGAAGAAACGAGTCCGATTTGCAGATAAGACCTCGGTCGTAGGCCGATATGACGCGGCTCAACAGGGCGAAGCAGACGGTGTATCCACAGAGGTCCCGAATGGGCTAGAAGACGAGCAATCGGTCCCCGATGTAAAGTTTGGTGCTCCTAATGCAGAAGATATAGACTTTGTGATAATACTGGAAGAGCACCGACGATGGATCTCCACCGCCCAAGATGAAGAGCTACGCTCGTCCAGAGACGCGAGGAAGATGGACGACAAGGTTGGGCTGAGCAAGAACGGCGCGCTGTACCTCCCCGGATGAATCGTCGGTAGGGAACCGAACGTCGAGATGCGAACCGACAGCAAGACATTGCATGGGAAATGCCGATGGAATACCAAGGCGTCGATATGGCTCGGAGAGCAAAGGAACACAATGAGTCGTTGAGTCGCCGCGAGGAGAGGCAGTACCGAGCGTTGGTGAAAATGAGACATCGGTCGAGTCGCGAGTAGTAGCACCGAACATTGGTGACAACGAAACATCGGAGGAGTCAGGAGTGGAGACAGGGGCAACACCCGATTCTCCAGCGGAACACCGAGATATCCGCTCCATTGGGGTAGAGTATGGTTGTACATGAAGCGCGTCAAGTCGAGATTGACAAAGAAATTAGCTGATCGATGGCATGAAATATTCAGAGTCAAGACCAAGATCGAAGAATTCGCATACGAGTTGGAATTACCAGACAGGATCGGAAACATTCTTTTTCCTGTGGTGCATATGTCCCGAATCAAGGTCGTGAATGAATTTGGAGGCCGACCGAGAGTTCGGTTAGCACCCGTAGTACGAGGGTGGATGTCGTCAAAGAGTTGTGGTCTGAAGATAGTTGGGATCCGGACCGACTAGCCGGCGAGTACGAAGTGGAGGTCATCTTCGGCGACCGATTCCCGCTGTCGGCGAGCATTAGACGTGCCGTCCGAGAATTCAAAGTGAAAAGGGTCGGGTTTGATGTCCGACATGGAAAAACCATCGATTTTGTGTGGTGAGCTACTCTATCACTACCTATATGCGCAGCGTAGCGACCGACGGTTGCAGATGGTCTACGGTGATGATAAAGACTGGTTGGAAGTGCAACCGAGGATTGAACTGCCTACGGGGTCGATACAGCCCGTAGTGACAGACGAAATTTACTACTGTATCGGAATTGCATGTCACCGACACTGAGAACAGTCAGGTCTCTTGCGAGGCTCGGTTGCAATGTCGGATCGACTATTGAACTTCCTGCGGGGTTATGCAGCCGTGGTGACAGACGAAAACTACTACTGCATCGAATTTGCATATTTACATGTGACGTGAACGATTTTCGAGTAGAATTGGATGAAATGGAATTACTCAAGTTCTAGAATATCCCCTGCGGAAGACTACAAGCTTCGGATAACACGAAGACTGGTTAAAGGATGGACGGAAAGGTCGAAAATGGTGGGACCGAGGTCTAGATCTATGCCGCAGACACAATGTGGACCAAAACGACCGGATCAGGTACCCCCGATTGGAAGCTATTCGCCCGCTGCCGGAATCGGAGTGGGACGTGAAGAACCCTCGGTGGCTTTCTCATCTATCTCATCGGGTCTATACCGTCAGCAGCCGAAGCTTGGATAACCTCTCCGAGGCCCCGTCAGTGGTCAGATGCGCAGAAGTTGGCAGGCACAGAAACCTCTGTGGAGCCCAAAATGTCGGACGATGGTTGATCGACTCCCTGAGAATGCACACGACGGTGTGGAATAAACACTGCGGTGTCAGAAGATGTTCTGGGGGCACGAGAGCAAAAGCAGATCACGAACGAACCTCCCCAGACGCATCGAGAACGTGAAGAGCGACAACCGTAGCTTGTCCCAGCAGGGGCAATGGAGGATCAAGAGGCGCCACGACGCGCACTACTTGCGGGAGCTTGCGTCGAGGCGGGGGCATTTGTGGTGTTGGGTTTTGGGGCCAAGCGGTCACAGCTCGGTCACCGATTACCGACGTTGTGCCTCTCGGTGAAACGCAATAACGCCACCCGATTGGCTTATCTCATTCCCCGCGCGGTAGTGACATAGGAGTGATACATGTAGTACCTCGGTCGGGTATAATAAACTCCCGGCCGATGGTACGAACCCTCGTTTGTACCCATTTCAGTTTCGTACCCTCGGCCGGGTACGGGATCACATAATGGGATCTGTTCACACTGGATATTTGTATTTACATATAGGACTAGCTATAAGATTGACTACAGAGGCTCTCAGAGCCATAGATCAACATAAATAAATCAGCAGTCTTCCCCCAAGTCACCAAGGGTCAAGTCCGTCTTCGGTAAGTCTAGCTAGCTTATCTTAGGGTCTGGATACGCTTGGCTTGTGGGATGCTGGTCAGCGAGCCTAAGGTAGGGTTTGTTGCTGGTCAGTCCAAGAGATTAGAGTGGCCGAGTGTTGGGAGCGACGAGAAGCGTCGTTCACCATATATTATAGTGGAACCGAGTGTTCCATACATATTTTACTACCCGCCGAGGCTTTACCTCGGCAAACCCGTATTAGGCTTGACAGCCGGTACCCTTCCTTCTGAGGGACTGCGGGGTTTGCGCGAAAGCGCAATATTGCATACTAGCCCTCGCTCGTGGCTAGTGGTGCAGGTTATTCGGTTGGCCTAATACAACCAAGGTGTACAGAGGGTTCACATCCAGCCCGGCGTAAGGGATCGTTCCTGGTCTTCAGGTCTGATCCAACGCTCGTTGACCTGACAAGGAGAAGCGAGTGTTGTTGGTAGGACTCATACCATTTGGTAGTGATAATTTCTGCGTGATCCTACACGACACCTCCCTGGTGTCTTTGTCCTTCACCTTCGTCGACAGCCGTGCTTGGTGGAGGCATTCATGGCAGCTTACTCGTCCGAAACTCACCCATGGGTAGAACCGTAGCACGCCGCTCAAGTGCCTTCCTGAACGCCTGAACCGGTTCATGTGGGTTTCATCGGAGACCATCCTGGCTGCTCCAATCTCCAAATGCAACAAAAACTTGCGAGCTTCGAGTCGGTATGAGACGCTTGGTCAACAAACTGAGGGCCTTCATCTTCATGCCGTACGTTAGGAATCGCCACTTGCGGAACGAGTGTTGGGCCATAAAGAGTAGCAGGAAGCCCGATGACTTCAAAAGCACTGCGGCCGATCCATGTAACGTCGTAGTCGACCGTCTTGAAGGACGGTATTGCTGCAACTTGCTCGTGGTTCCTGGTCTCACGCTTCCTCAAATTGCAGTTCCAGAATCGTTGCTTGTCAACCTTGGCCAGATGATAGTACTCCTTTGTGTTTATCTCCACAATCCGTTGGTCGTAATGATTCTTGCGCTTATGCTTCCGCCACCGCTTGTGTTTACCCTTGTTGCGTCGCTTGCGGTGTCAGTTGCGCTGTCGGTAAGTTGAAAGATGGCCGACACACACCGCGGTACACCTGGCTCTCATACCAGGATCGGTACCGATCATGACATCTGCAGCGTACCCACTGGGCAGCTTCTGAAATACCAAGTCGAAGTCGTCCTTTGTCGCGGCGTCCAGTGGGTCGACACCTGCTCCCGAATTGTTCTTGTGTTTCTTCCGTTTTGGGATCATTGACGTGTTTGTGTGGGCGGTGTCTGCGATATCGAGAATCGGACGTCGCAGCAGGACTGAAGCCGCATATCCATCAGTCGCTATTTGATATGCTAACGCTCGGGTGGCGGTCTCTACCCCGTCCAAGTTGAACACCACGCGAAAAATTTAATATCGGTTCTGTGTCCACAATGGTCGGTCGGATGCACGGCATTCCGTCTGCAGCTTCTCCTCCACGTACCAGGAACGTTGCATAGCCGGGGAAGACACTAAAGAGCGATGCCACATCAATCGTGGTGTTCGTAGTAACGAACAAGCTAGCAGAGAGTACAATCGTGCACCCTTCGTCTTCGGGTGCGACTCCACAAACTTCTCCATCCAGGATAACATGTCGTACACCTTATCGATAATGTGCGCAAGGTTCTGCCCACCATGCCTAGCCACACACGTAGCTCGCACTCTAGCGGGGTCTTCGGTTCATCCCACACGAACGGGTTTTGCCAATTGGTACGCCATCGTCATGAAGAACTGCAACTTCTTGGGTTCTATAACAACTTTGAACCAGTCTACTCGTCTCCTTGTAGCCGAGTTGCACTTTGCCTTCCTTGGCGTACCGGAATCGAATGTACTGGTGGATTCTTCGACGGAAGTGAAGGGCGAGCATGTTGCTTGTGTTTGCCTCCATCGGGTCGGCCATCGTTCGTAAAATTGGACTGCAATGCGTCAGGGACGACGGTGCGTTGTGATCTGGAACTTGGTCACACAGCGACCAATACAATCGGAACGTCTTTTGAAGATCCGGGTATTTTGGCGACTCCTTACTTCAATCTTTTTTCAGTTTGTGCAAGCGATGCTCTGCAGCACCGATAGAAGAAGTTGGCACTGGGATCAGTCGGACCGGCGTCCTCCTTCAGGCAGCGCAGAACGTGTGGACCAGCGATCTTCCAGCCGAGAATGCCGACTTGTTTGAGCAAGCCGGCCGTCCACCGGTGCTCCGTCGCCAGAAACTCCAGCTCACATACTTGGTTCAACTTGCGCACAACGTTCTGGTACGTGTACTTGGGTGTGGTGGTGTCGGGCTTCTTGCGCTTGGAGGGAATTGGAGAAAATGCGAAGTGAGAGTCCCGGGCCGTCGCGAAGTTCCCGACTGCATGGCTCCTCGAGCGGTGGCGCCCCGTTTTGCAGAATGGTGCTCCAAACGATGCGGAAGTGCACGAAGTGGTGCCCCTGTCGCACCGTGCCCCGATGAAAAGATGAAAACAAAAGTGGAGCCGAAAATAAAAACCAAAAATAAGACGTCTGCGAAATTAAAAAAAGTAACCGGGGTCGCTATCGGTTCTAAGGCCCTGGTTTCTCCGTCTGTGTCTGGGTCTGGGGATAAACGACCTCGTAATCCCCGACGCTGTCCCTAGATTGCTGGTGCTGAGAGTTGGGTTGCTGCTCTGTATACCCTTTCAAACTCGTTCTAGGCGTGAATCGTTGTACCGAAGTTCTCTGGAACCGGAGAATGTGCCGGTGAAAAGCGCACACATGGAGCTGGTCTAAAGAAATGAATCGTTTATGACCTACAATGACGTATCTTGATTGGTCAGTATTTTTCGGATAAGCAACTACGCAGCATAAACTAGTCAGAATCATGCTTAATAAAATGTGATTGGTTGAAATAGCAAATCCCTACGTCGTTTTTGTAAAGTGACTTGAATAAAGAGTTGTCTAGTTAAGGATGGAGGTCGGTTGTTGAAGGGGTGTAACTTCGCATATTTTCGTCGTACATCATTATTTTGCATGATTTGACGGTCTGGCAACTGCCTCTCCGACTTTATATCTATCATAAACAAGTAGTAGGCGAGCCTGTCCGTCAGTCTGTTGGTCACGTAGCGGCTGCCGAGCGATAGCGACGGCGGCTCCGATTCGCAAAAACAATAGTTAGCCGGCGAAGGCGGGCCCTCATTGGCTGAAAACGTCCTTCCAAACAGCCGAGCGCAGCGAAGGCCCTCATTGGCTAAAACTACGGTAATTTGGTGTGGATTACATTAAATTGATGTGGTGTACATATAATCGTACTTAGAGTACGTAACTTATCGCTCAGCAGAGCTGAGCGATAAGCCAATGAGGGCCCTCATTGGCTAAAACTTTAGGAACTTGATGTGTGCTACATTAGGTTGATGTGGTGTACGTGAAATCGTACATAGCCGAAGTAAATGTAAACAAAAGCCAAATGGACCCCTTCACCTGCGCAACCTGCAGCGATCGGGTGGTGACGCCAGCCGTAGACGTCGACGGGCTCGGGCTGCAACTGCGGCGGTGCTCCTGCTGCAAGGTGCTCCTTTCCTGGGATGCGTTTGCGGTGGGAGGTGCCCGGGCGGGTGGCCGTCGCTGCGTCGCATGCGCGAACGGCCCCGATCGCCATGTGTACTGGCACCGCGCGCAGCCTGCTCCGATCCAACCATTGCCAGACCAGCGCCAGCAACGAGCGGAGTTGGTGGTCGCCGCGATGGACCCGTTACGAGCACCAATTGTGCCGCCTCGCGAGAACCGGGAACCGCGCCGACGCAGACACCGTCGCCGTATGCAGCCCCGCCGCCGCAAGAAACACCAGAAGGAATAGACGGTAACGCAATACAGGGTTTCCATTGGCTAAAATATTGGTTTGGGTTTACATAGTAGTATATAGATTACCGAGAGGCGATATGATACAGAAAGTCGTATCGAGATAGTATCAGAGACGATAGTATGACTGGTGATAGACGACAGTATGAGAGACTGTACGTAGAGACGAGATACGATAATTTGAGAGGCGTAATGTCAGAGACGGCAGTACGAGAGGTGTAGTATGAGATGCGTAGCATGAGAGGCTATAAGACGACAGGTATAGATATGAGAGATGACATGTAGATAAGACAGGTAGGTGCAGTCGATAGAAAGGTAGACAGGATAGGTAGACACGATAGATTTACACGATAGATATGAGCTAGACATGATATGTAGATGGGGGATATATATATAGAGTGACGACAGGTAGAGACGATAAAAAGACAATAGACACTGCGTAGAGAGAGACAATAGTTAAATAGAGACGATATGTAGAGACGGTGGGCAGAGAGACCGTAGGTTGAAAGGATAGGAAGGAGACACGATAAATAGAGAGGAAGGACAGGTAGAAGACATAGCGTGCATGTCGACCTGGGACGCTATGTACGAACGGTTCGAGTAGCCGAATATGCATAAGATTCATAACACTTTGGTTGATTGGAGACCGGATAAAAATTCGCCCCGTGGAGCGAAGCGAAGGGGGCGGCCCACTAGCTGGGACAAACCATTACCCCACCGCCGCGTAGCGGCGGCAAACGCCTAGTCTCGGAATATAATCATCAATCCCATGGGGGTGGGAATAAAAGCCTCGTCGGGGAATAAACCACCGGCCAATCAGCATCGCTTCTTTTATTCAAGACCCAGACACCGACGGAGAAACCAGGGCCTAACGTTACAGTACCGGTATTAATACATGTACAGTTGAATGGCTACATTTTGTTTTCGGTGTCGCTTGGTTGTATCGGTTTGGAGAGGGAAGCCCCGATAGTGATGGAAGGGGCGGCATTTTCCTCTTTTCGAGCCCTAAAGTGGAGCCTAATTGGAAGGATGCGTGGACCGAACAAGTCGCTGGTCGCGGCGCTGGCGGTGGCTGCGCTGGCGTCCCCTGGGGAGGATTTCTACTGCCAGGTGTGCAGATGACCACGTACGCCAAGGGCGAGACGCTGCCCATCTTCGTCAACAGCCTCAAGTCGGGCGAGACGCTGCTGCCTCTGGACTACTACAAGCTGCCTTTTTGCCAGGTTCTTATTCTATTCTTCAATTAGGGAACATATATGGGTCTAATAAGGGTTATTATGGTATTTAACTGTCCAGCCTGAGAAAATCGAGTACAAGTCGGAGAACCTGGGCGAGTACCTGACGGCCAACCGCATCCAGAGCTCCCGTACGAGCTCAAGTTCCTCGAGGGCCAGGAGTGCGCCGTGCTGTGCAAACAGGACTATGAGGACAAGGAGGTGAAGCAGTGGGAGGACAAGATCAAGGACTCGTACCGCATCAACTGGATCCTGGACAACCTCCCGGCCACTTCCGTGTCGTCGGAAGGAGGCATGACCGTGGGCTTCCCGCTGGGCAGCTTCAACCCCGAGGTGGAGGTCGTGCCGCAGCTCAACAACCACGTCAAGATCCTCGTGGGCTACAACAACAACCCGCTGGGCACGGCCGAGAGCTCTGAGGACGAGGGCCGCATCGTCGACTTCAAGGTCATCCCATACAGCTTCGAGTACGCGGCCAGGAGCTTCGACGAGGAGAACAACCGCATGGACGCGTGCGAACACTCGAGCGAGCTCAAGCGTCCGCTGTACGTGCGCAAGAACAAGGACGGCAAGATGCCCGTGTACTGGACCTACAGCGTCAGTGGGTGCTCGACAACGAGCACGACTGGCGCACGCGGTGGGACGTGTATTTTGACGCCGGTTCGGGCGGCGACGAGGTGCACTGGTTCTCCATTATCAACGCGCTCGTGATCGTGCTGTTCCTCAGTGGCATGGTGGGCATGATTCTCATGCGCAGCCTTCACCGTGATATCAGCCGCTACAATCGCGTGCCGACCGAGGAGGAGCGCGCGGAGGAACGTGAAGAATCTGGCTGGAAACTTGTCCACGCTGATGTGTTCCGCCCGCCGTCGAAGAACCCGATGCTCTTCTGTGTCATGGTGGGCACGGGTTGCCAGCTGCTTGGTATGGCGCTTGTTACGCTGTTCTTCGCTGCTGTTGGAGTCTTGGCCCCGTCAAACCGTGGTAAGCTCGTGATCGCCTTGTTGGTGTGCTTCGTGCTGCTGGGAATGCTGGCGGGTTTCACGTCGGCTCGAACGTACAAGATGTTCAAGGGCAAGCGCTGGCAGATGTGCACAGTGCTTACGGCTGTGCTGTTCCCGGGTATCATGTTCTCGCTTTTCTTCTTCCTGAACCTGTTTGTGTGGGGTGCTGGCTCGGACGCCGCTGTGCCGTTTGGCTCCATCTTGCTCGTCTTTTTCCTCTGGACGTGCATTTCCGTGCCTCTCGTGTTCGCGGGCGCCTACTTCGGATTCAGGTACGCGTTCGTTTGATGTTTGAATCGATTCTTCGAGGAAATTGCTGACAACACCTTTTGTATTTGCTTACAGGAAAGCGCCTCTTGCGTTCCCTGTGGCGACGAGCAACATCCCGCGCCCGGTGCCACCGCAGCCGTGGTACATGACCCACATGTCGGCAGCGGCCGTGGGCGGCGTGCTGCCGTTCGGTGCCATCTTCGTGGAGCTCTTTTTCGTGCTGTCGTCGCTGTGGACAGACAAGTACTACTACGTGTTCGGCTTCCTGCTGCTGGCCTTCCTTATCCTTATCAACACCTGCGCGGAGATCACCATCGTGCTCACCTACTTCCAGCTCTGCGCTGAAGACTACAACTGGTACGTTTGTAAAACGGCAACATACCTATCTACACCTGCAGTATCTAATTGGTGACTTGGTTTACTTGTTTTGCACAGGTGGTGGCGGTCGTTCTTCGTGTCGGGTGCTTGCGGGGGCTACGTGTTCCTCTACTCGACATACTACTACTGGACGCGTCTGGACGTGGCGAACTTCATTGGTGCGATGCTGTACTTTGGCTACATGGCAGTAATCTCTGGCGCGCTGGCGCTGCTGACGGGCGCCGTGGGCGTCGGCGCCTCGCTGTGGTTCACGCGCAAGATCTACGCGTCCATCAAGGTCGACTAGAGCAAGCAGGAGACAGAGGTAGGAAGTCACTCGCCTGTAGGAACGCACGCCCAGCTCCCAGCTCTCAGCATCCACTCGCCATAAGGTGAACCAATTGATGCAGCGACTGGGACCGGGGACAAGTACGAGTCGAATACACTTTTTCTTCATACAGTAGTGGTCGCGACTCAGCAAGCAAGGCGACAATAATGTCGTCGTCTTGCATTTGTGTGATTGTGCTGAGACCGATGGGCTGTCGTTGCATCGAGGGGCTCACTTGCCTTTCCTGATTTATTTCCGCGGGTGTTGAAAGTGTTGATGCATTTTGGCGATTGGTTGGAGACCAACAAAATGCTCGGATCAGTCCTTGGCTGCAGTCCCTCCTTGCCGGAGCTCCGGACATTGTGTAGTGCTGGTGCCGCCCAAGTTGAAGGGTCAAGTATGGAAGTGGTAGAGACAAGATCCGTCATCGTTGGCCCCGAGATGTCCTCGCTTGCATGTCATGCTGCTCCAGTACCGGTAGCGAGTGGTGGGAAGTCCGACTGCAGAAACACGCACAGGTCGTCAGTGAAGCTAGGTCTTATATCTTAAGGCGGCAGCCTTAAGTGCGAGCTGCGAGTGGTCTCCTTCATTCCGCACTCGCAATCCGCCTTCAGATAGCGCAATTGGCGCTCGTCTCGCATGCCCGGAGCCATGACGCGCAAGGAGCGGCTGCTGCGCGCCAAGCAGAAGAAGAAGATGGCGGACGACGACGCGTCACCTGGGGCCAGCTCGTTCGAGGACATTCTGCAGATGTCGGACCTGTCGGAGCGTTCGCTGCTCGAGAACCTGCGCCGTCGCTACGAACACGCGCTCATCTACACGTACGTGGGCTCCATCCTCATCGCCATCAACCCGTACAAGAGACTGGACGCCTATAGTGAACATCAGATGACGGCCTACTACGGCAAAGCCATGGGCGCCCTGCCCCCGCACGTGTTTGCACTGGCCGACCACGCCTACACACAGCTCATCCAGGGAGGCGCATTGGATCCAGCCAATCAGAGCATCATCATCAGCGGAGAGAGCGGCTCGGGCAAGACGGAGACCACCAAGATCATCATGCAGTACTTGGCAAGAGCCACGAGCTACAGGAAGGACGGAGACTCGTCACTGGTGCTGGAGCCCACAGCAGCCAATAATAGCGGCATGTCTGGAGCGCTGGGCAAGCTGGAGGAGAAGGTGCTGGAGAGCAACCCACTGCTAGAGTCCTTCGGCAACGCCAAGACGCTGCGTAACGACAACTCCAGTCGCTTCGGCAAGTTCATCGAGATCCAGTTCAACCACCACGGCAAGATCGTAGGCGCGCAGATTTTGAACTTTACTGGAGAAGACGCGCATTGTGTCGCAGAGTCTTGGGAGAGGAACTACCACATCTTCTACCAACTACTGGCAGGTGCGGACAATGCGCTGAGAGAGCGACTGCAGCTCCAGACGCCTCATGACTACGAGTATCTGAGGAAGAGCGAGTGTTTCAGTATCCACGAGTGTGATGACGCCAAGGAGTTCAGGACGACCAAGAGGTGCATGGAGACGATCGGCATCACGGAGGAGAGACAGGAGATGGTGTTTGAGTTGCTGGCTGCCGTGCTGCAGCTCGGCAACTTGCAGTTTGCCATGGAGAACGACACGTGCGTGGCGGTGGGCGACAGCTCGGCCGACGGCATGAAGCTCGTGGCCTCGCTGCTCAAGGTGAGCGAGGACGCGCTGTCCAAAGCGCTGCTCACGCGCCAGCTGTATGTTGGAGGCAAGGTCATCGTGCAGCAGCAGAACTCGGAGCAGGTCCGCGATAAGCGCGACGCGCTGGCCAAGGGCATCTACTCATCGCTGTTCCTGTGGCTCGTGTCCGAGCTGAATCGCACCATCTCGCGCACCCAGGACAGGTGGGGTTTCATTGGTGTGCTGGATATCTACGGCTTCGAGAAGTTTGAGTGGAACACGTTCGAGCAGCTCTGCATCAACTACGCCAACGAGAAGCTCCAGCGACACTTCAACCAGCACATGCTGGAGGTGGAGCAGAACGACTACGCCAAGGAGGGCATCGATTGGAAGCACATTGACTTCGAGGACAACCAGGAGTGCCTGGATCTGATTGAAAGCAAGGTGAACGGCAAGCCCGGCATCTTTATTTCGCTTGACGACAACTGGCGACTCAAGGGTGAGGAAGCGAACAAGAAGTTCGTGTCCAACCTGCACAACTCATTCGGTCGTACGTCTAGTGGACACTCGAGCAGCAAAAACAAGTTCTACGTGCACCCAAAGATGGACGCAGACCTGCACTTTGGTATTAAGCACTATGCTGGCGAGGTAATCTACGATGCGAGCGGATTCAACGACAAGAACAACGAGACCATGAACGACGATATGAAGGAACTCATCCGGCAATCCAAGAGCGACTGGCTGCGCGGAATCTTCGACCTTAACATGCAGTCCATTGAGGCCATTCCTGGAAACAAACCTCAGCAGCAGCATACGGTATCTAGGCGTCCGAACGAGATGAAGAAGGGTGCACAGGGAAACAAATCACGAAACATCCGAGAAGTGTCCGTCAGTGCTCAATTCCGGTACCAGCTCCAGGAGCTTATGGCCAAGATCTCGCTCGCGAACCCTCGATATGTGCGCTGCATCAAGCCTAACGAGTTCAAGCGACCAAGCGAGCTCAATGATACCGACTGCGCACGCCAGTTGAAGTACTCCGGTATGATGGAGGCGATTCAGATCCGCCAGCGCGGCTTTGCTCTCCGCGAGGACCACGACGTGTTCTTTTACGATTACCAGTCGCTTGCTCCTGAAGCTGAAAACATCAAGGAACTCGTTGAGGAAATCTCGTCCATTCTGGGCGCTGGCAAGGAAGAGTGGCAGCTAGGTAAAACGAAGGTGTTCCTGAAGAGAGCGATGGCGTTCAAGCTGCGAAAACTTGAGGTGCTACGTTGCAAGTCTGCTGCGCGAGCTATTCAGAAGTGGGTTCGCAACATTGCCAGGACGGAATCTGCTGTCAAAATTCAAACGAAAGCGCGGCAGTTCGTGGCAAAGAGGAGGTTGCAGCGGCTACGTCGTAGTGCGTACCGTGTGATGTACATTCTTCGCATGCGTGTTGCCATGACCAAGTACCAGCGTTTGCGTGCTGAGTACCGCTTGAAAAACGAGAAGGCGGTGATAGTGCAGAAGATTATACGAGGCCATCTTGTTCGCAAGCGCGATTTGCTTCATCCGTTCGTCGATCTCGGCCCGAAGGAGTTAGACGCGAAGATTGCTGAAATGGAAACTGCTATTGAAGCGGCAGCACAAAGCAAGCAGTTTGAACTTTGTGCGAACTTGCAGCTCGACTTGGAGAAGATTGTTGAAGCCCGAAAGAAGGTGCGCACCACGAAGGAAATCGATGCAGAAATCAAGAAGCTGAACGAAGACATGGAGGCGGCTGCGATGTCAAAGCAATTTGGTCTGTGTGCGGAACTTCAAAAGCAACTGGAATCACTGCAAGAAGCCAGGAAGAATGTGAAGGAAGACCTCAACGAGCTGGAACCGGAAGAGTTGGATGAACGCATTCACGCGATGGAAACTACTATTGCTCAGGCGATGGCTGCTCGGGATTTCGGCAAATGCGGTGATCTCCAAATCAGTTTAGATGTATTGGTGACTGCCCGAAAGAAAAAACAGACTCCGGAGGAACTAGACGCAGAGATCGAGAAGCTCAACCAGGAGCTCGATAATCTGATGCAGAAGAAGCAGTTTGATAAATGCGCGCAACTTCAGAACGATATCGATGTCTTGAAGAAGAAAAGGGCGAAATTCCCGGCTGCTGCTCCGAAGGCCCCCACTCCACCACCCTCCCGAAGAAGCCCGAACTGCCTGCACAGCCAACTCCACCTCCTTCCCCAAAGAAAGAGACGCCTCCGCCAAAGGAACCTGTTGTGCCCGCCCCTCCGTCGAACATGGATCGCGGTGGCATTCCTGCGCGTGAACCTGTTGCTACCTTGGAGGCGCCGAACTCTTCGCCTGCAGCTCTACCTGGCGAGAAGCGACCTGCGGCTGAGCTTCCCCAAACAACTCCGACCCCACAGACAGCTCCGGCTCCTCAAGCATCCCCTGTTGCATTGACCCCAGCGCAATCGTTCGAGGAATACCCTGTCGCCGCTACAGCCCCGGTCAACGAATATGTTGCTCCCCAGGAGGCTCCTACTGCTCCTACCCAGATGTCCAAGCGACCTCCCGCAATTTACAACGGCCCATCCCCGAGTGTTAAGAGGGGACAATTGAAGTCCTCGACTATGACCCCAGTGATGCCTCCTATCAAGCAGCCTACTTTCGAGCGTCGTGCTCGGTCAGGTTCTAACAGTTCTGCAACTTCTGGACACTCTTTTGCGAGGTCGCATTCGTCAATGATGTCTACATCTTCCAAAGCGATGAAGTCATCTTCAACGGTGGATCCGTCGCGCACTGTGGCACGACTCCGTCCGGCGAAGGCGATCACGGTCAATGAAGATTCGACGGTTTTGGAGGCTGCGAGGATGATGAAATCTCACCGCGCCGCTGCTGTGTTGGTGACCAACTGGGAGGGTGCGTTAACTGGTATATTTTCGGATACGGATGCTGCGCGTCGTGTTGTATCGAAGGGCGTGGACCCAGCTAGAGTTAGTATCCAATCGGTGATGACGCCGAACCCCAGCTGCGTTAGCCTGGAAGACAATGCAGTGGAAGCGATGGACACCATGCTCAGCGGGAAGTTCCGCCACTTGCCTGTGGTGAGCTCTCACAGCGGCAACATTGTTGGACTACTCAATGTTGCGAAGTGTTTGCACGATGCGATTCGCCGAGTGGAGAACATGTCGACGTCTCTTCAGCAAGAGCTTGGTGCGAGCAGCAACAACGTATTACTTCGTGGAATGCTAGAAAAATGTTGTCCCCATCGCTCCAGGATGTGGTGTCGGCGCCAGGCGAGATTATGCCACCGCTTGTGTATGGAAACATGACGGTTTATGAGGCGACGACGTATATGGCTGAGACGAGAAGACCAGCTCTTGTGGTTTCCTCGAATCCGGAGTCGCAGGATCTCGTCGGTATTTTCACTCCGAAGGATGTGCTGCTTCGCGTAATTGCAGAGGATTTGGACGTGCACACCACATCAGTCAGTGACGTGATGACTCCCAACCCGGAGTCGGCAGCTCCAGAGACGTCGGTGCTTGATGCCTTCCACATCATGCATGATGGCAAGTTCCTAAATCTGCCTGTTGTATCGCCGGATTCTGGCGAAATTCTGGGCGTGGCGGATGTGCTATCCATTAGCTTGGCTTCCTTCGGTGAGTCCCGCGATATTGGCAAATTCTTTAACGCTGCTTTTGACTATCACGACGACGATACCACCTCTATGACGTCGGGCCGATCTACGTCGAATTTGTCGGTTGCTAGCAAAGTCCGCCAGCAGAAGGACCGCGACAAAGGCGTGAACATTCGTCCGGTGTCCAGTTTGCGCCCACTTCCTGCTGTCACAATTGATGAAGTAGCATCAGTGTTTGAAGCGGCCCTCCTGATGAAGCAGAAGCGAACGGATGCCTTGCTTGTAGTGGATGAAGCGGGTGGTCTGAACGGAATTTTGACAGACACGGATATCTGTCGCCGTGTTCTAGCGTTGAGTCTGAACCCCGAGGAGGTACCTGTGTGCAATGTGATGACGAGAGACATCAAGTATGTGTCGCCCAACGACAGCGCTATCGATGCGCTGCTTTCGATGCAGGAGGGACACTTCCGTCACCTACCGGTTGTCGACGGTGGTAGTATTGCGGGCGTTTTGAACATTGGCAAATGCATCTACGATGTATCTAAGCGTCTTGAGCACGCTACGCAATCTACAGACCAGCTGAAGGCGTCGTTGGAGAAGAGCGGCAAATCGTCGACTCTTCAGCAGCTACTTGCTCCGATGTTGGAGAAGCTCTCGACTCCTACTCTGGGATCTATCCTTGAAAGCGAGTCTCAGAACGGTTCCACACCAGCCCCACGTCTTCCGAAGTCATCCCTTGTGAGTGATGTAGCAAAGGCGATGGCATCCACGAAAAAGGCGGCGCTGATTGTCGATGATTTCAATTTTGACAAGCTGGTTGGTATCTTTACCCCGAACGAGCTGGTGATGAACGTGATCGCTAAGTCGCTTAAACCCTCAACTACGTATGTGGAGGAAGTAATGCTGAACGACCCAGAAATTGCTACTCCGTCGACATCTGTCCTGGATGGCTTGCACATCATGCACGACTCTCGCTGTCTGAACCTGCCTGTGCTGAAGGCGGACTCGTACGAACTTGTTGGTATGGTTGACGTTCTTGATCTCAGCTACGGCACTATCGATGCCATCTACGGCGAAAACCGCGAGCAGATGCAGGAGTTCTGGAATACGACGCTGCAACTGGACCAGCCTTCTCTGCCGTCAGAGGCTGGTGACCGCGAGCGCACAACGCTGCTATCGAGGGCAGAGCAAGAAGAGAAGAAGCGCACAGTGGCGAAGCTGCGTCCTACTCAGGTGCTGACCGTCTCGGAGACAACAACCATCGCGGAGCTATCGCGAACGATGGGACGCAACAAAATGGACTGCGTGTTGGTTGTGTCAGAGGAGGGCATGCTAAACGGTATTATCACGGACACGGATTTGACGCGCCGAGTCGTATCAGAGAACCGACCGATGGATTCGACGCTAGTGGGCGATGTCATGACTCGCAATCCCGTGTTTGTGTCGATGGACGACCCTGCCATTGATGCCCTTATCAGCATGCTTGAGGGTAAGTTCCGCCACTTACCGGTTGTCGAGCGCAATGGCCCCGTAGTTGGCATCCTGAACATTGCGAAGTGTCTGTATGATGCAATTCGAAAGATGGAGAAATCGGAGCAATCATC
Source organism: Phytophthora hibernalis (assembly GCA_012656075.1). NCBI lineage: Eukaryota > Oomycota > Peronosporomycetes > Peronosporales > Peronosporaceae > Phytophthora > Phytophthora hibernalis. Next base: position 887,645 of record JAAKBF010000159.1, on the reverse strand, counting down.
GGCTGCGCTGCGTCACACGCTAGAGAAGGAGATGAAGAACCGTGTGAATGGTAATGCTCGTACTGGAGGTGTATCTCAGCTACTTGGATCCATGGTGAACAAAATGTTTTCACCGGACATTAAGACGGTGATTGATGAGGAAGGCGTCGATCCTCCTCGGGTGCAGCGTTTCACGTCTGTGTTTGAGGTATCAAAGCAAATGGCAATCACGAAGAAGGGAGCTCTGGTTGTGAATAACCGCGGTCATTTTTGTGGTATTTTTACACCCAAAGAAATGCTGGAGAAGGTGCTTGCACGTGGACTGCCCGTTCACACGACACCAGTGTGCGAAGTGATGTTGGAGAAGGACGTGACCGTGAGCGGAGCCTCGTCAGTGATAGACGCTATGCACACGATGCACGACCACAAGACGCTATATCTAGCGGTGATGCAGTCGGAAGTGAACAAGCAGCCTATTGGTTTGATTGATGTGCTATCTCTGAGCTACGGTTCGTTCGCAAAGGGCAAACCCAGCGAGTGGAAGTCATTCTGGAACGCTTCGTTTGAGGCTACCGATGACGATGATGTCTCGTCACACCACAGTTTCCGCAGCGGACTCTCACACAACCATGCGGCAAGTAGCACCGGTATGAGTCAGAAGGATAAGAAGCCAAGTGTGGCTACGGGCGACGTTCGCCCTGTGTCAAAGCTGCGACCGTCGAAGGCAATCACGATCTCGGAGACATTCTCTGTTGCTGATGCTGCGAAGGAAATGAGCATTACGCAGACGGACGCGGCACTGATTATTGGACGCGATGGCGGTCTTCTTGGTATTCTTACGGATACCGATGTGACTCGACGTGTTGTGGCTTTGGGCAATGACCCGTTCTACGTGAGCGTGCTGGATGCGATGACACCGGACCCGAAGTTTGTGGATGAGCGCGATAGTGCCATGGACGCGATGTTCATGATGCTCGAGGGTAAGTTCCGGCACTTGCCCGTCGTGGACGAAACAGGTATGGTTGCAGGTATGCTCCGGATTCAGAAGTGTTTGTACGACGCGATCACACGTATCGAAAAGGTGCAGCAGTCGTCGAGCGGTTCTCTCCGTCAACGGCTGGAGAAGCAGCTGCACGCTACTGGTATTGGTTCGGGTCAGGGTGCTCTGAAGCAGCTTGTGGCTCCCATGGTTGATAAACTTCTTTCGCCTACTGTGGATGCCATTCTGGAGGATGAGACGTTGCCTCCGCTGGTTAGCGAGCATGACACGGTGATGGAGGTTGCGCGCCAGATGGCTGCATCACGCAAAGCTGCCCTTATCGTGGAGGATCCGAACGCAGACAACAACTCCTCTGTGAGTGGCGGACACCGCTCTTCGGTTAGCGGAGGAGGTTATGACATTGGTTCTTCTGCTTTGACGCGGAAGGTTCTGGGTGTGTTTACTCCGAAGGACCTGTTGCTGCGTGTGACTGGTGCTGGACTGGATGCTGCTGAGACTACTGTAGGACAGGTGATGACTCCTAACCCGGAGACAGCACCACCCAACACCAAGCTTGTCGAAGCGCTGCATATCATGTACGAGCACAACTTCCTGCACTTGCCGATCGTGAACCCTGAGACCACCACTATTGTTGGTATGCTGGATGTGCTGTCGCTGTGCTACGGTACGTTCGCAAGTGGCGCCGCTGCTGAGAACGGCACACCCATCGACGAGGATTCGGACTGGCGTGCGTTCTGGGACGTATCATTGGCTCTCGGACATGATGATGACGACTTTAGTGAGCTTGCTAGCATGACCGGCTCGCGATACTCGCGGAGATCGCGGAGGCGTCCAGGCAAGTACACGGAAAGCCACCACTCGTCGATGATGGACCACGTACCCGAGCCGGAAGGTGCAATGCGGCCTGTGTCGATGCTGCGGCCACAGGAGGTGACCCGGATCAACGAATTTATTACTGTGGCAGAGGCTGCGAAACGGATGCGGCAAGCGCGCGTTGAGGCAGTGGTGGTGACCACGGAAGAAGGAGAACTTCGTGGTATCTTGACAGACACTGATATCACGCGTCGCGTGCTGGCTGAAGATATCGACCCTGAAAGCTGCTCGGTAGCGTCAGTGATGACTACCAAACCGACTTGTGTGTTCATGGATGACCAGGCCATCGAGGCTATCACAAAAATGCTTGAGGGCCGCTTCAAGCACTTACCAGTGCTTGGCTCTGATGGTACGCCGCAAGGCATGCTGGACATTTCCAAGTGTCTCTACGACGCCATTACGTGTCTGGAGAAGGTGCAGCAGTCGACGGAGGCGGCGGCATCAGAGTTCTCGCGTGATCTTGGTACCGGCTCAAATCTGCAGCGGTTGCTAGGCCCCATGATGGAGAAGATGGTGCGACCTACAGTCGGAGACGCCCTTGACGGCGAGATTATGCCTCCTGTCATTGATATTCACACTACGGCTGCTCGTGCGGCAAAGCTCATGGCGAACACCAAAAAGGCTGCAATCGTACTTGGCGACGAGCACGAGCTGTGCGGTATGGTGACGACCAAGGATCTGTTGCGCAAGTTGGTGGCTAAGGGCCTGTATGCCGAGACGACTACCGTGGAAGAGGTGATGACGATGGACCCCGATCTGATGGGCCCGGAAATGAGTATTGTTGATGGTCTCCGTGCCTTGCACGATGCTGGACAGTTGTTCATGCCCGTGCTGGCGGACGACGGCGAAATCTTGGGCATGGCGGATGTGATTTGCCTGAGCTACGGTCAGTTCCAGACTACATCTGGTGGCACTTCAAACGGCGACTGGAGGCAGTTCTGGCAGACGGCTATGAACCTGCAGGAAGAAGTTGCAGGAGGCGCCTATGGCGGACTGAACGACGACGTTCGGTCGGTGGGCACCATTGAGGAATTCGAGCGGGACGAGTATAATGCCGATAGCGCGTCGACGCCGACGGCGAGTGCTGTTGGCCTCAACGGAGCTGGGCGGTATTCGAACTCGCTGGGTGCGTACGCGGAACTTGGCGAGAGCGTGTCGGTTGTTAGCGGAGCCAACACTACCACGACGAGCGTGATGATGAAGAATGTTACGGACGAGAACACGTTCGTCTTCAAGGTGAGCGATGGCGGTCACTTCCACCGCATCATGTGCCGGTTCAACTCCATGGGTCCGCTTCTCGAGCAGATTCGGTTCAAGATGGGACTGGACGACAACGAGGCGCTGCGCCTCAGGTACGAGGACGACGAGGGTGATATGGCACTACTGACGTCAGACGAGAGCCTCGTGGAGGCTGTGCACATGGCCCAGCGCGCCGGGTGGAAGCGCCTGGTGCTGGAGTTGGATGTGGTGAAGCGCCAGCAGCACGACGGCAACGGCAGCGTCGTGTCCATGGCCAGTTCGGCTGCTGGCAGTGCGACCGGATCAAACGTGGCGGGCCCCAAGCCTCGCAACCGGTTGCTCACAAAGGTGGACGAGCTGTCTTCGTCCGAGAGCGATGACAGCAGCTCGGAGGAGGAGGTCGTGCGCAAGAAGAGCAAGAAGTCGCGGCGTAAGAACCGCGACCGCGGCTTTTCGCTCAACAACAACGCGGGCCTGATTGCAGGTGGAGCGGCCACCCTCATGGTGGGTCTAAGCGCCGTCGCCCTCATGCTCATGCGGCGTAAATAACGTAGGGAAATGGGGGCATTTGTAGGATGAGACGTAGGTCTCAGTTGTGATGGAATAAAGAGATACGAATGCGTATAGAATCGCTGGTTGCAAAAGTACCACTTCGCTTGTAACATGTACTCGCAAAGGTACCACTTGATTAAAATTCTACATGGAAATGTTAGACAGATGTCAGTTCGAGGTGGACTTTCTCGAGTCCTGTCTCCTGTGTGCTGCCATCACTGAGCCTGGGATGTCCTTCCCTGGTTCACTGCACTCGTCGTCCGTAGGTGTCCCCGGAGTGGGCAACTTGCCCTCCTCGTCCAAACTGGGGGACTGCGTGGCCTGCGTCACAACGAAACTTTCGTCTCGTACGTCTTTTTCAGGAAATTGTCCTGCACCCAGAACTGCAGCGCGTTCATGAGACAGGGACACGCGATCATGACGAGCGTCAGTTCCACCTCTGGGTGCGTCTCCAGAGGCTTGAACAGCAGCACTGCAAAAGATCCGAGCGGCTTTTCGAACGCCACGATGAGCAACGCGATGAGGAATTTGCAGCCGAAGATGACGAAAATCCACGCCGTCACTTGCAACAGCCACGCGCGAACTCGAACGGGCGTACCGTAGTCCCCGGGAGTTTGGAGCGACGACCAGCCGAACCGCAGCGCCAGCAGCACCACCGCAGACAGCAAAACGTAGTTGAGGAAAACACCCAACGTCGTGTCCAGCGTAAAGTTGACAAAGTAGAGGGCACACTTTGGACCAAATAAGAAAACGTTAGTGCAAAAATCATTTTTGCGCAACAAATATCCGTTTGTTTTTGTACCTGGTCCGCGGCCTCCTCCTCCGATTGCAGTTGCGCTTGGTACGAGTAGAGCGAAATTGCAATGAGCAGGTTGGCCACGTGCGCGAACGTTGCGCCAATCATCTGCTTGGACGCGTCAAAGGCCCACACCTGCAAACAGTTTTGCGCGAACTTTTCAGTCAGACCGAACACCTGCAACTAATTTGCAGCTTATTTGCGCACCATTAGCGGGCGCCTCGGCACTTCGCGCAGCCGCTTGACCACAAGCACCGACATGGCGATGAGTCCCAGCAGCACCTGCAACAGCGCCGCGAAATCGCCGCTCAGCAATTTGCACTCCTCCGGGCTGCGGTCCTCGTCGCCCATGCTGCCGATTTGCGCTAAAGGAGTCTGCATTCGGCATTCGTGCAATTGCAGTGCAAATTGAATGCAAAAGTGGGATGTGTTCGGTCGTTATAATTGGGCGAAACTATTTTTATCCAATCATGCAGATACTAAACAATCCAAAGTATATGTATTAAACAAACTGTACAAACCTATAATAGTTGCAGTCTCCTACTCTTCATCGCACCACTTCTCCGACCGAGATTCGTCTTTGCGGGAACAGCTCGTTGCAGCTGGACAGAGATGGACGTTTCGGGTCGAAATACGACTGCAAAATCTCAAAATCCTGGCTCATGGACCCACCCAGGAAACAGCCCACGCCGGTGGTCGAAAACACTTTTGCGTCATTTGCTGGATCCTGCTCGTTGCATGAAGCTTGCAACGTCGTGCGACTCTCGCCCACAGGTGTCACGCTCAACAGAACCCCGTCTTCGCTCTCGTCCTCTTCGTGCACCAACAACCCGTTGAGTGTGTCGCTGTACACCTCTCCTTCCAGCAACCGGTGCAACTGCGCTCTTTCGCGCCGCAACTGCTCCAATTCGCTCTGCAACCCCGAGTTCTGCTCTACTTGGCACTGCAACTGCTGGTGCGCGACGCTCAGTTGGTCCTGCAACTCGCGCTGCGTCACTTGCAACTCCTTGGCCCACGCATCCTAAGACAACAACAACAAGTGTGAGATGAGGCTTTTTGCTGTCAACTGCAACACCACAGCAGACATGAAGACAATGGGACCTGGTGTACCCTCGAGTCATTCGATTCCAGCGAACGCAGGTAGAAGGCCGTCCAGATCGCCAGCGAACTCGTGTGCCACTTCAACTGCAGCACTGTCGGAGATCTGTCGGTGGATCCGTCGCCACTCAGCGGCAGCATGTAGAACGGATTCCTGAAATCTGCAACATGGGGATGTGACTCGAGCAGCGTCCACGCGCTACTGCACCGGGTGACTGTATTGGATCCCTGACACGAACAATAGACAAGGCTTAGCGACGGTTGTTTGTTAACCATGTAGCTGAGCTCAGGAACGAACCATTCGGGCCTCTTCGCAATCGTGGAGGAAAGTTCCGCTGCGTTTGTTGTAGACTTCGTCAAGCAAAGCGATGAGGTAGCGCTCGCTAAACTCAAAGGAACACGGGAATTGGCGCGTGAGCTGCCACGGCATCCACGAACTGCATAAATACAGGCGACGTGCTATCGTCCTCCCAGTAGGCTGCTTGGTGTCCGTGTGCCCTGACCGTGCGCGGAATTGGTGTCCAAAAGCACACCACTCCTGCTCAATCAGCACCTGGACAACGGAACACGACAATATGAGGATCAGTTTTGCGAAAATAATCGCGATCGTCCTTACCTGAAATCCCTTTACTGTGCGGTAGAAAGGATCGGCGCAAAGCTTCACCAAGGCTGTGATTTGAGCTGTGCGGTCCCAACCGTCAGAGCAGTGAATCATGAGGCTGGTGCCTTCAAGCAGCTTTGCCACACAAACAGAGCACGAGACTAAGATGGAGCGCACATGTTCTAGCCATCGAGTGCTCTAGCGACACAGCACATCGTGTTAGTCCAAGTTCCCACTACCCAATGACCAGCTACGCACCTCGAGACACGATAGCCAATTCGGTCGCTCGTTCCCGCGCACCTCATTCTTGATCAAATCGAAGAGCTTGCGGATCGAATCTCGCATGGAGTGGATGTTCTCGATGCCCATAAACATGATGTTGGTATCCTTATAGTAGTCCAGTCTGCACAAACACTTGTCAGTTAACCATCCAGCAGTTATTATTATCCAGTCAGCAACGAACGTACACTTCAAAGCCTCCACCCAGCGCAACGTTCCCATAGGCGCTTGTTTGGCTCCGACAGTCAATAAACAGCAACTTTCCTTTGCACTCTCGTCGTAGTGCACCCATAAAAGCCTCATCTGAAGTGCATCTTTTCCTCCTCAGACCCACCAGAGGTTGAGAACATCTTGCCACCACGGCGTCATTCTTATGACGATAAGTCACGGCCGGCACACGTCCTCGAGCGCGAAAACAGCTGATTTTGCGCAACTCTCCGTCCGACACTGAGGCGGGCACCACAAAGGCGCTAGGATACGTGGGGGACATTTTGTACTTGCAGTTGACGTGGGTCACCCGAAATCCGCCAATTTGCGCCCCAGCTTTCGGGGTTTTAAACCCGAGTCGAGTAAATTCGGCTTGTGGGTCGTAGGTTGCCCATCCCGAAATATCCGCAAATGCAAATGCAACAGGCTGCAGTTTGCGCATGAGCAATTGGCTGATTTGCACGTACACGTCTCCAGACACCGAGTCGCCCGGGAAGTTGAACTTGACCAACGCGAAGTTTTTGCACGAAACTTCGAGTTGACTCATGGGGCCTGCCTTGCCATTCACGCGAAACTCGGCCAGTTCGGCGATGTTGTGCAGTTGCACCTCCACCAGCTCTTGTTCGTGGTGCTGTCGTGCAAAATAAGCCAAAATTTAGCGCAAAATATCCAGATACTTTTTGCACATTTGCGCAAAACGCACGTGGAAAGAGCGAAACAGCAGTCTGTAGTTGGTGAGAAACAGCGTCCCGTGCAAAACGCCGTCCTCCTCCTTCTTCTTGATGCCTGCCACTCTCCCGAGCGTCGACTGGTCGCACAGGGCGTGCACCTTCAAGTGCACAGTCTCCCCACGTACAGGTCCCCGCGGGGTTCTCCATGACCAGGTACATGCTCTCCGACACGTACGACGTCTGCAACATCACAAAAAGCGCAAATCAGAACTTTTTGCGCAACTATTTTTGCGCAACTTTTGCGGATATTTTTGCAGCGCGGCGTACTGCGTGGTCCAGCTCCTGGCGCTCCACCTCCGTCCACGAGTCCTCCTCCACGCTGCGTCGACTGTTAAAGGGCAGCGCTGCCTCACCGATTCGCGCCACGGCTCCGCTGAACATCCGATCCATCCGAGTGTTGCACTGCAAAAGTCCTTCGCGCAAATAGTCGAGCGCTGCTTTTGCGCTAAAGACGGCGTATGATCTTATCAGGTCACCTCGACTAAGTACGATTTGCACTGCATTGCTGACTCTTTTGACTTCAACTTGCAAAAATGTAGCCAAAAGGTAATTGTCTTTACTGTGCGAAATATGCGTCGCCCATGCCTGCCAAAGCGGCTGCCAACTCTTCTGGCGCGTCGGAGCTCATCCCGGCGCGCGTGAATTCGAACAACGTGCGGTTGTTGCTTTTTGCAACTTGTTGCGCAATTGCACTCAGGTAGTCGCCCGCTCGACTGCCCCACGAAAGTTGCGAAATGGCGTCCACCGAAGCGTTTTGCAGCGTTTGCAGTCGGTACGTCTCCGGCAGCACGAGCGACGTCTCGGACCACTGCAACGCCACGTCGCGCGAAAACAGCGCAAACTCGTCAGCCACCGAACGCAACGCGAAGTTCGCGAACGGTCCACGCAGGTGCAAACGACAGAAGTGCGTCTTGTTCGGCCGAACTTCGCGGGTACCAGGGAGCAGCGAAAAACCCTGCAACGGATCTTTTGCAGAGCAATTGCGACCCACTTGGCTGTGCTTGATACTCTGCAGCAAAAGGGTCGGGTCGGTTGTGTGCGGGAACGACGCACTCAGCTCTGCAACTTTCATGTTGGACTGGACCATTTCGCCTCTGTGCGTCGACAGAGCGAGCTCCAGTGCAGTAGCCACAACGCTACTGACTTGTGCACAGCTCGACCGATCGAAATGCAGTTGCGAGAGCTGCACACTCGACGTTGCCACAGGTATCAACAGACTGGAGACTTCAGACAGCAGCGCCACGGACGACGCCACGTTGACGCGCTTCCTGGCCTCGACCTTGGTGCGGTCGCGAACACTGTGAGCCACACGAAAGTCAGCGTCGTCGCTGGCCATGGGATAGCTCCAGTCGTTGCCCACGACAGTCACCACTGCACCGGGACACTCTTCCGTCACGTACGTCATCATCTCCAGCGCCAGGCCGCCCCACGACGAGTCCATGTCCACCAGAGTCTGCACAAGTCGCAGCTGGTCACAAGCTTCTAGCACCGCTCGAATCCGATCTTCGGCGTTTTCCAGCGTTGCACTGCCAATGTTTCCGCCGTTTGCCTCTGCGCGGCCTTCGTAGAAGTTGTGCAACGGCAGGTGCGGCCGGAACTCGTCCACCTCCACGAGGTTGCGCTCCTCGAGACGCGTCCAGTCCCACAGACCGTTGGCCACCGGAACAGCCTCCGATTGGTCGCACACTTGCACGCCCGCAGTCCTGCGCAGTGCAAAATCGTTGCAAAGGGCGAAATGAGTCACACACAATGGGATTTGGGGGAGGACCATTGGGGTTGGAGGCTTCAAACACTTTACCACGTCTGCGGAGCCTCCGGACGGTGGGGAATCGCTCCCGTTCGTCGCCTCACGCGGCCTTTGGCCTCGAACGCCAGCACCTGTGGCTTCTTGGAGACCTCATTGACCTCATCCAATGCCAACCACTGGCTGCCGATCGTCGTGGCGGCCGAGCCGAACTGCAGACGCAGCGTCTCGTCCTCCATGCTGGGGTATTGATACACGACAGTTCCGATAATACGTGGTGTGTAGTACACAGACTGAAGAGGGCTACGTCAGATGGCTACACTTTAAAGTGGTTTACGTCTGTTGACGGAAGCGAGCAGTTTGCAGATGACTCATTTTCTCCTTTCACTGTCTATTGCGTGGATGTACAGTACCATCAACAGAGTCAATCACGCTTCCTCCATCCATAGATCTCTGTTTTGTTCCACACAAGCGGAAGTCACGCTTAAATGAGCCCCAGCTGCTGAGAGAGCAGCCCGTGCGTGCCGACCAGTCTGGCTTTTCGGACGGACACTGCAATACATGCACGAATTTATAGGGTCTCCGCTATGCGGTTCACCATGAGACGACAGAGTGAGAGAGTCAAAAGATCCGACGCGCATCGTGGTTAGTTCCGGTGTGAAACGGGTGCAACATCCAGGTGCACTCTTGGACACTAAACAACTTGTTTGGTGGATCGACTGGTACTGTAGCGAGTGACCTCAACACTGCAAGCCGTGTATGGGATTGCATCACAATTTCGAGACGTGGCTGCATCTGACTGACCATTCTCAGCAAGTTTTCAGGACAAATAATACTATTTATATGATCCTCTCTAAGTTATTTGAGCCCCGCCGTTTATAATATCCAAAATCTTGTGAAACCAAATATTTGACTTGGATTTAGTAGGCTGCTGTTTATATGCACACATCTAACCGAGCCCCGCACACCCTCATTGAGGGCTCGGCAACATCCATGCTTTAAGATAAGAGCAGATAGGCGATACTCCAATTTCGTGTGGGTGAGTTTGAACTTAAACCGTGACCACGCCCATACTTCGGTACCATCAAACATCTAAATACTTCAAGCTGAAGTTGCAGTGTTGGAGTGTTGCAGGTCGTCCGTGAACGCTCTGAAATGTGCACCCGACGCTTGCTTCGAGTTAATCCGTGAGTCACGTCGAGACTTGAGGACAGGCGGCGCAATAAGACATTTCTCTAATGTAGATTCCCGTCCTTTGATCCACTGGACTGCGCTCCTTTGCCCTGGAGATGAAAGCAACCAACTCTCAGCTCCCAACTGGAAGCTCATTCTCCAATTTGACACTTGAGTACCAAGTACACCCCTCCCAAACCACCCTCCGACTCCATCATGGTTCGCGTTCTCCAGCCTTTCAGTGTCGTCCTCGCGACCGCTCTCTCTCTCGGTCTTGTAGCCGCTGACACCTCCGTGTCGGTGCTGGGTGACGCCACTTACTCCATCCCAGACTTCCGTGGGGTTATCTGCATCGGATCAGGTGCCACCCCACTGGAACAGCGTGTCCGTTAAAGGGCGAAGTCGCCTCCGACAACTGTCGCGAAGGCATTCCGTCGTACAAGGACAGCCAGTGCATTGCACCGCAGGACACCGAGTGCGTCATTGTCACGGGCGAAACGTGGGGCTGCGCCTACCCGTCTGGATACGCAACGGAGGAGACACCGTACCAATCGTACGGTGAAGTTGTGGAGACGCCATACCCGAGTACGGCTTCTTCGACTTCTTCGTACGGTGAAGTGGCGAACGAGACGCCGTACCAGCAGACTGCTTCCTCCACGTCTGCTTCCGGTTATGGTGACGCTGAAGTGACCTACCCGGTCCAGGATGAGGAGGTGTACCCGAAGGAGGACGAGGTGACGTTCCCCTACGAAAGCGAGACCGGACCAACGCCGTACCCTTCCGAGGTTGACGATGGCAAGGCTGACGAGGTCACTCCGTGCCCGACGCTACCGTACAACACTGGTGGTGAGGAATCTACGACCGAGGAAACACCATGCCCCACGCTTCCGTACAACACTGGTGGTGAGGAATCTACGACCGAGGAAACACCATGCCCCACGCTTCCGTACAACACTGGTGGTGAGGACTCCACGACCGAGGAAACACCATGCCCCACGCTTCCGTACAGCTACAGCACTGGTGGCAAGGACTCCACGACCGAGGAAACACCATGCCCCACGCTTCCGTACAGCTACAGCACTGGTGGCAAGGACTCCACGACTGAAGACACCCCGTGCCCCACTCTTCCATACAACACTGGTGGTGAGGACTCCACGACCGAAGAAACCCCGTGCCCGAAGCTTCCGTACAGCTACAACACTGGTGGCGAGGACCCCACAACCGAGGTCACACCGTGCCCTACATACAACCAGGGAGGTGAGAACCAGGGAGACTACCCCAAGGGTGGCGACAGCTACAGCCAGAAGGGAGGAGACTACCACGAGGGTGGCAAGCAGAACTACGACGGATCCGTTGATGACACGCAGGATAGCGACTCGACCGACACCCCGTGCTCCTCATCGAAGGACAACGGCGGAAGCTACGGACATCAGGGATCGGACAAGTACGATGGTAGTGACTCGGTCGACAGCCCATGCTCTTCCTCGAAGGACTACGATGGCAGCCACGATGAGGGCTCCTACCACGGAGGCGAGTATGACAACAAGGGCTCGGACGCTGATTCGGAGAGCTACGAGGGTAGTCAGGATGGTGTATACGAGGGCAGTACTGCCAGCGGTTCTGTGGACACCCCGTGCTCGTCGGACGCGTCTTCGAATGACCACTATCAGGACTCGCACTACGGCCACTCTTACGAGGGTGAAGCTGGCAGCACGGGCGACAAGTACCCGTCGAAGTACTTGCGTGGCAGCAGTTACGGCGACTTGGACGATGATATCAAGTACCCCACCAGCGGCGACAAGAACAGCTACGGTGGCGAGGACAGCGAGACTGGATACCCCACCCACCAGGGCAGCTACAGCTCTGCGAGTGGCTCTGTGACCTCGAGCAGCGAGGATGACTGCGACAAGGACCAGTCCGTTGGCGGCAACCAAGAGGAGACCGAGTCTCCGTACCAGCAGTACACAGAAGCCCCGACGACAGCATCTTACACTAATGCTCCGACGACCGCAGCTCCTGCTTACACCAATGCTCCAATGACCGCAGCCCCAGCTTACACAGAGGCCCCGACGACTCCCGCTTACACCGAGGCTCCAACCACTGCTCCGCCTGCTATCACGACTGCTCCAGTCGACAACGGTGCGGACCTTATGAGCATCGTGGCGGAAGCTCCGACGTCCGCGCAGGAATTGCCGTTCTAAGGCTTCGAGCCCAAAATTTGTTGCGAGCACGGTGGTACTGGCATCAGTGTTGATTGCTTAAGTCGCCGACCGATCCACCCATTTTGCATGAAGAACTACATGGCCCAACGCTTCCCGCAGTCTGGTCGCGAAGGCAGCGGGTTGGCTTGTTTGTGAGAGTGTAAGCTTGTGGTCTTGCTACAATTACCTTAGTCATGCATGTAGATAGATGATTTTGCTTAAGGTAGACGTAGGAGGAAAACGAGCATTGATGTTGACTGAATAACTCTTTTACCGCATTTAGTAGCCTCCAACATAGCGATATCCTTTCCAGTCTCGAGGTGTCTCGAAGTTGTTTGCCTTGAGTACGCCCATGAGATATTTGCAAGGGCCATCTTGTGGTCGGATTTGCTGCGCGTGGGTAAGGTAGTGCCGAGATTTCGGCCAGTCTCCGCTAAGATAGGCTTCCACGGCGCTACCAGCAGCCTCGAGAAACGCTGGCTCGAGCCCTTCGCGAATTTCGAGGTACTCGGGGTCGTTTTCAAAGTCAACGGGAGCTTGAAGTCCCGTAGCTGGATCGATCCTTGGGGTGCCAAACCCAATCTTCATGACGGTGACGTCAAAAGTGTAGACCGTGATAGGCGTATCAACTCCTCGAATGCTCATGCGGTCCATTTTGCGCAGGAAGCGACGAGCTCCAGGCGAAATGAGTGCTGCAAGCCAGTGGGAGATATTGATGGGGGTCATGAAGATTTTTGATCCAGCTTCGAGGCGATCGGCCATCTCGACGTGTGGTGATATATATGTGGCGTCGATCTTGAAACGTGAACCGATGGCACCTTCGACAGCCCAGCCCACGTGCATGCCAAAGCCCATTTTAATCCGAAAGGCTGGACCAAACCGCTTGACCACAGCCTCTTTTGTCAAATACTCAGTGAGCGGGCCATCCGTGTTAGCATTGTCCAGGTCGATCATACACTTAATGAAGGCTGTGAGAGCGCTGTCGGCCATCTCGGTGGGTGTAACTCGGCGTAATTTCGTGCCTGCACCAGAATTCGGTGGGCACGTGATGGACTGGTTCACTTGAACGCGGTCCTCTTCAGTTGGAGTATCTGTAAACCGCGAAAAGCAAGCAAGTTCACCGTCGCAGATTTTCCACGACAGCAAGAAGGCATCCCCGACGTTCTTGTTGGCCATTCCATAGTAGTGGTGCGTTCCCGAGTGCATGATATCGCCCAGCTTGTTCACGTACACCATGACCTCTTCTTGAAGACACTCGGTGGTGTCGGTAAATTGGCGGATATCGCAGAACCCGTAGATGGCAGTGATTTTCTTGCCCGGCAGCATCGGGTCCAGATCTCCAGAACCCATATTCTTGCCGATGATGTCTGCACCAGCCGCACCAAAGCCCACTTGCATGAGACGGCCGACCTTCGACAGCGTTAGCTCCAGCAACGCTGTCTCGAAGCCCTCTTCTTTGGCGTTTTTGCGGATTTGATCATCACCCGATGTCTGCACACTTGCCAGTGGGTTGTCCGCCAGTTTCTTCACCACGTCCATCATGCGTTCGATGGGGTCCAGGACAAGAATGCGGGCCGTACGGATGAAGGACGTGGAAGCCGCAACCAGGACGATAATGATGAAGAATGTCTTGAGAATGTTGTAGGCCGCAGAGGACGAGCTCGTGGACGCAATGTCGAAGATGGCGATACTCACGCACCCGCTGGTGCTGTCGGCGGCGTCTATCGCGATGAAGTCCTTGTTGAAGCAGCCGTACGTCTTGACGATGTTTATTTCGACATCTCGATACTTGTCGGTAACATCAGCATAGGACGGCAGCAAGTTATCCGCAGACCAGTCGTTGGTAGGGTTCACGGTCAGGTTGTGCGCAGCGTCCGGCGAAACCTGGAAACGGAGACTTACAATGTCCGCCATCAGCTTGTCGCTGGTCACGTTGGTCATTTGGATGAACACCAGCATCCCTGCGTCGCGCACATAGCCAAAGAGGAGTCGTTCGTACTCGGTGGACTCCAGTATGGACCCCTTGGTCATGCCCGACGACACGAGCATGTGGATGATGCGGAGGCCATAGTCTTGATAGCGGTACTCCACTTGGGTGTAGCCCCCATCAAACACTGGCAATAACATGATGAGGAACAGCACCAGGATCACCACGCGCTGCACCGTGACCTCGCCCATCTTGCTACCGACTTTGCTCTCTTGCAGCTCCTCAGTTGGCTCTTTGCTGTTTTTCCACTTGAGAATCTTCACCACTCGAAAGAGCCGCACGGCGCGCACCACGCGCACGATTCGTCCGGCCTTGCTACCAGCTTTTGTGGCTTTGCTGGCCTTGATGGCGGACGAGCTCGTGTTGGTACCGATGATTTGGCTCCAGACCCACCCGATGTCGGGTAGCACGGAGAAAGTGGCAATGAGGTCCAGAAGGAAGTAGAAGCTGAAGAGGTAGCCCGGCTTGGCGTAGCAGGACGCCATGAACTCGAACGAGAAGAGCACGAGACAAATGGTGGCCAGCGAGAAGAACCCGTCGTCCGCGGAGATGGCGAAGAGCGATAAGCGAATGTCGTCTCCGAACAACGCGTACACCGTTACGACGAGCATCATGACGGTGAACCATTTGGAGTCGAGCAGCACGAGAACGACGCGCTTACGAGCCTCGCGGAGAGCAGCTTGAGCTGGCGTCAAGGGCTTTGAGTCCCTAGAAACGGGAACCTGCGCGTGGACGCATTGGACCCGTTGACCGAGTTGGACGAGGGCACTTTCTTGCTGGCCCCGACGTTGGTGGGGATTTTGGGTGTTAGTGTGGCGTCCTGATTCGGGTTTTTCAGTGTCACCTCGGGGACACGCGGTGGTGACCGCTGCCAGCACCACCGATCATGATCAAGTAGCACCCGAGATGAAGTTGTTGGAACTTGGACGGCGTTGAAGAGTGAGGCGTTTGCGGATGAAGGCAAGTCGTTTCGAACACAACAACGGCTTGCCAGGATTAGATAGGAGAACATAGTGGTTGGGTAAAATGGACTTTCGAGCTTTTTAGTTTTTGTTGAAAACCATGATCTACATGCTCTCTGAAATTTATTTTCAGAGCTAAGAAGGGACGTACCATTTTCCAGAGCATTATAACCTGGTAATTTATGCACCAACTATATGGACATAAAACCATCTATCCTGCAACTTAAGCACCCCTTACAGCAACTGTACCCTGACACCTAAACCTCCCTCCGGGAGTGGCGTTAAATGTCGAGGTTTAGCACACCGCGCGAAGACTTCGCTTCGCACGTCGATGCTAAACCTCTATGACCAAGCCCGTTCATTTGACCCTAGTCTTGCAGCGCTGCGTTGATATCGCCGGCCGAAGCCGGCGACTTTGGTTGCTTTTCAGGTACTAGGGTTATTCGCCTGGTTTTAACGAGATAGTTGGTCTACGCAAGCACTTTCTTAAAGTATTGAAGTGCCACTGGTAAGTTGCCAGTGCTTGTATAAACACAGCCTAACAAGGGTCGCTTACAGTTAATATAGAGTGTGCATGTGCATGTAGTAGATTTCATACAGAGTGCACTCGACCTATATGACCACGTCCTCGGTGCATCTCCTGCGCCTGCTTAGCAGCCGCAGAATCTGCTAGTGTCATAGTATGACTCATACCGGTAGATGATAATCTTAGTTGCACTACGAGTAGGTCCAAGTAGCACACGGCCAAGCCAATCCCGTCGTGCTAAGGCTTTTAGGGTGGCAGTTTTGCCTTTTAGGCGTATAGGTATCGCAACCGCTGCACCACCAGCTCCTGTAAGAGTTCCGGGGTTCGGTCTGAGGTTGATGCAGCTGGGGCCGCTGCTGAACGCGTGGTCATCGGCAACAACGGAGCCGTCCCGGGTCCATTATCGACGCATTATTCCTCCAACCGGGGAGATCGGGCGTATCAGGTTCTAGATCGGGCGGCTTAGGTCCTAGATCGGGGTTACCTGTTCGCGTTCCCTGGGTCGGATGACCTCCGTCAAGCGATTTAACGTGTTCAAGTCCTGCAGTTCCTCGGGCGACTGAGCTCTGATGCCAGCTTGAAGCTGGAGAGCCTGTCCTGCCAGAAGATCGGCACTGGCATTCCAATCCCGACGTACATGGAACAGGTCGTGTTTCGGCCATTTCCAAAGAGCGTCCGGTCCTGTTGTCTCATCAGCCTCAAACCTGGTGATTTGCAGTCCATCTCGTCCCTCATCTGTCGAATGACCAAGTTTGAGTCTCCGCAGACAATCAACCGGGGAGACTTTTTACCTCGTCAAGAAGCGAGTACCCAGCAACATGCCACGATATTTCGCTTCATTGACGGTGAGATTCGCGGCGTATCCCGATGCCGCGTGCACGATGTCCCATCCAGGTAGTTTTCGGGCGACTGCGCTGAACGCGCCGCTTTCTCGCTTAGCCTTTACCGAACCATCAAAGCTCATGCCATGCAGTTATTCTTCGGCTGTTATGGTCGGTGTCGGGATGTCTGTGGTCCTCGACGAGCGTTTCCGCGGAGCGATATCTTACAACGCCGCGTCGAGGAATGCCCGTGGCGTGATGCTCGCGGCCAGTGTGCCCCGGATATCTTCCTCTCCTTTCAACGATCGGCAGATGTCCAGTTTCCACGGCGACAGGATCGCGCCCATACACAGACCACTGGTCCGGGGTGAGGCGGGCGGCCCGACAAAGTCGGCTTTTATCGCCACATGGATCCGCCTCACTACCCCGGGTTGGTATGAGACTTCCCATGCCGCTGGCGGGCGGACATGGGCGCTTCAGGGTCGTGGCTCCGAAGAGCAAAAGGTGCGGCAGAGTTAGTTCTTAGTACGGCGGCAGGGGCCAGCTGCAGCCTTTCTTATCCTAGAAGCGTAATTGTATACACTTACAAATGAAAGCAACGGAAATGGTGCATAAAATCCACAGGTCACGCTCGGTCATTTTTGTAATTTCGGGCATAGTTCTGGCAGTCAGAACGGGAGTGCGAGTCCGTAAAGAAGGTCAACTTAGTACAGGAAAGAGCCCCGCCAGCATGCGAAAAGACAGTAAGAGGCAGGTAGGCGTGAGCGACCGACAGACAGACGGACAGACAGGACTCTCGGTTAAGAGAGTTCGAATCCACCGTGGCGTTGTGCATGTCGTATATTAACACAATCGGGCACAGAGCCGGCAAAACGTTTCCCGATGAAGCCAGTCAGTAGGTAAAAACTAGGAGAAAAAGTACGTTGGTTCAAGAAATCGTACATTACCTATCTGACAGAAGCGAGTACTCATCCCATGACATGCAGGTAGCAATCAAACGATTGCACTTTCAATTTCGTCCTTGTCCACCTCATCATCAGCCTCGTTACCCTCGCGAAGCTACAGTTCTCGACGCGTCTTCTTGCGCTTACCTGCTTCTTTCCCTGGGCGTCGCAGCACAACTCTCTTCTCCAAAGTGGGTGGAATCGACTCGCCCGAGTCGAAGTCGTCGTGCCATATCTCGAAGCACGTTTTTGCCACGCCTTTCCAAGATCCAGTAGCCTCGACCGAGAAGAGATCCAAGATAAGTCGGCCCCGCCGTTCGCTGCTGGATCGGTATACTCAACCCCCACACACACCCTGCCCAATAAGAGGGACACGTTAAACGATATCGCCCACGCGTTGCTGATAACCCGACGCCGAAGACGAAGAACACACTGGCCCGATAACGCCGTGCACAACCGAGGAAACGCCGGCCCGATAACACCGCACGCCCCAGGTCAAAGAAGGGAGGACGTCGTCACGCACAATTGATACATCAGAGCAAGAGCGAGGAGAATCCGCGCTGTGCCTGAGAAGCACGCTTCATAGGTACTTAACCTACTTGTACCACACCCCACCCAGAGATACGCTACTCAAAAGCCCGGAATTTGCCCAACGCTAGCGCGAAGGGTTGTGCGAGGACGGCTTTGTAGATTTCTGCTAAGGCGCTACTCAACAATGGTGCCGCGACCCGGGAGTACTTCTCCGGAAGATGGCGTAACGGTCAAGAAGGAACCGGAAGCGGGCAAGCGAGCTCGAAGAGAGACTTGACGCGTCGTGGAGTTCCGAGGGAACCTTCACGACAGGCCATGATACCAGCGATCAAGAGGAGACGTTCGAAGAACAGTTCGCCGGTCCCGATGTGGCTTCCCAGAAGCCACCAAGGGTCTCGACTCACGTCGAGGCCGCTCCGGTCCGAAGTCCGTAAAGACCGAGGACCAACAACACCCGTCCTCCAAGCTCAAGCGCAAGAAGCCGAAGAAGAAGAAGCTGCGCGCCGGGCTCAGTAGACGACATCCCGCTAAAGCCGGCCAGCAAGGACGCGGGACGAGAATATACGGCCGACGAGCTGGCCTACGGACTGAGTCGCGTCGAGCTGTTCAGACAGCTTGAGCGTCATCCGGTTCTGGACTTCCTCAAGCCGAAGTTGATCGGAGAGCTCCGAGGGCCCAGCCCGATCCCCGTCCTGAATGATCTCACGAGCGTACACGTCGAGGCGTCGGCGCTTTTCAAGATGCTGCGCGGTTCAGGCTTCATGCTGGGAGCGTTCGAGATGGAGACGGTGTACAACTGGGACTTGTTGTCCTGGAAGGACGCGATCCACGTGCTCATCGAACCTCTAGCGGTGCTGGCCGGACAGTTGAAACCCCGTCCCAGAGCCCACGCAAGGACAGTCCGACCTCGACGCAGCCGCGACCACCCGCCTTCTTACCGAGCAACAAATCCGATAGTACTTTCGAGTCGCCTAAGCGGACGCAGATGCCACCAGGCCAACCGCCATGGGTAAATCGAGCGCATGCACTACCATCCTACCAGGGCGCTCGCCACCACCGAGGCACTCGCACCGCCGCAACAGGAGGCCCCGACCGCCAGCGAAAGCGCAGTTCCCAAGGGGATCGAAGACGCGTTAGTCGTCTGATGCAATCGACGATGATGCGCACCTCCACTTCCCCGGTACAAGTCGCTATGGCGGCTTCCCCGGCGAAAAGGCCAAAACCGAGGCCTGCGACGGCGACTCCTCAAGCGGACGTTGACATGGCCATGGAATCGGTGAGTTCGCGCGGGTCGACTCACGCCAGGGAGACTCGACGTGGTCGTGACGAAGATCCGGACGACTTGTTTGACCTAGACAATGGTGCGACGGGAAACGCCGCTGCGATCTTTTCGGCCACGGTCGGTGTTGCCAGCGGGGAGTGACGAGCGTACATCTATCCGCGTTCGGGGAACTGAAGGAATTCCACGGACGCGACGCCAGCGAGAAGAAAGCCCGATCCTGGCTAAATCGGGTCAAGTCCGCGTCACGACGGAATGGAATGACGGGCGACGAAGTATGTGTCTGATTCGGAGATCTGATGTCCGGACCGGCTACTTGCAGCTAAGTCACAATGTCATGAAGTCATGTGCAGACCTGACGGAGTCGTTTCGCATTCAGTACTGCGGCAAAGGAGTGTCGACGGCAAGCAGGTACTACCATGCTACCAAACGCTCCCATGAAACGCCACTCGAATACGTGTATGGGGCTGAACGTGGCTGGCATGCGAGATAAAGTCCACTACGACGATGGTTCGGCTGGGGATAAGAGGGAACACGTCGAGTTGTTCATCAATACGCTCGACACGCAAGAGCAAGAGCTTGCCTCCCGTCTCACCATGATGGAGCTCCCCGATGTCGAGACGCTGGAGAAGAACTACGCGCCAGACAACGCGGACTCAATCGTCAAAAGGAGACTCTCTTCGGATCCAGCAAGTTTCGTCAGAACGCACCCCCACCGCCACCACCCGCCCGCGCGGTCCACGCGATCCAGGCTGAGACGGACGAATATGACTCGGGACGCGACGCTCAAGACAGCGACGACCAGACGTACGACCAAGATCGCGATGTCGATGAATGGGCTCGACTGTTTATGACGGGGAACGCGTCGTCGGGCGAAAACGCGCGCCGTAACCCCGTCGTAGAAGACCCGGGACGAGACCGTACTAAGTGTCGCCACTGCGGTTCGCGCCGTCATACAGTAGAATACTGTTGGGCGTTGCTGACCTACCAGAAGTGTGTAGGTTATCATTCGTCCGACCGATGCCTGCGGACCTTCAAGGCTTGCGGGGAGGTTCATGAGGCTGCAAAATGTCCTTTGGAAGAGTTCTTCAACCAGCTTGGTCAATGGTACAGTTCTCAGAAGGATGCCGGGACAGGCCGAAAAGATGTTAAATTAGATCGCTCGCTGGTTGGGAAGCCAGTACGAGACGATCGATCTGTTTCCGTCTGTGCATATGTGGCCCAGATGCCACCCGAAGGAGCCAGAGAAAACTTGACCACCCCGGTCGATAATACATGTGAACCCATCCGGGAACCCACCTCGTGTGAACGTGCTCACCGGGTGTTAAATATTCGACGCCCGGGTGACTATGAGAGGGAGCTCCGTTGGATGTGATTGACTTGCAGCCAGGAGAACGACGCGGATACTGGAAATATTACGCGCCGGACAAGTGGTACCGACAAGGCAAGATTTATGGGAAGCTAAACAACCACCCTGCGACTATGTTGCTCGATACCGGCGCCGAAGTGTCCCACCTTTGCTCGTGAGGTAGGCTGCAGATCGACACGGGCGTGACGCAGAACTGCGTCGGGATTCGGGACAAGAGTATTACACGGTGGGAAGAACGTGGATCAAGGTGACCTTAGCCGGGAACCTGGTGAACTTCTTGAACCTCTGGGTCGGAGAGCTTGTCGGTCAAGACGCGATCTTGGGAATGAACTTCATGGTGCCGGCCGGAGTCCGCATCGACACCGCGGACGGCACCTGACGAAGTGCGGATCCAGATGATCTGGAGAAGACCTTTGTATGGCGCGAAGATGCACCCGGTCACGGTGAAGGGTGGAGACTCGGTGAGGATCGACCCTGGAAGATCGCACGACGTCCCAAGCTTTGGGTTGCCAGAGGAGACTTGTGGGTAACCTACGTCGTCAAAGGCAAGATCAGGCGACGCACGTATTTGCGGATAACCAATGTCGTCGACAAGGCGGTCTCGATCGACTCGCTCGTGACACTAGCCTGGTGGCCGCGTGAATTCGGATTCGTCCAGGTAAATTCGCGACGGTATAAGGAGTGGCAGAACCTCGCGTACGGCGCCACCTGCGATGCGGACGATCACTGGTCTGACGTGGACAGCGACGGAACCAGTGGACCGCTGGTGGAACACCCGACCTACGAAACTCCCAGGGAATCCTGCGTCGAGAAAAACACGCCGCCAAACCCGACGAGAGTGCAGAATCGGCCACCACAGGGGATGGTGACGTCCACTAGACTTGGACAGGAGAGGACCCAAGCAGCCATGCGAACTGGAACGCGGGACGACCGCAGTCGGAACCTCAGACGAAGAAGTGTGCAATGACGACCCTGAGATACCGCCGGGAAAGGCGGGAGAGCTAGACCACGTAAATCAGTTGGCCGAGGATAAAACGGGCGACGTTGAGGCTGAGGACGCAGTAACCTTCAACGAGGGTTCGGGGATCTTCGCCGAAGAATTGCAGGCGGAGATGGCGGTCCTCCCAGAAATCTCTTGACCGAAGAAGTGAAGATCAAAGACCTCAAGGTCGGGCGACCTACAGGAGTGACGCCGGAGATCGC
Organism: Phytophthora hibernalis; assembly: GCA_012656075.1. Classification (NCBI taxonomy): domain Eukaryota; phylum Oomycota; class Peronosporomycetes; order Peronosporales; family Peronosporaceae; genus Phytophthora; species Phytophthora hibernalis. The sequence goes on along the minus strand of JAAKBF010000159.1, from coordinate 865,550 downwards.
GGCGAGGGAAGAAGAACGACTCCGTCGAATCATCTGGAGGCGACGAAAATGGTTGATCGGAAAGGGCAACGCCTTGACACCCGCGGCCATCGGAATCGTCTGCGACATTGACGTAGGCGACGAGAAGCCCGTGGCGCAACGCGTGCGCAAGCTACTGTCTAAATTCAGAGATCCAGTCTCGGCTCTACTCAAGAGACTTCTCAGCGCGAAGATGATCCGACCCTCAAAACTCCCATGGGTGTCGCCGATCGTCGTGATCGTGAAGAAAACGGAGTCGACATTCGACTCTGCATCAACTACCGACAGGTGAACGCGTTGACGCTGTTGATGATATACCCCATGCCGCTCATCATTGACCTGCTCGAAGACTTGAACAAGTACCACGTACTGCTCACTCGACATGGCGAGCGGATTCTGGGTCATTCCATGACAAATCCAGCCCGACTTGTATCTGCCTTCATTACCCCGTTCGGGCCGTTCGAGTTGACACGGATGCCGTTTGGATTGTGCAACGCGCCGCAAATATACCAGCGACTGATCGATAACGCACTCTACGGTTTCTGGAGCGTCGTGCCGGGCCATGAGACTCAAGACGTCTTCGACGGGGAAGACCGGCAGCCCGGGTATCCCGTCCGTGCTGGGTCGACGTTCGTTTATTGATGACATCCTGATCGGCGGCTCGTCGTGGGACGATTTGTGCGTGAAAGTGGAATGTTTCCTCGACGCCTGCGAGAGATGCCACCTATCAATCAGCGTAGAGAAGGGTGAGTGGGGCATGTCGAAGGTCGCGTATTTGGGTCACAATGTGTCGGAACACGGACTGGAGGCGAAGCCGAAGAATTTGGAGTCGCTGATGGCACTGACATTCCCACGCACGTTGAAGGGACTCCAAACTTTCCTGGGTAGCCTCAACTATTACCACAGGTTCATCGCTGATTTCACGATCTAAGCTACCACGCCCTACTCCTCTCGGACGCGGACTTCGACGAGTACACTCCAAGCCAGAGGTGCGCTCCCAGCCGAAGTGGAGATACGCCCTCAACGCGATTGAGACTCTCAAGACGAAGTTCGCACAGACCCCGATGTTGAAGCACTTCGACTAGGCGCGATACCCAATCGTGATCATGTATGCTAGTGAATGGGCGATCTCGGCCGTTCTGGCGCAGACTCACGACGTTGTGTGCATGCCGGTGAAGTTCACTAGTCGCACGCTGAAGCCAAATGAGTTGAATTACGACATCGTCGAAAAGGAGATCTTGGCACTCCTGCGCATCCTGAGTGACTGTTTCACGATGTTGGCCGTGAAGACGACCCCGTCCTAACCCGACACACGACGATGGCTTGGTTGTTCCGATCCAAGGTACGTCCGCGGCAGGGTGCATGCGGCCAGTCTCCTGGCACGGGTACATAACCCGGGCCGAGTCACTTTGAACGGTGACTTGAGGGCTTATGGCTTACCTTTTGCTTTGCAATTGGAACCGCTTACCGCATGTTAACAATCTAAATTGGGCGGCCCTGTGCTATTCGGTTTAAGTGATTGCATCACCTACAAGGACGTGATTCGTACTAGATTTGGTTAATTGCAAGCAATATTGTGTGTAATTGATTTATTTAGACTATGAATTACGGCACTTGCGATCCTTCAATGCTTATGATGTCAGTGGAAGTTCCAACCATACATGTAAAAAAGATAGGAAAAAGAATGAACATATCCCAACAACTGACCACTTACCCCTTTACAACTAATAAAACGGTTAATTGCCTTAGCTGAATAAGCTTAGTGGCATTGAGCTGACACTCACCCGCGTCACCAAAGGTAGTGACCAAGACAAGTGCGGTGGGTTGTCGCTTCAGCACCAAAGAAAACTCGCTGCCGTCTTTCCAAAGGCATTGAGAGGCGGCCCAAACGGCGAGTCGTGCTTTAAGGGGGAGTGCAGGAGGTGAGGGACGAAAAGTAGGAAAGGTTGGCTCGGAAGCTTGGCTATATGAGGCGTTTTACCGTCGCTTGGGCTGTGATTTGTAACCAGAATAATGAATATTGCGGATATATTGCTTGCATGCCGTCGGTCTAATAGGTTTTGCGTTCTTTGTGGGTGCGGCGGTTGCTCGATCTAGTCTGATCATGAGATCGTTCACGTAGGTGCGGACAGGGCCGATATAATTCCTGGGATGACTGGGTGATACGTGAAGCATACTGTCCGTACAGTATGTATGCATTTCTAGGGTACATTAAAGCGTACATATGGTGACGTACTCCTTTAACCTTGACTAATTAATGTATTCCCGTCGCTAAGTAGGTATGCCCGAACTACGGAAGAAAGCGGAAGTACACGGGCGAGGAGCAGGTCAGGGAAACCTATGCGCCTCCGGAGGCGACGAAACTCCAGCGGCGAAGAAGCGGCGGCTTACCAATTTAAGATCTGCATTAAGTCGCTTTCGGCGGCAGGAGAGAGCAGCTACTGCTCGGGACGCTGTGGAAGCGGTTACAGAGGATGTTTTAGGTTTACAGGTCGCCCCTCTCCGTACCGACCCTCCTATCATTCAGACTGTATCGGTTGCGACTGTGTCCCACGTAGGGGACCGCGCAAACCCAGAGATTTCCGTAATATCATCCCCAGCCGATCAGTCGCCACGAACTTTGGCTGCACATGTTAGCGGCCCCGGTGCAACGGGTTCATTCGAGATGGGGTTGCATCTGTTCAGTCTCTAACGGTACGTATACCGTCGCCCAGATCAAGCGGAAGGCGTTTGCGGTCCGAGATGACGCCTTCCCAGCTTCGACGTGTGCGTGAGGCGGATAGAGCGAGGAAACAACGTCAACGCGCAAGTCGGTCGGGATCTCAGGTCTTGCGCGATAGGGTTCAAGATACTACACGGGCCAGAGCTCGGCGTTCCGGTCTTCCAGACAACCAAGTTCTACGTACGCGCGTTATTTTGCCGCTGTCGCGAGCATTAGACGCAGCGCTATGCTTGAACCGGATCGACAAGCCGTACGCGACCAAGACATCGTCGCGCATAGATCCCGGAGGGATATGATCAACGGAATTGAGCGCGACCGGATCGGAGATCAGGATACAGAGGCTCATAGAGTGCAGCGTGAGAACTTAGCGCCGGAGGAGCGTCAAATTATGAGAGATCGGAACAATACGTCCCATATCACGCGGAGACTAGCAATGCCGGTTGAGGAGCGGAGGGAAATTCAAGATCGTGATACGATGGCGCACAGAACGCGGCGAGGAGAGTTGCCAGTGGATCAAATAGAGCAGCGAAGGAGGCTGAACGGTTTCGTAGAAGATCTCGCCAGTACCTCATGGGCTTAGCAAACCACGAAGATTTCGACACTTCCATAGTAGCCGGGGCCGCCACTATATCTCACGTATACTTGGATGACGACCGCGAAATCGAGAGGGTTTGCCCCCACTGCAACGCGTGGAAATTTCCGGGGAGACCCCTGCCAGCTGTTGCCGGAATGGGTTGGTGTATGTTCCAACGGCGCGGAGAGCCCCATCCGTATTACTGACACTCTTCAGTAATCCAAGGTTCATGCAGTCTATCCGCGTGTAAACAACGTGTTTGCGTTTAATTCGATGGGTGCTTCGCGATTTCGCTCCCTACAAGTGGACGAAAGCGTGACGAGGGGTGGAGTGTACAATTTCCGCATCCAAGGGTCCGTTTGTCACCGACTCGGATCGTTACTACCTCCTTCAAATAGTCGGTCTATGTTTGCACAAGTTTACATTAACGACCCAGACATGGCAACTCGCGTTGAAAGCAGAATGGGGATGACCGGTGGGATGGATGAGACTACCGTAGAGGGCCTCGACAGAATTATGGTCGAGCACAACCTTACACGCAACAGTTTCTCAAAGCGCGCAATATTTTCGTTCGTCGTGCTGGGCCTGAGTATGCGACTGCTGTTGCCGAGTTCGAGCGCGGTCAAGAGGCGGGTACGGCTTTGCCTGAGGACAACCCTGCGCGGCGTTTGCGTGATTTCCTTCCCCGGACGACAACATGCGGCTTCGCCTTCACGTTGCTCAGAACGCGAACCCAGGAACGCATAACACTTCGACCGTTCTGAGGTTGCGGCCATCGTGATAGATTAGAATGCAGTGGAACCTCAAGACATACTCTTGCATACACCTCGGGGGATTCAAGCGAATTTTCGAGACAAATGAAAGCTACGACCCCTCCTGTGCCCCTTCTTTTTCCGAATGGAGAACGTGGTTGGACTTATCACATTCCGTGCGTGGGTAATCCTGTCGACCGTCACGGGAAACCGTTAACAATCTCGCTCCGAGAGTTTGAGGCCTTCCTCCTGTACGATTGAACCGCCAGTGACTCTCTTATTCTACGTGATGGGCGCCTTACGCAGCAGTACTGTGTTGATCAATGGTCCAAATGCGAGCAGGAACGCTTGCGCTATATAGAAAAATCAGCTCCAGTATCGTCTGGAGATACTTCAGGGGCCCTCCGACGCGTTGCGCAGCGAATCCGTCGAAGTTCATAGAATGGCTGCCGATAACGAAGTTAGCCGCATAGAATCTCGGTCGGACTCACGTCGGCAGACCGGTTCAGATGGTGATCCGGCTGAGCCAGACGCTGCAGAGATCGGACGCAAGATTATTATTCCTCCCAAGTTCACAGGTGGACCCCGGTACATGTACCAGCGCTTCTTGGACGCTACGGCTATCGTCAGGAAAACGGGAGCTCCAAATCTGTTTATCACTATGACGTGCAATCTCAACTGGCCGGAAATCAAGGAAAATCTAAATCTTCGACCGGGGGAAGGCTGCGGACAGACCCGAGATGGTAGGCCGTGTGTTCAATGAAAAGCTGAAAGCCCTTAACAAGGACCTAGACGAAGGATTACTGGGGATTTAAGCTGGCCGGGTCCATGTGGTGGAGTACCAGAAGCGTGGTCTTCCTCACGGCCATATTCTTCTGATCTTGCGACCAGAGGATAAGCCCGTAAGTGCTAATGATGTGGCCAAAATAGTCTCCGCAGAGCTTCCGGATAAAGAGAAGTATCCGGAACTTTACGAGACGGTCATATCGAGTATGCTGCACGGGCCATGTAGCCAACAGAATCCTAACAGTCCGTGTATGAAGAACGGCAAGTGCTCTAAGAAATTTCCCCTCGCGGAAGCAACCGTCATGACTAAGGGTAAATACCCTACGTACAGACGCCGTCGTCGTCCAGATGGAATTCTTTCACACAGAGGGAAAGTTTGGGACAATGCGACCATTAATCAGTGGATCGTGCCGTACAACGCATTTCTCTCCCAGAAGTACAACTGCCACATCAACGTCGAAGTTTGTGCTACGAACAAAGCGATTAAGTACATCTACAAGTACGTCTACAAGGGAGGGGACATGATTACAATAACCATCGATGGAGAAGATATTGAAGCCGACGAGATTAAGCAGTACCTACGGGAGGCTACATTTCTCCTGTGGAGGCATCCTACGCAAGGGTCGATGCACTCTGTGGTAAATCTTCCCATTCGCCTGGCAGACATGAACATCGTCGCCTATCGTGGCCATGAATCTAATGCCCAACTCCATAATCTGATCCGCCGCGGAAACAGAACTATGCTGATCGAATTTTCAAGCTGTGTGCGAACGATCCGGATGTGACTGCTGATCTTCTGTTCAAGGATGTCCCAACGAAGTATAGGTGGCACGAGAAGAGGTGGTAGCCGTACAAGCATTACGTGGCGTCGCTTGGCCGCATTATTCACGTTTCACCTCAAGACCCTGATAGATTCTATCTGCGACCCCTTCTGTGCAACCGGCGCTCTCCAAAGTCTTTCACCGATCTTCTAACGGTAGGCGAAACATTACACTCGTTTCGGGATGCGGCGTTCGCGCTTGGTTATCTGGAAGACGGTGCCGAGTGGTTCAGCTGCCGCTGTCAAGATGCCATCCCAACTGCGCCAACGTTTCGTTATCATATTGGTGTACTGCCTACCTCCCCAAGGACATGTTCGTTGGGAAACGTTCAAGACCGAAATGTCGGAAGACTACGTTAGAGGCATAGAGAGAAACGACAAACTCATTCAAGTCGAGCGCGCGGGAGATATTTTTGTGGATGGCAGAGTACGCGTAAATTCGCTGGTGGTGCGTCTTTCGAGCGTGGCGTAGCAAGGACATCAGGTTTGGTATCAAACAAAACTCAATGAATTTAGCACTGTTGTTTCTCTAAGTCAGTACGTGCAGTTGCGATTCCATCGATTGCTTTTGCTTTCATGTTCAAAGAAAAGTGGGTGTATTTTCTCTTGATAAAAAGGACTTCAGCATTGCAGTATGGAGCTCGCAACCTACAGCGACGTGTCACCCATGGTAGAAGAGGGACAATCTCCGTCGATCGTACAGCAAGAACTGAACGCGTACTCGCAAAGCGCACTAGAGCATGTCGCGTAACGAGTGGATGGACTTAACGAAAACCAGAGAGATATTTTCGACCAAGTGCTTCAGGCTGTAGACCGACCGGTTGGAGGAGATAAATTGTTATTTCTCGATGGTCCCGGCGGGACAGGGAAGTCGTTCTTGCTGGAACAGATACTCGCCCACGTCAAAATGCAACGGAAGATCGCCGTCGCAGTGGTTTCCAGTGGTATCGCGGCTACACTGTTGACTGGAGGACATACAGCGCACTCAACGTTTCGGGTCCCGATCAAGCTGACTGATGTGGTGTTGTGATTCACAGAAAATGTCGTTCGTTCGGCTTCCGCAACAGCACAACAATTCGCCGAGTCAGGTCGGCGATGTTGGGCTGCGCAGGGATTCATGTCGGTTCCCTTTGCGGTTCGCCCCAGCCGGGGTTCAGTTGAGTGTTGTTTCCAACAAGTATCAAGCTCAAACTTCTCCAGAGACTCGCCTGAGCGGGGCAGTCTCCGTGCTAAACCCTGTACCCTCCACCAAAAGGATGGACGGCAGCGCGCGAGCGCTTTACAGGTCACCAGGCGCACATTACGCCCAGCTAGGAGGTTACAGTGTCCTGGGTTGTGCAGACCCATCAGCTCGTCGAATCGACGAGACTTGTCTTCGCTTGGTAGCGATAAGTGCCCCCGGGCCGACCTTGATCTCTTGGCGCTACCAGACGGCTCCCCTACAAGCTATGCCTCTCGGGGAACGCCGGCAGACATAATCCAGTCCACGCAGGGACTTACCGGAAAAGTGTACGCTGTTCTTGGACTTAGAAGATTCTGCTCTGATTGTTATCTCTATGTCTTTGGAGATCCCCTTCGGGCTCTTCCTATGTTCTTCTATCGGTCATTTACAAATATCTAATGAAACGGAGTCGTTACAGATCTCCCTGCAACTCTTCGCTCAGCTCCGTCCCTTGGTGTCGAGCTGTTTTCCTACCTTTCGGCGACTCTTCGCCCAGATCCTGATTTATCCCTCCAGTTGGTATATCTCGCTCGAGGCATATTCTCGCCAAGTCGATCTTCGCCGAGTCCAACTTTCGCCGAGTCCAACTTTCGCCGAGTCCAACTTTCGCCGAGTCCGTCCATCGCTGTGTCCGTCCTTCGCTGAGTCCAGCTTAGGCATCCCTAGTGTAGGGTCACCAAACACTGGATTTCCTACACACTGAGCATTTGACCTGCAGTCTGCATTTCCAGAGCCAGTAGGCCGAGCTGACTCGAGGTGCCAGTCTCATTATCTGGGATGAGGCTCCTATGATGAACCGCGGTTGCTTCGAAGCAGTGGATAGGACGTTTCGTGATATCATGAAGAACGACCTGGAACCGTTCGGAGGGAAGGTGATGGTTTTCAGCGGTGACCACCGTCAGATTTTGCCAGTTTGAAGGACGCCACGCGAGCAGAGACAATCGCAGCCTGCTTCAAGAGTTCGCCGCTGTGGGAGCATTTGCGCCAAGTACGTCTGACCGAGGATATGCGTGTTCGGACACCCCGGATCCTGTTAGCGTAGCCGAGTTGGAGGAGTTTTCTGAGTTTTACTTCAGATAGGCGAAGGGCGATACCCGGTGAACGAGGAGCTTGGCGAGAATGATATTTGCCCCCTCGAGATATGTGCATCATTCCGGAACCTCGGGGTGCAGTGACCGCTTCCGAGGACGAAGAGGATGATGATATGGAACCCTTTCCAAATTTTAATCTACTCCTGTTGAGGAATCACACGATCGCGACTTGGACGAGATGGAAGAAGATCGACGGATGCGCAATGTCAACGCGTTGATTGATGCGGTGTATCCAGGTGTTGGGGAGATGACTTGCCAGACGAGTACTTCGTTGAGCGGGCGATTCTGGCTCCTACAAATACCAGTGTAAGGCGCATCAACAATATGGTGGCTGAACGACTCACAGGTGCTACGAAGGAATATCTCTCTGCTGACAGTCTTGAGAGAGTCGCGGACCCCAACATGTTCGAGCAAGAGTTTTGAACTCTCTCAACTTCTCCGGTATACCACCTCATAGGATTGTATTGAAGGTGGGGACTCCGATCATTATGATCCTGAACCTGAACAGTGACGCAGGACTGTGCAACGGGACTCGTCTCAGAGTTGTGTCGCTGAGAGAGCGAAGTATTGAGGCGAGTGTTATGTCAGGGCCTTCCAAGGGCACGACAGGTTTTATTCCTCGGATCATTTTCTATACTGAGGATGACGACAAAGAGTTCCTGTTCAAGATGAAGCGTAAGCAGTTTCCGGTGGTTCCAGCCGTCTCGATGACGATCAACAAGGCTCAGGGACAGTCTATTCACAACGTACGAATTTACCTGGAATCGCCCGTGTTTGCGCATGGTCAACTGTATTTCGCGCTGTCCAGAGTGACTTCCAGAAAAGCTATCAAGATTGTCGTGGACCCAAAGGCTAACGACGAGGATGGGCGAGTACACACCAACAATATTGTGTACAGAGAGATTTCAAAATTAGATAATGAACTGCATTTAATAAATAACGCTTGATTTTAAAGGGAGAGTGCGTGGGCTGGTCAGTGAGTGAGTGAGTGGGTGTGAGTGAGTGATTTTATGAGTGTGAGTGAGTGACTGAGTGGGTGTGCGTGGGTGATTGAGTGAACGAGTTAGTGTGAGTTAGTAAATGGGGTACTGATCGAGTGACGGGGTGGGTGAGATACAATTCTATAAAAACCCGCTGCAGCGAAGCGGAGGTGCGACCCTACCCCTCCAACATACCATGCCCAGTGGAAAGGTGTATAAGTGACGACATTGCTCGACAAACCTGTTGAAACCTTATGCACCATCTTCTTTGTCACAACTATCCAACATACAAATTACAAATTACAGAGCTATGTCATATGCTACGACATTCATTAGACCGTTCTGAGCACCGATTTCTGGGGTTGAGGCTTTTAGGGTGGAAGTTTGCGTTACGTACAGCTAGTTGAGCCCGCAACTCCTGCCAGCACTTTGCACTTTAAAGCGCTCCATTCGCGCAACATTTAATGTCGCATGAGTTACGTACCTAATTGAGGTGGACGTTACCCAAGTAATTTTTCATGTTCAAAGGGTATAGCCGGTATGTTTTATACAATTAACGGTCCAGTGCTTGCGCGTTTTTTCATGTATAGGCACAGACGAGAGAGTCACCCCCTACTATAATACGTCTCACTTTATGAATACAATAACAATTCAAACTCAAACATTTACCGAAATTTAAGTTTTGAAAATATGTTAATATAAAAATTGCTTTTACTGCGAGGGGGCTGTGCGACCAGCCCCACTCCGTGTCCTCGACAGGTCACGCGCGGTGTCTAGAAAAGAGTAAATCCTTGCGGCGCTCGCTCGATTAAACATCCTCGCCTAATCGTTGAGTGAGGCTCACCCTCGCCTGAAAGCCTCATATTTGAGTATGTAAAATTTACAATATACAATTTGATCCAACATTTGATAGTCACACAATAAACGTACCGGTTACAAAAAGTAAGGTCAAAGTTACAAGGTCGGATGTCGGTCCGCCTTCCTCCATCTGCTCAAGCCAAGGTGGGACCTGCATCGATCAACTTCAATTTTGCGTGTTTTCCAGCAAACGTTTGCGACGATGGCATCCAACCAGCCACAGCTGCGCGTAGAGGGCTCCGCACTTGCGCTACCTTTATTGTATCACGCCGCTACGCTGCGAATTGAGTGATACAACTTGCAACCCATTTCTTCGCAGCGAGCAATGCACGACGATGTCCTACAGAGCCTCTCGATGCTGGCGCGATTTCGGACCAATTTGTGTCATCCTGCACCTATTCGTCCGTGGCCGGCTCGCAATCGGTGATGAGTTGCCATCGATCAGCGAAACTACGAGCGTGTCGCACTGCTTCTCGCGAAAGAAACCAGCCGTCCTGGATGATGTTGTGAGAGGCTCACAACATCGTCGGCACTCCAGACAGCAGTATCCTCTAAGGCGGCAAATGTGCATACTTCTAGTATAATACATTTACCATACTTGTGTGCATCCATCCCAATACTCTTTGACTTTCATCACCAACACCTCAACACCAGGATGAACACCATTTCAGTACATGTATCAACACTCCTTCATCCTTTTCGCCACTTGTCCCCAGCCCAACTTCGTTTCGCCGGTTGAAGCAGCGCCGAAAAGGGCCACCAAGTCGCCGTCGAGCAAAGCCCGCGCGCCCCAAGCTCTCTGCTCGCCCATACTGCACTGCAGTGTCTTATACACACATCCTGCGCACGACGGCCACCGCCACCTGTCCCCGACTTGGCATCATCGCGCGCATTTACGCGGTCGTTATCAGCGCTAGTAACACGCTGCCCGTCCCCTCTATTACTCTGCGCCGGTGGGTTGAGCGTTTGCGCCCACCACTTTGCGATTGGCCTCCTCCTGCCCAAGTCGCTCTGTGACTCTGTGGCCTGCGATGCTTCCGCCCTCGATGTCCTGCGGCGTGTGCGGCCAGGACGTGGACCCACGCGCGCCCGCCTTCCTGGTCGAGTGCCACTTCTGCGGCCAATGGTTGCACGGAGCCTGCGCCCAACTGAGCGAGCAGGACGCGCTGCTCGTGACCAAATTCGCCTGTGCAGGATGCAGGACGCTCGGCCACGACAGTGTCGCATATGGTGAGAGGTCACTAAAAATAGTCCTCGCTCCGATGCAATTAATTGCTTACTCGTGTGTTGCTAATTAATTGTGAACTGATATTCAGATCGAAATGACAATAATGGCTCATTCGATGCGGACACAATGTCCTTCTCGCCGTTACCTGTCCATCTGGGCGGCTACACAGCTGCCGTGCGTCATAAGAAGAGCGCGTCCAGCTTCCGCCGTCTGCTGGGCGCGGCCGTGTTCGCACGCTCAGGTGTCCACCTGGTCCCGTCTCAGGACGTGCAGCCCCATTTCCTGCAGCAGCACGCGCTCGAGGAGCCCGTGCTTCTTGCAGGCAACAACCACCGTGCGGCCGTACTGGACGATCCTGTTCCGGCGCTCGACGCAGCGTCCGTTGCCAAGTTATTAACCGAGAACCGACATGTACGAGCTACGGATGTGGCCACTCAAACCAGACAGGAGCTCACGTCATCCTTGTGGCAGACACAGTGCAACCAGCAGGACGAGGAGTTGGCCAATGCAGAATTCAGACTGCAGCAGACGCAGATGCTGGTCTCAGCTCCCGTGGCGGTTGTTCAAGTGGCTTGGGCCGGTAGTGGAGACAAGTCGGACACATTTGGAGCTTTTCTCGAGAAGAACGCCTATCTGGATTTTACGCTCGCTCCAGGTGGCCAATGCACGTGGTTGTCCGTGTCGGCGGGCGAGCTTTGGGTGTATTTGATCCCGCCGGCGAACTTAGACGCCTTTCGAGACTGGAAAAGTGACCCGGACTTCGCAACGGCGTTTTTGGCGGAACACGTGGATAAGTGCATCAAGTGTGTCGTGAATGCCGGCAGCACGCTGCTTCTACCGGCTGGATGGGTGTACGCGCGCTTTGCTGGTGGCGTACACAGTTGTTCGGTGTTCCAGGGATTTTTGCTTGCACCGCAGCGATGGAAACACAGCTCCGCGTTGTGATGCAGGAATTGGAGCATGAAGCATTAGCGCAGTATTCGAGCGAGGCGACATGTGGCTGGATGAATGTGGATGCCAATGTGCAGCTCTGGACGGCGGTGTGCTCTTACGTCCGCCAGCTTCTGATGACCAATGATGGAATGAATACACGAGTGAGCGAGCAGGATCGGCGTGCATTAAACAGAGCGTTGCCCCGACTGCGAGAATGGAGCGCACTGCCTGCGTCGCTAAAGTCAGTAAACGGTATCACATGGACTCCGAGCTCACTGCAAGAGGCGCGGGGCATCGTGAATCGCCTGGAGCAGGCACTCGCTGCAACGTACGTCCCAGGCCACACGCTTGCTGACTTTCACCCGACGACGGGCTTGGCAAGCGATAACAAATTACCACCGATTTCGCCTAATGAAGCGACCTACATTTACTCGGCCGCGTCAGTACCGGACGCGATGAGTGGGTCCCTTTGGGGATCAGCTAGCACTGGATTCGACAGTAACAACACGAGCAATTTCAACTCGTCGACGCCTATGTGGTCAAGCTACGACCCCCTTCACCACCACCAACAGGATCACCTAGTTGTACCGACGCAGAACCAACCGTATCTTCACAGTGACCCAAGCCTTCAGCAGCAGCAGTCCAATCAAGCGTTTGGTGGTACAGAGTACGGATACATGCCACCTTCGGGGACTACTTTAGGAAACAATCAAGGCTACATGGGGCCTTCGGACGCACAGGGCAACCTTGGTCTCGAAGGGCTCAACTCGTTGGCACCGTCTTTAGAGCTAGGAACGACCGGCGCACCACTGGTACCGGGTCACAACTTCCAGCAACCTCGTCTAGACAACAACGATAACTACGCGGACATGATGATGCGCCACCGAGCTTCGTGCCATCGCTGCGGTAACTTACGAAAGAAGAACGTGCGGTGTCCCGTGTGTCCCCACATCTTCTGCGCGAAGTGTGCCGAGAAAATGATCGAGGAGCATGGTGACCGCATCTTTGAGAACGGTTGCCCCGTGTGCAAGGAGCTGTGCTGCTGCGGCAAGAACCGTACAACGCGATGCACGCGCAAGTTCCACTGCTATAAGAAGTGTCCGTCCACCAAGAGACCTGCGGCTGGATAACTTCATTCAAAGAGGTAGTTCAGTCAGATCAGTCAGTATTGCTATGCAATGGGTGTTGGTATTTATTTGTCAACGCTGGAAGCCTCCGTCGTTGTCATTCTATTGCGTTCGACCGCCACGGTTGACGTGGGGTCGCAGAGCTGCGAGCGAGATCAGTAGCGCCTCCTCTGAACGAATGGTGCGACTGCCCTGCTCGGGACAAGTGTTGACCCACATGTCGAAGAGCGTATTCGAGTCTTCGCCGCTCACGGGAACCTTTTCATCTGCATCCACGCACTCTTCGATACCGGCAACGCCACCAAACACAACCAGCGCGTGACGGAACTTCGGCAGCGAGAAGTCGGCATCGTCGACCGACACGCTGCCACGCTCCGACGTGCCGAGCTTAAGGTCGTAGCCGCCAGGGAACGGGCAATCGGTCCAGACGTTGCTCAATGAAGACGCAAAGCGGGTCGTGTAGCCCCAGTACACACCAAGCTGCTCGCGCGGTTCAGCAGACGACACGAGCTTGCCCACCACTGCATCACCAAATAAAAAACACATCAGTCTCCGATGCAGTCACCTCTCACCATCCACCACGTACTTTTCTTCTTGAACTCCTTGGACGCCTCGTCGATCTTGACCGTGACACGAATACCAGGCGTGATGCGTTTGTCCACGACCACTTCGCGCTGGAGGCCCACGTACACGTGCGAGCCTTCCTTGTCCTTTAGCGGCCTGTCGGTCACGACTCCTTCGCGGTACACGCTCCACTCGTGCGCGCGCAGGTGGTGCGGACAATCCAACGGGTTCAGCAGTCCTGCGCAGTTCAGGTCCGTGTGCATGGGGAACAAAGAACGACGCAGATACTGCGGCGTCTCCAGGTACTGCAGGATGCGCGCCATGAAGACGTGGCAGTCGTGCGCGCGCTTCTTGGCGCGCTCCGTGCCCTCCTGGCGACCCAATTGGTCGTCGAACACGACGATCTCGTCCACCTGGAAAATCACAGCGGCGCGGGCCACTTGACCGGCCAAATAGGTCTTCAGCTCCTTGGTCTGCGCATTGTCCAGGATGGAGCCGGGGATGGCCATACTGAGCGTGAAGGCGCGTCCCTTGGCAGCCCGTTCAGAGGCTAATTGGTCCGTCTTCTGCTGCTGCTTGGCTGCTTCTCGGACCACTTTCTCGTCGGCTTTGCGCTTCTTGCGGGCTTCTCGTTTGAGTCTCTGAGCCTCTTCAGCGTCCGTGGAATTGTCCTCTGCAGGTCGCTTCTTGCCTGAAACATCGTCGGTGGCGTCGGATGAAGCGTCGGCTGCTGGTTTCTTAACCTTCTTCACCTTTCGCACGGGTTTAACCACAGCGATGGCCGCCTGGTGCAGCGTTGAGAGCTCGTCGTCGCTGGACTCGCTGCTGATCATGACGCTTGGAGGTGTCAATGTGGCAGTTACTGGAGACCAGCCACTGGGGAATTTTGACCAATGAGAAGTCTTCATTTAGTGTTGATCTTTTGGACGGAACTTACCAAATTTGGTGTTGTCCCTCCATCGATAGCTATTCTTCCTTCGACACGGGTTACCTCGAAACACACAAACGGCCGAGTTCCAGGCCACTGATAAAATCGACATGATGGTTTCAGTGGCCATGGATGACGAAGTCTCGAGCGGCATGTTGCTCTTGGGGAGTTCTGGCTATCTTTTGCAAAATTTTCCGGCGTCGGCTTCGACTGGTTTTCAGTGAAAACTTTTCACGCCTCGCTCACCAAACCACCAGGGCGTCTCGTCACGAAAGTACGTGTATTTAATACTGTATGCATGACGCAACAAATCGTCTGTTGACCGCATGGCTTGGCCGAATGCTAGCAACGATCAACCCTGGATGCCTCCTGAAGTTTGCAAGTGAAGCTGCAGGAACAATTGTAAGTGCTTCTTGATTCACCAAATGGCAGAGGCAAACAGCCATATGGACTGTGTAAAACCGACTACGCTTGAATTCATCGGTGAGGTTGTGGGTATCCCCGAGCGACCAAGGCTCAACACGCAGTCCCATCAGAATCAGATGATCTCGAGGTTCAAGTCGAAGCGCATATCTCGGGATCTCCGCCGCACCACCACCAAGTTGGTGGTGGTGCGGTGACCAAGGGCTCAACAAGATAGGCGCTGTAGGTTCCGCACTGAAGCTTGCTATCCTTCAGTGGAGCTCATTGTCCATTTTGCCTTCCACTGCAACATCAACAAGAACACCACCACCAGGAACCTGCAACCTCTTTCACTAGAGACCGTCTTCCAAGTTTCAAGAAACGATGGCAGACAGTGCAAACTACGAGGTCGCCAATTCTCCTGGCGCTGCTGTCGCTGGTAGCACCTTTGACGAGGCTAACAAGGCCGCTGCACGCCTCATCAAACCGAACGCCATCCTGTACACCAGCGCTCTGCTGTCGTGGCTGCAGCCATTCCAGAGCGGTTGGTCCACCTCGCAGATGAACCTGTCGCAGTACAACGACACGGACGAGTGCAATGCTCGCCCCGTGGCCGACGACACGTGCCTCATGTTCCCGGGCCACTCGAAGCTCGAGTGGACGTTCGCTGTGAACGCGTGGATCTTCGGTGCCATGGTCGGCTCGCTGTGCTGCGGCCACTTCAGCGACAAGTACGGGCGCAAGAAGACCCTCATGGGCAACTGCATCTTCATCATCGTGGGCGGTGTCGTGCAGACAGTGGTGTCTAACATTTGGCTGTTCTCCGCTGGCCGCCTGATCGCTGGCCTTGCCTCGGGTACTGCAACGGCCACGATCGGTAGCTACGTGAACGAGTTGTCGCCGCCGCACATGCGCAACACGCTCGGTCTGGGTCTGCAGATTTTCACGACCATCGGTATTTTGTTCCCGGCCATCGCCTTCTTCTTCGCGAACACGAGCTCTGGCTGGCGCTACCTGGCTGCGTTCCCAGTCATCCTGGGAGTAGTCTACCTACTGCTGGCGCCTACGATGTGCGTGGAGAGCCCGGCCTGGCTGTTGACCCAAGGTCGCACGGAGGAAGCCAAGCAGGTCATCGCTCGCCTGTACGGGGAACAGCACGTGCAGACTGCTCTGTCGTGGCTGCAGGTGAGCAAGAAGCCAGAGAACGCAGAGGAGGGTCTGGCTGCTCCCATGAAGGAGTCGATGTTCAACCCGCGTTACCGTCTGCAGCTCCTAGGCGGCATCCTCTTGTCCTGCGCGCAGCAGCTCTCGGGTATCAATGCAGTGTTCTACTACTCGGGCAGCATCTTCTCGGACGCCGGTATCTCGGACTCGCGCGTGGGCACCCTCGTCATCGATTTCATCAATATCTGGCCCGCCTTCTTCACAGGTGTACTGGCCAACCGCTTCGGCGCTCGTAACATGATCCTGTGGGGTCTGGCTGGTATGGTGGTCATGTCCATCGGAATGACGGTGGCGTTCATCGTGGACGTGTCTGCTCTGTCGATCGTGTTCACGGCGCTGTACGTGATCGTGTTCGGTGTGACGCTGGGCCCGCTCGTGTGGGTGATGACGGCCGATATTTTCCCGGACTCGATCCGTGCCAGCGCGTCGTCGTTTTGCATCGGTATCAACTGGCTGTGCAACCTCATTGTGGGCGTGTCGTACCCGTACATCTCGGATGCTCTGAACGACTACGCGTACGTTCCGTTCGTGGTGCTGCTGGCGATCTTCTATTTCCTTGCTTTGAGACTGGTGCCGGAGACGTCGGGCAAGTCGGCCGAGGAGATCCAGGCCGAGTACGATTCGCGCCGCGAGAAGTAAGTGTGAGGTGTACGCGGAAACCAGTCAGCGTGTTTTCGAGTGCATTGCCTACATGTGAATAGAGACCTTATATTTTCATTGACAACCTTGAATTAAGACCTGGACCGAATTAACCCCTTCAACCCGGAGGATTTTTAGTGTGACGTGAAGCTGTACACTGCGCGACAACAGGTTTGGGACACTACACCTTTTACCGGACAAAATGGTTTTTTTTCAAGCAAAGTGGTGCGGGAAGGGTTTCCCCATCCCTCATAAGTGATTACGTAGGTATTTTCAACCAAAGTGGTTTTGTCGTAAATCGTTACCAAGCAAAGTGGTTTTCGTCCAACCGACGATTTAGAGGCAATCTCTCTGAGCCAAAACGAAAGCTTTAAGAACGATATAAGGGCATCTGAGGGGTCTATCATGATCTCCCAGCAGTTGGCTACACTATTAAACCTGTTTTGGGTCAAAATGAGTACCTTTTCTCTGTCTGGCAGCCCCGCGGCCGAACGTGAGGTCCATTTAGTCACACAGGGATAGGCGAACCATTTTGCTTGGTAAAAAATAATCAGAAAACCACTTTGGTTGAAAAATACCTACGTAATCACTTATGAGGGATGGGGAAAACCTTCCCGCACCACTTTGCTTGAAAAAACTCATTTTGTCTGGTAAAAGGTGTAGAACAAGTCGATATAACTCCGTCAATTTTTATCATTTGAAGGTGCGGTTTTGACACGTGTACCAGAACACGCTAGGGAAGAGCGGACGCTCGCGTTTTTGCACTCTATAGGGTGGCTCACATACAAAAACCGCTTAGGCCACCGCCACACAACTTTGGGACACCTGACCTCCATACAAAAACCTATATTAAATAAAACCTGTCGAAAGTGTTATGACTAGGGATTTCCACCGAAAGGCGGACATTGGTTCCCAAAACACGTTGGGTATGCCTGTATCTGTAATAGGGCAACGAGACGAAGCTTGATATGAGCGGTGAAGCGACATCGACTTACGGGTTGCCACACACACATTGGTTTTGACAAAGTTGCTCAGCCACTTGTCCTGCTAAAGCAAATCTAAGGGATAACACGGTACTATCGATGAGCCCTTCGTTAGCGTACATTTATCGCTCAATATCATTCAAGCGCCGGTATCATTGCAGCATAACGTGTGTGCCTTTATCTACTACATGAACATACAACCCAGGCTGGTGCTTTCGTTGTCTATGTCCGCCTTTCGGTGGGCGGAACCTCGGTACCATACAAATTCCTAGTCATAACACTTTCGACAGGTTTTATTTAATATAGGTTTTTGTAAGGAGGTCAGGTGTCCCAAAGTTGTGTCGCGGCCTAAGAGGTTTTTTTGTATGAGCCACCCCGACCAATTAAATTGGTTAGGTTGTTCAGCCATATAAAAACGCGAGGGTTAGCGCATGCCCGCCCTTCCCCAGCGTGTTCTGGTACACGTGTCAAAACCGCACCTTCAAGTGATAAAAATTGACGGAGTTATAGCGACTTGTTCTACCGGTAGTGTCCCAAACCTTTTGTCGCGCAGTGTAAATACAGCGTATTATTATATAGAACTTTGTAAACCTCAAGGTTTGGGCGAGATGGTGAATGATAGGTGAGTGACGTAGACATTGCGAGTGACGAGCCTTTGAGCTGTATAATATACAGCTGGTCTGTATAATTAAGCAAATGGCCTTTCATTACACAGTAAAATTGCGTTTCACCTCACAAAACATGTACAGAACCTGAGTGAATCGCCTTCATATCTAGCAATTTTTGTCAAAAATTGAAAATGAAGGTGATCCAAAAGATGCAGATCAGGTCTATACAAAGATCAAGACTTTAAAGTTGAGGTACGGACGTCTTCATTTGAAGCGTCCTCTGTGGTGCCATACAAACTAGTTGATTACGTGGGTAGAAGGGCTCGTGGTGCACGAGCAATCAACCGGTCAGGTCCTATCGTGGCCCTACGTCCTTTCACACACTATCTCTCATTCTGAAGCGTTCTCTTCCTCGGATGCCAGACGGCGACGTTTGGCGGGCGACTGCCGCAGGTGGATCTTGTTCTGCAGGTTGTTCGGAATCTCCGTGTCGTTCTTGAATGTGTTGTGCCATATTTTCCAGCAGCTACGGAGCTCCTCGTTCATCGTATGTTTCGGTTTCATGCACAGGTACACGGGGAGCGAGCTGAAGCACGTATCACAGAAGTACGTAGGCATCCCGCCATGTTTCCCGTCCGTCCGGAGAAGGGAGCACACTTTGCAGTTGCGCTGTACACGGTTCAGCTGACCAGAATGGTTTCTCTACTCGTCAATTTGCTTCGCCGAATGCTTTACACGGCCCCATATTTCCGTCTTCAAAAGCTGTTGTGTCTTGAGCGGGGGCGTGGTAGAAGTCGAAGAAGGTGGTGAATCTGCGGTAGTTCCAATATACATATCAGTCTAGCCTGTATATACACCTTGAATCGATCACACTTACCTGCTCCAAACGTGTTGCTTTCGTATATATCTTCATCTTTCAGGGTGATGAAATCCAGGTGCAACTTGTGGATATACTGAACGTGGGTCAATGAGCGTGTCCCCTTATCAGCGTGGAACTTCCGGTGTACAATGTAGCCATTGACAATAGCAAAATCCACGAGTACCAAAAATAGCGATTTGTAGTACTTCCGGAACGTCACTGCGCGCTGTAAAGAGTACCGTTGCAAGAGGAGTTGAATGTGCACATCAACTCCGCCCATGTACTTGTGGTAATCCTTCACTGTATTAGGGCACGGCACTTCACGCTGTTCTCCTGTCTTCTCCCTTCTCGCAACCCGCTCCAGCGTGAGATCACTTCCTGTACACAGGAAAAACACCTCTTTGGTGTCCCACCATGTGATCGCTGCCATATTTGTCACCTGCAGCGATCTTGCGTACGTGAAAGTGCCTCGCAGTAGGTGTTTGGGTCGTGTCTTCTTCTTCTTTTCCTTGATACTCTCGGCGAATCCAATGCGGTTCGTCATGATAGTTCCGACGGTATAGAAACCCATCAACAGTAGCTGAATGGGAAGTACCACACTAGTGTAAAATCTATCTGTAACCACTACTGTAGTCGCCGCAATTAGTGTGTGTTCAAAATTAGTGTCACACGGGAATTAGTGTCACTACGAATTCGTGACACTTATTCACGTGAAAAGAAATATTGGAGATTGAAAATTAGTGTGAGTAGGCCAGAGAAAGCTAAGTGTATGGATGGCGAGTGGTACAGAAAGCTGAGAACCGCAGGCAAGAAGTTCTTTACGGTCATGGATGCTGAATCGGTTCATCATGTGAACGCTTATGCAGCATTAACTACTCCAGAAATGCAATACTCAGAGGTGGTGGGGGAGGGGTTCACTTCAGGTTGATTTCCAAAACAGCTTCTCCAGATATTAATTCAGAAGTACCCGAGGAGTTTGGATGGCAGGACTGTCATTGCTACGACAGAGAAGAGCATGACGAGTGTTAGTGACGGCAACACCAGCGCTGACATATGTGAGAGACACTAATTTACCGCACCTAAATTAGTGTTAGTTCACAAATAGCGACACCTACGCTAATTTCCGTGACGAAAAGCAAAAACACATCACATAAATTAGTGTCGGTGACACTAATTGCGGTGACTACTGTAGCCGAAAACCCTTATCTTGTCCATCAGGGAAAGCTGCCTTCGGGTTTTAGACGACAGCAGCAGGCCCCGACTTCTTATCAACCGATGTTGAATCATCAATGTGTTGTTTCTTGCCAACGTACACCTCAAACCTATTATATACAGCATACATATACAGGGTATATGAGATGTATTATACAATTTAGCAATCCCGCCATTTCGCGATGCGTACCAGATGCAGTATGCAGTGTGCGCACAACACAGCATGAACAGCTTCGTCCCCACTTATCCTTCATGTAGACGCGAGTTTGATTGAAGGAAGAGCGGGGAAGCATTGCTTCATCAAACGCGAGCTCAGCCGGAGGTGTAAACCCACGGCGAAATGTGCGCTGCAGCACATGTACCACCTTCCGAATTTTCCAAGCCATATCGGTCTTCGCGCGTGGATCGATGTTACTCGAGAAGGAAGGTCACGCGAAATCTCCATGAAGCGATCGCGCTTCATGTAAGCTGAGAAACACCCGTGTAATCGCCCCTTCATCCGCCCGTTTCCAGTGGTTTGCGATTTTTCACGATTTGGCTGAATGGCCCGAGCTAGCAAAAGTCCAAAGAATACGCACAGCTCGTGCGGAAGTACCGGCTTGACAGCCATCAACTCCATACGTACGTCACCCCGCGTTCGAGCAGATGTACAGTCATCGGGCCGACGACGCAGAACTTTTTCTGCGCTCAACGTAAGCTTCCACGCGTGCCTCAAGCTACTCGTGTTTGTAGTTGTTACTGCATACAGCAATGTGCTGCCAAAGTGCCACAGGCATGCAGTAGAAGAAAAGAGCTAAATGTGAATCGCCACACTTCATTGCATCTGGTGTAGGCCCAAACGGCTCCTTTCTTAAGTCGGGGTAGCTATTCTGCTCGCCGATGACTTGATACGGTTTCTGTAGGTATTCGTACACGTCGGGATTCTCTGGATCCGTCCACCCAGTCGTACTATGCAATACAAGCTTGTCGAGATCCTTTCCGACAACGTCGCCAGCCATGACCTTGTCTGTTCCTGCAAGCGAATTCAAAAACGTCTTAGCAAAGGGTCGTTCCGCAATCAATTCAATTGAATTTGGATCAACTTCTTCCGCATCGTCCTGGTCGTCAAGATCATCAGCAACGTGATCATCTCCGTCTTCATCCGTGACCAATTCAGAGACGATATCATCCTCTTCGGGCTCGTTGCCGGAGTCAAGACCACCAAATGCTTCAGGATCTTCTCCGTCTTCTATTTTGTTGAGATCATTTTCGGAATTACTCGACATAATGCAGCTAGCTGTAACACATTAAGTATATACAGCGTAAGTATTCGAACGTGGTATATACATGATATGTCGTTCATACCTTTCGCTTCATAGTTGTAGTCGACGTTGTCAACTTCGACATCGCTATCATCTTCGTCTGATGAGCCAAGAGAGATCTCTCCAGAAGTCACGACGGTTGGTCTTGGACGAAGAACCCTAGCTTCGCGTGGGAGCAACTCCAACTCGTCATCCTCGGCGTCTTCACTACAAACACCTTTTCCTAGGTCACTTTCACCTGCATGGCATAACGTACAATCATTAAGAGCTCATGATGTGTCGAGTACACGCACTGTTCCTGGGATTCATGGGTGGCGTTGGTGACGGCGGGGAGTAGTCGATACAGCTGTAGCCGATAGAGTTGGTAGCGATTGGCTGACACTGCCATCATCGCCTTCTCCAACCGTGGTCGACAATCCTATGGCCACATTGCTAGGTGCTAAATATCATGCGAAAGAACATCCAATCACGTTAGACAAGAAAATTCGTCGGTAAACGCAATATACCATGAAATGCACCTTTTGCAGCGCCGCTTGACTTTTCACCTGGGGGATAAACTTCCATCTCGTCTCAATAGAGCTCGCGGAGGCAGCTTGTGCGTCCACATGCTTGCTTTCAACTCGCTCCAGATGTAGCGCCCGGTTGGTGTCCCACCTTGTACTATACGCTCGGCGCGACGCTTTTCTAATGCAGCAACCATTGTTCTCTGACTCGGCGAATTCTGAACTGAGCCGAAAAAGAGGGAAGACTTGGTGGCCACTCAAAAGCTCCCTGTCAGACATGTTATATTGTGTAGCGATTGTGTATCTGACCTGCCACAAATAATTTTCAGAAAAGTTGGACATAAACAATGACCCCTTCGCTTGCCTTTTCAGTACCGCAGTGGACAGAAACAGCACATGCCATCGACTTCAACTTTGTATACTCTGTGATAGGAGCAGGCTAAAAAAACTTAGAGTTTACAAAAACAAGTATAAAGTGATTCCTGTGCTGTATATATACAAGTTAGATTTGAGGATTATCCTATCCATAGGATTGGCTAACATATCTTATACAGGCCATCGGGTTGAAGGGGTTAAAGGGTGTGCTGCTCATCGATCGAATTGATTATTTTATTCGGTTGATGAAAACGAATGTTCAGAATGTTCAAATGTTGACTGTGGTGATTAATATTTTCTTAACGTTAAAAAACGAAGTCGTGCTGCACCCGAAGAAGTTCTGAAATTTCCGTTTGAAATGCCAAACTACATGTACACGCAGTAAATCAAACTAAGCTTAACAGTACTTATCATCTTGCTTCGAGCAACTTCGATTGCCAGACAACTTTGGATATGGCCGCTTCAAATAGACATGACACCACGTGCGTTTGCTTACAATCACATGCAGTTTTATGAGTGTGGCACATTGTCTATGTCTAGCGACGTGCAGTTTACCGAATGCAGGCCTCCGCCTTCTGCAGCACGTAGAAGAAATAGCGTGTTCGAGCGTGATCACGTGTGGGAAGTTTTCTATGGTACAATGGCAAATGGCGGTGCTGACCTGTTGTCACCGTGGGGGCTGTTCTGATTTCTGAGGCTCATACGCATCGCATCGCATCGTGCGAGAAGTGCAATGTAACGAATCGCAGATGGAAGTGGCCGTGAATGAACATCTCTCACTTCATCTGGTGAACCTGATGGAGCTCAAGCACATTGAATACTTTTTCCACTGGCCGGAGGTAATTTTTGTTGTTGGTGGTGGTGGCGGGAACAACGCTGTCCAAAGATCTGCATCTCGAGGTGTATGTGCTCGAGTTACCAATCAGCTTCTTGTCCCGCTTGGTTACGAGCTCCACGCACTTTGGTTCCCAGTTCGTGGACGCGGATGGGATGTTGGTCGTCAAAGAGTGCGGCATGCTGTTAGAGACTTTGTGTAGTCGAGGTTCTCTGAAGCGCTCGTTCCAAGTGTGTATGAGGCTTGACGAATGTCTGCGAGCGAGGAGAAGCGAGGAAACGATGTGAGGCGATGGTGGAGGATTCAAAAGTGATCACACTGAGGTGATTTCCGCGAATTCATGTATGGAGTGTCTGTGTTAGGATGTAGAGTCACACTGCCAGCGTGCAAGATCCATGTATGTGGCTCCAGTACGTCGACATCCGTTCAGTGCCCGACAATTAAAGGCAGCTGACCTACATGTGTGTCCTACCAAACTACTGTGCAGACTTCTGCTTACACCAGAAGCATATGCATGCAGGGAATGTGATTACCCGAGATCACAGAGGGATTACTTTAGAAGGTGGGATCTCTCAAATGCTGAAAAGTAGCTATTCCTCGTCGTCGATCATCGACGCCCCTTGTGATCGTCAGTCAGTTGGCTCCCAGCTCCCAGACGAACTACGAGTGCATTTTGAAGGCAGACCTTCTTTCCAAGTTCTATGCTCATGCAGCGCCCAGAAGCAATACCGTGCGTGGCGGCACACAGCGTCATTGAAAACGACTAAGATCCGAACGGTGCCTGCACAAGTAGATGCTGACACTGCCGAAACTATATATTACCAACAAGCTGACAAACACCGACATGGACTTCTTGTCGTCGTGCGTCTAGATGTGCGCGTACCGGTTGGTGATATCGATCGTAGACGAATTTGTGGCTATAGCGTCTAGACCACCGCACGAGGTCCAGCGGCGCGCAATGACGGGTTAAATCCAAAGATCGTAGAGGTTATTTTTAAGTGTTGGTTCACTCTACCTGGTGCTCGTGCCATTTTGCAGAGGCTCCCTCTCACTTTTGGGTTGAGCAACACTCTTTTTAGACATCGTAAACTATATTTTTCCTTACAGTCCTCTCCCCGCATTCGACCTCAACCAGAATTGCACGTCACGGATTGCTTTAAACAAAGTCGCGCGTTGCACGAAGAAGCTCTGAAATTCAGGCGTTTGTGTATACCGTATGGTCTTAGTCCTTGGCGACGTTTATGCCTTAGCGACAAACTATTTTAACCAATGCCAATCCAAGATAAATACAGATGCAGTAATTTTTCCTAAACTAATTTTAGCCTTCGTCGTGTTTAAATATCAACCTGCACTCGTCAAATTTAGCATGGTCCGCCCTTCCATCAAGGGCGTGAAGAAGAAGAGGAAGCAATACAAGCGTGTGGCTGTCGAGTGTCGACACAAGAAGGAGCTGCTCGACTACATTAACGGGGCCTGCTGCAGCAGGCGGTTCTGCTCGTCCATCACCAACGCGTCCACGATGTCGTCCAGTAGTTCACCATTCAGCATGCGCTCGATGCCGAACACCGTCACGTTCACGCGATGGGCGCTCACGCGACTCTGCGGGGAATTATACGTCAGTACGCGCTCGGAGCGGTCTCCAGAGCCTACCTAGGAGTTCCGCATCGTCTGGCGCTCGACGTCGCGTTTCCGACGGGTGCCATCGAACACACGCGCGCGCAAAATCTTCAGTGAATTGGCCTAGTTCTGGTGCTGCCACCGCTCTTCCTGCACGGTGGCGACGATGCCAGTAGGCACATGCGCAATGCGTACAGCACCTTCCGTGGTGTTGACGTGCTGGCCATCAGCACCCGATGGACGGTAGACATCGATATGAAGGTCCTTCGGATCGATCTCCACCTCCACCTCCTCGTCCTCGCCCTCCAGCAGAACCACCACCGATACGGCACTAGTGTGTACGGGCACGTCGTTCGCAGGAATTGTTGCACGCGGTGCACGCCGTTCTCGAACTTCGTACAACCGTAGGCGCCGCGACGCACACACACGTCTTGTAGCCACACAGGTCCATCTCCGAGATGTTCATGATCTCGAACTTCCAGTCCTTGACCAGCGCCACCTTTTGGTACATCTTGAGGCTTTCAGCAGCGAACAGACAAGCATTGTCACCCGTACCAGCGTCGATCTCCAAGATTGAACTCTTCTCGTCCGCTTCGTCACGTGGCATCATAAGTCACACCATCTCGCCTTCCAGTTTGCTGATGGCCTCCAGCAGCTCTCGACGCTCGTCCGCAGCCATGCGATGCAGTTGTCTGCTCTGCGATCTTCTCGTCCATCTCCTCCACCGCCTTCTGCTGCACCTGCAGTACCGCCATCACCTTGGGCTCCAGCTCTACCATCTTAACGGGCAGGTTCGTGATCTTGTCAGACGAGAAGCTACCGTCGTTGCTGCAATTCTCCATCAACCGCCACAACCACGTTAGAAAACACACCCCACAGGATTTCGCGAATTTTGCGGTTGGCTAAATGGCACATTAATCGGCACAAATTATTGAGTAATTTTCTTAGGATTTGCGTAGATGAATTGTGACACGTGTCTGTCTTGTCGCCGAGGACTATTAATAAGACAACGGTAATACGTGATTATCATTTAATGTACACACAGTACAGTAATGTGCTTCAATAAGGAACACCTGATATGTACATAATTACGGAGGGTATAGGCGCCCACAATCCGCATAGAGATGTTCCTCAATGACAGATATATCATATTTCAAAGGATATTAGTTGATACCCGTTCCTTATTGACGCACATTACTGTATGCTATATGATATATGTGTACGTTCTCAGCGCATCTCATGCGTCTGCGAAACAGGCGCAGCATCTGCTTGTGCCGCGAAACCGCGATCAGATGAACTTGGGCAAATAAACTACAGTAATGTGCGTCAATAAGGAACGGGGTGTCAACTAATATCCTTTGAAATATTATAAACATCTGGGAGTGGGGAATGCAGTGGGTACTGGCTTTAGTTAACAATCAGAACCATTCTGACGCCATTGGATGGAATTGTATCCACTGAGTCATTTGATTGACTGTTGAGATAAGATTCCGCTAATCAGAGGGCGAATTGGCAATTTGAATTTGGGCGCGATACGTTATGTATCCAAATCGGGCCGGTTCGTCCGTCAGGAAATACTTGGCGCATTGTCGATCACAATCCAATCTGCCGCTGATAAGCTTGACGCACGTCCGCGTCGAAAAACTGCCGCCCAATACGACTGCGAAGATCCAGCCCATGAATCAGGGAATTATCTACTGCGTCAAGCGCGAAGTACCGACAAAGAAAATGATGCATGCACTGGGCTACATTGTCGAGTCCGATGAAGATGCTTATAAAGTCGATATGCTAACGGCTATGGTGTGGTGTGAATCGGCCTGGGATAGTGTGCCTGCTTCTACAATTAAGAAGTGCTGACTGCATTCGACTCTAACTTTCTACTTAACCAAATCAGTACAATGTCCTTTCTTTTTTGCTTGTCGGCGCGTAAATCCCTCATAAGTCTATATATATCAGGTGTTCCTTATTGACGCACATTACTGTACATGATTTTTCTCTGTCAAGGTGCCAGTGGCTTCGTTGCCTGCTTCAACCCTCTCGCGCTCTTCGCGTGCTTTATGACGACGCAAAAGGCACGGTGGCGAACCTTCGCGCAACATACATCTGAGCTTATTGGCTAATAGACCCTCGCACTTAGCTGAGGTGGACGACACAGGCACCACGCAGGTAATTTAATAGTTTCTACAGGAGAGAGTAGAATGAAATACTTATGATTCGGAAATCCGCACTATTAAAGGAGGGCAATATCACCAATCAGGGGTGCATCCTCACCAAAAGGTGGGGAGCCTCGCTCACCATGCGTTTATCCAACAGCAGTGTTGTTCTGGATGCAAGCACCGAAGAGATAAATTAGCCACTTACGCAAGGGGGATATTACTTCAAAAGATATTGATGGTCACGACAGCGCTACTCACAGCGAGCTCAATCTCAGTCTATACGACACGGATGAGGTCCAGGATGTTGAGCGAACCAGCTACCACAGCTCGCTAGGCAGTGACGGTTTGGAGTATATCTTATAGGGACCGGATACTTTGCACGAGAACGCCGACGAGGATATCACCGTCGAGTCCTTCCGCAATCAATCAGCCTTCAACAGCTTCGTCAGCCTCGACATAGCAACGTCAGAATACGAGCCTCCACAGCTGTCTCGTGGTACCTGCAGCAACTCCACCGACAGAACCAGAGACTGCAAACCCTCCAACGACTTAAACAAGAGCAGATTGAGGAGCAACCGCTGCGATTCCCTCGTGAATATGAGGCTGCTAGCATCTCGGCATCCTCGTTCTACCAGTACCTTCGTGCCAGAATTACGCTAGGTGACGGCGGCTACCTCTGGCAGTGAAGCCGAGCTGATAGAAAGCATGAGATACACTGCCAACCCACCATACAGCCGTCCATCGAGACCTCCCGAGTCAAACGCCCGGACCATTTTCACGAATTCTGCAGCTCAAGCCCCGCCATTCGGAACCCCACCGAGTCGTACGACATACTCCTGGAAACCAACCGAGCCCTCGTCCTTCGCGTCCACTGTCGGAGACAAATCGAAACTCCGTGCCATTCGACGAGATCCACTCCCAGGCACTTTAGCACCTGCCTTGGTCCATGAACTCGTTTGTGCTGCTTGTGCTCATGGCGTTGGGCTTCGGCATCCGCTTTGCCCTTCAATCTACCGATCCACCCGAAGCTTACAGGTACTGTCTCAACGCAGCAGGCACGCTCTACATACACCTCGTCAACTGCACTGCTGTGCCCATTGGCATTTACCAAGTGATCTTCTCCATGTTCACCCTGACTGCGCGATGAGCTCTGTGGCGACTGTGGCTGAAGACGTTGGGGTTCAACTTGGTAGTCTGCCTATTTTCAATCATGATGGTCACCATTTTGCCGACGCCGTCCGTTCGTCTCTGCAACAAACAGGAGATCTCACCTTCGAGCCTTCCAACTTCAGATTCGGTTTTCAATACAGCAACTACAAGTACCTTCAGCTTAACGGCACATCGTTGGCTTGCAACGCGGAAGATTCCGACGCTGCAAACAGCATAAACGCAGTGTTTCAAGATTCATGGACGTCAACGCCGTGCAACCGGAAGGTTTGTTGAAGCCCGTCCCGCAGTTCAGCTTATGTGCTATCAGCGTGCAACCGACTCGCTCAAGCGATCGGACTACCAATAATTAGCTACACAGATTGCGGGCGTCCACTCAACTTCAGCAACAGTGCACTGCTCTTTGGCTACTCGGTGACCGCGTGTCTCGGGACATCGCGCTGCCACATGTTGCAACCTGCGAAACAAGCACTTCTCAACGATGATTTACACCCACCGGCAGTTGTATACTTCCGCTCACAGAGTAAGATATTTTGTTGCGCACGCTCACTTCGTCCGAATGAAGGACAGACAACGAGTGCAGCGAACTTATCACCCATTACTGCATATCACACAAGAGGAGACTCCAAGGAATAGCCCTAGTGCATGTAGAGCTCACGCTCCAACTTCTTTCTCATTCTCGATTCTACCAACTCAATAACATCCAAGTCTCATACACTCGCCGTTCTCCTCAGTCGACTTCCTAGCCTTCCATAAGGGTATGATCCCAGAGACGACCTGCACTCAAGAGTAACCAGACGTCATACGACTCGGTAAGTAGAGCAGATCTCCGATACCGGATACCTGTGATAAGCGATACCGCCTACCCCTATACCTGCGACGTGTGAGTATCTGCGACGTGTGACAACTTTAATGTGTTGCACTCGTACCACTACCAGGATACCCTACAGTAGAAATGATCCTCAATGATGAAATGAAAACCCCAGTCAGGCGGAACCTTAACGCCGAGTTTCAGGCTACTGTAACTGAGACACCCGTCACTTCGGTCCCAGGTGCGCCCAACCCCGAACTAGTGAAGCTGAGGGCAGAGGTGTCAACGTTGCGTAAGGAAACAGCGTCCGCTGCAACTATGGCGACGGAAATGGAGAAAATGCGGGCTGAATTTGCTCAACTAATGTCAATGCAAGCCGAAGCGAAATGTCTCCATGATGCAGAGCTGGCAGAGCTCAGGGCCCATACTATGGCCGCACCCCTGCTGCATGCAGAAATTATACAACTGAAGACAACGATCCACGATATGAGAAGTGGAGCTTCCGCGGCAGACGCACCTACCGTCACGGGGCTCCAACGGCACCGACAGCGCCCGCACGCACCACGCCCAAGATCAAGGACGTGATCTGCTGTAAGTTTGATGGCCAAGAGGTATACCCCGGCCTCGGATCGGGCTTCGAGGATTTCATCCTAGAATACGAGCCAGCACTCTATACTGAGTCGCTCCTGAACCAATCACGTTGGACCTCGCAGATTAAAGCATCCGTATTGGTCAATTTTCTGGCGGGGAAGGCCGCACGTTTCTTTCACTCCAACGTGACGCAATGGCGTACGGAAAGTCCCGACCTCAACTATGAGAACTTCAAGGGCAAGACGAAGTCTGAATTTGGCTGCAGACTCTAATCATGTGCCAATTTGCAAGCGATTGACGTCCGGCAAACGTCCACAAGACAGCTGGTCCGACTATCTTGACTACTTGAAGTATGTGTCCCGACTCATGACTGTTGACCGCAGTCTGCTGCTTCTGGAGACCTTCTGTGCAAATGCATGCCCAGATATCGCGAGCGTCCTCGTTGCTCGCATTGATCGCTCAAACCAAAACTATCTCTCCAAAGCAGACCACATCCTCGCCCTACTCGTAAATCTGCGAGGTGATGGTCGTAAACGCTCACAGGTCACGAAAACAGCAGCACCCAGCGATCATCATGAAAAGAAAAATGGGTCCTACCAACTGCAAAAACCCCAGCATCACGCCGGGCAAAAACTGCAGAAGCAAACCCACCCAATTGGACAAGGGCAAGCGTTAGCAGCAGCTGCAAAACCTGCGCCTAAGCTAGTAAGCTATGTCTGCGACGAAGAGGGCCACCACGGACCGGCCTGTCCGGAGTTCAAGAAGGTGAAACGTCTTGTGAAAGAACGTGGACAAGCCCACAATGCTGGTGTGACCAACACCGACCCACCCGTCGATACAACTAGCCAGAATGCTGCGGGAGGTCTCTGGTTGACCGCCTCGGACAGGACGGCCATCGATGAAGAATGGATACTCGACTCGGGTGCGACACACCCAACAAGAATTTAGTGTTCGGAGTCGAACCAGCCAGTCTGAAAATCAAAGTTGCAAACTCAGACACAATTACGGCAAACCTCAAAGGTAACTGCCTGCTGCGGTGCAATGTCGACGGAGTGGACTGAACCGTCCTTCTGACGGAGGTTTACTATTGCGAGAACCTTGGTCGCAATCTTCTGTCGTTATCGCAGCTGAGAAGACGTGGTCTTCGCTTCGTTTTCGACGAGAAGTGCACATTTTACGGAAGTGACGGTAGTATTGTGGGCGAAGCAATCGAGCGTCGTGGCCTCTGGATCGTGAGTACCTCTGCTGCTGATGTGAACAGTGATGAACCCCACGCTTATTTCGCAAACATTCCTGAAAGTTCCTTGCAGCAGTGGCACAACCGCTTAGGTCGTGTGAATTACCAGGATCTACTGAACATTGTCAACAAGAACCTTGCTACCGGGATGGCAATCAGCACCAAGAAGAAACACTTCTGCATGACCTGTGCTGAGGGCAAGCAAACTCGCAACAAGCAGCCAACTGAAGATACCTCGGAGTCCGCACCGACAGATGTACAGGGAGCAGTTATCTGCATGGACTAGAAGACGGATCTTCCAGCAGCACAGTGGTCATCGCCACATCCTCATCATTGTCGATCACGCCACAAATTACAATCAAGTGTACTTACTGCATACGAAGGACGAGGCTTTCGACAATTTCGAGCGATTCGCAACTAAATTTCAGCGGCAGTTCGACGTAGTCATCAAAGCCATCCGTACCGATGGTGGGGAGAATTCGTCAATCAAAAATTCAAGGAGTATGCTGGACGACACGGCATCCGACTACAACACACGCAGCCCGATACGTCCGCTTCGAACGGCGAAGCCGAAAGATTCCATCGGACACTGATGAATTCAGCCGGAGCAATGCTGTGGGCATACTCGCTGCCGAAACGTTATTGGGGCGATGCAGTTGTCTACGCCTCCTACATCCGAAATCGAGTTCCCACCCGTGCAAACGTGGACTACAAGTCTCCCCTTCACGTGCTCACTAAAGCGAGTAAATGCGCGAGGTTCGGCTATTTACCCGAACCTCGCGCATTTACTTCGCTTTGGCTCCAAGTGCACAGTGCACCTCCCGCACAAGAGCAAACGCAGTCTCATGAAACGCGCCGAAAAAGCAATTGTTGTGGGGATCTCTGACACACAGAAGGGATACAAGTTGCTGCTTCCTCGAACCAAGCGGCTCATTACTAGCTCGGATGTGCAAAATATCAACAAGCTGGACATCAACGAACCGGAGAGTTCTTCAGAGACTGCATCACGAAGAAAACCACCCTGATACAATGAACTCGTCAACGAACCCGACGTAGTCGAAAACCACTCGGATCAATGTGGAACAGATGAAACCAGCGATGAAGTAGGCATCCGAGAAGATTTCGGGCGGCGAGTGTTGTGGGACGGCGACACAGAGCTCAAACCAGCGAGTTTCAGCTCCCAAGTCATTTATTGATGCGTTTGCAGGACCAGCCTACGTGCTTCTTACAATTCGTGCATCCGACCACATCAAAGAACCAAAAACACTTAGTGAAGCCAAGCGCAGCAAATACTGGCGGCAATGGAAAGAAGCGATGGACAAAGAACTCGCAGATCTCCAAGCTAACGGCACTAGGAAACGCGTTGACACACCCGAAAACACGAACCTAGTAACAGTAAAATGGGTTTATAAGATCAAGTTCTCGAGCAACGGCGAACTAGAGCGCTTTAAAGCCAGACTAGTCGCCCGCGGCTTCACGCAAAAGTTTGGAGTTGACTTTGATGCTATATTCTCTCGGGTACTCAAGTTATCCTGTCTCCGTCTCATTGCACTACTGGCAGCGCTCTGGAAGGCGAAGCTATTGCAAGGTGATGTGCCGAATGCATATCTGAAGTCAGCTCTCGATAAGCCGATCTACTTGACGCCGCCGACCGGAACCAATGGCGTACACACCGGACAATCATGTCTGCTTCTCAAGGGCCTTTACGGCCTCAAACAGAGTGGAAAATTCTGGAACGACTTGATCGACGCGTTCTTTAAAGCAGAAGGCTTCACGCGCAGCAAGGTGGACCCGTGCATCTATTTCATGCAACGTGATGGAAACCTATGTGTACTAGGACTCTACGTTGACGACGTCCTTGTGGGGAGTCAAGATGATAATCTATCCGAACACGTGATGTCACGTCTTGCCGAGCCCTTCAACATCAAAAACCGAGGGGAGGCCCAAAATGTATTGGTGTATGGCTCAAGCGCACTCGAAAGGCATTATTCTTCACCAGTAGCAGACGATCGAAGAATTGCTGCAAAAATTTGGCTTGGAGCAGTGACGCCCCGTGGCAACACCAATGGAAGTGAACCACCAATTCTACGATGAAACCTCGGAGCCGTTCACCGACACAAACCTCGTCCGTGAGGCTATTGGTAGCCTATTATGGCTGTCGAATTGTACTCGACCGGATATCACCACCGCTGTAAACGGCTTGTCACGTTTTGTAGCACACCCGACAATGATGCATTGGCGAGGAATCAAACGCGTACTGCGCTACCTCAAGGGTACTATGAGTAAAGGACTTCTGTACAAGTTCGTCAGTGGACCAAGGGCGCAGCTACAAGCAGTAGTTTACTCCGACGCAAACTGGGCTGGTGACTCCAGTTCTGCAAAATCAAAGAGCGGTGCATTGTTGCAGATAAATTCGATGACCGTCTCCTGGGCCTCGCGCAAGCAGACCACAGTCGCACTTTGGACTATGGAAGCCGAATATGTTGCTGCATGCACGGCAGGTCAAGATTGCATAGGCATCCGCCAACTACTTGATGAACTACGCTTGCTTCCTGAAATCCCGTCCATTTTGCTCCGTGTTGATAACCAATCGGCCATCAAGTCAATGGAAAACGCAGTTTCATCCCAACGGACTCGGCATCTCAACATCAAGTACCATTTCGTTCGAGACGCCATCCTTAACAAGGACGTCCACGTCGAATATTGTCCCACACAACAGCAGCTCGCCGACCTTTTCACGAAAGCCACCGATCGAGTAATTTTCGAGCGCCTCTGCTGCAAACTCCGTCTCACAAGTCATGTTTGAGGGGGAGTGTTGCAACCTGCGAAACAAGCACTTCTCAACGATGATTTACACCCACCGGCAGTTGTATACTTCCGCTCACAGAGTAAGAAATTTTGTTGCGCACGCTCACTTCGTCCGAATGATGGACAGACAACAAGTGCAGCGAACTTATCACCCATTACTGTATATCACACAAGAGGAGACTCCAAGGGAATAGCCCTAGTGCATGTAGAGCTCACGCTCCAACTTCTTTCTCATTCTCGATTCTACCAACTCAATAACATCCAAGTCTCATACACTCGCCGTTCTCCTCAGTCGACTTCCTAGCCTTCCATAACCACAATCGTACATGGTGTTCTTATTCACAGTACAGTGCGGCAGGGCTTCTATAGAAAGGAAGAACTACCCCTACGCCGATTGCATTAGGCGGGGTCATGCTGATCATCAACATACTGCAGACCACCACCAGCACGGCCATCAGGTGCGAAAAGGCCGTCATCAACACGGACACCAAGCGCATGCTGGTACTAATGGCCGCGAGCACCGACGAGGGACTCATTTACGCGCACCATTTCACCATGAAGACATTTCAAGGTTGACCAACAGTGTCCACGGGGACGAGATAAAGTCTAATGTCAACAACTAGTACGTAGTACATAGCTAGTAATTGTACACTGATTTCTACCCGACGATCAACTATACTATTCGGACTCCGCTAAAACTTGTTTGCCATTGCTGTAGTCACGATTGTCGTCTACCAAGCTGCCCTCCAGCGCTTGGCATCAGGAGACACCGCTGGACCCTGGACATCTTGAATCTAGCAGAGGCTGCTGCTGCCGTCCTCGACTCTTTCTGCTCGGGAAGCGCAACCAGTGTAGCACCTTCTCAATCTCAAATGACGGAGCCCCACAGCAGAGTGAACGTCCCCGTCAGCACCAGCACGCCATAGTCCATGTACACCCGAAACCAAAAACACCGAGCAACCACGCCGCCGATGCTTCTGCGTCGGAGAAACGCGTTAAATGAAAAAGAGCTAGTGCGCCCAACCTCCCGAACACTTGAGCATCGCATGTCACGTTGGCACCCGAGTTGGACTGGACTATGCAGTCGCTGACGACTGATCTTGTCCCTCACACTCACGATATGGTCCTCTCGCTCGCGATCGTGTCCATGAGGGCCACGTCGAAGAAGTATACCCGGAAGCTGATGATGTTGCTCACGAACGTCTCTGGTGTCTCTGCACATTGGATGGGCACCTTGCTCACGGTGGCAGCTACGATCCAGCCGTACTTCGTGGTCTCGTCCTAGAACATGAGGTGGAACACGCGCGCTATCTCAGCAAGGTGTATAAATCATCTCGTTAAGTTAAAAGGAGCCCTCAGCCCTCCGTGGCGAATTC
This sequence comes from Phytophthora hibernalis, assembly GCA_012656075.1. Classification (NCBI taxonomy): domain Eukaryota; phylum Oomycota; class Peronosporomycetes; order Peronosporales; family Peronosporaceae; genus Phytophthora; species Phytophthora hibernalis. The sequence goes on along the minus strand of JAAKBF010000159.1, from coordinate 830,243 downwards.
CGGAATGATCATGGAGGAGCATTTTCACGTGCATGAATCTGATTTATGTATTTTTTTATGTAGAATCGTATGGGAATGTATAGGATCTGCAAACCTGTGTATTCCAGTGTGGACACGCTCATGGTCGCCGGCATTTAGTAAGCGCGTACGACTCCCGTGCGCGCAGTGAAGGTCATCTACGCCTACTTGATTGACAAAGGACCTCATTGTTCTCGTTGTCCCGGGGTGATTCTTGTCGTTGTGATGATAGAATCGAGGGTTCCAGTCGTGGTGCGCTCGAGGACTGCGTCATTGGGATCACATCACTACTGTTTCCCACATATACGGACGGGGCAGTTGATTGACCAACATGCTTTAGGGTGGAGCTGCTTCTTCATACACCGGGTGTGTCACAGCTGGCTCCATGGTCGTGGATTGAATAGCTAGGAGCCATCAATATTGTTGCCCACAGATACGGAAGGTACAATTGGATTGATCAGCCGGTTCGATGAAGGTGGTCCCTCTACATGCACAGCCTGTACATGAAGACCTTCACTAGGTGGTGAAATGTGCACGGGTTCATCAAATGCATGTGGTCCAAACACCACTGCTTCATCTTCTATGGGCTCCGGTTGGGGCATTGCTATACTCCGTTGGGGGATGTGCGAGAAGGACGCGCCTGCGCCTGCGATCCTGGTCTCACGAACCGCGGCTCTGGTGCGGGCATATCAGGGCATGGAAGTTAGGCGAACTTCGTTGCCTTAATCAAATGCCTGCTTTCTTCCAAACAAGGCACATGCATGTTCTTCCACTTGCATCAACGACCCATCCGCTTTGGGGCATCCCACCCACATCAATCTCGCGTAATTAGCGGAGTTGTAGCACTACCTACATGTGTCCGATGGCATTGTGCGTGCTGCTGCGATTTCTAAATCAGACTCCTGTTGATCAGATCTTGGGCCAGGCGATACACGAACCAATATCAACTCATGGTGGTGCACAATATCCGCTAACATTGTAGTTTTTAAACGCGGCTTTCAGTCTTTTCGAAACTTTAGACAGAGCAGAAAACGGGGCCATTGAGGATTCGTATCCGATACGGGACAAATCAAGCCGGCCGACCAGCTCAGTCGGTGTAGCACCTTTACTGTCCTTGACGAGCTTCAGTGTGTAGTGGTATGATTCTAGCGGATTGTTGGTTGCTGCGTAGCCAGGTGGAGTATGGTACACCTGCCAGCGCGAAAAGCGAGGGTTTTGCAGCCACATCTTAATTAAGTGATTTGCCACTCGCTTAACCTTAGGGCATATTTCACCATCACCACGCCAAGAAGCGATAATAAATGCACGCCTCCGCAGATATTCATCGTCGTTGGCTGCAAAATGCAAATCGTTCAGTTTCCGAAAGATCAGCTGGATTGATAGCCCGTACAGCTTAGCTTCTTGAGCGTGTTTTTGCGCATTCTGAGTGACATGGAACCAGCACATCAGAATGGTGCTGTCTGGTTGCTCACAAACACATGCCTCGTGCTGGGCCTTGTCCGCGTCTATCATGATGTAATGCGGGGAAAAGACAACGTGATTTCTCCAAAATTACGCGTTTATAATTGCAAAGCACCACGAAATTTCCACTTCTCTGCGTTGGGACGTTCAAAAGTACACGATAGGTAGAAATGATCCACTTCGATCCGAAATTCCGAATAGAAACACAGGATACTTCTGTTTCACAATGCTATGTGTGCTGTCTATGTGCATGATTGTTCGTAAAGATGGTTGTTCTTGGATGGAGACGGAGCGCTCAATCAGTTGCATGCTTGTCAGTTCAATTCGAAAGGGCCGAGTGTAGATCTAGTACCAAGCACGGGTTCAGCAACATCATCCTGAACTTTTGAGTCGCACAAAATCAACAAAGAGTCTTGAGAACGTGAGTCATCATTCAAATCGTTCATACGACGCCGGCAAATTTCAAAAAACAGGTGCCATTGAGTCTGGTCTGTTTTATGCTTCCAAGTTCTCAAGTAGTTCTGGACTTTGCACAGCTCAGGAACCGAACCGGGGATGTGAAAATTTCTAACACACGAAATAGTACACGGGCTGCGCCGTCATCGACGGAGTATCTTCTAACTTGGAGTCAATGTAATCCTTCCTTGCTTGAGTCATCCGGACTTCCACCGGAGACGGAGGCGCGTCTGTAGGTATTGTGTGTTCACCTTAAATTAATATAACTTTAAAGTCAACTTCTTCGCACTTCAGCTTCTTGTAGCGGGCAATACAGTGTTCCCCAGACGATTCACAACGCTGTGAGGTACACTTTGTCATTTTTACAGCGCATTTCATGCCAGGATGTGGCTAAATGGTTGTTGTAGTTAAGGTTAAGTATCAACTTTTGGTAAACAAATCTGGTTTCTAATCTTAGTTAGAAACAGATGCCAATGGGTTAGAAGTTGGTATTACTATAAGTATAGTGAGATTAGGAGATGTTATTGAGTGGCAATCGAGGCCAACTAAGGAAAAGAGAACCCAATCGGATGAAGAGCTGGGGACGGCACTCACTTTTGAATTTACCGCTCCGTCTGAAGGTTATTCATACATAGAACTTCGGCCAAGACAACGATATTTCAGATACTTTGTATGAGTGTCTTGACCAAGCAAGAGAATACCGTGCACGTCGGCCTTGAAAAGTTCTCAGGCCAACAAATTGAGTATGCTACTTGAAAGAGAAGCTGCTCACGCACGTGGCCCAGTTGGACCTGGACGTCGAAAATAGTCGGCTTCTCGAAACCAGTCAACCGAAGCCGAAGGTTGGTATGCGTGACTTCCTGAGTACACACCGCCACGTCTGACGGATGTAGACATGAATGCAGTCCTGATGAGCAATTGGGATAGTGCAGGGAGATCATGGTATGACGCAAGGCGGATGCAGCATGCGTCACGTCCTCAATTCGACCCCCAAAACTCGTTCCTGTTGTCCTTGCCAGACGATGTGAGGCACCTGGAGGTGTGCGTCATTTGGCAGCATCTCGAGCTCAAGTTCGCGCTCGGTGACGCTGGAGGATTGGTGTCGTTGACGAACCGTTGGAATCGGATTCTCAACTCGAATTGGAAAGACACCATGACTCTGTTCTCGCTGCTGAACCAAGCGCGGAACGAAATGAATCGGAAGTCCAAGAAGCTCCTCGGTAAGGAGATGATGACAGAGACGATGATGTGCGTGCAAGTTTTGGCGCAGCTTCCTAGTGAAATCTGGACGTCGTCAATTGAGCATTCGGAGGAAGCGTTCAGCGCCGAAAGTGTGGAGATCGCGTTGAACAAGCTCTTCGGTGACAGGTCCAAGAAGATGATGGCCGGTTCTGGTGATGCGACGTCGGTGACGCGCATCAATAACGTCAATAGTGACCGAGCGGCGCGCGGTTACGACTCGAAGAAGCGCAAATCGGACGGAGGCACCAATGTTCAGGACCAAGGGTGCTTCTATTGCTTCAAGAAAGGACATCAGAAGGTTGAGTGTGAGCGTATGAAGGTCGATCGCAACCCGAATCGTGACGGAGGACCGCTCTTCCGCACGAACATGGATGCCCCTACCATCCGAGAGGGCGCCAAGCTACACCAAGAAGATTGCAACGGTGCAGCGTGTTGCCAAGAATCAACGGACGCGTGCACCACCACGGACGTTGAGATGGATGGGGAATTTAGCCTTTCAGCTTCGGAGAATGCGGAGTCGGAAGATGGCGACGGAGGCTGTTTGAAGAGCTTCGGTGAAATTGACACCTCGGTACGTAAACGGTATGGCACGTATTTGAGTTGGTTACGTCGACTAACAGTACCGGATGATCTGTTGATTGTTGATACATGAGCTGGATTCGTAATAAGCTTAGGAACATTCCATTTGACAAGGAATGTGGGAGTAACTTAATTAGTGCTTGTCATCTCGCTAAGCAAGAGTATAATCACATTCAATCTCAGGATGGGGAGTTTTGTATTTCTTCAATAAGAAAGGACAGCTTTTATTTGCTGCGGTGCAAAAGGGGGCGGTGTATTATCTGCCCTCTTCCAGGCAGATTAAGGTGCAAACCGTAAGCAAGCGCTTTGCAGACACAGAAAATTGCATTGATGCAAAAGTGGCATCTTAGACTAGGCCATGTTCACAGGGCCAGACTATTAGCAATATTTTCTCATAAGTTAGTTGAAGGAATTCCTCATATACCTCAGAATGAGCAAAAATATATTCCTTTCTTCTGTGCGACTAGCGAGTTGCAAACTCGACACGAATGTCATTTAGAAATAAAGTAGGGACACGGTCTAAGCAGCTATGACACACTTTGCACATGGACACTATGGGAAAGATGAAAGTTAATGGTAACTATGGTGGATCCGGTTATCCGTACACGTTAGCAATTGTGGAAGACGCAACTTCTTTTAAGGTAAAATGCCAGTTCTGGCACGGTGCCAATTATGGCAAGGTTTTAGACTTGATTTCACTATTCTTTCTGTCGTTTTTGGCGCTCCAAAAGTATAAGTTATCCGAGGTAGTTGCTTATACTTGAAATTTGTGTGACCTTGCCACGAATTGGCACACCTTTTCTACCTGTATAATTTTATCAACTTTGGTTAGCTCTGGTTATAACGTTTAATCAAACCTCGTCCGTCAGAACTATTCACCGCATGCGCATTTATCTCCGCTTTTGAGGATATAATTTATGCTCCGTAGTTTTGCGAGGTTATGTAGTTGAGTCCCATTTCTGACACCATCGAAACCGTGTCATAATTGGCATGTTACCTTAAATGGCTATTTGTGATGAGGTCTACGAAAGAAGTTTACAGTCATGTGGTTAATCTCATACTGCTACTACAAAAACAGCATCATTATGGATTAGAAGTGATGGCGGTACAGCATTTGTCAATCCAAAGATGAGGACATTTCTACAGTCAAAGGGTATCTGTTTTGAGAAATCAAATGTAGGATGCCAAGAAGAGAATGGGAGCGCGGAGCGCTGCCATCAGACGTTAATGAGACACGTAAGAAGTTCACTTCTAACAGCGACTATGCCAGTACACTGGTGGCCAGATGCAATAACATACGCCGTTGAAGTGTCGAATAGAATTCCAACTTCTAGGCTTGGAAACACTTAGCCCTACGAAGCATTACAGATGACAATATACTTCAAAGATGGGGAAGTGTATGTTATGCTCATGTCCCAAATACTAAGAGAAAGGATAAGAAATTGAGCTCAAGAGGTTTAGAGTGCACGTTCCTCGGTTTTGCAAACGATTATAAGGGCTCCAGATTGCTAGATACGGTCAACAATGTATTATTGGTAGCTCGAAGTGTTAAGTTTGATACAGTTGATCAGTCGGCTGTGATAGCCAATTCGTTTCCAAACAGGATCCATGCGCTAACCTCTAAAGAAAAGGAAGGCATTAGAGCGTGCATAAGTGGCAAAGATAGCCCGTCTAAAGACCCGCCAACTCCAAGTGTGGGGGACGTGGGAGATGTGGAAGCTGATGTTAACCAGCGTGACGAGGATGAGAAGTCGGATGATAGTCATAGTTACGAGTCATCTTCTCAGGTCGTAGAAAGGTCAACATCAACCGAAATGATAATAGACACACAAACGGACCACGATAAGCCACGTGCATTGCGTAAGAGGCGACGAAGCCCAAGACTAATTGGATAAGAAGTAACAATAAACCCAATTTTAGGGGTCATAGTTAGCAGGACTCGTATCCCAATTCCAAAATCACTAAAAGCGGCATTAGCAGGGCATTCCGGGAATAATGGCTCGGTGCATTAGAAGTTGAGTATCAGGCCCTCTTAGAAAATAAGACCTCGAAAATGGTTGATCTACCCAAAGGACGCAAGGCATTAGGCTTTCACTGTGTTTTAGATGTAAAATATCATGCAGATGGGTCTGTGGAGCGATTTAAAGCGCGACTAGTGGTAATGGGAAATACACCGCGATTTGGTGTTGACTACGGCGAGATATTCTCACCGGTAGCCCGATATGAGTCATTCAGATTAGTGCTCGCAATTGCGGCAATAGAGGATTTCCACATCCACGAAATAGATGTGTCAACTGCGTTTCTAAATGGGGAACATTTAGAGGAAATATATATGGTTCCACCCCTTCGATTTAGGCAACGTCATAATGTCAAAGTCTGTAAGCTAATTAAGAGCCTATATGGACTGAAACAGGCGCTCCGAATTTGGTACAGGATTCTGCACACTTTATGGGGTCATTAGGTTTTCTCGATGCAAAAAGGAACACTGTTTGTACAAGAAAAAGTGGAGTAACCGACGTTGTCTTAATATGTGTATATGTGGATGATCTAACCATTGCAGGCTCAAGGCTATCAGCTATAAATGAATATAAGGCAAAATTGTCAGAACGCTTTAAAATGAAGGACCTTGGAGAGGTCCATTATCTGTTGAAAATGGAGATCAGAAGAGGTAGAAGTCGTAAGCAACTCAGCCCATCGCAACATAGGTATATACTAGACGGGCTAGAAAAGTTTGATATGATGGACTGCTCAATAGTAGCTACTCCTCAAGCTGCAATTATTACATTAGAAAAATAGACAAATCTCAGCGCTGAGACTATTGCAGCACAGCCGTATGACTACCGTGGTCTGGTAGGCTCTCTCATGTATCTGGGTAGAGGAACTAGACATGATATTGCAAATGCTGTAAGAGAATTAAGTAAATTCCTCTCTTGTTATAACAAGTCTCATTGGAGATCTGCATAGAGAGTACTTAAGTATCTGAAAGGAACATCGATGTCTGGGTTAGTATATGAAGGAACTAACAAAGAGGTAGTTTATGAACTATACACAGATGCGAGCTTCGCAAATGCTAATGAGGATCGTAAATCAGTTACTGGTTACGTGTCAATACTCGCTGATGCATGTGTCTTTGGAAGAATTGTAGACAAGATATGGTCAGCTTGCACACAGCACAGGCTGAATTCGTTGCCGTAAGTGAGGGTGTAAGGGAAATCGAATGGTTATGGCTGCTCTTAAAGGAACTAAAATGACAACAAAAGCAGCCAATTTATTGTTGGTGCGACAATACAGCAGCAATATGTATAGTTAAGAATCCTGCTAGTCATTCGTCGACTAAGCATATAGACGAGATACTTTGATGCCACGAAAGAGATCGTATCGACATTACGTACTGTAGTACCAAAGATATGGTAACAGATGCACTGACATAGGCACTGCCCCAAGTACAATTATGCAAGCTGCGAGAGCTTATGGGGGTGAGAAACCTTAAAGCCAACAACTGCAACGGAAATACGCAGGCAAACGAAGTCTCACAACCCCTCCTATTCGTAGACGACGTAGATAATGTGGCACTTCATATCGTGTTAATAAACTGGCTTAACTCTTACAAAATCAATGAAAGAGTTGCCCATCATAAAATAAGTTTAGGTACAATAAGACCGTCAGAAAAGAGCTACGTTTGCAGCCTCGATAAAAGTTATGCGAATAAGTCAACGAGTTTCGAGGCTGCATTGATAAGAGACCACTACGTAAAACGTATAAGCCATTTTTGATGAGTACAGCTACAGGTGACGTGAGTGTCGATTAAATGGGTCAAAATGGGTCAAAAGGGTATACCATTCTAGGTTTTGCAGCCCTTTTCTCCATGCATGATAATGCTGGGGTTAAGCTAACTATATACACATAAAACGTATGCTAAGAGATCTGTTTGCGTAGATTTTCCTAGTTCGAAGCAAGTATCGTTTGAGCGTATCGGTTGTGCGTCTGTTTTGTGGTAGTGTTGTAGTTACCGTAAACCACGGGTTCACCGCAACGCACGGACATAGTGCAACACCACGTAAAAACGTCAGAAAAGGGTTGAATGCGATATTTTCATAAGGGTGACACCCCTCCGTATCACATAATACGGTATATGTCATTGCCAAAAAAGAAACAAAAATATTCATCGCATACAAGTGGCGCATCACTAGCCGACACGTCAGGAACTCGAAAGCGGTCGCTGCTGTCGCGAAGTCCGGTAGGGATCAAACCTGCCTTGACGAAGCCGTTGGCGATGACCTTGGCTGGAATGGCGTCCCAGGCCTTAGCCACAATCCGGGACATCAAGTCTCTCTTCTCCCGTGGATTTGCCGGAAACGGGTGTTCAATATGATATTGACAATACGCATTCCATCAAAACGTAGCATAAAGTGAAAATGACCAAACCAGAAACTAGAAATCCAAATACGTACGTGACGTGGTTCTTGAAGGCCTTCATCGCATGGGCTGGCATATTCCTGTCACCCACGAAGGAACGAATTCGACTTGCGTGCAGCATTCTTGCAACGCGTCGCGGACCGAAGCCATCTTGTGAGTCTTCAAACTGTCGAGAATTAACAGCTTGCATCCGTCAACTGACGGTTTCCAGACCTATAGTGAAAAGAGTCTCAATCAGTAAATGACAATACAAGCATATAACCAAAAACGTACCCTTTCAATCCAGTCAAGCATAACTGTAGCGTCACAGTATGCTTTTTCTGCATGGTATGCTCGACGGTTCCAGCGCCAAAGCCGGGTTAAACACCTCTTGGGAGACTGGACCACCGGGTACACCTGCGAATACGACTACAGGAGGCAGCTTGTGGCCCGTAGCCGACGCTGTCAGGAATATTGACACTCGGAAGCCATTGACCGAGCCTCCTACAGATATAGTCAAATCGTCAGAAAATTTCACAACATACTGAAATAGACATCATTACCTTACACAACATCAACCGTTGGAGCCCTCACAAAGTCGACCGTATTGCGCCCATTCATGACGATAAAGACGGCAGTTTCGTCCATGTTGTAGACGGATGAATACTTCTCATGCCCGTCCAGATAGCCGAGAATGCCGTCCTCCTCTACCGTGTTCTGTATAGAGTGCAAGAACACGTTCGCAACAGCCTACAAGCATACATGTACAGACATTTTATGAGTGATACATGAATGAACAGTAATTGTCCAAAGCAGTATCGTACCTCCATATCAGACCGTTTCTTACAGCCCTTGTGAGTGATCCGCCGCACCGTTAGACGGTTGCGCTTCAGGAAACGGCGGATGAACATCAGGCTGGTCGCCCTTGAGCGGGCCGCGAACAGAGCAGAGCCAAACTTGGAGTGCATGAGGAGCAGGCAGTTGGTAGACACACAAAGATATCTATTTTTGCGCATGTTGACAATCCAATCGTGGAGGTATACAGCAAGCGACAAAATACAGTTAGAAAAACATTTAAAAGCATACAGTTTAGGGTAGGGACTGCGTAACTCTGCTCGAGCTCGGGTTGCTGCACGTATACGTGCGCGCGCGGGGTGGACCAACGAAACACTGGTTGGGGCGCGATGCGGCAAGGATAGCCGCGTTCTTCTTCCAGCGATGAAGTGTCGATCGGTCGACCCCAACAGCAGCCGCAACCGCCACCACGGTATCACTTGTTGACTCGAGTAACTTGAGAGCCTGTAGAAACGGGAAAGTTAGCTAGAACTATTTAAAGGAAATTTGACTTTATACGTACACGCAGCTTCTTCTTGTTTTTGTTTTTAGGGCTCCTGGGCATACTGCGCGCGAAAAGTAGAATGATGGAGGTCATTTCCGCGCGAGATATTTGAGCTGGTGGGCATGGAGGCTAGTTGACTTTATACCGGTATAAACTAGACAAATTTAAATAGACGACGACTTTTTACACCTGTTGCGGTGAACCCGTGGTTTTCGGTAAGGTTAAGTACCAGCTTTTGGTAAACAAATCTGGTTCCTAATCTTAGTTAGAAACAGATGCCAATTGGTTACAACTTGGTATTACTATAAGTATACTGAGCTTAAGAGATGTTATTGAGTGGCAACCAAGGCCAACGAAGGAAAAGAGAACCCAACCGGATGAAGAGCAGGGGATGGCACTCACTTTTGAATTTGCCGCCCCGTCTCACGGTTATGCATACATTCAACTTCGGACAAGACAACAGTAATGGTCCTCCTCGCGTTTAACATGGTTCATCGTACAGCGTAAAAAATCGTTTTTAGCTGTAATCATCGCGGAAGCTGCAACTTGAAGCTTCCGTACGGAGTATCACCACCGGATCGCCATATCTCTACCCACGGACGCCAGTCCCGACGCCCTGTACCACTAGGCTCCATCAGAAAAACTTAAATGCACAAGAATACGAAAGCACGCTGTGTTTATTATAGTTTGTTCGGTTTCTTGGGAGTGGATTCATGCTCTTGAATTGGTGCGAATCTCCTCTGAGTAGAGGTGAAATAACTTCCAATGGTGGTAATTGCCTTTTACGTAAGTGAATCTTTCTTTTTAGTGACTGTCTCTGAAACAATTAGTGCTGAGTTCCTTTCTACCGTGTCCGCGCTCCAATTTACAAGTAATCAAGTCGGTCCTCTCTACAGGAAATTTATTCTGCAAATCATACTGGTTATAAATGTGCATGTTCTTATTCTATATATCTATATCTATATAGTTTCCGAGTTTTGTTTGTTTTCGCAAAATCGCACCTCCAATCGCACCACCTCAACTTAGCTCTGAAATAAATTTAAGAGAATAACCCACTGGGATAAAGTAAAGTACATTCAACCCAGAAAAACACGATAAATATAAAACCACTTAGATTACTTGCAGTCGCATGTTGCACGAAGATGGACAGGGGCAACATTCACATGGGCGATTCAAAAACAGTGGAGATAATGATTATTTATAGCTAATGGTGTATCGCAGACTACTTATTTAGTACATCGATGTAAAAGTTTTTATGGCAATGACACCATTTGAATTTCGGAGAGCAATGTTTTTTTAAAATATGTCAGGATATAAGATTTGCGAAGACATTTAGATGAATAGCAGGCGGTATATCGACGCGAAGAAGGTGTAATTATAAAGGCATATATGAAATGTGCGCGGAAAATGGCAGACTCTGAAAAAAATTCAGAAAATTGCCTTCGATAAGGTCTTGGAATCCTGTTGTTAAAATGATCACAGAGATATAATAGAGAATTTTCGCTGGATTTGCTGTTCCCATTCCCAGACAGCATTTGAGGTGAAGTTATGGGAACTCGACAGCGTTTTCGCTTTTCCCATTCTCCATAAACAAACTTATCAAATTGCATTTTATGATTTAGCGGAGGCTTTAGCTGAGCGCTTCCTGCCCACTCACAAGCACTCAAGATGATAGCATCCTGTTGTGCGCGCTTCTCGATGAAGTCGGGTGCAGCGATGCCATGATCGCTATAGCTCTATACGCCACCCGTGTCCTCCGTACCCAACATCCACTTTTGTCTCGCTGGTGACAGCCGATGTTTGATGCTGACGCAGCGGGCATTCTGGCAAATGGCCTTGCTTTTCGCCGGGAGGGTTGTCACTAAAAATCGCACTGCGTCCAAAACCGAGACTCTGTATGATGCAGTTCCGTTTGTGCCCCAAGCGCCTTGCGGACAGCGCAAGACGTTTGGCAGGTCGGAAGGTGCACTCTGTCGTGATTCTTCATACTTGTAAGTGCTGCTATGATATGAATTGCTGATAACTAAAACTCTGGTTAGCCTCTGCAGTTGATTTTTTTTTGACAGATATGAAGATACAATATATTCACGAAGAAGTGCTGGAATACGTCGCTGTTGTCGAAAGGCGCACACATGCCCGTGTTTTCGGCTTCGACAAAGAATAATATGCTGACTCCACGCCACGCACCGAGAATCTCCAGTGTCGGGACACGCGCATTCACTGCCTCACCAGCCAACGCCAGAGCTAGCACGCACTCTGGGGACCTGTCGAAGGATGTCGCCATGACGTTACTTTACTGAGAGCAGTAAACTGCTGCAATATTTCGAGAAGCATCACGACCTATAGTGTATATGGTGATCTGCATACGGTTTATCCCGTCATATGCAACGGGAATTCGTGGTGCTAGAACATCGCGGCAGTATTGGCATGACATTCTTGTTCGCGAAAGTGTTGAGTGGTCGTCTGGACGGAAACACTGTGCGTTCATCGACTTCAAGAAGTTAAAAAAAAAGACTCAGTCCGGTTGGAGAACGTATGATTGCGTGCTGATGACGAGCCATCACTGCTGCTATTACAGAGGCAATCAGCTAGTTCGTCACCGCCAACACTTTTAGGTGTGTGTCATAATTGATGGTTTGTAATGCACCTAATAAACGTTTTCCTTCTTACGCGTTGTTCATCACTGCACATACGCTTCGTGAAGAGCCGACGGTGCGGATCTCGCCTGCCTCGCCCAGCCACAGCATGGCACGGCTCTCCTCCTCCTTTCAGAGCTGATGCGCTCCTTCACCAGGTTGAACCACCGCATGTGCTTTAGGTGACGCGTCTGCCGAGCCACCTTGTTGGTGCAACGAGCAACGCTTAGTGCAATCTTCACTGCGCTTATTCTGCTCATCCTTCTTCTCTTCTTTTTGCACCTGCTTGGCGTCGTCGATGAGCTCGATAAGCTCGTCAAGGAGCTCGTCGCGCTCTGTAACTCCTCGGCCACACCTGACAGCAGCGCTGCTTTTTCAATTGTTCACGGTGGGCGAGCAGCGTTGCTTTTCAATTGTTCACGGTGGGCGAGGACCGTGAACAATTGAAAAAGCAGCGCTGCTGTCAGGTGTGGCCGAGGAGGTTACAGAGCGCGACGAGCTCCTTGACGAGCTTATCGAGCTCATCGACGACGCCAAGCAGGTGCAAGAAAAGAAGAAGAAGAAGGATGAGCAGAATAAGCGCGAGTGTGACGAGGACGCTTCGCTTGTTGCTCGTTGCATTTCTATGGAACAACTCGAGCAGACATCGGCGGAGGACGGAGCGTCACCCCCTAAAAAGCACATGCGGTTGGTTCAGCTGACCAACAGCATGTTGGAGATGAAGGAGCGCGACATCGAAGCTCGCAGAGAAGAAAGAGAGGAGGAGAGCCGTGACCGTGCGCGTGAACGGGCTGAGGACAGGGCGGATCGAGCACGTCTTCGTGCAGAAGACAACGAACGGCTGCTAAAGTTGCTGGACGTATTCACGAAGCGTATGGTAGAAGTGATGAACAACGCGTAGAAAGGAAAGGAAAACGTTTATTAGGTGCATTACAATTGCATCAATTATGACACACCTAAATAAACTTGAAGTGTTGGCGGTGACAACTCGAAGAACTTACTAATTTGATTGCCTCTGTAATAGCAGCAGTGATATTTCGTCATCAGCATTGCAATCATGACGTTCTTTCCAACCGGACTGAGTCTTATTTTGTTTAACTTCTTGAAGTCGATGAACGCCCACAGTGTTTTCAAACGTCCAAACGACCACTCAACACTTTCGCGAACAGAGCTCATGTCACTGTCAAATGCCCGCTCGCCGCGATGTTCTAGCACCACGAATTCCCGACACATATGACGGATAAACCGTATGCAGGATCACCATATACACTATAGGTCGTGATGCTTCTCGAAATATTGCAGCAGTTTACTTTTCTCAGTAAAGTAACGTCATGGCGACATCCTTCGACAGGTCCCCAGAAGTGCAGTGCTAGCCCGTCTGGCGTTGTTATACACTGGTAATTGAGGCAGTGAATACGCTTGTGTCCCGAATATACTTGACGTTGGAGATTCTCGGTGCGCACAGGGCGTGGCGTCGGACGACATATTGCGTTCTTTGTCCCATCGATGAAGCCGAAAACATTGGGCATGTGTGCGCCTTTTCGACTAACAGCGACAGCATATTCTGCAACGCGACTCCGAAGCACTTCTTCGTGAAAATATATTGTATCTTCATATCTGTCAAAAAGAAAATCAACTGCTAGAGGGCTAACCAGAGTTTTAGTTATCAGCAATTCATATCATAGCAGCACTTACAAGTATGAAGAATCACACGACAGAGTGCACCTTCCGACCTGCCAAACGTCTTGCGCATGTCCGCAAGGCGCTTGGGGTAGCACAAACGGAACTGCATCATACAGAGAGTCTCGGTTTTGTGGACGCAGTCGCGATTTTTAGTGACAACCCTCTCCGGTAGCTCAAAAGCAAGGCCATTTGCGGAATGCCCGCTGCGTCGAAGCGAAAATCAAACTCGGCATCGGCATCAGTCATACCAGCGAGACAAAAGTGGATGTTGGGTACGAGGACGTTCGACGGGTGGCGTATAGAGTGTAGCTATAGCGACGATCATGGCATCGCTGCACCCGGCTTCATCGAGAAGCGCGCACAAAGGATGCTATCATCTTGAGTGCTTGAGAAGTGAGTGGGCGGAAGCGCTCAGCTAAAGCCTCCGCTAAATCATAAAATGCAATTTGATAAGTTTGTTTATGGGAATGGGTAAAAGCGAAAACGTTGTCAAGTTCCCATAACTTCACCTCAAATGCTGTCTGGGAATGAGAACAGCAAAGCCAGCGAAAACTCTCTAATGCTAACATTCCCCCTTAGCAGATTGCCCCAAGCATATCCCTCGTAGTACATTCTGCTACTCGTGCAGATCATCTTCCTTGCAAGATAGGTCCCTGAAAGCATGATGACCCCGCAATCTTGCTATTAATACTACTGTAGTACTATGGTATTTACTGCCGCACAGAGGTACCGGTAACAACAATACCAGCACACCGTTCACAGTCGCATGCAATTCAACACAACGATTCCCAGCAGAGCCCTGTAGAGGTTGCAGGTCTCAATTCAAGGTTGTCAATGAAAATATAAGGTCTCTATTCACATGTAGGCAATGCACTCGAAAACACGCTGACTGGTTTCCGCGTACACCTCACACTTACTTCTCGCGGCGCGAATCGTACTCGGCCTGGATCTCCTCGGCCGACTTGCCCGACGTCTCCGGCACCAGTCTCAAAGCAAGGAAATAGAAGATCGCCAGCAGCACCACGAACGGAACGTACGCGTAGTCGTTCAGAGCATCCGAGATGTACGGGTACGACACGCCCACAATGAGGTTGCACAGCCAGTTGATACCGATGCAAAACGACGACGCGCTGGCACGGATCGAGTCCGGGAAAATATCGGCCGTCATCACCCACACGAGCGGGCCCAGCGTCACACCGAACACGATCACGTACAGCGCCGTGAACACGATCGACAGAGCAGACACGTCCACGATGAACGCCACCGTCATTCCGATGGACATGACCACCATACCAGCCAGACCCCACAGGATCATGTTACGAGCGCCGAAGCGGTTGGCCAGTACACCTGTGAAGAAGGCGGGCCAGATATTGATGAAATCGATGACGAGGGTGCCCACGCGCGAGTCCGAGATACCGGCGTCCGAGAAGATGCTGCCCGAGTAGTAGAACACTGCATTGATACCCGAGAGCTGCTGCGCGCAGGACAAGAGGATGCCGCCTAGGAGCTGCAGACGGTAACGCGGGTTGAACATCGACTCCTTCATGGGAGCAGCCAGACCCTCCTCTGCGTTCTCTGGCTTCTTGCTCACCTGCAGCCACGACAGAGCAGTCTGCACGTGCTGTTCCCCGTACAGGCGAGCGATGACCTGCTTGGCTTCCTCCGTGCGACCTTGGGTCAACAGCCAGGCCGGGCTCTCCACGCACATCGTAGGCGCCAGCAGTAGGTAGACTACTCCCAGGATGACTGGGAACGCAGCCAGGTAGCGCCAGCCAGAGCTCGTGTTCGCGAAGAAGAAGGCGATGGCCGGGAACAAAATACCGATGGTCGTGAAAATCTGCAGACCCAGACCGAGCGTGTTGCGCATGTGCGGCGGCGACAACTCGTTCACGTAGCTACCGATCGTGGCCGTTGCAGTACCCGAGGCAAGGCCAGCGATCAGGCGGCCAGCGGAGAACAGCCAAATGTTAGACACCACTGTCTGCACGACACCGCCCACGATGATGAAGATGCAGTTGCCCATGAGGGTCTTCTTGCGCCCGTACTTGTCGCTGAAGTGGCCGCAGCACAGCGAGCCGACCATGGCACCGAAGATCCACGCGTTCACAGCGAACGTCCACTCGAGCTTCGAGTGGCCCGGGAACATGAGGCACGTGTCGTCGGCCACGGGGCGAGCATTGCACTCGTCCGTGTCGTTGTACTGCGACAGGTTCATCTGCGAGGTGGACCAACCGCTCTGGAATGGCTGCAGCCACGACAGCAGAGCGCTGGTGTACAGGATGGCGTTCGGTTTGATGAGGCGTGCAGCGGCCTTGTTAGCCTCGTCAAAGGTGCTACCAGCGACAGCAGCGCCAGGAGAATTGGCGACCTCGTAGTTTGCACTGTCTGCCATCGTTTCTTGAAACTTGGAAGACGGTCTCTAGTGAAAGAGGTTGCAGGTTCCTGGTGGTGGTGTTCTTGTTGTTGTTGCAGTGGAAGGCAAAATGGACAATGAGCTCCACTGAAGGATAGCAAGCTTCAGTGCGGAACCTACAGCGCCTATCTTGTTGAGCCCTTGGTCACCGCACCACCACCAACTTGGTGGTGGTGCGGCGAAATCCCGAGATATGCGCTTCGACTTGAACCTCGAGATCATCTGATTCTGATGGGACTGCGTGTTGAGCCTTGGTCGCTCGGGGATACCCACAACCTCACCGATGAATTCAAGCGTAGTCGGTTTTACACAGTCCATATGGCTGTTTGCCTCTGCCATTTGGTGAATCAAGAAGCACTTACAATTGTTCCTGCAGCTTCACTTGCAAACTTCAGGAGGCATCCAGGGTTGATCGTTGCTAGCATTCGGCCAAGCCATGCGGTCAACAGACGATTTGTTGCGTCATGCATACAGTATTAAATACACGTACTTTCGTGACGAGACGCCCTGGTGGTTTGGTGAGCGAGGCGTGAAAAGTTTTCACTGAAAACCAGTCGAAGCCGACGCCGGAAAATTTTGCAAAAGATAGCCAGAACTCCCCAAGAGCAACATGCCGCTCGAGACTTCGTCATCCATGGCCACTGAAACCATCATGTCGATTTTATCAGTGGTCTGGAACTCGGCTGTTTGTGTTTCGAGTTATATGTAGTAGCGCGGATTGGTCCAGTTCCAGAAAAATAGGCAAACGGATTAAAAATCACGACTTCTCATGATTTTTGAAAATCAACCCCAACTTGTCCAGTTACCGGTATTAATACATGTCTTTCGTGAACCACTTGTATTAATATATTATTTAAATACTTTTAAAAAGTATACTTTTATGTACTTTTAAAAATATATACTTTTAAGTACTAGTACTTTTAAAAGTAAGTCGATTTGCTCGCAGACGGAAATCAGACATGGGGAACACGGCGACCAAGGCGCGCGAGGCCCACGCGCAGGCCAAGAGCAAGCCCAAGAATAACCGCAACGTGCAGCAGCAGAAGCTGCGGACGGCCAAGGCCACAGGCGTGCTGGCGCTGCCCAACAGCAAGCTAAAAACACTGCCGGAAGAGCTACTGGAACTGTCGACGCTGCGCACTCTGGACCTCACAGGCAACCGGCTGAACGAGTTACCGCCACAACTGAACCAACTGAAGGCGCTGAAGACGCTCAAGGTGTCCTCCAATGCCCTCGTAACGCTGCCGGACCTGTCGGCGCTCGAGGCGCTCACCACGGTACGCGATACATTGAAGATTGTCTATATGCGTAAATGGGATGTAATTATTGTTTAAAATAGAACTGTCCAAATTGACATAAAGTGTATGTATTGTGATACTTGTAGCTGGTGCTGGACGGCAACTTACTGGAAGACATTCCCAACGCCATGCCGCCCAATTTGACCAAGTTGTCACTCAAGGGAAATCAACTGCGTGTTGTCCCCGCATTGTGCTGGAACTGTCGCAGTTGCAGGAATTGGACCTGGCAGACAATGCACTGGAGACTTTACCGTCCAATTTGGGCGAGCAGCAGGAGCTGCAGGACTTGAATCTGGATGGGAACAAGCTAACGGAGCTTCCAGCTGCACTGGCGAGATGTGCCAAGCTCAAGGTGCTGTCGGCGCGGCGGAACACACTGGTGGGACGCTCGGCTGGTGCCAAGGCGCAGCCTATTGCGGCGGAGCTTCTGGGAGAAGGCTCCGCTGTCCAGGTGATGAACTTGGAAGGGAACCCGATGACCAAGGAGGACCTGCAGGGAATGGACGGCTTCGACGCGTTCCTCATTCGACGCACGAAGCTGAAAAACAAGGAGATCCACGGCGGGTTAAACTCGGATTTGAGCCTCTGCGGACTTGAGTAGATGGCCGGTATGGTGGCGGTGCAAATATCGTGGATTGTGTTTGTTTTACTTGTGGTTGTGGCGATTTCTATAATACTTAGCGTGTTACTCTTGACTTTGTAGTGACGATTCGGGATGTTGTGAGGCTGGTGCATAGCTATAGTTGTTGATTCGGATGGAAACGTGGCGTGCAAGAGCAGCTTTGCTTGGCGACTTGGTGGGAGAAGACGCGAAAGGTTCACTGCCGTGTCCTCTTTTTGGTGTATTAGCTTCAGCTGATACAATGGAAATCGCAGCCTCCAAGTCCACTTCTGCGGTACTCCACTCTTGCTCCAAGGCTGCTGTGATTGAGTTGTTTTCGTCATTCTCCTCCTTCAAGCCACGATTTCGCTGTCCAGATAATCCATGTACAATCTCTGCGAGATTCTGCGATACAAGACTAACAAGCACTGAGTCGATGCCAGTAGCGGATTGGAAGCAGATATTACCGACACTGTTGTCTGTGTGGATCGCTACGTCATTCAAATAAGCACCACCGTCATTGTATTCGGCGATACGCGCTTCCTTTTCGTGATTTAGCTGCTGGTCACGCCGATGGAGCTTCGCATAAACGATTGCCAGGTTTCGGTGAGCTCGTGCGCGCCCAAGCGGCAATTCAGTGCTTTAGACGAGCACAGCTGGAGGTCTCGATGGTGGCAGCTCAATGCATGACCAAAATTTAGCTGTGCAAGCGCCAAGTTACCCAAATTGGCGTAAACGCGTGCCTCCAGCTCGCGATCCTTCTCCTCAAGAGCAAGGTTAAGTGCCTCTTGCTGATGTGTCAAGGCTGGTCCATACGTATGAGCATCCAAGAGCAGCAAACCCAGTGTCTTCACAGCCCGAGCCTGAAGTCGAGGGTCTTGAGCTCGCTGGGCCAACTCAAGCGCACGTCGCTGAGCTGCGAAAGCAAGCTTGATGCAGGTCATAGCAGCTTTGCTGGTTGACGAAGTTGAGGCAACTACAAGCTCGCGAAGGGCTACTCCTTGGTGGTGGTGAAGCAAGGATGTCAACGCTAAGCCTTCTGGCGAATTGGTTTTGACACAGACAGCATCGTGATGGGAAGGTTCTAGTAATTTCAACGCTGCCGTGAAGTGCTGGATAGCAGCTACCAGGGCGGGTGGGCTCCCGTAGAGCAAGAACGATGCTAGCGCAACATGCCTCGCCAACACGCGGAGTTTTGCTGCGGTGGCAGTACTTGCGGCTCGCGTTGCAGCCTCCAACTCAGTCAAGAAGAAATTGGTATCGTCGTCATCGTCGGTGCCGTCATCGACTCCTTCCCCAGGTAGCACGGCTTCGACTATATGCACGACTGCGGACTGTACTGCCTGACGACTAAGAGTTCGTCGACTGAAATCAGCCGCAGTGTGCAGAGTTCCCGTAGAGCGACTGCTAATCAAATGTGTTGCTTCACGTGCGGAGACAGAGGTGTCATCCAGGGATTGGTGTCCGCCCAGTATCGTGGGTGCAGTGGATATCCTTGCCAGAGTCCGTGCAGATCCCTGGCGGTGTAATTCTCTTCTCGCGTATCGTGTTCGAGGCTGGGCATTCATCACAAGGTCCTGAAGGGATTCTCCATCCACCGAGCTGGTTAATCTCGCTGCCGTGGCCTCCAACAGGAACGCGCGCTACCAGATAAAGCTGTTGGGAACAGCAATGGTCGAAGGCGAGGAGATACACCCACACTGTTTGCGGAGGTGTCCGATGCTAACGATCCCAAGCTCAACTCTCCGCGAAGAGCGACCTGGCGAGACGGGGGACGTAATGAGGGATCTATCATCCCCGGATCTGTGAAATGCGTCGATGTAGCTCCTTCTTGCTGGTTGGAGCTATGATTGACTGCGATCGGTGGGATTGATGTCACTTCCATTTGTCGACCATCTCCACTGTGCCGGTGACCAACTCGTTGTTTGAGCTGCAAGGGTCGATTTCGTGACGGAGGTGTGTGGAAGTCTCGTATCCGTCTCGCCTAGCGCTGCCATCCGAACTATCTCGACGTTTTCGAAGGACTGCCATTGTGCTGCTCTCCTGGACATGATGCTTGTGCTGCTCCGCATGGAAATTCGGGTACATGGTCTTCACATCTACTCGCGGTGGTCTTTTCTCGCTGGTGGCCATGGTGAATGAAGGATACCTCGCCAAGGTCGCCGTCTTCAAAATCTCGATGCTAAGGTTGCAATCGCTGTGAGCTCAAGGAGGAAGACCAACATCACTCCATATATAGAGGAGACTGGCGGCAAATTTAATTGCAAATGGCTAGTACTCATGACACACACGCATTCAGACAAGGCCGTGCGCTAGCGCCCGGATGAGCTCTGAAATTCACATGTCAAGTGAAATGGTAAGTGCATTGCTTTAATTAAACGAGTACCGGTATCTTCATTTTTCAAGGCTTTTCAGCGTTTTCTTGGCGTTTGCGGAGGCTAAAGTCTCGCAGAAATAGTGCTTACAGCCTTGTCAAATCTGATGCCTTCACTCGCGCTAGTAAGCTCCTGGGTGTGTAGCTTCCTAGCTACTTCGAAGTTAATATTGTAAATATTAGAGAAGAGTGAAGTTGTGGTGGTCTAGCGCAGGTTAGACGAATGGTGAAGTATACTTTGGTTTCATTGTGAAAGGTTGACAGAGGTAGTATAATATTAGTTGAGTAGCTTCCTAGAAGGCGCCTACCGGTACTTCTGGCGGTCCACCTAACTCCGAGCTTGCCACCGTTGGTGGTGGATGTTCTCCACAGAGTCCCAGTTGAAGACGTTTTGGCCAGATGCTAGAAGGTGGACTGGCGTTCTTTAAAAGGAGCTGGTCATGTCTGCACGTGTGATTCCTCGAAGACGATCTAGCCGGCTTGGCTGTCGGCGTAGCGATGCAGCCCTGCGGGTGGAGTGCCTATTGTTATAATTGAACGCAATTTTCAAAGATGTTGCGTGAACGTTGAACTAGCACGCCACAGGCAACACGCGGCTTTCTGACTAGTTCTCGCTATATATTAGTGATTGGAGTGAGTTTGGCTCATGTCAATGTCGGGATCTCTAAGGTTAGCAAGTTGAAGTTGCATTATGAGAGGAATCAGACCAAAAGCAGAAATTGACATGTAACTTTGTCAGTTCTTGAGGGTTTATTAGATTTGGAGATGAGCTGTTGAGCTGTTACTGTTTTTGATTTTTCTGAGTTTTGGCAAGTATGCTTTTTGAGCGGAAAATCAGATCACTGATGTTCTCTGAAATTTATTTCAGAGTAATTCCAAAGTATTGGAACGCATTCTGAACGGAATGGTCCGAAACGGGTTCCGGACGCGTTCCCATCCAACACTACAGGTACCGATACTCCATTCCAAGGACAGGTTGACCAACCGACAATGACAAAAAGCAGCAGCAATCAATTTCTCGCTGTTTCTAAATTATTTTAAGCTCAAGAGTCGATTGCACTACATCTGCAAGCGCGCGAGGAGCCGCACGTGGCAGCCCGCGCCCCACGTCACCCAAGTGGACGCACGCAGCCTAAACCCAACAGGACGCAACGCTTACTTGGACATCATCATCTTGACGAACTCCTCGTAGTTGATCTGACCGTCGCCGTCGATGTCGGCCTCGCGGATCATCTCGTCCACCTCCTCATCCGTAAGCTTCTCGCCCAGGTTCGTCATGATGTGGCGCAGCTCGGCGGCCGAGATGAATCCGTTGCCGTCCTTGTCGAAGACCTTGAAGGCCTCAGGATCTCCTCCTCCGAGTCCGTGTCCTTCATCTTGCGAGCCATCATGGTCAGGAACTCGGGGAAGTCGATCGTGCCGTTGCCGTCCGCGTCCACCTCGTTGATCATGTCCTGCAGCTCGGCCTCCGTGGGGTTCTGGCCCAGCGAGCGCATGACCGTGCCCAGCTCCTTGGTCGTGATGGTTCCATCACCGTCCTTGTCGAACAGGGAGAATGCCTCCTTGAACTCGGCAATCTGCTCTTCGGTCAGCTGGTCAGCCATGGTGATGCTTGGGCTTTACTTGAGGGGTCGAAGTAAATCCGTGAATGACGAGGTTAGACCTTGGTACTGCGGACTGATTTTAACTGTACCCACCAAGTGTACGACCACTATATTTCGTACGACTAAAGTTGTACCGTACGATGGAGTTTGTACGATGAAATTAGACTTGACTGTTGTATTAGGATGAGTCTTGTAGCGGTAGCCTTTCGCACTTTTCAGTACCCTCCGCCTGCAGCTACCGACCAGGGAGCCTGTCTCGACTCCTGATTGGTGGTAATTTTGGCCAATTCGATCAGGATCGCAGCTCGGTGCGAATTGTTGAATGGCTACATGTACCGTGAGTATCGTATTAAGTGCGAATAGTGAGCTTTCTTGTTGGCAGAAAACATCGGCCTCTGAGTATGGACTTCCTGGACGGAGCCCGCCCCGCTCCGTGGCTCGTCGTGTACCTCGTGGCGGGGCTGGGCGTGCTGCTCAATCTGCTGGGCGAGTCCTTGTCCAATGCTACTGCTGTGTGCGAGTTGTACCCGCACTTTTCCTTCCCGAGACGCTCCTGGAGGAACTCACGATGCACCACACACGACTGCCAATGGTGCGCGTGCACGTGCCGACTCTGCACCTGCTGGGCGCCTACCTGGTCGTTTACGCTGCCAAGTACTGCGGACTGTTGGATCGAGGCTGGCCGCTGCTTCTGGACGTGCTCTCGGGTCGCTGGCTGTACCGTCAACTGGTGGAAGGTCTTCCCAGCTAGTACGTGGCCAATTGCGCTGCAGTGTGGTGCAGTTTTAGTGCAATGCTGACCTTTTTGCTGTTGTTTTACATGTTAGTCTGCCATTTACGTTCACAGAGCCAGATGTGCCCGAGTTGCTGTCGGAAGATGAAGGTCGAGAGATGGAGGAGGACGAGGACTTTGACGACGTTCCGCCCGTAGACCACGAAGCGTGCAATGAGGCGCTGGCGAAGCTTGTGCAGGTCAAGATGCAGCATGCAAACAGGACGATCCACGGCCGGACGACTGGCTCGTGTTTGACCCTGTACAGGAGAAGCTCGTGCTGCAGAAGCACGTGAACGGCAGCCTTTCGAACGGACACGTGAATGGCCAGGCAGCAGGGGGCAAAGTATCACTCCCGCGTGAACAGGAACCTATAGGAAACAACCAGCAGCAGCCGCCTGCAGTTGCAGATGCAGATGCAGAACACTCCGCAAAGCGGGTGGACGTTGAGACAGAAGTGGTGATGAACCAGCCACAGGACGTTGCGACGGAGGTGAGGAAACGAGTATAGACACGAGTGGAACGACATACAACCCAAGCACAAGTAAGTAAATAAGCAGCTCTCTCGCCTGCCTGCTATCGCTTGCTATTTGTTTCTACATGTAGTTTGTTCAGCTACTGGGAATCGTACACCGTTTCCTCTTCTAGCGGCGTCGGCACCTTCGCGATCTGACGCCAAAGCCGAGCAGATCCACCAAACGCGAAGTTCATGATGCGCTTGAGCGCCTTCGGAGGAAGCTTACCACGCTTGTCGCCGCTATCGAGCTGGCAGCAGAGCTGAATCGCACGAAGTACAGCACTGGGCGGCATGTGGCCACCACTCGCGACTGTCCAGCTTCGAAGCGTTGGAATGAGGCACTGCAAACTTGCCAGCGACAGAGACAGCAGTTGGCTCTTCTTAGACCACGTGACTCGCCCGCGCGACGAGATGAAGACGAAGTACTCGGCATCCCACAGCGTCATGCTCGAGCCTTGGGCCATGCAGGCCAGTCGCAAGTGCTCCAGACAACCATCGAACCCCTGGTTGCCTGGTGCTGGGAAGAGCTTGCTACAGACTTTAGAATTCAGGACTTCCTGCGGGTAAAATGCACGCAGAGTGTGCATCACAACTTCATTGTGGCCGCAAACCTTGCCGAATGCACCACCCCACTTTGCTGCGTCGACGGGCTCCTTGTTTGGCGCCCACTTGCTCAAGAAGCTAGAGTCGTTTGCTTTGTCTTGCGCTACGCAGAGCTTCTTGCGGAGCGCGACCGAGGTTGCATCCTTCGACGAACCGTGACGCACACCACCTTCCCATTTACCACCGTGCGCTTTACCGTCCGCAAAGTCCATCCATCTCGTTTGAGCTGAAGTGCGCTCGTCTGTCATAGCCGTTCCAACAGCAGCATTCACTGTGACAAGACCCAGCACTTCCAGTTTCTCGCGGCGATGCTGACTATCAGTTTCGTGTTCGCCACCAGCTGGCGCGTTGCTGCCCTTCGCCTTGATACCCGGCAGTTTACGAGTAAGCACCACGTAAAGCTTCTCCGTCAACGCCTGCAGTCTCTGCTCATCCGGAGTCATCGCACGCTTGCGCTTCTTCTTTTGTTGTCCGTTGTCGTCTTCGTCGTCGTCCAGATCGGCTCCCTTCGCGAGTTTCCGGGCCCACTTGTCATCATCATCAGCTCCAGCCTTGCCAACACGCTGCGCAATGTCCACAATCTGTCTCGCCAGCTTCAGTCGCGCTTGTAGCTGCTGCAAACAAGGCGTCGTCATCTCCGGTCGGAACGCACTCGAGTTCACCATCTCTCCAGTCCCTGCAGTCACCTGGTTCACGTGCGCAAACTTGGCCGTCGCAACGTCAGCAGCCGCAGCGCTCACCTCTCCAACCAGCGCCACGTCCGCCTTGGACGTCGCAGTACTGGCCAGCAAATGGTCAGTCGTTACCAGCACCATGGCATGCAACGGGAGGCCGTCGCCGTCGAGCTCTTGAGTCTCTGCACCGTCTCGTTCCGCTGTCCCGCCGTCATCTTGCGATGCAGCGCCACCGCCTGCAGCCCGAGGTGCTTCAGCATCGCAGCCAATTGAGCGGGAGACGTTTCGTCCTGACTGGGCAGCGCCACCACAATGGGCCGCGGCGTGTTACGCGACAGCAGCACCCAGTAGAGCCCTGTCAGCACGTCCAGCTGCTTCTTCACCTTCAGCACGAAGCAGGAGGCGCCTCCGCCTTCCTCCAGCGTCAATTTGGCTGCACTGGACACTTCCACATTGGAGACGATGCTCTTGCCTTCCTGCTGCTTCTTGCTCTTCTTCCTGACGCCTCCAACGCCATCCTTGTCTGCCTTGCGCTTCTTTTGCTGGCTCGGCTGCTTCTTCTTGCCTCGCGACTGCGGCTTCGAGCGCCCACGCGTGGCCGAGTGCAGCATCGAAGGGTTCACGACCACCAGCGAGTCCACCGTCGGCCGCTTGGCCTGCGCAGCGCCGCCGCCACGTCCATGATGCTTACCCATGCTTATCGGAGCTCTTCGCTGCCAGACAAGTAACGGTCATAACATCTTGCGCTCAGTATGCTTCACAGGCGTCAACATGTTGATGCACAGCTTTTCTTGTGGTGGTCCACCACTTTTTCGTGTAACGGTACATCACGGGCCAGTACGTCAGTCTCTGGTCGTCGTCATTCGTCGAAACGTCACAAAGTAACGGTACTGAAGCCATGTCAACGCCCCAGTGGAGCCCTTCATCATGGCGCCAATTCCCAGCCAAGCAGCAGGCCCCGTACCCGGATGTGAAGGCTCTACAGCAGACGCATGACAAGTGTACTGAATTTATTGTTAAAATGTGGCAATGTGAGAGACTAACCTGACTCTCTGCCCTTGTTGCTACAGTGAAGACGCTGCCTGGCCTCGTGTCCGTGCGTGAGATCGAGCAACTCAAGACGCAGTTGGCGGACGTCGCGAACGGCAAACGCTTCTTGCTGCAGGGCGGCGACTGCGCCGAGCGGTTCCAGGACTGCCAGCCGGAGTTGATCGAGAAGAAGCTGAAGATCATGGTCCAGATGAGTCTCGTGCTTGTGTGGGGCGCGCGCATGCCTACGGTGCGCGTGGCTCGTATGGCTGGTCAGTTCGCCAAGCCGCGCTCTAGTAACACGGAGATGCTGGACGGAGAGGAGGTGACCAGTTTCCGGGAGAGAACATAAATGGCTATGAGAAGGACCAGCGCACACCCGACCCAAACCGGCTGCTGGAGGGGTACTTCCATAGTGCAGCCACCCTGAACTACGGACGCGTGCTCGTGAGCTCGGGCTTTGCCGACATTCACGACGCCGGCAAGTGGGACTTGGACTTTGTACAGACGTCTTCGCGTCGCGAGGAGTACCAGCACATGGTGAACGAGATCACGGACAGTCTGCACTTTGTGCACATGTGCGGCGTTGGCGCGGACTCGCCGCATCTGAAGACGGTGGACCTGTTTGTGTCGCACGAAGGACTGGAGCTGGGGTACGAGGAGACCATGACGCGCAAGGTGGACGGCAAGTACTACAACGTGGGCACGGACTTCCTGTGGATCGGCGACCGCACTCGTCAGCTGGACCACGCCCATATTGAGTACTTCCGTGGCATTGAGAACCCCATCGGCATCAAGGTAGGCCCCAGTATGGCCGTGGAGGAACTCGTGCCGTTGATCCGCAAGCTGTGGAAGGATCCGGAGACCAACCCGGGCAAGATCACGCTCATCACGCGCTACGGAAGTGGCAAAGTGGCGAACTTGCTGCCCAAGCACATAGCTGCGGTCAAGGCTGCAGGATTGAAGGTCATCTGGTCGTGCGACCCGTGCCACGGCAACACGATTGTGGCGGAGAACGGCTACAAGACGCGTCCATTTGACCGCATCTTCGGCGAGCT
This sequence comes from Phytophthora hibernalis, assembly GCA_012656075.1. Taxonomy (NCBI): domain Eukaryota; phylum Oomycota; class Peronosporomycetes; order Peronosporales; family Peronosporaceae; genus Phytophthora; species Phytophthora hibernalis. The sequence goes on along the minus strand of JAAKBF010000159.1, from coordinate 803,491 downwards.
GGAGCAGACGCTGGAGATCCACCGCGGAGCTGGCACGTCACTAGGCGGAGTGCACTTTGAGCTCACTGGCGAGAACGTCACCGAGTGCATTGGCGGGCCGCAGGGCATCGACGAGGAGACCTGCCGCTGCGATACACGAGCTACTGCGACCCGCGACTGAACTACTCGCAGAGCATGGAGGTGGCTTTCCTACTGGCCAAGAATCTGTCGGTGCACCACGACCTGGCGCCGCTCAACGACAAGTCCAAGATGCGCAAGCGCTCCATGGAGATCAGTGACCCGTCCAAACGCATCCGCGCTGGAAAGTAAACCAAGACGTGCAAGGAATAGAGGACACTGAATGTGTCAAGTTTGATGTGCTTTGCTTGTTTCGGTTTTGCTGGTAGCCTCAAGAAGAAAAGCCGTCGTTGAAGATGTACCAAGAACCCAGTGCGTCCTGCCCGTCCTCAATTGATATCCTCGAGAACACCAAACTCGTTCGAATTCACTCTGGGATTTCCTTCCTTCTACTCAAGGCTCAATCTCAATTCATCACTCAAGAATCGTCAAAGCGTCCAGGCCATGTGGCTGTTCGAACCCATCAGTTCTCCCTCTTCTGCTGTACAGCCTACCGAAGACACGTCGGACTTGGATCGAGACTTCAACCGCTATGAAGTGATACACCTAACTCGCTCATTGATCACCCTCGCGAGCAACAATGCAGAACGCGGCATTATTCTAACACGAGGGCGTTGTTCATTCTGGAAGATGGCGCGTGTCGAATATGCAGCCAGACTCGATGCAGGTGAGTGCACCAGAACTGCCCAGGAGCTTCGAGCCCAATGGGGTGAAATCCGACCAAGTGTGGCCAGGTTCTTAGTGCCGTTCATGTTGATATGGAAAGCGTCTCGGCTTCATTGTAAAGACGCAGCTACCTGCTGCCTGGATTCGTACAAGAATGCGGTCAGAACGTACCGCAGGAGAACCAGAGGCGCTCTCAGTACGGTATTGTGGCAATGCGCATGAGAAATGGTGGAGTATCTTGAAGCCGTTGCTAGTGGGGATTTCTAATGAGGAGGTAACTCAACAGCTTCGGATGTCATGACGAGGACCGAAGACGGATTAGCAGCCGAAGCAGCAGACGATCTCCGCTTGCAACGTCAGCAGATTCTACGCAAATGGCAAGACCAGGCAATAGCGTGAGACCGACATGGCGTCTTGGGGTTGATGGAAGTTGGTTATTCTTAGTTATGCTGACTTTCAGAACTATTGTCCTTTTAAGCCAAATCCGTATCGCGAACCTCGTCAATACCAGCAAGTTCCACTTGAGCGGGTTCCACGGCATTGCTGCCAAGCACTGACTTCGACTCGGGGTCTTCACTTCCGTGGGTTTGTCGTTTCTTCCGCAAATTGTCAAGTGTCGTGGCGGATGGAGCGTACAGATAGCACAGCATGTACACGTAGACGTTGAAAATGGTCTGGAGTGAAGTCCAAGCTCCTCCGCTCGTTGGAGTAGGCGAGAACTCGCCGCTCGCAAGACCCGCGAACGATGCGATCATCATCAGGAGACTCAGCACCACCAAGTAGAGGTATCGCATACGACGAGTACGGATCTCACGGATGCTCATGACGATGAGTACGCAGTACCACACGATGAACGCAGCACTGAGAAGTCCACAAAGCGCTTTGAGGAAAGCGAAGGTGCTGTTCTCGGCTAAGGGGTCCCATGTGATGTCATTGTTGCGATTGTACTTGATGTAGCCGTTGAAAATCACCATGATGAACCAGAAGAAAGCCACAAAGACGATTTTGGGTCCGAAAAACTTTGTGTTAGACACGCCGTTCTCCTTCCTTTGGTGGCGCAAGTTGTCTATAGCAACCAACCAGAACAGTAGCAGTAGCTGGAAGAAGGTCTCCTGAAACCAACACTGAGAATCCGAGCTGCGTTGCTACCGTACGTCGCCTCGGTGAAGTAAAAGGGATCATTGAAGAAAATCAACGCTATCGCAAGTGCCACCACGTAACCCTGCTCCACGTTCTGCTCTCGGGAAGATAATTTGTTCATGCTGTAAATGTACCAACCAGCAACGAACGCCGAGAGGAACAAGAAGAAGAACTTCATGCCGATGAGCCAATTCGTAAACGACTCCGTGCCCCACGTCTTTCGAAATTGAACGTTTGAGCCATTCAGGGCCAAACTTTCCGTCGAGTTGAACAGAGCATCGACTTGGTAGTCGTTGAAGTCAATGTCTCCGAAGCGCAGGAAGTACGCTTGGTCGCAGAAAGACTCGCCTTCCTGGCACTCGACCGTGATCGTTTTCTGAACCACGTTGGTGACGATTTGAGCGTATGTCTGATTTCCGCTAGTCACATTGAGGAAGAAACCTTTGATGTGCGGGGTCATGGTGACGTCGAACGATCGAGCAGTTTTCTTCATATTCGGAAATGATGCCTCCAGGTAGAAGTAGCGGTTGAGCTGCGTGAACCCGTTGACCCCGAACGTGTAATGCACGACGTAAATGCTTTCCTCTTTACTGGCAAACGGACGGTTGGTTCGATTCGTGCAGGAGTCGAACATGCACGTCAGTACCGACGCTTGCTCACTTGATGGTAGACTGAGAACCTGGTCGATAGCCGACACAGTTCCATTCGCATCAGTGTCTTTGACAGTACTTGTAGTGTTGGGTCCGAGGCATTCCTTGTACAGACTGATGGAGAAGTCTGAGGTGCAGCGAGTTGGGATACTAGTCCAGTCGGAGTCAGCGACCGCAGGCGAGCCGCCGAAGCCGATTAGCACAAAGAGAGCTAGAAAGGTGACCGCTATCCCCGATACTAAGAGTAGCTTCAGCATCGAAATGACCTCGATCCTCATGAAGCTGCCATCATCGCCTCGCTCCGGTTTTGTCTTCATTTTCTTCCAAAACGAGAGCACACGCTATCTCGTTCCTTGATCCACTCGAGTCGTTGGAAAAACGAAAATGGTATGAGATTGTTTTAGCGGTATTCCTGCGATGGTGCACTAAGTGGAGCAAGCTCCCTAAATTCGTTGGAGCTGTCCGTTTTCTCTGCTGAAACCCCTGTATTGACGGCATTCATTGTGCATACTTGACCTCACGAAATATAGAGATACCGATATCTGCACGCCAAGTACCTGCACATACTACGTAGTAGTTGCGACTTCGACGTTATCAACACAAAATACAGTTGCATTTGTCGACGAAGACTACATGTACTCTAGTACAGAACATCAAGTACTTTACACGGAGTTTTCACACACAAAGTGGCTTCATCGTGAGGTTCTTGGGTATAATTCACGACAGCGCGTACACCAAAATAGTCAACGAGATCGCGGCAGTGAGCAGGAAGTAGAACCATCCGACGTACATCAACGCAAATATGACCAGAGCCCGCAATATGCCTGCCACTGCCATTTGGAAGAGGCACTCATTTTCCAGACGCTCACGCTCCTTATACTGTTGTTCTTTAAGTCCTCGCTCCTTGACGTCTTGCACCAGGTTATTGCGTTCCCAGTGGTTTCGCAGCATGCCATATGATGCAGCACCAAACGCTGAAAGCGCTCCGAGGGCCGTCAATGAGGACTGCCAGTTTTCACTTTTGCCGTGCTGACCCTGTGTTGTTGATGAGCGACGGTAACAACGAGAAAAGATTAAACCTAGTGTGAAAAGGATGACCCGTGTATGATACAAAAAGGATGACTGCCCCGTGCGGATCAAAAAAGGATGAACGTAGTGTGTATACACTTGACGAAGCTACAGTAATACGGTAAATAATAAAAGAAATATATACAAGTTTTGTTACTAGAATTAGCCTTGGAAAATCGCGTGAAGACCCTTGCTGCTACCGGTAGCGATATGCATCAACGACGAACGGAGGCAGCGACACTCCTGTAACTATGCACTAGCACTGCACGACCTTCTCGACCGACCGCTTAATCTCCGCGCCGGCAGCACCGATAATGCGGCATTGATGCTGAGATCGTCGCGAAGCACCATTGCAGCGACGACACGCGTCCCTACGTATACAGCTATACGCCGTCAATATACATGTGATTAAAACAGGTAAAAACACACAGTGATTCATCCGTGCCGGACCAAATGCACTGAAGTCAGGCCCACACCAGGAAGTCAGCCCTTTCACACGAGATTTTAATCCGCACCCCGGTAACAACTTCAACTTCCGCCAGTTCGTCGAAATTGCCATGAGCCACTGGTCGGAGTTTTGCCAGTCGATCTCGGATGGCACTGGTTCTCAGATTGTCACCAAGCTTGTGCGTGCGAGTAGCGTAGTCCCATTGTTCTTCTGAAGCATAAATCTTATGAATTCTGCGGACACCATTACCATTGATACTGAATAATACATGTATGTACGTTAGTCTGCATCGTCATTGCGAATGGCTCGAGCCTCACGAGAACAAACTGCTTCAGCAAAACTTGCAACTTCGCCTTCGTTAGCCGGTGGCAAGTCGCTACCATACAGCGCGTAAAGCTCGGTTGATGTGAAGTCGTTGAAGAACTCGGATGCTTTCTCGGTGCATGCCGTACAAAATGCCAATCGGTTGCTGCACAACGAACAACCTTGGAGAATGTGAACAAATTCAGCCTCTGTAGATGCGAAGTGGCTCATTGCAGGGGAGAGCTTCCTCATCAACCGCTCCAATTCGCGTTTATCTACCATGAATCACAAGCCAGTAGGTCAGTTTGCTGTTGTTCAAAGCAAAGAAAATGAATACGTGTATACAGCACCTCGGATCATGGTATCATTTGGTCTATCTTGCTCAAGCGACAGGAGCTCGTCGTGGCTGTCGAATGTGGAAAGTGGACGGTAACGACGGCGTTTGGATTCGCAAATGACCCGAAGTTCCCGATCGCATTGGTCTTTCAGCACCAAAGCCCGCTCAAGTTTGATCTTTGCAGGCGAGACTGCTGCATGCAGGTACACGGGTTAATATCAATATTTTTGCACCGAGGAAGAGAAAACAAACCATTTGTGATGCTAGCGTTTCGTCCATCTTTTACTGATCCCAAGCCTAGAATGCAAAATAGTTGACAGCTCAGTGTTGTTCCGGTGCATTAGAACGCTTCGGACCCTCACCTTCATGAACGATTACTTCTTGAAGTAGTTTGCTGTTCACGGGAGCAACCGTTCGACGGCTTGTTGGCTTTCTACAAGCAGAACCGACGTCAGCGGAGCGAACGTCTATTGTGTTGGAGCACCGTAACGTACATTTGGTGGTTCGGCAAGCTGCTTGTCCCCTTGTTGAAGGCATCGTTTCCGGAGAATGCACGCCGCATGGGTTTGTTGTTTGTTGAGCCATCCAGAACCTCGTCCATTGTTCTATCTGAATGATGTGGGAATGAACGGGGCCATCTTACGCGGATTTGATCAGGACTTGAAGACAACTACAACTATTTTTGATCGATTTCTAGGTACCGTATTGTAATTTGATGAACGTCGAAATGGAAAGGTGGTGTTATTGTAGTCATGGACTGTTGTAGTCCTGAGTTATGTATTTTGACAAAGGCAAAATACGCCCGCAGTCGTCACGACTTCCTTTATCCCCACGACCGTCACTGGAACCGAATCCAGACGAGCATGAACAAGTTCCCTGAGCGTAATTGCAGTAGCCTCTGTTGGAGCAGACATCGTTCTCTTTGGTTCCCTTTTGACTCAAAACACCATTTATTCCCACCCCATTGTCAGCGGTGGTGAAGGTTACCGTTCCACCTGACGCAGATAGATCCGTCGTGACAGCTCTCAGCGTTGGAATATCCCCGTGATCTACGGGGAATGTGACGGTGATAATGTTGGCAGGTGATGAAGGTGCTGAGCACGCACTATCTCCAGACGAATATTTCACGACGGGATCCTCAAAACCAAAAGAACTCATGAGGATATCGCGAAGTGCGCTCGAAGCGGCATCAAATGGGATGTCAACCGATGTTGAGGTACGATACAAGAGACGAAAGACACCTCCTGTAGCAGTACACCTCAACACTTGGATCTCGTCTACTTGGTCAGTTGTAATTGGGTCGTCCCCTTTGTGCAGGATCCTAAACGTTTACGATAACAAAAACATTTCGTGAGAATGGTGATGATACAAAATAGTAGACGGATGAACTTACTTTTGCTACAGTCATAGCCCTCGTAACCTGGATCGCACTTACAACCCAATATACTATCCCGGTCGAAGGTTTGGATATTGTTGGGATCAGTACCGTAGTCGAAGCGCAACGACAACGAATCTACATCTGCCTCTAGCGAAAGCTGCTGTATAGTCATGCACTGCCCATGACCGCTGCAAGCTGGTTCCCTCGGACACTTCACTGAAAATTGTACAACAAACAGATAATGTAAAATGTCTGGTTCTAACTTCCAGAGTTATGGCACTGTACAGCACGTACTGAGCTCGCACGCGGCACCCTCGAATGGAGTATAGCACAAACATTGACCAGTATTCTGGTCACAAATGCCGGCATCGGAGCACTCGGTCCACTGGTCGTGCACAGTGCTACTTGCAAATGGCGCTGTAAACCACGACGGCCCTGTCGGGCATTTTCCTGTTGAAAACCAACAACCAACAAAGTGAGTAAATAGCAATGTCTACTTGCCCACTTCTTGTTGTATCCCTTACGCGACGAACAATCCCTGTTGCCCAGCCTTGCTCGCAAACGCACTTGAAGGATGGCGACCCCGTGCAGTAGCCATGTCCACTGCAAGCAAGCTCGCCAACGCAAGCTGAAATTACTCCGCCGTACAAGTTCTTGTCGTTGGCGCAGCCACAATCGCCACGTTCTCCTGGATTTCCGTATCCGTCGCTAGATCGATAGCCGGGCATGGGGTTGGTGAAGCACAGGCACTGGCCCGTTTCTAAGGTTGATATAGAGGACAAATGAGTGTTCTTCACTTCAGCGAGCTGGGATCTAACGTTAGTACGATATGATGCACACATTGCCTACCAAAACTGCAGTCTCCTCTGTTGCTGCAGAACTCCCATTCCTTGGTGCCTTGGACAGAGGTTCTTCCACTTAAAACGTTACCTGCAGATGCTGCGAACACACTCCCGCCCGATAGGGAGTTGGACCCCAATACTTTGATTGGAGGTTGTCTGAACAGTAAGACATGATAGAGCAACAACCGTCAGTCTCGAACGGATACCAACTATGGCATCAACATACGGTCCAAACTCGTATGTGAACTCAATCGTGACGGGGTTTGCGGCCGCGCTGCTGCAGACAGTCGTTGCTGAACCGACGAACGTGACTTTCACTGCAGGAAGTGTCTCGATCGTACGGAGAATGCGTTCCAGATCTGATTGCGTGGCATCGGATGGAATTGATGCGCCTTGGCCGTTGAAGAAAAGGTGAAATGATCCTCCTGTCGCCGTACACTGCACAATCTGCACCTCGTTCTTCTGGCCAGTGGTAAGTGGGTCATCTCCTCTCGGACAAGACTCTGTCGGGCAGCATCATTTCACTGTTACGTAAGGCATCAACGACCACCAGTAAATCAACCAAGTCATACTCAAGGAGCAGTCGTAGCCGTGGTAGCCCTTGCGGCACTTGCACCCGTAGATCATCGTTGCATCCCACGCAGTATCATACAGCGGTTCCGTTCCCACCACATACGTCGCCGATAACTCTTTGAGCGACAAGCACTGGCCTGCGTTGCTACACCCGCTCGAACATTCCACTAAGCGTCCAAATGCAGAATAAAAACACCAGCGTCAGAAGCAACAACAACCTCCCACCACACAAACCACAGCGAATCCGCACGTACGGCGCTGACAAGCGGAGCCTACGAAACCCTCTTCGCAGATGCATTTGCCCTGTTCGAAGTCGCACTCGCCCTTGTTCGAACACTCGACGAGGTAGTGCGCGTCATCCGTCGCCCGCGCAGGCGCCACCCACGCTGACCCCAGTGGACATCTCTCTGCAACATGTTAGCAAGAAACAACGTCAACTATAGCGTTCAAAAGCTCATAAGCAGCAAGAGACGACGCACTGTGCGAGCAGTCGAAGCCAAAGTGGCGAGCGTCGCACTCGCACAAGTTGCGCGTGTTGCATCTGCCATGACCCGAACAGATTTTGCTGTACGTGCCCCGTGCACACGCCGCCGTCACCTCATCCAGCAGCAAGATGACGCTCACAAGCAGCAGCTTCATAGCCTCCTTACCACGAAAAAGGCAACTTCAACGTCCGTAACCGCCGACACACAAATCATACCCAACACTCACGTGCACCACACGAAAACGTAATTACCCCCTCCTCTCCTTTTCTTACGTAAAAATCCTTTTCAAAATCTTATTGGCGACCGGACGCCAACGTATCAATCGAGCAGGGGGAAGACCTCGCTGTATCATCTCTCTACGTCTCTAGCTCCACCCCCAACGCCACCATGTCCATGGTCTTTGACGAGTACGGTCGCCCCTTCATCATCCTTCGCGACCAGGAGCAGAAGGAGCGCATCAAGGGCGTGGAGGCCATCAAGAGCAACATCTTGGCAGCTCGTACCGTGTCCAGTCTGCTGCGCACTTCGCTGGGACCCCGTGGCATGGACAAGATGATGGTGAGTCAGGACGGGGACGTGACCATCTCCAACGACGGAGCCACCATCCTGGAGCAGATGCAAGTGGAGCACCGCGTGGCGCACCTGCTCGTGGAGTTGTCCAAGTCGCAGGACGACGAGATCGGAGACGGCACGACGGGTGTCGTAGTACTGGCTGGTGCTCTGCTGGAGCAGGCCGAGAAGCTGCTGGCCCACGGACTGCACCCCATGCGCATCGCCGACGGCTTCGAGGAGGCCTGCGACATTGCGTGCAAACACTTGGAGGAGATCGGCGACGTGATCCAGTTCAGCAAGGATGACTCGACACCATTGGTGGAGACGGCCATGACGACGCTCTCGTCCAAGATCGTCAACAAGTACAAGCACCAGATGGCCAAGATCGCCGTGGACGCCGTCATGAAGGTGGCCAACTTTGACACGCGCGACGTCAACTTCGACCTGATCAAGGTGGAAGGCAAGGCCGGCGGCACGCTTGAGGACACGGCGCTGATTAACGGCATCGTCATCGACAAGGACTTCTCCCACCCGCAGATGCCCAAGGTGGTCAAGGACGCCAAGATGTGCATCCTCACGTGCCCCTTCGAGCCCCCAAGCCCAAGACCAAACACAAGCTGGACATCACCAGCGTCGAGGCATACGAGAAGCTGTACGAGCAGGAGCAAGAGTACTTTAAGACCATGATCAAGCAGGTGAAGGACAGTGGCGCCAACCTCGTCATCTGCCAGTGGGGCTTTGACGATGAGGCCAACCACTTGCTGCTGCAGAACGAGCTGCCTGCTGTGCGTTGGGTGGGAGGCGTCGAGCTGGAGCTCATCGCTATCGCCACGGGCGGACGCATTGTGCCGCGGTTCGCGGAGCTGACGCCCGAGAAGCTGGGTCGCGCTGGTACGGTGCGTGAGGTCGCGTTCGGTACTACCAAGGAGCGCATGCTGATTATTGAGGACTGTGCTAGCTCGGACGCGATCACGGTGCTGGTGCGCGGTGGCAACAAGATGATTGTGGAGGAGGCGAAGCGGTCGCTGCACGATGCCATGTGCGTGACCCGTAACCTGATCAAGAACAACCGGATCGTGTACGGCGGCGGCGCTGCCGAGATTGCTTGCGGTATCGCTGTGCGTGAGCACGCGGACAACACGGCGGGCATTGAGCAGTACGCTATCCGTGCCTTCGCCGACGCCCTGGAGGACGTCCCGATGGCGCTGGCCGAGAACAGTGGACTGAGCCCCATCGACTCACTCTCGGCCGTGCGCGCGCAGCAGATCGCCGACAAGAACCCGCGACTCGGCATTGACTGCAACTCGTCCGGCACGAACGACATGAAGGAGCAACAGGTGTTCGAGACGCTGATCGGCAAGCAGCAGCAGCTGCAGCTCGCGACGCAGGTCGTGCGGATGATCCTCAAGATCGATGATGTGATTATTGAAGGCTCGTACGCGTAGGCCGATTAAAGCCTATATTCTACTGCTGCCACGCTGCAGCTTGCGAGAAGTCGGAAGCTGCACTCGTGGCGGATCAAATGGAAGGTTTAGTTTATAGTCCTTGCGTCGTGTGTCTTGGCTTGCATTTTGTGTGGTGACAGGGTCTTGAAAGCATCCAGTCTTAAATCCTTCATGCTTGAAAAATAAAAACTTTCGCAACGCGGCACAGCTCCTGGCCGCGCTAGAGGTAAATGTTACTGCAATGTCTTGTCTTTCAGCTTGTGCAGAATGAGTTGACGCTGCAGACGTAGGTATTCCTTCGCTTCGTGGCGTCAAGCTCCACTCAAAGAGAAACTTAAGTATGAATCAGAGGTTGGAAAATACGAGAGCGGTGCGAAGGCTGAGATATTAATGCAATTGTTGAGGAACAACCAACAAATAAAGTGTATGCACACGCTACAGTAGCTCAAAGCGGAGGAGACACAAGTAGGTATTAATACACCGTTCACTCTAATTAGTCTGAATTATGGTGTACGATTTTTATCGGAGAAAGTCGAACTTTTGAATTGATCTTGTGACAACAATATTAACTTTTTATTGAAAGTAAGATGATGATTGGCTTCGCCTCGGCGAGATCTGCTCCAATCCACTGTCTTTGTGCTCTTTTGAACTCTTCGGGAAATTTTTGTCGTCCGTGGTGTCACGAAAAAGTACAGAAGCATGACTATATTCGAAGCACGACTAATTAGAGTGAACGGTGTACGTGTAGTTACCGGTAGTGCACTCCGCAAACATGTTTGTGAATTGTACTAACGTTACACACAAGTGGTGTTTGTAAACGTGGTACATGTACCGGTAGTCTGTTTGTGCTTCCCTTGAAGAAGGATCAAGTCTAGAACAAGTACATGTAGTAGAGGACTGTCGGTCCGTCAGTCCCGTCGCGCTGCCGAGCGATAGCGACGGCGGCTCCGATTCGCAAAAACAGTAGTTAGCCGCCGAAGGCGGGCCCTCATTGGCTGAAAAAACGGCCTTCCAAACAGCCGAGCGCAGCGAAGGCCCTCATTGGCCAAATACAAACACTGTCACACTGACTATGATCGGTAGCACGATCCTGACCATATCCGGTCTTCCCATTGGCTGAAAGGCAAACATTTCTGTGGAGCACGAATCAAACCGATTGGCCAATAACCGCAAGACCGGCCCCCTGTGATTACACAAATTACAAAAACATAACAAAACCTGGCGTGGGGACTGCAAATCGGACGCAGTAGCAAGTGCTTTTGTAATACCTTTCCATATTTGACGATGCTGGTGCCTGGCATGGGTAAGCAAGACCACAGCAGAGACTGTGCATTATATATATATCGACACTACGCATACAACGCGCTCTACACGGCGCTTTGGCAAGTTATTTACTCTGTTTACTGTACTCGCGGTCGTTGGGGGCCTGTTAGTGGTCAATTATATTATTAATGCAACACCACCGTATACTATACACTATATGCGGTTGTGTGCGGTACATTTTAACAAACTATACCTATAATACGGTGGTGCGTGATTGGCTATACGCCATTTTTAGGACTGTGCGGTATACACTACGTACCACTCCGTTCAGGAAAGATAGCACCATTCCACTGTAACCGCTGTTCCAGAATGATAGCACAACCTAACACTTGATCTAAGTATTTCGAAGCACCTACAAAACAGCTGCCTGAGTGAGTATCTGCTCTGCTCTGCACAGCGGTGCAAATCGAAACCGAGTAGCTAATTTAGAGGTCTAAAATAGAGGGCAAAATATAGGCGAACGACAGAAAAAAACAATTGAATAATGTACTAGTACAAAAATTGATGTCAGAAATTACCGAGTATTACTTGGAAAGGATTTTTTTATATTATGACGTATTGAATTTTCATTTTGCCATTTTGAATTTGAAAAGGTGTAGTATTTTGCCAAGTTGCCGTGCTTCTCGACACCATGTATAACAAAAAGCCATTCACAAAATCATGCTGTCTGAAGCTCAACGTATAAAGTTAAGTATTAATTTTATACGGGTACGGTTCACCAACCTCGCACCTCCTCTTTCATTTGAAGCCTGTTGCTCTTCTATCAGTTCTCGTCAGCAGATATGGATGTACCGGTAGCATCCGTGCTGGCATTGTAATGTTTTGTCAACGACTCCGTGACATTGCCAGCGGAACCACCGTTCAGAATGTCGTTGATGTAGTCCAAAACGCTCGTGACGCGGGTGTAAAATCCGGGTACAGTGCCACAATCTCCCACACCAGGCCCAGCACTCACAATTCCCACAACAGCATCGTTAGCAATGAGCGGACCCCCAGAGTCTCCTTGGCACGAGTCTTTTCCATCTCCAGTACCCGCACACATCACACTCTCGCCCGCTAGAGCGTAGTTAAGCAATGATTCGCACTCCTCGTTCGAGATGATCTCGACGTCCACAGTCAGCAGTGTCGGAGAGAGGGTTTCGTTGCTCACCAATCCCCACCCAACTACCGTGGCCAACGTTCCCGGTGGGTTATTCGATCCATCAACCGCAGCCAAGGACACCGGCTTCTTCTTCGACGGAGTCTCCAGCTTGAGCAATGCCGCGTCGTATGTCACCCACGTGGCGTTATGTTTTGGATGGCGGAAAATTTCCGAGACACGGATATGCTCGCTCTTGTTAGAGCCCATGCCCCGCGAGTGCCGCATCCCCAAAGAGACGTACGTGTCGTACATAGCCTCTTCGAGACAATGCGCGGCCGTCAAGACGTATTGGGGAGCGATGAGCGTACCACCACAGAATGTCATTCCGTCGGAGCCCCAGCGCAGACTCGCCATATACGGGTACTTGGCAACATTTGCGTCTGATCCGCCATAGATTCTCTCTTCGTCGAACATAGCGTCCGTTTCACTTGTGTCTTCGTTGATTTCGGAGAACGATAGTCCGCTCGCCAATGTTGCCAACATGGAGGCGAAAGTACCAAATTGGATGAGCTTCATGGCTTAGATTGGATGATGAGTCAAGTAGGAGCTAACGGTGGCGCTTACAGGATAAGCTTTGTTTGGTAAAAGCTGGAATGGCATTGCAATCTCGGCGTGGTTAAAGTCCTCGGTCGAGGCGTTGGCGCCCAGCCTGTTGTGCTTCCCTGTTCTGGTTGTTGGCTGGCATGCCGATCAATCCTGCTGATGTGAGACATCCAGTGTGTTTACATTTGCGATCATGAGAACAAAATGGAGATTACGTGGTTGCTACAAACATTATTTTTATTTTAAATAATACATCGAGCGCTAGAAAGGCACGTTTTGTTTATCAGGATGCAAGTTTTCATCTCTATAACGTGTTATAAAAGCTCCGTAGCACGGACGAATTTATGTTGTTGGATACAGCTCACGTAGCCGCCAGAATGAACGTAAGGACTTTATTAACCGCATTGCGTTATATTAGGGTACCGGTACTGACTTTTTAATACATGTAGTGGTACATAACAACACATCCGGGGGTGAAAGCAACTCGCTCGGCAGGCCGAACAACGCCTGCGGTTTAAAGATCCGTGTGCGCAGCACGCGGGCTTAAACCTAGGACCAAGCAGGGTCACACCTAGCTCGGCTTAGTGTTGTGTCATCGCTCTCAGGGTTTTCGATGTAGTTTTCCTGTCGGTATCTCCGACTTTCATGATTTGAAGCAAGATGACATCCGTTCTCCAGGCGACTTCAAAGTTTAAACGATGTAGAAAAAGACTCAGAATCATACATAACCTCGACAAATATTACGGTAAGTTTCAGTAGACTCGTTTTGTACCACTGACACGAGCCTTTTATTAGAGAGAATTTTACAATGTTGGAGCATACCGGCGGTAATTTATTGACGGATTTTTGCGGATTTCGTTGATTCTAATAATAGCGGCCTAATTTGTGCGCATCAAATGTCGACCTTATGTAGCACTTAGAAGTACTGTTGTAAAAAATATCCACCTACTCTGTGTCTCCATATATTTTGACGGAACCACTAAATGTATAAGGTAAAATGCCAGTTCTGTCACGGTGTCAATTATGGCATGGTTTTAGATTTGTTTTCACTTTACTTTGCGCCATTTTTGGCGTTTAAAAAAGAATAAATTATCTAAGAGAATTTTAAACTTGAAATTTGTATGACCGTGCCACGAACTGCCTCACCTTTTCTACTTGTATAATTTTATCAACTTTGGCTATAACGTTTAATCAAACCTCGTCCGTCAGAACTACTCACCGCATGCGCATTTATCTCCGCTTTTGAGGGATACAAATTTATGCTCAGAAGTTTTACAAAGTTATGAAGTTGAGTCCCCACTTTCTGACACCATCGAAACCGTGCCATAATTGGAATTTTACCTTACATAGTATATTACAGTATACTACGCGTTCAGTGAATTTAGTCGCTTTACCGTGGATCCGATTTATTCTCTATTCATTCACAAACAACATGGCGTTGATTGTTGGATAGTATACAACACCAAGCTGAACTTGAAGAACACTGTATCGGTATTCCCAGCCTGGCAAGAAGCGCGAAGGTCTTCCCCAGCTATTGTGTCTTAACGTGCTAAGTTGGAGGAAGGTGGGGAAATAGGAAGCAAGGGGTTAATAACGTATCAACATCCAATTCTGTTCAAAGCGCGAAAGGATTCGGCGCTGTTTCCCGTGTCGTTGCACTGTTCGTCATTACCCAATGTAATCACGAATCGTGATTATGTGGACCGTTTTCTCCGACGTAATGTGTTACACATTATGTGTACTGTACAGCCTCATTACTTATGAGTCATAAGCAATTAAAAGTCAAGTCGGTATGTAATTTTACTTAGATTGATGGAGAAGTTCAGGGAGCGCGCGTTGACAAAGTCATAGGTTAATACATGTTAATGCGATGTTTGTCGTCACTTACTTGAAGTATATTGTAAAAATCGCCTTGATTTTGATAGAACATGAAGCTGTGTGGCCTCTTGGTAAAGCAGCGCATTTGAAATTGGTTGTAATCGAAGTAATTTTACTGCACTGCATAGGTAAATCAGTCTAATTTTGCTTTGAAGTGTTGATGTAGCAATGCGGGGTTAACCCCCGGTACTAAGGCTTGATAAGGCAGCATGTGACAATTCTCACATGCGCATGTGGAATGGCCAAAGACTGGACATTTGAGTCGAAATAGTCCGCGATGCACAGGGCTTGGGGTGATAACCGTTGAAAGAAAGGACAATGTATCCACCCTCTGCCATGGCCGGGACACACCTTTCCCACGTGTTGGTGGCTGACAGTTGGTGGCTGACAGTCGCCAGAGGCCGTTCCAGATTTTTCCAAGTCGAGCAGACATACCGCCGCGCCGCGTGACACGCAGCGAATCGGAGACGTTCCTTATCCGCCTAAAGGGGAGAACGGGCGAAGGTCGAGAGCGGCTAATACGCGAAAATGGCACGTATGCCACCAAGTACAAGGAACCACGATTATGATATCGGCGTGTAGAAGGAAGAGGAGAAGGAGGTAAAGCTGATCGACCCCCAGCAGACTATCCCAGCTGACGATGACCGCTCGCGATAGCGCGGTTGCAAGCTACCAGAAGAAATTAAACTAATCGGGACTCTACGCCTGGCGAAGATGCCAAGACTGCTTGAGAAGGACCCCGCTGCAGCGCTGAATGTTGAGGGAATGGCGGAAGCTGCTGTATATGCTAAATCCGATGAAGCCCACACGGACAAAATCTACTACCCGAGGAAACCACAAGCTCGGGATGGACGACAAGTGAGTTGAGGTAGATGGAATTCTCAAACGACACCAGCGGCAGCTCAAGGTACACACTATCCTTACGACGGTTAGGTACAATCTCCAGGAGACACTGTTTTACTGTCCAAAGTGCTGCAAAGGCTCTGAGCGGCAAGTGCATATTGCTTGACATCCAACATGCTAACGCCGAAATAATACTTGATATCATGCTAGTATGTACTTGTGTGCTCATAGTGTCAAGGACACTACCCCAACAACAATTTCACCTGCTACACAATTTGGCATCAGCTTGGGCACAACGGGACCGAGCGCCTGACACATCGTTGCGACCGCAGCGTTCTGGTGAGACCGCCTGTGAAGAATCATACAGGTTCTGGCGAAGCGGACGAGAAAGAAGACAAGTACGCTGACGAACAGGGTGATCCCCTCGCTGTTGGAGCTGGAAACGCGGATGTCGCAGCTAATAAGGAGGAGGAAGAGCTTGCCGATATTGATGGTGATGAAGAAACCGTTGCTTCTAAGGAGAAGGAGCCAGCGTTGCTGCGGATAAGGAGGACGCCGCTGCTGACGATACGGAGGACGCCGCTGCTGACGATACGGAGGACGTCGCTGCTCAGAAGAAGGAAGAGATCGCTAGCACTTACGGAGAGGATGATGCCTTTGTAAATAGAGAGGAGACAAATGGCGATGATATTCAGTAAGAACAGAAGCAGGGGTGCCTGCGAGTAATCGTCAAGTAATGCTTGCGTTTCACTCGTTTTCGTTTCTAGTTCAATTTTCAAATTCGCATTCGCAGTCGTTTTACACGCGTCTAGCAACGAAGAGGAGTCACTCCCAGTAAAAGCGCCAAAACCACATTCGCTACATCAAGCATGATGCCCACAGGTATCCCTGATGACGCTTGATATGCATCATAATCGGTGCAGTTGATAAGACTTTGCACCGAGATACGGATGGTGTTCTTTTTATCGACAATACAAAATTCAAGTCTAGGTTTTCTTTAACATGCTTGATATCAAGCATGTGAAAATAGTCCGTGCATCTAAGATTTGACGTCGTACGGGGGTAATCGTGGTTATTTCAGAATATGTGCCTCGAAATCTTTCTGGAAAATGAACGATCCCTCTTTTGAAAGCAGGAACATTGCCATCCCCGTTTCCAAACGGGCCCAAGAAAACCATCGCTTTGCGAAGTACTATTGTGAATTCCGGCTAAATTTGCCGAATAAGGTCTATTGCGTTGGGTCGACAAAGATCGACCCAATACAAAATCAAGTCAAATCACTTCTTTTGGTTGTTCTGTTAAGTACGACTCCGACTACGGCCTGTCTATCGGCCCCGATAGTAAATCCAAGTGAACGATTCGCCGCCGGTTTGCCGGGGGTCGATTAACGAATCGAACAATCCAGTTTTGAGTAGAACTCACAATACTTCGAAGTAATAATCAATCCGGTTATAAAATAATGCAGGGTCTTAAAGCCTTTCTGTTAAGTATCCAAATCGTATTACGAAAGGTATCAGATATGCAGGAATTCAGACCTCGTTGCAATCCCTGGTACAGGTACACTCTGGATATAAAATCCATAGAATTACGTTAAATATTATTGAGTTGTATTGAGGAGTGATTGCCATTCCACTGCGACCATATATGCTTAAAATACATTGCTAAGCAGTAATGAATCAAAGAGGCGTGAATTGAGGCGTCTTAGCTGTCGTTTATAGATTTGGTGACGATGCAATTAAAATGATGGCCTTTATTAGCTATAATATAGCTAATAAAGGCCAGCTATATTATAGCTCATAAAGGCCATCTTTTTAATTGCATCGTCACCAAATTTAATATTATTAGGTCCCTGCCAAAAGGCTTTTATTTCAAGCATATGGTATTGAATACCGGTCTACTATTGGCTATAATAGAAGTTCGCTGAGGACAAAACTTTGGCAGGGGTTATGCGGTATATATAATATTAAATGTTACTGTATAGCGTTTGTAAAGGCGGACAGTCCAAATTCACATAAAAATAAAAAAGACCAGACCTGGTTAAAAAATTATTTGAGCTACCCATACAAAATTCTAAAACACATGGCTGCGTTACTCTTATACCACTGCCTCCTCTATGAAGTTGTTGACAATGTCATCTGTCTCGTCGACGTATCGACCACAACGTTTAGGTGCTCGAGCTCTTCAACCACCTCGTTCTCGGGAGCCACCGTTTCGCTCTCTGTAGTATCACTTGGGGTAGCCTCCGTGTGCCGCAAAAGACGAGCTAATCCACTTTGAATCACTGATGATCCTAGCCCATTCCGTGGCTTCACATTATTGTATGGTGCCATCCCTTCCACAGTTGATGGCTTCGTTTTCATCACAAAAAAACGGGGTATCTACTGCTTGCCAGTTGGATCGGCCATGAACATCCCAGTGAAGCGCTCATTGTCCTTGTTACCGCACCTTACCCATACTGTCTTTGCACCTCTCTTATTGATTGTTTTCTTCGGTAAATACTCAAAGCACACGCCGCTTTGGTCAGCGTTATACACTTTGTCCACACCAATCTCCTCTTTGACTTTAGCCACCTCACGCCAAAATGATTTGGCTTCAACGTCCATGTCTGCTGATTTCCGTTGGCCCTGTCGCGTTTTTGATCGAAGAGATAAGCAATGGCGCTTAAGAAATCCTTGCCGCCACACCCAACTTCCTTGAAAAACACCTTGCGAGACACCTTCGTCTTCAGCATCGACCTGGGCTTTGAGTTGAAGCATTTGGCCTGAGACGGGGACACCCTCCTCGCGCAAAGACAACACCCACTCGACGAGGAATTCTTCACCAGCAGCCGAAATAGTTGTCGCCGTGCCTACACTGCGAAGGACCTTCACTCCATCATTTGTAGTTGTAGCACAAACCGATTCAATCTGCTCTCGTTTTTGAAGCCACTCACATATTCGATTCCGTTTGTTTTGTTGCTTCTGCACTGTGAGATGACCGTAGTACTTGGCTAGTGTAGCTGGCATGTCGTTTGCATCGTGGAAATTGATTACATCCAGCCTCTTGTTATAAGTTTCCACCTCTCGTTCATACTTTCTTGGCTGACGTAGTACCGGTATTTACATGTACATAATAATAGTATGTCCACGCAGTGCTGCTAGCGTTTACCCCAGAGGCAAAGGATAAAGACAAATGGGGAGGGATATTTGGAAATGTCATCGTTCGCGCGGCTGACAAACTTGACTCGTACAAGTATGCAACCAAGGCTGCTTCCGGATCTCACCGTGACTCAAAGGATGCGTGGCTGTCCCTCCTTTCGGCCTATTGCATGATGGGAAATCGTGAATGGAGCAGCGACAACTACGAGGAAGAGAAGAAGAGATTTATGGCGTCTCTTGACTTAACTGAAGGGATGACTTCGGCAAGTGAACTAGCCACAGCTAAATGGGGAAAGAGGCGCAAAATGTTAGAAAGGATGGAGCAGGTACGTGCATTTAAGAAAGCGAAAGAAAATTAAATGAACATGAAACAGTGACGTGTCGCTCTTTCTCTATTTCTAGTGGATGTCTTTCGTTTTGTGATTGTATATTGAATTGCGAGAATAGGATTTGCTGTAATTGTGTTAATGTTGAATCACAGAACCAGTAGTTTCGTAGGATGCTTAACAGCGCAGCCCAGGCTCGAAATGGCGTGTTTTGATTGATTTCTGACTTTAGAGTGTTTCTTCTATATGTTTTGGACAACTTGTCCAGCGTATTTTGGCCAGACTATGTATTTTGGACAATTTGTTCAGCGTATTTTGGCCAGACTATGTTTCACACCCTTCTTCTGCCAGTCTAATTTCGTCGATCTTTAAATAATGTAAACGACGAGGTTGTAGTGCTCGTACTTGTAGCTTATCTCGCCCAGTTGGAGATGCGTCTTCACGAAGGTGTTTGGGTCTACGCAGAAAACATGGAAACAAGTACGCCCAAAAGTATGCTGCTGAACGGAAAACTCTCGAAGTTTCCGCACGTCGTATGCGAAACAGTGAATGGCTACTTGGGAAAGGTGGGATTCGTATTCACAAAGCTTGGCTGCAACTATCTCAGGACACGCGGTGCAGGTTATTGGCTGCAACTCCAGATACGGAATTTGGAGACTCTGACTCTAGAATTAAGGATGAAAGGACGACAAGGAAGCCTCGCATGATAACGAATCGAACTAAGATGACTACAGATTCGTCCTCTGCGTCAGTGGATGCTCCGATGATTGCTGTAGCTGTCGGTGGTGATGATCTTCAAAGCGGACATATGGTTGAAGTTAAAGTTCTGGTCAAAATTCTTCAAGATGCTAGATCAAAGTATCACTCTACACTTCTGAAAGAAGAGCGTGTGCTTGCTCAGATTGCGTATGATTCAGGTAGAACAGTTGGCGTTTTGGACGCTTTGCTGAAAAGTGTTGAAAGCGCTATCCAACTTGCGAGACTGAAGGACCAGGCAGACACTCCACATAACGCATTCGTAGCAGTTGCCAACCGTATGATTGACCTGTTCGCATCATTTAGAGGAATGACAAGCTTTGCAACAGACTCCAGTAACCCCGACGCAGCGCCATCGGAACAATTTGCTCGGACCTGAATGGATCATGCCAAGTCTAATTACGAGAAAACACTGAAAGATCTGTATTCGATTTGGCCCTGCAAAGATGATCCGGATTCGCCTCTAGTTCCAAAACACTGCAGGTACTTTGGCAAACCAGAAGGCTTTCCCGATTTCATCACGAACAAATGAAGCTGATTAAAAAAGCTGAATTCTATTCAGCCGCCTCCAAAGTTCCGATTTCGCGGTGATTATTTTGAGTGTTCGGTCGGGGAATGCTGCTGCGAAAGTTACCGCGAATAAAAACTTGAGATTCTCTTTCACTCGAATCGTCCGTATCATTTTCTTTAGTTTCTTCACTCGACCCAGATTCGTCATCCGAGAGCACGACAGCTCTGGACAGAGGAATAGGGGCTCTAGTTGGAGTTTGAGCTCTCCCTAACTCGACATCTGTTTTGAAGTTAGCGTATTTTCGAGCCAACTTCTCTTTTCAAACCACAAAGTTGTACTTGAGATGTCGAGCGCACTTACGATTCCCGGGTTTGCTGAAAGTCCACAGGTAAGCGCTACAAAGTTTGTGTAGCACTCAAGATTAAGTCGGAACTCACATCTGCCAGGACAGCCCGTGCTTCGGTAAAAGCTACACCGGTAGGAGATCTTAACCATAGTCTTATTAGCCCTTGTGTATTTGTACCCGGCGATCCAGCGAGTAGTTCGACCTGAACGTCGGTCATCACCATATTCGATTGACCTTATGATGTCGACATCTCCGGCTCTGGTCTCCACACCATCCAATTGATCAACAAGACTTCGTTCGGTACCACATCCTTCCACCTCTACATTTTCCTGCTCACCCCCAAACGCAAATTTGTATTCATCGCTGAAATTCCGCTCTGTCATCTCGATAATCATCTCATCTGATACAATCTCTGACATGGTATCCATCTCGTGATCGCTATCAAATGGATTCAGCAAAAATGCAACCGTGTGGCTTCGCCCTGTTCCTCCCAAAGCTGGTATAATTGGTGTTACCATGTCGGTGGTTGCTGCCAATTCAATAGGAATCTCGTCCGCAAGATAAACCTGATTTTGAAGGGTATCTGCCCGGTTGTGCATAGCATCGTTAAAATGTTTAGCGTTGAACACCATGATTCATCTAAGTTACCTCTATTACTTTGAGATTGACGAGCCGCGCGTGTCTGTCTTGAAGACAGATGAGAGCTTTGTATGGCCTGCGGTGCTACATTCCGTTGCCTTAGTCGAGCTGAACGACGACGACGCTGCTGCATGTCCCCACAATGGGTGTAATTACGTCGATCACGTGTAGTGTGTCTCTGATGGGAAATCTTACAATGAGTGCATGACGGCTCTGAAGTACACGTACACAGTCGTTATTTTTAGTTTTATAACAGCCGTTGTCGCTAGTTGAAAACACGCCTGCTCGTGTCAAAGCATTGGCGACCTTTGGCGTGACTACGCCAACCTACTTACGCAAGCCTAATGATGCCAACGGGCTGACTGACATTTTCACACAGCAAATACTAGCCGTATCTTCATACATCCAAATAGCCATTGCTGCCGGCTTTAAGACACGCCTGCACGTGATAAATCGTTGACGTTGATGGCGTAAATACTTGTACCGGTACGCCGACATAATAACGCCAGCCTTGTCCTGCAAAATCCTGAACGAATGTGCAAATCCTTGACATTATTGGCGTAACTACGCCGATATAATTACGCCAGCCTTGTCCTGCAAATGCCTGGATGAATGTGCCACATGGCAATTACTAAGATCGTGACCTGGTGTGACCTGACCTGGCGGTGACCTGCTATGGGTGCTACCGTTTTCGTTGTTCGGGCCTCGACGTTGTCGGCATTCTCTGCAAAACACGACCCACAGTGTCATACACGGCTTCGATGTTGCGAACCTCCAATGGGAACGGTTGAAGAGTAGCGGGTGGCGCTTCAATATCCACAGGAGGCGCGGATATTGCAGAGTTGAGCTTCCTCGTCTTGAGAAAAGCTAGCTCCGCAAACCATGACGGTGCGCTGTTCTTGTCGTGTGATCTTCTCTGCGGGGCGAACGATTGATAACGTCTGAGAAATTCTGACGAAATCTGATGCCAGATATAGCGATTCCGCGCCAAGCTATCGCCAAACAGGGCCTCGTCTGGCGCAAGTATAGCGTTTGGCGAGGCGAACTTACCCAATTTGGCGATAGCGAGGTCCCAGTGGGAGATAAATTACGAAGCTCCCCGCCATTCGCACATACATGGATAGATTTGACGTTTGGCGCGGTCCCGGTGGAGATGTTCTTATACCGTTCCGTAGCAACATACATAAGATGTATTTGGGGAACCAAATTGTTCAAATACACCACGTCACCAGGTTGTTGAATAATCACCCCCGTCGTTGTAGCTTCCAACATCCGATTAAATGAATCGATTATGTTTCGCCACTTGAATTGTTCGGTAGGTTCTTTAGGAAAGAATACCCAAATCTTGAAACAATATTTTGCGCACGGTGGAATATAGGAGACCACCCGGCCGTGATCCATGTGAACAGCCGACTCACGGTTTCCAGCCTGCAACCAGTATTCCGTCTTGTATACAAACGCTTTGTCTCTCTTGAAGCAAAGCTTCGAATAATACCCACTAGGTTTAGCAACTGAGTATTGGCCCGGAGGGGTAGGCCGGTTTGTTGCCCACTCTGCGCGCACCCGTTCATGTATAAACGTCGTAATACTATCAGTTCTGAGGCCATATAGCAGCTGCTCCACGTTGTCTGGAATTCTTGTATTCTCACGAACCCCAGCAACATCATCGCACGCATCCCGAAAAACTAATACAGGAGCATCAGATTGGGTTACAGTCTTCCATGAAAATCCACCGCATATGTAGCGATCCACGCTTTCTGGAATCTTTTTGTACACTTGATGAAGCTTGTACGTCTTATCTCCATAATCCCCAGACGACACAATAAGGCGAAGCTCAGGAATTAAATCAACAACGTCCATTATATATCCAATATCCATGCACTTGAAAACGATGTCCACCCGTCTGATGTCACCTACTTGTGTCCTCGTCCTGTTTGCCCAGCTGCCCACAGTCGCTGGTGATGCCCAAGCGCCCACTCGCTGCTGTCCGTGGTCGTTCCCAGCGTCCTGGTCCAGCCCGTCGTACTTGATGTATTGTGCCCCGCGCTCGCCGTGCCGCTGATTGAAGAATGAGCAGCACAACCAGCCACAAGCCCCATTCAAAATGTAATTGGATATAATGTGGCCAATCACGTGTCCGGACGTGGATGCACAGCGGTGCATCAGGTGGCGCGCAACATTGTAACAATCTACTAAAATATTCGTTGCCGCCATAAGGTAACTTTTGCATTTTTTAACTGTGATCCGGTGTGACCTGGCCTGGTGTGACCTCAAAAGAAGGTACCACAACGCAGACATTGTGGAGAGTGCTTTAATTTCGATAAAGCTACAGCCCAGGATTTTTGCATAGACGATCCACCAAAAGCCCAGGTTGTGGCCAGGATAATCCTGGAAACTTTCCCAGAACGTAAGATAAGATAAAAATCCTTGCCTATCTCCTTTGATGGGCAAATGGTTCTCCTACCCCTTTCTCCCTATCTCCTGGAAATTGTGACCACCGCGCGCCATTCCTTCTTGGTACCTCATTTTCAGATTCCTCCCACACACAAACAATGAAGCGCCGACGCGACTACGACGCTGACGCCAGCACTGCGCTTGAAGACGATGAAGACGCGACCCATGCCTCGCTATCTTCGGTCAGTGAAGAAGAAGATGTCCCGGTCACCGCAAAATCCACAGTTGGCAATGAGACCCTGCACATGTCGTTAGTGTGGACGAGACTTTGGCGGGAGAGACTGGAGCAATTTCGCTGACTACGAGTCATATGCGTCGTCTGTTTTGCAAGTTCCCTGAAATCATGCTGGCGGATTGTACCCACAAAACAAACAGGTACGGGTGACGTGAGTAAAACCAGGATAATGTCCAGGATAATGTTCATGATACTACCCATTATAATGTCCATGAAGATTTCCATGTTGATCTCCATGTTGTTGTCGACGGTTTTATCCAGGATGTTTTCCAGGATGTTGTCTATGGTATTGTCCAGGTTATTGTTTCAGTTCTTCTTTAACGTGCTTTCGATGCTCTTTTGAACAGGTACAATTACCAGTTATGCAGCTTCATGGTCATGGATGGATTTGGGTCGGGTCAGTTTGTTCAGCACTCAGTTATTGAAACTAACTCGGACTGGCACATGCGGAAGGCCCTGGATCATTTCAAGACAGCTAATCCGAGCTAGACCGGAGTCCAGGTTGTGATGGTGGATAAAGACATGAACGAGGTTTTTGTGATAAGTGAGGCTTTCCCCTACGCGACTGTTCTGCTCTGTCATTTTCACGTGCTGAAGTATTTGCGTATGGTCGTTCGAGACGCGAAATTTGGGCGGTACACAGCTAACGAGGACGAAGCTATGCGGCATCTTTTGCCAACCTCGTCGATGCTCCTACAAAGGAGGTATACGACCGGAATTTTGCGGTGTTGGAGAAGTTCTCAGAATACAAGATCGTCGTGGTGGCTTCTCCAACTCGGCAAGACGGGCACAGCTGCGGAATCTATGTTATTAATTTCATGTGGAGACTGCTGGACGAGACCGTGAAAAGTGCGTACGCCGACATTGGACTGCACCACTTCCGGTTTCGAGTTGTCCAGACTCTGTTAAATGCATAAATATAAACACTAACAAAATTTGTTCTCCAATCCGTAGTGTTCGTAGTGATGTCCCTGTAAAGCTGTCTTTAGTCTCAACTATTACTGGCAATTCGTACAGGGTCATACTAATTAGAGTGAACGGTGTAATGGTTATTCATTAGACATGTAATCAATGAAAACCCTTTAGAGCATCTCCGATCGTGCTATATAACTTTTGCGGTAATGTCCTGTAGAAACTAATAAATTACTTGCGTGTTACCTGTGTCGTCCACCTCAGCTAAGTGCGAGAATCTATGCTCAGATGTACTTGTATGTTGCGCGAAGGTTTGCCCAAACACTGGGGCGTCATAAAAGGAGCCGGTATTAATAACAAGAAATTGACATTTTGTTCAGGAGTATTTTCCGTTTTATTTACATTTCATCCCAGCCTTCGCTAAGCATATCGTCTATGTCTTCGCCTGAAATTCAGAACTTCTTCGTGCAACGCGCCACTTTGTGTTTGCTGTCGTCGTTTTGGTGTTTGCTGGCGGCTTTCACTCGTGGTGATCTGATTGTCATGTCTCTAGTGATCAATCGGCCACGAACTATGTACATGTGCTTGCGATCATGAGATCGAGACAATGTAGTGTAAGCATTGCCTACGGCCGTTTAGCTGCATTTGGTCAAAACATAATATGTCTTTTCTTTTTTTACTTGAGTTCAAAATCACACTGAAGGGGGTCGAGTTTTTATGGGGGTTGAGTTTCACCGTCGTTGTCTGTACACAGAAGAAGCGTATATTCAACCAGTCGTGTTTCAATCAGCTGCTCGAGACACACTTCCGTTTGATGCACTGCTCGCTGGCCTATCGCAGATACAAGACGCGGTTGCACACTAACACCAGCAAAGTGTTTTTCCTTCGCTGTATCCGGGTGGCGAATGGACTTAACAAACACGGACCACGACGGATAAATGCCGTCGCACAGTAAGTAGCACATCTTGTACGGCTCGTCCTTGACTTCATACTCAAATGCTGGAGCCCTCCCGTTCAGCCAATTCTCAATCAAAGGCGAGCGATTCACCACGTTGAAGTCGTTGTTTGATCCCGGCATCCCAACGAAAGAGTGCCAAATCCACAAATCTTGTGTTGCTACTGCCTCCATGAACATAGAGACGTCACCGTCGCGGTCTTGGTACATACCGTGCCAGGCCTTGGGGTAATTCTTCCACACCCGGTAAAGTAGTTGTCTGCCTCCGTCACCTTCTCCAACACTCGAGTGAAAACTCGTCGTGACATGCGAAAGCGCCGTCTGAACAGCCTGTCAGAAAAACTGGACGGGGGCGAAGTAGTCGTTGTACAGTAGTTAATTCCCCGCAGCTCGCCCGCGATTGAGGCTGGCGCTCTTCCCCGGGATGAACCCACCTCTGAGCTTCTTATTGCGGGGCTGCTGCGTTGCAGCTACTGCCAACACGACACACGCATTGGTCTGCACGTGTTTCGGGCACTTCGTCGTCGTTCTCGTCTGGAGCAAGACGAAGAAGGCTGCGAACGCGAATTCTCGAGCTCATGATGTCTTGTTGAAAACTTGACTGACTCTTGAGAAGATTGCAGTTTGGCGATAGCTTTGGTAGGTAAGGGTGCGAGAGCAACTCGCCAAACGATATAAATTACTCGGAGGCCTCGCCAAAGTCGTTTTGACGATAGCGATAGCGCGCAACGGGTGGAGATGCTCTAATACAATTTAAGTCCAAAACGCTCGAATAGCACCAGAAACTACAGTTCTCTGTTCTGTAGCAACCGCGTAATCTCAAAGTTCGCAATTACATGTACTGTACAAACAAACTGTATGTGTGAGTTAGCACATCAGCAGGATACCAACAACCAGGACCATGGACAATACGGTTGTCTGGTACCAACGCCTCGACTGAAGACACCAATATTGCAATACCATTCCAGGTTTTACCGCACAAGGCCAACCCTGTAAGCACCGCCTAAATTCCAAGCTATGAAGTTCGTCCAATTTGGCACTTTCGCCTCCATGTTGACAATGCTTGCGACCGGGATATCGTTCTCTGAAATTAATGAAGACAAAAGTGAACCGGACGCTTCGGTCGACGAAGAGAGAATCTATGGCGGATCAAACGCAAATGTTGGCAAGTTCCGTATATGGCGAGCCTGCGCAGTGTCTCGGATATGATCTGAATGGCATGTACGTTTCTTTGGGAATGCGGCACTCATCGGGAATGGGCTCTAACAAGGCCAAGCTGATCCCTGTCTCGGAGATTTTCCGCCATCCAAAGTTTAACCTGACGGAATTGGCCCTCGACGTAGCCTACGATGTGGCAGTGGTCAAGCTCGAACTACCGTCGACGAAGAAGCCAGCTCTCCTGGCTGCGGCTGATGGATCAAGCAACCCACCGGGAACAATGGCTAACGTAATGGGGAGGGGATTGGTGAAAAATGACACATACGGGATGACTTTGCAGACTGTGGACATCGAGATCCTCTCGAACGAAGAGTGTGACTCATTGACTAACCACACCAGGACGAGCGAGACGGTGATGTGTGCGGGTACTGGAGATGGAAAGGATTCGTGCCAAGGAGACTCTGGGGTCCACTCATTGCCAACGGTGCCGTTGTTGGAATCGTGAGTGGCGCTCCAACTATGGATTGTGGTATTTTCCCCGGATTTTACACCCGCGTCACTACCGTTTTGGACTACATCAATGACATCCTGTTTGGTGGTTCCGCTGGCAATATGACGGAGTCACTAACAACACCTTACGATTAAACCGCAGGTGCTACTCCCACTCCGACTGACGGAAAGTGATACTGCACCATAATGACCAACGTAGAAATGACAGGCTTGAAAACGAAAGAACGGGTGCGACTCTGGCAACCGCACACTAACATGTATATACACGTGTACATGTAGTTAATATACTACTACGTAGTACAGTATACCCGACGAGTTCCAAAGACCATATTCTTGTAACAACCGCGGGATCTTTGGGCACGTAGTCAGCAGAAATGTTGCAAAAACTTGTGTTAGGCGAGGATACGCTTGATCCAGACACTTGTAAAAAGTGCGGTATGCTGCTTGCCTTTCAATTTGGGATATCCGATACCGGTACTCAATTTTGCCACCCTCTCCAGAATCACTACCGGTAGATTCTTCTTGCTGGTGCGACCATCACCACAATATCTAGCGTTATTGATTCTTCACAAGCTCGCACCTGGTTGGAATTACGAGGCTTCGGTCAAAGCACAGAGTCGCTGCGTAATAGATTCCAGGTAACCCATCTTGAGGGCAAGTGTATCACAGTGGAGCTCCGAACGGATCGAATCCTAGAATTGGAAACTTGAAGTCACCTCGGAAGTTGAAAGTTACTCGCATCTGTGGTTTCTTACTTGATGAATACATTGAGACCACAGGTATCAGCCGATAGGCTGAATTCGTTACTGCGATACCAAAGTTCGGAGAGATCTCAGATGAAGCAGACGCATCGACTGCTGATATCCCTCCACTGGCAGAATTAGCTGCTGTACGGCGCAATGGTAACGCGATATCCCCGTTCAAATAGAAGCGCAGCTGGGGAACTGCCATGTCCTGGTTGATGGTGCAGCCGATGACATCGCCAGCTCGGAAGCTCGGCACTCCCGACTTCGATATACCATTCGCGTGCAGCATCCCCATGTCAAGACCTCCGTCTGCCTGCCAAGTGACTCCGAAGCTTCGTCCGTCGTCACTTGGTGATATTCCAGGCACCACAGAGCTTGCGTCGAATTGACTCTGAGCTCTATTGTTTGGAGATAAAGGCATCTCGCTAACGTTTGTCACCGTTGTACCATTCACCGAATCGGAACTGCGAGGAACTTCCCATCCGATCAGCAAGCTTTCTCCATCTCCATCGAAAACGTCGATGCTGACTTCGAACATCCATTTTCCAGACTCTCCTTGTCGACGCTCCTTCGTAGCATGAACGGTGCAATACCGATGCGATGCCTCGAGTTGCAATACGCAGTCTTCAGCAGCAAAGCTGACATACTGCTCGATGTCAGTGCTATCCATCTTTACACAAGAGAACTCCCGACGACGTATAAACTCTTGGGATAGAATGTCTGGGAAGTCTTCAAGTGCCGATGCAAAGCGGTCAAATTCGGTGTCCAGGAGCAGATGCTGGGGGTCATCGTCATTGAATGGGTCTATCTGGATATCAACTTGATCAGGTTTTTGATTGTTTGCCTTGCTGTCACTAAGCTTCTTCGCCACTGCGTATCGCCGAGATGCACGAAGGCGGTCATTTGTAAGGCTTGCTAAGAAGCGTCCGAACTCAACTTTACGCGTGTGAAGTTCACGTGTGACCAAGTCCTGGTGTAGGAAACTCGCTCCGTAGTCTGCCACTTCGCGGAGGTCCTTGGTCGTAGATTCTTTGAGAATTGCAAGAATGGTTGTATCCGCGATCATCTTGCTCGTGAGTTCTCGGCGAAGTACAAACTGTGGCAATTTGTCTTCTTCGCTAATATAGCGCACCAGTGCGCGCCGCAAGGATTCAGCGTTGAGGTCTTCCGCGAGGATCAGCAATCGCAGCAGATACTCACTCGTACCGAATATCCGCTCTACTTGCAGTGACGTTTTCATGATAAGGCGCTCGAGTCCATGCCAGCCACTGCTGTCGCATTTCTTCTGTAATGTCATCGCATCTCGTTGCATGCACTGCACTTTGTAGCTCAGCACGGACTTTTGTTCTTCGTACTTCGCGTTGATTTTGGCCCGTTCGTGGTTGAGTAGCGCCGCATGCATCTGTCGAATATGCTGCAGATCTGCCTCGAGTGTTTTCTCCAGTTGAGATTTGATAGTCTCAAACTCGTACATCTGCATTTGTTCGAGCTTCTCGGCTTGCTTTACGCGTAGATTCTCGAAAATGGATCGAAGTTGCTGCGAGCACTGTTGCTTGCTGCGATTCGCTTCCACTTGTTGCTGTTTCTGTAAAGCCAAACGCTCCATTATGCTGGGTTCTTTCGCAAACAGGACAAGACGATCGAAAACCGGCTGCTCGAAGTGGTTGAAAACGGCACATGAGTCGTAGCGAGGTGCTGTGTCAGTGACGAGCAGCTTCTCATTGAGAGTTTGGGCTGCATGCAACGTGAAAGCCTGCTGCGACGCTGTAGTTTCTCCCTCCACTTGGCGACGAAATAAATCATCGATGCCTTTGCAACAGCGACGAAGCTCGGCTTTCGAGACTGTGCGGGAGTACTTGGGGAAGTTTCGACCCGAAACTTCGACTGCCAGCATCTCGGTAGCTTCTTGCTGAGATTTGTCGAGGTCGTACATCATCTGGTAGAGCTGAGTCTCACACGATGTGCGTGTGCTTTCCAATATATGCTGGTACTCTGGTAGAATACCCGACCCTGAATTAGTAGCGTACTGGGATTCTTTGGCGCTACTAGCAGCTTTTAGGTACAATACGAATAAGGCTCGGTATTCGGGCGCCTGTAGCTTCTGTAATCTTCCCTCCAGCTCTTGCGAATCCCTTTCCACACTAAGTTCTCGCTGGAATGCGGCGGATAGACCAGTGACATCAAGTTTCGGATGGAAACAACGGAGCTTTACGAGAAGAAGGTCTTCGGATACCGCGACGAAGTCCTCCGCAATAAAGAGATCTTCCAAATCGCTACCACTGTCATCACTTTCCGAGTCGTAGAAAATGTCAGCAGGTGGAAATGAAGAGATTGGTGGGGCAAGAGCAGCTCGTGACATCGTTGTAAAATCAAAGCTGCACTTGAATCGAGAAAATCTGTGCGCGTTGAACGGTGTTTGAAGCGTCGTCACTCCTGCGTGGCGGTTTCTTGGGCAATTGGTGTGGGGAGAAATCTCCTACGTAGTATAATAGCATATATCTAATTGAAATATGGGGCTTCAAATGCCAAAAGGAAGTTCGATAATTCTTGACGTCATGTATGCTCGTGCTCATGAATCATGAATCATGATGATCGAGTTGGTAGAAATCTCCACAAACAAGTTAGGACGTTCATAGCAACAATGACGTTGGGCCGTTTCTTGATCGAAAAAGCTCGCTATTTCCGTGAGTTCTGGTCACCCCGCTCTTTCTTTCCATCTACGCCTTGGTCGACACGGATAATAGCGCCCGAGTTTGGTCAACTAGACTGTGTGGTTGAAGCCCAATGAACCAAGAGGATGTGGAGGTCTTCTCCAAGGAGACCTTTTGACGTCGGTGAAAAGAATCTCTGGGTCCGCGACTGGCAACCGAAATGTGAATTCTAACACAATCGTCATCGACGAAGCTCCAGCGTAAGTCTGCTTCTATTGGTGCGAACGATCACTTTTTCACCAATTTGCTGACTTCGTGTTGCTTTGTTTTAGCATGGCGATGGTTCGTGAAAAGCATGCTCAGCTGCATGATGTTGTCGGGTCTTTATCCGAGAAAATCAGCGCTGTTTTAGCTCGACAGGAGCGTGACTTCTTGGCTGCGTACCGTGCACACATGTACAATGTGCAGAAGGAGCTTCACGAAATGCGCGAGAAAATTCACCGCAATGAGACCGTCGAGAACAAGTCCGAGAAGATCAAGAAGATCGAAGACGAACGTGATTGGTACCGCAAGGAAGCATTGAGGCTTGACGCCTTCACCACCACGATGACGAAAGACCTCAAGTACATGAAGGAAAACTTGGAGGCTATTGAAGAGGATCGGAATTGGCTCGAGAAGCAGCTCAAAGCTTGCAAGAAACAGAACAAGCTGCTTCGAGCCGAACTCGACGTCCGCCTCATAGTATCTGGAAACAATTCTGGATCGGATTCTGCTGGAGTGTTCCCGCCTTTCGATTCACAAAGCAGGTCAGGATCGAAAATATTAAAACAGCGAGGATTGCAAGAGACCCCGATAGCGGCAGTACCAGTAATGGGGGCTCATGGCTTGCCTCAATTAAACTTGGACGTAACTTCGACGGGTCAGTCGGCAATGTTGGCGGAGGAGCGAGAGGAGAAGCTCAAAAAGCAAATCCGCAGCTTGAAGCGAGAACTCCAGCACAAATCCAACGAACTCACCTCAATTAAGAGACAACAGCGATTACTGAGACGGGATGGGGGAACCGGGCAGTCCCTTCTGGAGAAGTTTTTCTTGCAATGTGTGAACTCGGTGAAAGAGGAAGTGGGTCGAAGGCGTGACAGCGGACCCAGTTCTGTAATCGATCGGCGAGGGGCCGCACAACGAGGAGCTCGCCCAACAGCTCCGATTGAAAAATCTCGCCAGCCCAGATTTGATGTCGAGCTGGATGACTTCACACCGAATGATCGCGTGCGGCTAATTGAGCGTTTGCTAGCCCACGATGAAGTGCTGACTTTCCTGTATAATCATCTCTTCCCATCCGAAAAGCCGGCAACTGTGAGCACAGATCCATTGGAAATTAGTTGGAGTTCACAGCCATCGGGACGGGTACCACAAAAGGTGAAAGTCCCTTACCAACACTGCAGGCCTCGGCGAGTCTTCCCGATACTTCTAGCTCATTTACGAGTTTTGAAGGCAACGGCAATAGGTCAACCAGAGAAGGAGAATCTGAATCTGGTCAAAGCGAAGCAACAGAGCAATGCAACCGAGCGACGACATCAGTTGGGAGTGGAGTGTCAGCAGTTCGTGGTGGCTCATTGCCACTTGACTATTTCACGAAGGAATATCTGAACTCAGTGTAAGTCGTCAACATGTTCACATATTCGCGGTTATTTGCAAGGACTTACCTCCTCTTTGGTTGTCACTTTCCAGGAAGTCAGCATTCGAGTAAATTGGCAACACAATCCACATAAATCTAATGTCAGTCGCACATTCGTAGGTATAACTAACTTGCGTACGAACACTCACTCGCATTGCTAGAAGCCGAGTCTTCTCGCAAATGAGAGTGAGTTGTAGTTAATTCTGCCCGTTGAGAACCACCTGCGAAAAGGTACTGTCCTGGCGAGCAGCCAGCTCGTTGAATGTCCCCTGCTCCACAACACGGCCTTCTGAAATTACGGCGATACGATCAGCGCTCTTAATAGTGGATAGTCGGTGAGCAACGAGGAAAACGGTACGCCCTTGCTTGGCGCGATCCACCGCGTCTTGCACGAGTCGCTCGCTCTCGGGGTCCAATGCTGATGTAGCCTCATCCAAGATGAGAATCTTAGGACGCTTCACCAGGGCGCGAGCAATGGCAACGCGTTGTTTCTGGCCACCAGAAAGCGCCTGGCCGCGCTCTCCTACAATCGTGTCGTATCCATCTGGGAAGGACATGATGAAGTCATGCGCGTTTGCAGTTTTAGCAGCACGTATGATGTCCTCCAGTGTTGACTCCTGTCCTTCTGAGCAGCCGTAGGCAATGTTGTCACGGATAGAGCACGCAAAGAGCGGCGGCTCCTGCGGAACCGCGCCCATAAGACCGCGCAGATCAGAGGGGTTAAGAGTTGATATGTCCGCACCATCCAGAGTGATTGTTCCGCTGCAACCAGCACTGTCCAACTCGTAAAAGCGCGCAAGGAGTGATGTGACTGATGATTTACCACACCCACTTGGACCAACGAGTGCCAGGGTCTCGTTAGGCAGCACCTCCAGGTTGAGAACACGGAAAATCTGCGATTCGGGACGCGTAGGGTATGCAAACGTGACGTTCTGGAACTGGATGTGACCTGTGAATGGTGCTGGCAGCGACGCCCATCCACCTTCGGGCACTCGGATTCTAGGTTGGCGGTTAAGCAGCTCGAACACACGTGTCGACGCTCCAATACCTTTCATCAACTCAGCGTAAAAGGACGAAAGGCCAGCGAAGGAGAAGCCGACGTACAGTGTGTACAGGAGGAAAGAAGTGAGGTCACCACTGGTAAGCATGCCATCGACCACCATTTGGCCACCGTAGCCTAACACGCCTAGCATGCTCATCTTTACACCGAAATCGACACCTCCGAAGAAGGTAGCACTTGCAAGCGAGCGCTTCCGCGCCAGCACCAGTACCTCGTCCACCTTAGTGCGATGCGTCTCGACCTCATGTGGCTCCTTGGCGAACCACCGCACCACGCGAATATTGCTTAGTTTCTCCTCCGCCACTTCCGTCGCTTCGCTCAACTGCGTCTGCACTTTCGCCGTCAGCTTCTTCACGTAGCGACCGTAGCTCACAGCACCTAGTGCGATAGGCGGAACCACCGACAGCATCACCATCGCCAGCTGCGGACACGTGACGAAAATCATGGTGATACTACCTAGCGCTTGGCCGGTACTACGCAGGCCACCGGCCACATTGTCACTCAGCACCTTGCCGATAAGTGTCGTGTCCGCACTCAAACGGTTAAGCAGCTCTCCCGTCCTGGACGAGTCGAAGAAGCCCAGTTCCTGTCGTAAAATTGACGCGTACGTGTCCTGTCTCAGTCTGTTGGTGATCCTCTCTCCGATCATGTTGCTCGTATCCACTCGAATGATGTTGGCGATCGACCCAGCAGCAAAGAGTCCACCCAGGAGCGTCACCACTGTCGGCAGGGGAGCGCAGTCGCGGAGCCCGCCGACACTACGTCAATGACTTTGCCCATTCCGAAGGGCACGCACATGGTGATGAACGTGGACACACCCAGCGCCGAGATCGAAATGGCCAGAGGTTTCTTCTCTGGTTTGTACAGTGACAACAGCCTCTTGACCTCGCCTGTCTTGGCCTCAGAACCCTGCAACATAGCAACATGCAAGAAACCGGTCGTTTACGTTAAGTACGAAAACGCCTTCAGCAGGACATTTCTAGAGCTCAGACCTTGGCTGGAGTTGCGGCATTTTGTTGCTCGTCTTCTTTAGCCTTGGATAGAGTGGAGAAGAGCAGTTGGGAGCCACTGTAGCGCTGGGAAATGGGCCGCGGAGTGACTCGCGCCCGCGTCAGAGACAACGTGGCGCATGGGAAGCTGTGGACGTAGAGCCGGAGGGAGCAAGAGGAGGTGAGAGAGGGAGGAAGGAGATGGGGAGATGGGGCGGTGGACGTACCGAGGAAACCGCCGCAGCATCTCGAAGCTAGAGCCACACGGCACAAGTGAAAGTGGCACTGAACGTAAATGAGCAAATGATTACTTCCGGTTGGGTACATTAAACTGGTAAATTCGATGGAGTGACATGTTGTTAGCTAGATTGTTTCGTTTCAGTGACGATGCATGCAGAGTGTTGGTCACATTGCATGAAGAGTGATGGTCACTTCAACTTGCACTTAGACTTGCTTGTCTTGGCAGCTTTGGCTTTGAAGCTCTTGCAGCTTTGGCGGCTGCATGCCTTTCATCGTGTACCAATAGGGAGAAGGCGAGTTCTCCGTCGAGTCTCGTACTTGTCCTTCTTGACAAGACATGGTCCACAGTACACTTCGCGCCCCTTTCGATGGGCTTCAATGAAATGACTGTGTAGTACAGTCGTGATTCCACCGCACAGAGGACAGCTGTAAGTCATGGACTTATTCGACACCTTGACTCCGATGCGGCTACCTTGGTCTCGTCCACCTTCGAGTAAGCCGCGACTTCCGACCCAGACGCGTTACGCTTCGCTGGCAGCAGTCTCAGAGCTCTACACACTACGTTGCACTTATGAGTCACGAAGAATGTAGCCATTCCAGCGGCCGACAGGTTACCACAACCGAATTTGCCTGCTTGTTTCGAATGAATCTGTGGGTCCGTCCCTGTAGATCCACGACTATCAGATGACCGAAATAGCTGAAGGCTTGAGTGTAACGGCGTTACAAGGAGGTTACGGTGTACCCACCTTCCTCTCCCTAAAGCAGTACCCTGTACTGGATAGTGATTAGATATCAGTAGATAGCTTCACTATATGCTAGATAGTGAAGCTTATACATTTACACCGTAGGCGGCTTGGCCTCAGATAAGAACAAGAATACAGTTTACGTTTAGCAACGAAGAGGTCATAAGTCTTGGGTTAAGACTACATCGACGCTTGAGGCCTAGAGATCAGATATCTCACAGGCCTGACTTGTTCTCGGATAGAACAAGGTTCTCAACCGTGATACTAACAGACTTGCTGAGTCTACGTCTTCCTCTGACGCTAAAGGCTACGGCAGCCCCGCTGCACTTGGTAGCACTTGTAGTCAATCCTACACCTGATTCTGAAAGACTGACCCTCTTTGAGGATGGACCAGTTTGCGAACTTACCCCCAAACCAACAGGGCGGGCTTAAAAAGCTAATGTCCTTGTTGGACCCTGAGGGCGTCTTGCTTCGCAAGGTCCGGATGCGATTAACGCGCGTCTGGATGCTTTCTCAAGTTACGATAAGGCTTTGTTGAACCACCTCCATCAAAGAATGGCCGCGTCGGCGGCGCCTCCGGGCGTCCAGACCGACATTGGACGGGTCTTCCCGACCTAAACCACTTACGGTAAGTGTCAAGACCTTTGAAGGTAAGGAGGGTGAAATCCTCCTGCTTTTGATCGGTTAGGTCGAAATGGCCATGGCATCTGCCATGCTGCAAACGGAGCAGCAGCGCGTGGCGCTGACAATTTCTAAGCTGAGAGGGCGTGCGCGAGAATGGGCACTTACGTGCGGAGCACCCGTCGATGCGGTGTTTCCGACGTGGGAACAACTCAAGCTTCAGCTGACTCGAGTCTTCTCGCCGCCTCATCAGGCGTACCGCGTGCGGACACGCTTTCTTGCGACCCGACAGGGCAATAAGGAGTTGGTGGACTTCGTCCAGGAGTTGCGAACTCTAATCGCCGAAATGGCTTCCGATCCTCTACCAGAGGCCGTCACTGTGACTGTCTTTATTGAGGGTCTCCGAACTGGCGTGGCCAGAACGGAAGTCTTCCGTGTTCACCCTAACTCTTTCGAAGAGGCTGTGAACGTGGTATTGAACGCTGAATTCACTTCAAGTCGGCCCGCTTCGGATGGAGCGCACCGTCTACGGTCCCGACGAGTGGCCCCAAGCCGATGGATCTAATCTACGCTGAAGATGAGGAGTCCGAACTCCTTGCTGCTGAACAGCGCATGGGCATCCGTTGATGGTTCACATGTGGAGACACGCGACACCTTCGGGCAGGGTGTCCGCTACGCAAGCAGCGTCAAGCTCCATCGAGCAGAAGCTCCGCTTCTAATCAGTCCTCTGGTTCGTCGCGAGGAAACGGCAGCACCCATTAGGCGCGGGGTGGCCTACTGGGGTAGAACTAAGTTCTGTTGAGTCTCTCGGAGAAGGAGAACGGCAGGGCTTAGCCCCGCAGAGCACCGTGATCTTTAACACGGAACGTGAACGCAAGCCAGGCTTGCTAATCGTTCAAGCGACCATCAAGGGCTTATCCAAGCCATGGACGATTTTGACCGACTCTGGGGCGTCGGGCAACTATTCTCGACGCTCCACGGTGGAAGGAAGTCAGCAGTATGCTGAGGCGCTAGTGGCGCGTGTGACTGGTACATGTCGTGTAGGATCACGCAGAAATTATCACTACCAAATGATGTGAGTCCCACCAACAACACTCGCTTGCCCTTGTCAGGACAACGAGCGTTGGATCAGACCTGAAGGCCAGGAACGATTGGTTGGATGTGAACCCTCTGTACACCTAGGTTGTATTAGGCCAACCCAATAACCTGCACCACTAGCCACGAGCGAGGGCTGTATGCAATATTGCGCTTTCGCGCGAACCCCCGCAGTCCCTCAGAAGGAAGGGTACCGGCTGTCAAGCCTAATATGGGTTTGCCGAGGTAAAACCTCGGCGGGTAGTCAAACATGTATGGAACACTCGGTTCCACTATAATATATGGTGAACGACGCTTCTCGTCGCTCTCAACACTCGGCCACTCTAATCTCTTGGACTGGCCAGCAACAAACCCTCGCTTCAATGTACCTTAGGCTCGCTGACCAGCATCCCACAAGCCGAGTGTATCCAGACCATAAGATAAGCTAGCTATACTTACCGAAGACGGACTTGACCCTTGGTGACTTGGGGAAGACTGCTGATTTATTTATGTTGATCTATGGCTCTGAGAGCCTATGTAGTCAATCCTATAGCTAGTCCTATACATAAATACAAATATCCAGTGTGAACCGATCCCAGTATGTGATCCTGTACCCGGCTCTATAAGACCGAGGGTACGAAACTAAAATGGGTCCAAACGAGGGTTCGTACTCTCTGTCACTAAACTATCGTGGTCACTGTAGCGCGGGGAATGTAATCCGCCAATCAGGGCACGCCGGTCACTTTCCTTCAGCAAGGGCAACCTTGCCGACTGGCGACCGATCCCCAAAACCCATCACCACACATGCCCCCGCCTCGACGCAAGCTTCCGCAAGTGGTGCTTCGCATCTTCGCACCATGACTCATCCGTCGCGTCTTCTCAGCGACGCCACCGCCGCCGCTCTCCGTGCCATCACTCCGAGCGACGAGGTAGGCTGATCCATCTTCACCACCTTAACACCTTGCACCCCTTCTGACTCTTCGTTCCGTCTTTCTTCAATATCACAGGCACAATCGTCGGAGCCTGCCGATGCTCCTGCCGACGCTCCTGGCCCTGCCGAGTCCTCGGTACCGACTCCACAACGCCACGATGGACCTCCGCCGGCTGATGGTGGTGCAGCCGAAGGTCCATCGCTTCGCACGCCTCCGTCATCCCCAGAAGCTTCGCCCGTCCTGGCATACCTGCTTCTGGGTACTCCCGCGGCGGTCTCCGGGCCCTTGGGCGCCCGGACGCTCGCCTTGTCTCGGTAGGATGTCAGGCCGACACTTCCGACGTCGCTCCCTCCCGTTGCCTCGACCGATCCTTCGGTCTCTGCTCTGATCGAGCAGTGTGGGTCAGCTCATGGTTGGTGTGTCTCGTCAGCGTCCTCGGCGAGTGGATTCGTTGCTCGACAGCCGGATGGAGCATGCCACAGACCTCGGTGAGGTTCTTAACGCCGCTGTGGCTCCCGCCCAACATCCACCGGGTGAGGCCGAGCTCATCATCGACCTACGTAACGAGGTGACGGAGCTCAGGGCCCGGCTCGCCGACACCGAGGACCATCTCCAAACAGAGACGCAAGAGCGCGAACGGTTCGAGCGCTTCAGCACCCAAGCATCAAGCGATGAGAGTCGCACTCGTGACTCTGGATGGCCTCCGTCAGTCGTACATCGCTCTGGGCTGCTCGCGCGACCACGGCCGAGGCTTCGGAGACGTCGGCACAGCGACTCCTCCACCAGGACCGTGAGCGTTTCAAGGCTGGCTTGGTGGCCTATATCGAGCAGGTGGCCAAGCATCGGGCTGCCCTCGAGGCTTCTGACCAAGCCTCGGTCGGTGCAGTTTCTCCTCAGGTTCAAGCCCTCGAAGCTCATGTCGCAAGCCTGAAACGGGCGAACTCCATTCTGCGTCGCCACGCTGCTGTCCACGAGCTCGATGTTGACACATTGGTGCTTGCTTCTGCTGGTACGTTCTGATCGTCTCTTCTTGCCCCTTCAGTCTTCTAAAGTTATTCTTACCCTCGTTCAGGTATCACTGCGGATAACATCGACTGGGAGTTGCTCGGACTCTCCCCTTCGAGCATCACGTCGAAGCGCAGTCGGAGTGTGTCTTTGGAGAGCTCGGTGGACGACAATCCGGAGCCCAAGGCCTCGGAGCTGGGGCCCAAGCCTCCAGCGCACGCAGCGTCGGGTGCGGGTGGTGCCTCCGAGGATTCCGACGACCTGCCGCTCATTCCGTCGGTATCCCAGCGTCGAAGGAATCGGCGCAAGCGTCTCCGGCAGCAAGAATCGCAAGCCCCGCCACCGCAGGTGACGCCGGCGTATCCTCCGCACGTTCCGTCGGGGCCGCCGAAGTCGACTCTTCCTGCTAGCAAACGGTTGGGTCGTCCATCTAAGCGTTGGGGTACCCCATCTCCAGGGCTCACGCCCGAACATTCGGTCAGTTCGCCACCACCTCTCCGGGCGTCTGGACTTCCTGCTGGGTCGCCGCCGAGCTCCTCGGTCAGTTCATCGCCGGGGTCGCCGCCGCAATCGCCTCCTGCAGGGTCGCCACCGAGTCCTCCGCTTGGGTCTCCACCTGTGTCGCCGCCTGTATCACCGCCGAGTGGATCACCGCCAAGTCCTCCTCCTGGGTCTTGACCGGCCTCTGGATCCTCGGTGCTTCCGACCTCGGCCGAAGTCATTCAGTTGTCGGGTGATGAGGTCGATACCGATGCGATGATCTCTGGGATCATGGTGGATCCGTCGTTGTCACAACCTCGGTCGTCTCCCCATGGGTATCTCAAGCCTCGGTGGCTGCTCCTCCAGGATCCGCCGACGATGAAGAGAAGGAGGAAGGCGAAACCGAGGATTCAGCAACTCCAGCTGCTGCGCCTGCGGCTACCACCGGGCCAACACCTGGATCGTCATCCAGCTTTTACGTGCTGGCCGACATCGCGTCCACTGCCGACGTCTAGATCTCGGTCGCGTGTTTTTCTGCTTCGTTATTCCTTCGCCCAACTACCCTGACACCGTCCGAGCCCCGTAGTCAATCGTAGGTGTAGTTCGGCCTTAGTAATCCCATTCAATCCAAGTTCATCTCGAAATTGCTCACTTCATATACACATATACCATTTTAATGCAGTAGTCCTCTTCGTCTGACACTACGGGCTGCATAATCCCTGTTGGCAGTTCTTTTTGTCACTTCTCATCCATAAATCGATCCTCCTAGGAGACTTGGTCGTCCAGTGATCAGTGACTTCCATTCTGGTACAGTCTCACATTTCGTCTGCTTCCACGGGCTGTACCAACCCCGTAGGCAGTTCAATCCTCGGTAGCGGTTCGAGCTAGTCTTCGTCAGCTACTTGAACCATTAGAGTCGTCGTTCGCTGCGTCGGGTTCGCAGATAGGCGTAAAGCAAACCGCCGCACGACAAATTCGATGCTGGTTCCCAGGTAAGTTCGTCATGACGGACCCACTTCACCTTGAATTCTCTGACAGCGCGATTAGTGCTCGTCGTTAGTTGTGATTTATCGTCCAGAATAGCCTCTACTTCGTATTCGCCTGCCACTCTGTCAGGCTCCCAGCTATATTCTGGCAACAGCTCCTCGTCAAAATCAATCCTCGTATCCTCGGTCACCTCAGCTGTCAGCCGACTCCTCGGTCGGTCACCACATTCGTTCACCGCCTTGAGCCGTGAGACATGCACCACCGGGTAGAACCAATAACCACTTCGATCAGGCAGTTCTAGCTCATACGCAAACTCTTCAACTTTCTTCCTGACCCGGAATGGCCCGTGCCATCGGTGTTCTAGCTTCTTAGTCAGTCCTGGCTTCACGCGTTCCATATAGAGCCACACCCTGCTCCCAGGCTCGAATAGAGACCTCGGTGCTTCCCCAGTAGCTTCGGGAGATTCCCCGTCTCTTCCTGCCTGGCGTCCGAGGTTTCGTTCCCGTCGGTTTTCACCGTTGCTTGTCTGTACATAGCTGTGTTTTGTAAAATAAAATCACTAAAAACACTGCTTGAAAAACCACCTAGTTCGCACCACTTGCTTGCGAGCCATCGATTTGCTTGAAATGCCGCCACGAAATGGACTTGCTTGAAAATAAACCTTCATTTGCTTGAAAATAATCCGTACCCGGCCATTTCCGCTTCTGCAGCTTCCGCTCGAATGAAACTGGATGAAGGACTTGCACTTGTACGAAATCGTACATCGGCAGCTGGGGCTGCTTCCTTCAAACGTAATTGCTCACGTAGCTTGGTCAGTTCGGCTTCTTCTGCATCCGCTCGAATCGAGCTTGCTGAAGGTGGCTTTGCCGGATTCTTGCCCTTCTTGGACGAGATATCAGCAGCTTCTTTGGCACGCAATTGTTCGCGCAGCTTTACCAGTTCTGCTTCTGCTTCGTCGGCCCGAACGGAACTTGTTGATTTTTTCCCAAGACGAGAAAAATATGCTCAGTCGCAACCCAAACTCAAATGCTTCGACTTGCGCCAACGATTAGAATCCGCCAAAACTACTTTTTGCAGGCCTCTATCTTCAAACCCTTTCTCATCTTCAAACCGAACTGCCTAACGCTGGATTAGTAGTGCATTAAACCCCATGAACGAGCAATACGTTGACGAACTTCGCTTGCGAGTCGGCGCAGCATCACGAACGCCAAGTGACAGCCATCTTGCTACAACGCCGATGCCGATTGCCAGCCATAAACCTTTGGCACCTCACACACAAAAGCAAGAATTGCGCCAAGTGGAATGCATAATAACCTAAGACATCGGTAATAGCAGCCGACTTTAGCATGCCTGTTACTCGGAAAATACCTTGCATGGCGGCGTTGAGGCCGTCGGCGGTGACCACAGAGCCATAATCTTCGAGGCTATATCTAATTTTTGGTCGTCATTATTTAGGAACAGACGTGGAATGTATCTCGAAGTATTCGCTCAGGCAGCGATATCCCCGTAAAATACCGCCCCAAGCATCACATTGACGTTCATGAGCACAGAGTGCGTCGCAAGCAACGCATTATCGGGGAGACTCCAACAGCCATCATAATCATATCTGATACGTAAGAAGTGACCAACGTAGTTCTTCGAGACCTTGAAGTTTGATCCATGACACCACCATTGGCGAAGCTGCTTCACCGAAAGTACGGGACAAGAAGAAGGGATGTTGCCCAACGACCTTGTGATACCGTTAAACCTCAGGGAACTCTGCCGAGGGAAGTGTGGTATGCTAGCCCGTAGCCAGCAGCGATGCTGACAAGATTTCTGACGACTGCGACGACAACCAGTGGCTTCACAATGTTATGAGTCTGCATCACCCCGAACAAGTTCGTAGCGGGTAGCATCAAACGGGAGAAATTTTGTGTCAAATACTGACGTCGGCGTTCTGGCCAAGCCAGGGCTCTACAAATGAGTTGGCCACGAACATACGAACGAGAGTCGCTGTAAGAGCGAGCACTCCCGTTTGGAAGCGCTTTTGTCGATCCTCTTGGCACCGTCAGTTTGGTGGAGCAAAGCGTGTCCAGAGGAGCGATTGCGCCGGCAGCTGGATATATGATACAGCACAAGTATGAGATCTCACTTTTGCCCGATTTAAGAGCGAGGACGTAACTCACCATGACTGAAATCGTGCGTCCACGTGCATGTAGTGTAATGAATTAGATACCTCCATGTTACCCAAAAACACAGATACGAACCCCGGAAGGGACCACGGTGGTTCCAGTCCGAATCGACAAAGTCCTTGAATGCGATCGTCATCTCCACTGGGAAGACCAGCTTGAAAAGTTCTTGAGGATGCGGTTCTGGCTCATCCGGCTGTGATGAAGCCCACCGACGGTCACGAATGATTCGTCGAGGCCACTTAATCGTTTCCAATGCGTTGCTCATGCATTGTTGCTTCGGAGATGGAGTGCTAAAAGTCAATTCTGTAAGTGAGAATCTGGCGAAATGCGCACAAGTTGTGATGCAATGCTTGCACAATGAAAATCAAATTATGAAAGCGCTCCTACCAGCCTTCGCATACTCGGTTCTTGGAATGTTGTTCTTGACTTCAGTGCTTCAACTTGAGTTGTTAGTTCTCGTTGGTGGTGGTGTTTGTCCCGCAGTTCTCGCAGCTCGTCGGTGGGGCTACCCCTTTCATTGCATGCCAGTAAGGCGAAAAATTGAACTTAGACAGCATTTGTAACGCAGCTTCCTCATCGTTTTGGCAAGACACGGCTCACAGTACACTTCGCGCCCCTTTCGATGGGCTTCAATGAAATGACTGTGTAGCACAGTCGTGATTCCACCGCACAGAGGACAGCTGTAAGTCATGGACTTATTCGCCACCTTGGACTCCGATGCGGCTACCTTGGTCTCGTCCACCTTCGAGTAAGCCGCGACTTCCGACCCAGACGCGTTACGCTTCGCTGGCAGCAGTCTCAGAGCTCTACACACTGCGTTGCACTTATGAGTCACGAAGAATGCAGCCATTCCAGCGGCCGACAGATTACGACAGCCGAATTTGCCTGCTTGTTTCGAATGAATCTGTGGGTCCGTGAAGATGCAACTAACGCCCTGCAGATCCACGACCATCAGCTGACCAAATGTTTTCTGTCACGTGAAATGGCTGAAGGCTTGAGCTGTGTCACTCAGGTCCAAACCGTCGTCACTTATCCAGCCGTTGTTGTTGTTGTACTTCTTGTACTCCCCTTCAATGTACGGCTCAGCAGTGAACATCGACATGGATGAACTCAAACCAACTTTAGTTGGCTCTTTGATCTCGTACCAGCAAGTGTAGATGAAGTCCACACCATGTTCCACGCCTTCAGCCGCTGAGAATTCCGTAGCAAGTCTTTTGGCCACAGTCTGCATCGCCACATCGTTTTCCAGAGTGTTCTCTGACGCTGCAGCCAAGCGCGCTGTCTTTCCGAAGTAGAACTTAGCTACGCGATACTTTCCATATTGCAATCGTGCATGGCATGCGCAGATCGCATCTCACCTTTCGCAAAGCAACT
The DNA here is from genome assembly GCA_012656075.1 of Phytophthora hibernalis. Classification (NCBI taxonomy): domain Eukaryota; phylum Oomycota; class Peronosporomycetes; order Peronosporales; family Peronosporaceae; genus Phytophthora; species Phytophthora hibernalis. The sequence continues at coordinate 759,072 of JAAKBF010000159.1, read as the reverse complement.
CCGTGTCAAGCGAATGTTCGATTTTGCTGCGCGTGCTTCAAATTCAAATTTCTCCAGTCGACATGCTCATTTGGTCTGAAGTGAAGCGAGTGACGGATAGCCGGGATATCGGAAGAGCAATAGACAGCTTTCCAGTCAAGTGTCTTCGTTTCGGGTCGATGAACAATTCCTATGCCCCCAATTCCTTCTCTTCTTCCTCATCTTCTTCCAACACATCAGACAAATGAGTAGGCGGATGACCAATTCCTCCATGCTCGCTGCAACTGGGAGCTTCAACTACCATTCTTGAGCTTGTAATCACGCTTCGTTCTTCGCTCGCCGTAATTGAGGAGCTTGCTGAAGACTGAATTATGCTCGCAAAGCGGACAGTATCTTGTGCGTTCGACAACGACACTTTTGGAACTCTCGGCCAAATCCATCATGACTTTTTGTGCGGTTAAATTGTTCCTGGAGAATTTTTGCCATCTTGGCTGTTCGACTTGGCTGAGCCTCGACGAACGTAAAATCGATACCGCGCTTTACCAACTCGCTCATTTCAATACAAATATCGGGGCTATTCTCTCTGTCTTTGGTATGTCATACTGTCGGTCAGGTCATGAAACTTGCTTCCATGGCACGGAGAATCCGTCACAAGTACAACTCGTTTCGCTTCTGCTTCTGTTTTAAAAGACATCTCCAGTGCGGCTTCAAGTCCACCGGGAATATCCTCTGGGCCATCACCCCCGCCAAAAGCTTCGAGCTTCGAAATGAAATTTCGCACGGATTTTACGTTAGTTGTCAACGTTTGAATCTGCAACCGTTTGGCCCCGTCACAAAAGTCACGATAGGCGACAAAGCCGACCCGGACGTTAGCATAGGAATGATCAAGCTTGACATTGCCAATGATTGAGACGATCGCAGACTTTGCGTTTTCGATCCATGGAGTCATTGACCCAGTGCAGTCCATCACAATCACTAGTTCAAGCTCAATAGCCTTGGAGTTCTAGTTTAAAAGCAAGTGGAAACAATGGAACTAGAATTGAAGCAAATGCAAGAGTTCAACGTGCTCCGAAGCGAAATGGAATACAGGATCGCGAGAGTTGAGAAACAAATCAAACTGATAGCCTTGGAGTTCTTCAGTTTGATTTGTTTCTCAACTCTCGTGATAGCCTTGAGTTCTTCAGTTTGATTTGTTTCTCAACTCTCGCGATCCTGTATTCCATTTCGCTTCGGAGCACGTTGAACTCTTGCATTTGCTTCAATTCTAGTTCCATTGTTTCCACTTGCTTTTAAAACTAGAAGATCATCTTCATGAGCTGATTGACACTTGCCAGTGCACCAGCCAATTTTGCAGCTGAATTTTAGACATTTCTTCGCTGGTTTGGCGCGCATTTGCTTACGCAGCCTCATCAATTCCGCTTCTGCAGCGTCAGCTCGAATTGAACTCGCCGACTTTGGAAGTGCAGCATCCGTAGTTAGCGTATCAGTTGTATAGGTAGCTTTCATCACCTGAAGTTTCACGTAGCATAGCCACTTCCGCGTCTACTGCATGCGCGCGAATGTTTTTTTGCTCGGAAAGGCATCGTGACTGCAGCCAGCTTGACCGGGCGAGAGAAAATTGATGAATGAGAGGCTTTCACGGTGGCTCGTTGCAAAGGTGAAGCCCATGTCTGCACCTCATTTTTCCAAGAAGTTGCAGGTCGTATTTGTTCTCCCCGTTGGGCCTCGAATCTCCCATCATCAACGTCACCGTTAGTGCAATACTTCTCTGTCCGGCCAATTTATACGAATTTGACTCTCCGCTCTCACTCAGTCAATTTTTGTAGTTATACGCGAGGAAGTAGCTTACATGAAAGAGCAGATCGCGAGGTTCGTTTTGGTATTTTTGTTTGTCAGTTAACTCAATCGACATGATAAATAACTCCGCAAACGTGAGCTGGGTTTGAAGACATAATAGCCTTTTTTCGTAATCCGGCTTTAAATTAGCGATATTAGATAAAAAAAATTGCTACAGCATCGTCAGCGTTTTGTGATTATCCTCGTACATGTAATAGCTCAATCATGAAGCCTCCCGCCTGTCTGAAGAAGCAGTATTACAAACGAGGTTTTATTCGATGTTATGATCAAGATAGCTATTCTCCCCTAACCTAAGCTTTTTCATCCAATCATAATCAGGTACAAATTATCCTGTTTTATGAAGCATTTAATTCATTATTATTGGTTAAGAATTTGCTGTGTCAGCGCGCTAATTCCAGCATGGTATGTCGCCACTTCAAGTGGCAGTGAAGTTACCGACGCACCATTACTGTAAGCACTTTTACCCACACGCGGAAGCTTGAAGTCATTCTCTCGTGGGTGATAATGCATTCCATGACCTTTTGTAGTGTCAGGAAGCACTTATCTAATGTAGTATGCTTTATCTCGCAAAATGCTGTTTCCACAGCTTCGATCAGCTTATCTACGTCGTTGGTCGGGTTCTTGTACTGCAGCGACTGTATAGCGTTGAAGAACCCTAAATCCAGGATGTTACAGTCAGGAGAGCGTGGTAGCTGGCACTCCATCTGAATGTTCCAACCCCGTTCATTTCCCGCCGCCACAACTTCTCCATGGTCTTCGCTCACGTGCGGTCCGGCATTGTCTTGCTGAACACGAATGACATTTGTCTTCCTCCTATATACAATTGACAAAGAATGTGAGTCAGCAGTGATTAAAAACTAATTAATAAACTTCAGTTTCATCTTACCAGGCCATTGACTGCGAATTGCAGGAAACACTTTGCTCTTTAGCAAGTCCACATATACGCACCGCGTCATCGAAATACTCTTCGTGATCGATGTGCCAGCAGGTCTGTTGACGGAGCTTCGAGTGCCACTGTATGCTCTACAATTGGCCAGATGCCAATTTTGCCGTCAAAATAACGCTTTCGACCAAAATCGTAGCGTGGGCGAGCAACTGCAGCCAAAAACATTACTTTACCGATATACCGCTTATTTGGGCACGAGCGATACGGTAAATTTTCATCAGACGCAAGGTAGTAGCGGTTTGACGCCTTGTACATGTTGAACCATTTCTCATCAATGTGGACAACGTCATACATAGCGTCAAAACGGTACGAACAACACGAAGCATAAACAAATTTAAGATATTAAAAACATTAACTTATAAATTAAGACATTACAACTTATAATCATAGTGAAATACGTACCGATGGGTCGCTGCACGTGGCTAAGAGCGAACGACAGCCTCTGGTTCTTGTGATCGCTTGTCAGCGTGGGCCTCACACGTGAGATGACCCGCCGAAGAGACTTGACTTTGAGGTAATCGTGTAGAGTCGATCGAGGAATGTTTGTAGCCTCAGTCAACCCTCGGATGGTTTGCCGCTTGCAGAGGGCACTGCGGACACAATCTGACCGAGTTCAGCGACGGTGAAACGGCGAGAACGTTTTGGGTAAGGCTGCCGTGGTGCTGTCAGAGCCTTGGGGCAACTCCTGAGTTTCCAGATGCTGTCGATGGTGCTGCGGCTCATGGTGAAGGTGTGCATGGCGAGTTTCTTGCTGCCATACGGGAGGCGGCCGTTCACACATAGGTTAGACAGGAAAGAGCGACTGCGACGCGCTTGTGTGGAGGGAGGTCCTTCTTCGTTGGGGTCCTTGGCATGCTGATCGGGGATCTGGATGCAGGAAGCTCAAATGAGCTGATGGCGGTGCCAAATTACTGACCCGCTGCCAGTCATTTAGATGAGTCAAATTTTGACCAATACAGTTCATGTAACATTTTGTGTGGCAAACAAAAACCAAACTCGTATAAATTGGCCCGACAGAGAAGTACGGCTCTGTTCAAAGTCAAATACTTCTCTGTCGGGCCAATTTATACGAGTTTGGTTTCACCGTCGCTGAACTCGGTCAGATTGTGTCCGCAGTGCCCTCTGCAAGCGGCAAACCATCCGAGGGTTGACTGAGGCTACAAACATTCCTCGATCGACTCTACACGATTACCTCAAAGTCAAGTCTCTTCGGCGGGTCATCTCACGTGTGAGGCCCACGCTGACAAGCGATCACAAGAACCAGAGGCTGTCGTTCGCTCTTAGCCACGTGCAGCGACCCATCGGTACGTATTTCACTATGATTATAAGTTGTAATGTCTTAATTTATAAGTTAATGTTTTTAATATCTTAAATTTGTTTATGCTTCGTGTTGTTCGTACCGTTTTGACGCTATGTATGACGTTGTCCACATTGATGAGAAATGGTTCAACATGTACAAGGCGTCAAACCGCTACTACCTTGCGTCTGATGAAAATTTACCGTATCGCTCGTGCCCAAATAAGCGGTATATCGGTAAAGTAATGTTTTTGGCTGCAGTTGCTCGCCCACGCTACGATTTTGGTCGAAAGCGTTATTTTGACGGCAAAATTGGCATCTGGCCAATTGTAGAGCATACAGTGGCACTCCGAAGCTCCGTCAACAGACCTGCTGGCACATCGATCACGAAGAGTATTTCGATGACGCGGTGCGTATATGTGGACTTGCTAAAGAGCAAAGTGTTTCCTGCAATTCGCAGTCAATGGCCTGGTAAGATGAAACTGAAGTTTATTAATTAGTTTTTAATCACTGCTGACTCACATTCTTTGTCAATTGTATATAGGGAGGAAGACAAATGTCATTCGTGTTCAGCAAGACAATGCCGGACCGCACGTGAGCGAAGACCATGGAGAAGTTGTGGCGGCGGGAAATGAACGGGGTTGGAACATTCAGATGGAGTGCCAGCTACCACGCTCTCCTGACTGTAACATCCTGGATTTAGGGTTCTTCAACGCTATACAGTCGCTGCAGTACAAGAACCCGACCAACGACGTAGATAAGCTGATCGAAGCTGTGGAAACAGCATTTTGCGAGATAAAGCATACTACATTAGATAAGTGCTTCCTGACACTACAAAAGGTCATGGAATGCATTATCACCCACGAGGGAGGGAATGACTTCAAGCTTCCGCGTGTGGGTAAAAGTGCTTACAGTAATGGTGCGTCGGTAACTTCACTGCCACTTGAAGTGGCGACATACCATGCTGGAATTAGCGCGCTGACACAGCAAATTCTTAACCAATAATAATGAATTAAATGCTTCATAAAACCCAGGATAATTTGTACCTGATTATGATTGGATGAAAAAGCTTAGGTTAGGGGAGAATAGCTATCTTGATCATAACATCGAATAAAACCTCGTTTGTAATACTGCTTCTTCAGACAGGCGGGAGGCTTCATAGATTGAGCTATTACATGTACGAGGATAATCACAAAACGCTGACGATGCTGTAGCAATTTTTTTTATCTAATATCGCTAATTTAAAGCCGGATTACGAAAAAAGGCTATTATGTCTTCAAACCCAGCTCACGTTTGCGGAGTTATTTATCATGTCGATTGAGTTAACTGACAAACAAAAATACCAAAACGAACCTCGCGATCTGCTCTTTCATGTAAGCTACTTCCTCGCGTATAACTACAAAAATTGACTGAGTGAGAGGCGGAGAGTCCAAATTCGTATAAATTGGCCGGACAGAGAAGTACTGTAGTACGAAGTATATGCCCAAACTGTTCCAGTCTGGCATATTATTCTGATGGAGATAGACCTCGTGAAAGCTATTTCGAGTGAAGACGCAAGAAGTTCACTGTGGCATTGCACATTGCCATGGCATCCGATACTCATGATGTGTCCGCCCCACCTCCTGAGCGCATCTTGTTATTGTTGGGGTTGGGAAAATCCTCACGTGCTGAAGAATTGCGTGTCATGGTGGGTGGTCGTTTCCGGCCGCCGCAACAAGTCCAATTAGCTGGCATCCTCAGCGCAATGCAGTCTACGTCCGCACTCTCCAATGTAACATCGTGGTTCTCGCATCAATTCGATCCCACAGACGATGTGGAACATTACCTGCAGGATATCACTCGCATGCACCATTATATTGCAGCCCACGATCGCCAGCGACCATTACGTAGCTCGCATCTCGGCAGTCTCGGGTCCCCTGGGGAGAAAGTAGCGCTGCTTCCTACGTAACGAGGCAGCTCATGCACTTCTACGCATCTTTCGCAGATAGCAGAGACCGTCATCTGCTCACTAAAATTTACCAGACATTGGGACCGTCGAGAGCCGTCACGTACTGCGTTGTGGCCAAGACGATGTCATTCAAGTTCCAGAAAGAGTTTCTCGATTTGTTTGCAGAGGACCTGCCTGAGCTTCGCGAGTGGATCAATTGGTTGGATGAATTGGAGCATGCTGCAGTTGGTACGAGTTGTGGAGACGATGATGAGGTCGATAGTGAAATGGTGTACGGACCAGGCTATGAGAGTGCTGTTCATTTCGTGACTCGAGCGATCAAAGAGCACTGTATGCTTACGTGGTTTGAGCTGTTGCGACCTCTTGATACGTCGAAAAGACTTGCTCTGATCGATGCAATCCACAAGATCCTTGCTGCGTCAAATAATAGCGGATTACTGTCCACGACGACGAGTACGCTGAAAAAGCTGGGTAGGTTTTACGAAACCACGGGTATCTCTGCAGTCAAGCTCCTGGATCTGGATGTGGCAGTGCGTCGTGAGATAGCACTTTTGTTGGAAGAATTTCCGACCATCATCCTGATAACTCTCTTTGCAAAGTTTAACAACGAAAAGATGATTCAGCTTGTAGTGAAGCGCGGGCTGCCATTCTTCCCAAAGAACGACTTGCTGAAATTGTTGGATGCCCTCGCACCAGCGGAGACCAACGCCATCGAGGTGTTTGTGACTACGTTGTTCAGCTTCGGCCGCAGCAAGGTCGACTTTTTGTTGATGTTTCTCACCTTTACAACCCAGAGCCAACTCCGCTTTCTGGACCTAATGGTTGCAACATCAAATTCACCTTTGAATACAGTGTCGATAAAGCAAGAGGAAGATCAAGATGACCCATTCGCACACCAATGTCACCTGAGAGGAACTTATTTCCTCCTGAAGCTTTTCCTCTTTGCCCGCCTTACTTCAGCCGACATAGTGATTCAAAAGCTATCAACAATTCCGAGCGAAATGGCGCAGCAACTCATGTACGATGTAGTCGTTCACTCAGCAGAGGACTTGGCCGTCCTTGGTCGAGGCCTCGAGCTCGTAGAGCTGCAGTGTATGCAACCATTTCTGCGTTTATTCCTCGCAATCCGGCTTGACTGGCGAGAAGTTCTTGTGAGTTTAGTCGAGGAAATACCGGGCGAGAAACGCTGCCGCTATACGAAACGCTATTCAGCCTTCATGCCACCACCAACTCCACTTCTGGCGATGATAAAGTGACGACTGTTCTCCAGATGCTTGCTGGTCTCGATAAAAAGACAAAGCACTGCTGTGTCGAGATATCATTGCAACCCGCCCCGATCCGCAGGCTGAAGGAGATTCCACCGCTTATCTTTCCCCCACTGAAATTCACGCAAAGTTCTGCTCTACCTCTGCGAATGCGAGCTCGCGCGTCACAAGGTACTTCGACTTTTACGCGTTATCCCATTTGCCGAATATGGTCGCCTGCTTTTCTTCCTGCGCACACAAAGAATACCGGAGCAAGTAGCGTTGACCCGACTCATGTTGAGCATGCCTAGTGATGCCAATTGTCGTCTCTTATCAAAAATGTCAGCTTGGTCCACAGAAGCACTCGATGCATTCTTTCAGCTGCTATTGATGCTCGCGAAAGTTGAGTACAAAATGTTCGCAAAGTTGATGGGGTCACAGTACGTGAGTGCAGACCAGTTGGGCGTATTTATCACGGTGGCAGTGGACATGATGAACCAGGCGTCCAGCCGAGAACTCGTCATATTTACTGCGGAGCTTCCGTTCACATCAGAAACCTTCTATTTGAAATGCTTGTTGATCGACCAGAAAAAGGTGTGCTGTTGCGAATTATCGGCTACTCGACTCGCGTACCACCAGAGCTGATGCACCAACTAGTCGAGCTATTCCACCGAATGTCGTGGGATATCCGCTCATCTTTCGTCGAGCAACTTCGAGCCTTAGAGGTAGTAAATGATGTGCAAAATCTTGCAGACGTTGCAACAAACCTAGAAGACAACGAGTCGTTGAGGCTGCTCGTGTTGCTGTTCAATCCTTTGCAGATCCACATCCGCGTGAGCCTTGCTGCTCTTTTCTTGCAACTTACTGTCCGCGAACGAGCTCTCTTCCTCGCCAGACTCGTGAAAATGGCCAAAGGTTTGGTGGGATCATTCTGTGCGGCAATGTGTAGCCCCAGTTGTGAACCTGTAAGCCCTTCATTCAGTCGTGTCATTGGATTGGTTGACACAAAGTATCACATGTCACTCCTTCGTTTGTTGCAAAGCGAGCCGCTCTGGTTCTTTTTGCGTCTCATGGCCGACCACTGTAAAACTGAGGAAAGCAGCCCAGAAGAAATCACAGAACTTTTAAATCGGCTGGCGAAGGTGTTGAATATGTTCACTCTTGATGAACATTTTCATGTTCTGCGAGACGTGATCCGGGAAGCGCTTGGCGACGCATTGACCTTGGGCGATGTAGTCGGGGTGTTCGCGTTATTCCCCGCGGTAACGAAGTTACTGGAGTTCCTCAGATACGTGAACGGGTTTGCGAAGTGTGCACGCCCCTGTTTACTCTTTCGAGTGCTGGCGAAGTACCAGCAACCAGCATTTATCTTCGAGATGTGCCGCATCTTAGACTTGGATGACGCCGTATTCGGGCTAAAGCGACTTGACCGAATGTGGCAACGACGACATGTGGAGCTGGACACAGCAATGGAATCCCTCGCTTATTTGTACGCTCATTGCTTGTGCTGTACCTCCGCTCTGATATCAAATCGCTAACAGTACCCAATGTTGCGGTTGTTTACAGGTTAGCCGGAGGAAACGCGCAAGTCAAAGACGACTTTGTGACCTCATTGTAGGCTTCAAAGGACTTTCAGCCGCGCTGGACGAAGAGAAGGCGAATGTCGATCGTGTCGTCACACCTCACATGATCGACAGCACTCCCGACAGCGAAATTACGAGTGACATCGATGACGACGATAATCCTGACAGTCCACTTCGACTGCCAAGTGCAACGCCTCCATCGCACCAGCCTGTCCTGATCAATCGACACCTGCAGCGAACCAGACCCGGGCAAGTATTTCCTCGGAAGCGCACAGACCGAAAGGCTTGGTGGCAAGATCTAGATGAAAGTTCTTGTCTTCTACTTTCAAACGATCGACAAAACGAGACATCTTCAGAAAGACATCGACCGTCGAAGCAACTAGAGGCAGACTTGCCGGCAAGGTCACCGAAAACCCTCCCTTCTGTGTTTGTTTTGACCGAGCAACCCCACTCAACTAGATCCAGCGACCCAATTCACGAAGCTAAAGACACCGATACAGCCCCAGTGGAAATACTCCCGCAAATCGAGACGGCATCACAGCAGCAACAAACACCAGATGAGCGCACTAGTAGTGGCTGGCACCCCTCTCGAGCTAGAGCTAAGGCCCCTCTTAAGAATGTCACCCTCAGTCGATCCGAGTCAGCACCAGCTACTTTTACGTTTGAGAACGATAGTGAATGGGGCAAGCAGAAACGCTCACGTGGCGTGGCTGCAGCACTCGACAATCCTCCGGAGTTCCATGTTGGACGGGACAAAGGCGCAGACTTCCTTCAAAAACAGCGAAAAAGAGTCTTCGAGGAGAAGGGTGCATCACGCATTCGACATGCCAGGACTCCAGCTGCTCAAGCCCATGTCATGGAGGCCCGCATCTGTCGAGCGTTAGGCACCCGCCCTCTGGTATTACAGGCAACGTTATCGCCTCTTTCTCGTCCAGATCCGCTCACGGTTGAACATGCTGTAGTGATGCTAGCAAAGGCAGCTCAGCTTCGAGATTTGACCCCACACGGCTTTATTACGGAACCTCCGATGAGAGGGCAAACGCCAACAAGACATCCTGTGCGTATGCTACCAACGAGTCCAACGACAGCAGTAGCGAATCCTTCGAGTACGAAACTAGACACAGAGATCAGCTCCGAGCCTGTTGCTCCGTGGTGATGCGAATGGAAATGTTCGCCCACGTGTAATGCAGCGGCAACCTGAGTTGGGTGATCCGAGTTCCGTCCCGCGTGTTCCTGCTGGAGGACACGATAGCATGAAATTGGCAAACGTCGTGCAGCAGCATTCTAAAGAAGCTGTCACGCATCACCAGCGTCAGGGTACTTGTCGTGACCTCCCACTTTCGGAAGTGGGGCTGCTCCACACACGGCTCCAGCTCTTGCTCAAACTCGGCCATCTGCGCTCGACAATCTTCGGTTTTGCGCTGTGCAAACAGCACCACAATCTCCTCGAGGCAGAAAAGAAATCGACGGTGAAGGAAGCGCTCGAGATTATACGTGATGCATCCAGCGTTTACGGCAATGCTGTCACACGCGTTTTTCTTCTTTGCTTTTCTCCTTCGCTGCTTCTGTGGTGTTGGTGTTACTTCACTTCGCTCCCGGCGAGCTTCTTGTTCTTCGTTCAGTGTCTCAAACAAGTCCTCCAACTTGTTGGAGTCGCAGTGCCGCAGCAAAAGAGACAACTTTCGTTTGTGCTCACGCTCAATGGCTGCTGCTGACTCTGGTCTCTCGCCACGGACGTGTAAATTGTCACACGTCTTGCTGTTCATGAACATTCGTGCCTCGCCCACAGACTGCATCATGGCTACGAGTGGCTCTCTTTCGGGCACGTTTGAAGATCGCAACGCAGAAGCGTTGAACTCGCTTTCACTGGTAAATGCTGCGTTGTAAAGAGCCGTGCATATGGCGTCCATCAGCAAGTTGCTTCGGCGCTTACTGGCGGTGGATGTCGCGGCGACAGCGCTGTGAAAGCCCACAAAAGCGCGAAGAGTATTCGCGCGCCCATGTTCCTCTTGCTGACGTCGCGCAGCCACTTCCTCGTCATCTCCACGTCTGTCTTCTTGAAATGCGACCGCTTCAGCAATGCCCAGTGAAGTAGCACACGCCGCGAGGTTCATTACGGAGAGAACGAGCTGTCGTTGACGAGTGAGCCTTGCGGGTGTAACCATTGCCGAGCGCTTGATCTGATGGCCAGGTCCCAGCGACACGTGAGGTAGCGCTAGCGACAGACTCATGCGCTCAGAAAGCACCGCCATGCCGTAAATCTTAAACACCTCGAAAATCTCTCTCGACGTGCGCAAAATATGGTCCTCATCCAGCTGCAGCATTGCCAACTGCACATGCTGCTCAATCGACGGGCTCTTCACGACATCCGCTCGATCAACAGCAGTGGCAGCTTTTACAAAATAATGATGCTGCGTCGTGTCCCCTTTCTCTCCACCTTTATACTCACCAACGAGGTCAGCAAAGGGCCCCTCCTCCTCCTTCTCCTCCTGCAACGCTTCATGTTCAAAGACTCCTTCACTCACCACCAGCTCGCCCGTCGTCTCGTCCAGTTGCTCGTCTGGCAAACATGCAAAAGGGTTGAACGCCACACTCAGCGGACCTTTGGCCGCCAACATGGTCTCCCCTTTCCCTCGGCAGCTCGAGAGCGGTCTGCGAAGTGCAGATGCAGCATAGAGGCCACCACTGCGTCCAAATGGGCTCTGTAGCCATCCGTCAACTTCAACTTGCCTTCTTGTTCGTGCAACTTAAGCACCAGCTCCCCGACCACAGCCTCCACCACATCCGCCCGCTGCTTCATCTTGGAGACTCTGTTGCCTGTGTTATTGCCTGCTCCGTCCTGTTGAAAGCTGCGTCGTCGAAGAGCAGCATACCCCATGGCGTCGTACACTTGGGCTAAGTTGCGGTTGGCCACCACTGCCAGTCTTAAGTTGCGGAACACGCGCGCACTTAACGGGGCGCAGTGGAACTGGGACAGCAGACAGCGCCCCACCAACTCGCCTATGACGGCATCTCCCAGCCACTCGAAGACGTCGGCGAGTGACGCGGCGGACGCGGACGTCTGCAGCGCCTGGAAATGGGCCACGGCCTCGGCGGATGTACCCAAATGTTGGTCCTTTCCTCGTCCTCTTTAATCGCTTCACGTCGCCCTCGCGGCGGCCGCCTCGGCGCTTGGTCATGCTTGCAATAATGCCACCAAATCAACCAATTAGCGCAATAATTCCTATTGTCATATTTCAAATTGCCAACGAGACTTTTCCGACTTTTCGGGTTATTTATAGGGAAAATTCGAAGTATTAATAGTAGCCTTTACTCAGACCGGGTCCTGTATGTTAGGAGGATTTAGGATTGCCAATGAGAGCGCAGCATTCGTGATGACAAGCCTAAGCTGAGACGGGTCGCGCTAAGGCTAGGATTGAACTCGTGGAGGGACGACTCCCCGCCAACGTGGACAACGCCCTAAAAGCACACTAAATATACGAATTACACACAATTCACATGATTGGCACCAATACTCGTTGATTATCACTTACCAATCATCTCACGACACCTCACGTGCACCCACCACCACCACCAATCATTGTGCAAGCACCTCTAACCGCGCGAGCTGTACCTGACCTATTTTTGGCCAATGAAGAAGCGTAAATCACGTAGTTTTAGCGAATGAAATGCCCGCATACCGCGTGCAAATGCCGTTAGCGCTATCTGGTGGCACTTCGGTTTTTCCTACATACAACCAACTCCTCACTGCATTCGCTACCTCGCCATTGCCATGCCTCGCGCTGAAATCAACTGGACTCTTCTAGCTAGAGACGTCTCCTCCTACGACAGCGACATGCTTCTAGAATCGTTCAAGGCCTTCACTGTGAACAAGAGCGAACTCTCGCCGTGCTCGCTGTGCACTGAACCCAAGCCGCACAATATGCGGACGAAGCTGCTGTCGTGTAAGTGCAAGGCTTGCAAGGCTATCCCGCCGTATGCGCGTTGCCCGTGGGGGCAAGGTGCAGCTCTGCACCATGGCCAACGTGGTCAACATCTCGGAGGCGGGCCAACACGTGTCTTCACTGCACCCTGCGAGGAAATTAAGGTGTTTGCACGTGACATGTGCACCTACAACCACAAGCCCATGAATATTTTCAGGCACTTTCAAGTGAGCGGGGCTGCGATGCCGTAGCTCGCTAAGGTGAAGCGCTTCGTGCAGCACTACCGTCGCTCTCACCTCGGTGGAAGTGATTTCCACGACAACGTGACGGCGAAGGTGCGCGAGCACGCGTTTCGAGGCGAGGAGGAGCTGTCGCAATCCCTAATCTTCACTTGGCGGTCGAACGCCAATGGAGAACCCACTGTTGGTCATGGGTCGGAGACGGACGCGTTCGCGGTGGGCGTGTCGTCGAAGCAACTGCTTCTGAAACTGGATCGCGATCCGTCCGCGTACGTGCTACACCTTGATGCGACCTACAAGCTGAGTCAAGTGGAGTATCCGGTCATAGTGGTCGGAATCTCAGACAGTATGAGTTCGTTCCACCTGGTGGCATTCTTCATTCTGTCTCATCAAGCGGAACACCATTTTGCCGAGGCACTCGCGATGCTAAGGCGCACCTACACGCTGGTGACGAGCAAGCAGCTCGACGTCCGCTACGCCATGGGTGACGCTGACAAAGCTCAACGCAACGCAGTGAATGCAGTGCTCGGCGTGGACAAAGACCTCGTCAACTTGATGTGTTATTTTCATGTGGCTGCCAAAATCTACAAGAAAACGCGCGGTATCCCGATCTCTAGCTTCACAAGTCTCGCGAGATGTTGCTGACATGAACTACGCCACTTCTGCTACTGAGTTCGACTCCATTCAAACACGCTGCTTGGAGGAGTGGTATGAGCTGCCGCTGCTCTGCGCGTTCGCCAACTACTGCTCCTCAGTCTGGATCGGCTCTCCGTATCACCACTGGCAAGCGTTCCACACGCCACGCGGATTCGCCGCTACGAACAAATCCGTAGAGCAATTCAATCGCGCTATCAATCGCGATTATACCTTCGTGCACGACTCAAAATGGGAATCCTCATCGACCAGCTCCTTCTGTGCGTACGCACAGAAGGCATCCGCAGCAAGCCGTTCTCCACAACCATTGAGCCACGCGCTGATGTGCTTCGTCGTGTACGGGAGATGAGTAAAGCGGGATCCATTCGCGTGGTCACCCCAGCGAAGCACTCAATCGACGTTTTGACAGGCGCAACCACGGTATCAGCTGCTTCCGACATCATCAACGTGGTATCGGTCCCACTTGAACGCGTGTACAACCTGCAGGATAGGCGGACGAAAGATGCCCTCCCCGTGACAGCATGCATTTCCGCGCAGAAGGCGAGGATGGAGATCGCTGGTATGCCAGAATGGAATTAGTCTAAGTTTTATAGCCGTCGGTGTTTTTTTACTGCGGCCTTTCGACAGCGGGAGGTTGTCGGCTAAGCCATTCCATATATATTTCCTGATCAGTCTGTTGTCGAGAGCACCCTCGTAGGCCAGCACTTGCCAGTCGCGATATTTCGCTGAATTCACCTGCACATAACCCTTATCTCGAGGCAGTACGCCGTGAGGCATCCACAGAACCACCGGAAAAATGGGCTGGACACCACGTCAGGCTCGCGGTGATGTTCGTCAGCAACACCCGCACGGCTCGTCCAGTAGCGTTGTGCTCGACTGTTGGGATCACCCCTTTCAGTTGTCGAACCCACAGCTCATGCGTCGATTCGCTGGGGAGCCTCCGTCTCAACTTGAACTGAGCGATTTCTCCCCATAATGTCCAATGTCTCCCGTGGGCATCCGATCAGTTCACGGCCATACTCGGTGTCGTTTTAATCTCTCGACGACTTGATTAATGACACCACGTCCTCATCGGGCAGTTTTGCCATTGAATTGTACAAGCCAGCCTCACACCGGCTGGTATCATGAAGTCGGTACCCAAGATCAGGTCGACTCCGGCATGATGAGATATGATCCACACCTCGAATTCGTGAACCACTTCCCACCCCAGCCTAACCTTAACGACTGCGCGAGAGGTGGTCGCCACCTTTGACTTGGCGATTCCTTGGATATCGATCTTCATGTCGTTGTTGGTAAGTCGCTTCAGTCGCAACTTCCTAGCGAACGCTTCGGTCACAGCCGACACGTTTGCCCCAATATCCAACAAGATTTTTGTCCGTTCATCATTCACTGCTCCCATCACTAGAGCTCGCATTCTCACTCGGCGATCGAATTTCCTCGATGACCACCATCCCAGTCGCTCACCAGGGAGCAACTTCCATCTCTTGGCTTGACCTATCGAAATCATCGGTCGCTGAGTTCCATCCCTACTTCCAATCGCTCGGTCTTCGTCTTCATTCGACTCGCCGAGCCCACAACTCTCGTCCACATCCGTTTGTCCGCTCTCTTCATCATACTCATTCTCACTCCACTCGTCGGGCCGTTCCGCTTCCCCAACAAAAGCAAACACGTAGTTCGCTTCGACTGCTGGTTCTGCTGACTGTGGCAGCCCGTTGTTGTCCAACCCAGTCATGGTTGGCGAGCCCACAAGTTTAAATGGCTCGATGAGTAGATGTCCTGAAGATCGTCCGGGTCAATGGACTTGTCGACTGACGTCTCAACGAGCTTGGCGAGTTTCTCGAAGCGTCGGAAGATTTCGCACTGGCCTACTTCGTGCACTTGCTTGTAGAACTTGCAGCGTCGGCGACAGATGTGCATCGTGACCTGCTGCTCCGCAAGCTCCACACGGACCGTATGTCTTTCGCTCTCGGGACCCGTCTCGGCGATTAGCTTGTCCTTTGGGATTCGACGAGTTCTGCTGATATCGGTTGAAATCTCCGGTCGTGTTACCGGCATCGATGTAGTCCGAGTCTTCTTCATAATCTTGGTTGAGAACTTCGCTCGCGTCGCTTTCGCCATTCGACGAGTCGTAGAGGTCGGTGTTTGCGGTAGCTCGGCGAGTGTCGAGTGCTGCCCACAGGTCGTCGACCGACGCATCTACTAGCGTAACTCGGTGACTGCTGTCTTCACCCTGTCGACCACGACGTTCGTCCTGCTGTTTCTTGGAGTCGACTCGGCGATTTTGTTCTCCCTTCTTCTCAGCCCGTTTGGCATCCTTACTGCGATTTGTGCTCAGACGATCGCGTTGTTTCTTGCGCTTCGCGCCGAGTAAACGCTGGTTGATCACCTTCTCGACCTTCGTAATATCGCTGAGTCGTTGTGGGTACAGCAGATCCATGCCCCGCAATTAAGCAGGAAATGTTCGACGTGGTCAGTGGAGTCAGCTCAACCGTTCCCGTACTGGATGTGGGCGGTTCGCGCGTAGCCATTCAATTGCAGCAAGAAGTCGCAGACATGTTCATTCTCCCTGCGTCTCGCTGAGTAGTAGCGGGCTCGCGCCGACTGGTCGAATTGCGAACAGTAATAGTCCATGAAAGCCTCGCTGAGAATATTCCACTTTCGCTGAGTCTTCTTGGGAAGCTGCTGGAACCACCCCTTAGCTGCCTTGTCCAGACTCAGCGAGAATGGTTCACACCACTCATCTTGCCGTTTGCACGTCCCTTCATCTCGTAGATGAAGCGTTTGATCCATTGTAACGCATCTTCCGACCGGTAGCGTTTCCCGTCAAAGGTCATGATCTTCTCAAGCGGCGAATTTCCAAGACTTGCCCTCGGTTGATTTCATCCCCATCAAAGCTGAGCTGACGGATGTGGTCATGTGGCGACTCATCGACATCGCGGTGCCCAGGGTAATCGTCTTCATCGTTGAGTTGATCGTCACCTCCAGAAGCTGCAATTGCTGCGGCGTCCGATCGAATCAGGCGACGTAGCTCGGCGGCTTCTTCAGCAGTTATGAATTCTGCCATCGGGCGTCGAGCTGGCTGATCGCTGGCCTTCTTCGGAGTTTGCATGTGCGAGTCGGCGAAATACGGTGTTCCCTCAGTGCTCCGGAATACGCCACGCTTCGTCTCGGGTGTCTTCGGCAACGGAACTTTCGCTGGGCCTTCACTCGGCTCGGGGAAGACGTACGGCTCAGTGACGTACGGTTGTGGTGGAGCCGATTTGATCTCGTCGATTTCTTCTGCTCGGTGAGCCTTGGGTAATTTCCCTTTGGTCCACCTTGCATCCCGAACAAGTCTTTCAACTTGCGCTTCCATCTCATCAGCTCGACGCCGACCGTGTGCACACTCCAAGATGTCAGCGCCGGTTTCGATGGCTTATGGCCGCACCGGTATCCCATCGCTCGGAGTAATAACACCGTGTCCTCGACGAGCTGATCCATCGTTTGGCTATTGATGGGTTGACTCAGTTCCTCGCTGAGTTGAGCCCACTTCGCTTGACACATGTACATTGGAGCGAACATGTTGATCCACCGACTGTTGGTCTTCATTTCTTCGACGAGTCGGGCCAGGACTCGGTTGGCCTTCGGTGTTTCGAC
Source organism: Phytophthora hibernalis (assembly GCA_012656075.1). Classification (NCBI taxonomy): domain Eukaryota; phylum Oomycota; class Peronosporomycetes; order Peronosporales; family Peronosporaceae; genus Phytophthora; species Phytophthora hibernalis. The sequence continues at coordinate 741,767 of JAAKBF010000159.1, read as the reverse complement.
ATTCTTTGTCGCCTTGGGAACAAGCGGCGGACGGTCACCCGGAGCCACGTCTTGTTCGTCGTCATCGTCATCGCCGAGTTCCGCTGCGAGGTTCCACTCGACTGGGCGAGGACCTCCCATGCGGGTCACCTGCAGCGACAACTCGTCGACTTCTTCACAGAGATTGACGACTCTCTTCACGTCGTCATACTCCGTCCCTTCATCATCATCCTTCTCTTCTTCCTCCTCCTCCTCGCTTCCATGGCCTTCGTTATCGTCGAAGTTGTCAAACTGGATGGAGCGCGTCACCTCCGCGTCCGCGGCGGTAATGCTGGCTCTCGTCGAGTTCGACTCATCGAGCGGCGATCCTCCAGCCGTCGCCGGGCTTGCGTCGGTCAAATTTGGCGATCCCTTGACCATCTTCTCTCACTTGTTGCTCTTTACTTGGTTGTACTTGGTACCTGCGAAAACAAAGCACACCCCTGAATCCCGGGTCGCGGCACCAGTTGTGGTGTTGTGATTCACAGAAAACGTCGTTAGTTCGGCTTCCACGCAACAGCACAACAATTCGCCGAGTCAGGTCGGTGATGTTGGGCTTGCGCAGGGTTCCTGTCGGTTCACTTTGCTGTTCGCCCCAGCCGGGGTTCAGTTGAGTGTTGTTCCCAACAAGTACCAAGCTCCAACCTCTCCAGAGACTCGCCTGAGCGGGGCAGTCTCCGTGCAAAACCCTGTGCCCTCCATCAAAGGATGGACGGCAGCGCGCGAGCGCGTCTACAGGTCACCAGACGCAGATTACGCCCAGCTAGGAGGTTACGGTGTCCTGGGTTGTGCAGACCCACCGGCTCGTCGAATCGACGAGACTTGTCTTCACTTGGTAGCGAGAAGTGCCCCCGGGCCGACCTTAATCTCTTGGCGCTACCAGACGGCTCCCTACAAGCTATGCCTCTCGGGGAACGACGGCAGACATAATCCAGCCCACGCAGGGACTTACCGGAAAAGTGTTGGACTTAGAAGATTCTGCTCTGATTGTTATCTCTATGTCTTCGGAGAGCCCTTTCGGGCTCTTCCCTATGGTCTTCTATCTATCCTATACAAATATCTAATGAAATGGAGTCGTTACAGATCACCCTGCGACTCTTCGCTCAGATCCGTCCCTTGGTGTCGAGCTGTTTACCTACCTCTCGGCGACTCTTCGCCCAGATCCTGATTTATTCCCCGGTTGGTATATCTCCCTCGAGGCATATTCTCGCCAAGTCGACTTTCGCCGAGTCGACTTTCGCCGAATGAAAAAGCCCGCTCCCTTGTTTCTGATGTTCTTGAAGAGAACTGCAAACCGCTCGTATCTGTTTCAATCATTAAGGTTAATGTTGCTTCATAGCAGAAGTTTAGCGACGAGGCGCCGCCCGTTACTTGCGATGGCTCCACGGGGTCAATGACAGCGGAACCTGGTGGTTCCGTGACGCTCTCCGCTCGAGCATGCACGACATGGTCATGACCAACCGCGAGCGTAGTGGCCGGTGCTGTAGAGCCTCGGTCTGTGGGCATAATGACACGTAGCAGCTCGGCTCAAGGTGTTCTCTGTGGGAGGCAGTTTGGGAAACTAATAGTGCTTCGAAACACTGACACGTGCATTGAGACCAGCGCGATAGGTTTAGGGTGGAAACGAGGATCCAACACCGACACCGGACACGAGTACTTACAGGGCGTGTAAGTACTTGCACACAAGACTTCTGCATGTACCGGTATCTCAGAGGATGCCTCGTTTCTACCCGCGACTCGCATCGCGCACTGCTTCCAAGGTCAGGATTTTGACCCTGTGTATGGACAACTGGAGCATGGTCGACAGCAGTGCCGCATTGTCTCGCACGTTGATTTACTTTTAGTTGCGAGTCGCAACTATCTTCGCCATAATCCACACGGGACAGCTAGTGTGCGTGTAACCTTTCGTTGCCCTGCAATGAATCCTACTCTATTCTCTATTGTACCGTTTGTTTGTGCTGTCTGCAGGATGGTTAGCGCAAGCAATGAGCTCATGCACAACTAGCTGCTGTACTGTAGAATTGAGCTTGCACTATGTTAATTTGAGTTGGGCTCGGTGAATTTGGATTTGATCTTGGTGAAGTTGGATTTGTTCTTGGTGAAGTCGGACTGGAAAATGTGTACTTGCCACGCGATCGCATTACCACTATGCATATTGCACAGTTTGATCACACAGTGCAACCATCCGCAGCTGACGCTGTGAGAGCTGATTCAGCTGCCGGTGCAGGACCTGTTGTACACTACACAACTGGCTTGGCTTTTATAAAAAATCCCTGTCGTCCTCTAATACTTAATTTTAAATGATCAGAAGGAATTACTAATTAGGACAGGTTTAACAGTATGTGGCGATATGTGGCACATGCTGTCACATACTAGTACTTTTTCATGCGTGCGTATGTGGCAGCAGCTTCCGCCGTCTTTTACATTGACCTCGCCCTAACCCATTGGCAGAATTAATGTAAATGTATCCACTTTTTAAAAGTAAATACCGTATTCCCCCTGTCAGAGGCGTCACCCCAAATACACACGGGCTAGGGGTTTCCAGCACTGATCAAAAAGCATAATACACGAACTTAATTTGACATGTACGGTGCTAATACCGGTATCCGTACTGAACATGTAGTACGGAATCGACTATTTGCGTAGTGTACACCACAGAGCTGCCCAGGCAGTGGCCAGACGCCGCTTGCTCGCGCAGTTTTCTCGACGTGGAGCCCTCGGCACGCGGTGAGCGCTGGTACTGTGCTTCATTAGTATCCTACCTAGGAGGGTAGCTGCATGTGATAAATATTGACTGACTTCGGTGTGTGCCATTTTCTTCACTATTGAAATTCGTAAAGAGGCGACCAGACGCCGCGTGCTCGCGCAGTTTTCTCGACGTGGATCCTCGGTACACGGTGAGATTTGGTACTGTGCTTCATTAGTATCCTACCTAGGAGGGTGTGCAGTATGAGCGGCGTGCGATGAATATTGACTGACTTTTGGGGTGTGCCGTTTGTGCTTCAACAGTTAAAGCATTCAATTTTGAACGGGGTTTGCTCTATCGTGGCTACTCTTCGCTGCTACTCATGACCGACGAAGTCGACGAAAGGACGCTGGCTGCGTCATCGCTTGAGTTTACAGTGCTTGGTCCAACACCCTTGCTGATGCTCATTCGCTGTATGCTGTCGATGATGACTCCGTCGTCTGGAATAGCTGCGTTATCGCTTGAGTTTACAGTGCTTGGTCCAACACCCTTGCTGATGCTCATTCGCTGTATGCTGTTGATGATGACTCCGTCGTCTGGAATAGCTGCGTCTCCGCCAGCAACAACACTATCTCGTGTGTAAGTGAGTAGCCCTGCTTTACCGAACCCACTGATAATAACTGAAGGTGTTAATGCGTTCCAGGCGTCTCCAATCCATTCGATCATGTGTCTTCGCTTTGGCGCTTCAAGCTTGAAGCCACTTGGTGGAGTGCGTCGTCGTTGGCGGCGCGGTACCAAGGCAGCTTCCTGGGCTGCGTCCGAGTCAATGTCGGAGCTGCTCGAGCTATCTCGAGAGCGCATGCACCATTCGTGCACGACAGCGTCTTCGGTAGGACTGCCACTAGTATTCATGTACTCAGGTGCAGCCGGTGCCGCGTCGTCGGGTCCGCTCCGTGGGATCACACCATGTTCAATCGCTGCTCGTTGCCGCGCCGCAACTAGAAGCGTATGCTTGCCGTTCCTTGGCCTTCTTAAGCTCAATTAGGTTTTGAAACCCCGCAATTTGCTCCCGAAGATTAACAATCCAGCGCTTCCGCAGGATGTCTTTCATAGGCTTGTTCCATGCGATATCCGCGGGTTGGCATACGTATGTATAGCGGGGTGGTACCTTGACGAGCACGACACTAATCGGCTTTGCATATTGAATGACTTCTTCAGTCTAATGACCGGAGAAGTCGTCCCAGAGCAAAAATACCGGCTCATCGAGAGACTCTCGATCAGCAAAGTGGAAGCGGAGATACTCGATTGAGAGGTCCGCTGTCCACCATGCATTCGCGTTTCTGTAGACCTGACATCCAGTAGATGTTTGTAGTGGCTGTACCTCTCTCCAAATCGTACGTCCGAAGCCATGCTGCTTCGTCTTGTTTACTGCTTGAATTACTGGTCGCGTGGAGGGCTTGCTCTTGAAAACCAGGAAAGGAGGGCACTTAACGCCAGATGAATCAGCAAGCAGCATTGCTGTTGCGCGCTCCTTATCCTTGCCAGCGCACTTGACCCACACAGTCCTAGCATTCCGAGCGGAGATTGTTCTACGAGGCAAATACGGCTACAAAATACAATTCGGTTAAAATTAGAAACGTCAAAACTCAATTCTGGCTGTACGGTACCTGTTTGGTCAGCATTGTAAATCTTAGTTACACCTTTTCAACGATTGCCCGTCGGACAGTTGCCGAAAAAGATTGAGCGGCTTCGACTGCGTCTTCGGGTGTGGTATGTCCGTCCTTGGCGGGTGCGGGCCCTGATGGAAAGTCGATGACGCCTCATGAACTTCTTGCTCCATGAATGGGAAGCGCGGAAGTGGTCCAGCGAAATTGAGGCTTCCTGGGCCACCTCCAGCGCTTTGACACTCAGCATGGACAACGAAACAGGAATCCCATCTCTACGTAGAGCGTTAATCCACTGAACAATTTCCAACTCAGATTCAGGAGCCAACACTGTAGCCACGCCTCGCTGCCGATGACGGAAGTCAGCGCCTCTTCCTTCCTCACATTGCGCGTAGATGTAGCCTCGGTTAGCGATCCACTTCCGAACTTGTTTTTTTAGAGCTCGGAGACTAGCTGGGTTTTGCATACCAAAATAACAGTGATTGCAGCTGTGAGATCTTCATCTTTATCATACAGATCAATACACCTTCTTTTAGTGGCATAGGATACTGCTTTGCGCAAGTATGGCTTGGGCTTGCGCCGCACGCCTTTAATAACAGGTCTTGTCATTCCCCAAAGCTAAAATGAGCTGTACCCGGGTTTCAACACGCCGAGACCACTCGAATTTCCCTCCCAAAATGTTTGAAAAACTGGTAAATTACCGGTATTTAAGTGACCCTTATGACAAAAAGAATTTAACATCTGCAATTTCTAGATCGCCTATTGGCTGAAAAGAGCTGACGCTTCTGACGAAGCGACGCTTCTGACAGGGTGATTACGGTACATGAATGTACAAGACATGTGTGCACCACAACAAAAACATACGAGAGGCGACGCCATGCTGCTGCCAGACTGCCACGAAGTCTTTGCCACCGACAGCGCGCTGCTCGAGTGTACACGCAGCCTGAGCTTCGGCACATTGTGCCTCGCTACGCTGGTTGCGAGCGTCTACGCGTTTCAGCGGATTCTGCCCATTTTCCTGAGCTCGCAATGGTACATCACTAACCTCGGCATGTTGACACTCACGGGGATCCAAATGGCGCTGCTGGTCTACGAGTGCTTCATCGCCAACAGCCCCAAGATCCTCGTACTGGCCAAGTACTTCCGCTGCATGCAGATCGCCATCTCCTGTGTGCTGTACGGGAAGTCCGCTGGCGAGCTCGTCAATCGCACGAAGCTGGTAAAGCAGGCTGCGATCTATTGGGGATAGTTGGCGACACTGATCCTCGCACTTATTTGTTGATCGACAGTTTTACAATATACTCATCCCTATTGTGGGGCTAACCACAGTTGGCATGACGGCGGATGCGATGCTGGTAGTCGTGATGTCAGACAAGATCGACTGCCACCACAACACGTGGATGGCCATGTCGGTAACAGCAGTCGTTCTCACAGGTACACCTTACTACTCACTAGTGCTGGAGACCTAGTACTGACATCATTATGTGTACACGAGCAGCCAGCTTTGCTATCCCAGGCCGCATCGTTCTCCAAGAGATCAGATCCACATCACGAAAACAGGTGCAGCTGCATTTTGCCTTGGTGTGACAGACTGCACTTCCGTAGTACAGAAGTAATTCGTATTGACCCCGCAGCGTAAGAAGTCCCAAGATTCGGACCCCACTGAGCTCACGGAGCTGGAACAATCGCACCATCAGCTTTGGGTTCTCCTGATCGTAGGTCCGCCAGCTGCCAGTCTCTTTCAACAAATGGCTAACACGTGCTTCTCTACTTTCTCGCTTGCCTGAACAGTGTAACCTCGTGAGTACGAGCTTGCAGCTCGTGGTGGACGCGTATCTCTCTTTGGTGTCAGCGGTAAGAACTGTGCTCTTGGGTTTCAATGTGCACGCTTCAAGAACTAAGCATGATTGTTGTGCAGGCAAAACGCGCGAGTGCGATAGCATGTTCTTCGACGACAACGGCGGGCCGTTCGAGCAGTCAGTGCGTCTGATGATCTCCACCGGGACGTACTTGGTGCCGAGCTGGGGTGTGCTGTATGTGTTCTACGTGCTACCGCGCTTCCAGTTCTCCACGGTCTTGGACGTGCCCGGGATCCTGATGGACGACGAGTGCGACGAAGCGGGTTATGAGCTACTTTCCGGCGACGAACGTGTAGCGCCCAACAGCAGTGGTCGAGGCAGGCGGTTCTACTAAGCTGTATAAAAGACGATCTGCTTGTTGACCGAAGTTGTCGACGATGGCCTGTCGGGAAGCATAGCTAGCTCACAACCACTTGGCGACTTCCACAAAGCAGAAATTGCGCACACAGCAGCATGACATCGCTCTCGGGTCGTCTGCCACTGGTACCTCGCAAGTTGCGTGCGTTGAACGCAAGGCTGCTTTTTATCCCCAATCGGCGCGTATCAACGCTACCACGTTAAAGATGCTCCTCTCGCACCTCTCAAAACCGTTCCTACTTCGTGAAGCGGTGTAAGGTGCTCATTCTCAGAATAGCTAAATCCTGCCCAGCCAAGTCATGAACGATTCTGTCCGCCTGCTGCGTCCGGCGCCACCCGCCAAGTCGCCGCTGGATCTGTCGGCGCACGACGTGGCCGTTGTCCGTCTCGGCCGCGGCTCCTTCCAGCGGTCGCACAGTAAGCCTGAGCCCCCGACGTCGCAGATGGGGGCGGTCGCAGTGGACGCCGAGAACCAGCAGGCCAAGCGCCACAACGGCAAGAAGCTGCTACTTCTGCGCAACTTCAGCGTCATGGAGGAAGACATCGTCATCTGCAACCGCGTGCGTTGCGGCGTCGACCCTTCCTGGTTCCAGCGCCGGAATCCGGGCGACTATCGCTACGTGCGGGCGCTGAGCTTCGAAGAGGCGAGACTAGCTGCTACTCGCCACCGTCGCTCAGTCTCCTGGCGATGCCAAAGAAGAGCCAAAGCATGTACCGTATTCCCCCTGTCAGAGGCGTCACCCGAAATATACACGGGCTAGGGGTTTCCAGCACTGATCAAAAAGCATAATACACGAACTTAATTTGACATGTACGGTGCTAATACCGGTATCCGTACTGAACATGTAGTACGGAATCGACTATTTGCGTAGTGTACACCACAGAGCTGCCCAGGCAGTGGCCAGACGCCGCTTGCTCGCGCAGTTTTCTCGACGTGGAGCCCTCGGCACGCGGTGAGCGCTGGTACTGTGCTTCATTAGTATCCTACCTAGGAGGGTGTCAAGTATGAGCTGCATGTGATAAATATTGACTGACTTCGGTGTGTGCCATTTTCTTCACTATTGAAATTCGTAAAGAGGCGACCAGACGCCGCGTGCTCGCGCAGTTTTCTCGACGTGGATCCCTCGGTACACGGTGAGATTTGGTACTGTGCTTCATTAGTATCCTACCTAGGATGGTGTGCAGTATGAGCGGCGTGCGATGAATATTGACTGACTTTGGGGTGTGCCGTTTGTGCTTCAACAGTTAAAGCATTCAATTTTGAACGGGGTTTACTCTATCGTGGCTACTCTTCGCTGCTACTCATGACCGACGAAGTCGACGAAAAGACGCTGGCTGCGTCATCGCTTGAGTTTACAGTGCTTGGTCCAACACCCTTGCTGATGCTCATTCGCTGTATGCTGTCGATGATGACTCCGTCGTCTGGAATAGCTGCGTCATCGCTTGAGTTTACAGTGCTTGGTCCAACACCCTTGCTGATGCTCATTCGCTGTATGCTGTCGATGATGACTCCGTCGTATGGAATAGCTGCGTCTCCGCCAGCAACAACACTATCTCGTGTGTAAGTGAGTAGCCCTGCTTTACCGAACCCACTGATAATAACTGAAGGTGTTAATGCGTTCCAGGCGTCTCCAATCCATTCGATCATGTGTCTTCGCTTTGGCGCTTCAAGCTTGAAGCCACTTGGTGGAGTGCGTCGTCGTTGGCGGCGCGGTACCAAGGCAGCTTCCTGGGCTGCGTCCGAGTCAATGTCGGAGCTGCTCGAGCTATCTCGAGAGCGCATGCACCATTCGTGCACGACAGCGTCTTCGGTAGGACTGCCACTAGTATTCATGTACTCAGGTGCAGCCGGTGCCGCGTCGTCGGGTCCGCTCCGTGGGATCACACCATGTTCAATCGCTGCTCGTTGCCGCGCCGCAACTAGAAGCGCGTATGCTTGCCGTTCCTTGGCCTTCTTAAGCTCAATTAGGTTTTGAAACCCCGCAATTTGCTCCCGAAGATTAACAATCCAGCGCTTCCGCAGGATGTCTTTCATAGGCTTGTTCCATGCGATATCCGCGGGTTGGCATACGTATGTATAGCGGGGTGGTACCTTGACGAGCACGACACTAATCGGCTTTGCATATTGAATGACTTCTTCAGTCTAATGACCGGAGAAGTCGTCCCAGAGCAAAAATACCGGCTCATCGAGAGACTCTCGATCAGCAAAGTGGAAGCGGAGATACTCGATTGAGAGGTCCGCTGTCCACCATGCATTCGCGTTTCTGTAGACCTGACATCCAGTAGATGTTTGTAGTGGCTGTACCTCTCTCCAAATCGTACGTCCGAAGCCATGCTGCTTCGTCTTGTTTACTGCTTGAATTACTGGTCGCGTGGAGGGTTTGCTCTTGAAAACCAGGAAAGGAGGGCACTTAACGCCAGATGAATCAGCAAGCAGCATTGCTGTTGCGCGCTCCTTATCCTTGCCAGCGCACTTGACCCACACAGTCCTAGCATTCCGAGCGGAGATTGTTCTACGAGGCAAATACGGCTACAAAATACAATTCGGTTAAAATTAGAAACGTCAAAACTCAATTCTGGCTGTACGGTACCTGTTTGGTCAGCATTGTAAATCTTAGTTACACCTTTTTCAACGATTGCCCGTCGGACAGTTGCCGAAAAAGATTGAGCGGCTTCGACTGCGTCTTCGGGTGTGGTATGTCCGTCCTTGGCGGGTGCGGGCCCTGATGGAAAGTCGATGACGCCTCATGAACTTCTTGCTCCATGAATGGGAAGCGCGGAAGTGGTCCAGCGAAATTGAGGCTTCCTGGGCCACCTCCAGCGCTTTGACACTCAGCATGGACAACGAAACAGGAATCCCATCTCTACGTAGAGCGTTAATCCACTGAACAATTTCCAACTCAGATTCAGGAGCCAACACTGTAGCCACGCCTCGCTGCCGATGACGGAAGTCAGCGCCTCTTCCTTCCTCACATTGCGCGTAGATGTAGCCTCGGTTAGCGATCCACTTCCGAACTTGTTTTTTAGAGCTCGGAGACTAGCTGGGTTTTGCATACCAAAATAACAGTGATTGCAGCTGTGAGATCTTCATCTTTATCATACAGATCAATACACCTTCTTTTAGTGGCATAGGATACTGCTTTGCGCAAGTATGGCTTAGCTTGCGCCGCACGCCTTTAATAACAGGTCTTGTCATTCCCCAAAGCTAAAATGAGCTGTACCCGGGTTTCAACACGCCGAGACCACTCGAATTTCCTCCCAAAAATGTTTGAAAAACTGGTAAATTACCGGTATTTAAGTGACCCTTATGACAAAAAGAATTTAACATCTGCAATTTCTAGATCGCCTATTGGCTGAAAAGAGCTGACGCTTCTGACGAAGCGACGCTTCTGATAGGGTGATTACGGTACATCAACACATACGATCTGGAGGACGAGGACGATGACACAGCTACATAAAATGCCGTCCCCGCGGCTTGCTCGGACGGTAGCAACACCAGTACAGAACGCAGCTAACTCGGCTCCAACCCAGCTAATGACTGCAGTAGTGAAGATGCTGTGGATGGTAGCTTGTGTGCCCCGGCGGTAATGCGGACGGGCTCTTCACGGAAAAGCGTAGCGAGCCCCCGCATGCTCACGGCGTCGGAGAGTTCGACGCTGCTTACCCCACGTGAAAAGGCCATGCATGGTCGCTACCTCCTCCGTGGGTCGTTCGCTGCCGGCGCATACGGCAAGGTGTGCGCTGGACAGGACAAGTCCTCGCTGGAGGAGGTGGCAGTGAAAATTGTGCCAAAGTACATTTTGATCTCTCCTGAGGAAAAGCAGTCGGTGATTCGCGAGCAAGTCATCCACAAGGGCCTGGACCACCCACACATTATCAAGCTGTTGGACGTCTTCGAAGACGATGGCGCACACTACTTCATTCTGCAGCGCGCCGACAGCGGCTCTCTCAACACAATTATCACTGGCGCGGGGATCGAAGAAAACAAATGCCGTGTTCTCTTCCGGCAACTGCTGGTCGCCCTCGAGTACCTTCATGGCAACAAAATCGTGCACCATGACATTAAGCCTCACAACATACTGCTAGACGACGGTGGAACTACTGTGAAGTTGTGCGACTTCGGTGCCTCCCGTGCCTTTGGCGCTCACCAGACTTCGCTGCCATTTGCTGGCATTTTCGGTACGGTGGGCTACATCGCGCCTGAATTGCTGGAGGGAAAGACATCTTACGGTCCAGACATTGACATGTTCAGTGCGGGCATCTTGCTGTTCGAGATGGTCTTCGGGTACGGACCCTTCTACCCGCCTAGTGCTTGCACGCACCAGGAGTTGGAGTTCCCGACCAGACCGAAGGCGTCTCCACACGTGAAGCAGCTCCTGGAGAGGTTGTTGGAGAAGGACCCTGCAAAGCGGATCGCTCGGCCCCGTCTCCGATAGTCGCGTCCACGAGTGCTCCTTCGATTATGCCGCAAACCGCCCATGCGCTTCCGAAGATAGACCGACAAACAGAAATTTGTGGAAATAATGTCAACTTTTACGCTCCAAATTAAACGTACACAAAGTATCCAACTTTATGAACGTTTAACCTTTAGTCTCCAGGCCGAAAGCGCACGGGTAGCATGGGTACAAGCCTACCCGTACGCGCGAGCTCTGATAGTTTTATATGGAAGTTTGTAAGAAATTCCATATGATCAACAAAAAACGAGCCAACGATCTTGGATGCAGGATTTGAGTAAACGAGCATACATTTTACAAGATTTTGTAGGAAATATTCAACACGCACGTTTGACCAGAAAGTTGAGCCTACACGAGACTCGTTATCCTACCCTGGAGACAAAAGGAACCTTTAGTACTGTATCCAACTTAATGTACGATTAATGTGGTACGTCATTGAAGTGAAGGCGTCTCTCCACAGTCGGCAAGATGGACGATGAGGAAGCGTGCGACGGCGTCAAGCGGATCTCGCCTGCGTTCCTGACGGAAGTGGCCAACCAATTGTACGACCACATACCAAATCTGCTTTATATCTTTGAAATTCGCAGTTAACCCCATGACATTGTGTGCTCCAGTTCCAAGCAAAAGGTCAGCGGTCGATCCTACGAACATGAACCCGAAAAGGGCTTCACCATGGACATTATGATGATGATGGACATGGAAAAAGTGCGCATTTATATCTACCAACGCTCCGGTATTGGCACCAACTAACTGTCTGTGGCAGGTGAGCACACTGCGCACCGAGTTTCTGCGGAAGGAGAAGGGGTTATCCATCTCCGAGTTCGTCTACGTCATGATGCGCTTCGTGCAGAGCAGCGCCCACACAGACGAGAACTCGCGGCTCCACGACCTGTGCGAGTCGCAACTCGTAGCGAATCTTTGCGAGCTTTTCGCACAGATTGACATCAACGGCGACGGGTCGATGGAGTGGGAAGAGTTCACGTCTTTCATCGTAGACACGGGACTCACAGTCAAGAGCCACCAACCGAACTCGATTCAGGAGTACCACCACGTGCAGTGGGAAGACGCCTCCAAGCACAGCACGTTCATTGACCACATTTACTACTTCCCGTCGAATGATCTGGTGGCGCTGGTAGAAAACTGTAGCCCGTATCTCAAGATCTACAATGTCAACTGTGAGCTCATGCGCACAATCAAGTCACCGGAGGGATTCGTACAGTGCGCCGAGCATTTGCCTAAGGTGGGTGTTGTGCATTTCATGGGCTCCTTTACTAATGGAAAACTCGTTCTTTGCCGCATTGGCTGTCTCTAGTACAACCAATATATCGTGGCGTCTTCCGATCTGCAGTTCCGCTTCTATGACGACACTACATTGCGGCTAACGAAAAGCTGCCATACTCCAACCTCACAGAACTGCCTCAAGTGGTACCCGGAGTCATCAGCACTCTTTTCAGCTGGAGTGAGCGGCATCGTCTACGCTTGGGACGCAGAACGCATGGAAGAGAAGCATCATATGGGCGGCGAGGTGCACGGGCGAGTGCTCACTCGATCTCACGATGATATGGTTCTTGATCTCCTCACGGTCCGTGCTTCATCATTCGATACTTACGCGCTGCATTACATTGAGCTCTAAATGCTAATCGTCTTGGTGCTACCCAGTTGCCCACGCTCGAGTCACTAGCTTCCGCCAGCATGGACCGCACAATCCGGTTGTGGGACGTCCACACAGGCAAACACAAACAGCAACTTGACGGGCATGCGAAGGGAGTGCGATCACTCGCATATTCACCCGAATATCGATTTCTTGTGTCTGCGGGCTTTGACTTTGACGCTCTAGTGTGGAATCCATATGTGGATCAACTCATTCTTCGTTTGCACGGCCACAACAACAGTTTGTGCGGTGTAGAAATTATCCCGGACACACCGCAGATCATCACGGCAGACGTCGATGGGGTTTTCAAAGTCTGGGATATTCGCAATTTTGCCTGCATGCAAACCTTCACAGCCGAGAATATGGGGGACGTCAAGAACATTGTGTCTATCACTTCGGAGAAGCGAATTGTTGCAGCTGGCAAAAAGGCACGAGATCCATTTCTTGTAACTCGATCGCCACGATAGAAGCTAACTTGTAAGCTGTACTTTCCTGCAGCTAGTCAAGTTTGACTACGAGAAGCTTGAAAACCCCGAGCTAACCGACGACCACCCTGTGTTCATCGCACTGTACAACCCAACGTCTCTCTCTTTCATCACAGCAGCAGGGAGGGACGTCAAAATCTGGGATGCGCGTCTTGGGAAGCTCATTCGAGTGTACAGGTGAGTCGAGTAGGGACTTGAGGTGCGAAGTTCCTCGGCTTACTTGTTCGTTTTGATGGTTGGCTGGTTTCAGGGATCTGAGTTCTACCGACCTGACAACGCTGTGCCTTGACTTCCGAGAGCGCAAACTCATCGCTGGGGACCATGGTATGTTGCTTCGTTGCGGAGAATCACTTCGTATTTATCTCATTGCAGTCCAATCTTGCTTACGACACAGGTGGCAACATCCAGGTGTTCGACTACCTCAATGGATCACACATGAAGTCATTTGCATACCCCGAGCTGGGGAACCGTGCCCACAATGCTGAAGTAACAAAGTTGTGCTACTGCGCGGAGCACATGGCGGTCATCAGCGTTTCATGGGACTGTTCCATCAATATTCACGACGAGAGGACTCGGAGCGCGGTGTGCTTCTTCGGAGGTTGATCGGCGGGCACTCCACGGACATCACCACTCTCAGCTTTTCGTATCACCTGTCCTTGTTGGCGTCAGGGTCATCCGATTGCTCTCTGCAAGTATGGGATTACGAATTTGGTCGCCTGGACGCTACGTGTATCGGCCATGTGAACGGTCTGCTATGCCTGCATTTCTTGGATCCCTTTCCGCTGCTTTTGTCCAGCGATAGCACGGGTAACCTCTGCTTCTGGGCAATGCGTCCGTCGGCCCGCTACAAGGGCAAATGCGTGTTTCGCTTCCGCAACCAGCACAATCATCTGGGAACCGCCTCGGTAAACTGCATTGATACGCACTCCACGCGTCGCAGCTCACTTTCGTCTACTGGGGCTGATGGAGACGACCGCGACGCTGATCCTATGGACTTCACCTCGTTCTTGATTATCACAGGCGACGAAAAGGGTTTCTTGAGTGTCTGGAATGTCCTTCCGCTGTTAATGCGTCTTGCTAACAACTTCGACCTTAAGCCGCTGGCTAAACATGTCGAGTGCGCCAACGCACAGCGAAACTTGCGCGTGGACGCCGCCAGTATGGTGCGGAAGGCGTGCAACACGCCGGAGTGGGGGCCTACGCCCATAGAGACCCGTTCACCTCCTTCTTCTTCCCGACAGGCATGCCGCTTGTAGCGGCCGATGCCGATGACGACGAGGAGACCTGGTGCGAAGATGGGGAGATGCGGAGACTGCCGCCAGTGTCGCTCGTGCGGCGGTGGAAGGCGCACGGCGACGTGGTGTACTCGGTGCAGATGATCGCGGAGCCCAAGAGCCTCGTGACGTCGTCCTTCGACCGTCGAGTCAAGATCTGGTCTCTGAGTGGCGAGTGTCTGGGTGTGCTCATGCAGGGCGGCCTGGGCCCTTCAGCCAGCAGCAGCTTGAACCTCAACCCCGAAAACCCCGATACTAATATCCGACCGTGGCGCTTCTCCGTGGACTTTGACGCCCGGGAGCGCCGCAAAGAGACGGTGGCGGCGCCTGTGGTGGAAGACGTCCACGCGCTGCTACGAAAAGATGAGCGACGGGACCTCACAGCCCAGCGCCGCCGCACGGAGCGCATGGCGCAGGCCGCCGCCGCCGAAGCCAGCGTCCTGGAGGAGATCTCGCGCACGTACCTGCCACCGCTGCTTCCGCGTCGAGCGCTACCCGCTCCCAACGCCAGCGATTCGAGTGCGTTTGCGAGCGACGTCCCCGGACTCGTGGCGCTGGAGTCGTTGCGCAAGACGCCGCGACGCAAACCCATCAACGCCTCCAGCGCCGGACGGTCGGCGCTCGTGCCCAGTCCGCGCCATCTCCGACTGCGCAGCAACAACACTCGCTTCTCGTAGATGTCTTGGCTATCGCAACACGAAAGCCAAGATACCGACCACGTCGTGCCCTTGACTCCAAGTTGGAGGCGCATCACCTAATAAGATCAAGTAATCGGTACCGGTATAATACCTACAGGACTGCGCAGCAACAATACAGAACGCCGCCGGCCATCGACGCCGCAAAGCCATACACCTCCTCAGGATCATCACCATGTTGAGAGTCAACAGCGTGCAGATACAGGCGAGGGCGGCATGCGTATCCGAGCCGCATGAACGTTCCTCCATGTTCGTCACATCCAGTGATGTAATAAACCAGTGAGACTGAAAGCGGGACCAAACGGCAGTTCTTAGTTTAACCTTGTGATACTCAACGTATCTTCTAATACAATGCATCTTTGAATACGTGCTGTGCAGCACAAAGAGCTTGCGACATCCATTTAAGTGCGATTTGTCTAATCATTTGCGCCGCCCATCGATTCCATGGCAGCTCATTGTCGCTTTAGCTCCGGACGAAGCAGACCGTCGCGCCGGCCTCCTTCCTGCACTCCCGCGTACTCCCGCTTCCTCACCGACCATGGACGACTGCGTACAAGCCGCCGCCAACAGTGGCATGTTCTCCCTGTGCTCAGAGCCAACGCTGCGTCAGATCTGCGCGCGCGCCAAGGCCGTGACGTACCCCAAGAACGCCGTCGTGTACCGCCAGGGCGAGACGCAGCGCGAGATGCTGCTGCTCCAGGCGGGCAGCGTGGAGACGACCAAGATCATCAACGGCCAGGAGCACACGCTGGACGTCATGACCAGCGGCGCCGTGAGCTCCAACCACGCGCTCGTGCAGGACCCCGCTGCCGTGACGGTGCGCTGCCTCACGCCCGTGGCCGGCTTCTCGCTGCAGAGTGCGGCGCTGGACGACGTGCTGGAGGACAAGGTGGCCTCACGAGAGGTCATGCATAGCCTCAGCAAGGAGATCCGGCGGCAGGCCTCGCTGCTGCAGACGCCGCTCTTCGAGCAGCACGCCAAGCCCACGCCCTACTTCGCCATCTCCGTGGCCGCATCCATCGAGTCGTTCTACCGCAGCGGCATGAACTCGCTGCTGAACGCCCGTCTCACGGGCCAGCCCGTGGCCAGACTCTTCCCGGAGATGCACCTGCAGATCCCCACGCGCGTCGTGTACATTAACGGCTTCAAGGGCATCCGCCACATGCTGGAGAAGCACGTGGACGCCGACCAGTACGAGTACCCGCAGCTGGTGCGCCTGGCGGAGGCCGTGTCCCCCGGTGTCATCATGACGCCTGTGAGTAGTATGCTCGAGGCCTTCAACGCCGGCCACATGAACCCGGAGTCGCTGGCCACGCGTTGGATCCGCGGTACAGCCCCGCGTATGCTGCGTGAAGTCATCTTTGGCGTGGGACTGAACCAGCTCGGACTACTTCGAGGAGCGCCTGCCTCTGACGGACAGCGCGGCGATGAACAACGCTATCGGCAGTATGATGGCCGGGATTGTGTCCGGCTACCTGTCGCACGTGCCGCACAACCTGTCCACGATGAAGCTGATGCATCCGCAAAAGACGTACGCCCAACACATGGACGACTTCATCCGCCGCGCCGAGGTGCGCGTGCCCACGACGGTGTCTCCTCGTCAACGCTACATGGCAGCCACGGCGCTTGCTCTGCTCTTCCCGAGGGGCCTGACCGTGCGTACTTCGCAGATCGTGGGCTCGTTCATCATCCTGAACGGCACCATTAACTCTCTCAAGGAGGTTGACTTCAACACGGTGAGAGGCTACCTGTCAGGATAAGTGTCCGAGCAGCGGCAAGGTGACAAGGCGACAATATCGACGCAATAGGGCGCGCATATCCCCACTGCAACCTGCAAGATTCCAGTCGGGAGTTGCGTCTCAGTTCAACCTGACGCAGCCAGGCGAACCAAGACTGCGAGAAGCCGGAGGCGTAGAGCCGAAGAGAACATGACGGCAAGGGGAAAGTAGAGCAGCGACAACATCCCCGAATGATACAAATATAAGAGAATGCATTTTGCAAGTTCAAGAGCCCATGACGTACTGCAAGTACGTCACCGCTGGATGGCTACCAAGCAAATCCTGTTAAACCAAGCATGCGGGCGACATCAAGCAAGCAAAGTGCTGACCGAAATGTCCTGGCCAGCTCCGAGCGCGTGCCATTGCGTTTTGCGCGCTTGCCCATGTCTGCTTAATTTGTGTCTGGTGCGAGCTGGTCTCACTCACTCTGACTGTAGGGTGGCGTCGGCAAGAGCGGCGGGAGCATCGGCGTCTCCGTGGGCAGAGGACACTCACGCACTACGCTCGGGCGCGGCACTCGATGCAAGTACTGATACGCGCGCAAGTGCCGGAAGAACGTGGATGTGAAGAACGCTACGATCCGCGCTACCTGCATCGGTGAAAATGGAATTGCAAGCGGTGAGGACGTCTCTGTAGCAGGTTGGTCTTGCGCGTCAAGCACACCACTGGCATGCCGGATTTTGTTGCGGAAATGGTCGTAGACGGCTTCAGTCGTCGGGTACGCGTCTGGAGAAGTCCGAAGCGTACGTGCAGCCCCTTGGTCGCTGCTTGGGTCCCCACACCCTGATTTGATGCTACTGGTACCGGCTCAGCGAGTTTACTCACCGATGAGTCCGCGGCAAGTTCAGGTGTAGACAGCGGCTGTGTTGCGAACACGTAGACCTCGTGTGCAAGTGTGAGAAGACACAAAGTCTTCTCGGGTGGCAAGCGCGCCTCGTCTCGAGCGAAGTTGAGCATGCCGAAGCAGAAGTCCACCCACACACAGGTGCGTGGGTTCACAGGGTAGTGCTGCACACCCAACGCGGTTTGCAAGCGGTCGACTTGTTCCGCCGCCGACTCTGCAGTGTCGATCTCCTCAAGCTGCTCCTGCGAGATCAGCGTCGTCGGTCTTGGGTCTGCGTCTGGACTTGGTTGTTCCTCTACCACGACCTGCGGCGGTGGTGTCTCCGGCTCGATTGCTTTCCCCATTCCTGCTCGCGCCACAACAAGATAATACTCCCGACCTTTCACAGACAAATTTGGCCAAAAGTAAAGCTCAGTGCTGCATTCCTACGCAAACTCACCAGTACGAAAGAGAGAAAAACAGTCTCGGACGCCATGGAAAGCTAAACAGAATTACTCCATTGGTACGCACCACGTGCCTTGCCGCCTGAAACCAGACTGCACGTCTCCAAAGCTGTGTGCAACTAGATCTAGTGCGAGTACAGATCCGACACATCCGACGAGATGGTCAGGTTGTCCATGATCTTGTGCACGAACTGCTCCGGAATCGGCTTCTCTACGTAGTCGTCGCTGCCCGCGCCATCCGGGAACGCCACGTTCATCTCCGAGCTCTTGGACGTCACGAACTGCACCTCGCGTCCCTCCCACGAGATGTACACGAGGCAGCCGTCCGTCTTGTCGATGGCCACGGACGGCACCACGCCCTTGCACTGCACCTGCACACCCCTGCAGTTGACGATCTCGATGCTGGACACGGCGTTGTCGAAGATGAGCTTGGTCTTCTTGCACGAGTCGAATACGATGTTCTTGGCCTTGCCCTCCAGCAGGATCGTGGCGCCCTCGCAGCCGAAGATGTACACCTGCTGCCTCATAGTGATGCCGCTCACGGTGATCGGCTCGGGACCGGTCTGGTATTCGATCTGCCAGTTGCCGTTGCGTTCCTCGCACACAGCAGGCTTGGTGACCTTGACGGGGGCGGCAGGCTTCTTCGCCGCAGCGGCGGCAGTCGGGGCGGGGGCGTCTCCCTCGGGCTTGTAGTCCTTGCGCCAGGTCTGCATATCCTTGGTGACCTTCTTGAGTCCCGCGGTCTTACCACTGCTTTGGTCGATCGACTTGATACCGTCGAAGATGCTGCCAGCAGACACTGCAGCCTTCGCCGAGGACGCCGCCGCGGGACTGTAGCTGGCCACGTCGCCGCCCTTGTGGTTCCACGTGACGCCAGTCGTGTGGTGCACCTTGACGTAGGCCATGAGCTCTGTGAGCAAGCTCTTGAAGGACGTGACGAACGCGATCTGGTCCGGGTTGGACGTCTTGTACTGCACGCGGATCTTGTTGCCCCAGAAGTCGGACCCGCCCACGTACGACTCGATGAAGGGCTTGGGCGCGGGCTCGACGCACAGCCAGCCAAGCGCCTGGATGCCCTCATTTACCATGTTCTGGTGGTTAGCGAACTCGCTGCGGTTGTCTCTCAGCGCGTTGATCTCCTTGATGCAGGCCTGCAGCTCCTTCAGGTGCTCCGGGTTGAGCGACGCCGGCTTCTTGCACTGACTGGCCATGATCAGGTACGCGCGCTGGGCCGCGAACGCCTTCTCTGTCACCTGTCCGAGCTTGCGCGTGTCGTCGCCCAGTCTGCTGCTCACGTCCACGAACGGTGGCAGGTACTGGGCCACGTACTCGTCATAGGCCTCGAGCTGCGGCGTCAGCTCCACGGGGGCGGTAGAGACGGAAGCTGAGACGGCAGGGACAGCAGCAGCAGGAGAAGCCGCGCCCTCCACACCCAGTTGCGCCTCCACACGCGCCAGGCGCTGGCTGAACGCGTCCAGCAGACTCTGCAGCGGCTTGACGGCGTCACTCATGATGCTTGTCGATGTCTCGCTTTTCTTAAATGAGTTCTTCGGGTTGCGATCTAGACCAGCTGGTGGTGAAGTTTGAGTTTTGGGGAAGCGAGAAAGGTGCGACATGTGCGACAGGACTTACATTAAGCAAGTCAGATTAATTGGGACTAGAGCCACCGGAACACAGGCGCACTGTGATTGGATGAAAAAGATGGCAAACTTGAAGCGACAATGCGACGACCGATTGGACGAAAATACTACCAAATCAGATACAAATCAATAATCAATAATAAAGATATTACACTCCCGGACAGAATATTACGGCCACCGACATTTTTGCTATAACTTTTTTTCTACTGGGAGTTGAGGCTTGCTGTTTAGATATGTGCTGTAGGCACCCTAGTGAAACATAGTTACGATTAGAAGTTTGCGAAGTTCGAGCTGCGAGGGGAGACTCCCATACAAAAAAACATTTGTGGACCTGGACACAATATACGGCCAGCCAGACCCATACAAAAATTAAATCAAACGTCATGAAAAGATTGTGTCATAAAGTAAATGCTCTCAGAATCACCAGTCCACTGGCAAGCTGCTGCCGCTCCTGCTCGACCACCTTGTGCTCTCACTGTCATTCCCCAACCGGATGGGCAGAGGACCATCGCTGACCGAGGCGGAGCGCGGACGGATCAAGGACTGAGCGAGGGTGGCTTCAGCATCCGAGCTATTGCCGAGAAGACGAAGCGCTCAAGGGACTGCGTGCAGAGAGCTCTGAAGACAGGCTCGACGCGGCATCGTACAGCAGGCCGGAAGCCGTCGCTAACCAAACGGCAGACACGCCGCATCGTGCGCAAGGCTTCCACCGGAGACTACAGCTCCACGCGTCTGAAGGAGGAGCTTTCGTGCTCGTGCACGGCTCGAACGATCCGCCGTCTTCTGGCTGGCGTTGACTGGCTGGATTACGCCAAGATGGACAACACTCTCCCCTGACCAAGCAGCACAAGCTAGCTCGTTTGGATTGGGCCAAGCGGATGATTGTACAGCCTGACATGTGGCCCACAATCGTCTTCTCTGACGAGAAGAAATTCAATCTCGATGGGCCAGATGGCCTTCGCCATTACTGGCGTGACATACGGCGACCTACCAGACAGACTGTGCGACGGCAGAACGGTGGGGGTCTGTAATGATTTGGGGGAGCTTTAGTGCAGCCGGAAAGTCGAAGCTCGCAGTTCTCCAAGGGCGACAGGCGTCCGAGCACTACGTGTACACAGTGTCGGAGTACATGCTCCCGTTCGCGCACCTCCATCATGGCGTGGACTACATCTACCAGCAAGACAACGCGTCTATCCACCGCTCCAAGTTCACGACCGCATTCTTTGAGGAGGAAGGCATCCGCGTTCTCGACTGGCCTGCCCGCTCTCCGGACTTGAACCCAATCGAGAACGTGTGGGCCATGATGGCTCAGATCGTCTATCATAATGGCAAGCAGTACGACAGCGTTGCGGAACTGACAGCGGCTATTTATGCGGCGTGGGAGGCTGTTGACCTTACTTACTTGCGCAAGCTCATAGACTCGATGCCAAGACGCTGCATCGAAGTCATCTCCAAGCAGGGCAACACAACGCACTACTAATAGCAAATTACACAATCTTTTCATGACGTTTGACTAAATTTTTGTATGGGTCTGGCTGGCCGTATATTGTGTCCAGGTCCACAAATGTTTTTTGTATGGGAGTCTCCCTCGCAGCTCGAACTTCGCAAACTTCTAATCGTAACTATGCTTCACTAGGGTGCCTACAGCACATATCTAAACAGCAAGCCTCAACTCCCTGTAGAAAAAAGTTATAGCAAAAATGTCGGTGGCCGTAATATTCTGTCCGGGAGTGTAGCTTGATGGTTCCAAGGCTTTTTCACAACTGAGCTTTCCTGCTCTTGGAGGTGGCCATCCTTCCTTCCTCCTATTCCTATTCATGCGTACCGTCCTCTGCAATCGTGTCGTGCCTGAGTTGACACCCCATTCCGTCGCCTCAGCACGCCCTTGTCCGTGTCTTCTGCATGTCCGCGCCACCCGTCCTCGCGACGCCGCAACGCCGTCGCCGCCCGCGTTCCTTGGCCGGAACTTCAATTCGAAAATTGGGGTACCGCGTTCCACCAATCCCAGGGTCCCACCAAAGTGATCCAAAAGCTAGTGTTGCGTCACCGAGCGACCATCTTGTCGCAACTGCGACAGGGCCACCAGCTCATCCTCACGCTGCTGCTCGGCACCAAGTTGAGCAGCAATCCCGTCAAGACGGTGGCAACCATTTCGGTTCGGAAGCCGACTGCTTCCGAACCGAGATGGTGCCACCGTTCTGACTCGATACATCCTCCCCGACCGATCGAGACACCCTCGTCGAGCCGCTCCCAGTGGATTCAGGTACTTCATCCTCGAGCATTCTTGGACACTTGCCGAGGCAACACTTGCGCTTATCCACGGTCGATGTTGCCACTTAGTCTGGGATATTAGTTCCGTAACTGTGCTCCCCGACATTGCCAAGAGCACGGTACAGACCGAGCCAAAAGAACGCTCCTGGCCGCGTCATGAGAGTTATCCGACTATAAACAACGACGCGTTGATCCCGTTCGAAAATGTGTACTCCTAGATGTCAACGATCACCGCATCACACTTGGCTGGCGGGATGTACGGCTTAATTGCTTTGGCCTTCTCAGCGACGGTCTCTTTCCGTTCTTCAGCCATCGACGCAGCAACTTCTGCTTTCACGCCACAATCCTCAGCTGGTACACTGGGCTGTTTCACGGTTCATCTCGTCACACTATCAACGCGCCAGTCAAGCCGTGTCCAGTTCACGTTGGGACGCTTCTCTCGAAACGGAAGGACCACGATCTGTTCAACGTCTTCTCCGGCCTGCACACACGCTTCTTGGCACGGAATACACTTTCCCAAAGCATATACTTCCGGTCCGTGCACAAGCGGGAGGAAGGCGACGGTTTTCCTTTCTCGGTGTTGTCCATAGTTTCCGTACCGCCCTCGACTACTGCAGCCACACCCTTTTTGTCCATATCTGCCACCGAGCTCACCTCATCCACACCTGAAGGTTCGAGTTGTTCTTCCACCGATTCCTCCCAACCCAAGAAGACGGTCTCACCGAGGTTCAGATTATTCAGACCGTCATCTTCCATCCAGACAGATACATCCACCTTCTTGGAGTGCACAGGATACCTTTAAACTCTGCGACCGTCTTTGGATATGTAGGCCCTTCGGCCACCGGCACCTGATCCAATTCAGCAACTGTACCATCAATGCCCACTGCGTTTGGTTCTTCTTCTGCTTCGTACTCCTTCTCGTCAGGAACGTTCTTCTCAACTTCAAAACCGTTCACCTCGGTTTCAACACCATGCACACTGGCCATCATCTCATCTTGGTCTTTCCACACGACGAGCTCTCCAGCCATGCCCTCGTTCTTCACGACATACTCCACCTCACTGTTCTGCTCCAAATCCATGTACTCCGCGTCCTCCATCACAGCGAGCCATTCATCCGAACCGTCATGCTCATCCGCGCCCACATCCATTACACCATCACGCTCACCATCATATTGACTCTAACATCCGTGTCGAGCACCTTGCCCGTTCTCTCGCTTCACTCGCCGTCAAAACGGATGACCGTCCTACCAGTTCATTTGGCACGGCCACCACGTGATTCATTCACTACACCGGAAGAAGGAGTGACACTCTTCTCTCCTCCCCTACCCCCGTCATTGACGTGTACTCGGTCACGCGTGCGTTCAAGATGTACGTCGCAGAAATCAATCAGCAGGACTGGGACGATTATGCGGAGAAGCTAACCTTCGCGCTTAATCCGGCTCAAGATCGGGTGTAGGGCAAGACACCTTTCTATCTAACCCAAGGCTGGGACCCTCGATCTACGTTAGAAACATCCTTACCACTGGGTAGTACGCGCCGGCGGGATCGAGAACCCCGGAGGTGGAGGTACTGGATGCAGCATCATTATCAACGCGCCCGCGAACAAGCCAACGAGCGGCTGAGAGACGCGATCTGGTTGAAAGCAGACCGACACAGTGAGGTGGCACAACCACGGGATCAAAGCGGGAATTCAGGTTTGGCTCTACCTAGATCGCGTGAAGGAAGGCTAAGCGCGGAAGCTGGCACACATGTGGTACGGATTCGGGAATTGGTGGGCACTTACGCCACGCGATTGGAACTGGCTGGGATGAGAAGCCACGAGCAATTATCATACCCGCCGTTCTTTTTGATCTCGGTCGAGCCGTCAAACGACATCAGAAAGCCGCCGTAAAACCTCGGTAGGCAGGCGTACAGCAAGTGCAGATCACATTCTTGTACATCAATATCGCACACTACACCGGATGTCGATGGTATTTCCACTCGACATCATGATCGTCTCGTGCCGTTTCAGCAGTTCAACGAGATCTTGTTGTCGACGAGCGGTAGCGCTCGAGCTCAGAACATTCGGGTCTGAGTAGTCTACCGCCGTCTCCCAGGCTTCGGTTAAGTCCGGCGAGAACGCCAATTCGTGCGCGTAGTCCGTAAGCTCAACCTTGTTCGCCAAATGCTCGGACGTATCATTTTCGTGAACATCATCAAAAGATTTATCTCCAGAGGTAACGTGGTGCATCGCTTCCACGAATCCCGCTTCCAACGGAGCATCCGAGTCATCACCGAGAATTTGCGTCGGTTCGTCACCGCTCGCATGACCAGCGGCTGCTCCGTCAGAACCCTCGGACGTTGTTGAATTGGTGTCCTCGTCGAACGAGGCATCACTGACATGTGGTGTAGTAATTTCGAGTTTCGGCACACGCCTCAACTTGGACCATCCTGACCTAGGAGTGGTGGATCCTTAGGAATGGTGATGCACGGTAGTGACTCGGCTATTCCAACAAAAGCGTGGTCTTAGGATCAGAAAAATACGGTGAAAAGAGTCCGAGCCGAGTCTAAGGAGAGGGGATCGACAGTACGACCCAGTGGGAACCTTAGGAACTGAAGTTCCCGGTACCGACTTGGCGGATCTTCCGGATACGATTATCTGGATAATAGCCGAGCTCAACAGTCGGCACCAGGCTGGAGGGGCGGCGCAGACGCCAGAGAGACGCGGAACTCGGCTGAAGGGTCGACTGAGATCCATAACGAACACCGCATACTAGAAGATCGTATGGGAACGCGCCAACGTATGGGAACGCGTCAACGGACAGAGGCTCAGCCCAAGGATATCCACGGGATTTCAGAGCCGACGAGTTCGGCTGAAGAGTTGGAAGATGTCCAAACGACCCATTTCATTTGATATTTGCATAGGATATATAGGAAACCAAGAAAAGGACCTTTCAGGTCCTCAGAAGATAACATAACTAACAGAGCAGAATTTTCCAAGTCCAAGACAAGTGTAAACCTCTCCGGTACGTCCCTGCACGGACTGGATTATGCCTGCAGCTGGCACCGAGAGGCATAGCTTGTAGGGTGTTGACTTGTAGCGCCAAGAGAATAGGTCGGCCCGGAGGTAGGTGTGTCTCGCTACGCGCGAAGAAGACATCTTACCGAACTCGGCGAGTCGGTACGTCGGATAGCCCGGGTGCCGTAACACTTTCAGTCGAGAAGCTTTTGCCTCGGCGACCCGTAAAAGCGCTCGCGCGCTGTTGTCCACCCATTGATGGAGGACACGGGATTAAGTACAGTGGTCAGCAGAACTCGGCTGACCCTGGAAGATTGGCTGGCTTGGTTGCCTGGCATTTAACGAGAGTGAGACACTACCTGACCCGGAAGGGCCGAATCGCTAGGGGATAACTCAGCGAGGCCAACAACGCCGACCTAACTCGGCGATTGATGTAATTGCAAGGTAGAATTCCACGTTTGACGACATTGTGTGTTTTGCGACACCACAACTGGTGCCGCGACCCGGGATCAGGAATGCGCTTGTTTTGTAGGTACCAGAAAACCAAGTTTCACGCAAACGAAGAGAAGAGGAGAAAATGGTCAAGGGAACGAATGCGCCGAGTAACTACAGCCCGGCGACAGCCAAGGGATATCCTCGTGGGAGTAACTCAGCGGATTCGGTGGAGTCGGCAAACTCGGCTGCCGCAGCAGCCATGGATGCGATGGAGAGTGTCGATCGAAACATCCAGTTCGAGGAGGACGCCCAAGACCAAGGAAGCGAAGAGAAGGAAGAGAAAGCCGAGTCTGTTGAGGAATTCAACCCAGATGCACTCGGCGAGTTGGAGGAGTTGACCCTGTAAGTGGGGCGCGTGAGTCACCCGCGGCTGATGGAACGAAACGTGGTGGCGGAACTCGAAGAAGAAGCGGATGATGAAGTTCAAGATGTCGTGCGTGGGGATCGTCCGCCCCGGATTCCGAGGCATACTTTAACGCCGTACACCAAGTGCGAACAAGCTCCTGGGCCAAATTGGAGAAGCTATGAAGGTCCGAAGCGATTGGGTACCGCTGTTTTCACCGGAAACTGAGCGGCAAACCGAGTGGGCTGAGCTGGGACCAGACCTCGCTGACGAAGTGAAATGCATAAGCGTTGAGCAAGTCGCCTCCAAGCTATTGAAAGCGATGGGGTATCGATGCGACAGCCTACCAGGCGACTCCGTGCTGAAGAAATGGTCGCTACCTCATGCAGCAACTGAGCTGTTCTATTGGAAACGGCAGCTGAGGCTTAGGTTCGGGTTGTCACTCGAGTCGAACGCCAAGCGCCCGGAGCCGTATGCTCCAGCCAAAGTTGTGACCGTACAAGAAAACCCGAGCAATATACCACTGCCAAAGACCCCGGAGACCAAACGAGCAACCCAGCGGAAAACCGCCGAGACTCCTTACTTTAAGGACTCGGTTATGCAGTCTCCGAGAGCACGAAAAGCCCCAGACGAGTACTATGGGGAAGTCGCCGAGCTGGTAGGTCAAGGAAATCAGCAGTGACGAGGACATGGATGAAGATGATTCGGAAGAGTCCATTAAACGAACGATCAAGGATCTAAGCTGCGACCGAGTGACTAGTGGGCGCTCACAGTTCCTAGAAGTGCGATCTCACGCCTCGCTGGACAAGATTGCAGAGTTCGAAGGGAAGCGATACCGAGCGGATGAATCACTCCAGTGGCTCAAACGCTTCATATACGAAATGAAAGGAACGCGAACGCTACCTGATACGTGGTGCGAGCCATTCTCCCTTTGCTTGGGTAGAAGCGAAGAGTTGGTATCGCCAACTACCTAAGAAGACCCAGCTAAGATGGAATCTGCTGAGCGACGCCTTCTTGGACTACTATTGCTCGCAGTTTGATCAGTCGGCTCGAACGCGTTACTATTCAGCCAAACGAAAGAGTAACGAACCCATCTGCGATTTCCTCATCCGACTGAATGGGTATGCCAGGACGGTCAAGATCCAGTACCAAGCCGGAGGTGCTGAAGCAGCTGACCATGACTGAATGTGGAGACGACGAGGTGATGGATCTACTCTACCCTCTACAGATGACGGACGTGAAGAAAGTTGAGAAGATCATCAACCAACACATTCTGGGGAGAAGCGCAAGAAGCAGAGGGACCGCCTGGAATCACTACGAAGTCGAGATGACAGACGAGGTGATTCAGCTCGACGATCGGAACTGAGACGCGACGATCGACGTGACCACAATCGCGAGAACCGAAAAAGTCGACGAGACGATGAGCGTGATCGCCGAGTAACCTCGACGGAAGCTGCGAGCAGCGACGATGGTGAATTTGGAAGCGATTACAGCCTCGCTGGTGACAACTCAGATTCGGGAAACGAATCAGACTACATCGATGCTGGATTTACAAGTGACCAGAGTCGAGGTACATACGATCGTGGCAGCTCGGCTAAGCCCCAGCCAAACTCAGCTGAGAAGACTCCGCACACAGCTGACCGCCGAGGAACCAAGGGGCGACGAGATGGGTCTCGTGAGCGACCGATTTATGGGCCATGCGGAGCCTGTGGAGGCAGCGCATTTCTGCCGCCGTCGATGCAAGTTCTGCAAGCAAGTCCATGAGGTTGGCCAATGTGAGTTATTTCGTCGATACGAGAAGATGGCCTCCTTTATCAAGACCAATGTGGATAAGTCAAAGGTACATGATGACCTCCAGGACCTCTATGCGCCGGGTGATTTAAACTCGACGGCCCGCCAACACTAATTGGGTTGGACGAAACCGGGCTGTTACAGTTGGCCGAACCAGCAGTAGAAGCGAACTTCGTGTTTGCTTTTATTGGTACGGCGTCACGGCCCGCGGACCTGGAGGAGGGGGTAACGAACATGAACAAAACGACGGTATTGAATGTCAACTCGGCGAATCGAATGAAGATAGCCGAGTTAACGCGAGTGAAGTAGCGGCTCTACGACCAGACATTACGCATGACCAGCAGACAATAGTGCATCTCCACTCTGGAGAACGCTTGGGGGGTGGTCAACGCAGAAGTTTAATCGCCGAGTTCGGATGAGGGCTCTCGTTATGGGAGCGGTTAACGATCAGCGGACGGAAATTCTGCTGGATACGGGGGCAAATGTATCTGCCATTAGCGAAGGATTCGCTAGGAAACTGCGATTGAAGCAGTTGACGAGGTAAGATAAGCAAATTGATATACAAGGTATCGGGAAAACCAAAGTTTTCACAACCTCACGAGCGATACGGAAAGTCACCCTCGGGTGGGAAATGGTCTACGAATTTGAAGTTTGGGTGATGCCACATCATGCCGGAGTGGACTTGATACTCGGGACCGACTTCATGATACCAGCAGGGATAAGGTTGGACTTGTACAACTCGACTGTCAAGCTACCAGACGAGGTCGTAATACCTCTTATCAAATCGTCGAATACAAGTGACGACCAAGAATACAGACGCCACCGGGTCGGTGGACCGGTCGAGTCTGTATGCATGCAAAGCCGACTGACAGCCGAGTTCCGCCTGAAGAGACTGAGACCAAGCTCGACAACACATGAATTCTGGATACGTCGAACTAAAGATTGGATACCTACTGTGGTCTGGAATAGGAAAGGGAAAATTCTACGAGTATTACTGACTAACATGGGAACTTCACTGATCTGGTGCCCAGCTCATTTCCCAGTTGTCACTTGGTTGCCTCATGGAGTTCTACCACCGGAGGGTTACGCACGATTAAACTCGGCGAAATACCGAGATTGGCAAGTACACGCGTACGAGTCCGCGATCGATAAGAAACTACTTCATAAGGAACAAAATCTGTATGACGAATGGATATATCGACAACCACCTGAGTCCGAGCTAGAATCCGATGACAGCGGCGACGAATTGCAGAGGACAAGAGCAGACTCAGCAGGTGAATGGCCAGCCACCAGCGAAGCAATATTGGGAGCAGTAGCGTCCACAACTGACCCAAACGTCGGTGGTCTAGAAGCCATATCCAGAGTTATTGGTAACGTTACTGAACCCGATATAGTTGACTCAACAGACGTCCTTCCAGGACCCTGGTGGAGGTAAACTGGGCGTAAGATGAGCAAATGATGCAGACGACGCAGTGGAGGATCTGCGTAGGAGGTTCGTGGCAGCGGCTCGAGAAGAAGATGTTGACGAAGAAAATCTTTTACACCCGCAGGCGACAGATGACGCGGATAGATGCTGCAGCAAAAAGGCTGAGTTCGATCACTCGGCTAATGTCACTCATTTGGAAGATTATGCTCATGAATTGGCGTTTCTATCAGACCTGGCAGAAGCAGTGACAAACGAGCTCGACAACACAGCGGCGAACGTGTTGAGTGATACTCATTCATCAGAACAGTCAGCTCGGCTAGTGAAAATGTTGAAGCGTCATGAGAAGATAATGATTTCTAGCGGGAGCGCATTACCACCACCAGCTTATGGGGTAGTGTGCAATATTGATGTGCAAGGCACAGAACCGATTAAACAGCGAGCTCGTCGAGTGCCTTTGCGCCATCTGACAAAGCTGTATGAATTACTGAAAGCGCTTCTTAAAGCCAAGCTGGTAGAGTTCTCCAATAGCCTGTGGGCTTCGCCCATCGTCATCGTACTGAAGAAAAACGGAGTGGACATTAGATTGTGCATTGACGACAAGATGGTCAATGCCGTCACTAAAGCGCTGGAATACGCTATGCCACTGGTAGATGATCTATTGACTGAACTAGAAGGCTACTTGTGGTTCTGCTCGCTGGATGCTGCCAGCGGATTTTGGGCGGTAATGATGACTAGGCGAGCTCGGCAGATCTCAGCTTTTGTATGTACACTGGGCCATTTCGAATGGATTCGTAATCCTTTTGGATTAAAAATGCCCCGATGATATACCAGAGGCTAATTGATAACGCGCTTTGGGGCTATGTTCAACCAAAGCGGTGAAGGGCTGAGTTCGCCGAGCTGAGGAAGAGACACCAGTTCAGCGACAGCTTGACCCTGCCTCTTTGGAGCTGTTGCCAGGTGCTCAAAAGAAATTCGAGGCTGATTGCCGAGCAATGGCCGAATCCGACGCTGTGCAGGATCTAGTTAACGGCCCCGAAGGGGCATGTTTATGAATGGTGAACCCGACGAGTCTACCTTGACCCCAATATTCGAGCGACGATCGTTTGTCGACGACATTTGTTTCGGAGGGCAGACGTTCGACGAGTGCCTTGACCTTCTGGATAAATTGCTCACACGATTTTCGCAGTGCAGGATAAGTATAAGTTTCACGAAGAGCATTTTCGTGCAGCCATAGGTTGATTTCCTTTCTCACGAGATCACGCCGAGTGGAATCCGAGCAGATGCGAAAACTGCTGCTATAGCCGCGATTCCGTTCCCGAACTCAAAAAAAGGAATGCAATCCTTCCTCGGCGCACTGAACTACTATTGTATAAGATATACACATCATGCTATTCGCCAATGAATGGGCCATGAGTGGAACTCTTATGCAAATGCACGAGAAGAACCTTCACCCCGTCCGGTTCTGTGGTCGAGTAATGAAGGAAAATGAGGTGAGTTATCACTTAGCCGAGAAGGAGGTGTTGGCACTGCTTCAACTCTTGAAGGTCTGCTATACTCTTCTTGCGACAAAAACGCTGCATGTATACACGCGTTTTTCGACAATGGAGAGGGTGTTCCAGTCGAAGTCGTTTTATGGTCGATCTGTCAGCTTCGCGGTACTATTATCACCACATCACCTAAAGATACGACGAGTCCATGAAAAAGACGTCAATTTCGTACAACTGCTACAAGCATCCATTACGTTGGACTCAACGAGTCGCTGAAGCATATTGCACCACCTTCCCAGGGCTCAGCGGTCCTGAGAATGGATCCAGAACTTTTATATGCCAACCTGCCGAGTGACTTTGTGGGGCACGTATTATCCTTCGATGGGTCTGCTAAAACGGAGAAAAACGGAGGATATGGCAGCTGTGCGTGGATATTGTGGCGTCTTCCAACATGGGGCATTGAAATCGCTGGGATCGCTTACATACCGTCGACTACTGCCAATTTAGCCGAGTACACTGGAATGAACAATGGGGTGACATCGGCAATTGAGCGAGGAATAACAGACTTGGTGGTAGTAGGCGACTCTCGGCTCGCGATCCAGCAATCCATGGGGTGGTGGCCTGTAAGAAGAAAACTCTGCAAGTGGAACTAGCTCGCCACAGATCCTTGACGAAACAACTGAACTCCGTGCGGTATTTACATACACTTCGGTGTTACAACTCGGCTGCTGACTCAATTGCTACGGAAGCCCTAGAAACAAACGCAGGGCGGGTGATTCTAAGTAGCGAACGGAAGTTGGACCTGAAAACGCTGAACCGGATACCAGAAGCCCTCTATTTGATCACGGAAGTGTCCGAAATCACAGCAATAACACGTAGCCACAGCCGCCGAGTTCATTTTAGAGAAGAAAATGAAGAAAGCTCAGCTGAACGAACACTTGGAGAAAATAGGAGCACGGGAGACGTGAACGATGAGTTCGAGATAGAACACCGACAACCGGCACCACGAATCACTGGCAGAAGCCCAGTCGAACCCGGTGAACTCCCACTCAGTGAGGACCAGAAATTGGTCGAACTCGGCGAGCCACGAGCTTCAGATGCACAGGACGTAGATCCAGTGGTGATTCAAATAGAGCGACGACGACGAATATCACAAGCTCAAGACAAGGAACAACGGTGGTCGGATCTTAAAGCTTACTTGAGAGGAGGTGTAACGACACTCAGCTACCGACGAGTCCATGACGCAGGCAAAATGGCCGACGAGTTTGTGCTCAGCGATGATGGCCTACTCTATAAGCAAGATCGGAATAAACGGCAGAAGGAACTCGGCGAACCAGGACTATGTTTGAGACTGGTAATCCCGACAACCATGATCGATGAGACCTTACAGATCTGTGGAGGGCGGCCACCAAGGCATTGTACGAACCTTCCACCGAGTCAGAGCCGACTATCATTGGGTTGGATTGTATGCCGACGTGGTCAAACATGTGCAGTCATGTGAAGATTGCAACACGACAAGAGTAAACCACACCTCAGAGGCTACTCGCCGGGTAACGTGATTTCCGATCGGCCATTTCATGTGGTGTCTATGGATTTCGTAATACCGCTTCCACGAACTCTACGGGGAAACACTGCACTATTATTGTTCCAAGATCACTTCACGGGATTCGTTATTGCTCAAGCAATGAGTGCTACGGGAGCCTTGGAAGTGGCCAAAGTCTTTGAGGAATGTGTCTTCAGGAGATTTGGGGCACACACTCTAATACGACATGATCGAGACCCTCGATTTATGAGTGAGTGTTTCAGAAGTTTTCCGAGATGATGCAGTCGAGATCAAGAAAAACACTGAACTACAGACCACAAGCAAATGGTAAACAATAAAGGTCAGTAAAAACCATGATCCAGACAGTGCGAGTATATGTGGAGGGCCCTCTTCAGGCAGATTGGGACGATATAGCTGAGAAATTGGTTCACGCAATCAACAACTCGAGGGACTCAACTCGGCGGGAAGCTCCGTTTTACTTAGTACATGGGTGGGACGCGAAATCCACACTCAAAGCTATGACCGAATCTGTTATGCAAGCAAGGCACACCTCTTCCAACTCGGCGGAAGCAGTAGAATGGCGAAGAGAAGCCAACCGCCAGCGGGAAGTGGCATCGAGACTAGCAGCTGAGTACCCGGTGAAAGAAAAGGCGCGTAGGGCCAAAGAACACAATGCGGAACTTATCCGAGTCGAGCAGCAAGCCATTCCGAACCGAACGACTGATGTCAACGGGCTAGGAAATGCCTCAGTTCCAACATCCGAGCCACGGAAATCTCTGTTCAAGAAGGGTGATCAAGTATGGTTGCTTATGTAACGAGTAAAACCAGGATTGACAAAAACTAGCCCACTGGTGGCATGGACCATTTCGAGTGAAAAGAAAGTGGAGGAAATTGCTTACGAATTAGAACTGCCGGACAAAAGTGGGTATCGGTTTTATCCAGTAGTCCACGTGTCTCGACTAAAAACAATAGCAGAACACGGAAACAGACCTACAACTCGACTAATACGTGATATCGATGAGTCCGAGCGGCTAGATTTTGATGAAGAACTCCTCCCGGAAGACAGTTGGGAACCCGACTAGGAAGCCAACAGCTATGAGGTCGAGACGATACTCAACGATGAGCTACCGTTATCAACAAGCACCGCCAGAGATCAACGAAAATTCAAAGTGAAGTGGGTTGGTCATAAGGAACCGAGCTGGGAACCATTATCCAACTTGTCATGTGGCGGGTTGCTGTTCGATTATTTGCAACAGAAGAAACGCGAAAACCGTCTGCAAATGGTGCAAATAGCCGACGAAGACTAAAGTACTACAATCACATGAAAAACTCGACTCGGTGAAGAGAACAGGCCGACTTGAGTTCAAAAGCTACTGTTTCTAGAAACGAGACAGCTCGGTGAAAAGAACAGGCCGAGCCAAGTGGAAAAGTTACTGTTCCAAAATTGTGACGGATCGGTGAAGACAGCACGCCGAGCCGAGTTACAAAGCTACTGCGTCAAGATTGCATCTAAATTTGATTACGTAATGGAGCACTAGAACCGAGGTGGAAAATCACGCCGAGCTGGCAGCAACAACAACCGATAACCTGAGAAGAAGATCTCGGCGAGTTTTCCTGCGACGCCATAGCAGCATGAGCCAAGATGTCCATGCCCGAACCGAAGCTGAGTCAGCTTGGCGATCCGGAAAATCACGGCCAAAGATGGAAGTGGAAGGCGAAGCACCGCGCAAATTGAGTGAGCCAAGAGAGTCCACCGGAGATCGAGAACCAGGAACATCAGAGTCCAAAGTCACGCTGAGTTCGCCCTCGTCTTGGCCAGAAAAGATGTCGATTCCGGCACGATTTTCACGTAGAGGGGCATTGATAGGGAGACGACTCGGCACAGGCTTGTTAAGATCCACATTGTCTTCTACCGAGTTTTCAATCACACTGGGGTCCACACCAGCAGGACAAAATACCAAGAAATCCACATTGCGAAATCAGAAGCACGTATTGAAGTAGTGACTAGCCGGGTCGGTTAACCACCATGCGCGCCAGGACTCACTGAGATCAACTTGCCGGGCTTATAAGACCCAATCCTCTGAATCTGCTATCCAAGGCAAGTTTACCATCGAGTAAAGAGGCACCGAGGGTTCAAAAAAAGCTCGGCATCGACCCGAGGAGCCGGGTTACCATCGCGAGTGGCAGTCGCAGCCGAGTAGAGCTCATCCAAAATCGACGAATTCAGCATGCGCAAAGCATCACCACGACGCTTACGTGCGAGTTTATACTGATTCCACAAGTCGAACGCCTCCACGGTTTCGTCCACCGACGCAAATCGAGCGAAGTCAGGGTGAAATCCCATAAGTACACTCGACTCGACGAGCCAGTGAGTCCGTTTCCACATGGCCACGTAACATCGACTGTACGGGCTCGCCGAGTCAGGAAACCTAGTTGGGCGATCTAATGTGTCACCACGGATCTTAGTCCACCAATCCGCTATCATTTCCATGAGAGTCCTCGGAGGAGATTTGGAAGCATCACGCTCTCGAGCTTTCAAAAGAACCGCAGGAGAGTCGAAAATGGGAACGTCAGGGAGCATACGACGCAACTGCTGACAAGGATGCTGAGGATGAAAAACATCCATGAGAGATCGAATATGCTGAATGTAGGGGGAACAGTTGCTCGGCCTGCCACCGTCACCGTTGGAACTTGACCTGATTGCACCTCCAGAATCTGCTACCAGCACCGAGCCGAGCCGAAATGGAAGAAGGGTAGCTCTCGAAGTCGAGTCATTCCCGGCGCCACCCGAGAATCGCGAGATGCTGCTTGAGAAGCTCGAGTTCGAAGCTGACCCATTGGGAGACACAGGACTGGCGGCAGAAAACCAGCAGGTTGATTCTCCGATCGCTTCTTACTCTTGGAAGTAGATACCGAACTCCACTTCGTACCTTTGGAGCGAGAGATCGAGCTCTTACGATGTGGTTGAACTGAAGCCGA
Source organism: Phytophthora hibernalis (assembly GCA_012656075.1). Classification (NCBI taxonomy): domain Eukaryota; phylum Oomycota; class Peronosporomycetes; order Peronosporales; family Peronosporaceae; genus Phytophthora; species Phytophthora hibernalis. Next base: position 706,586 of record JAAKBF010000159.1, on the reverse strand, counting down.
GTGGGGAGGTGCGATCGCAGCAGCGTCCTTGGAAATTACATCCACCGAGTCAGAACTGGGTCGTCGCCGACGCTTCGAAGAATGAGACGATGCTGATGGAGAGCGGTGTTTACGCTTATACTTATGCTTGTGGCGATGCTTGTGATTGTGCTTCTTCTTACCAGACTTGGTTTTCTTAGCTGGCTCAGCGAGAATGGGAGGGCCAGGTGGTACACGGCCAGCAGCCAAGTAGCTCCTCATTTTTCCTTGAGCAGCCGAGTCCACCTCTGTCGAAATAACTTTGCCGAGATCAAGCACCGAGGTGGACTTTTCGACACTAACATCCGGACAAGTTGAAGACAAAGTAACCAGAGGATCCTGCTGACTAGTCTGCGCTGGTAGGGACTCGGCGAGCTGATCAGGGACATCAACCTCCAGCTCCATTGCATTATCCATGGAAAGCGAAGTGACGCTCGGCGGAACTGGAGAATCATACCCGTCGAATACGGTCGAGAGATCATCACCTTCCGAAAATACCCAGTGGCAACACTAGGAGGTTGACTTCGAAGTTGAGATTGGAGCCGAGACGGAGACTTGGATACTTGAGCCGAAGGATGGAGAGCTTCAGTGTCCGACATCGCCATTACCTCAGCTAGGAATGGGTCGGGCCCCGCTAGCAGAGCATTAACCCTCTCGTACCCTTCCTCCCTGGAAGCGGGCGAGAGTATGGCTGAAGAGGTGGGACTACTTTACGCTTACGAGACCCAGCTGCCGTAAGGGATTTGGGATTGGCATATCGCCGCAACCGCTCATGGGACTTCAACCGGGTCAGAGGAGTTCGGCGAAGAGCCTCGATACTCTTGGTCCGACGAGTCCGGACGCGATCGGAGCTCGACGATGGAGCAGCCAGTCGACCACCTGGGTGAGAACACCCGCGGACGTGGAGGACGCGCAAGAAGCTTGGGAAACCAAGGAAGAAGCGACATTGCGAGGGCGTAAGACTACATCGAGGGTACGAGTCTCACCTTCCGGAATGACGGATATCTCCGGAAACTTCTCGGCTAATAACCGACAAAGACGAGCATTGACGAGCAAGTCAGCTGAAGCTAATCCCGGAGCTTCCACCCCGCCAGCAGCAGCAGCAGCCATGTGTGGTCATGCAGTGGAATGATCCCTTGGCGCTGAATCACTCGCTTCTGACGAAGGATGACAGCGCGCTGGTCGGCGATGACTGTCCGAGCAAAGCGGAGAGGTTGGGTGTTACCATCACACAATGCTCGAGCCGACTCTTGAAGCTGTTGAAAATGTTTGGAGGAAATCCCTGGAGGATGGAGAAAGCTGCGTCCTTCTCGGCGATAGCCTTCTGAAGAAACTCGATCTGCTTATCGCGATCCATAACTTGTTGCCTGAAATTTGCCACGTGAGAAAAAGCCGAGTCGACTTCGGCTTGTTGAGACTGCTTCACTTGATTAAGAGCATCGGTCGACTCAGCTAACGTTTTCCGAAGCGACGCAAATAGAGAGGTGGATTTGGAAGCCTCGGCTTTCCAGACGTCACGCTCCTGTTGGGCCACTTTAAGCTGGGATTCCAACTCAACCTTCGATACTGCAGCCGAGCCCAGTCGACGAGTCAAAGCAGCATTCATGGTGCTGGCAGCATGAAGATCGGCTTGAAGCTCGGCTACCGCCGCCGATTGATCCGCGAGCTGGTAATCGTCACGCAGCGCGTCCAATATCTGCTCGGTACTTCGAGAATTAAGCACGGCGTGGCGGTGGATGCGGTTCGAAAGCTCAGGAGGCCGAGTTAGCCCAAATCCAATCAGACGAGCTAAGGCGGCGTTCTCAGCCCGACGTTGGGTCATTTCCTCGTGTAGAAGAGTCTCGGGAGAAGCAAGGCTCACTCGTTCTGCCGAGTCCGACTGACGCATAGCGACCGAAGTGGTGTCGCCTGGCGGACTCGACGAACGAGGAGGACGCGTGCGAGAGGGTGCTTCAGAATCAAACCAGTCTCCTGGGAAGTTGTCAGATCAATGGCCGAGTTCTCCCGACCACTGCTGACCCCAGAAGCGCTGGCTCCACTAACCCCGCCTCGGCGGACGGATCCTCATCTCGTTGAGGTGACAACGTGGTCGGGGAAGAGAGAATGTGACAGTCTGGGAACACAACGAGTCAGTACGCACGCCTCCCAATAACCCCAGGAAGAACACGAACCGAAGACGACGAAGGTGAAGGGAGATACATCGGCCAGTTTGACGACTGCCAACGGTGTGGTCTGGCACAAGATGGAAGGTGACTGAACAAGGTTCTAACACTCACGAGCCCGGCTCGCATCATAACCGGGGCAGTTCTGGTATAGTAATTTCGAGTTTCGGCACACACCTCAACTAGGACCATCCTGACCTAGAAGGAGGGGTATATATGTGGAAAAAGTGAGGTAGCCGGGCATAAAGACCGAGTGGGGATCGATCAGGCAGTCAAGGAAACACGAATGAAGATGAAAAGACGCAAAACAGAACTCACGTCGTGGGAACCAGAAAGAGGCGATCCGACTTAGTGATACGCAGCCGCGACGAACTTGCCGCGAAGACGCACGATCTGATTCGCAGGGTGCGACGAGAGATGGCGGAGGAACTGGACACGTGAGGGGTCTAGTCCAGCATGTACGGTGGCGATCAAGTCATGTGGCTCGAATTGGCACGGAACCCGGGTATCATGTCTTCTGTTCGCCCAATCGGGGACGATGAAGGAAGCACGGATCGAGCAAGACGTCCAAGTCGCAATGGCCTGCGATCTTGCCACGCAGGATCGTCTTCATGAATGTTTTCCAACGTGCCCCAAAACACGATTGCCGCTGCTTGCGCCCGGTCCAGAAGTTCTCCATGACAGCGCTGTTCCGGTGTTGAGCGGATGTGATCGGGAAGGAATGAGTGGCTTCCCACAGCGCTTGCACATGATCCTGTTCCAGGTCGTGGTATTGGGAGCAACAGGGTCGAACCAACCCACTAAGCCGAAAGATATAGGATCGACCGCCACCAGAAGCGTCTCCCAAGGGCGCGTGGCATAAAAATCGCGAATGTTCCGCTCAGTGATGAGACCCGCGCACCAGTCACGAGGCTGTGGTGCGGGATTGCAAGGTAGGAACAACCAACCTCGCGTTTTAGAGAAGTGGTGAAACAGCAGGTCGATATCGACCTCGAGTACGCAAACCCGACGTAGGTAACGAGGATCCCACGGAGCGACGTCGTCATCGGCTCTGCGAACGCGTTCCCGATAACACTGATCTCTCGGAATCGGCGTGGGAGTCAGCTGATCGTAAGTTTCACGGTCGAGAAGTCCTTTACGGTGTGATCGACGGGGGGTACACTGCCATCACTCCCGGAAGATGACGGGAACGTATCGCCGTCGATAGAATCTGGGCCACCGGCTGGAGGGTTGGCGACTGGGCGATAGTCGTGTGTCGACCAGTGGAGACGCAGGGCGATCTGTGTCCCCGCTGGCCGACACACAACTATCGCTGTCGCTGCTGCCAGAACCGCTACAGTCCTCCGGTGCGGCAGCACGAACGTCTTGAGACCTAACAGAGCGGGAAGAATTCGAATGGTCGCTGCCGACGAAGACCCGGCAGTGATTGGACGTCCTGGAGACCACGTAGCACTAGATCCGATCGACTGGCGGCGACGGCGGTCTGCGGTCCGAGATCGCAGCAGCCCCGCTCGCAGCTGCTCGTCGTCTTCGCTAGACAATGACGTGGTGTAATGGGGCCACTTGGCAGGGGCGACCAGTGTTCTCTGTGGTGTGGTCCACACCATTGGTGTCCTCCACACGCGTGGTGTGTGGCCCGTCAAGGACTTTAGTCGTACATCAGTCGTACTTAAGTAGTACACCAGTTGTATTAAAGCAGTGCATCTAAATGGGTGGCTCCTGTTTGGACAGATCAGATTAGACAGGGATTCAGCATGCAGATAGTTAGCAGTAGTTAGAACTTCAACAGTGTTCTTAATATAAATCAGTTTAACTCTAACCCGGAAGTTCGCAAGTCAATTGGTACTCGGTACCATATTGGACAGGAAGGCCAGGCCTTGCAAGCTTACAGCAGGAACGCCAGGTGTCTGTTGTGGTTTTGCGCGTTAACCGCTAAGCCTGCTGCGACCAGATATCAGGGGCGATGGCACGAGAGACGTCGTCTCCAGGGTAACTCACCTCGGTTGTTGAAGCCAATCTCAACTGTGGAGCTCTTGTGCATGAGTACGAACGGGAGTGCACCAGCAGGAATCGGTTCGGAGCAATGCAATCACATAAGGCGGAGGAGGAACCTCGTAGCGGATCAACGTTACGAGGGAGAAAGTGGAAGTGATGCAGGGTGGCTGCATTAATGCGGAGGAAACACACTCGTAGCGGAGCGGTCGCTACGAGGAAGAGAATGGACACATTGCAGGATGGATGCATTAGTATGAAGGAGGGGTATATATGTGGAAAAAGTGAGGTAGCCGGGCATAAAGACCGAGTGGGGATCGATCAGGCAGTCAAGGAAACACGAATGAAGATGAAAAGACGCAAAACAGAACTCACGTCGTGGGAACCAGAAAGAGGCGATCCGACTTAGTGATACGCAGCCGCGACGAACTTGCCGCGAAGACGCACGATCTGATTCGCAGGGTGCGACGAGAGATGGCGGAGGAACTGGACACGTGAGGGGTCGACCTAGTCTGCAGCATGTACGGTGGCGATCAAGTCATGTGGCTCCGAATTGGCACCGGAACCCGGGTATCATGTCTTCTGTTCGCCCAATCGGGGACGATGAAGGAAGCACGGATCGAGCAAGACGTCCAAGTCGCAATGGCCTGCGATCTTGCCACGCAGGATCGTCTTCATGAATGTTTTCCAACGTGCCCCAAAACACGATTGCCGCTGCTTGCGCCCGGTCCAGAAGTTCTCCATGACAGCGCTGTTCCGGTGTTGAGCGGATGTGATCGGGAAGGAATGAGTGGCTTCCCACAGCGCTTGCACATGATCCTGTTCCAGGTCGTGGTATTGGCGAGCAACAGGGTCGAACCAACCCACTAAGCCGAAAGATATAGGATCGACCGCCACCAGAAGCGTCTCCCAAGGGCGCGTGGCATAAAATCGCGAATGTTCCGCTCAGTGATGAGACCCGCGCACCAGTCACGAGGCTGTGGTGCGGGATTGCAAGGTAGGAACAACCAACCTCGCGTTTTAGAGAAGTGGTGAAACAGCAGGTCGATATCGACCTCGAGTACGCAAAACCCGACGTAGGTAACGAGGATCCCACGGAGCGACGTCGTCATCGGCTCTGCGAACGCGTTCCCGATAACACTGATCTCTCGGAATCGGCGTGGGAGTCAGCTGATCGTAAGTTTCACGGTCGAGAAGTCCTTTACGGTGTGATCGACGGGGGTACACTGCCATCACTCCCGGAAGATGACGGGAACGTATCGCCGTCGATAGAATCTGGGCCACCGGCTGGAGGGTTGGCGACTGGGCGATAGTCGTGTGTCGACCAGTGGAGACGCAGGGCGATCTGTGTCCCCGCTGGCCGACACACAACTATCGCTGTCGCTGCTGCCAGAACCGCTACAGTCCTCCGGTGCGGCAGCACGAACGTCTTGAGACCTAACAGAGCGGGAAGAATTCGAATGGTCGCTGCCGACGAAGACCCGGCAGTGATTGGACGTCCTGGAGACCACGTAGCACTAGATCCGATCGACTGGCGGCGACGGCGGTCTGCGGTCCGAGATCGCAGCAGCCCCGCTCGCAGCTGCTCGTCGTCTTCGCTAGACAATGACGTGGTGTAATGGGGCCACTTGGCAGGGGCGACCAGTGTTCTCTGTGGTGTGGTCCACACCATTGGTGTCCTCCACACGCGTGGTGTGTGGCCCGTCAAGGACTTTAGTCGTACATCAGTCGTACTTAAGTAGTACACCAGTTGTATTAAAGCAGTGCATCTAAATGGGTGGCTCCCGTTTGGACAGATCAGATTAGACAGGGATTCAGCATGCAGATAGTTAGCAGTAGTTAGAACTTCAACAGTGTTCTTAATATAAATCAGTTTAACTCTAACCCGGAAGTTCGCAAGTCAATTGGTACTCGGTACCATATTGGACAGGAAGGCCAGGCCTTTGCAAGCTTACAGCAGGAACGCCAGGTGTCTGTTGTGGTTTTGCGCGTTAACCGCTAAGCCTGCTGCGACCAGATATCAGGGGCGATGGCACGAGAGACGTCGTCTCCAGGGTAACTCACCTCGGGGGCGTTCATGGAGCAAGAGCTGCGTTCGACTTTCCTCTTGGCCAATGTGGCTTACCGCTATTGGTCGCTCTTCTTGCACTGTAAGCAAGGAAAGCGTACGTTTTAAGACTACGTCATGGAGTTACAGAACCTCGAGGCCGCTATGGCGGGCGCTCCTCACTGAGGACGTCAAGGTGACGGTCTTCATGGACGGCGTTCGGCCGGGTCAGGTCCGGACGGAGCTGCCGCAGACAACCGAAATCTTTCAACGATTGTCGCCATGCTGGAAGATCATTGCGTGCTTTCGGCGCAGGGGTACGCGGATCGCTCGGACACGGTCAACGACGGTCCCACTCCCATGGAAATCTCGTCGGCTGAGTCGGCCCGACCTCAGCGTAACCAACGCGCGAGTGGTCGTTGTTTTGATGCAACCAGCTTGGCCACTTCCGTCGGAGCTGTCCAACGAACCCATGGAGGGTAGGCAACGCCAAGGCGGCTCTGCCGTGCCTTAACATGATCAAATCTGCGGGGTCAGAACGACACTGCTGTGTCTCTCCGTGGCCGCCGCGCGGTCTAACCTCGTGGTCGTCACTGCCAGCGTAAAGGGTACGACGAACCGCTGACGATCCTGATTGATTCGGGAGCGTCCTACAATTTCGCGACGAAGTCCAGTGTGGCCAGGAGCAGTGCATTGTATGCTAGTGCTATGGAAGCATCTAAGAATAATACCAATGTATATGTTCGCCTGGCGACTGGGTCCATCGTGTCTACGTGAAAGGTTCTTCTCTCCTTGAACGTCATGTTTGACGACTTCAACTCGGTCGAGCCGTTCATTGTCCTTGACATGGATGATCAGAACGATCTTACCCTCGGCATGCCTTGGTTGGCAAAGCACGAGCCTTGGATTGACTGGAGAAGTCGCACCATCGGTGCTAGTCACAAGTCCCTCGCGGACAGAGCCCTGGCGGGTCATGTCCCCTCCTCTTCCCGGGACGGGTTTGTGCACGAGCATCGCATGCCACGCGGCGAACGGCACTTCACAGGTACTACGGAAGTACTGAACAACCCACGGCGTTACCGTCCACGTGCCCTGCATTTTCGAGGGCTCCAGAGCCTTCGCTGGATGTGAGAGAATGTACGGAGATTCCGTGTGTGTCTCACGATGAGGCTCATGGATCTCAAGATCGAGAGCGTCGCTCAGGCTCGCTAATCACCGCGCACTAACACCCACTCGTTCGTCAGATATGGACTCCGGAACGTCTGCCAGTCCCGCCGACTACCAACGCCACTGCCGTCTTCCACGCGCTCATCGCTGCCTCAGCCCCAACTAGCTATGCTGACTGCCTGTCCGGACGTCTTCAGACCACATACACACATATTGCACTACGACAGACCGTTCAACAAACCCCGCACGCTCGTGTGCGGGACTCGAACCAGTGACCGCTACGCTGCCGAACAGAGCATGTTTTCGACCTCCGCGACGCTGCAGCGACGCCAAGACGACCACATGCCCGCAGCTCGCTGTTCACGAAAGGTGGTGGCGACCAGATAACGCTTAAACACGCGCGGCGGAGCCAACAGTTTGCTAGGGCAAAAGATAGCACTTGTTGGTCTCGATCCAACGACCTTTGGGTTATGAGCCCAACACGCTTCCTCTGCGCCAAAGTGCTAGCTCAAATTGACCACTCCCCAGCCACACACAAAAACGCGCGCTAGACACCCATGCGCGCTCACACGTGTCCGAACGCGTGCGCTCTCTTTAGATCGCCAATCACCGCGCACTAACACCCACTCGTTCGTCAGATATGGACTCCGGAACGTCTGCCAGTCCCGCCGACTACCAACGCCACTGCCGTCTTCCACGCGCTCATCGCTGCCTCAGCCCCAACTAGCTATGCTGACTGCCTGTCCGGACGTCTTCAGACCACATACACACATATTGCACTACGACAGACCGTTCAACAAACCCCGCACGCTCGTGTGCGGGACTCGAACCAGTGACCGCTACGCTGCCGAACAGAGCATGTTTTCGACCTCCGCGACGCTGCAGCGACGCCAAGACGACCACATGCCCGCAGCTCGCTGTTCACGAAAGGTGGTGGCGACCAGATAACGCTTAAACACGCGCGGCGGAGCCAACAGTTTGCTAGGGCAAAAGATAGCACTTGTTGGTCTCGATCCAACGACCTTTGGGTTATGAGCCCAACACGCTTCCTCTGCGCCAAAGTGCTAGCTCAAATTGACCACTCCCCAGCCACACACAAAAACGCGCGCTAGACACCCATGCGCGCTCACACGTGTCCGAACGCGTGCGCTCTCTTTAGATCGCCAATCACCGCGCACTAACACCCACTCGTTCGTCAGATATGGACTCCGGAACGTCTGCCAGTCCCGCCGACTACCAACGCCACTGCCGTCTTCCACGCGCTCATCGCTGCCTCAGCCCCAACTAGCTATGCTGACTGCCTGTCCGGACGTCTTCAGACCACATACACACATATTGCACTACGACAGACCGTTCAACAAACCCCGCACGCTCGTGTGCGGGACTCAACCAGTGACCGCTACGCTGCCGAACAGAGCATGTTTTCGACCTCCGCGACGCTGCAGCGACGCCAAGACGACCACATGCCCGCAGCTCGCTGTTCACGAAAGGTGGTGGCGACCAGATAACGCTTAAACACGCGCGGCGGAGCCAACAGTTTGCTAGGGCAAAGATAGCACTTGTTGGTCTCGATCCAACGACCTTTGGGTTATGAGCCCAACACGCTTCCTCTGCGCCAAAGTGCTAGCTCAAATTGACCACTCCCCAGCCACACACAAAAAAGCGCGCTAGACACCCATGCGCGCTCACACGTGTCCGAACGCGTGCGCTCTCTTTAGATCGCCAATCACCGCGCACTAACACCCACTCGTTCGTCAGATATGGACTCCGGAACGTCTGCCAGTCCCGCCGACTACCAACGCCACTGCCGTCTTCCACGCGCTCATCGCTGCCTCAGCCCCAACTAGCTATGCTGACTGCCTGTCCGGACGTCTTCAGACCACATACACACATATTGCACTACGACAGACCGTTCAACAAACCCCGCACGCTCGTGTGCGGGACTCGAACCAGTGACCGCTACGCTGCCGAACAGAGCATGTTTTCGACCTCCGCGACGCTGCAGCGACGCCAAGACGACCACATGCCCGCAGCTCGCTGTTCACGAAAGGTGGTGGCGACCAGATAACGCTTAAACACGCGCGGCGGAGCCAACAGTTTGCTAGGGCAAAAGATAGCACTTGTTGGTCTCGATCCAACGACCTTTGGGTTATGAGCCCAACACGCTTCCTCTGCGCCAAAGTGCTAGCTCAAATTGACCACTCCCCAGCCACACACAAAAACGCGCGCTAGACACCCATGCGCGCTCACACGTGTCCGAACGCGTGCGCTCTCTTTAGATCGCCAATCACCGCGCACTAACACCCACTCGTTCGTCAGATATGGACTCCGGAACGTCTGCCAGTCCCGCCGACTACCAACGCCACTGCCGTCTTCCACGCGCTCATCGCTGCCTCAGCCCCAACTAGCTATGCTGACTGCCTGTCCGGACGTCTTCAGACCACATACACACATATTGCACTACGACAGACCGTTCAACAAACCCCGCACGCTCGTGTGCGGGACTCGAATCAGTGACCGCTACGCTGCCGAACAGAGCATGTTTTCGACCTCCGCGACGCTGCAGCGACGCCAAGACGACCACATGCCCGCAGCTCGCTGTTCACGAGCGGTGGTGGCGACCAGATAACGCTTAAACACGCGCGGCGGAGCCAACAGTTTGCTAGGGCAAAAGATAGCACTTGTTGGTCTCGATCCAACGACCTTTGGGTTATGAGCCCAACACGCTTCCTCTGCGCCAAAGTGCTAGCTCAAATTGACCACTCCCCAGCCACACACAAAAACGCGCGCTAGACACCCATGCGCGCTCACACGTGTCCGAACGCGTGCGCTCTCTTTAGATCGCCAATCACCGCGCACTAACACCCACTCGTTCGTCAGATATGGACTCCGGAACGTCTGCCAGTCCCGCCGACTACCAACGCCACTGCCGTCTTCCACGCGCTCATCGCTGCCTCAGCCCCAACTAGCTATGCTGACTGCCTGTCCGGACGTCTTCAGACCACATACACACATATTGCACTACGACAGACCGTTCAACAAACCCCGCACGCTCGTGTGCGGGACTCGAACCAGTGACCGCTACGCTGCCGAACAGAGCATGTTTTCGACCTCCGCGACGCTGCAGCGACGCCAAGACGACCACATGCCCGCAGCTCGCTGTTCACGAAAGGTGGTGGCGACCAGATAACGCTTAAACACGCGCGGCGGAGCCAACAGTTTGCTAGGGCAAAAGATAGCACTTGTTGGTCTCGATCCAACGAGCTTTGGGTTATGAGCCCAACACGCTTCCTCTGCGCCAAAGTGCTAGCTCAAATTGACCACTCCCCAGCCACACACAAAAACGCGCGCTAGACACCCATGCGCGCTCACACGTGTCCGAACGCGTGCGCTCTCTTTAGATCGCCAATCACCGCGCACTAACACCCACTCGTTCGTCAGATATGGACTCCGGAACGTCTGCCAGTCCCGCCGACTACCAACGCCACTGCCGTCTTCCACGCGCTCATCGCTGCCTCAGCCCCAACTAGCTATGCTGACTGCCTGTCCGGACGTCTTCAGACCACATACACACATATTGCACTACGACAGACCGTTCAACAAACCCCGCACGCTCGTGTGCGGGACTCGAACCAGTGACCGCTACGCTGCCGAACAGAGCATGTTTTCGACCTCCGCGACGCTGCAGCGACGCCAAGACGACCACATGCCCGCAGCTCGCTGTTCACGAAAGGTGGTGGCGACCAGATAACGCTTAAACACGCGCGGCGGAGCCAACAGTTTGCTAGGGCAAAAGATAGCACTTGTTGGTCTCGATCCAACGAGCTTTGGGTTATGAGCCCAACACGCTTCCTCTGCGCCAAAGTGCTAGCTCAAATTGACCACTCCCCAGCCACACACAAAAACGCGCGCTAGACACCCATGCGCGCTCACACGTGTCCGAACGCGTGCGCTCTCTTTAGATCGCCAATCACCGCGCACTAACACCCACTCGTTCGTCAGATATGGACTCCGGAACGTCTGCCAGTCCCGCCGACTACCAACGCCACTGCCGTCTTCCACGCGCTCATCGCTGCCTCAGCCCCAACTAGCTATGCTGACTGCCTGTCCGGACGTCTTCAGACCACATACACACATATTGCACTACGACAGACCGTTCAACAAACCCCGCACGCTCGTGTGCGGGACTCGAACCAGTGACCGCTACGCTGCCGAACAGAGCATGTTTTCGACCTCCGCGACGCTGCAGCGACGCCAAGACGACCACATGCCCGCAGCTCGCTGTTCACGAAAGGTGGTGGCGACCAGATAACGCTTAAACACGCGCGGCGGAGCCAACAGTTTGCTAGGGCAAAAGATAGCACTTGTTGGTCTCGATCCAACGAGCTTTGGGTTATGAGCCCAACACGCTTCCTCTGCGCCAAAGTGCTAGCTCAAATTGACCACTCCCCAGCCACACACAAAAACGCGCGCTAGACACCCATGCGCGCTCACACGTGTCCGAACGCGTGCGCTCTCTTTAGATCGCCAATCACCGCGCACTAACACCCACTCGTTCGTCAGATATGGACTCCGGAACGTCTGCCAGTCCCGCCGACTACCAACGCCACTGCCGTCTTCCACGCGCTCATCGCTGCCTCAGCCCCAACTAGCTATGCTGACTGCCTGTCCGGACGTCTTCAGACCACATACACACATATTGCACTACGACAGACCGTTCAACAAACCCCGCACGCTCGTGTGCGGGACTCGAACCAGTGACCGCTACGCTGCCGAACAGAGCATGTTTTCGACCTCCGCGACGCTGCAGCGACGCCAAGACGACCACATGCCCGCAGCTCGCTGTTCACGAAAGGTGGTGGCGACCAGATAACGCTTAAACACGCGCGGCGGAGCCAACAGTTTGCTAGGGCAAAAGATAGCACTTGTTGGTCTCGATCCAACGAGCTTTGGGTTATGAGCCCAACACGCTTCCTCTGCGCCAAAGTGCTAGCTCAAATTGACCACTCCCCAGCCACACACAAAAACGCGCGCTAGACACCCATGCGCGCTCACACGTGTCCGAACGCGTGCGCTCTCTTTAGATCGCCAATCACCGCGCACTAACACCCACTCGTTCGTCAGATATGGACTCCGGAACGTCTGCCAGTCCCGCCGACTACCAACGCCACTGCCGTCTTCCACGCGCTCATCGCTGCCTCAGCCCCAACTAGCTATGCTGACTGCCTGTCCGGACGTCTTCAGACCACATACACACATATTGCACTACGACAGACCGTTCAACAAACCCCGCACGCTCGTGTGCGGGACTCGAACCAGTGACCGCTACGCTGCCGAACAGAGCATGTTTTCGACCTCCGCGACGCTGCAGCGACGCCAAGACGACCACATGCCCGCAGCTCGCTGTTCACGAAAGGTGGTGGCGACCAGATAACGCTTAAACACGCGCGGCGGAGCCAACAGTTTGCTAGGGCAAAAGATAGCACTTGTTGGTCTCGATCCAACGAGCTTTGGGTTATGAGCCCAACACGCTTCCTCTGCGCCAAAGTGCTAGCTCAAATTGACCACTCCCCAGCCACACACAAAAACGCGCGCTAGACACCCATGCGCGCTCACACGTGTCCGAACGCGTGCGCTCTCTTTAGATCGCCAATCACCGCGCACTAACACCCACTCGTTCGTCAGATATGGACTCCGGAACGTCTGCCAGTCCCGCCGACTACCAACGCCACTGCCGTCTTCCACGCGCTCATCGCTGCCTCAGCCCCAACTAGCTATGCTGACTGCCTGTCCGGACGTCTTCAGACCACATACACACATATTGCACTACGACAGACCGTTCAACAAACCCCGCACGCTCGTGTGCGGGACTCGAACCAGTGACCGCTACGCTGCCGAACAGAGCATGTTTTCGACCTCCGCGACGCTGCAGCGACGCCAAGACGACCACATGCCCGCAGCTCGCTGTTCACGAAAGGTGGTGGCGACCAGATAACGCTTAAACACGCGCGGCGGAGCCAACAGTTTGCTAGGGCAAAAGATAGCACTTGTTGGTCTCGATCCAACGAGCTTTGGGTTATGAGCCCAACACGCTTCCTCTGCGCCAAAGTGCTAGCTCAAATTGACCACTCCCCAGCCACACACAAAAACGCGCGCTAGACACCCATGCGCGCTCACACGTGTCCGAACGCGTGCGCTCTCTTTAGATCGCCAATCACCGCGCACTAACACCCACTCGTTCGTCAGATATGGACTCCGGAACGTCTGCCAGTCCCGCCGACTACCAACGCCACTGCCGTCTTCCACGCGCTCATCGCTGCCTCAGCCCCAACTAGCTATGCTGACTGCCTGTCCGGACGTCTTCAGACCACATACACACATATTGCACTACGACAGACCGTTCAACAAACCCCGCACGCTCGTGTGCGGGACTCAACCAGTGACCGCTACGCTGCCGAACAGAGCATGTTTTCGACCTCCGCGACGCTGCAGCGACGCCAAGACGACCACATGCCCGCAGCTCGCTGTTCACGAAAGGTGGTGGCGACCAGATAACGCTTAAACACGCGCGGCGGAGCCAACAGTTTGCTAGGGCAAAAGATAGCACTTGTTGGTCTCGATCCAACGAGCTTTGGGTTATGAGCCCAACACGCTTCCTCTGCGCCAAAGTGCTAGCTCAAATTGACCACTCCCCAGCCACACACAAAAACGCGCGCTAGACACCCATGCGCGCTCACACGTGTCCGAACGCGTGCGCTCTCTTTAGATCGCCAATCACCGCGCACTAACACCCACTCGTTCGTCAGATATGGACTCCGGAACGTCTGCCAGTCCCGCCGACTACCAACGCCACTGCCGTCTTCCACGCGCTCATCGCTGCCTCAGCCCCAACTAGCTATGCTGACTGCCTGTCCGGACGTCTTCAGACCACATACACACATATTGCACTACGACAGACCGTTCAACAAACCCCGCACGCTCGTGTGCGGGACTCAACCAGTGACCGCTACGCTGCCGAACAGAGCATGTTTTCGACCTCCGCGACGCTGCAGCGACGCCAAGACGACCACATGCCCGCAGCTCGCTGTTCACGAAAGGTGGTGGCGACCAGATAACGCTTAAACACGCGCGGCGGAGCCAACAGTTTGCTAGGGCAAAAGATAGCACTTGTTGGTCTCGATCCAACGAGCTTTGGGTTATGAGCCCAACACGCTTCCTCTGCGCCAAAGTGCTAGCTCAAATTGACCACTCCCCAGCCACACACAAAAACGCGCGCTAGACACCCATGCGCGCTCACACGTGTCCGAACGCGTGCGCTCTCTTTAGATCGCCAATCACCGCGCACTAACACCCACTCGTTCGTCAGATATGGACTCCGGAACGTCTGCCAGTCCCGCCGACTACCAACGCCACTGCCGTCTTCCACGCGCTCATCGCTGCCTCAGCCCCAACTAGCTATGCTGACTGCCTGTCCGGACGTCTTCAGACCACATACACACATATTGCACTACGACAGACCGTTCAACAAACCCCGCACGCTCGTGTGCGGGACTCAACCAGTGACCGCTACGCTGCCGAACAGAGCATGTTTTCGACCTCCGCGACGCTGCAGCGACGCCAAGACGACCACATGCCCGCAGCTCGCTGTTCACGAAAGGTGGTGGCGACCAGATAACGCTTAAACACGCGCGGCGGAGCCAACAGTTTGCTAGGGCAAAAGATAGCACTTGTTGGTCTCGATCCAACGAGCTTTGGGTTATGAGCCCAACACGCTTCCTCTGCGCCAAAGTGCTAGCTCAAATTGACCACTCCCCAGCCACACACAAAAACGCGCGCTAGACACCCATGCGCGCTCACACGTGTCCGAACGCGTGCGCTCTCTTTAGATCGCCAATCACCGCGCACTAACACCCACTCGTTCGTCAGATATGGACTCCGGAACGTCTGCCAGTCCCGCCGACTACCAACGCCACTGCCGTCTTCCACGCGCTCATCGCTGCCTCAGCCCCAACTAGCTATGCTGACTGCCTGTCCGGACGTCTTCAGACCACATACACACATATTGCACTACGACAGACCGTTCAACAAACCCCGCACGCTCGTGTGCGGGACTCGAACCAGTGACCGCTACGCTGCCGAACAGAGCATGTTTTCGACCTCCGCGACGCTGCAGCGACGCCAAGACGACCACATGCCCGCAGCTCGCTGTTCACGAAAGGTGGTGGCGACCAGATAACGCTTAAACACGCGCGGCGGAGCCAACAGTTTGCTAGGGCAAAAGATAGCACTTGTTGGTCTCGATCCAACGAGCTTTGGGTTATGAGCCCAACACGCTTCCTCTGCGCCAAAGTGCTAGCTCAAATTGACCACTCCCCAGCCACACACAAAAACGCGCGCTAGACACCCATGCGCGCTCACACGTGTCCGAACGCGTGCGCTCTCTTTAGATCGCCAATCACCGCGCACTAACACCCACTCGTTCGTCAGATATGGACTCCGGAACGTCTGCCAGTCCCGCCGACTACCAACGCCACTGCCGTCTTCCACGCGCTCATCGCTGCCTCAGCCCCAACTAGCTATGCTGACTGCCTGTCCGGACGTCTTCAGACCACATACACACATATTGCACTACGACAGACCGTTCAACAAACCCCGCACGCTCGTGTGCGGGACTCGAACCAGTGACCGCTACGCTGCCGAACAGAGCATGTTTTCGACCTCCGCGACGCTGCAGCGACGCCAAGACGACCACATGCCCGCAGCTCGCTGTTCACGAAAGGTGGTGGCGACCAGATAACGCTTAAACACGCGCGGCGGAGCCAACAGTTTGCTAGGGCAAAAGATAGCACTTGTTGGTCTCGATCCAACGAGCTTTGGGTTATGAGCCCAACACGCTTCCTCTGCGCCAAAGTGCTAGCTCAAATTGACCACTCCCCAGCCACACACAAAAACGCGCGCTAGACACCCATGCGCGCTCACACGTGTCCGAACGCGTGCGCTCTCTTTAGATCGCCAATCACCGCGCACTAACACCCACTCGTTCGTCAGATATGGACTCCGGAACGTCTGCCAGTCCCGCCGACTACCAACGCCACTGCCGTCTTCCACGCGCTCATCGCTGCCTCAGCCCCAACTAGCTATGCTGACTGCCTGTCCGGACGTCTTCAGACCACATACACACATATTGCACTACGACAGACCGTTCAACAAACCCCGCACGCTCGTGTGCGGGACTCGAACCAGTGACCGCTACGCTGCCGAACAGAGCATGTTTTCGACCTCCGCGACGCTGCAGCGACGCCAAGACGACCACATGCCCGCAGCTCGCTGTTCACGAAAGGTGGTGGCGACCAGATAACGCTTAAACACGCGCGGCGGAGCCAACAGTTTGCTAGGGCAAAAGATAGCACTTGTTGGTCTCGATCCAACGAGCTTTGGGTTATGAGCCCAACACGCTTCCTCTGCGCCAAAGTGCTAGCTCAAATTGACCACTCCCCAGCCACACACAAAAACGCGCGCTAGACACCCATGCGCGCTCACACGTGTCCGAACGCGTGCGCTCTCTTTAGATCGCCAATCACCGCGCACTAACACCCACTCGTTCGTCAGATATGGACTCCGGAACGTCTGCCAGTCCCGCCGACTACCAACGCCACTGCCGTCTTCCACGCGCTCATCGCTGCCTCAGCCCCAACTAGCTATGCTGACTGCCTGTCCGGACGTCTTCAGACCACATACACACATATTGCACTACGACAGACCGTTCAACAAACCCCGCACGCTCGTGTGCGGGACTCGAACCAGTGACCGCTACGCTGCCGAACAGAGCATGTTTTCGACCTCCGCGACGCTGCAGCGACGCCAAGACGACCACATGCCCGCAGCTCGCTGTTCACGAAAGGTGGTGGCGACCAGATAACGCTTAAACACGCGCGGCGGAGCCAACAGTTTGCTAGGGCAAAAGATAGCACTTGTTGGTCTCGATCCAACGAGCTTTGGGTTATGAGCCCAACACGCTTCCTCTGCGCCAAAGTGCTAGCTCAAATTGACCACTCCCCAGCCACACACAAAAACGCGCGCTAGACACCCATGCGCGCTCACACGTGTCCGAACGCGTGCGCTCTCTTTAGATCGCCAATCACCGCGCACTAACACCCACTCGTTCGTCAGATATGGACTCCGGAACGTCTGCCAGTCCCGCCGACTACCAACGCCACTGCCGTCTTCCACGCGCTCATCGCTGCCTCAGCCCCAACTAGCTATGCTGACTGCCTGTCCGGACGTCTTCAGACCACATACACACATATTGCACTACGACAGACCGTTCAACAAACCCCGCACGCTCGTGTGCGGGACTCGAACCAGTGACCGCTACGCTGCCGAACAGAGCATGTTTTCGACCTCCGCGACGCTGCAGCGACGCCAAGACGACCACATGCCCGCAGCTCGCTGTTCACGAAAGGTGGTGGCGACCAGATAACGCTTAAACACGCGCGGCGGAGCCAACAGTTTGCTAGGGCAAAAGATAGCACTTGTTGGTCTCGATCCAACGAGCTTTGGGTTATGAGCCCAACACGCTTCCTCTGCGCCAAAGTGCTAGCTCAAATTGACCACTCCCCAGCCACACACAAAAACGCGCGCTAGACACCCATGCGCGCTCACACGTGTCCGAACGCGTGCGCTCTCTTTAGATCGCCAATCACCGCGCACTAACACCCACTCGTTCGTCAGATATGGACTCCGGAACGTCTGCCAGTCCCGCCGACTACCAACGCCACTGCCGTCTTCCACGCGCTCATCGCTGCCTCAGCCCCAACTAGCTATGCTGACTGCCTGTCCGGACGTCTTCAGACCACATACACACATATTGCACTACGACAGACCGTTCAACAAACCCCGCACGCTCGTGTGCGGGACTCGAACCAGTGACCGCTACGCTGCCGAACAGAGCATGTTTTCGACCTCCGCGACGCTGCAGCGACGCCAAGACGACCACATGCCCGCAGCTCGCTGTTCACGAAAGGTGGTGGCGACCAGATAACGCTTAAACACGCGCGGCGGAGCCAACAGTTTGCTAGGGCAAAAGATAGCACTTGTTGGTCTCGATCCAACGAGCTTTGGGTTATGAGCCCAACACGCTTCCTCTGCGCCAAAGTGCTAGCTCAAATTGACCACTCCCCAGCCACACACAAAAACGCGCGCTAGACACCCATGCGCGCTCACACGTGTCCGAACGCGTGCGCTCTCTTTAGATCGCCAATCACCGCGCACTAACACCCACTCGTTCGTCAGATATGGACTCCGGAACGTCTGCCAGTCCCGCCGACTACCAACGCCACTGCCGTCTTCCACGCGCTCATCGCTGCCTCAGCCCCAACTAGCTATGCTGACTGCCTGTCCGGACGTCTTCAGACCACATACACACATATTGCACTACGACAGACCGTTCAACAAACCCCGCACGCTCGTGTGCGGGACTCGAACCAGTGACCGCTACGCTGCCGAACAGAGCATGTTTTCGACCTCCGCGACGCTGCAGCGACGCCAAGACGACCACATGCCCGCAGCTCGCTGTTCACGAAAGGTGGTGGCGACCAGATAACGCTTAAACACGCGCGGCGGAGCCAACAGTTTGCTAGGGCAAAAGATAGCACTTGTTGGTCTCGATCCAACGAGCTTTGGGTTATGAGCCCAACACGCTTCCTCTGCGCCAAAGTGCTAGCTCAAATTGACCACTCCCCAGCCACACACAAAAACGCGCGCTAGACACCCATGCGCGCTCACACGTGTCCGAACGCGTGCGCTCTCTTTAGATCGCCAATCACCGCGCACTAACACCCACTCGTTCGTCAGATATGGACTCCGGAACGTCTGCCAGTCCCGCCGACTACCAACGCCACTGCCGTCTTCCACGCGCTCATCGCTGCCTCAGCCCCAACTAGCTATGCTGACTGCCTGTCCGGACGTCTTCAGACCACATACACACATATTGCACTACGACAGACCGTTCAACAAACCCCGCACGCTCGTGTGCGGGACTCGAACCAGTGACCGCTACGCTGCCGAACAGAGCATGTTTTCGACCTCCGCGACGCTGCAGCGACGCCAAGACGACCACATGCCCGCAGCTCGCTGTTCACGAAAGGTGGTGGCGACCAGATAACGCTTAAACACGCGCGGCGGAGCCAACAGTTTGCTAGGGCAAAAGATAGCACTTGTTGGTCTCGATCCAACGAGCTTTGGGTTATGAGCCCAACACGCTTCCTCTGCGCCAAAGTGCTAGCTCAAATTGACCACTCCCCAGCCACACACAAAAACGCGCGCTAGACACCCATGCGCGCTCACACGTGTCCGAACGCGTGCGCTCTCTTTAGATCGCCAATCACCGCGCACTAACACCCACTCGTTCGTCAGATATGGACTCCGGAACGTCTGCCAGTCCCGCCGACTACCAACGCCACTGCCGTCTTCCACGCGCTCATCGCTGCCTCAGCCCCAACTAGCTATGCTGACTGCCTGTCCGGACGTCTTCAGACCACATACACACATATTGCACTACGACAGACCGTTCAACAAACCCCGCACGCTCGTGTGCGGGACTCGAACCAGTGACCGCTACGCTGCCGAACAGAGCATGTTTTCGACCTCCGCGACGCTGCAGCGACGCCAAGACGACCACATGCCCGCAGCTCGCTGTTCACGAAAGGTGGTGGCGACCAGATAACGCTTAAACACGCGCGGCGGAGCCAACAGTTTGCTAGGGCAAAAGATAGCACTTGTTGGTCTCGATCCAACGAGCTTTGGGTTATGAGCCCAACACGCTTCCTCTGCGCCAAAGTGCTAGCTCAAATTGACCACTCCCCAGCCACACACAAAACGCGCGCTAGACACCCATGCGCGCTCACACGTGTCCGAACGCGTGCGCTCTCTTTAGATCGCCAATCACCGCGCACTAACACCCACTCGTTCGTCAGATATGGACTCCGGAACGTCTGCCAGTCCCGCCGACTACCAACGCCACTGCCGTCTTCCACGCGCTCATCGCTGCCTCAGCCCCAACTAGCTATGCTGACTGCCTGTCCGGACGTCTTCAGACCACATACACACATATTGCACTACGACAGACCGTTCAACAAACCCCGCACGCTCGTGTGCGGGACTCGAACCAGTGACCGCTACGCTGCCGAACAGAGCATGTTTTCGACCTCCGCGACGCTGCAGCGACGCCAAGACGACCACATGCCCGCAGCTCGCTGTTCACGAAAGGTGGTGGCGACCAGATAACGCTTAAACACGCGCGGCGGAGCCAACAGTTTGCTAGGGCAAAAGATAGCACTTGTTGGTCTCGATCCAACGAGCTTTGGGTTATGAGCCCAACACGCTTCCTCTGCGCCAAAGTGCTAGCTCAAATTGACCACTCCCCAGCCACACACAAAAACGCGCGCTAGACACCCATGCGCGCTCACACGTGTCCGAACGCGTGCGCTCTCTTTAGATCGCCAATCACCGCGCACTAACACCCACTCGTTCGTCAGATATGGACTCCGGAACGTCTGCCAGTCCCGCCGACTACCAACGCCACTGCCGTCTTCCACGCGCTCATCGCTGCCTCAGCCCCAACTAGCTATGCTGACTGCCTGTCCGGACGTCTTCAGACCACATACACACATATTGCACTACGACAGACCGTTCAACAAACCCCGCACGCTCGTGTGCGGGACTCGAACCAGTGACCGCTACGCTGCCGAACAGAGCATGTTTTCGACCTCCGCGACGCTGCAGCGACGCCAAGACGACCACATGCCCGCAGCTCGCTGTTCACGAAAGGTGGTGGCGACCAGATAACGCTTAAACACGCGCGGCGGAGCCAACAGTTTGCTAGGGCAAAAGATAGCACTTGTTGGTCTCGATCCAACGAGCTTTGGGTTATGAGCCCAACACGCTTCCTCTGCGCCAAAGTGCTAGCTCAAATTGACCACTCCCCAGCCACACACAAAAACGCGCGCTAGACACCCATGCGCGCTCACACGTGTCCGAACGCGTGCGCTCTCTTTAGATCGCCAATCACCGCGCACTAACACCCACTCGTTCGTCAGATATGGACTCCGGAACGTCTGCCAGTCCCGCCGACTACCAACGCCACTGCCGTCTTCCACGCGCTCATCGCTGCCT
Organism: Phytophthora hibernalis; assembly: GCA_012656075.1. NCBI lineage: Eukaryota > Oomycota > Peronosporomycetes > Peronosporales > Peronosporaceae > Phytophthora > Phytophthora hibernalis. Next base: position 685,028 of record JAAKBF010000159.1, on the reverse strand, counting down.
CAGCCCCAACTAGCTATGCTGACTGCCTGTCCGGACGTCTTCAGACCACATACACACATATTGCACTACGACAGACCGTTCAACAAACCCCGCACGCTCGTGTGCGGGACTCGAACCAGTGACCGCTACGCTGCCGAACAGAGCATGTTTTCGACCTCCGCGACGCTGCAGCGACGCCAAGACGACCACATGCCCGCAGCTCGCTGTTCACGAAAGGTGGTGGCGACCAGATAACGCTTAAACACGCGCGGCGGAGCCAACAGTTTGCTAGGGCAAAAGATAGCACTTGTTGGTCTCGATCCAACGAGCTTTGGGTTATGAGCCCAACACGCTTCCTCTGCGCCAAAGTGCTAGCTCAAATTGACCACTCCCCAGCCACACAAAAACGCGCGCTAGACACCCATGCGCGCTCACACGTGTCCGAACGCGTGCGCTCTCTTTAGATCGCCAATCACCGCGCACTAACACCCACTCGTTCGTCAGATATGGACTCCGGAACGTCTGCCAGTCCCGCCGACTACCAACGCCACTGCCGTCTTCCACGCGCTCATCGCTGCCTCAGCCCCAACTAGCTATGCTGACTGCCTGTCCGGACGTCTTCAGACCACATACACACATATTGCACTACGACAGACCGTTCAACAAACCCCGCACGCTCGTGTGCGGGACTCGAACCAGTGACCGCTACGCTGCCGAACAGAGCATGTTTTCGACCTCCGCGACGCTGCAGCGACGCCAAGACGACCACATGCCCGCAGCTCGCTGTTCACGAAAGGTGGTGGCGACCAGATAACGCTTAAACACGCGCGGCGGAGCCAACAGTTTGCTAGGGCAAAAGATAGCACTTGTTGGTCTCGATCCAACGAGCTTTGGGTTATGAGCCCAACACGCTTCCTCTGCGCCAAAGTGCTAGCTCAAATTGACCACTCCCCAGCCACACACAAAAACGCGCGCTAGACACCCATGCGCGCTCACACGTGTCCGAACGCGTGCGCTCTCTTTAGATCGCCAATCACCGCGCACTAACACCCACTCGTTCGTCAGATATGGACTCCGGAACGTCTGCCAGTCCCGCCGACTACCAACGCCACTGCCGTCTTCCACGCGCTCATCGCTGCCTCAGCCCCAACTAGCTATGCTGACTGCCTGTCCGGACGTCTTCAGACCACATACACACATATTGCACTACGACAGACCGTTCAACAAACCCCGCACGCTCGTGTGCGGGACTCGAACCAGTGACCGCTACGCTGCCGAACAGAGCATGTTTTCGACCTCCGCGACGCTGCAGCGACGCCAAGACGACCACATGCCCGCAGCTCGCTGTTCACGAAAGGTGGTGGCGACCAGATAACGCTTAAACACGCGCGGCGGAGCCAACAGTTTGCTAGGGCAAAAGATAGCACTTGTTGGTCTCGATCCAACGAGCTTTGGGTTATGAGCCCAACACGCTTCCTCTGCGCCAAAGTGCTAGCTCAAATTGACCACTCCCCAGCCACACACAAAAACGCGCGCTAGACACCCATGCGCGCTCACACGTGTCCGAACGCGTGCGCTCTCTTTAGATCGCCAATCACCGCGCACTAACACCCACTCGTTCGTCAGATATGGACTCCGGAACGTCTGCCAGTCCCGCCGACTACCAACGCCACTGCCGTCTTCCACGCGCTCATCGCTGCCTCAGCCCCAACTAGCTATGCTGACTGCCTGTCCGGACGTCTTCAGACCACATACACACATATTGCACTACGACAGACCGTTCAACAAACCCCGCACGCTCGTGTGCGGGACTCGAACCAGTGACCGCTACGCTGCCGAACAGAGCATGTTTTCGACCTCCGCGACGCTGCAGCGACGCCAAGACGACCACATGCCCGCAGCTCGCTGTTCACGAAAGGTGGTGGCGACCAGATAACGCTTAAACACGCGCGGCGGAGCCAACAGTTTGCTAGGGCAAAAGATAGCACTTGTTGGTCTCGATCCAACGAGCTTTGGGTTATGAGCCCAACACGCTTCCTCTGCGCCAAAGTGCTAGCTCAAATTGACCACTCCAGCCACACACAAAAACGCGCGCTAGACACCCATGCGCGCTCACACGTGTCCGAACGCGTGCGCTCTCTTTAGATCGCCAATCACCGCGCACTAACACCCACTCGTTCGTCAGATATGGACTCCGGAACGTCTGCCAGTCCCGCCGACTACCAACGCCACTGCCGTCTTCCACGCGCTCATCGCTGCCTCAGCCCCAACTAGCTATGCTGACTGCCTGTCCGGACGTCTTCAGACCACATACACACATATTGCACTACGACAGACCGTTCAACAAACCCCGCACGCTCGTGTGCGGGACTCAACCAGTGACCGCTACGCTGCCGAACAGAGCATGTTTTCGACCTCCGCGACGCTGCAGCGACGCCAAGACGACCACATGCCCGCAGCTCGCTGTTCACGAAAGGTGGTGGCGACCAGATAACGCTTAAACACGCGCGGCGGAGCCAACAGTTTGCTAGGGCAAAAGATAGCACTTGTTGGTCTCGATCCAACGAGCTTTGGGTTATGAGCCCAACACGCTTCCTCTGCGCCAAAGTGCTAGCTCAAATTGACCACTCCCCAGCCACACACAAAAACGCGCGCTAGACACCCATGCGCGCTCACACGTGTCCGAACGCGTGCGCTCTCTTTAGATCGCCAATCACCGCGCACTAACACCCACTCGTTCGTCAGATATGGACTCCGGAACGTCTGCCAGTCCCGCCGACTACCAACGCCACTGCCGTCTTCCACGCGCTCATCGCTGCCTCAGCCCCAACTAGCTATGCTGACTGCCTGTCCGGACGTCTTCAGACCACATACACACATATTGCACTACGACAGACCGTTCAACAAACCCCGCACGCTCGTGTGCGGGACTCAACCAGTGACCGCTACGCTGCCGAACAGAGCATGTTTTCGACCTCCGCGACGCTGCAGCGACGCCAAGACGACCACATGCCCGCAGCTCGCTGTTCACGAAAGGTGGTGGCGACCAGATAACGCTTAAACACGCGCGGCGGAGCCAACAGTTTGCTAGGGCAAAAGATAGCACTTGTTGGTCTCGATCCAACGAGCTTTGGGTTATGAGCCCAACACGCTTCCTCTGCGCCAAAGTGCTAGCTCAAATTGACCACTCCCCAGCCACACACAAAAACGCGCGCTAGACACCCATGCGCGCTCACACGTGTCCGAACGCGTGCGCTCTCTTTAGATCGCCAATCACCGCGCACTAACACCCACTCGTTCGTCAGATATGGACTCCGGAACGTCTGCCAGTCCCGCCGACTACCAACGCCACTGCCGTCTTCCACGCGCTCATCGCTGCCTCAGCCCCAACTAGCTATGCTGACTGCCTGTCCGGACGATCTTCAGACCACATACACACATATTGCACTACGACAGACCGTTCAACAAACCCCGCACGCTCGTGTGCGGGACTCAACTCAGTGACCGCTACGCTGCCGAACAGAGCATGTTTTCGACCTCCGCGACGCTGCAGCGACGCCAAGACGACCACATGCCCGCAGCTCGCTGTTCACGAAAGGTGGTGGCGACCAGATAACGCTTAAACACGCGCGGCGGAGCCAACAGTTTGCTAGGGCAAAAGATAGCACTTGTTGGTCTCGATCCAACGAGCTTTGGGTTATGAGCCCAACACGCTTCCTCTGCGCCAAAGTGCTAGCTCAAATTGACCACTCCCCAGCCACACACAAAAACGCGCGCTAGACACCCATGCGCGCTCACACGTGTCCGAACGCGTGCGCTCTCTTTAGATCGCCAATCACCGCGCACTAACACCCACTCGTTCGTCAGATATGGACTCCGGAACGTCTGCCAGTCCCGCCGACTACCAACGCCACTGCCGTCTTCCACGCGCTCATCGCTGCCTCAGCCCCAACTAGCTATGCTGACTGCCTGTCCGGACGATCTTCAGACCACATACACACATATTGCACTACGACAGACCGTTCAACAAACCCCGCACGCTCGTGTGCGGGACTCAACTCAGTGACCGCTACGCTGCCGAACAGAGCATGTTTTCGACCTCCGCGACGCTGCAGCGACGCCAAGACGACCACATGCCCGCAGCTCGCTGTTCACGAAAGGTGGTGGCGACCAGATAACGCTTAAACACGCGCGGCGGAGCCAACAGTTTGCTAGGGCAAAAGATAGCACTTGTTGGTCTCGATCCAACGAGCTTTGGGTTATGAGCCCAACACGCTTCCTCTGCGCCAAAGTGCTAGCTCAAATTGACCACTCCCCAGCCACACACAAAAACGCGCGCTAGACACCCATGCGCGCTCACACGTGTCCGAACGCGTGCGCTCTCTTTAGATCGCCAATCACCGCGCACTAACACCCACTCGTTCGTCAGATATGGACTCCGGAACGTCTGCCAGTCCCGCCGACTACCAACGCCACTGCCGTCTTCCACGCGCTCATCGCTGCCTCAGCCCCAACTAGCTATGCTGACTGCCTGTCCGGACGATCTTCAGACCACATACACACATATTGCACTACGACAGACCGTTCAACAAACCCCGCACGCTCGTGTGCGGGACTCAACTCAGTGACCGCTACGCTGCCGAACAGAGCATGTTTTCGACCTCCGCGACGCTGCAGCGACGCCAAGACGACCACATGCCCGCAGCTCGCTGTTCACGAAAGGTGGTGGCGACCAGATAACGCTTAAACACGCGCGGCGGAGCCAACAGTTTGCTAGGGCAAAAGATAGCACTTGTTGGTCTCGATCCAACGAGCTTTGGGTTATGAGCCCAACACGCTTCCTCTGCGCCAAAGTGCTAGCTCAAATTGACCACTCCCCAGCCACACACAAAAACGCGCGCTAGACACCCATGCGCGCTCACACGTGTCCGAACGCGTGCGCTCTCTTTAGATCGCCAATCACCGCGCACTAACACCCACTCGTTCGTCAGATATGGACTCCGGAACGTCTGCCAGTCCCGCCGACTACCAACGCCACTGCCGTCTTCCACGCGCTCATCGCTGCCTCAGCCCCAACTAGCTATGCTGACTGCCTGTCCGGACGATCTTCAGACCACATACACACATATTGCACTACGACAGACCGTTCAACAAACCCCGCACGCTCGTGTGCGGGACTCAACTCAGTGACCGCTACGCTGCCGAACAGAGCATGTTTTCGACCTCCGCGACGCTGCAGCGACGCCAAGACGACCACATGCCCGCAGCTCGCTGTTCACGAAAGGTGGTGGCGACCAGATAACGCTTAAACACGCGCGGCGGAGCCAACAGTTTGCTAGGGCAAAAGATAGCACTTGTTGGTCTCGATCCAACGAGCTTTGGGTTATGAGCCCAACACGCTTCCTCTGCGCCAAAGTGCTAGCTCAAATTGACCACTCCCCAGCCACACACAAAAACGCGCGCTAGACACCCATGCGCGCTCACACGTGTCCGAACGCGTGCGCTCTCTTTAGATCGCCAATCACCGCGCACTAACACCCACTCGTTCGTCAGATATGGACTCCGGAACGTCTGCCAGTCCCGCCGACTACCAACGCCACTGCCGTCTTCCACGCGCTCATCGCTGCCTCAGCCCCAACTAGCTATGCTGACTGCCTGTCCGGACGATCTTCAGACCACATACACACATATTGCACTACGACAGACCGTTCAACAAACCCCGCACGCTCGTGTGCGGGACTCAACTCAGTGACCGCTACGCTGCCGAACAGAGCATGTTTTCGACCTCCGCGACGCTGCAGCGACGCCAAGACGACCACATGCCCGCAGCTCGCTGTTCACGAAAGGTGGTGGCGACCAGATAACGCTTAAACACGCGCGGCGGAGCCAACAGTTTGCTAGGGCAAAAGATAGCACTTGTTGGTCTCGATCCAACGAGCTTTGGGTTATGAGCCCAACACGCTTCCTCTGCGCCAAAGTGCTAGCTCAAATTGACCACTCCCCAGCCACACACAAAACGCGCGCTAGACACCCATGCGCGCTCACACGTGTCCGAACGCGTGCGCTCTCTTTAGATCGCCAATCACCGCGCACTAACACCCACTCGTTCGTCAGATATGGACTCCGGAACGTCTGCCAGTCCCGCCGACTACCAACGCCACTGCCGTCTTCCACGCGCTCATCGCTGCCTCAGCCCCAACTAGCTATGCTGACTGCCTGTCCGGACGTCTTCAGACCACATACACACATATTGCACTACGACAGACCGTTCAACAAACCCCGCACGCTCGTGTGCGGGACTCGAACCAGTGACCGCTACGCTGCCGAACAGAGCATGTTTTCGACCTCCGCGACGCTGCAGCGACGCCAAGACGACCACATGCCCGCAGCTCGCTGTTCACGAAAGGTGGTGGCGACCAGATAACGCTTAAACACGCGCGGCGGAGCCAACAGTTTGCTAGGGCAAAAGATAGCACTTGTTGGTCTCGATCCAACGAGCTTTGGGTTATGAGCCCAACACGCTTCCTCTGCGCCAAAGTGCTAGCTCAAATTGACCACTCCCCAGCCACACACAAAAACGCGCGCTAGACACCCATGCGCGCTCACACGTGTCCGAACGCGTGCGCTCTCTTTAGATCGCCAATCACCGCGCACTAACACCCACTCGTTCGTCAGATATGGACTCCGGAACGTCTGCCAGTCCCGCCGACTACCAACGCCACTGCCGTCTTCCACGCGCTCATCGCTGCCTCAGCCCCAACTAGCTATGCTGACTGCCTGTCCGGACGTCTTCAGACCACATACACACATATTGCACTACGACAGACCGTTCAACAAACCCCGCACGCTCGTGTGCGGGACTCGAACCAGTGACCGCTACGCTGCCGAACAGAGCATGTTTTCGACCTCCGCGACGCTGCAGCGACGCCAAGACGACCACATGCCCGCAGCTCGCTGTTCACGAAAGGTGGTGGCGACCAGATAACGCTTAAACACGCGCGGCGGAGCCAACAGTTTGCTAGGGCAAAAGATAGCACTTGTTGGTCTCGATCCAACGAGCTTTGGGTTATGAGCCCAACACGCTTCCTCTGCGCCAAAGTGCTAGCTCAAATTGACCACTCCCCAGCCACACACAAAAACGCGCGCTAGACACCCATGCGCGCTCACACGTGTCCGAACGCGTGCGCTCTCTTTAGATCGCCAATCACCGCGCACTAACACCCACTCGTTCGTCAGATATGGACTCCGGAACGTCTGCCAGTCCCGCCGACTACCAACGCCACTGCCGTCTTCCACGCGCTCATCGCTGCCTCAGCCCCAACTAGCTATGCTGACTGCCTGTCCGGACGTCTTCAGACCACATACACACATATTGCACTACGACAGACCGTTCAACAAACCCCGCACGCTCGTGTGCGGGACTCGAACCAGTGACCGCTACGCTGCCGAACAGAGCATGTTTTCGACCTCCGCGACGCTGCAGCGACGCCAAGACGACCACATGCCCGCAGCTCGCTGTTCACGAAAGGTGGTGGCGACCAGATAACGCTTAAACACGCGCGGCGGAGCCAACAGTTTGCTAGGGCAAAAGATAGCACTTGTTGGTCTCGATCCAACGAGCTTTGGGTTATGAGCCCAACACGCTTCCTCTGCGCCAAAGTGCTAGCTCAAATTGACCACTCCCCAGCCACACACAAAAACGCGCGCTAGACACCCATGCGCGCTCACACGTGTCCGAACGCGTGCGCTCTCTTTAGATCGCCAATCACCGCGCACTAACACCCACTCGTTCGTCAGATATGGACTCCGGAACGTCTGCCAGTCCCGCCGACTACCAACGCCACTGCCGTCTTCCACGCGCTCATCGCTGCCTCAGCCCCAACTAGCTATGCTGACTGCCTGTCCGGACGTCTTCAGACCACATACACACATATTGCACTACGACAGACCGTTCAACAAACCCCGCACGCTCGTGTGCGGGACTCGAACCAGTGACCGCTACGCTGCCGAACAGAGCATGTTTTCGACCTCCGCGACGCTGCAGCGACGCCAAGACGACCACATGCCCGCAGCTCGCTGTTCACGAAAGGTGGTGGCGACCAGATAACGCTTAAACACGCGCGGCGGAGCCAACAGTTTGCTAGGGCAAAAGATAGCACTTGTTGGTCTCGATCCAACGAGCTTTGGGTTATGAGCCCAACACGCTTCCTCTGCGCCAAAGTGCTAGCTCAAATTGACCACTCCCCAGCCACACACAAAAACGCGCGCTAGACACCCATGCGCGCTCACACGTGTCCGAACGCGTGCGCTCTCTTTAGATCGCCAATCACCGCGCACTAACACCCACTCGTTCGTCAGATATGGACTCCGGAACGTCTGCCAGTCCCGCCGACTACCAACGCCACTGCCGTCTTCCACGCGCTCATCGCTGCCTCAGCCCCAACTAGCTATGCTGACTGCCTGTCCGGACGTCTTCAGACCACATACACACATATTGCACTACGACAGACCGTTCAACAAACCCCGCACGCTCGTGTGCGGGACTCGAACCAGTGACCGCTACGCTGCCGAACAGAGCATGTTTTCGACCTCCGCGACGCTGCAGCGACGCCAAGACGACCACATGCCCGCAGCTCGCTGTTCACGAAAGGTGGTGGCGACCAGATAACGCTTAAACACGCGCGGCGGAGCCAACAGTTTGCTAGGGCAAAAGATAGCACTTGTTGGTCTCGATCCAACGAGCTTTGGGTTATGAGCCCAACACGCTTCCTCTGCGCCAAAGTGCTAGCTCAAATTGACCACTCCCCAGCCACACACAAAAACGCGCGCTAGACACCCATGCGCGCTCACACGTGTCCGAACGCGTGCGCTCTCTTTAGATCGCCAATCACCGCGCACTAACACCCACTCGTTCGTCAGATATGGACTCCGGAACGTCTGCCAGTCCCGCCGACTACCAACGCCACTGCCGTCTTCCACGCGCTCATCGCTGCCTCAGCCCCAACTAGCTATGCTGACTGCCTGTCCGGACGTCTTCAGACCACATACACACATATTGCACTACGACAGACCGTTCAACAAACCCCGCACGCTCGTGTGCGGGACTCGAACCAGTGACCGCTACGCTGCCGAACAGAGCATGTTTTCGACCTCCGCGACGCTGCAGCGACGCCAAGACGACCACATGCCCGCAGCTCGCTGTTCACGAAAGGTGGTGGCGACCAGATAACGCTTAAACACGCGCGGCGGAGCCAACAGTTTGCTAGGGCAAAAGATAGCACTTGTTGGTCTCGATCCAACGAGCTTTGGGTTATGAGCCCAACACGCTTCCTCTGCGCCAAAGTGCTAGCTCAAATTGACCACTCCCCAGCCACACACAAAAACGCGCGCTAGACACCCATGCGCGCTCACACGTGTCCGAACGCGTGCGCTCTCTTTAGATCGCCAATCACCGCGCACTAACACCCACTCGTTCGTCAGATATGGACTCCGGAACGTCTGCCAGTCCCGCCGACTACCAACGCCACTGCCGTCTTCCACGCGCTCATCGCTGCCTCAGCCCCAACTAGCTATGCTGACTGCCTGTCCGGACGTCTTCAGACCACATACACACATATTGCACTACGACAGACCGTTCAACAAACCCCGCACGCTCGTGTGCGGGACTCGAACCAGTGACCGCTACGCTGCCGAACAGAGCATGTTTTCGACCTCCGCGACGCTGCAGCGACGCCAAGACGACCACATGCCCGCAGCTCGCTGTTCACGAAAGGTGGTGGCGACCAGATAACGCTTAAACACGCGCGGCGGAGCCAACAGTTTGCTAGGGCAAAAGATAGCACTTGTTGGTCTCGATCCAACGAGCTTTGGGTTATGAGCCCAACACGCTTCCTCTGCGCCAAAGTGCTAGCTCAAATTGACCACTCCCCAGCCACACACAAAAACGCGCGCTAGACACCCATGCGCGCTCACACGTGTCCGAACGCGTGCGCTCTCTTTAGATCGCCAATCACCGCGCACTAACACCCACTCGTTCGTCAGATATGGACTCCGGAACGTCTGCCAGTCCCGCCGACTACCAACGCCACTGCCGTCTTCCACGCGCTCATCGCTGCCTCAGCCCCAACTAGCTATGCTGACTGCCTGTCCGGACGTCTTCAGACCACATACACACATATTGCACTACGACAGACCGTTCAACAAACCCCGCACGCTCGTGTGCGGGACTCGAACCAGTGACCGCTACGCTGCCGAACAGAGCATGTTTTCGACCTCCGCGACGCTGCAGCGACGCCAAGACGACCACATGCCCGCAGCTCGCTGTTCACGAAAGGTGGTGGCGACCAGATAACGCTTAAACACGCGCGGCGGAGCCAACAGTTTGCTAGGGCAAAAGATAGCACTTGTTGGTCTCGATCCAACGAGCTTTGGGTTATGAGCCCAACACGCTTCCTCTGCGCCAAAGTGCTAGCTCAAATTGACCACTCCCCAGCCACACACAAAAACGCGCGCTAGACACCCATGCGCGCTCACACGTGTCCGAACGCGTGCGCTCTCTTTAGATCGCCAATCACCGCGCACTAACACCCACTCGTTCGTCAGATATGGACTCCGGAACGTCTGCCAGTCCCGCCGACTACCAACGCCACTGCCGTCTTCCACGCGCTCATCGCTGCCTCAGCCCCAACTAGCTATGCTGACTGCCTGTCCGGACGTCTTCAGACCACATACACACATATTGCACTACGACAGACCGTTCAACAAACCCCGCACGCTCGTGTGCGGGACTCGAACCAGTGACCGCTACGCTGCCGAACAGAGCATGTTTTCGACCTCCGCGACGCTGCAGCGACGCCAAGACGACCACATGCCCGCAGCTCGCTGTTCACGAAAGGTGGTGGCGACCAGATAACGCTTAAACACGCGCGGCGGAGCCAACAGTTTGCTAGGGCAAAAGATAGCACTTGTTGGTCTCGATCCAACGAGCTTTGGGTTATGAGCCCAACACGCTTCCTCTGCGCCAAAGTGCTAGCTCAAATTGACCACTCCCCAGCCACACACAAAAACGCGCGCTAGACACCCATGCGCGCTCACACGTGTCCGAACGCGTGCGCTCTCTTTAGATCGCCAATCACCGCGCACTAACACCCACTCGTTCGTCAGATATGGACTCCGGAACGTCTGCCAGTCCCGCCGACTACCAACGCCACTGCCGTCTTCCACGCGCTCATCGCTGCCTCAGCCCCAACTAGCTATGCTGACTGCCTGTCCGGACGTCTTCAGACCACATACACACATATTGCACTACGACAGACCGTTCAACAAACCCCGCACGCTCGTGTGCGGGACTCGAACCAGTGACCGCTACGCTGCCGAACAGAGCATGTTTTCGACCTCCGCGACGCTGCAGCGACGCCAAGACGACCACATGCCCGCAGCTCGCTGTTCACGAAAGGTGGTGGCGACCAGATAACGCTTAAACACGCGCGGCGGAGCCAACAGTTTGCTAGGGCAAAAGATAGCACTTGTTGGTCTCGATCCAACGAGCTTTGGGTTATGAGCCCAACACGCTTCCTCTGCGCCAAAGTGCTAGCTCAAATTGACCACTCCCCAGCCACACACAAAAACGCGCGCTAGACACCCATGCGCGCTCACACGTGTCCGAACGCGTGCGCTCTCTTTAGATCGCCAATCACCGCGCACTAACACCCACTCGTTCGTCAGATATGGACTCCGGAACGTCTGCCAGTCCCGCCGACTACCAACGCCACTGCCGTCTTCCACGCGCTCATCGCTGCCTCAGCCCCAACTAGCTATGCTGACTGCCTGTCCGGACGTCTTCAGACCACATACACACATATTGCACTACGACAGACCGTTCAACAAACCCCGCACGCTCGTGTGCGGGACTCGAACCAGTGACCGCTACGCTGCCGAACAGAGCATGTTTTCGACCTCCGCGACGCTGCAGCGACGCCAAGACGACCACATGCCCGCAGCTCGCTGTTCACGAAAGGTGGTGGCGACCAGATAACGCTTAAACACGCGCGGCGGAGCCAACAGTTTGCTAGGGCAAAAGATAGCACTTGTTGGTCTCGATCCAACGAGCTTTGGGTTATGAGCCCAACACGCTTCCTCTGCGCCAAAGTGCTAGCTCAAATTGACCACTCCCCAGCCACACACAAAAACGCGCGCTAGACACCCATGCGCGCTCACACGTGTCCGAACGCGTGCGCTCTCTTTAGATCGCCAATCACCGCGCACTAACACCCACTCGTTCGTCAGATATGGACTCCGGAACGTCTGCCAGTCCCGCCGACTACCAACGCCACTGCCGTCTTCCACGCGCTCATCGCTGCCTCAGCCCCAACTAGCTATGCTGACTGCCTGTCCGGACGTCTTCAGACCACATACACACATATTGCACTACGACAGACCGTTCAACAAACCCCGCACGCTCGTGTGCGGGACTCGAACCAGTGACCGCTACGCTGCCGAACAGAGCATGTTTTCGACCTCCGCGACGCTGCAGCGACGCCAAGACGACCACATGCCCGCAGCTCGCTGTTCACGAAAGGTGGTGGCGACCAGATAACGCTTAAACACGCGCGGCGGAGCCAACAGTTTGCTAGGGCAAAAGATAGCACTTGTTGGTCTCGATCCAACGAGCTTTGGGTTATGAGCCCAACACGCTTCCTCTGCGCCAAAGTGCTAGCTCAAATTGACCACTCCCCAGCCACACACAAAAACGCGCGCTAGACACCCATGCGCGCTCACACGTGTCCGAACGCGTGCGCTCTCTTTAGATCGCCAATCACCGCGCACTAACACCCACTCGTTCGTCAGATATGGACTCCGGAACGTCTGCCAGTCCCGCCGACTACCAACGCCACTGCCGTCTTCCACGCGCTCATCGCTGCCTCAGCCCCAACTAGCTATGCTGACTGCCTGTCCGGACGTCTTCAGACCACATACACACATATTGCACTACGACAGACCGTTCAACAAACCCCGCACGCTCGTGTGCGGGACTCGAACCAGTGACCGCTACGCTGCCGAACAGAGCATGTTTTCGACCTCCGCGACGCTGCAGCGACGCCAAGACGACCACATGCCCGCAGCTCGCTGTTCACGAAAGGTGGTGGCGACCAGATAACGCTTAAACACGCGCGGCGGAGCCAACAGTTTGCTAGGGCAAAAGATAGCACTTGTTGGTCTCGATCCAACGAGCTTTGGGTTATGAGCCCAACACGCTTCCTCTGCGCCAAAGTGCTAGCTCAAATTGACCACTCCCCAGCCACACACAAAAACGCGCGCTAGACACCCATGCGCGCTCACACGTGTCCGAACGCGTGCGCTCTCTTTAGATCGCCAATCACCGCGCACTAACACCCACTCGTTCGTCAGATATGGACTCCGGAACGTCTGCCAGTCCCGCCGACTACCAACGCCACTGCCGTCTTCCACGCGCTCATCGCTGCCTCAGCCCCAACTAGCTATGCTGACTGCCTGTCCGGACGTCTTCAGACCACATACACACATATTGCACTACGACAGACCGTTCAACAAACCCCGCACGCTCGTGTGCGGGACTCAACCAGTGACCGCTACGCTGCCGAACAGAGCATGTTTTCGACCTCCGCGACGCTGCAGCGACGCCAAGACGACCACATGCCCGCAGCTCGCTGTTCACGAAAGGTGGTGGCGACCAGATAACGCTTAAACACGCGCGGCGGAGCCAACAGTTTGCTAGGGCAAAAGATAGCACTTGTTGGTCTCGATCCAACGAGCTTTGGGTTATGAGCCCAACACGCTTCCTCTGCGCCAAAGTGCTAGCTCAAATTGACCACTCCCCAGCCACACACAAAAACGCGCGCTAGACACCCATGCGCGCTCACACGTGTCCGAACGCGTGCGCTCTCTTTAGATCGCCAATCACCGCGCACTAACACCCACTCGTTCGTCAGATATGGACTCCGGAACGTCTGCCAGTCCCGCCGACTACCAACGCCACTGCCGTCTTCCACGCGCTCATCGCTGCCTCAGCCCCAACTAGCTATGCTGACTGCCTGTCCGGACGTCTTCAGACCACATACACACATATTGCACTACGACAGACCGTTCAACAAACCCCGCACGCTCGTGTGCGGGACTCAACCAGTGACCGCTACGCTGCCGAACAGAGCATGTTTTCGACCTCCGCGACGCTGCAGCGACGCCAAGACGACCACATGCCCGCAGCTCGCTGTTCACGAAAGGTGGTGGCGACCAGATAACGCTTAAACACGCGCGGCGGAGCCAACAGTTTGCTAGGGCAAAAGATAGCACTTGTTGGTCTCGATCCAACGAGCTTTGGGTTATGAGCCCAACACGCTTCCTCTGCGCCAAAGTGCTAGCTCAAATTGACCACTCCCCAGCCACACACAAAAACGCGCGCTAGACACCCATGCGCGCTCACACGTGTCCGAACGCGTGCGCTCTCTTTAGATCGCCAATCACCGCGCACTAACACCCACTCGTTCGTCAGATATGGACTCCGGAACGTCTGCCAGTCCCGCCGACTACCAACGCCACTGCCGTCTTCCACGCGCTCATCGCTGCCTCAGCCCCAACTAGCTATGCTGACTGCCTGTCCGGACGTCTTCAGACCACATACACACATATTGCACTACGACAGACCGTTCAACAAACCCCGCACGCTCGTGTGCGGGACTCAACCAGTGACCGCTACGCTGCCGAACAGAGCATGTTTTCGACCTCCGCGACGCTGCAGCGACGCCAAGACGACCACATGCCCGCAGCTCGCTGTTCACGAAAGGTGGTGGCGACCAGATAACGCTTAAACACGCGCGGCGGAGCCAACAGTTTGCTAGGGCAAAAGATAGCACTTGTTGGTCTCGATCCAACGAGCTTTGGGTTATGAGCCCAACACGCTTCCTCTGCGCCAAAGTGCTAGCTCAAATTGACCACTCCCCAGCCACACACAAAAACGCGCGCTAGACACCCATGCGCGCTCACACGTGTCCGAACGCGTGCGCTCTCTTTAGATCGCCAATCACCGCGCACTAACACCCACTCGTTCGTCAGATATGGACTCCGGAACGTCTGCCAGTCCCGCCGACTACCAACGCCACTGCCGTCTTCCACGCGCTCATCGCTGCCTCAGCCCCAACTAGCTATGCTGACTGCCTGTCCGGACGTCTTCAGACCACATACACACATATTGCACTACGACAGACCGTTCAACAAACCCCGCACGCTCGTGTGCGGGACTCGAACCAGTGACCGCTACGCTGCCGAACAGAGCATGTTTTCGACCTCCGCGACGCTGCAGCGACGCCAAGACGACCACATGCCCGCAGCTCGCTGTTCACGAAAGGTGGTGGCGACCAGATAACGCTTAAACACGCGCGGCGGAGCCAACAGTTTGCTAGGGCAAAAGATAGCACTTGTTGGTCTCGATCCAACGAGCTTTGGGTTATGAGCCCAACACGCTTCCTCTGCGCCAAAGTGCTAGCTCAAATTGACCACTCCCCAGCCACACACAAAAACGCGCGCTAGACACCCATGCGCGCTCACACGTGTCCGAACGCGTGCGCTCTCTTTAGATCGCCAATCACCGCGCACTAACACCCACTCGTTCGTCAGATATGGACTCCGGAACGTCTGCCAGTCCCGCCGACTACCAACGCCACTGCCGTCTTCCACGCGCTCATCGCTGCCTCAGCCCCAACTAGCTATGCTGACTGCCTGTCCGGACGTCTTCAGACCACATACACACATATTGCACTACGACAGACCGTTCAACAAACCCCGCACGCTCGTGTGCGGGACTCGAACCAGTGACCGCTACGCTGCCGAACAGAGCATGTTTTCGACCTCCGCGACGCTGCAGCGACGCCAAGACGACCACATGCCCGCAGCTCGCTGTTCACGAAAGGTGGTGGCGACCAGATAACGCTTAAACACGCGCGGCGGAGCCAACAGTTTGCTAGGGCAAAAGATAGCACTTGTTGGTCTCGATCCAACGAGCTTTGGGTTATGAGCCCAACACGCTTCCTCTGCGCCAAAGTGCTAGCTCAAATTGACCACTCCCCAGCCACACACAAAAACGCGCGCTAGACACCCATGCGCGCTCACACGTGTCCGAACGCGTGCGCTCTCTTTAGATCGCCAATCACCGCGCACTAACACCCACTCGTTCGTCAGATATGGACTCCGGAACGTCTGCCAGTCCCGCCGACTACCAACGCCACTGCCGTCTTCCACGCGCTCATCGCTGCCTCAGCCCCAACTAGCTATGCTGACTGCCTGTCCGGACGTCTTCAGACCACATACACACATATTGCACTACGACAGACCGTTCAACAAACCCCGCACGCTCGTGTGCGGGACTCGAACCAGTGACCGCTACGCTGCCGAACAGAGCATGTTTTCGACCTCCGCGACGCTGCAGCGACGCCAAGACGACCACATGCCCGCAGCTCGCTGTTCACGAAAGGTGGTGGCGACCAGATAACGCTTAAACACGCGCGGCGGAGCCAACAGTTTGCTAGGGCAAAAGATAGCACTTGTTGGTCTCGATCCAACGAGCTTTGGGTTATGAGCCCAACACGCTTCCTCTGCGCCAAAGTGCTAGCTCAAATTGACCACTCCCCAGCCACACACAAAAACGCGCGCTAGACACCCATGCGCGCTCACACGTGTCCGAACGCGTGCGCTCTCTTTAGATCGCCAATCACCGCGCACTAACACCCACTCGTTCGTCAGATATGGACTCCGGAACGTCTGCCAGTCCCGCCGACTACCAACGCCACTGCCGTCTTCCACGCGCTCATCGCTGCCTCAGCCCCAACTAGCTATGCTGACTGCCTGTCCGGACGTCTTCAGACCACATACACACATATTGCACTACGACAGACCGTTCAACAAACCCCGCACGCTCGTGTGCGGGACTCGAACCAGTGACCGCTACGCTGCCGAACAGAGCATGTTTTCGACCTCCGCGACGCTGCAGCGACGCCAAGACGACCACATGCCCGCAGCTCGCTGTTCACGAAAGGTGGTGGCGACCAGATAACGCTTAAACACGCGCGGCGGAGCCAACAGTTTGCTAGGGCAAAAGATAGCACTTGTTGGTCTCGATCCAACGAGCTTTGGGTTATGAGCCCAACACGCTTCCTCTGCGCCAAAGTGCTAGCTCAAATTGACCACTCCCCAGCCACACACAAAAACGCGCGCTAGACACCCATGCGCGCTCACACGTGTCCGAACGCGTGCGCTCTCTTTAGATCGCCAATCACCGCGCACTAACACCCACTCGTTCGTCAGATATGGACTCCGGAACGTCTGCCAGTCCCGCCGACTACCAACGCCACTGCCGTCTTCCACGCGCTCATCGCTGCCTCAGCCCCAACTAGCTATGCTGACTGCCTGTCCGGACGTCTTCAGACCACATACACACATATTGCACTACGACAGACCGTTCAACAAACCCCGCACGCTCGTGTGCGGGACTCGAACCAGTGACCGCTACGCTGCCGAACAGAGCATGTTTTCGACCTCCGCGACGCTGCAGCGACGCCAAGACGACCACATGCCCGCAGCTCGCTGTTCACGAAAGGTGGTGGCGACCAGATAACGCTTAAACACGCGCGGCGGAGCCAACAGTTTGCTAGGGCAAAAGATAGCACTTGTTGGTCTCGATCCAACGAGCTTTGGGTTATGAGCCCAACACGCTTCCTCTGCGCCAAAGTGCTAGCTCAAATTGACCACTCCCCAGCCACACACAAAAACGCGCGCTAGACACCCATGCGCGCTCACACGTGTCCGAACGCGTGCGCTCTCTTTAGATCGCCAATCACCGCGCACTAACACCCACTCGTTCGTCAGATATGGACTCCGGAACGTCTGCCAGTCCCGCCGACTACCAACGCCACTGCCGTCTTCCACGCGCTCATCGCTGCCTCAGCCCCAACTAGCTATGCTGACTGCCTGTCCGGACGTCTTCAGACCACATACACACATATTGCACTACGACAGACCGTTCAACAAACCCCGCACGCTCGTGTGCGGGACTCGAACCAGTGACCGCTACGCTGCCGAACAGAGCATGTTTTCGACCTCCGCGACGCTGCAGCGACGCCAAGACGACCACATGCCCGCAGCTCGCTGTTCACGAAAGGTGGTGGCGACCAGATAACGCTTAAACACGCGCGGCGGAGCCAACAGTTTGCTAGGGCAAAAGATAGCACTTGTTGGTCTCGATCCAACGAGCTTTGGGTTATGAGCCCAACACGCTTCCTCTGCGCCAAAGTGCTAGCTCAAATTGACCACTCCCCAGCCACACACAAAAACGCGCGCTAGACACCCATGCGCGCTCACACGTGTCCGAACGCGTGCGCTCTCTTTAGATCGCCAATCACCGCGCACTAACACCCACTCGTTCGTCAGATATGGACTCCGGAACGTCTGCCAGTCCCGCCGACTACCAACGCCACTGCCGTCTTCCACGCGCTCATCGCTGCCTCAGCCCCAACTAGCTATGCTGACTGCCTGTCCGGACGTCTTCAGACCACATACACACATATTGCACTACGACAGACCGTTCAACAAACCCCGCACGCTCGTGTGCGGGACTCGAACCAGTGACCGCTACGCTGCCGAACAGAGCATGTTTTCGACCTCCGCGACGCTGCAGCGACGCCAAGACGACCACATGCCCGCAGCTCGCTGTTCACGAAAGGTGGTGGCGACCAGATAACGCTTAAACACGCGCGGCGGAGCCAACAGTTTGCTAGGGCAAAAGATAGCACTTGTTGGTCTCGATCCAACGAGCTTTGGGTTATGAGCCCAACACGCTTCCTCTGCGCCAAAGTGCTAGCTCAAATTGACCACTCCCCAGCCACACACAAAAACGCGCGCTAGACACCCATGCGCGCTCACACGTGTCCGAACGCGTGCGCTCTCTTTAGATCGCCAATCACCGCGCACTAACACCCACTCGTTCGTCAGATATGGACTCCGGAACGTCTGCCAGTCCCGCCGACTACCAACGCCACTGCCGTCTTCCACGCGCTCATCGCTGCCTCAGCCCCAACTAGCTATGCTGACTGCCTGTCCGGACGTCTTCAGACCACATACACACATATTGCACTACGACAGACCGTTCAACAAACCCCGCACGCTCGTGTGCGGGACTCGAACCAGTGACCGCTACGCTGCCGAACAGAGCATGTTTTCGACCTCCGCGACGCTGCAGCGACGCCAAGACGACCACATGCCCGCAGCTCGCTGTTCACGAAAGGTGGTGGCGACCAGATAACGCTTAAACACGCGCGGCGGAGCCAACAGTTTGCTAGGGCAAAAGATAGCACTTGTTGGTCTCGATCCAACGAGCTTTGGGTTATGAGCCCAACACGCTTCCTCTGCGCCAAAGTGCTAGCTCAAATTGACCACTCCCCAGCCACACACAAAAACGCGCGCTAGACACCCATGCGCGCTCACGTGTCCGAACGCGTGCGCTCTCTTTAGATCGCCAATCACCGCGCACTAACACCCACTCGTTCGTCAGATATGGACTCCGGAACGTCTGCCAGTCCCGCCGACTACCAACGCCACTGCCGTCTTCCACGCGCTCATCGCTGCCTCAGCCCCAACTAGCTATGCTGACTGCCTGTCCGGACGTCTTCAGACCACATACACACATATTGCACTACGACAGACCGTTCAACAAACCCCGCACGCTCGTGTGCGGGACTCGAACCAGTGACCGCTACGCTGCCGAACAGAGCATGTTTTCGACCTCCGCGACGCTGCAGCGACGCCAAGACGACCACATGCCCGCAGCTCGCTGTTCACGAAAGGTGGTGGCGACCAGATAACGCTTAAACACGCGCGGCGGAGCCAACAGTTTGCTAGGGCAAAAGATAGCACTTGTTGGTCTCGATCCAACGAGCTTTGGGTTATGAGCCCAACACGCTTCCTCTGCGCCAAAGTGCTAGCTCAAATTGACCACTCCCCAGCCACACACAAAAACGCGCGCTAGACACCCATGCGCGCTCACACGTGTCCGAACGCGTGCGCTCTCTTTAGATCGCCAATCACCGCGCACTAACACCCACTCGTTCGTCAGATATGGACTCCGGAACGTCTGCCAGTCCCGCCGACTACCAACGCCACTGCCGTCTTCCACGCGCTCATCGCTGCCTCAGCCCCAACTAGCTATGCTGACTGCCTGTCCGGACGTCTTCAGACCACATACACACATATTGCACTACGACAGACCGTTCAACAAACCCCGCACGCTCGTGTGCGGGACTCGAACCAGTGACCGCTACGCTGCCGAACAGAGCATGTTTTCGACCTCCGCGACGCTGCAGCGACGCCAAGACGACCACATGCCCGCAGCTCGCTGTTCACGAAAGGTGGTGGCGACCAGATAACGCTTAAACACGCGCGGCGGAGCCAACAGTTTGCTAGGGCAAAAGATAGCACTTGTTGGTCTCGATCCAACGAGCTTTGGGTTATGAGCCCAACACGCTTCCTCTGCGCCAAAGTGCTAGCTCAAATTGACCACTCCCCAGCCACACACAAAAACGCGCGCTAGACACCCATGCGCGCTCACACGTGTCCGAACGCGTGCGCTCTCTTTAGATCGCCAATCACCGCGCACTAACACCCACTCGTTCGTCAGATATGGACTCCGGAACGTCTGCCAGTCCCGCCGACTACCAACGCCACTGCCGTCTTCCACGCGCTCATCGCTGCCTCAGCCCCAACTAGCTATGCTGACTGCCTGTCCGGACGTCTTCAGACCACATACACACATATTGCACTACGACAGACCGTTCAACAAACCCCGCACGCTCGTGTGCGGGACTCGAACCAGTGACCGCTACGCTGCCGAACAGAGCATGTTTTCGACCTCCGCGACGCTGCAGCGACGCCAAGACGACCACATGCCCGCAGCTCGCTGTTCACGAAAGGTGGTGGCGACCAGATAACGCTTAAACACGCGCGGCGGAGCCAACAGTTTGCTAGGGCAAAAGATAGCACTTGTTGGTCTCGATCCAACGAGCTTTGGGTTATGAGCCCAACACGCTTCCTCTGCGCCAAAGTGCTAGCTCAAATTGACCACTCCCCAGCCACACACAAAAACGCGCGCTAGACACCCATGCGCGCTCACACGTGTCCGAACGCGTGCGCTCTCTTTAGATCGCCAATCACCGCGCACTAACACCCACTCGTTCGTCAGATATGGACTCCGGAACGTCTGCCAGTCCCGCCGACTACCAACGCCACTGCCGTCTTCCACGCGCTCATCGCTGCCTCAGCCCCAACTAGCTATGCTGACTGCCTGTCCGGACGTCTTCAGACCACATACACACATATTGCACTACGACAGACCGTTCAACAAACCCCGCACGCTCGTGTGCGGGACTCAACCAGTGACCGCTACGCTGCCGAACAGAGCATGTTTTCGACCTCCGCGACGCTGCAGCGACGCCAAGACGACCACATGCCCGCAGCTCGCTGTTCACGAAAGGTGGTGGCGACCAGATAACGCTTAAACACGCGCGGCGGAGCCAACAGTTTGCTAGGGCAAAAGATAGCACTTGTTGGTCTCGATCCAACGAGCTTTGGGTTATGAGCCCAACACGCTTCCTCTGCGCCAAAGTGCTAGCTCAAATTGACCACTCCCCAGCCACACACAAAAACGCGCTAGACACCCATGCGCGCTCACACGTGTCCGAACGCGTGCGCTCTCTTTAGATCGCCAATCACCGCGCACTAACACCCACTCGTTCGTCAGATATGGACTCCGGAACGTCTGCCAGTCCCGCCGACTACCAACGCCACTGCCGTCTTCCACGCGCTCATCGCTGCCTCAGCCCCAACTAGCTATGCTGACTGCCTGTCCGGACGTCTTCAGACCACATACACACATATTGCACTACGACAGACCGTTCAACAAACCCCGCACGCTCGTGTGCGGGACTCGAACCAGTGACCGCTACGCTGCCGAACAGAGCATGTTTTCGACCTCCGCGACGCTGCAGCGACGCCAAGACGACCACATGCCCGCAGCTCGCTGTTCACGAAAGGTGGTGGCGACCAGATAACGCTTAAACACGCGCGGCGGAGCCAACAGTTTGCTAGGGCAAAAGATAGCACTTGTTGGTCTCGATCCAACGAGCTTTGGGTTATGAGCCCAACACGCTTCCTCTGCGCCAAAGTGCTAGCTCAAATTGACCACTCCCCAGCCACACACAAAACGCGCGCTAGACACCCATGCGCGCTCACACGTGTCCGAACGCGTGCGCTCTCTTTAGATCGCCAATCACCGCGCACTAACACCCACTCGTTCGTCAGATATGGACTCCGGAACGTCTGCCAGTCCCGCCGACTACCAACGCCACTGCCGTCTTCCACGCGCTCATCGCTGCCTCAGCCCCAACTAGCTATGCTGACTGCCTGTCCGGACGTCTTCAGACCACATACACACATATTGCACTACGACAGACCGTTCAACAAACCCCGCACGCTCGTGTGCGGGACTCGAACCAGTGACCGCTACGCTGCCGAACAGAGCATGTTTTCGACCTCCGCGACGCTGCAGCGACGCCAAGACGACCACATGCCCGCAGCTCGCTGTTCACGAAAGGTGGTGGCGACCAGATAACGCTTAAACACGCGCGGCGGAGCCAACAGTTTGCTAGGGCAAAAGATAGCACTTGTTGGTCTCGATCCAACGAGCTTTGGGTTATGAGCCCAACACGCTTCCTCTGCGCCAAAGTGCTAGCTCAAATTGACCACTCCCCAGCCACACACAAAAACGCGCGCTAGACACCCATGCGCGCTCACACGTGTCCGAACGCGTGCGCTCTCTTTAGATCGCCAATCACCGCGCACTAACACCCACTCGTTCGTCAGATATGGACTCCGGAACGTCTGCCAGTCCCGCCGACTACCAACGCCACTGCCGTCTTCCACGCGCTCATCGCTGCCTCAGCCCCAACTAGCTATGCTGACTGCCTGTCCGGACGTCTTCAGACCACATACACACATATTGCACTACGACAGACCGTTCAACAAACCCCGCACGCTCGTGTGCGGGACTCAACCAGTGACCGCTACGCTGCCGAACAGAGCATGTTTTCGACCTCCGCGACGCTGCAGCGACGCCAAGACGACCACATGCCCGCAGCTCGCTGTTCACGAAAGGTGGTGGCGACCAGATAACGCTTAAACACGCGCGGCGGAGCCAACAGTTTGCTAGGGCAAAAGATAGCACTTGTTGGTCTCGATCCAACGAGCTTTGGGTTATGAGCCCAACACGCTTCCTCTGCGCCAAAGTGCTAGCTCAAATTGACCACTCCCCAGCCACACACAAAAACGCGCGCTAGACACCCATGCGCGCTCACACGTGTCCGAACGCGTGCGCTCTCTTTAGATCGCCAATCACCGCGCACTAACACCCACTCGTTCGTCAGATATGGACTCCGGAACGTCTGCCAGTCCCGCCGACTACCAACGCCACTGCCGTCTTCCACGCGCTCATCGCTGCCTCAGCCCCAACTAGCTATGCTGACTGCCTGTCCGGACGTCTTCAGACCACATACACACATATTGCACTACGACAGACCGTTCAACAAACCCCGCACGCTCGTGTGCGGGACTCAACCAGTGACCGCTACGCTGCCGAACAGAGCATGTTTTCGACCTCCGCGACGCTGCAGCGACGCCAAGACGACCACATGCCCGCAGCTCGCTGTTCACGAAAGGTGGTGGCGACCAGATAACGCTTAAACACGCGCGGCGGAGCCAACAGTTTGCTAGGGCAAAAGATAGCACTTGTTGGTCTCGATCCAACGAGCTTTGGGTTATGAGCCCAACACGCTTCCTCTGCGCCAAAGTGCTAGCTCAAATTGACCACTCCCCAGCCACACACAAAAACGCGCGCTAGACACCCATGCGCGCTCACACGTGTCCGAACGCGTGCGCTCTCTTTAGATCGCCAATCACCGCGCACTAACACCCACTCGTTCGTCAGATATGGACTCCGGAACGTCTGCCAGTCCCGCCGACTACCAACGCCACTGCCGTCTTCCACGCGCTCATCGCTGCCTCAGCCCCAACTAGCTATGCTGACTGCCTGTCCGGACGTCTTCAGACCACATACACACATATTGCACTACGACAGACCGTTCAACAAACCCCGCACGCTCGTGTGCGGGACTCAACCAGTGACCGCTACGCTGCCGAACAGAGCATGTTTTCGACCTCCGCGACGCTGCAGCGACACCAAGACGACCACATGCCCGCAGCTCGCTGTTCACGAAAGGTGGTGGCGACCAGATAACGCTTAAACACGCGCGGCGGAGCCAACAGTTTGCTAGGGCAAAAGATAGCACTTGTTGGTCTCGATCCAACGAGCTTTGGGTTATGAGCCCAACACGCTTCCTCTGCGCCAAAGTGCTAGCTCAAATTGACCACTCCCCAGCCACACACAAAAACGCGCGCTAGACACCCATGCGCGCTCACACGTGTCCGAACGCGTGCGCTCTCTTTAGATCGCCAATCACCGCGCACTAACACCCACTCGTTCGTCAGATATGGACTCCGGAACGTCTGCCAGTCCCGCCGACTACCAACGCCACTGCCGTCTTCCACGCGCTCATCGCTGCCTCAGCCCCAACTAGCTATGCTGACTGCCTGTCCGGACGTCTTCAGACCACATACACACATATTGCACTACGACAGACCGTTCAACAAACCCCGCACGCTCGTGTGCGGGACTCGAACCAGTGACCGCTACGCTGCCGAACAGAGCATGTTTTCGACCTCCGCGACGCTGCAGCGACACCAAGACGACCACATGCCCGCAGCTCGCTGTTCACGAAAGGTGGTGGCGACCAGATAACGCTTAAACACGCGCGGCGGAGCCAACAGTTTGCTAGGGCAAAAGATAGCACTTGTTGGTCTCGATCCAACGAGCTTTGGGTTATGAGCCCAACACGCTTCCTCTGCGCCAAAGTGCTAGCTCAAATTGACCACTCCCCAGCCACACACAAAAACGCGCGCTAGACACCCATGCGCGCTCACACGTGTCCGAACGCGTGCGCTCTCTTTAGATCGCCAATCACCGCGCACTAACACCCACTCGTTCGTCAGATATGGACTCCGGAACGTCTGCCAGTCCCGCCGACTACCAACGCCACTGCCGTCTTCCACGCGCTCATCGCTGCCTCAGCCCCAACTAGCTATGCTGACTGCCTGTCCGGACGTCTTCAGACCACATACACACATATTGCACTACGACAGACCGTTCAACAAACCCCGCACGCTCGTGTGCGGGACTCGAACCAGTGACCGCTACGCTGCCGAACAGAGCATGTTTTCGACCTCCGCGACGCTGCAGCGACGCCAAGACGACCACATGCCCGCAGCTCGCTGTTCACGAAAGGTGGTGGCGACCAGATAACGCTTAAACACGCGCGGCGGAGCCAACAGTTTGCTAGGGCAAAAGATAGCACTTGTTGGTCTCGATCCAACGAGCTTTGGGTTATGAGCCCAACACGCTTCCTCTGCGCCAAAGTGCTAGCTCAAATTGACCACTCCCCAGCCACACACAAAAACGCGCTAGACACCCATGCGCGCTCACACGTGTCCGAACGCGTGCGCTCTCTTTAGATCGCCAATCACCGCGCACTAACACCCACTCGTTCGTCAGATATGGACTCCGGAACGTCTGCCAGTCCCGCCGACTACCAACGCCACTGCCGTCTTCCACGCGCTCATCGCTGCCTCAGCCCCAACTAGCTATGCTGACTGCCTGTCCGGACGTCTTCAGACCACATACACACATATTGCACTACGACAGACCGTTCAACAAACCCCGCACGCTCGTGTGCGGGACTCGAACCAGTGACCGCTACGCTGCCGAACAGAGCATGTTTTCGACCTCCGCGACGCTGCAGCGACGCCAAGACGACCACATGCCCGCAGCTCGCTGTTCACGAAAGGTGGTGGCGACCAGATAACGCTTAAACACGCGCGGCTGAGCCAACAGTTTGCTAGGGCAAAAGATAGCACTTGTTGGTCTCGATCCAACGAGCTTTGGGTTATGAGCCCAACACGCTTCCTCTGCGCCAAAGTGCTAGCTCAAATTGACCACTCCCCAGCCACACACAAAAACGCGCGCTAGACACCCATGCGCGCTCACACGTGTCCGAACGCGTGCGCTCTCTTTAGATCGCCAATCACCGCGCACTAACACCCACTCGTTCGTCAGATATGGACTCCGGAACGTCTGCCAGTCCCGCCGACTACCAACGCCACTGCCGTCTTCCACGCGCTCATCGCTGCCTCAGCCCCAACTAGCTATGCTGACTACCTGTCCGGACGGCTTCAGACCACATACATACGTATTGCACTGCGACAGACCGTTCAACAAACCCCGCACGCTCGTGTGCGGGACTCAACCAGTGACCGCTACGCTGCCGAACAGAGCATGTTTTCGACCTCCGAGACGCTGCAGCCACACCAAGATTACCACATGCCCGCAGCTCGCCGTTCACGAAAGGTGGTGGCGACCAGATAACGCTTAAACACGCGCGGCGGAGCCGACAGTTTGCTAGGGCAAAAGATAGCACTTGTTGGTCTCGATCCAACGAGCTTTGGGTTATGAGCCCAACACGCTTCCTCTGCGCCAAAGTGCTAGCTCAAATTGACCACTCCCCAGCCACACACAAAAACGCGCGCTAGACACCCATGCGCGCTCACACGTGTCCGAACGCGTGCGCTCTCTTTAGATCGCCAATCACCGCGCACTAACACCCACTCGTTCGTCAGATATGGACTCCGGAACGTCTGCCAGTCCCGCCGACTACCAACGCCACTGCCGTCTTCCACGCGCTCACCGCTGCCTCAGCCCCAACTAGCTATGCTGACTACCTGTCCGGACGGCTTCAGACCACATACATACGTATTGCACTGCGACAGACCGTTCAACAAACCCCACACGTTCGTGTGCGGGACTCGAACCAGTGACCGCTACGCTGCCGAACAGAGCATGTTTTCGACCTCCGAGACGCTGCAGCCACACCAAGATTACCACATGCCCGCAGCTCGCCGTTCACGAAAGGTGGTGGCGACCAGATAACGCTTAAACACGCGCGGCTGAGCCGACAGTTTGCTAGGGCAAAAGATAGCACTTGTTGGTCTCGATCCAACGAGCTTTGGGTTATGAGCCCAACACGCTTCCTCTGCGCCAAAGTGCTAGCTCAAATTGACCACTCCCCAGCCACACACAAAAACGCGCGCTAGACACCCATGCGCGCTCACACGTGTCCGAACGCGTGCGCTCTCTTTAGATCGCCAATCACCGCGCACTAACACCCACTCGTTCGTCAGATATGGACTCCGGAACGTCTGCCAGTCCCGCCGACTACCAACGCCACTGCCGTCTTCCACGCGCTCACCGCTGCCTCAGCCCCAACTAGCTATGCTGACTACCTGTCCGGACGGCTTCAGACCACATACATACGTATTGCACTGCGACAGACCGTTCAACAAACCCCACACGTTCGTGTGCGGGACTCGAACCAGTGACCGCTACGCTGCCGAACAGAGCATGTTTTCGACCTCCGAGACGCTGCAGCCACACCAAGATTACCACATGCCCGCAGCTCGCCGTTCACGAAAGGTGGTGGCGACCAGATAACGCTTAAACACGCGCGGCGGAGCCAACAGTTTGCTAGGGCAAAAGATAGCACTTGTTGGTCTCGATCCAACGAGCTTTGGGTTATGAGCCCAACACGCTTCCTCTGCGCCAAAGTGCTAGCTCAAATTGACCACTCCCCAGCCACACACAAAAACGCGCTAGACACCCATGCGCGCTCACACGTGTCCGAACGCGTGCGCTCTCTTTAGATCGCCAATCACCGCGCACTAACACCCACTCGTTCGTCAGATATGGACTCCGGAACGTCTGCCAGTCCCGCCGACTACCAACGCCACTGCCGTCTTCCACGCGCTCACCGCTGCCTCAGCCCCAACTAGCTATGCTGACTACCTGTCCGGACGGCTTCAGACCACATACATACGTATTGCACTGCGACAGACCGTTCAACAAACCCCACACGTTCGTGTGCGGGACTCGAACCAGTGACCGCTACGCTGCCGAACAGAGCATGTTTTCGACCTCCGAGACGCTGCAGCCACACCAAGATTACCACATGCCCGCAGCTCGCCGTTCACGAAAGGTGGTGGCGACCAGATAACGCTTAAACACGCGCGGCTGAGCCGACAGTTTGCTAGGGCAAAAGATAGCACTTGTTGGTCTCGATCCAACGAGCTTTGGGTTATGAGCCCAACACGCTTCCTCTGCGCCAAAGTGCTAGCTCAAATTGACCACTCCCCAGCCACACACAAAAACGCGCGCTAGACACCCATGCGCGCTCACACGTGTCCGAACGCGTGCGCTCTCTTTAGATCGCCAATCACCGCGCACTAACACCCACTCGTTCGTCAGATATGGACTCCGGAACGTCTGCCAGTCCCGCCGACTACCAACGCCACTGCCGTCTTCCACGCGCTCACCGCTGCCTCAGCCCCAACTAGCTATGCTGACTACCTGTCCGGACGGCTTCAGACCACATACATACGTATTGCACTGCGACAGACCGTTCAACAAACCCCACACGTTCGTGTGCGGGACTCGAACCAGTGACCGCTACGCTGCCGAACAGAGCATGTTTTCGACCTCCGAGACGCTGCAGCCACACCAAGATTACCACTTGCCCGCAGCTCGCCGTTCACGAAAGGTGGTGGCGACCAGATAACGCTTAAACACGCGCGGCTGAGCCGACAGTTTGCTAGGGCAAAGATAGCACTTGTTGGTCTCGATCCAACGAGCTTTGGGTTATGAGCCCAACACGCTTCCTCTGCGCCAAAGTGCTAGCTCAAATTGACCACTCCCCAGCCACACACAAAAACGCGCGCTAGACACCCATGCGCGCTCACACGTGTCCGAACGCGTGCGCTCTCTTTAGATCGCCAATCACCGCGCACTAACACCCACTCGTTCGTCAGATATGGACTCCGGAACGTCTGCCAGTCCCGCCGACTACCAACGCCACTGCCGTCTTCCACGCGCTCACCGCTGCCTCAGCCCCAACTAGCTATGCTGACTACCTGTCCGGACGGCTTCAGACCACATACATACGTATTGCACTGCGACAGACCGTTCAACAAACCCCACACGTTCGTGTGCGGGACTCGAACCAGTGACCGCTACGCTGCCGAACAGAGCATGTTTTCGACCTCCGAGACGCTGCAGCCACACCAAGATTACCACATGCCCGCAGCTCGCCGTTCACGAAAGGTGGTGGCGACCAGATAACGCTTAAACACGCGCGGCTGAGCTGACAGTTTGCTAGGGCAAAAGATAGCACTTGTTGGTCTCGATCCAACGACCTTTGGGTTATGAGCCCAACACGCTTCCTCTGCGCCAAAGTGCTAGCTCAAATTGACCACTCCCCAGCCACACACAAAAACGCGCGCTAGACACCCATGCGCGCTCACACGTGTCCGAACGCGTGCGCTCTCTTTAGATCGCCAATCACCGCGCACTAACACCCACTCGTTCGTCAGATATGGACTCCGGAACGTCTGCCAGTCCCGCCGACTACCAACGCCACTGCCGTCTTCCACGCGCTCACCGCTGCCTCAGCCCCAACTAGCTATGCTGACTACCTGTCCGGACGGCTTCAGACCACATACATACGTATTGCACTGCGACAGACCGTTCAACAAACCCCACACGCTCGTGTGCGGGACTCGAACCAGTGACCGCTACGCTGCCGAACAGAGCATGTTTTCGACCTCCGAGACGCTGCAGCCACACCAAGATTACCACATGCCCGCAGCTCGCCGTTCACGAAAGGTGGTGGCGACCAGATAACGCTTAAACACGCGCGGCGGAGCCGACAGTTTGCTAGGGCAAAAGATAGCACTTGTTGGTCTCAATCCAACGAGCTTTGTAGGTAGGCGATCCCACCAAGGGAACCGCCCATGTGATACCACCTCATTGCAAATACTGACGGCAAGACAAACAACACAATACACTCAACTAAGAGGTGACAGCCACATTCGCGCTGCAGTCACGTTTGGCAACTGCGAGGCGCCACCTTGAAGCGTCAATGCCAGAGCTTATTTTAGACAATCAAAACGATTTTCGTTCGTTGTGGAGTCCTTCGTTGTGGTCTGGCGATAAACATCCCAAAGCGCGGTCTGCTAGTTGGCCTTATATGTTAGATTTAAAATGCTTGTCTATTAGAAAATCTCCGACTGTCGTAAATTACGACTCGTAATTTATCTTACTTTATGCGAAAATGAGTACCATACGACAAGGGACATTTGCGTCTGTTATCTACCGGTAGTTTATTTTTCATCCCATAACTCGCTAGGCGTCTCTGAGAAACCCGTCAACGCCGTACCATACGTTGTGCTGATACTGTAGCCAGCGATAAGCACTATTGCTGCTGTAACTGAGATCACGTTGCCAATGAGTCCGCAAATGGTGGTAGCACCAATCAGCACAAGCCAGAACATAACCAGCACCCTCACCGCAAACGCATGGTCCTGTTGAAAAAGCGGTTTTGCTCCGTCCGGAAGCTTGCCATTCGACTCGTAAAACGCCTTGAGCAAGGATTCCTTGCGCTCAAAGCACTTCTCCATCCAAGCCGCAAGCGCTCTTTCGCTTTTGTCGCGTAGCAACGAAACGTCCACACGCTCCAGGTAGAAGTGGATCATTCGAGGCACACGACCAGTTAGCAGCGACGCCTCCGATGGACGTTCATTTGCGGCGTAGTCCACATAGAACATGGTAACATCGTATACAGCGGTGAGCTGAGAGCGCAGTAGTGGGAACATAAATGTCCAGCCTGTCGTACGCGGGTACAGTGAGTACTGACGTGGTGGCAGTCCGCTCTTCTCGGCGAATGCAGCGCTTTTATCAAGATTGCTCTTGCTCAGATCCGTGCCTTCTGGGAAGAGAAGGTATGAAGCCTCCGGTTCTGCCGACATGAGGAAAGGCAGCAACTTGCGCAGGTTCACTTGGTCATCAGCCCAGCGGCGTTTGTGTGCGGGAAGCAAGAGATATCGATCTCATTGCTTGCTAAAGAGTAGTTACTGTACCAGAAAGATGAAGATGAAGTGCTGCATGGCCCAGCCAAAAATGGGATTTTGCGTAGTGGGGCCTTGAGGACGATCCGCAACTGGTGCAGCGTGCGCGTTCGCCAGGCCACACTCCACAGCAGCATCCAGTCGATGCGAGTACGGTGATTCGACAGCCACAGTGCGCGGTCTTGCGGCATGTTGCCCTCGTGAGCTTTGGTCTCGGCGTCGCCGTAGACTTGCACCTGGATGCCAAACAGTTTCTCTGACAGAGGTCATAGTGAGAGTCTCGCACTGCTAGTTGAAGTGGAAGAAGCCACGCACCCAGCAGCAGCACGACGTGACCCATCCACGCCCATTGTCTGCCACAACAAACACAGTACAACAACAAAATTTCATTGAGTGCTAGACCTCCTTTCAGCCACAATTTTGTGGAATTCCACCGGCGCACATGAAGCGAGTGACGCGGCGGTAGCGTTTGGTCTGCAGAAACGCCGGCAGAGGAAGCGCCGCGAGCAAGAAGCACGGAGTCCCCATGCCAGAGCCGTCCAACCTGTGACCACCAGCGATACCAGGAACACGACCCCAACGGACACGCGCATGGTCCTGATACATGAATATATTTGAAATATCTTAGGAAGATAAAATAGGGTATATCCATCGCCTTCTTCAAGATTCATTTTGGCTTCGGAGATGCAAAAGATGACGACGAGGGAGGATGCGGAGCACGACGTGAAGCTACTCGTGAGCTGTGCCATGGTCTTCGTTGGCCTCGGCGCGAAAGAGTACGTGATCGTCTCTCATCTGCAAATAATATTGTTTGAACTCTCCCAACTGACCAATTGTTACGTGATTCTCTGCCTAGAATAGTATTCCAGTTTGAGCTCTCCCAAGTGACTATAATTATCCTTTGCACTTAACAAACCATTAATTTGATAGACTGCAGACCATCCCGATGCACAACTAGACCGACGTCCTCAACCTGCTCACCACGTTCGTCTACGTACGCGCTGCACGGCCGCTTTGGGTCTTTGGGGCTAGCTGCACGCTTTATTGACTGGCTATTGTATGCACTGCAGATCCCCATCAGCTTCGCGTACATCCTGCCGATGATCAAGTATGGCAGTGCCATCACGTGGGCCAGCGCAGCATCCCGAAGCGGAAATTCGCCGTCATGGGAGGACTCGACTCAGTCGCCGGCATTTTGCAAGTGTTTGCAGCTACCTATCTGGGCGGATCGCTCATCATCTTGCTGGGACAGGCTGCGATCCCCATTTCAATGCTGATCTCGAGTCTGCTGCTGAAAGCCAAGTACTCGGGCTACCAGTATGTCGGTGCAATGGTCGTGACGCTGGGTCTGCTGATTGTGCTGGGATCGGGCGACTCTAGCAGTAGCAGCGGCACTGACCCGCACCTCATTGTACTGTGGTCTGTTGTCATGATCTTCAGCTGTGTCCCCATGTGTCTGTCCAGCGTTTACAAAGAGAAGACGATGGGGAGGCAGAGCTGGATGCTGTATATCTGAACGGCTGGATCGCTGTGTTCCAGTTTCTTTGTGCTATTCCGTTGACGCAATGGTTGGCGACCACCCTGTCACACCGAGTGAACTTCCGGAGAATCTGTATGATGGCCTGATGTGCTACTTGGGGCGGAACACCATCACTAAAGGCGCACACAAGGATGACTGCGAGAAGGCGACCATCTATGTGACGGCCTATCTGCTGTTCAACGTAGCGTACAACCTGCTGATCATTTTGATCCTCAAATTCGGCAGCGCCAACATCCTTTGGCTGGTAAGATACTCGTGATATTTGGCTACATGAAGTAGCGTTGTCTGACCGTTCTTATGTTGAACAGGCCATGACCATTATGGTTCCACTGGGTAACGTCGCGTTTACGTTTCCGTTCATGCCAGAGCATCAGCCTCTGCACGCGAAGGACATTGCAGGTTTGCTGTTCATCATGTCGGGGCTGTTCGTATACCGTTTCCTCGAGGAACTTGTAGATTCTTGGAACAAGCGGAAACCGGTGTACCCGGACGAGAAGGGCCCGGCCGTTGACGAACTTAAGCGGGCGCTCATTAGCAGTGACAGCGACAACAGCGACGATCAGGAAGTCTAAGTAAACGGCCTCCATGAACGTGTGCCATTGTTAACGAATGAAAGTCTGTATGAAACGTTACCAAGTTCACAAATTTGAAATTTGGGAGGCTACCTGTCCACAACAATAAGAACTACGCTCTTTTTAAAATATCAACGCGCAGTTTCTGCAGTCCACCCTCGACTGCATCTAGCGTAGTGTCGTTGTCCTTTTCATCATCAATTTTGTCTCGGAAAATTCCCATCGTGCCAAGACGGCATTGCGAATAACGGCCGACTCCTTACGACTCAGCCCTGCGCGCATTTTCTGTTGGAATGCATATACCAGGTTCAAGCCCCAGGCCCATATTGAAGTTCAAGACCTGGTTCAGGTGGAAAGGGAGCTGGGACGATGTGAAACAGATCGTAGTGAGCTTGGACCCGAAGTGCTAGGACGAGCTCGAGAGTTCCACTAGCGCTCTAACAAATTCAGTCTTCTTTTTACCGTCACGTGCCTCGCATTCGTCTGACCTATCCATACCTTAGCTTTGGCCTGGTTGTGGGAAGGCTCGGATAGGTGCTAGGCTGTGCGAGCGTTCAAGGCCGCGAGGTTCCGATAGAAGTTCCAACAGGGTTACGAGCCCAAGTTCTCGCTGGAGTGCAAGTACTTCAAGGACAAGATGCCCAAGCCGACGACGGACGCATCTTGGGAGGTCGAGGTCTCAGAGAAGACCGGCTGACCGGTTCGCTGGAACGGACAGAACTTCCAGTATTACAAGAAGCTCATGAAAATCGCTGCAAGGAAGAAGGACGCGGACCTGTACAAGGTGATGACCCAACAGATCAAGTACGACGCGAACTTCACGTCGCTGCAGAAGAGCACGTGGGAAGGATGGCAGTTGGATCTCCAGGAGTTGATCTTCTCGTCCGTGTGCACGGACATGGGACAGCCTCTCATGGACATGGAGGACGGGTCCACCATGTGGAAGTACCAGTGTGACCGGTACGAGAGAACGACTAACGACCAAACCAAGGCTATGACGAAGCGGCAGCTGTACGCGCAGTTGGAGTCCGCCAAGTGCAAGCAGAACGGCAAGGTCGAGGGGCACCTTAACTACATGTGCAGACTCAAGGGAAGGCTCAAGCCAGTCGGTATGACTGTGGACGACGCTGTGTTCAGTGGAATGCTGGTGTCGTCGCTCCCCTCCAACGAGCGGTTTGACCGTTTGAGAGGTTTTGTGGACGCCGGGATGGACTGCGTGGACACACCGGAGAAGGTGGTGGCCTTTCGACAAGGCCAACCAAGCTGACGAGCAGTTGCATCGGTCGTTTGGTGCCAAGCAGTCTTCGAGTCAGCAGAACAAGGGCGGAGGAGGAGAACAAGGCAAGGGTGGAAACGAGAAAGCAAGTTCGAAAGGACAAGGGAAGTCTCGCTCGTGTTTCGTGTGCGGCAGCACCGACCACCTGAGGGCAAGCTGTCCGGAGAGAGTGAAGAAGCAGGGTGGTACCGAGGACAATGAACAGAAACGGACACCAAGGAGTATGTAGTGTAGGGAAATCCAGATTTTGGATAACCCTACACTAGGGATGCCTAAGCTAAACCAAGTGGATACATCGCACTCAAGAGGATCAAGTGGATACACCGCCAAGTGGATACATCGCACTCAACAGGGAACGGACTTAATCAGGAACCGCACTTAGCCGGACTCAGCGAAGGACGGACTCAGCGATGGACGGGCTCGGCGATAATCGACTCGGCGAAGGTTGGACTCGGCGAAAGTTGGACTCGGCGAAAGTCGACTTGGCGAGAATATGCCTGAAGGGATAAATCAGGATCAGGGCGACGAGTCGCCGTAAGGTAAGAAACAGCTCGACATCAAGGGACGGAGCTGAGCGAAGAGTCGCAGGGAGATCTGTAACGACTCCATTTCATTAGATATTTGTATAGGCCGATAGAAGAACATAGGGAAGAGCCCGAAGGGGCTCTCCGAGGATATAGAGATAACAATCAGAGCAGAAGCTTCTAAATCCAAGAACAGTGTACACTTTTCCGGTAAGTCTCTGCGTGGGCTGGATTATGTCTGCCGTCGTTCCCCGAGAGGCATAGCTTGTAGGGGAGCCGTCTGGTAGCGCCAAGAGATCAAGGTCGGCCCGGGGTGGGCACTTCTCGCTACCAAGCGAAAACAAGTCTCGTCGATTCGACGAGCCGGTGGCTCTGTACAACCCAGGACACCGTAACCTCCTAGCTGGGCGTAATCTGCGTCTGGTGACCTGTAGACGCGCTCGCGCGCTGCCGTCCATCCTTTGATGGAGGGCACAGGGTTTTGCACGGAGACTGCCCCGCTCAGGCGAGTCTCTGGAGAGGTTGGAGCTTGGTACTTGTTGGGAACAACACTCAACTGAACCCCGGCTGGGGCGAACAGCAAAGGGAACCGACAGGAACCCTGCGCAAGCCCAACATCACCGACCTGACTCGGCGAATTGTTGTGCTGTTGCGTGGAAGCCGAACTAACGACGTTTTCTGTGAATCACAACACCACAACTGGTGCCGCGACCCGGGATTCAGGGGTGTGCTTTGTTTTCGCAGGTACCAAGTACAACCAAGTAAAGAGCAACAAGTGAGAGAAGATGGTCAAGGGATCGCCAAATTTGACCGACGCAAGCCCGGCGACGGCTGGAGGATCGCCGCTCGATGAGTCGAACTCGACGAGAGCCAGCATTACCGCCGCGGACGCGGAGGTGACGCGCTCCATCCAGTTTGACAACTTCGACGATAACGAAGGCCATGGAAGCGAGGAGGAGGAGGAAGAAGAGAAGGATGATGATGAAGGGACGGAGTATGACGACGTGAAGAGAGTCGTCGATCTTCGTGAAGAAGTCGACGAGTTGTCGCTGCAGGTGACCCGCATGGGAGCTCCTCGCCCAGTCGAGCGGAACCTCGCAGCGGAACTCGGCGATGACGATGACGACGAATAAGACGTGACCGACCGCCGCTCGTTCCCAAGGCGACGAAGAATGTCGAAACACCGAAGGCAAACCGAGTCCTGGCCCGACTCGTCGAAGAAATGAAGACTAACAGTCGGTGGATCAACATGTTCGCTCCGATGTACATGTGTCAAGCGAAGTGGGCCCAACTCAGCGAGGAATTGGGTCAACCCATCAATAGCCAAACGATGGACCAACTCGTCGAGAACACGGTGATATTACTCCGAGCGATGGGATACCGGTGCGGCCATAAGCCTTCGAAACCAGCGCTGACATCTTGGAGTGTGCACGCGGTTGGCGTCGAGCTGGTGAGGTGGAAGCGCAAGTTGAAAGACTTGTTCGGAATGCAAGGGACAATTACCCAAGGCTCGCCGAGCTGAAGAAATCGACGAGATCAAACTGCTCCACCACAACCGTACGTCACTGAGCCGTACGTCTTCCCCGAGCCGAGTGAAGACCCAGCGAAAGTTCCGTTGCCAAAGACGCCCGAGACGAAGCGTGGCGTATTCCGGAGCACGGGGGACACCGTATTTCTCCGACTCGCACATGCAAACTCCGAAGAAGGCCAGCGATCAGCCAGCTCGACGCCCGATGGCAGATTTCATCACTGCTGAAGAGCCGCCGAGCTCCGTCGCTTGATCCGATCGGACGCCGCAGCACTTGCAGCCCCTGGAGGGGATGATCAACTCAGCGATGAAGACGATTACCCTGGACACCGCGATGTCGATGAGTCGCCACGTGACCACATCCGTCAGCTCAGCTTCGACGGGGATGAAAGCGACCGAGGACAAGTCTTGGAAATCAGGACTCATGCGCTGCTTGAGAAGATCACGATCTTTGACGGGAAGCGCTATCGGTCGGAAGATGCGTTACAATGGATCAAACGCTTCATCTACGAGATGAAGGGAACGTGCAAACGGCAAGATAAGTGGTGTGAACCATTCTCGCTGAGTCTGGGCAAGGCAGCTAAGGGTTGGTTCCGACAGCTTCCCAAGAAGACTCAGCGAAAGTGGAATCTCCTCAGTGAAGCTTCCTGGACTACTTCTGCTCGCAATTCGACCAGTCGGCGCGAGCCCGCTACTACTCACCGAGACGCAGGGAGAATGACATGTCTGCGACTTCTTGCTGCGACCGAATGGCTACGCGCGAACCACCCACATCCAGTACGAGAAGGGTGGAGCTGACGCGGCCGACCACGTCGAAATTTCCTGCTTAATTGCGGAGACGACGACATCGTGGATCTGTTGTACCCACAACGACTCAGCGATATTACGAAGGTCGAGAAAGTGATCAACCAGCGTTTACTCGTCGCGAAGCGCAAGAAACAACGCGATCGTCTGAACACAAGTCGCAGTAAGGATGCCAAACGGGCTGAGAAGAAGGGAGAACAAAATCGCAGAGTTGACTCCAAGAAACAGCAGGACGAACGTCGTGGTCGACAGGATGAAGACAGCAGTCGCCGAGTTACGCTAGCAGATGCGTCGATCGACGACCTGTGGGCAGCACTCGACATTCGCCGAGCTACGGCAAACACCGACCTCTACGACTCGTCGAATGGCGAAAGCGACGCGAGCGAAGTTCTCAACCAAGACTCTGAAGAAGACTCGTACTACATCGATGCCGGTAATACTACCGGAGATTCTAACCGATATCTGCAGAACTCGTCAAATCCAGTGCGAACTCTTCCGACGCTTCGAGAAACTCGCCAAGTTCGTTAAGACGTCAGTCGACAAGTCTATTGTCCTGGACGATCTTCAGGACATCTACTCGTCGAGCCATTTAAACTAGTGGGCTCGCCAACCATGTCTGGGTTGGACAACAACGGGCTGCCACAGTCAGCAGAACCAGCAGTCGAAGCGAACTACGTGTTTGCTTCTGTTGGGGAAGCGGAACGGCCCGACGAGTGGAGTGAGAATGAGAGTGATGAAGAGAGCGGACGAACGGATGTGGACGAGAGTTGTGGGCTCGGCGAGTCGAATGAAGACGAAGACCGAGCTATTGGAAGTATGGATGGAACTCAGCGACCGATGATTTCGATAGGTCAAGCCAAGAGATGGAAGTTGCTCCCTGGTGAGCGACTGGGATGGTGGTCATCGAGGAAATTCGATCGCCGAGTGAGAATGAGAGCTCTAGTGATGGGAGCTGTGAATGATGAGCGGACAAAAATCCTGTTGGATACCGAAGCGTTCGCTAGGAAGTTGCGACTGAAACGACTCACCAACAACGACATGAAGATCGATGTCCAAGGAATCGCCAAGTCAAAGTGGCGACCACCTCTCGCGCAATCGTTAAAGTTACGCTGGGGTGGGAAGTGGTTTACGAATTCGAGGTGTGGATTATGTCTCATCATGCTGGAGTCGACATACCGACTTCATGATATCAGCCGGTATCAGGCTGGACTTGTACAATTCAATGGCCAAACTGCCCGATGAAGTCGTGGTGCCACTAATCAAGTCGTCGAGGGATGTTGACGACACAGAGTACAGTCGAGAAGTGATCGGAGGCCCACGGGAGACATTGGACATTATGGGGAGAGAAATCGCCCAGTTCAAGTTGAGACGGCGACATCCCAGCGAATCGACGCATGAGCTGTGGGTCGCCAATTGCAAGGGTGATTCCAACGGTCGAGCACAACGCTATTGGACGAGCCGTGCGGGTGTTGCTGACAAACTTCACAGCGAGCCTGACGTGGTGTTCAGCCCACTTCCCGGTGGTTCTATGGATGCCCCACGGAGTACTGCCGCAGGACGATGGTTATGTGCGGGTGAACTCAGCGAAATATCGCGACTGGCAAGTGCTGGCCTACGAGGGTGCTCTCGACAACCGACTCCTAAGGAAAGAGCAACGGCTATATATGGAATGACTTAGTCGACAGCCTCCCGCTGTCGAAAGGCCACAGTACGAGACGCCGACGGCTATAAAACCGAGACCCGTCCAACCAGAGGAAGACAACGCTCGTGAATCACTAGAAGTCGACGAGCTCGACGAAGATCAGACGGGTGTATCTAACCCAGCGAGCGGAGAAATACCTCAGAGTGAGGCCATGGAGGAAGTCGATCCTCTAATCGACATAACGGAAAAGGAAAGGAGTGACGGGCAGCTGCCGCCATTGCATCAGCAAGACTCGGCGATAGCCACTGTCCAAAGCGAAGGACATCAGAGAAGATGTTCCACCAAAATGGACAGGGGTGACCAGTGGGACCCCGGCGAACAACAGCCAGACCGACATACTCCTGGGCTACGGAAGCCAGGACTCGTCGAATCGGGAGAATTGGAGATATCAGATACTCCATTGAGCCCAAATCTAGCTGAAGACCTTCGGTTGCGGTTTCTCGCGGCCGCCGAAGAACTCGAGATGTACCTCTCGACGGCTGACGTCGTCCTCGAAGACGGGTCAGAACTCGCCGAGTTTGAACATTTGTCGAGCGATGAGAGTTTAACAGATTACGCTCATGAGCTGGCCTTCTTGCCTGACCTGACAGAATCGTTATCAACGAAGCTAGACTACGAAGGCGACAACGTTATATCTCCAGCGCACGATGTCCGACAGCAACAGAAGCTCGTCGAAACCTTGAAACGGCATGAAAATATCATGATCTCGAGTGGAAATGCGCTCCCACCACCGGCATACGGTGTGGTCTGCGATATCGACGTCCAAGGGCACGAACCCATCAAGCAGAGAGCTCGGCGAGTGCCGCTGAAGAACTTGAGCAAACTCTATGAGCTTTTGAAAGCACTGCTTCAGACAGGACTCGTGTCATTTTCGAAGGGTCATTGGGCCTCGCCAATCGTGATTGTCATGAAAAAGAACGGTGTGGACATTAGGCTTTGCATCGACTACAAGTTGGTAAACGCAATCACGGTCAGCATGGAATACGCAATGCCGCTGGTCGACGACTTGCTGACGGAACTCGAGAGCTACTTTCTCTCGACGCTGCTAGTGGATTTTGGGCCGTAATGATGACTCGACGAGCTCGCGAAATTTCAGCTTTCGTGTGTTCTCTCGGCCACTTCGAGTGGTTGCGCATGCCGTTTGGGCTTAAAAACGCGCCCATGATTTACCAGCGACTCATCGACAATGCTCTCTGGAGCTACGTGCAACCGAGTGGTGGCTGGGCTACATTCGCCGAAAAGATGCGGATCGCTGAGGCAGCAGCCATTGCTCAGCGAAAGAGACAACCATCCCGGCTAACGCTAGGGGCCGATTCGATGAGTCTAGGCACCAAATTTGAAGCCGACTACCGATCTCTCGATGAGTCTGACCCGCTGTAAGAGCTCATCAACAGCCCTGAGAATGGCATGTTCAGTACGGGTGAGCCAGACGAGTCACAGTTAATTTCGGTCTTTGGTCGACGGTCGTTTGTCGACGATATTTGCTTTGGTGGTGCAACATTCGACGAGTGTCTCAACACGCTCGACTGGTTGCTAAACCGATTCGCCGAGTGCAGAATCAGCGTGAGTTCCACCAAAAGCATCTTTGTCCAGCCGATGGTCGACTTCTTGTCTCACAAAGTGACGGCTGACGGAATTGCCGCGGATCCCAAGAAGCTGGCCGCGATCGCTGAGCTTCCATTCCCGTCATCGAAAAAGGGATGCAGGCATTCCCTGGCGCACTCAATTACTACAGCCGGTTCATTCAAAACCTGGAGTTGTATGGAGCAGTGCTTTATCAACTCAAGGAAGATGATTTCGGCAGTGGAAGCGACATATCGACCGCCAGAGCTTCATTCGGTGAGCTAACGCGGAAGGTGACAGAAGCGCCTATTCTAAGGCACTTCGACTCAGCGAAACACGTCCATGTCATGGTCTTTGCCAATGACTGGGCGTTCAGTAGCACCTTGATGCAGATGCATGATGGAAAACTGCACCCAGTCCGTTTATGTGGCGGAGTGCTAAAAGAAAGCCCAACTACCACACAGCCGAGCGCGAAGTGCTTGCGTAGCTTCAATTGCTGAAGATATGCTATACGTTGGTGGCGGGCAAGACAATCCATGTCTACTCCCGGTTCTCCACGTTAGAGTGGGTTTTCTCGTCGAAGACATTGTACGGATGAGCAGTGAGCTTCGCCGTCCTGCTCTCACCGTACCACTTGAAAC
Source organism: Phytophthora hibernalis (assembly GCA_012656075.1). Lineage (NCBI taxonomy): Eukaryota > Oomycota > Peronosporomycetes > Peronosporales > Peronosporaceae > Phytophthora > Phytophthora hibernalis. Next base: position 643,708 of record JAAKBF010000159.1, on the reverse strand, counting down.
TTAAACGGGTGTGAGAGCGGGATATCGAATTCGCTCAGCTGCTGCAAGCCTCAATCACTCCACATATTGGACTCGACGAGTCGTTAGCACACATTGCACCACCATCTAAGAACTCGGCGAGTGTCCGCCTGGACCCAGAATTGCTATATGCGCATGTACCACACAACTTTGAAGGATACGTCCTGTCATTCGATGGGTCGGCGAAGACGGAGAAGTATGGCGGCTATGGTAGTTGCTCGTGGATCTTGTGGCAGTTGCCGATGTGGGACATTGTGATCGCTGCGAGCGCTCACCTCTTGGACACTACTACGGTCAATATCTCCGAGTACTCCGGCATGAATAACGGCGTAATCGCGGCCCTTGACCGTGGCATCACCGACCTTATCATAATCGGCGATTCCAGGCTCGCAATCCAGCAATCCGTGGGGGTGATCGCATGCAGGAAGGAGACGTTGCAAATTCAGTTGGCACGCCACAAGGAACTCATCGATCGCCTCAACTCTGTACGCTACCTCCATGTAGTCCGGTGCTACAACTCAGCAGCGGATATGTTAGCCACGGAAGCTCTAGAAGCGAAAACTGGGCGTGTCGTTCTAAATGGTGACCGCAAAGCTGAACTAAAGACGTTGAACCGGATACGATTAAAGCTATACGTCGAGGAAAGACCGACGAAGGAAGCAGAAGAAGCCCTCCTAAAGTCTCAGCGATTAAACTCAACCAGTTCGCCGAGTTCGGTTCGTCGAAGACGAAGAACAAGACCCAGCGAGCGAACCGGCACCCGGCGTGCCAGTAGAGTCCGAGTCGCCGAGACTACCCGACAATGATAGCCCAGTCGACGAGTTCGAAATGGAGTACCAACCTCCAGAAGCTCAGCGAGTAGTAGAGCAGGGCAAAGCTTGCTCAGAACGTCAAGAACTGCCAAGTGCTGAAGACGTCAACCCTTTAGTGGTCCAAGCTGAGCGACGAGGCCGGATATCAACGGCGCAAGACGAAGAATGTCGATGGTCTGACCTGAAGAAATATCTACGAGGTGAATTCGATGAGCTCACTCGGCGAAGAGCCGGCGACGCCGGCAAAATAGTCGATAACTTTGTACTCAGCGAGGACGGCCTACTGTATAACATGAGCCGTCGCAGAGAGCGAGGTAGACCCGATGAGCACGACACGAAGTTAAGAATGGTGGTGCCAACTACACTCGTCGACGAAATCTTGGCGAATTGCCATAACTCCATTGAAGGAGGACATCAAGGCATCGGCAGGACTTATCACCGAGTAAAGGCCGATTACTATTGGATCGGTCTGTATGCCGATGTGGTCAAACATGTGCAAGCCTGTGAAGATTGCAACACCAGTAAGAGCAAGCCACAACTTCGCGGATATTCGCCAGGTAACGTCGTTTCCGATCGACCTTTCCAGATTGTGTCGATGGATTTCGTCATACTCTTGCCGAAGACTCAGCGAGGAAACACGGCTCTCCTGCTATTCCAAGATCACTTCACCGGGTTTGTCATCGCGAAGGCTATGGGCGATACCGGGGCACTCGAAGTGGCTAAAGCATTCGAAGAGTGCATATTCCGTCTATTTGGCGCACCATCGCTCATCCGACACGACCGAGACCCAAAATTTATGAGCGAAGTCTTTCAGACTTTCTCGGAGATGATGCAGTCGAGGTCTCGAGCTACACTGAGCTATCGACCACAAGCGAACGGGCAGCAAGAACGCAGTGTGAAAACCATGATTCAAACGGTGCGTGTCTACGTGGAAGACCCGCTTCAAGCTGACTGGGACGACATCGCTGAGAAACTAGTCTATGCCATCAACAATTCGAGGGATTCGACTCGACGAGAAACGCCATTCTACTTAGTGCACGGTTGGGACGCCCAATCAACACTCAAGTCGATGACATCCTCCATTCGCCGAGTCTCGAAAGACTCAGCGAAACAAACCACCTCAGCGAAAGCTACAAAATGGCGTCGGGAAGCTAACCGACAACGAGAAATAGCGCTCAAAATACCCTAAGAGTACGAGCTAAAAGAAAAGGCCCGGCGAGCAAAGGAACACAACGACTCGCTGAGTCGGAGCGAGCAGAAAGCCATTCCGAATGACTCGACGAGCGAGGAAGCAGCTGAAGTGAACAATAGTGACGGACTGGCACCAAAACGGTCGCTGTTCAAGATTGGAGACCAAGTCTGGCTGTTCATGGAGCGCGTCAAACCAGGCCTGAAGAAGAAGCTAGCCCATCGATGGCATGGCCCGTTCCGGATCAAGCAGAAGATCGAGGAGTTCGCCTACGAGCTGGAGCTGCCGGACAAGAGTGGCTACCGGTTCTATCCAGTAGTCCACATGTCCAGACTAAAGAGAGTGGCCAAGCTCGGGGAAAGGCCTACAACTTCGCTAGTCAATCAGCGAAACCGATCGATTGGATTTCGACGAGGAACTGCTGCCAGAAGACAGTTGGGAACCTGACGAACGGACTGGTCGATATGAAGTCGAGCCATCCTCAGGGACGAAGTGCCACTCTCGACGAGTACGGATCGAGCCCAGCGTCGGTTTCTGGTAAAATGGGTAGGCTATGACGAACCCAGCTGGGAACCACTGTCGAATTTATCGTGTGGAGGTCTTCTCTTCGACTATCTTCGACAAAAGAAACGTGAAAACCGTCTGCAAACGGTGCAAGTTGCAGACGAGTGTTAAAAGCTATTGCATATGAAAAAATACCACCGACCTGTGAAGACAAGCAGGCAGGTCGAGTGAGCGAAAGCTACTGCGTCAACTTATATTTTTGATATTACGAGATGGATGAGTACGGACCACATGAAGAAAAAGAAATAACTACCAAGACTCCTCGAAAACTGCAACTGGGCGAACTGGGAGTCTCAGCGAAACGACTGCTTAGGCCTCGTCGAAAATTTGCTCGAAAATGCGAAGACCGGTACGATTAGCCGGAGGCTGAGCATTCTCGTCACAAACAGGAGGCTCTGGTTCGTTGGGATCAGTGTCCTCCTGCAAGGGCCTCTCGACGTCGCTGACGAAAACTTTGCCAGGGGCAAACACTGGAAACTCTGGGTTGCGCGGACGAAAACACGTGTTGTATGGGTGCAACTCTGGACGAGTCACCCATCACACTCGCCGGCGCTCTTGAACGTCCAAATCCTTGAGCTCAGCGAACCAATCCGAACGAGACGGGAACATGGGCTGGTTAATCAACGAATACATGGGGACCGTAGGCTCAAAATAGGGTTCGGAGTCGAGACTCGGCGAAGGACCTTGAGCTGAGCGAGAACTGGCCGCAACCCGGAGCGCCTCCTCGTAAGACTTCATGACAATCCGCAACAGGTCACCTCGGCGCTTACGCTCAACAGTATACACCGCCCACAACTCGTGGATGGCGACGAACTCCGACTCTGGCGAACTTGGGTTCAGGTCTGGATGTAAACCCAACAAAACACTTGAGTCCACGATCCAGTGGTTCCTCTCCCAGAGAGCCACGAAAATCTTGGTACGAGAATCGTGAGGTTGCGACTCGTCGAATTCCCGACTATCGCCAAGAAACGAGCCCAAGCGTCGCAAACGATCATCAACGGGTCGTCGATTTCGCTGACTTCTTCTTGGAATGCAGACGTTGGCGAGCGGCGTCAATCTCGCACGCCGAGACGAAAATTGGAGTCTCCGGGAACTTGGCGAGGGCTTGTTGGTATGGATGAGACGGATTAAACACATCCATCCACTTCCGAAGCCCATCGAGAGTAGTTGGCGTCGGAGCCACACTAGACTTGCCTCCGATATCGAGCATCTTGACTGGGGAACGACATGCCAACATTTTCGCCCAGCAACGAGCGGATCCATAATGGAAGAACTCCACGCTGTGAGTCTGACGCATTGAAGGAGTCTCCCGGGCCTCGCGCGCAACAGCCTGTGCCGCACGAGCACGCAGTGTTTCGATTGAAAGCTTCAACGGTGCGGCATACCAGGGGTCGTCGGAGGCTGACTTGGCGAAGGGACGCTTGGAGACTTCTTGGACGATTTCGACGATTTGGAACCTGTCGAACGCTTGGAAGCAGCCGGAGCCTTGCCCTTCGCAGACGACTTGGCGACAGGAGCATCTGCCCGTGTCGTCTTGGGTACTGAAGGCTTAGGCTTGTCCTCCTGGGAGACCGGGGCAGCCTTGCTCGATGACTTGGGACCAGAATCACTAACGTTCGACGAGTTTTGGCTTTCTTAGCAGTCCGGCGAGAAGACTTGGGAGCTGCTCGCTTCTTCGACGAACCCTTCGATCGAGGAGCTGGTGCACTCCCTCGCTTGACAGAATATCGAGATTTTTGACGAGCATCGGCATAGCTCTGTAGCTTGCCGCGAGGAGGCGCCCGGTTCGTGAGAACAATGGTGCTAGCAGACGATGAACAGCTATCCTCAGCTTCGACGTCCATAAGAAAATCTCGATGAGACATCCCGTTCGATGAGCTCACAGGAGAACCAACTGGTGACGGCTGAGAAGTAGACAACGAACCACTGGTCTGACTCGGTGGGACTCCAAGCTCGATATCACCAGAAGGGATGGATCCCGTAACCTTCGGCGAAGCTGGACTGGGCGAACCATCCAAAGCATCTTCGTCAAGAACGTCCAACTCGGCGAGAACAGCCTGAGTAATGCAAGCAGAATTCTTTGCTGCTGCTCGAGAAGGGCGACGTCGAGGAGAACCAAGAGAAAGAGGCACCGTGGGGCTAGTCGAAGCCGGAACGGAGACTACGGAACTCAGCGAAGGAGTCGCCACGGAAGTAGACGAACTCGATGAGATCACGGCTGGAGCCGACTCTATCGACGAGTCAGTGGAGGCCACAGATCCAGATGCGGGACTCGGCGAAGAACTTATACGACCGAGTGAAGAGCTCGTGGCCAGAGATAAACTCACCAGAACGGCTGACGAACTCGCCAAGTCCGGATCAACGGAGCTCAACGAGTCTGCCCCAAGATCTGGTGACTTGTCGACGTGAACCTCAGCCTCATTAACTTCGACCGGAACCTCGTCGTGGGAGGACTCAGCGAGTGTCGCTGAGGATAATAGCCACTCGAATTAGCGCGGCTAAGATCAGCCGCCGGAGAGCAGAGGCGGCGCCGCCCTGGAATAGGCAGCGAAGGCGCATGCTCAGCGACCACTGCCGCCCGGAGCAAAGTCGTCGATGCGTCGAAACCCTCCTCGCCAGGTACGGGACGCTCAAACTCGCCGCGAGAAACGCTCTTAGACCGGCTCCGTCGGGGCCGACCGCCGTCGGACTCGCTGGGTTAGAATACCGACTGGGTTAGAATACGACGGAGGCGTTCGGCCGGAGTCAATGTCTTCTGTGCCGCGCTCCTGAGCTGAGAGACCGAACGGTGTCTCCGGTGGCGCGATTCCGACTTAGACCGCTTGCGGTGTGAAGAACTCGACGAAGACGCAGGTGAGACTGCGGAAAAAGTCGGAGAAACCACCAACGCTGCGCTTGCCGGGTCACGTTAGCTGAGCTCGCCGAGGTTGAAATCGCCATGCCCGAAGACACTCCGCTCGACGAGTTCGCTGGGCGGAGAGAGAGTAACTTCACAGGGCCGACGTGAAGAACGAAGCTCCAACGACTCGGGAAAGCGCTCGGCGAGTAGCCGACAAAGACGAGCATTAATCTGGAGATCCCTAGGATCCAGGCCCGGGACATCCACGCCACCCAGAGCAGCGACAGCCAATTGCGGGTCGTATACTGGGTAGCGACCGCGGTGAACGATAATACGCTTCTGCCGCAGGACGGTGCCTTGCAACGACTCGATCGTTCGACGAGCTTCGCGGAGAGCGTGGTCACCACCCGAGCAAAGCAAGACCACGGCCTCCAGGAGTTGACGATAGTATGTCGAAGCCAATCCGTGAAGAGTGGTGAGCTTCGCCTTGATCTCGATAATCTTCTGACCCAGGCTTGCACAAGTCCGATCGCGATTCTCGAGCTCAACCTGAAGCTTCCGAATGGTCACCTCGGCAGCTCGGGTCCGGTCGCATTGCTGAGCAATAATGGCCCGGGATTCTGCCGTGAGCTGGGCGATCGTCTTGTTGAACGACTCCGTTATCTCGGTCGAACGTAAAGAACTCGAGCGATAAATTTCCAGCTCTTTCGTAACGGTACCCAGCTGGTGGCGTAAGGAGGCTGGTTCAGCGATCGCTGACTCCATTCTCTTGTACCGAGCAGAAGCCACTCGCTCAGATTTGGCGAGCTTGGTCCGAAGCTCGGCGATTTCGGCAGACACATCCGGGAGTGGTACAACATCACGTTGCAACACAGCCAAGATGGAAGCTGGCGATTAATGACCTGGTGAGTTGAAGCGTCGGCGGGTGGAGGAGAACTGGTCAACAAAAGCGAGACCAGCTGAGCGAGAGAAGCATCACGCTGTCTCTGCTCTTCTCCCTGCTGAGCAAGAGCTCGACGAAACCCAGCGAGGCCAGCGGAATCGCCTCGCCGAGTCACCCTCTGACTCAGCTAGCGTAGCTGAGCTACCGGCGATTTCCACTGGTGAGCCCGGCGACTCCGACCGAGCCGAAGTATCAGCCTGTTGAAGACCGGGCGCGCCCTCAGCAGCGGGCGTACGGGCTTGGCTGGACCCAGCGACGGAAGAATCCGGCGAGCCCAGCGAGTTCGTCAAGTCGACCAGATCCTGAGACTCCATCGATGAGTCGCTAAGCTGGTCCAAGCGAAGAAACTTGAGCGCGGAGGTCCAACGACGTAAGAACAGTGCTTCTACAACAGCGCTCGAGGAGGTCGACGACACTTGAGGAGCGAACAAGCTCCCAACTAGACGAGACGGCGGTAGCTGTAGCGGCGCGACGGGAAGCTGTCAAGCGAACACACACGGTGGGTTAGATGACCATCGGCGAGGATAAGGGGCATGCCAAGCGCGGGAAGCTTACCTGGTCAGCTAGACAAGCAGTGGTGTCCTCGACGGGCTTCCTGAAAATGACAGCACTTGACTCGACGAGATTTCCAGCCGAAGGAAAGTTGGAGAGCGGAGTGATGGTCGAGACACTCACCAGCCTGGCTTTCATCACGCCCGGGGCAATTGTGGTGTAGGGAAATCCAGATTTTGGATAACCCTACACTAGGGATGCCTAAGCTAAACCAAGTGGATACATCGCACTCAAGAGGATCAAGTGGATACACCGCCAAGTGGATACATCGCACTCAACAGGGAACGGACTTAATCAGGAACCGCACTTAGCCGGACTCAGCGAAGGACGGACTCAGCGATGGACGGGCTCGGCGATAATCGACTCGGCGAAGGTTGGACTCGGCGAAAGTTGGACTCGGCGAAAGTCGACTTGGCGAGAATATGCCTGAAGGGATAAATCAGGATCAGGGCGACGAGTCGCCGTAAGGTAAGAAACAGCTCGACATCAAGGGACGGAGCTGAGCGAAGAGTCGCAGGGAGATCTGTAACGACTCCATTTCATTAGATATTTGTATAGGCCGATAGAAGAACATAGGGAAGAGCCCGAAGGGGCTCTCCGAGGATATAGAGATAACAATCAGAGCAGAAGCTTCTAAATCCAAGAACAGTGTACACTTTTCCGGTAAGTCTCTGCGTGGGCTGGATTATGTCTGCCGTCGTTCCCCGAGAGGCATAGCTTGTAGGGGAGCCGTCTGGTAGCGCCAAGAGATCAAGGTCGGCCCGGGGTGGGCACTTCTCGCTACCAAGCGAAAACAAGTCTCGTCGATTCGACGAGCCGGTGGCTCTGTACAACCCAGGACACCGTAACCTCCTAGCTGGGCGTAATCTGCGCCTGGTGACCTGTAAAAGCGCTCGCGCGCTGCCGTCCATCCTTTGGTGGAGGGCACAGGGTTTGCACGGAGACTGCCCCGCTCAGGCGAGTCTCTGGAGAGTTTGGAGCTTGGTACCCGTAGGGAACAACACTCAACTGAACCCCGGCTGGGGCGAATCGCAAAGGGAACCGACAGGAACCCTCCGCAAGCCCAACATCGCCGACCTGACACGGCGAATTGTTGCGCTGTTGCGTGGAAGCCGAACTAAGGACGTTTTCTGTGAATCACAACACCACAAGTAACTGCACGCTTCGTCAGGATGGCAACACGTCACCTGTTGTGGCGCTGAGTGACGAGGAGGTCGTCTCTGAAGGCGTGGTGACGGGCATTGTAATGCACACACGGCCGGAGGGGTCTCGTGGAGATGAATCTGGAGATGATCAAGACGCTGAGGTTGCGGAAGTGCACCAAGAAGTCGATGATCAGGTAGACGCTACTGCAGGCGGTTCGTGGTGGTACTTCGACACGGCGTCGAACTCGCACGTGACTGGGTTTCGTTCTCACTTCGTGTCATTCACTGAAGACGCAGAGGAGGCTGCGAGAACTGTACGAGGCATGTCACCAAGCATCATTTCACGGATCGCTGGTGGCGTTAGTGAACCATGTCGATGGAGAGGAAGTCGTCATGTACGTTGACGATGTCTTCTACGTACCAGACGCGGAGTTCGGGTTGTTCTCGCCGGGATTGGCGCACGAACAAGGGTTCGAATTCGACTACGACCAAGCGACTCGGAGTTTCGTGATCTCTTGGGAAGGACGACGAGTCGTAGTGGCCAACCTGCAGGAAGCTACGTGGGGTTTTCAAACATTGCATCCTTCTGATGGAGCCATCGTGAGACCAGAGGACCGGCCTTTGGCTAACTACACGATAGCAGAGGGAGTTGGAACTCTGCAACGCTGGCATGAACGCATGGGGCACATCTGTCCGCAGTATCTCAAGACTATGGTGAACAAAGGGCTCGTGCAGGGCATGATGCTGACGCAGCGTCAGCAGGACACGTGCGACGCGTATCACTTGGGTAAGCAGAAGAAGAAGAAGCATCGCAAGAAACTGGATCGAGCTACCAAAGAGCCGAACCAAGTGGTGTATGCAGACCTGCTTTTCCCGGGCAAAGGGAACGGCAGTCGATTCGAGGCTGTCCTGGTGATCATGGACGGGTACTCTCGGCTGGTCACGGTTCACATGTTGACGAACAAGTCGAGCGAGGTGGTGAACAACTACCTGAAGGAGTACGTGCTGTGGGCTGAACGCCCAGCTGGCAGGATGATCAGTAAGGTGATCACTTACACAGTGAAGCAGGGCTCACAGACAAGGGCGGAGAGTTCGTGAACGAAGCCATGGAGGCGTGGTACAACTCGCGCGGCATCGTGCACATCTAGGTGGGACCCAAGAGCTCGCAGTCATGGTGGAGGAGTTGCAGGTGGTGAACAGCTCCGAGATGAGCTTTGCGATGAAGTAGTGGGTAGCTTGAAAACCGCTCACCCAGCGTGAAAAGAGGCTGCGGACACCGAAACACCAGGATCGTACGTTGATGCGGCCGATGAAGCAGAAGCAGAATCGGTGGCTGGCACGTGCGGGTCATCCGTCGCGGACGAAGACCCGGAGGACGCAGAAGACAACGAAAATGTCAGTGACGAGGACGTCACGGTGGCGAGCGTATTTGCTGAAGACGAGAACGGGATGGACACACACGTTGAAAGTGTCTATGAACTGGAGGAAGACGCTGAAGAAGCTGATCCTTCAGATGAGGTTGGCAGTGGTTCTGTTGAAACTGTGGATGCGAGCGAAATGTTTGTTACTCTCCCGTGTCACACAGGAAAACACACGCATCGTGAAGAGACCCCGTCGGAGGAAGAGCGTGTCGAGAATGGGGCGAACAAGCCGGAACCGAAGCGGACTCGCACAGGACTGCGCGAGTACCACGAGCGCCGACGTCCGCGCTACCTGGACGACTACATGGCAAATCTCACGCTGAACAACCCGCGAGTGCTGGACAAGAACGGTCGTCCGATCCGGGCGAACCAAGTCAAGATTCCGCGTAACCGGCGAGAGATGCTGCGCTCCAAATGGCGCGAGTTCTTCCTGATGGCGGAGATGCAAGAGATGGCGGCTCTAAAGACCAAAGGTGTGATTGAGGAGATCCCTGGTGACGAGGTCCTTGAGGACGCCAAGCCAGAGAACACTATGTGGGTGTACGCGTTGAAGTCCGACCAGCACGGATACGTGGTCAGATTCAAGGCGCGCATCGTGGCTCTCGGGAACTACCAGCGCCCAGGTATTGATTTCAGCGAGACCAGTGGCGAGGTTGTCGTCATTTCGGCTACTGATGGCAATAGCAGCAGATCTCGGGCTGGACGTGTACGGAGGAGACATCAACACGGCGTATTTGAACGCGTGGTTGGCTATCCGGTAGTACTTGCGTTCGATCAACGGATATCCGTGCCAAGTGAATGGGCACATGTACGTTGTATTGTAGGCCTTGTATGGGTTGCTCCAGTCCGGACGTGAGTGGAACTCGGAGCTGAACAAGTGGTTCCTGGATCGTGGATACCAGCGCTCACTCACGGAGCCCTGTCTGTACTTCAAATTTGAAGGAGAGACGATCGTGTACGTGTTGGTATACGTAGACGACATATTAGTGGCGACAAACGACGAGTCGTACAAGGAGCGGACCTAAACGACGCGTACGGCCTGAAAGACCAAGGGCGATTGACGCAGTATCTGGGAGTCGAGGTGCAGCAGACTCATGAAAGCATCACGATCAGCCAGGGAAGTACGCGCGAGAGGTCTTGGAGAAGTTCGGATATCCAGACGCGCATGCTGTCGGGAACCCCATGGAGACGAACGTGAGGCTCGCCCCACTCGAGAAGAACGAGAAGTCCGAGACCAGCTTTCCGTACCGGGAGGCCATCGGTATACTGATGTAGCACCCGCCCGGACCTGGCTTTCACGCTAGGTCAACTAAGCCGATTTGTGGCTAACCCGTCTGCGAAACACGTAGGCGCCGTGAAAAAGTGCTCCAGCATCTTGCTGGAACACTGGACTACGGGATCACTTACATCAGAAAGCAGGACGAGGTTGATGAAGTCGTGCTGGAGGGGTACTGTGATAGCGACTGGGCGAACGATCCTGAGCAGAGGAAGAGCACGACGGGCTTCGTCTTCTCGCTAGCAGGAGGAGCCATCGCGTGGATGTCTCGCCGGCAATCGATAATTGCCTTATCGACAGCCGAAGCCGAGTACGTGTCCGCGTGCGAGGCCAGTATGGATCCATGGCTGTGAGCAACATCTTGCAGGAGATCCTGCCGAGACATTCGATCAAGTTGAAGATCGGGATCGACAATCAAGCGGCTCACGTAATGGCAACAAACCCGACCTACAGCAGACGCACCCGCCACATTGAACTCCGTTGGCATTTTGTTCGAGAGCAGGTGCAGAAGGGTGTCATCGAGCTGCACAAGGTTCCAGGGAGGCGAATCCGGCGGACGCCTTTACGAAGGCTCTCGACAAGAAGCACCTGGAAAGGCTGCTGCGGTTCATGGGCGTCAATCATGCCAAGTAGTCGAAGGTCGAGCTTCGAGGTCGAAGCGATCTTCGAGGAGGGCGTGTTGGAATGCATATACCAGGTTCAAGCCCCAGGCCCATATTGAAGTTCAAGACCTGGTTCAGGTGAAAAGGGAGCTGAGACGATGTGAAACAGATCGTAGTGAGCTTGGACCCGAAGTGCTAGGACGAGCTCGAGAGCTCCACTAGCGCTCTAACAAATGAAGTCTTCTTTTTACCGTCACGTGCCTCGCATTCGTCTGACCTATCCATACCTTAGCTTTGGCCTGGTTGTGGGAAGGCTCGGATATGTGCTAGGCTGTGCGAGCGTTCAAGGCCGCGAGGTTCCGATAGAAGTTCCAACATTTTCCATTTGATTCGTGAACGCCGTAACGATATCCCCTGCCGCTTCGCTTCGATGAAATGGCTGCATGCAGATCCCTTAAGCTGATTGTTGCAGTCGGAAGGGAAGGCGAGGTTAGACTTCGCGTTGTCCACGTCACGCAAGATTTCAATAGCGTTTTCCGGTGGATCGTTTGAGTCAAAGTGGTCCCGCAGTGATTGCCACGCCTCATCCAAACAAAATGCGCCGGCTGCATTGCTCGCACGGTTGATTTCGAAAAAAGCACTGGAAATCAGGTGTGTGCTGAATAGAGCAACTCCAAGCACTGCTTCCGCATTGCAGTGCACTCCGTTCCTCTGCAGACCCGTTCTTCAAACTGGTACATTATTGGTGGCCTTCGCAGAACTTGCAGCAGCGCGTGGGCACCGGTCGTAAAGGTGCGGAACCCACGACATGTTGGCATTTCGCGATGGGGAATAACCTGATATGCAGTAAGACGATCAGGCAAAGTGTTCGTCTGCCAGGTTGGTGTGGCGGGTTTTCCTCTTTGTGGCGACCGGCCGCTTTTTGAAGGTATGTCTTGATGGGGCTTGATAGCTGTCGCCTGGAAAGGAATAGCTCTTCGTTGTGTTTGCCTTGGCCAAGAATTTCGCTGTTTCAAGCGTTGATCGGATTGGTTTTATCCATTGCACTGCAAATACGCAGTCCAAAGGGGTAGTGGCTTGACTGTTGTTTGATGTTGGTGGTATCGGTTTCGAATGACTTGGGGCTTCCAGGCTCTCTACTTGGAGGAGAACCTTAGTCGTGTCCTCTGTCTGTGCGATGACAGCAATCGCACTCTCGATGAGAGTTTCCTTGTTATCGCCGTGTGGGTCTTGAGGGTTGAAGCGAACACTTCCTGCCGCTTGAAGCAGCCAGTCTTGATCGCCGTGTAATCGGTATACGAGCGTGATCCTGATGTGATAACGGAGCATCCATACTGAGAGCTCTTGTGGTTCCAATACCGGTTTCGTCGACATCATGATACGGAGGCATCTTTCTAGACAATAACCTTTGATTCTGGTAGCTGGTCGCGCTTGCAATGGCTAGCACCTGAAATGTTCCCGCTGACCATATAATGGATGCTGTTTCGGTAACGGTGGAGTGAAGCTCATTTATTGAATACCTGTCGATTGTTGGCATTTCGCGATGGGGAGTGGACAACTCGATTCAGTGTGGTACACATCGTGGTACACATCACCTCTTATATTATGTAAACCACATGCTCCACGGATGGTCATCGCTTATCGACCGCAGAACTCGGGGACCACCACAGCACATCGTTGAGTATGCTGGCCGCCGCCACCAAGAGCTTCGTGCGCGCCGCCGGATCACGCCGTGCGCCTCTTCTCAGTGCGCAGGCCTCTCTCTTCTCCACAGAAGATTCGACTGCTGCGCCCAAGCGCACCAAACTCAAGATCCCGACCAAGCGCGCGGCGTCGCTGCTGGTGCAGCTGGAGGCGGAGGCCGTGGCCAAGGCAGCCGAGGGAAAGGACATCGACGCCTTCAAACCTGGCGACTCGGTGGAGGTCCAGTACCTGCTGAGCCGCACGGGCGCCAGAGTGCAGCGCGTCAAGGGCGTGGTGCTGGCGCGACGGAACCGCGGCACGGGCAGCTCGTTCGTCATCCGCAACGTGAGTTTTGGCGCCTTATTAGGAGGCTGCTGTGTAGAGGAACTGATTGGTTGTTTATTGCATGACTGGTGACAGCATATTGGCGGCTACGGCTACGAGCAGAAGATCTTCCTGCATTCGCCCCTGCTGCAGAGCGTCAAGGTGCTGCAGGAGGCCTTCATCCACAAAGGCAAGAAGCGCGTGCGTCGTGCAAAGCTCTTCTATTTGCGGGAGAAGGCGCCCAGCTTCACTACTGTCTAGGCGGTGTGGCAACGACAGACTCGTCACAGCTAAGCTACCAGTCGTGCAGATGTCTGGATGGATGTAAAGCGGCACGAGTAGGAATGTGGTAGCAGCACCTAACACTAGAGAAGAAAAACGATTCACAGACAGGAACAGGGTCGTCTGTTATCAGCTAGTCAAGCCGCATCGACTGGGGCAGCGGCTAGTGTCTTGGCGCTCCCTCTATCTGCGTTTCTTCTTCTTGGACTTGCGAATGCCAGAGCCGCTGGACACGACGACGGCCGCAGGCTTGTCCGACTCGGCCTTGCGAGCAGCACGAGCGGCAGCATCCAGCTTGAGCGCGTCTTTCTCCGTGCCCATGCCAGCACCTTGCGCACCGACAAAGCGGTTGCGGCCACGACGGCCGCGTTTACCGTGAGAGCGCTGCTTGCGCGGAATCCAGCGCTCCGGATCCGGGTTCACCAGTCCAATGGACGCGTTGTAGTCTGGACGAGCGCGCAGGTTGGCCAAATGAGCCTCCCTACGCTTAGCGCGCTTGCGAGCCACCCCTCTGGGCTCTTCGCCGCACGTTTGCGCCTGTATCGGTTGACGTAGACAAAACAGTGAGTTCAATATCTAATGCAGGGAAACAAGCTAGCACCACAATGCCCAATACGTACTCGTTCTTCTTGTCAGCAAACTTGGCGGCCAGGCGGTTCGAGCGCGGGACCTGCTTCTCCAACTCACTAGGGTCAACACTGCTCTCCTCGACGACCGGCAGCATAGCACACCGAGCCTCCGCCGCCTCAGCGTCGCAGAACGACCTGTGCATGGACAAAATGCGTTAGTCCAGCAACACGAAGAAATGAGGTAACCTGTTAATGACTTACAGGGCAACAACCAACGAGGCCATGGAGCGAAGACGGAGATCGCGGCCCAGTGCGCCGGCAGTCTCACCCTCGAGCAGTTCCAAGAACGCGTCAGCAGCCGCGCGGTACTGCTTCTTCTGAATCTTGTACCAGCAGTCACCCTCACGAAGCTTCATAGCTTGCTCGGATGCGTAGTCACCTGCTCGGTGGTGAGCCAGAGCATTTTCCAGCACAGCCTGCGCCGACGCCGAGTCACCCGCTTGCTCATACAGGGCAACCAGCGTTGCCACCGTACCCGGCGAGTGCGCCAATTCCTCAATAGAGCGAATGGACTCGGCGGCCTTTAGTTCCTGTCCTTCCGTCAAGTACACGTGAGCGAGGCCAAGACGAGCGCCAACACTCATGTCGCCCTACAAGTGCCCGTCACAAATACGACAGTTAAGTTAGTTCCCGCACCGAGAGCTCAGCTATCATATCTAACGTTAGACTACCTCCTACCTTCAGTTGCTCGATCGTGGCTGCCGGTGACTGATCCTTGATAGCAAGAAGCAGCACGATGTCCGCAATCGACTTCGAAGCGGGAATTGCTTCTTCAAAGCCTCCAGGCTATCGCGACTCTCGTCGGTCTAATTCACCACATCAAGTTAGTTCAGCAGCACATTGAATGGATCCTGGTGCTACCAAGAAGTATCAGTAATCTGCACATACCTTGTTCATGAGGCAAAGGAGCAGCGTGCGGTTCGTGAGAATTGCTTCCTGCTGCACTGGGTTCAGCTTGTCCGACAGCACCGCCGTATCCATATTTTTCAGCCGCTTCAACGAGTCCAGCGCATCACGGTCCTTGCGGATGGTGACGAGGTTATTCAATGCCACAGCTCCCACAGCACGGTCGCGCAGCCTGCGCGATCATCAAAGAAGTTAATAAAGAACTACAATTGACCACTACGTCGTATCGACAAACAACATACTTCAGCTTCAGCACGTTTCGGTAATCCGAGAGTGCACCATCAAGATCGCCGCGCATCTGCTTGACAAATGCCAGCTGAGTCTTGATGACAGCCACCTCCTCTTCAATATCCGTTTCAGACGCTCCCTCATCTACGAACATATCGCGGCACAGTCCTGGAATATTGCACACAAGTGGATCAGTGTTGAAGACAGACTTTAGCGCGCATAACGATTGCTCTAGTCTTACGCTCAGCTCTCAGCAACAGGTCCTCCGCCGCCTCCCAGTCACCAGACTGGATGGCCACGAACGACTTGTTGAAGGCCACCTCGAACCCGTCTTCGACCTGTGCCGACATAACATCCAGACCCCACATCAGCAATGGCTCGTCTTCACAACCTCATCTCATCCGTTCCTACGGGAATCTCGCGGTCCTTCAGCTCGTGGCTCCTGCGCGCACTCGCATACACAGCCAGCAAGTTCGTCTGCAACTCCAGCAGATCGTCACCCTACAGTACGCAAACTCGTCAGATATTCTGCAGTCAACCACCAGACATGCTCCCTACACCCACCTCCTGAGCGCGTGTGAGCAGCAACTCGTAGATGTGGATGCTCTGGTCGTAGTCTCCTTGCGAAAGTACTGCAGCACAGTCCAAAACATCATCAGGTCCTTCACATAAGTCAGTTGAGGGATTCCGCTCGCACCAGTTGCGCCGCCAAGTGCAGCTGCGCGTCGCTCTGCGTCTCCAGGTCTCCGTCCAGCAGTTTCAGAGCGTCGTCTTCCTGCTTGAGTCGATAGAGGCAGTAGGCCTTCTGCGTGTTCAGGAAGTCGTACTTGGAGGCCAGCTCCAGCGCCTTGTCGAACTGCAGTAGCAGGTGTGAGCTCTCCACTCGTCCTTCCCCATACAAACGCCCAATGCAAACCTTCTCCAGACGGATGAGCGCCACGCACTTGACCTTGACGGCGTCCACGTCGTCTGGGAACTTGGAGCGGACTGCAGCCACAGCGTCAGACACAGAGTCCCCTCCCCCTACGAAGCGCCTACACCCACTCTTGTTGCACATGTCCACTGCGCGCGAGTAGTTCTCCCGCTTCAGCGCCGCGTTGAGCTCCGAGAAGCTCGCGGCCAGCGCGACGTCACCTCCGGCAGTCGCCATGGTAGCTCCCCTTTAATTTTTGGCCGTAGGTTTTATTAATATAATTGTGTTTTTATCAGCAAAAATTAACGATCTATTTCCTACTCGACAATTGTCGGACCCACAGCCAAAACATTGCAGATACATGTATGAGCGAGTCGCTGATCCTTTCGCAGAAATTGCCTGACACTTCCTCCGCCTCTCGCGGTCCCGTGCACGTGTCAGGCTTCGACCCGAGCTTCACCTTGTACACGAACCTGCTCAGTCGTCGTGAGATCGACCCCAATGGGTCGCACAAGCTCTTCGGCTCGCGCTCGGTGGACCCCCAGTCGGGTGTCGTGGGTCCCTACGAGTGGGTGGCGCTCAACGAGTTCCTCGCTGCCATCGAGAGCTGCTCCTTCGGCATGAAGCACGAGCTCGGACTGCAGCGTGGGCATTTTCAGCAAGAACCGCTACGAGTGGTCGGTGGTGGAGCACAGCACCAGTCGCATGACGTTCACGCTCGTGCCGCTGTACGACACACTGGTCCCCACGGCAGTCCCCTATATCCTCAACCACACGGAGATGCGCGTGGTTTTCTGCGCCAATGAGCTGGCGTGCGTCGAGCACTGTCCGAGCGTCCAGGTGGTCGTGCAGTTTGAGAGCAAGATCGACGGGGAGGACGTGAGTCTCGCCAGAGTCAACAACGTGTCGCTCGTGACGCTTGACCAGCTCCTGGAGATTGGCCGCGCCAACCCGTGGACGCCGACCCGCCACTTCCGGACGACATTTGCACCATTTGCTACACGCTCGGCACGATGGGCGACCCCAACGGTGTCATGTTCACACACTCGAACATGATCGCCTCCATCTTGTGCTCGATCGAGATCACACCTCTGCACGAGACCGACGTGCATCTGCCATTCTTGCCGCTGGCTCACTGCATTGAGCGGAACGTTCAGGCGCACATCATCGCCAAGGGTGGATGCATCGGCTACTCCCAGGACGACGTGACCAAGCTACTCGAAGACATGGAGCTGAGACCGACAGTGGGGGTCCGTGCCGCGGCTGTTGAACCGCATTCACGACAAAATCACGCAGGGCGTGGCAGCCGCTGGAGGTTTGAAGAAGCTGCTATTCGACCAGGCGTACGCAGCCAAGAAGGGAGTTCCTTGCAGAGGGCAACTACACGCACGCGTTCTGGGACTGTCTTGTATTTGACAAGCTCAAGATGGTTCTGGGTGATCGCGTTCGCTACATCCTCAGTGGTTCGGCCCCTTATCGAAAGAGGTGAAGGAGCTCATGGCTATTGCATTCTGCTGCCCTGTGCTAGAAGGATATGGCCTCGTGGAGACTGCTGCGGTCGTGCAGCCGATATGCCGGTAACCAGACACGTGGGTATCCCCGTTTCAGGCGCGCATATACGCCTCAAAGATGTTCCTGAAAAGCACTACACCACCCGTGACAAGCCGTGTCCTCGCGGCGAGATTCTGACCAAGTCTGGGCATGTGTTCAAGGGTTACTACGTACAGGCAACCGGAGCTGACAGGCGAGGAGCTGGGTGCTGATGGCTGGTTTCACACTGGCGACATCGGCCAGTGGAACCCGGACGGCACGTTGACTGTCATCGACCGCAAGAAGAACATCTATAATCTCGCGCAGGGTGAATATGTATCGCCGGAGCGAATCGAGGGCGTGTACGACCAAAGCCCCTTTGTTGCCCAAGTTTTCGTACACGGCGATTCCTTCCAAAACTATGTTGTGGGCATCGTAGTCCCCGATCCGGAGTTCGTTGCAGCGTGGGCTGAAAAACAAGGTCTTAAGGGGGACGAATCTTCGTTGGAAAAGTTGTGCGCTCCTAGCAACAAGATGCTTTTGAGTGCTATCCAGGAGGACATGCGGCAGTTGGCTGTGGCAGCGAAGCTCCTTCGAGCGTGCCCACAAGTTGCGGCTGTATGCAGAGCAGTTCACTCCGGAAAATGGGCTGGCACCCACGTTCAAGCCTAAGCGCTTCGAACTCATCAAGTATTTCAGAGACACCATCGACGAATTGTACGAGGAACAGAGCAAACTGTGATAGGTTAGGTGCTTCCCTTCTGGGCGGCACCTACCAGCAGCACGTTCTCGTTCATAAATCAAATGATTCTGATGTTGCTCTCCACAATCACTTATGTTCTTCATCGTCAGACATCGTTAGCCCCGCCAGCAGTGATTCCACATCGCCACTTAGCAGTAACGGCTCCATTGGCAACCGCCCACGCAACTTTGAGTGAAACTTTCGTAGCTCTGTACGCACGCGCCGCAATTCCGTTTGAAGTTGCCGAGTGGCGTTCAACTCGCGTGCACTCTCCACGGTCAGCTGCTTGGCGCGCACCGCAAAAGGCTGAATTCTTTGCTTCACCGCCTCCGTGGCCCGCTTTCTACGAGCTCGGGAGCGCTCGAACTCACTTTTGCGCTTCGACAGCTCAACGAATTCCCGAGATGCTAGAGTGGAGTCGGCATGAGCCTCGACACACGCTTCTTTAAGCTGCTCGATCTCTTTTCCATTGCGACGCATTCACTCTCTTCTAGCGCCGCAAGCTCTGGCTTTCCATCTACACAGTCGCGCCACACGTGAGCCTGGAAAACAACACTTCCTGTTGAGACGCGAAGCACAGCTTGAACCTTGTTTTCCGCTCGGGTACGGGATTCTCGAGCATGGTGCTCGCGAGATTCTCGATAAATTTGCCGGTTCTTCAGTGTCTGAAACCAGCGCTGTAGCACGATAGCACGCTGCGTCTCACGTTCAAACGCTTCAAGGGCGTGATGTGCTGTCTGCTTCTGCGCTATTAGCGCGGCTCGATCACCTTCATCCTGCACCCGACGTAGCTGTTGTCGATCATCGATCAGTGTGCGCCACATCTTCTTGCCCAATTTGCCTCGCCACATCCGCTGAATCATGGATACTGCGTGCGTGAGCTCATCTCGAAACCATTTTGCGTACACCCGACCAAAATGGCCACGAACAAGTGACTGAATGGTGGTTGCCGAACGATACAGCAGCCTAATGTACGTCGGTGTTCGCCAACCACGAGCTGCCAATGATGCCCGGTAGAGCCCTACTATCGAGTGAGCAGCACCTCGATGCAGAAACAGTCGATGGTCCTGCTGCTGGGAAGCTATGGCTTCCAGCATCGCCGTGTGCTGCCGATGACGATCATTTCGCAGACGTTGCGCTGTTGCTAGTGCCTTGGCAAGCCATATTCGCCACGTCGCCTGAATTTTGGTCGCGCTACGTCGCCGCCGACACAACAATGCTTCGAACCTGGTAAGCCGTATTAAAATTCTGAGTACAACAATTTGCAAAAACAGAGATCAGTATGGTGACAATGGAGTCTTGTCAGCAACGAACAAGTATACGAACATGATGCTGCGGAAGAAGTGTTGAATCATACGTGCTCCAGTATCTTCCAAGTACCAGTGTTGTCGCTGTCGCGCCAAAATCAAGTGTGCCTCACGCCGACCGCAAAAACCTCTATATCTCCGTTGCAATGTGAAAGCGATTATCGAGCCTGCATCGCGTTTGCGCTTCCAGAGCACAGCCACATCTCGTGTGTAGATGGAATACTTCATCAAGATGAGTATTCGAGGGTATCTTGCATAGGCATGTGAAAGTAAAGTTTCACGAGCTTCACGTCGTCCACGAAAGCCTCGGAACACCTTTTGCAGAGCGGTGGCACCACGAAAAAGCATTTTCGTAGCGCCACGCGTGCAATGTGAGCCCGGTATGCTCTCTGAATTTGGTTCGCTCGTGCTATCTTCAATTGAAGTAAGTCGTGTGCAGCTACAGCGCGCCGTTTTGCATCTCCACGCCCCAAGAATCCCCTCGCTACTCGCTGAATTTGCATTCCTGCCAAGAATTGGTTGTTGGCTAGCTTCATAGCCTTTTGCATCACAGCTTCGCATTCACGGCGCAGCTTTGCAGTAGCATTTCGTGATCGGTGCCCTCGGAACGCCCGTTGTACATCTCTGGCAGCTTGCTCTCGTTGCTTGACACGAAGTTCTCGAGCATGTCGAGCCTCAACGGCTCGCCTCCGTCCCAACCATCCACGGACTACGCGCTGAATATTAATGGCCGCTTGTTCACGATGCAATCGAAGCTGTTCAGCCTTCTCAAGATCAGCTCGCTGTCGAGCTGCTGTAAACTTGCGCACAAATATCCGCAATGTGCGACTTAGCACGCAGAGTGCTTGGACCCACCGCCAATATATATTGCACTGCTCAATGCGTAAGCGTCTCGCTTCAGCCATCATCCGACGCACCCTGCGCTGCTCTGACTTGCAACGATACCAGCGCTGGATGTGTGCTGCTGCAAGCTTTTGCCGTCGAAAGTATGCTAGAGCGCGTTCTAGTGTTGATTTTGCACTTACTCGCGCGTCGAGTTTGCATCGCAACCAGCGAGTGATACGTCGTGCTGCAGCTCGTCGTTTTTGCTCACGACGCAGGAACCCGACAACATTGGGGTGTCTCGGAGTCAGGCCGTCGCGAGAAGCCTCGCTAATGTGCCCACGCGCTGCAGCTAGTGCTTGTAAAACCGACAAAGAGATATCTGGGCAGTGGCGCATTTCAAGACGGCATAGGCTTGTGGCGGGGCGTATCAATGCTGCTACCCCAATGTCTGTGAGCTGCCAGTCGTTTGACAGCACGAGAGTTTCCAGGCGCGAACAACACGGAGCACGACCAATTTCTACTAGTGTTTCGTCGCATATTTGCTCACAGCTTTCTAGCTCAAGTACGCGCAGCTGTGGGCACCCGCGTAGCACAGCGAGGAAGCTCGTGGACGAAAAGTATCGAGAGCGACTGAGGCGGAGTGTGCGCAGATTGGCGCAACAAGCACCGAGAGCTTCACAGAGCGCATCCGTGGCGAGAGATGTCACGTCGAGGTCTGTCAAGGGTGAGTGAGTAGTTAACGATGTCTTCCGAGCAAGTAGTAAGGCAGCAGCCAAACCATCCGCGTCGCACTGTGAAGTGCCAATGTGCAGCGTTCTCAGTGAAGTTGCAGCACTACCAGTCAGCATGGCGATGGTTGCCTCACTGAGGTGAGGGATGGAGAAAAAGCAGCACAAGCTCCCGGAATTCCAGCTTCTTCTTGACTACTACGCACAAGAATGCCACTCCACCGTATAGCACGCAGATTTGGGCATCCATGGAGCAGCGCGCGGATACCCGATGAATTTAGTCTACGTACCCCATCGAGTGTCACCGACTGAAGCAGTGAGCACCGTGCTCCGAGCGCAGAAATGCCGCGACTTGTGACCTGGAAACAGCCTGTGATGTCCAGGCTTGTCAACCGTCGACAGCCATGTTCACCGGTTCTTCGACCAATTTCTGCTTCCTCGCCAAATTCTTCGTGCTCCTCTATGGTAGGACCCTGCCCAATTTCGTCGCCATATCCGCTCTGATCATCGGCACGAGCTGCTGGTAAGGCTGTCATCTCCCCTACAAGACGCCGAATGCCGACATCAGTGATACTGGAACAAAAGGCGAGTTGCAACATTACTAGATGAGGACACGCCAAACCCATCGCGGTCAAAAGCTGGTCGTCCACAAGTGAACAACGAGAGAGATCGAGCTTCGTCACGCGCGTCAAAGCCCGCACTCGGGCCAGTCGCTCAAATGCAGCAACTCGGAGCACAGAGCAGCCAGACATGTCCAAACTCTCAAGTCGTGACGCACAGGGACCTCGCAGACCAAGAAACGTGAGACCATCAACTAAAGGCAATCCAGCAGCATTGAGTACGCGTATTCGGGCCGTAGCTGACGACACTGGTAATGGAGCTCCTCCTGGAACCGCCGCGACCGACGAGGAACCCACAAGTAATGCAAGCAGCGCTGTATCGGTGAGCTTCGTACAAAAGCTCACATCAAGATTTGTAAGAGATGAACCGTAGCTTTCACCGAAAGCAGCGACGCCGTAGTCCGAGACTCGTCGACAGCGAGAGAGTGAGACTTGCGTTAAGACGGAGCAATAGCGAGCTAAGGTACGCAAAAATCGATCGTCTACCCACTCACAAGATGCCACATCCAGCTCCGTCAGCGTTCGTGGTAGACTCGCACCTTCAAAAAGTTCCCCCTCCACGCAATAACAATTGACACTGCGTCAAACGGAGAACACGGAGCGTTCCACCAGCCTCTGCAGTTGTTTCAAGCAGAAGACGGAGACCCCGAGCGGAGATGTGAGCGGTTCCATCCACTGAGAGCGTATGAAAGGAAGACTTGGCCGGACCCCCGCCGTTCGCCACTGAAGACTTGTCCGGTGAAGTCAATTGAAGCTGCTGCAGTGATGCATCAGTAACGCGCCAGCCACTGAGGTTGACGTGGGGATGGTACACGCGTCGACGAGGGTCAAAGAAGACAACTTCTCGCGGCAGGTGTGATTGCAGTTTGGCCAAATTTCGCGCGTGTGCCTTGGCGCTGCTAGTTTTGTTCCCATTGACAGCAGAAACCTTCGTCCGCGGTGCATCTTCTTGGTTAACTGAGACGCGAGGCGCAGGTGGTAGCTGGAGTGGGAGCGGCAACGGTCGCTTTTGGACCGCCATGCGCCGTCATTCACCATTCGACATTCGGCCCAAGCTGCCACCGATTTAGCTGCAGTCGCTAGAAGGACGCGCTGAATCGTCAGTCTCCAAATCTTTCGCCTTTCATGAGAAGCTTTAACGTGCCTCGAACGATGCCATTGCTGCTAGCTCTCGTCGTGGTTGCTGGATCCATTGTGGCTGGGGTGGCATCGGATTCTGCAGCGCAAGTGATCGCTGCACCAGACAAAGGGGACGAACTGGAAGAGCGCGCTTTCGTTGAGGAACAGCAAGAGCTCGAGGAGGAAATTGACACGCGTGACCCGAATGCTACCATCGACAAGGACATCTACAGGTGATTCGAGGTTCTCTTGACGTGAACATGTCGTTCGTTTCTCTCACCCCATGCTAAATTGTTACAGCTTTGCTGAGCCCACCGAGTACGTTATCGGACTGCTGTTGGATCCTTGTCGAAATCTTGCTGTCGATTGCTGCAGCGATCGGTTCGGAGAACCTGCATACGTGGATTCGTCTGCGACTATCGCAGAGAAAATCTTGCTCGTGGATGAGTCCGGCGCACCGTTCGACGTGTCAGTCAGCCGCATTGGAGACCGTCCATCGATTTTCGACCAGAATTGCTACATCGACAATAACCTGGTTCCGTACCGCCTTCAGAAGACGTTGACAGCTAGTGGACTGACAGTCACAAAAAATTACACCAACTCGGGGTGTATCGGTCGCCTGCGAGCGTTGGTACCGATGGATAAAGTGGTGCGGCCCGCTTGTTGGGACTATAACGACTCCATTAACGCCCTCGCATCTTGTTATAACGTGGATGGCCGCAAGCGGGAGACGTGTGTAGCTGTGGGGTTCATGCAGAACAGCTATATCATCCAGTGTGGCGGAGCTTTCGAGTTGTCAATTCACTGCGGTACATTCCTTGAGCTGCATGAGCCGGGGAACGAACTCATTTTGAGCCAAACGCGGCTGCTGGGGCAGTACCCAAGCGGATTTCGCACCACGACCCTGCCGCTGTTTTTCCAAGGAGATCGCACCCGGACGATATGCATGGGCGACTATGAGATCTGGTGGGTCCAACGAACGCGCTATAACTTCATTGTCCAGAAGAAGAAGAAGTTCCGCGTGACATCACCGCAGTGCGACTTCGACTTCGCCACGAACAAATACAAAAACTATCACAGGATCACATGACACCATGAATTTACGAACATGCATGAAGAAATAGGATACCTTTAAATTCCAACGTAAGTTTACGCTAGCCAGCCATCGCAGGGGACTGCCGCTGATGACTGCACAGAGTATTTTTGGATGGAGAGCACGCCATCGGGTTGATGGAAGGGGCTTGTGCTCGGCGCATAGTTACCGCACACAGTTCGCATGTTCGTGCATCAGGCTTGTTTCGGAAGCCGCACGCAGAGCACTGAAGCAGACTCTGAAATTCGATGGACGCCGGGTTCTGTGTGGCACAAATCTCGCACGTTGCTGTGGCCCTTGTCTGTTGGTGGAAACACACGGGGCATCTCCACCCACACTCTTTTCCTTCGCCACGTTTGGATGGGACTCGATGAAGCTGCCCCCGGTGGTTTTACGATATTGTCGATGTCAATCACCGGCAGGTTCAGTTTGAAAACCTACGTACGAACTAGTTAACGAAAGACGCACCAAGAAACCTTGACAGCGCCACTGTGAACGTACCTCTGAGTAACCTCTTTTCGAGCTGTGGCTTGCCGTTTGTACTGTAACTTTCTCTGCAGGGTCACTACGGCTCGTTTGCATTTGTAGCTGAAAAGCAGGCCGCACGGTGGCAGCATTGGACATAGCATGTGTAGTTTGGACAACTCGAGGCACAGGATGGACTCGTGGGGGCGGCGACTTAGAAGCACCGACAATTTGGCAGAAATCTACATAATCGAATTTCTCGTCGGACACCGCGGTGAATCGTGATATCACTGTTGAAGCCACATCCGTCGGCAAAAAATGTCGAGCTTCCTCATCACTGCGCTGAATGCGTCAATAGAAACGAACCCAGTACACTTGATGTCGTAGGGTTCGAAGCTCTGCTGAAGCCTTGGCGAGACGATCTGCCGCATGTGTAAAAGCTCCGAAAAGAACTGTGCCACAAAGGTATCGATGCGGTTTGCTTCCTCAAATGAAAGTGAAGTGCGCGCGGATTCTTTCAGAGCGATCGGAAAGCCAGACTCTGGGCGATACGGACGATTAACAGCAACTGGACTTGAAACCTGAGGAGTGGATGACATCTTCTCTGAATAGTCAGGCACTCGATCAAAGTGAAGAGTAGAGGTGGTTGTGGCCCGCGGCTTTCGAGGCCGATGATGACTATCTGGGCCCATTTGTTGCACTAGAATACTGTAGTTGATTTGTGCTGACCTTGGATCTCCAAGAGCTGCTTTTACCGCCTCCAACTCGGCGTCTGTGAGCTTGCATCCCATCAAGCGAAGCACGGTTTGAAACTCCAACAATGTGAGCTTTCCGGTTTTCGCTACATCACACTTTTCAAGCAGTCTTCGTCCGCTGATATTATGCTGAGCTGCTGCTAGGAAGCATCGATAAATCTTTTCGCAAGTGTGGGGTCGAGCGTAGGAAGCACCACAGTGACATGATCAATCGGTTTGATTTCGACAGGAGGAGTGGCCACAGGCACAGGTGCTGGAGCCTTCTCTTTGGTGGACCTATCGCAGCATTGATTTGTTCTTCAATTGCCGCTAGGAACGGTTTGACTTCGTATAGGACCCTGCCGTAGTGCTCCGTTTTGAAACAAGTAAGAAGTTTGGCAACGTCCTTGTTGCGCAGCCTAAGCGCAAGACTCATCAGGAGTTTGTAAATCTTTTTCTCGCTGATGGCATCTTGCTTCTTTGCAGATATGTCTTCGCTTAGAGTAGTCAATAGTGATTTTAGCGCGTCCAGCTCCGCCGAAGTTTTATAAATGCGCTGGATTGCTTGGAGTAAAACAGATCCAATCGCTTTCGACACCTTCGCTGTTGTTCGCTCCTCTTCATCACTGCTACAAGAAAGCTCATCGTCGCTTTCACTGCTACTAGAATCGCTGTCGGCACAGGATAGTGCTGCCTTTTCCTGTGCTTTTGCCACATCTCCAAGGAAAACTTCATAGTTGATCATTGCACCTTCGTCTCTTGACGGAGCATAAGCCTGTACAAGCAACTCGATATCCATATCCTTCATGTTGTAGACAACACGCTGAATAACTAATCGGTCCAAGAATTTGTCGACGATCTTTTCGAACACCCGAACTTTCACTTTTGCCTCATTTGGTTTCACGCGATACTTGCTGAAGTATTTGGCGAAGGGGAAGGGTGGACGTAGGGACCTATTCAGCTTGCCGATCTGCTTCGATACAATGGCGTGTGGCCTCTCATCCTTGTCGTCAGGCTTTGTTGGACTGGCTAGTGCAAAACTAGTAGATGAATCTTTTGATGGCGATCCTTTCGCTGGTGACCCTGTTGTTGAGGGAACAATTGGAGATGCGAGCGTAGGTGACGGACAATTTAGTCCATCACCTATTACCGACTTTGTTGGAGACGGTAACGACGAAGTGCTAGATTGTTTTTCGACGAGTGGCTTTGGTTTCTCATCCGCATGCTTGGCAAATGTAACAAACTCCGTGTAGGATATTGCGCCGTCACCCTTGGTATCCAAGAACTGTAGCAGAAGCTGTTCGTCTTCTGAACTGAGAAAGTGTCGGAATCCAGCTCTTTGGAGAAGCTGTACAAATTCACCGTGGGAGATGAACCCGCTCGAGTCTGAATCGAGTTCTGAAAAGAGGCCAAATAGTCGTGCGCCTGCATCTTTCCCGGTGGACAAAAATGATTGAAGTTCTCCAAGAAGTCGATCAATATGATTATCCAGCCCACCGAAATTGCCTGCAAAAAGGCACTGGGGCCCTTCGACAGGAATTTACGAAACAGTGCAACGTTGAATCCGGAATTCTGATGTAGTTGGAAGCAGTTCATAATGACTTCGAGCTCTTCGCGTAAATATGGATGGTGCACTCCTGCAGCCCAGAGAACATCTTTGAAGTCGTCGATAGAGACGAAAACGCATTTGACAGAGTCTATCTCAAGTCCGAAAGCTCGATCAATGTCGAAGTCATGACCGCTTGCTTCCAGTTTTTGCTTTGCTTGGTTGTATTCCTGATATAAAGTTTTCAGCAAGCTGAGAACCTCCGATGGAGGTGACTCCATCACTTGCTCCACTCCCCCGCTTTGCTGGCACTTTTGTACGATTGCTTCGCAGAACAGTAGGTATTGAACATCTCCATTGGAATCGTCTTCACCTGCAAACTCTCTCACCAAAACGTCCAGGTCTGGTTTCGTCACGGCAACACTCATGTCTTTGAGCGTCTCAATAAAGCGGTCTGCTGGGACCAAACCTGTGGTGTCCTTGTCAATGATTCCAAACATCCGTTTTATCGATCCGCAGTATGCTCCAACGTTTTCGCTTGTGAGCCGCTCATTGATGATAATGTCTCCAAGAATGCGTCGCAGAACTGGATTCGGTAACCCCGCAATATTGAGCCTCCTACTTGACGATGACGATGATTCGGCAAGGTTGAAGCGGATAAACTCCTCGAAATCAATCGCTCCAGATGAGTTGGGATCAAAACGACGCATCAACCCTTTAACTTCTTGATCGGTCAGATACCTATCTACTCCAAGCTCGCGAATAGCCACTTCAAACTCAGACAGAATGATTTCCCCGTGTTGTCCTTGTCGAAAAGGCGAAATGGGACCATGTAATCGAATTTGCCGTCCGGGGTTTTGGCACATCGCTTCAGCTCATCACGGAGAAGGTTAACTCCTTCGAGGAACTGCGGGCTATCATAGTGCGTGACAAATTCACTTTTCATGTTTCTGCGGTCCTGATTTTCTCGAATTACAGCCAGGAAGCGGTCAATAAGTACTGCACCATCCCCACCACAGTTTGCCCCCGTCCACTGAACTACATACGCCAGATCTTTCAAGTCTACCTGCCGTGCAGACTTTTCCACTGCTAGGGCATTTAACTGCTGGGAGAAAGTTACTAGCGACAGTTTACCATTAGCCTCGATGTTTAGGCGGTTGTAAATCTCGTCAATGTCATACTTCACGGGTCCGGAACCAACTAACTTTCTCAACTCGTAAACCATTGTTGAGCTGAAAGTACCACATATCAGTAAAAAACAGGTTAGCCTATCACACTATCGATGCTGTAAGTATATAGACGTACATTTTCTTTGGTACATGATTGACGAACGCGTGGAAGGCTGCCTGATTTACCTCCCCGTTCGTTGCTGGAGCCATCAATACTTGCAGGAGGTGGATTTGTTCTGCATTTAATCGTTTTCTTCGCTGCCGCAATATATGGTTAGTGATTTCAGAATCCAGTCGACCATGCTTGGGCTTTAACAAGCGCCACGCAGATGCAGAGTCGATATTGCCGTCTTTCGCCAACTTTTTGTTCTGCTTTTCAAGAGCCCAGGCTCGGAATTCCTCTGCTGCCTCTGCGATTCGACCTGCAGATCTTGCTGATGCGTCGCATATTCCAGTAATGTAGCTCAAGAAGTCGGAATAATCGACGGCACCGTCTTTGTTGACATCAAAACGCTGGATAACTTTGCTGAGTTCACCGTTCGTGAAGCTCAGCTGGTTTGTCGCAAAAATGCGCTGAAAATCGGATCGGCTGAGCTTGCCGTCGCCCAGTGTGTTGTACGACTGAAAAATCAATCTATAGTTTGGAACATGATATCCAAAGCGCGTCGTCATCGTACGCTGCAACGAGTTCACAACCTCGTCACTGAAAAGACACATGACAGTGAACATTAGGTTTCAGTCTACATTCGTCAGGAAAACTCACGTTCTTACATTTCGAAATCGGTGAGTTCCAAAACTGTGCAAACGTGCCAACGTGAAGGACTTTAGCTCCAAAAGGGTTGATTCGCTCCCAAACAAAGCGGATATCCTTCCAGCAGAGTAACACCTCACAGTTACTATTGAGCCACAACATAATCCGTGCAATCAATCTCTCACCTTTTTGTCCATTTTGATCCCAAACGTCTGAATCCCACTCAAAACAGCTTGCTTGGTAATGGCTCGCACCTTCTTCGGATCAAACTCCTCAAACAGGCGATTGAAATTTAACGAGCCGTCTTGATCGATTGGGCAGTTCCGTCGTAATGTTTTCCGTACTTGGGCCTCCAAGTCATCGATGTGGCGATGCAGGTTCGCTCTAGTTCGCGGCGATGTAATAGCAAGGTCGATGTGAGGGGTTCAACTAGATCCTGGCTTGATAGTGTGCGCCGACGCCGCAACCACAAGAAGACACCACGCTTAGGGTTCTTCTCGTTCAAGTTCCCTGGAACCAATTTAAATCCGCGATGGCGCGGAAGCCATAGCCTTGCAGTGTTCTTGTCACTTAGATCTCCGCTCGTGAGTGATAGACCAATCAATTCGTTGGTCATTTGCGTGCTCGATGGTACCAAACTTGTCCAAATGTACTTGTGCTTCCCGAAGGCGCCGTTCCGATTTATTTCTTGCTGCACACACGTATACCCTTTTGACACCAGCTCCGTGTCGCGCGAGCTTGCAGCGTACTTAATATTGGAGATCGCAGACTTCCCATTCTCCTTCGCTGTTGTCCGAAACCAGAGGTGCATAGGACTGGTGTTGCTCTCATCCTGTAGTTTCGGGAGCAGTTGGGTATAGTTATCCTTTCGTAGGGTAACTTCTTCGACGCTGTTTGTCGATATCTTGATATCGACGACGCCGTTCTCTCGAGAAGGGTGCACAAGCTCTTCGGCCGCCCTTTCATCCTTGAGGAGCAGCTCGAGGTCGTGTATCTTCACCATACCATCTTTGTCCGAGTCCATCAGGTCCATCATAAACCCGAGTTCCTTCGTACACAAGAATCAGTTCAAGAGCGCCACATCCCAGTCAAATTGCAACCTACGCCAGTTGTGAGTGCGACGTCTAGATCTCGCATAATTGTCGCGTGGAACAGCTCGGGGGCCATTGACGAGCCATCGGGAGGTGTCAGTCGCTTGAACGTGTCTGCGATCTCATTGTCCGTCAGCTCCAAGCTCCGCAGATGCGTCCGATACTTGAAAAGCAGCAGTCGGCTGTCAATGTAACAGCAAAACAAACCACGATCAGCAACTGCATCCTAGCCACAGCGGTAAAGCTACACTAGCACACATACAGCTGGTCCTGGTCCAGCAGACAGAACTCCACAAAGTCTCTATGCAGCAGCAGCTTCGGGTAGTCGCCCTCGATGCGGTGGAAGAGCGCGTCCACCTGCTCGCTCGGGATGGCGCTCTCGAAGGCCGGGTCGCTCGCCACGAGCTTGCGAAACTCGTGCGCCTCCAGCACGAGCTGCTGCGGCTCCCCGTGCGCCGTCTTCTTGATTTTGGGCGCATGCTGCTGCGACCCGAACTTCTTCATGAGGTCCTTGAGGTAGTAGTAAACGCTGTTCTCGGCGCGCATGGACGCTGCCTTCTCGCGGAAGACCTGGCGCGCGTGGTGGCCCAGCAGATCGTCCGAGTGCTTGCACAGCATGTAGGCGCCTTCGCGCACGCCGTCCAGCGTCAGGTTCGTCAGGAACGCCACCATCTTCGGAGTGAGGAAGTGCGTCGCGGAATCGAAGAGTGATGGTCGTGCAACTTCAACGAAACCCCACCGCGACGTGATTGGTCGAAACCACCGCCCATTTTCGTCAAATCCGATTCTTCTTCCAGCTGAAGAAGGCGAGCTAAGACCATGGAGCTGGATCACGCGGACGAGGAGGTGCTGCTGGAAAAGGTTCCACAGCAGCTTCCGACAGGACGTCGCGACGAGCGCAAGGACCACTTCTTCGCGGTGGCCTTTGCGTCGAACGTGGCGGTCGTGAGCTTCATCGCGGTACGATCCCCTGAGTAAATCTCCTAATCAGATGCGTCTAAAAGTTGTTTTCTGTCCAATGTTGCAGCTCTTCCTTGGCCTTCCGTACGTCTCGAGTATCAACTTCACGGTGCACCATGCGGACGACTCGTCGCACGGCCTCAAGATCGTCCTCATCTTCCTGGCGACGACATGTATTGGCGGAGGCGTGTCGGCGCTGTGGCTGCAGGTGCTGCAGACCCACACCGAGCGCGTCATCTCGTGGACGCTGAAGGCCAGCATCGTGGCCTTCGTTGTGGCCTCGCTGGCAGCTTTCTACGACTCGGGCATGGCTGGCAAGGCTATCGGCTTCATCAACCTCTTCTTCGCCCTCACGGTCGTCACGTATTACGCGTCCGTGCGTCGGTCGATCGCCTTCGCGGCGTCAAATTTAACTGCAGCGTCGCGTATCCTGCGGGTATTTCCTGGGGTCATCACCTCGGCGTACATGGCGCTTCTGGCACAGGGAGTGTGGGTTATGATCTGGGGTGCGGCGGTTGTGGGCGTACTCGCCAAGGCCGTGGGGCACCTACACGACTCGAGCTCCTTTGGCAACGTGTGCTTCTTTTTCATGCTGCTCAGGTGCCTGCCTAATATTTTTATGTATGCGTTGGACAAGTGTACTTACAAGGGGTGTCTTGTAAATTAGCAGCTTCTTTTGGTTTGTGCAGGTTGCTAAGAATGTGGTGCACTGCGTAACTGCTGGCGCTGTGGGCGAGTGGTGGTTCGGCGCGCACGATGTGAACACGATCCAGCGGGCACAAACCCGCGCGCTCACGACGTCTCTCGGCTCGATCTGTGTCGGCTCGCTGGTGGTCGCTGCGCTGAACGCGTTGCATACCCTGTTGATGTCGACTCCTCGGCGGAAGGCCAAGGGCAGCGCCAACGCCTGCCTAGAGTTCTTGGTCAAGCTGGTCATGCGCAACATGCAGTACTTTAACAAGTACGCGTTTTGCCAGGTGGCGCTGTACGGGAAGGATTTTCGGCTAGCAGGCACAGACACCATGCAGCTCTTCCGGGACCGGGGCTGGACGGCGCTGCTGAATGACTCGCTCATCTCGAGCGTCCTGGCGGTGGGGTGCCTGACTGTCGGTACGTTTGCCTTGGCTTGCAGATCATCCGCGAACTCAGATCTGGTAACGCAGGGACGGTGTCTGGAGTCATCGGGTCAGCGTGGCTGTACCTAGCGCTGCAGTGCACGCCGGACGAGTTGGCCGAGCACCCAGGAGAATGCCGTACGTGCCAGTCGTATGTTGCTTGCGAGAGGAAACCCGTGTGCTTGCTCGTCTAACTGTTGTGCTCGATCTGCAGACACTTTCAACGTTTGTATCTTGACGTTCGTGGCCTGCGGGTCCATCGGATACGCCATGTGCACGATCCTGTCGTCGATCCTGGACTCGATCGTTGCGACCATCTTCGTGTGCTTCGCCGAGGTACGTCTTGTCAACCTGTTGGCCGCCAACTTGGCGCTGCTGGGACTCGGGAGTGGCACTCGTTTGGGTGAGTCGTCTGGCGGCCAGTCAGCCAGACGGCGAATCCGACGAGGATACACTCTGGTCGGAAACAGGCCATCCCAGCCGCAGCCCATTTTCGCATGCCTTCTGCTCATGGCTAACATCTCGCCGCTTTGATCAGGACCCGGCGGCATTGCAGCGCTCGCACCCGGACGAGCACGCGCGGCTCGTGGAGGCTTGGAGCCGCCTCCAGCCAGACCTGCTGAGCTTCCCCACGCACATGGTGTAGGCGGCATGTCACCGAGATGTAACTGTACCACCCTTGGATCGTTGAATCAATTTGTGCTACCAGTCGATTGGCTAAAACTGCACATTCCACGTGTTTGAGTGGCTGAAATTGCCTTAAGTCTGAAGGTCAGCGCAATGGTCATTCCCAAACATACCGCCAAGACAACAAGCTCGTCGCTGTTTGAGATGGTGCAGCTTGTCCAGCGACGCGTGGTGGACGAGATCTCGCAGTCGTTCGTGGAGATCCAAGTGGACCTCAAGCCAGCGCGGTTCGAGTCCCCGTCACCCACGCAGTCGCCGCTGGCCGTGCAGGTTCTGCGCTTCCGCCCCGAGGAGAAGGAGGCGCCCACGTCGCTCAAGAAGACGCGCTTCGTATACGAGATCGAGACGTGCCACCAGCTCACGGGCGACGTCTTCCACGCCGAACGCCGCTTCCGCGAGTTCAAACGCC
The DNA here is from genome assembly GCA_012656075.1 of Phytophthora hibernalis. Classification (NCBI taxonomy): domain Eukaryota; phylum Oomycota; class Peronosporomycetes; order Peronosporales; family Peronosporaceae; genus Phytophthora; species Phytophthora hibernalis. Next base: position 610,491 of record JAAKBF010000159.1, on the reverse strand, counting down.
TGCGCCAGGCGCTGCTACTCGAGTGCCGCGACTGCCCCGACTGCCACCCGTTCGTGGAGAAGCTCAAGCAGTCCCGCCTGCCCACGCGGCGCATGGTGGTGTTGGACGCCAACAAGTACGGCGCCTCGCGCATGCTGGAGCTCACGCACTTCCTGCGCGACCTCGTGCGACTCGTTGCTCAGTACGCTCACTTCTGCGTGCGCGACGGACCGGACATCGACAAGTCCGTGGGGCTCTTTCTCGGTCTCGACTCGGTCAGCGAAGCGTTAGATGTCGTTACAAATTCGTCGCGCGCAGTGCAAGTGGTGCCGCTCAAGACGCGCCAGGAACGGATCGACTTCCGCGCGGCGTCTATGCCCGACATGCGCTTTTCGGCTTCCTCCGCTCGGTTCTCTGACGACGCGCTGCTCCACATTCGCACGCGCGGATACTCGGACGTCGGCAATGGACACACCCTGGAAACACTGAGAGGGTAGATGCAGCGTTGTAATGGCAAGTATTTATGAGGAGCTAGTGATGAACATGAATCTTCTTTTTGCTTTGGTTGTCATTTGGTTGAATATCTGTTGCTCTATCAAATCAAAATCACAACCGAATGCTGGCTGCCATCTAGCTGTGGTTCTCACTATCTAAAATACAAATTCCCTCAATGTATCTCCTTGGGCTTGTTGACGAGGAGAGGAGCACCATGTGCGTCTCTCAATCCACTGGCCAAACGTGACAATTTTACCACGAGTCCTCGTACTTGTTGGAGTTGCTGCGGGCACCCTCACTGAAACGACCGAAGTTGCTGCGGGTCGAGGAACGGCCCTTCGAGAAGGACGAGTCGTAGCTGTTGTTGTTGTTGCGGCGGAAGCCTCCCTCGCGGTCGTTGCGCTTCCAGTTGTTTCCGCCCTCGCGCTTGTTGCCTCCGAAGCGGTTGTTCGAGTAGCCACGCGAGTTGTTGTTGCGTCCACCACGTGAGTTAAATCTGCCACCACCGTTGTTGTTGTTGCGGTTTGCCCTGTCGATCAGCAGGCGCGGGAACTCCACAGCAGAAGTCACTGTCACCTCTTCACCAGGCGATGCAGCGGTCAGGTGCTCTTGCAGCTTCTCCAGCTTGCCCTGCGGGATGTCAAACACGAGCTTGCCACCCTCCACGGGATAGATGTCCACGCGGTCGTCCATGAACGACGCCAACAGGGTGTTAAGCTCGCGTGCGCCCTGCACGCCTTCCACTTCCACGGTCTGCATACGGTAGCGACCCGTCAGCATCGAAAGTGCCGTCAGCTTCTTGGCGTCAAAGCCGCACAGCAGAGCAAGAGCAGCGCTAAGCACACCCGGTCCCTGCTCCTCAATCATCGCCTGAGCAGTCTCGTCGAACAACTCCGCGTTCGCCTTGGGGAGCGACGTCAGCTGCTTGTTCACATCTTCCAGAGCGCCCGTGATCATCTGCTCCGGGCGAGGCGAGGCCGCATGAGTGAACTTGAACTTGTAGCGGCGCTCAAAGTCCAGCACGTCGCTCGCGTCGTTGCGGTCGAAGAACACGATGTTCGTGCCCGAACGTCCGGCACGACCCGTACGTCCAGCACGATGCACGAAGCTCTCCTTGTCGCTCGGAAGGCGGTACTGCACCACAAGCTCCACGTTGGCAATGTCTAGACCACGAGCAGCAATATCCGTGCACACCAGCGTCTTGACGTGACCGCTGCGGAAGCCGTTCATCGTGGACGTGCGCATGCCCTGCGAGAGGTCGCCGTGCAGCGCGCGCGCGTCCTGGCCAGGCAGCGAGTTGGCGATCTCGTCAGCCTCCTGCTTGGTCTCCGTAAACACGAGCGTCTGACCGTCGTGCGCGTGCAGACGCAGCACATTCTCGAGCACCTGGATACGGTCGCGCGTCGGGGCGTTAATCGCCTTGTGCGCCACCGTCGTCGGCACCTGGTTGTCGTTCTCGCCAACGAGATCGATCGACACAGGCTCCTTGAGAAACTTGCGGGCCATGGTGCTCACCCACTTGGGGAACGTGGCGGACCACATGACCGTCTGGCCGCCATCGGGCACCCAGCCCAGAATGGTCTCCACGGCTTCCTGGAAGCCGAACTTGAGCATCATGTCAGCCTCGTCCAGCACAGCCACGTCCACGTCCTCGAGCGAGAGCGAACCCTTGTCCACCAGGTCCATGATGCGGCCGGGCGTGCCCACGAGGATGTCGACGCCGCGACGCAGGTGGTTCTCCTGCACCGTGTACGACACGCCGCCAACGACATTCACCGTGCGCAGCTGCGGGGCCACGCGTCGCACCTCGTCATGCACCTGCTGCGCGAGTTCGCGCGTGGGCAGCAGCACGAGCGCCTGCGGGTTGCGCGAGTTCTTGCGGTTGGCCTGGATGGTCTCGATGATGGGCAGCGCGAAGGCGAGTGTCTTGCCCGAGCCGGTCTTGGAGCGGCCCATGATGTCCGTGCCTTTCATCATGACGTCGAACGACTGCGTCTGCACAGGGAAAAGGTGCGTCACGCCGGCCTTGAGCAGGTTGCGCTGCGTCTCCTGCGACAGGGAGAAGTCCTCGATCGGCTTCTGGTCCACGAATCCCTCCTTCTGCACGGGAAGCGGCTCCAGCACCACGTCCTCAGCCTCCTCGAGCTCTGCAATGGCAGTTGAGCCAAATTCCAGCGGCGCCGACGAGTACCAGGCCACGGACGCGTTGCCGGGCACTGCGGCCAGCACGCGCGGGGCAGTGGCGCGAGCGGCAATAGGCGCGGAACGGCGCACAGCCATGGCGGCTGAGCGGCCGGCCAGGCGGCGGAGGAGACGGCGAGCGGCAGCATCAGAGACGACAGAATAAGCTGAGGTCAGTGACGATGAAGAGTGGAGAGCGAGAGGTTGGGAGCGCTGCTAGAAGTGTGCCAGAGACTGGGCTGTGAATCGGGTGGCTGCGAGGAGACCATAGTGAAAGCAAGTAAAACAAAGGTTGTTCCGGCAGCCAACGGCTGTTTGTTCCGTTTGCTCGTGTGGACTTGACAATCTGCTTTCTGCTTGTGAAGCTGCGTATCAATGTCTGAAGACTGCAGTTGAATGCAGGGAATACGCTACTCGCATGGGCATTGTGGCGACAATCTACAGTACTTGCTACTACGTGTTGGCCAGCATGGAGTATACGAATTTGTACAGTACTTCTGGGATCTACATGTATCGGTATTTAACAGGCGGTCTTGCTATGAAGAGGAGAAAACGGCCCAAAAAGGGGAAAAATGAAAAAAATAACTAATTGCGGTCTTTACTTTAGCAGCAAGAAAATTATACCACTAGATAGCCCTTTATCTTAAACTTCATGATATGGATGAATAACAATGTCTCTCCGACCAAACTTCATCTTTGGATGGTACATATTAGCCAATGAGATTGGTCTTTAATTCGATTTTGGCCAATAAAAACCATCTCTATGGTTTTTGGCGAATCAAATCACGTCAACGATTTTATTTTATCTAATAAAAATACGATTTTACGTTGCAGTCGGAAGCTGAGCGATTCCGACATATCTGGTCGGAGCTGACGCCCAGATATGTGTATCGTGCTACAAGCGAGAGGTGCGCCATGTATCACTCGCATATTTGCCGCCTCTCCGATCAAGAGTAATGAGCCTGAACGATTTGAGGTCCGCCAACACCAAGCGCGCGCGCGACGGCCATAAAGGCGTTCAATCGCTTCCTCTCCGCCGAGGGCACGAGCATAGAGCATGTCAAGGCGTTGATCGTTGTCGACCCAAGCCGCGCGGGTGGCATCCAAGTGACGCTGATGGACAAGTTCGGTGTGTACCTAGCATTCCATGCAGGAGCAAAGGGGCTGCACTTGTCGCGCCACTCCGTCGATCAATATTTCCGTCAAGCGAAGTGCTGGCTCCTCGACGAGTACCCTGTTCAAGGTGGAGCTGTGGCCCGCCAGCTGCTAGGCTTGGGGCGTACCCATGAACAGCACTGCATCAAACGCGAGAGTGGTGGGTTTGTCAAGAAAGCGGTTGCATGCATGAAGGATGATCTCAAGAAGATGACAAGTTATCTGTATTCAACGGCCTGCTGTGCGTGAGACTACCAAGATTCAGCACTGCTATGCCTATTGTGGTATCTCTTCGGGCGCGCTTCGGACCTGAAATTCGTCTGGAAGCAGCAGCTCACCATCGGTGCTGGTGGCGTGATCTTCATCCGATTCATCCGCGTGAAGACGTCAGACGAGCAGACACTGTCGCTCTTTCCCGACGAAGACTTCATGACTTGCCCGCTGCTGGCGCTCGCTCTGGCCTTGATCATGCAGGAGTAGCGCTGCTCAATCACTTGCCAGTGCAGTCGAAGGACGTCTCTGTTGAGCTGACCGACTCGATCCCATGGCTGGATCTGCTTTAAGACATCGGCGCCCTAGATTCTTCTCAGACGTCGAAGAGAAGCACGACCGTCCACACGACACCGACAGTCGGAGTCCACGCTTTTGTCAACCGCTTGCTCGATCGTGTTGTTGGTCCAGCTGGAGTCGAAGAGCCACTGACCTCTCATTCGTTTCGACGTGGCGGCGCGGAGCATGCGAACGCAAGCTCAGAGCTGACGGCGCAGTGGATATTCGATCGCGGAGCCTGGAACTTGACCACGACCAACAAAGCCTTCGCGTACGTCTTCAATACTCCGAAAGAAGACCATCAAGTAGCCAAGGTGCTGAGCGGGATGGCGTCAAAGCAAGCATGTGTTCTTCCGTCACTGGAAGTCTTCGACTCGACTACACAAGAGGATTTTAGAGAGGTTAGTCGCAAGCTCTTCAATTCGAGTCATGCGCTGGGTAATAAGGCCTTCAATGTCTGCGCTGCTATGAGAGATGTGCTGACAGCAACCATCTTCCTCCACTACCCGTCGTTGAACCAACGCGCAGGCGCCTGCAATGAAGACGATCCAGCGATGCGTTGAATCCTCTGGTTTGACGATGACGAGTCTGCTTGCTTGGTCACAGCAACTCACGAGGTCAAAAGCTCAAGCCAACACCACCGCAGAAGACCTGATGGAAGGAAACGTGAAGGCCAAAGTTGCGTTCGAACATCAGACTGCCTTGATTGAAAGGTTAATCGAGGTCAACCGTAGCCTCAAGGCTCGAGTCAACTGCCTCGAAGCTGCAAATACCAACACTGAAGCGAAATCATTAGCACATGTAGATCAAGCCAAGCGACCAAGAGATGAAGATGAAATCGTACGGGTGAAGCGCCGACGCCGCTCAAAGACGATACCACTTATGGACACCTGGTTCGCGTGGTACACTGCCGTTCCGCGCGGATGGCTAATCACGGACGAGCACAAGAAATCAGATGCCAAGCAGCTTGTGGCCTTCATGAAGCTCTTCATCGAAGACGGGTACACGCTTGACGAGTCATCGCCCAGCTACAAGGATAATGTCCGTCAGCTCGGAGAGTTAGCGTCAAGCAAAGTCACTGCGTACCTTGGCGCGCGAGGCGTACCGTCAAAGGGATCCAACGCTGTACTCAAGGCGCTTCGGCAGCTGCATCGCGAGGGAAGCCTCAACGACCTCATCAACTCCTATCGTCAGCGTCTCGCCATCGATAGAGTTGTAGACCCTGCACCTATTCATCACCAAGGCACACTTAAGCTGCTCCCGTAACGCAACACGATCTTCTTTCCCGCGTCCTTGTAGTCGGTGCTTCCGTTGATGTCAGGTCTGCAGCAGTCATTCGAGCATAGAAAATTTACCGATGGGCGGAATTGAACCACCTTCTTCCCTTGCGGGAGCTCTTCCATTGAGCTACATCGGTGGGGGTTAGACAACAACCTCACAGGGGTACTCGTCTGGAGTGCTCGACGGGGAATTAACGGTGATTCACAGTTCTTCGTGGCCGCGACAAACCCTCTAAGGTGACCGATGCTCGGTACACCCCGCTCAATTCACCCGCCGAGTGGTCAATCGAGCACTGACCTCACAGGGCAAAATGGCGCAGCAAAATTGCACGTGCGCCACTCATTTACGAGGCGTAATTACGTATACCACCTATCAAGGAGCCAATCATTTGAGAGGATGTATTTTTACGAAACCTCCACAATCTGGTGTGATATAAAATTTTGCGATGCGTCGGATGTTCGTCGGAGTTGCACTGACGGTCGGAGACGGGACGATATGGTATTCGTGGTGAAGCAAGTGCGCTTCATCGACCAACATATCGCATGCAACTTGACTGAGCTTGACTGCGCCATGGAAAAGCATTTTCAGCATTTTGGAAAACCCTTCAGAGAGTGGCACATGCTGTAGACCTCTTGCACCTCTTGTCCATCACCTTTCACCGCCTTGGATTCTCAGTGAAAATGTTTTCACGTGAGCTCCAGCCCTCTCGAGCAACTTGCTCGGATCAAAACGTACGCGAGCAGCGAGCTGCATCACTAGCCTTCACCTTTGTATATGAAATGTTCGGTGAGTTATAGTTCATCTGTTGAAAAGCCCTCGGATCTGGCGTCAAGATCGGGGGGTGCGTCGCTCTGGCGTCAGGATCCGGCGGATGCGCCGCTCAGCTGTGACCTGAATGACGAAGGGTAAGGACTTTGCAGAATCTCACTTTCCATTATACTCTGAATCGTGCACTTCTAACAGGTTTGAGCCCAAGATGCAAGCGGAGCCAGGTCGCGCAAGGACCGACTCCGTCGACGGAGTGGAGAGCACCGCCGTCGCCCGCGCAAGGGGTGACGGCAACCCCGCCGACCTCACGGCGGCGGCCACGGGGGGACGAAGCGTCGGAGTTGCTGACGCTTCTTCGTGGCGTCGCTGGTCGGCTGGACAGGCTCGAGCAGTCTCAGACCAAGCTCGAGCAGCGCCTGGAGCCGCCCAAGAAGGACCCCAAGACCCTGATGGACACGAGCCTGTTCGCGTCGGCCCTGGGCCGCGGATCCAGGATGCACATTGATTCCTTGGGTGGCACACCGCACACGCAGACCCCTCGCAGGCCGACAGCTCCCCCGCCGTACTTCGGGTTGCGTCATGCAGACGTCGGGGCCCACGAGCCGAGCTACGGCAGGTTGGAGCTGCAAATGCTCTACGCGGCGGAGCACGCTGCCCAAGCTGGTCAAGGAGCGCAGCAGCCATCAGCGTTGCCGGTGCCAGCACCTCGGCAACCAGAAGCTCAGCCATCAGCCGTCCCTACGGCGAACCAGGGCGGGGAGTTCCGATACCCGGACGCCCGCCAGAAGAAGTTGGCGATACGCCCGTTCGACGGCAAGGAGCTGTACGTCCGGTTTCCTGGATTGGGGCAGAAGATTCGAGCGGAAGGTGGCGCTCGGGAAGTCGTCATGCGGCTTCCCGTGGTCGGAGGACGTGAAGGTAGACCTCCTCGGACATTACCTGTCGGGTACGGCCGAGAGGTACTACAACAAGGAGGTGGACACGTGGTGGAATCAGTTGCCCACGCTGCAGTACGTGATGGAGCGGATGCTGGACGTGTTCAAAACGAACATCACGCCCGCCCAAGCCATGAAGCTGTTCACGGCGCCAAAGGACACCAAGCGGTCGTGGCCTGAGCACTACATGTACCTCGTCGCCATCTCCGAAGCTACGGGGAACAGCGCTGACTACTTGGTGCTGAACAACATCGTTATGTACGCCTCCGCGGAGCTACGCACGGTGTTGATGGCCAAGGTGGACCAGTCGCGGACCGACCACCTGCAGCACGCCGAGGAGCTCGTGCACTTCGCGCAGTCTTGGGAGACCGAGTCGACCAAGCAGAAGTCGCTAGGACACGACACGGTTAAAAACCGCGACAACCAGCACCAGGAGCGACAGGAGACGCGGAGCTGTCATGAGTGCGTCCAAATCGGTCACCTGCGCGCAGCGTGCCCGGACCGCAAGCAGCGCGGGCAACTTACGCTGGCCGTCGGTGAAAAGTTCGGCGAACACGATGGCCTCTGGATCCTGGACAGTGGATCCAGTCGACACCTTGTGAACGACGAGTCGTTTCTCGTGGATGCTGAGGAGTGCAGCGACGAGGGCATACAGCCCAACGGTGAGCCGTTGAACATCACCAAGCGTGGCAAGGTGATGCTGCGCGTCACGGCGTGCGGCGAGGAGCAAATGGTAGAGCTCACCAACGTATACTTTGCGAAGGACGTGATACGCAACCTTAGCTCCTACGGGGTACTCGATAACCGAGGTTTCGAGTTGACCAAGCGAGCCGGACGACGCGTCGTTGCGGTCAAGGACGGCGGACGAGTGGCGTTCGACGTTGAGATGCGGGGCAACGTGTTGGTTGTGCCTGTTGCTGTGGGGCCGAGGCATGAGCTGCCGTCGGACGTGATTATGGCCGCACTAAGCCAGGAGCTCGCTGAGTCAGTGGAAGTATCGGGCAACGTACAGAAGGGCACGCTGCTGGACTTTCACAAGCCTGGGAGCAGGGTGTGGCTCTACATGGAGCGCGTGAAACCAGGATTGACCAAGAAGCTAGCACACCGATGGCACGGGCCATTCCGGATCAAGAAGAAGGTTGAAGAGTTCGCATATGAACTAGAGCTGCCGGATCGGAGTGGTTATCGGTTCTACCCAGTGGTTCATGTCTCGCGGCCAAGGAGGTGAGCGAATATGGCGACCCCCTTTTAGACGACGGGAATGGAACCTCAGCGATCGCGGCCGGCTTCTTGGGATCCGCGGCAATTCCGTCCGCTGTCACTTTGTCAGACAAGAAGTCGACCATCGGCTGGACAAATATGCTTTTGGTAAGGCTCACACTGATTCTGCACTCGGCGAATCGGTGTAGCAACCGGTCGAGCGTGTTGAGGCACTCGTCGAATGTTGCACCGCCAAAGCAAATATCGTCGACAAACGACCGTCGACCAAAGACCGGAATCAACTGTGACTCGTCCGATTCACCCGTACTGAACATGTCATTCTCAGGGCTGTTGACGAGCTCTTGCAGCGGGTCAGACCCATCGAGAGATCGGTAGTCGGCTTCAAATTTGGTGCTTAGACTCATCGAATCGGCTCCTAGCGTTAGCCGGGATGGTCGTTGCTTTAGCTGGGCAATTGCTGCAGTCTCAGCGAGTCGCATCTTCCCGGCGAATGTAGCCCAGCCACCACTCGGTTGCACGTAGCCTCAGAGAGCATTGTCGATGAGTCGCTGATAAATCATGGGCGCATTTTTAAGCCCAAACGGCATGCGCAACCACTCGCAGTGCCCGAGCACACACAAAAGCTGAAATTTTGCGAGCTCGTCGAGTCATCATTACGGCCCAAAATCCACTAGCAGCGTCGAGGGAACAGAACCATAAGTAGCTCTCGAGTTCCGTCAGCAAGTCGTCGACCAGCGGCATTGCGTATTCCATGCCGACCGTAATTGCGTTTACCAGCTCGTAGTCGATGCAAAGCCTAATGTCGACACCGTTCTTTTTCATGACAATCACGATTGGCGAGGCCCAATGACCCTTCGAAAATGACACGCGCCCTGCCTGAAGTAATTCTTTCAAAAGCTCATAAAGTTTGCTCAAGTTCTTCAGTGGCACTCACCGAGCACTTTGATTGATGGGTTCGTGCCCTTGGACGTCGATATCGCAGACCACACCGTATGCCGGTGGTGGGAGCGCATTCCCACTCGAGATCATGATATTTTCATGCCGTTTCAAGGTTTCGACGAGCTTCTGTTGCTGTCGGACATCGTGCGCTGGAGATATAACGTTGTCGCCTTCGTAGACTAGCTTCGTTGATAACGATTCTGTCAGGTCAGGCAAGAAGGCCAGCTCATGAGCGTAATCTGTTAAACTCTCATCGCTCGACAAATGTTCAAACTCGGCGAGTTCTGACCCGTCTTCGAGGACGACGTCAGCCGTCGAGAGGTACATCTCGAGTTCTTCGGCGGCCGCGAGAAACCGCAACCGAAGGTCTTCAGCTAGATTTGGGCTCAATGGAGTATCTGATATCTCCAATTCTCCCGATTCGACGAGTCCTGGCTTCCGTAGCCCAGGAGTATGTCGGTCTGGCTGTTGTTCGCCGGGGTCCCATTGGTCACCCCTGTCCATTTTGGTGGAACATCTTCTCTGATGTCCTTCGCTTTGGACAGTGGCTATCGCCGAGTCTTGCTGATTCAATGGCGGTAGCTGCCCGTCACTCCTTTCCTTTTCCGTTATGTCGATTAGAGGATCGACATCCGTCCATGGCCTCACTCTGAGGTATTTCTCCGCTCGCTGAGTTAGATACACCCGTCGGATCTTCGTCGAGCTCGTCGACTTCTAGTGATTCACGAGCGTTGTCTTCCTCTGGTTGGACGGGTCTCGGTTTTATAGCCGTCGGCGTCTCGTACTGTGGCCTTTTGACAGCGGGAGGCTATCGACTAAGTCATTCCATATATAGCCGTTGCTCTTTCCTTAGGAGTCGGTTGTCGAGAGCGCCCTCGAAGGCCAGCACTTTCCAGTCGCGATATTTCGCTGAGTTCACCCGCACATAACCATCGTCCTGCGGCAGTACTCCGTGGGGCATCCATAGAACCACTGGGAAGTGGGCTGAACACCACGTCAGGCTCGCTGTGAAGTTTGTCAGCAACACCCGCACGGCTCGTCCAATAGCGTTGTGCTCGACCGTTGGAATCACCCCTTGCAATTGGCGACCCACAGCTCATGCGTCGATTCGCTGGGATGTCGCCGTCTCAACTTGAACTGGGCGATTTCTCTCCCCATAATGTCCAATGTCTCCCGTGGGCCTCCGATCACTTCTCGACTGTACTCTGTGTCGTCAACATCCCTCGACGACTTGATTAGTGGCACCACGACTTCATCGGGCAGTTTGGCCATTGAATTGTACGAGTCCAGCCTGATACCGGCTGATATCATGAAGTCGGTATGTCGACTCCAGCATGATGAGGCATAATCCACACCTCGAATTCGTAAACCACTTCCCACCCCAGCGTAACTTTAACGATTGCGCGAGAGGTGGTCGCCACTTTGACTTGGCGATTCCTTGGACATCGATCTTCATGTCGTTGTTGGTGAGTCGTTTCAGTCGCAACTTCCTAGCGAACGCTTCGGTATCCAACAGGATTTTTGTCCGCTCATCATTCACAGCTCCCATCACTAGAGCTCTCATTCTCACTCGGCGATCGAATTTCCTCGATGACCACCATCCCAGTCGCTCACCAGGGAGCAACTTCCATCTCTTGGCTTGACCTATCGAAATCATCGGTCGCTGAGTTCCATCCATACTTCCAATAGCTCGGTCTTCGTCTTCATTCGACTCGCCGAGCCCACAACTCTCGTCCACATCCGTTCGTCCGCTCTCTTCATCACTCTCATTCTCACTCCACTCGTCGGGCCGTTCCGCTTCCCCAACAGAAGCAAACACGTAGTTCGCTTCGACTGCTGGTTCTGCTGACTGTGGCAGCCCGTTGTTGTCCAACCCAGACATGGTTGGCGAGCCCACTAGTTTAAATGGCTCGACGAGTAGATGTCCTGAAGATCGTCCAGGACAATAGACTTGTCGACTGACGTCTTAACGAACTTGGCGAGTTTCTCGAAGCGTCGGAAGAGTTCGCACTGGATTTGACGAGTTCTGCTGATATCGGTTAGAATCTCCGGTAGTATTACCGGCATCGATGTAGTACGAGTCTTCTTCAGAGTCTTGGTTGAGAACTTCGCTCGCGTCGCTTTCGCCATTCGACGAGTCGTAGAGGTCGGTGTTTGCCGTAGCTCGGCGAATGTCGAGTGCTGCCCACAGGTCGTCGATCGACGCATCTGCTAGCGTAACTCGGCGACTGCTGTCTTCATCCTGTCGACCACGACGTTCGTCCTGCTGTTTCTTGGAGTCAACTCTGCGATTTTGTTCTCCCTTCTTCTCAGCCCGTTTGGCATCCTTACTGCGACTTGTGTTCAGACGATCGCGTTGTTTCTTGCGCTTCGCGACGAGTAAACGCTGGTTGATCACTTTCTCGACCTTCGTAATATCGCTGAGTCGTTGTGGGTACAACAGATCCACGATGTCGTCGTCTCCGCAATTAAGCAGGAAATTTCGACGTGGTCGGCCGCGTCAGCTCCACCCTTCTCGTACTGGATGTGGGTGGTTCGCGCGTAGCCATTCGGTCGCAGCAAGAAGTCGCAGACATGTCATTCTCCCTGCGTCTCGGTGAGTAGTAGCGGGCTCGCGCCGACTGGTCGAATTGCGAGCAGAAGTAGTCCAGGAAAGCTTCACTGAGGAGATTCCACTTTCGCTGAGTCTTCTTGGGAAGCTGTCGGAACCAACCCTTAGCTGCCTTGCCCAGACTCAGCGAGAATGGTTCACACCACTTATCTTGCCGTTTGCACGTTCCCTTCATCTCGTAGATGAAGCGTTTGATCCATTGTAACGCATCTTCTGACCGATAGCGCTTCCCGTCAAAGGTCGTGATCTTCTCAAGCGGCGCATGCGTCCTGATTTCCAACACTTGTCCTCGGTCGCTTTCAGCCCCGTCGAAGCTGATCTGGCGGATGTGATCATGAGGCGACTCATCGACATCGCGGTGCCCAGGGTAATCGTCTTCATCGCTGAGTTGATCATCCCCTCCAGGGGCTGCAAGTGCTGCGGCGTCCGAACGGATCAAGCGACGGAGCTCGGCAGCTTCTTCAGCAGTGATAAAATCTGCCATCGGGCGTCGAGCTGGCGGATCGCTGGCCTTCTTCGGAGTTTGCATGTGCGAGTCGGCGAAATACGGTGTTCCCTCAGTGCTCCGGACTACACCACGCTTCGTCTCGGGTTTCTTCGGCAACGGAACTTTCGCTGGGTCTTCACTCGGCTCGGGGAAGACGTACGGCTCAGTGACGTACGGTTGTGGTGGAACCAATTTGGTCTCGTCGATTTCTTCACCTCGGCGAGCCTTGGGTAATTGCCCTTTGGTCCACCTTGCATCCCGAACAAGTCTTTCAATTTGCGCTTCCATCTCATCAGCTCGACGGCAACCGCGTGCGCACTCCAAGATGTCAGCGCCGGTGTCGAAGGCTTATGGCCGCACCGGTATCCCATTGCTCGGAGTAATATCACCGTGTTCTCGACGAGTTGGTCCATCGTTTGGCTATTGATGGGTTGACCCAATTCCTCGCTGAGTTGGGCCCACTTCGCTTGACACATGTACATCGGAGCGAACATGTTGATCCACCGACTGTTAGTCTTCATTTCTTCGACGAGTCGGGCCAGGACTCGGTTTGCCTTCGGTGTTTCGACATTCTTCGTCGCCTTGGGAACGAGCGGCGGTCGGTCACGTCTTATTCGTCGTCATCGTCATCGCCGTGTTCCGCTGCGAGGTTCCGCTCGACTGGGCGAGGAGCTCCCATGCGGGTCACCTGCAGCGACAACTCGTTGAATTCTTCACGGAGATCGACGACTCTCTTCACGTCGTCGTACTCCGTCCCTTCATCAACATCCTTCTCTTCTTCTTCCTCCTCCTCGCTTCCATGGTCTTCGTTATCGTCGAAGTCGTCGAACTGGACGGAGCGCGTCACCTCCGCGTCCTCGGCGGTAATGCTGGCTCTTGCCGAGTCCGAATCATCGAACGGCGACCCTCCGGCCGTCGCCGGGCTTGCGTCGGTCAAATTTGGCGATCCCTTGACCATCTTCTCTCACTTGTTGCTCTATACTTGGTTGTACTTGGTACCTGCGAAAACAAAGCACACCCCTGAATCCCGGGTCGCGGCACCAGTTGTGGTGTTGTGATTCACAGAAAACGTCGTTAGTTCGGCTTCCACGCAACAGCACAACAATTCGCCGAGTCAGGTCGGCGATGTTGGGCTTGCGCAGGGTTCCTGTTGGTTCCCTTTGCGGTTCGCCCCAGCAGGGTTCAGTTGAGTGTTGATCCCGACGGGTACCAAGCTCCAAACTCTCCAGAGACTCGCCAGAGCGGGGCGTTCTCCGTGCAAAACCCTGTGCCCTCCACCAAAGGATGGACGGCAGTGCGCGAGCTTTTACAGGTCACCAGGCGCAGATTACGCCCAGCTAGGAGGTTACGGTGTCCTGGGTTGTACAGACCCACCGGCTCGTCGAATCGACGAGACTTGTTTTCGCTTGGTAGCGAGAAGTGCCCACCCCGGGCTGACCTTGATCTCTTGGCGCTATCAGACGGCTCCCCTACAAGCTATGCCTCTCGGGGAACGACGGCAGAGATAATCTATCCCACGCAGAGACTTACCGGAAAAGTGTACGCTGTTCTTGGACTTAGAAGATTCTGCTCACATGGTTATCTCTATGTCTTTGGAGAGCTCCTTCGGGCTCTTCTCTACGTTCTTCTATCGGTCATTTACAAATATGTAATGAAATGGAGTCGTTTCAGATCTCCCTGCGACTCTTCGCTCAGCTCCGTCCCTTGGTGTAGAGCTGTTTCTTACCTCACGGCGACTCTTCGCCCAGGTCCTGATTTATCCCTTCAGGCATATTCTCGCCAAGTCGACTTTCGCCGAGTCCAACTTTCGCCGAGTCCAACCTTCGCCGAGTCGATTATCGCCGAGTCCGTACATCGCTGAGTCCGTCCTTCGCTGAGTCCGGCTAAATGCGGTTCGTGATTAAGTCCGTTCCCTGTTGAGTGCGATGTATCCACTTGGCGGTGTATCCACTTGGCGTTGGCGGTGTATCCACTTGGTGGTGTACCCTCTTGATCCTCATGAGTGCGATGTACCCACTGGTCTAGCTTAGGCATCCCTAGTGTAGGGTTATCCAAAATCTGGATTTCCCTACACCACACTTTGTGATCTACACAGACCATGCGTCCTTGCGGACTGCGACGTCGTCGCCTCATCTCTCCCAACGCATGGCGCGGTGGTTCTCCTTCTTCACGGAGTATAACTTCACGGTGGAGTACAAGCCAGAAAAGCAGAACGTCCTCGAGGACGCACTTTCCCGACGTCCGGACTACGGTCTGGCGCATGTTGCGTACCTCGAGTCCCCGCTCTATGAGCTTCTGCGAGAAGCGTATGCCGAGGACGAGGATCTGTCTGATCTCGTTAAGGCACTCGGTAGGCAGCTGTGGAGATAACTGCTCGGCAGCGCTCGCGGTTGCACCGCTACTCGCTGGAAGATGGTCTACTCTATTACCAAGTCGATGAAGGTAATGAGCCTCGAATAGTGGTGCCTAACGACGAGGACTTGCGGCATCGCATTCTCTACGAGGTCACGACACGCCGCTCAGCGGCCATCGTGAACGTGAGAAGACGTACACATCCGTGGCGCGCAACTTCTGGTGGCCTCACATGTACAAGTGGGTTCGTAAGTACGTACAGACGTGCGAAATGTGCCAACGTGTGAAACCCGCTCCCTCGTCGCCGGCTTCCTGGATGAGCTTGCCGGTGAGGCCGATTGTTGGCGCTCGGTGAGCATGGATTTCATCTTCGAGCTTCCGGCGGATGCACGCGGCCACACTGGCATCTTGGTCTTCGTTTGCCGTCTCGGCAAGATGGTGCGCCTAGCCGCGGTGAAAAAGAGTGTGACGGCGCTGCAAGCGGCTTAACTCTTTGCCGATAATGTCTTTCGACATAATGGCCTTCCGGAGGCGTTCGTGTGTGATCGGGATCCCCGCTTTGTCTCACACTTCTGGAAACACTTGTTCCGTCTTCTCGGAACGAGATTGGACATGTCCACGGCGGACCATCCGCAGACAGACGGTCAAACCGAGCCGGTGAACCGCGTGTTAGAAGATGTGTTGCGCAGCGTCTGCGCCAAGGAACCCACAAAATGGAGCACGCTGCTGTCGCAGGTGGAGTTCGCGCTGAGCAATGCTGTGCATTCGTCGACGGGTTTTACCCCTTTCTACGTTAACGAGCTACGCCATCCGCATACACCACTGTCGTTACCTCCGGCTTCTAATTTGGGTGGGGGAGAGGATAACGCCGAATATCCGCGGGGCCTTAAAGGCCTGCGTCCGTCCGTCAAACGGAACCTGTTGGCGTTCATCGAGACTGGTGAAGCCGTAAAGCAACGCGTCCGGGACGCTATGGCAGCTGCTCAAGACACACAGAAGGAAAACAGTGATCGCCACGGGCGGAGGAACGTGAACGTGTTTAAACTTGGGGACCAGGTCATATTAAACGCTAAGAATCTCCCTATGCAGGCGGTCACTACGGTGGGCAGCTCGAAGCTTCGACTAAGGTTTGTGGGGCCGTTCAAGGGCATTGGGGTCCATGGCAACGCGTACACGTTGGATCTGCCGTCAGCTATGGCCACGCACCCGACGTTCTACGTGCGACTTCTCAAGCCGTATCACCAGGCCGAGGCGAATGACTCTGAGAGTCCGACGAATTCGCGAAGTGGCGAAACGCGCTCGCCATCATCTGTATCTTATCCTGCCGAGGAACGGCCGCAGCAGGAGGAGGAGTCGCAGGTGGCGGAGCAGTCGGAGGGCACGGCTCTCCAACACCTCGACGCGAGAGTAGTGGTCGCGGAGCCACCCAATGTGCTTCTGAAGCTCAGCACGGTCATTCGCGACACCCCTCTCGATCTCCGAGCATCGACAGAGCGCGCGCCGGAGGTCCTCGGTCAAGCGATCGAGCTGCCGATGGCGATCACCCGCACGATGCTCCAGCTGATCCACGCTTCGAGCCAAATGGTTCACAGTCGACTCGACGGAGTGCAGAGACCCTCGCAGGGCCACTACGTCAGTCCGCTGTGACTCCAAGAGCCACTGGCAACCCTCCACGGCAGTCACGAGCTTCGTGTGATCGGAATGACCAACAAGCGCTAGAGCGCGCGACGTCGACGCCTGACGCGGAGCGTCCCGATCCGTCGACGCGTCCGTTGCGTCCCCGCCCCACTGATTGGTAATGAGGGCGCTCTCTACTTCCATGTCGAGAGAATATTGAGGCGCCGCGGGCATAGCGGTCACTACCAATATCTGGTGAAGTGGCGCGGCTATCTGGAGGAGCAAAGCACGTGGGAGGCTGGTAGCCGTATCTTGGAGGACTGCGCCTACATCGTGTTCGCTTATGACCGCTGGCTCGGAGCCGGTCGGCGCTAACCGCCCGAGAATACTGAATGGTTCTACCGGCTGTGACTGCCACAACTTCTGGATCTTCTGCACAACCTCCTTGAGGATAACGCTCGGGGTGGGCTTCGAGCGCTCAAGATATCGGTTGCGCCACTGGCCGTCCACGATGGACTTCGCCATTCGGAAGCGAAGGCGCCGTTGGTTCAGCCAGTCGATGCGATAGGGCGAGTCTGTGAACTCTTACCCCAAGTGATGCAGCCAGCCTGTGAGCTTGCGTTCGTTGGACTGGCGGGCGAGGCCTGAAAAGGGCCTCCGTATCATTCTGTCATATCTACATTTAAAGGTTATGTCCTCCCATTGGTCAAAAGGGGGCAGGACCTGGCTCTATCTGATTGGGCAGAAGTGCAATTACCTTAGTTTTAGCCTATTAGAGAGGGACCCCCAGTAGGGTGGTCCACAATGGTCCTGGCCATCCGCCAGGGTCTACTCCTAATAACAGAGTCATTTTAACCTTAAATCCCGCACGTCCTTCTCGGACGTTCGTCTTAACCAAGCTTCCTCAAAGCACTCTATAGTGCAAGTTATATAGCGTGGCCCTATCCCCGTTACACCTGGTAGCACTTTGTAGTCCTTCCAACGACCAAGATGAACGACCAACCGATAATTGATCAAGCGACGCCTGAAGGTAGCACTCGAGCTGATCTCGAGCGCACACAGTTCTCGCATCTCACTAGCTTAGAGTAAGATGCGCTGCACCGCCTCGCGGCGGCATCAAGCGAAGCAGTGGTGTCCACACTACTGATGCAAGGTACACCAGACCTACACCGCGAGGCAGCCCAAGGATTCCTGGCACGTGAACTCGCCGACGCACATCGGCGAGTGTCGACTCCCTCGTCAACCAGGAAGGAGGACGTCGTCAAGCTTGATGTCTCGAAGTACAGTGGCGAGGGATCCAAGCGTCTCGCACTGAATCGCTGGTTCTGCGAAGTGGACCTCGCATGCGAGGCCCGCCAACTACGGTCCGAGTTCGCTCGGAGTTACTTCCTCCTGTCTAACCTTGCTGGTAAGGTGAAGGAATGGGCCCTCGGCAAGCAGATGGCTGATCTGTCCTGCTTCAGGACGATGGACGCACTCAAGGATGACTTGCGGCGCGCGTTCGAGCCTGTTCAAGACGAGACCCACCAATGCGCGGCCTTCCTGCAACTGAAGCAAGGAAAGCTCGCCATGCGCGATTACATCCAGCTCGCCCGTCACCTTGCGTCCTGCATTGTCAAGAACCCCATGGACTCGGTGACCCAAGTCCACGTCTTTGTCTCCGGAATGAATGCTGGTTATCAGCGCTTCTACCTGACGCGGAAACCTCCCGCGTCACTGGAGGACGCGTTCGGCATTGCCCTCCGCGAAGACTACAATGTCTTAGCGTCGCAGACGTTCCTCTTCCCGGCCAGCTCTAGCACGGAACCCGAGCCAATGGAAATTGACACTATCCAAGAGGACCGCCCGCGTGGTGCATATGGCGGTTGCGGCCGCGGCCGTCGCGGTCAAAGCCGTCAACAGCGTCGGTTGGTCGCCAGAAGCCTGGCCATCGTGCGTCTGTTTGTCGTGCTTCGACGCCTGTATCGGCGTCAATTGAGATGGACGCTACCAACCCCGGGCAGTCAAAAAACGGGGACGACCAGTAGGGCGCCCATCGCCCTACTGGTCAAGGGAAGGCCGACAGCTCTCTAGTGGCAGAGCCGCCTCCCAGTCCCGCTGAGCTTCATGCGCAGCTACATGCCACTACCTCCAGCAGCGACAAGCGACTAATCGTGTCGAGTCTGCACGTCGCGGGCTCGCGGCGTCCGCTCCGCGCGCTGTTGGAATCGGGCGCGACAAATAACTTCGTTCGCGCCGACAGCCTGTCCGCACTGCCCGCCAGCGTGCGTGTTCGCAATGGTCCAGGCGAGATGGAGATCAAGTATGCTGATGGCGCGCCGCGCACGGTCGCGCGGCGCTCGCTCCGGTTCGCCTACAGTTAGGCGGCTTCTGCAGCTCCGACAAATTTTGGTGATCGAGCTGAGCGGCTCGTTCGACTGCATCTTCGGCATGCCGTGGCTTGCTCGCCACCGACCCAACGTTGACTGGCTCAACCGCACGGTGCGGCCACGCGACATTGATGTTACAGCGGTGCTCGCGCATCTTAGAACGGCGAGCACGCTGAGGCCCCACGTTGCCGTCATGGACCCAGACTCCATGACTCGTACCCCCTGAAGTGAGCGATGGCCCTTCTTGCGAGGTGTGCACAAGCGTGGCAAATCAATCTTCGGTCGCCCGGAGACCGTTGAAGCCACAGGCGCCTTGGAATGGCGTCTTGCGCGGCTCGAACTCAAACTCGACAACGCGTTCTCGACCCTCGAGAACATGTTCTCCCAGCAGCCACAGGTGCGTGGGAGCGGCGTCGCTAGACGCGTTGACGATGATGACGATAATGATTTAGCTCCGCGTCGGCAGTGGCAGACGCCGCTGAGCAACGACGAGGCGCGCCGACGGGGTCGACTCTGCGCCTCAGCGAGAACGAAGTGCGCCGACAGAGGTCGATTCAGCGCGAGGCGCGCCAGCCGGAGCTGACGCCGCGCCACGGTGAAGATTACTCGCACCGGCCAGAGCTGCGAAGTGTGGGAGATGAGGAGCACCGGCAGTGGCCGCAGCAGCCCTCAGCATCGGATCCCGATGCATCGTTGTCTGACGTGAGTTCAGTTAGCAACGCCCCGTCACACTCCAGGGGAGCTCGCTCCGGCGCAAAGAGCAGAAGAAGAAGCGCCGCGGCCGTCTCCGCCGGCGTTCACGCTCGGACTCTGGGTCCGAGTCGGTGTCAAGCACGGGGCCGTCGCTGACATAGAAGTTATCAATGCCATCGAGCAAAACGGAGAAGAGTCGTACGCGCGCAACGTGCGTGTACATAATCCGCCGCGCACAGCGTCTGCGCTCACGGAGCTTCCAGTTCAATCTTTGAAGTGCTTCCTACGCGACCTTCGTCGCGGCGACGTGGAACAAGTTTGCTTGCTCACGACAGCGGATGCGATGGCTTCGTTCAACGCCATTGCGTCTAGTTCGGCTTCGGCGCTCGGCAAACACGAGCGTCCCGAAGGCGCTGAACACAAGTCAGCGCATGAGGAGCGCTTTGCAGCCCAATCCAGGGATGCGCTGAAGGCGAGTGGTAATCCTGTCTACGATCTCGCTCGCAAGTACGCGGACGTTTTTCCTGAGAAAATCCCGGCGACCCTTCCCAAGGATCGCAGCGTGCGGCATGAGATCGACCTCGCGCCAGGAGCCAAGTATTGCGTGACGCGGCTGTGGCCACTGCCGCGCGATCAGGTGCAAGCGATCGATGATTTCTTCGAAGGCCGTCGCAAAGTAGATCACGTGCGGGAAAGCATCTCCCCGCACTCAAGTCCGACCTTCTGCGTAAGGAAGACCACCGGTGGATGGCGCATCGTTCACGCATTCAACAAGCTGAACGATGCGACCATTCCGGCTCAGACGCCGATTCCCCGTAAGGACATCATTCTGGACTCGATGTCCGGCAGTACGATATACAGCGCCATCGATCTGACCGATGGTTTCTATCAGATCCTGATGCACGCCAGCGATATTCCGCTGGCGGTAGTAAGCACCCCGAGCGGCATGCTCTGGGAGTGGCTCGTGATGCCCCAGGGCTTGAAGAACGCGCCAGCGACATTCAACCGCGTGGTCTCACACGTACTGATGCCCCTGCGCGACTTCGCGTCCAGCTACTTTGATGACATCTTCGTGCATAGTAAGGAGGAACGCGGCCGACCCGCGCTTGATGTTCATTTCGAGCACCTCTAGAGAGTCTTCGCGGCGATGCGCGAGAACAAGCTGTAAGCGAATTTGAAGAAATGCAACTGCTGCGTGCCGGAGATTCCGGTGCTTGGATGCTACGTCAGCAGTAAGGGCGTTCGTGCGAATCCCGAGAAGATCACGTCGATCTGTTCCAGGCCAGTGCCCAGGAACGTGAAGGAGCTACGGCAATGGCTTGGTCTGGCTAACTACCTGCACAAGAATACGAAGGACTATGCTCGTATTATCCGACCTCTGTCGCAGCTACTCAAGAAAGACATGCAATGGACCTGGTCCCCGAGCATCGGGGGTGTGAAGAACAGTCTCGCGTCAGCCCCAGTGCTGGCGCTGGCAGATCACTCGCAGACCTTCCACGTCGTCTGCGATGCCAGCGACTTCGCAATCGGCTGCGCGCTAATGCAGTTTGACGACGAAGGGCAGGAGCGTGTCCTGAGTAATCAGTCACGACAATTGAAGCCCGCGGAACGCAATTACCCGGTCCACGACAAGGAGCTCCTTGCCATGCGTTACGCGCTCATCAAGTTCCGCGTTTATCTACTGGGCGAACAGACGTTCGCTCTGTACACGGATCACGCGTCGCTGAGGACGGCAACCAAGAGCCCCCATCTGAGCCAGCGTATGGCTCGCTGGCTCTCCTTCTTTGCTGAATACAACTTCGTCGTCCACTACAAGCCAGGCAAGTCGAATATCCTGGCGGACGCGCTCTCTCGTCGTCCCGACTACGACCCTCGACCCGACTTGGGGGAGTCCGGCTTTGCGGACGCCGACGAAGATTATGCTACTTGTGTCGTAGCAGGCATCGACTCGACTGAATTCTACGCGACAAGTCCACAACGCGAAGCTATCGCGTCCGCGTACGACGCAGACGACTTCCTCTCTGAGATTCGAGCCTATCTCCGCGAGCCGTCTGACGCTGAACATCGCAAGCTTTCTACACGAGCGCGCGCTACCAACTCGAAGGTGACCTGCTGACGTACAGCGTCGATCGCTTCGACGCTCCGCGCGTCGTCGTTCCTCTTGTCGACGACCTTAGAGCTCGGCTGATGCACGAGTACCACGACACTCCGAGTGGCGGACATCTGGGGCGCGAGAAAACATTCCTCGCGCTGTCGCGCGACTTCTTCTGACCCCACTGTACAAGTGGGTCCGAAAATGGGTTCGTTCGTGTGAAGTCTGCCAGCGCGTCAAACCCGCGCCGTCTTTGCAAGCTCCGCTCCGCCCACTTCCGGTTGCGTCCGATGCGTGGTCGTCGGTCAGCGTGGACTTCATCTTTGGTTTGCCTCCAGACGCCGACGACAATGTCGGCGTCGTCGTGTTCGTCGACCGGTTCTGCAAGATGGTCCATATGGCGCCGGTTTCGGCGTCGGTCAGCGCAGAAGATACCGCGGCTCTGTTTATCGACATCGTCTTCAGACACCACGGCCTTCCTCGTTCATCGTGTCGGACCGCCACCCGCGGTTCACGTCGGCCTTCTGGACTCGACTGTTCGAGCTCTTGGGCACTCGCCTGATGATGTCCACGGCTGCCCATCCTGACACCGACGGCCAGACTGAGCGCATGAACCACGTTCTTGAAGACGCCTTACGCAGCTACGCGACGTCGTACGCGTCAACTGGATTGACGCCGTTCTTCGTCAACCACGCGCGGCCCCCGCGCGTCCCTGCTCTTCTTGCCGTGGGCGAGGCCACGGCTGCGAGTGGTCCGACTCTTGGTGGGGGCGGAATGAATTCGTCCGGGCGACGCAAGTCTACGTCTCAGAGCCCGACAGCAGAAGAGACGTCGGCACGCGCCGACGTCACCAAGTCCAAGAACAACTCGATCGTCGAATGGGCTGCCAATGCTTTGATCAACCCCGCAGCACCAGCGAAACGTGCCGTGTCTTTTCCTGCCATTCTTGATCCGGCGACCGGTGCCGGATCCGCTGTGGCCAACTTCAAGAAGACGCCTGACCTCACGGCCGCGGACTCCGCAGCGATTTCGGACTTCCTCCTGCGCCGACAATCCGTCATGCGCTTTGTGCGCGACGCGATCGCCCAAGCAGTTGACAAGCAGAAAGAAAATGCAGACAAGAGAGGACGCAAGAACACGGGCGTGTATTCTGTTGTCGACAAGGTCCTACTCTCCGTCGCAGGCATTCAACCTGGCGCCGTGACTAATATTGGCGCCAACAAGCTACTGCCACGGTTCATTGGTCCATTTACGGTTATGGCAGTCAAAGGAGACGCCTACACGCTCGACATTCCGACCACTATGCGACTCCACCCCACGTTCTACGTGGGGCGAATCAAGCGTTACTACCCGTCGGCAATCCCTGGTCAAGCTCCTCGCGGAACTCCGTCTACTCCCGAAGCGGACGCAGCGACCGCTGCATCGCGTCATGCTCCTGATTCTGACGGTCGCGCATCGCACGCAGCGCGACGGCCTCCTGGCGAAGACGGTTCAGATCCTGCGCGTTGTCATGTACACTCGACTCAGCTGGAACGGCTTGGTGGCTCACCAAGTCCAAGCGAAATTTGAACCCGCAGCGCCAACGCTCCCGGCGCTTGGCAGATCTGCGAGCGGCGCAGTCCCCGCCGATCCCCGTAGTGGATCAGCCCCGCCTGTCCATTACTTGCAACGCGACCCCGCGGAGAGCTCCCGACGTGGCGCCGATGATCCCAGCATTCGTTCCGGTGCGACGCATGATATCCCCAGTCGCGCCGCTCGTATCCTGGACGCCGATCAATCCGCGCCGACCATGATGGACCGCCCCTGCTTGTGGATACTGCGGGCGACAGTCGCTGAATCATCGACCGCATTGTTGATCACGTGGACGATCGTCGCGACCCCAGTCAGCCTGGCCTCGGGCCGCCCCGCGGCCGTACACCGAGTATCCCTCGAACGCGCCAGTATCGCGTACGCTGGATCGGCTATGCTCCCACGGATGATATGTGGGAGGCGCGTGAAGCCCTGCTTGCTGATGTCCCCACTGTGGTGGCGGCGTACGAGGCAGGAGTCGAGGCGTCGGAGCGTCTCGACGCAACTAGCTTGCGCCCGTTGAGTACTTGCCGATGTTCACACGACCGCTGGTGCTCCTCATTTAGTCGGCGGTAGGACTTCCGATACAGCGCCGTCAAGATCCGCCGAAGTCGCCGCGCTCTCCATCTCCGAACAAGTTTGCGTCGCGTGGGGTTCGAACCCACGCGCGAAGTGTGGTGCCCCGCGCCGTAGACCACTCGCCCGCCATGCTTGTCCACTTCGCCGCTGCAGTAGTTCGTGTCCGACCCCAGGGGTCCCTGGTTCTGTCCTACCATTGGTCAAAAGGGGGACAGTGACCTGGCACTATCTGATTGGGCAGAAGTGCAATTACCTTAGTTTTAGCCTATTAGAGAGGGACCCCCAGTTGGGTGGCCCAAAATGGCCCTGGCCTTCCGCCAGGGTCTACTCCTAGTAACAGAGTCATTTTAACCTTAATTCCCGCACGTCCTTCTCGGACGATCGTCTTAACCAAGCTTCCTCAAAGCACTCTATTGTGCAAGCTATATAGCGTGGCCCTAGCCCCGTTACAAGGCCCATGTCGTCGTGAAGGACGACGGGACACTCGTCATAGTGCTGCACCGTCTTACCCGGCTCACGACTCTGTCGAAGGTACTCGCGGTACTCCCGTACGGGCCAGTATCGCAGCGCGAGCAGCTGCTCCTTGTTTCGAGGTGCCGCTGGCTCGTGACCGCGGGCGCGATCATGAAGGTGCTGGCGGTTGTCGGACGAAGCAGCTCTGAGGGTACGTCATCACCGTCGCCGACGTTGGTGATGGCTTGGGGTTCCCGCTTGGCGGCTTCAGCAGGAGCACTGCGAGGCGTTGCAGGACTCCCCGGATGGAGACGCCGCTGCTGCTCTGTGAGCTTGGGTGAAGTGCTTGGGTCGTTGACCTCGCCCGACTCCAGATCCGACTCGCTGTAGTCTACCTCGTCCGAGGCATCCTCCTTCTGATTGGTGCTTCGCATCACTTGTTGCGCCCGGCTGGGGCTTGCGATCGGTGGCTGAGGCAGCATTCTTGGGTGCGTCGCTGGTCTGCTTCGCAGTCGCCGAGTGGGACTTGTCGTCGCCAGCCTCGGAGGCCTTGTCTCCGTCAGCTTTGGGAGCTTGGCCATCGTCGTCAGCAGCTCTCTGAGCCTCGTCGTCGCTGTCCGAAGCTTTGTCGTCAGGATCCGGGACTTTGGAAGTCGCTGCCGTCGCTGTTGTCGTTGCCGTCGGCGCGTTCGCATATCCCGCTCTTGGAGCTTCGTCGCCTTGGGGTTCCGGGCTGTCGTCGCCCAGAACTAGGTTCGGGTTGGCCTCGCCGTCGGATTCCGACTCGTCGTCGCTGTCGCCTTCGTATGGGCCGGGTAGGGTGACCTCGGTGCGCTTCCTGCTGGACCGGGATCTGGTCGCAACGGGCTTAGCCCGGTCGTCGGGCTTCTGGGAAGCTTTCTTCGGATGCCGAGGCGGCTTCTTCGATTGGGCTTCGCCGCCCTTCGTCTTGTGGTCGGCGGCGCGGAGAGCCTTGGAGTCGGCGCGCTTTGGCATCGCAAGTGGTGCTGGTCTTGGCTTGGTGCCCGGTGGGCGTCTTGGGTTCTCGGCGGGTGTTCGCTCGGGCGCGAATTGCAGAATGAGGCGTTGCCTGTGCGGTTCGCTGGAATTCCCCCTGGGACAAGGTGCTTCCCGTTTGGGTGTGGGAGGGTGTAATGGGGCCAGTTGACAGGAGGCGACCATTGTTCTGTGTGGTGTGGTCCACATCATTGGTGTCCGCCCCACGCGTGGTGTGTGGCACGTCAAGGACTTAAGTCGTACATCAGTCGCACTTAAGTAGTACGCCAGTTGTATTAAAGCAGTACATCTAAATGGGTGGCTCCCATTCGGACAGATCAGATTAGACAGGGATTCATTATGCAGATAGTTAGCAGTAGTTAGAACTACAACAGTGTTCTTAATATAAATCAGTTTAACTCTAACCCGGAAGTTCACAAGTCAATTGGTACTCGGTACCATATTGGACAGGAAGGCCAGGCCTTTGCAAGCTTACAGCAGGAACGCCAGGCGTCTGTTGTGGTTAACGCGTTAACGCTTCCTCTAAAGCTAAGATGTGTGACCCCGTCACAGCAATGATCCACACCATCCACTTGAAAATCTCCATCGTGCGCTGGTCAACGAACCCATGAGCTTCGAGGGATTACCCATAAACTCGCTGGCTCTCGTCGTAGGTCTCCAAGTATTCAGGATGCTTGGACGCAAGGTGGCTGATGAGATTCGAGTAGCCTGTCCCGAGTGCCTGCGTGCGAGCCTTGCCACACTGCTTGCAGGCAAACAGGCCGTTGCCGCAGTCCGTGAAGAAAAAGATTGAGATGGCGCGCGAACTCGACATGGTACCTGTCAATTTGGAATTGGGTGAGTTGGTGTGACTGAAAGAAGAGAGTAGTTGAGCAGACAGGGAACAGCTTTCCCTTTTCACTTTTTACGTTGTGGTAAAAGTCAGTATACTTATTACGGGGACAATTTCATATTTTACGGAAACCTTGGTTTGCCAATAATAAGTAATGGGCTTTTCCCTGGATAGGGACCACTTTTTTGATAATCCCAAAACAGGGACCAAGTCCCCAACCAGGGATCTCGTCATTTAGGCCATGCAAACGGAGATCGCTGTAAGTATCAATGGCATTAACAACATCGACAACGCCGATGACACCTCAACGCTTGCCGATCTTGAAGCAGAAGAAGGTGCAATACAAGTTGAACGTGATGGTGAACAAGTACCGGTAGTTGCAAACCGACTGTCCCTCGAATTTCTACTTAGTTAAGGGTTAATCAAATAAATACAACAATCAAATTGTTCGTCTGGTCTGAGGTGCAAGTGCCAGCGGAGGGGAACGTTGCGTCCTGTCAGCCGCGTTCATGCCCACGGGGGCGACGGAGAAGTGTTCGGTTAAGTGGTTGTGTCGAGTATGCCACTGCCCCCTTACACTAAGTGGGCCGCGCTATTTCTAAATGTCGAGGTCCCTGGTTGGGGACTTGGTCCCTGTTTTGGGATTATCATAAAAAGTGGTCCCTATCCAGGAAAAGCCCAATACCGTATTCCTTCTGTGCTTACTGACACCCATATTCACGATTTGAATGGGGCCCCACATGCAAACATAAAAGTTATCTGGATTGCAGCATATCCATGTAAATCGAATGTTGTGGTACACTGTCTGTTTCTCACTGAATCTGTCAGTTAGCACATCAGGTGCAACGGGACTGCAATCGCCGACAGCTGATTGGCTGTAAAGACTCAGTATTGAGTGCTCGTCAGTAAGCACAGAAGGAATACGGTAAGTAATTCCGTCAAAATGATACTATAGTTATTATATTAAACTACAGTACTACGTACTTCGAAGTAGTAATTATTTTTCGAGCCCTGGTAGATAGGTTCGTTTATTTTAACACAAAACTGGGAGTCCATGCGTTGGCGAGGGAAGAGGCTGCTTTGCTCAACACCGGTGACGGACCCAGTAAGGTATTATGTAATGTGTTTGACATACCGTCATCGATAAGGAAAGTCGACGTGGTAACCTCTGGGTACCTGATGAGTGAAGCATCGGCATAACGAGAGATCAAGAATGCGGTCTCAAAAAACTGACGTCGTATTCTAACATTATTTTACTAGTTACTACATGTACATCAATACTAGTCCATCCAACGTTCACAACAATCAAGAACGAAAACGCCACACCACTGGGTTTTAGCTTGCTTGATTCATGGGGTTCAAGGCAACATCGGTTGCTGCGGGTCTGCCTGATTGATGAGCAGATCAACGGCCACCTCGAACGTCGTAAGGTAGTAGCCGAGCTCACCAGTGATGTCTTGGGGATCACACATCACTCTCAAGAACTCGCGTGTGATCAGCAGTTGCGACATATTGCTCATGACAAGGGCAAACAAGTGCACCGAAATGAACTCGTCCGTGGTCATCGAGGGCCGCAACACCATATCGAGCTCTTCAACAGAAGTGAGGCTGCACGTGGTCCCCACGGACGAAGATGAGCGTGAGGACCCACACGTCTGGAAAATGGCTCCTGCTGCACGCGCTAAACACTTTAGCTTGTCGAGCGGTAGCGCGTACTCGTTTACGCGGCGTAGCTCACGACGTGCATCCTCCCAATCGCTCCCCGATCCAGCCACAACATGCGGAGGCACACCGAAAAGGACTGAGGCTTGGTCTGAAGCATCTTGATCTTTTCCTTCAAAGCGAGTTCATCGTCCCAGTCCGTGATCGTTTGCAACGCCTCGTGCACATGGTCTTCTAGCGGCACAAGCACGTGCTTCTGTACGAAGCCACACACTGCGTGCTTTACCTCGTCCAAGAACTCGTCGTAGTCCGGCTCTGAGCGCTCCGCGCGCTCTACTGCAAGTTGAGCCAGCAAAACATCGTCCTTCAGCATTACGTCTTTAATCTCGCCCATCTTCCGAGATACAGTATTCAGAAGCGTCTTCGCCTTTCGCTCGGGCATACACCCATGTTTGTCATCGACGCTCATGTGCGTGAGCGCAGCCACAAACGACTCGCAGGCGCACGACACGCTGGTACTAGGAGCTGCGAATATCTCGCCCACCAATTGCGACGCGCTCACTTGGTTTTTGATGAAGAAGCACGTGCACCCACCGCGGTCAAACACGTCGCAGTGGCGGTGGACGCCCACAAATTCCTGCAACAGCAGAACGGCCTTCCTGCGTCGAGGTCCCAGCGGCGCGGGTGCCACGAGTGCTGCCGTCTGCCTCAAGAACGAGTCGAACACCACTCGTCTCTGCGTGTTCAGCGATCCTCGGAAGTGGAAAAGCTTCTTGGGCAGACGAAACCTTCTCAGACCTCGCAGCGTCCCCCATAGCGGCCTCTTCACAGGTGCATCCGCGAGACTGATCTGCTGCACCTGCGCGTAGAACTGCATCATGTCCTTGAGACTCTTCTTCACCTGCCAGCGCTTCTGTGTCTCTGCGTCTGACACTTTGAGCACGAACAGGCCGTCGCTCTCCACGCGCACGACGCGCACCACGACAGCGTAGCGGATGTGCAGGTCCACATACTCCCTGGACGCGCTGTGCGGGTCGAACGCCTCCTCCTCGTCCATAGACGATCCGCGCCCGCAGCGGCACACTTGCATGGCCGACGCTGTGCGCGGCAGCGTCTTATCCTTCGTCTTGGGGTCGCAGTGGCGTGGGGTCTGAGTCTGGTCCGGCGTTTCTGGTCCAAAGGCTGTCAGCAGCGCGTCCACGCCATCGTCTGCCGCGTCCTGTTCGTCGTCTTCGCTGTCGTCGCTGAGACCGCAGAACGGCTCTGTCTCGGATGCGTCCTGTGCTGCGGGGTCCTGCAGCTCCACGTCCTGCTGGTCCAGAGTTGGCGCGCGGCGGCGCTTGCGGCCGGGCTGCGACAGCTGCGCCACGAGGCACTGGCCACACATGAGACGGTCCACGGCCGCCGGCTCCAGCGATAGCTCGGCGAAGTCCTCGTCGCGCAGCAGCTCGTCCAACACCGGCGACGGCAGGCTGCGGCAACTCATCGAGAGTGAATGTGGCCGCTAGCCGGCAGATTCGGGAATGAGGAGTGTCGACACCAGGTACAGTACAGTGATACTCGATTAGGATTTGAGGCAACCACACCGAACCAAGAAGATGCATGTTCGGCTCTCGACGATACATGTACCGGTAATCCAGCTGATGGTCCCGTTATTACATGTACTGTACAGCGATTTGATGCGCCAATATAGCAGCACAGACGGACTAGTTATGGATGAATAACAATGTCTCTCCGACCAAACTTCATCTTTGTATGGTACATATTAGCCAATGAGATTGGTCTTTAATTCGATTTTGGCCAATAAAAACCATCTCTATGGTTTTTGGCGAATCGAATCACGTCAACGATTTTATTTTATCTAATAAAAATACGATTTTACGTTGCAGTCGGAAGCTGAGCGATTCCGACATATCTGGTCGGAGCTGACGCCCAGATATGTGTATCGTGCTACAAGCGAGAGGTGCGCCATGTATCACTCGCATATTTGCCGCCTCTCCGACCAAGAGTAATGAACCTAAACGATTTGAAGCCCGCCAACACCAAGCGCGCGCGACGGCCATAAAGGCGTTCAATCGCTTCCTCTCCGCCGAGGGCACGAGCATGGAGCATATCAAGGCGTTGATCGTTGTCGACCCAAGCCGCGCGGGTGGCATCCTAGTGACGCTGATGGACAAGTTCGGTGTGTACCTAGCATTCCATGCAGGAGCAAAGGGGCTGCACTTGTCGTGCCACTCCGTCGATCAATATTTCCGCCAAGCGAAGTGCTGGCTCCTCGACGAGTACCCTGTTCAAGGTGGAGCTGTGGCCCGCCAGCTGCTAGGCTTGGGGCATACCCTTGAAAAGCACTGCATCAAACGCGAGAGTGATGGCTTTGTCAAGAAAGCGGTTGCATGCACGGAGGATGATCTCAAGAAGATGACAAGTTATCTGTATTCAACGGCCGGCTGTGCGTCAGACTACCAAGATTCAGCACTGCTATGCCTATCGTGGTATCTCTTTGGGCGCGCTTCGGACCTGACCTTCGTCCGGAAGCAGCAGCTCACCATCGGTGCTGGTGGAGTGTTCTTCATCCGATTCATCCGCGTGAAGACGTCAGACGAGCAGACACTGTCGCTCTTTCCCGACGAAGACTTCATGACTTGCCCGCTGCTGGCGCTCGCTCTGGCCTTGATCATGCAGGAGTCGCCGTGCGCAGCGCTGATCAATCACTTGCCAGTGCAGTCGAAGGACGTCCCTGTTGAGCTGACCGACTCGATCCCATGGCTGGATCTGCTTTAAGACATCGGCGCCCTAGATTCTTCTCAGACGTCGAAGAGAAGCATGATTGTTCACACGACACCGACAGTCGGAGTCCACGCTCTTGTCAACCGCTTGCTCGATCGTGTTGCTGGTCCAGCTGGAGTCGAAGAGCCACTGACCTCTCATTCGTTTCGACGTGGCGGCGCGGAGCATGCGAACGCAAGCTCAGAGCTGACGGCGCAGTGGATATTCGATCGCGGAGCCTGGAACTTGACCACGACCAACAAAGCCTTCGCGTACGTCTTCAATACTCCGAAAGAAGACCATCAAGTAGCCAAGGTGCTGAGCGGGATGGCGCCAAAGCAACCTGTGTTCTTCCGTCACTGGAAGTCTTCGACTCGACTACACAAGAGGATATTAGAGAGGTTAGCCGCAAGCTCTTCAATTCGAGTCATGCGCTGGGTAATAAGGCCTTCAATGTCTGCGCTGCTGTAAGAGATGTGCTGACAGCAACTATCTTCCTCCACTACCCGTCGTTGATGAAGACCAACGCGCAGGCGCCTGCAATGAAGACGATCCAGCGATGCGTTGAAGCCTCTGGTTTGACGATGACGAGTCTGCTTTCTTGGTCATAGCAACTCACGAGATCAAAAGCTCAAGCCAACACCACCGCAGAAGACCTGATGGAAGGAAACGTGAATGCCAAAGTTGCGTTCGAACATCAGACTGCCTTGATTGAAAGGTTAATCGAGGTCAACCGTAGCCTCGAGGCTCGAGTCAACTCCCTAGAAGCTGCAAATACCAATACTGAAGCGAAATCATCAGCACATGTAGATCAAGCCAAGCGACCAAGAGATGAAGATGAAATCGTACCGGTGAAGCGCCGACGCCGCTCAAAGACGATACACCTGGTTCGCGTGGTACACTGCCGTTCCGCGCGGATGGCTAATCACGGACGAGCACAAGAAATCAGATGCCAAGCAGCTTGTGGCCTTCATGAAGCTCTTCATCGAAGACGGATACACGCTCGACGAGTCATCGCCCAGCTACAAGGATAATGTCCGTCAGCTCGGAGAGTTAGCGTCAAGCAAAGTCACTGCGTATCTTGGCGCGCGAGGCGTACCGTCAAAGGGATCCAACGCTGTACTCAAGGCGCTTCGGCAGCTGCATCGCGAGGGAAGCCTCAACGACCTCATCAACGCCTATCGCCAGCGTCTCGCCATCGATAGAGTTGTTGACCCTGCACCTATACATCACCAAGGCACACTCAAGCTGCTCCCGTAACGCAACACGATCTTCTTTCCCACGTCCTTGTAGTCGGTGCTTCCGTTGATGTCAGGTCTGCAGCAGTCATTCGAGCATAGAAAATTTACCGATGGGCGGAATTGAACCACCTTCTTCCCTTGCGGGAGCTCTTCCATTGAGCTACATCGGTGGGGTTAGACAACAACCTCGCAGGGGTACTCGTCTGGAGTGCTCGACGGGGAATTAACGGTGATTCACAGTTCTTCGTGGCCGCGACAAACCCTCTAAGGTGACCGATGCTCGGTACACCCCCTCAATTCACCGCGCCGGGTGGTCAATCGAGCACTGAGCTCACAGGGCAAAATGGCGCAGCAAAATTGTACGTGCGCCATTCATTTACGAGGCGTAATTACGTATACCACCTATCAAGGAGCCAATCATTTGAGAGGATGTATTTTTACGAAACCTCCACAATCTGGTGTGATATAAAAATTTGCGATGCGTCGGATGCTGGTCGGAGTTGCACTGACGGTCGGAGACGTGACGATATGGCAGCCTCACCACTTCTGCACGGCTTCCCATGGGCGGTACGGTAGACGACAAAATCGAAAACAGACAAGTGCTGAGATCGCTCAAAAGCAGCCGTTTCGGAGATATCGACAAGACAATAGCAGTAAACTCAAACCACTTGTGAGACGACTCAATGCGAAACGTGAGTCATCAGACTGGGTGAGAGCAACACAAGATCAAACTCCAAGCGAACTATGGTCTGGAAAAGGAACAATTACGGACTTCCAAATCTGGACGGCGTACAGAGTTGCATTGGGACAGCTCAATTTGTACCACAGTGGACACAGTCACGGATCTCACTGCCGTCTATCCTCCAGCTGCAGTACGGCAAAAGAAACACTAGACCATCTCTTTTGGGAGTGCCCTCAGGCCAGGCCAGTATGGACACAGTTGATCACCCATTGGACAGGAGTATCCGCGAGTCAAGCCGAGCTCCACAAGTACCAGCACTCCATTGCTGCACGGAAATCACCCCAAGTCAGTCCCAGGATGCGTGACCACAGCATCGAACTCTATGGTGAGTTCAACAGGATGCATACCGAAGCAGCAGGCCGAATTTGGTGGGCATACTGTAGCATCGCGACTGCGGCACTTTGGATGCAGCGCAACAACGTCGTTTTCAGGGAGAAAGAACTTACCACGGAAGGGAGCAAACTCGAAATCTGGAAATTGGTATTGCGGCAACTACGAGCATCAGCTCTTAGAGACTTCAAACGACCAGAGACAAAGTTACAGGGCATGTACATGCGTCAAATGCTGGACTGTTTCGAGTACATCGACATCAAGGCAGCAGGATGCCAGTACTCGCAAAAGAAAGGAACAAAATAACAGACGCCACACATAGTAATGTGGCTAGAAAAATTCTAGGGATCTATTAGCTAAAGTTAAATAGACACCATTACTACTACTACATGTACTGTACAGTATTATTAATACATGTACACGTATTGCGGGGTCGCGGCCGTGAAGGTTTTTACTTTGGCAGGGAGGCTGCAACAGCGTACTTCCATTGCTTCTCTAGGGAGAACGCAGACTCGCCAACTGGTCCGACGTCAATTATTACCACCGCCATGCGGTCGAGCCCGCAGTTGCTTGTGCGACGACGTGCGCCAGCTATTAATACCCTAAAGAGAAACCCTGACACCTCAACCAGTTGACAAACAGCTCTGACGTCCAGATCATTTGTGCTGCGCAGTATGTCACTGGTTGGTCAGACAACGTTGGCCCAACCCGCTCGTCAGCGGATGTCCAGCATTGCATGGTGACCCCGTTATTCGACATGTGAGGGCTGCGATGAGATGGCCACTCATCTCCAGTGGAGTCCAGAGGTCCAGCCGCGGCAATTGACCGCTGCGCTTGAGCCGGCTCTCCGTGCTGGCACAACTGAACTTCAGTCTGAAGAGCCCACCTGCAACGGTGTCCGATACCGCCATTCACTCGTAGCAACTTGTTGCCCAGCCGTATTGGTATTTATTTGCATTCCAACAGCGCCGCAGCGGTTGAAGACGCCGTATCCTTTGAGACAGCACTCCTCTTCATCTCCGATGGATAGGCCGCCGTCGATCGCATGGTGACGGCGCCACCTTTAGCGTCTTCATGAAGACTTCATCTCCATGAGCAGCAAAACTTTGCTTCGCGACGTCGTTCAGCGCACTTGTGGTAAGCATTGCGTCCAACGCCAAACACCTCCCAATCTTGAAGAGCTCCGGGCCTTGAAGCAGAACATTTACCGGTAATACCGGTACAACCTGTACTTTACCTTTCCCCCGTAATAATTGTTTCCAAAATTTCCCAAGTGAAAAATCACAGTTAGGGCAATCGAAAGCCGGTCCGCGGGGGAGAACGAGCGAGCCGATCTTGGGTCATGACGTCCGCCAACGGGGCGATGAAGCTGGGGAGCTGCCGGCGCTGGAGGACGTGCCCCTGAGCGAGCGCATGCGGCTTTTTCGCCAGAAGCTCAAGCTCTGCGCGGCGCTCTACGACTTCTCGGACATGCGCAAGCAGGTGCGCGAGAAGGAGGCCAAGCGCAACGCGTTGCTGCAGATCGTCGAGTACATTTCGGCGGGGAAAGTGGCGTGGGACCCGTCGGTGGTGGCCGACCTGCTCGAGAGCGTGGGCTGCAACATCTTTCGCCACTTGGGGCGCGGCTCCAACGCGTCGATGATCAACGCCAGCGGCAACGTGGAAGGTGCCGAAGCGACGTCGAGTCTTGTCTGGTCTGCCCCTCTGTGAACTGATAGTTTGTCGCCTTTGTAGCGGCACCTGAGGACGACGAGCCCATGCTGGAGCCGTCGTGGCCTCACATGCAGTTGGTGTACGAGATCCTGCTCCGGTTCGTGCTGTCGAAAGAGGTGGACTCGAGGACGGCCAAGGAATATTTCAGCAAGAAGTTCATGATCAAGCTGCTCAACTTGTTTGACTCGGAGGACCCCGAGAGAGGGACTACCTGAAGGTAAATGGATGGGCTGGGGGCTGCAGAGCTAATAGCTGCTGACTGCTACGGTTGTTGTGTACAGACGATTCTGCACCGCATTTACGGCAAGTCGATGGCGCTGCGCTCGTTCATCCGCCGATCGATCAACGATATGTTCTACACGTTCGTGTACGAGACGGGATCGCTGCAGGGTGTGGGCGAGCTGCTAGAAATCCTAGGAAGGTACGGTTGTTGACAGCGAGGGTTTGCTCGTGTTGTTATATTGTGGTGGCCTGATTCCTTGGTGCCTTGCTTGCATGCGTCAATTCAGTATTATCAACGGATTCGCGCTTCCGCTCAAACCAGAGCACCAGAACTTCCTGGAGCGTGCGTTGATCCCGCTTCACACGGTGCGTTTTGACTATCGACGAATATTTGGCTTGAGCGTGATTTGTTGCAGAGAGCTAACGAGCTGTGGTGACGGGGTCTCGTGACTTTTGATGAGCAGGCAGGAAACCTGGCGATGTTCCATCAGCAGCTGGCTTACTGCACGACGCAGTTCGTGGAGAAGGACCCGCAAACTGCGGAGCCGATTATCATGGGGCTGCTGAAATACTGGCCGGTGACTGCAAGTGCCAAAGAGGTACCATCGACCTACCATCTACCTCCTTACTTCTCTCTGCTAGTTGCTTGTAGAATCTCCGTAGGGCCTGAGACTCATTCACATTGTTCGGGTGCGTGTGTTGTTTGCTTGCCTCAGATCTTGTTTCTGAACGAGCTCGAGGAGATCATCGAGATGATCCAGATAGAGCAGTTCGCGGCGGTGATGCGGCCGCTGTTCCTTCGGATATCGCTAGCAGTGTGTAGCAGCCACTTCCAAGTCTCTCAGCGCGCCTTATATTTATGGAATAACGAGGCACTGGTCCGGCTAGTGAGCGCACGGCGGGCTGAAATCCTGCCGCTTATCTTCGGCCCGCTCTACCGCAACTGCGAGAACCACTGGCACAGTACCGTGCAGACGCTAACGTACAACGTGCTGAAGCTGTTTATGGAAATGGACTCGCAGCTTTTCGACCAGTGCTCTGCGCAGTTCGAGGAGCGCGAGGAAGGTGGGCAGCATGCAAGCCCAGCTCTTGCACAGGCCTGGCTGGTTTAACAAACGCGTCGATGTGCACCATGACTGACATTTGCTTTTTCCTTGTCTGCAGAGCGCAGCAGACGACGGAGCAGCGCCATATCAAGTGGGCAGCCTTAGAACACCGCTTGCAGGCGCAAGGACCGATGTGATCGATGCAATCGAAACTCGTCGCTGCAACTGCCGCCGCCAACTACTCCAATAGTAACCAGACACACCACAACACAACACCCAATTGCGGAGGGAGACGGAACGAGGAGCGACCAAAGGAGGAAAGGGTCTACTATGCATCACGGCCGGCAACCCATACCGGCTCAACATGGTAGATAGGCAGGTTGGCCTCACTGGCTGACCGCGGAGTTGGGCGACCCCCTTCTGGCAAGCAACGCTTCATTCGTCCGCCGCCTTTGACTTTCAAGTTTCTATCTGCTTTTGCTCTTTTTGCACATGTATCAACAACTTCCTTGTCTCGATTGCACTAATGCCGATACTACGTAGTACAATTGCCAATTCGTTGGGGTTTGCTACGTGAGCTGTGAGCTTGCACTGATAATTGCAGTGACGTCCGCAATAGTTGGTTGAAGGCACGCTTTTTAACGGGTCTGGTTCGAGGACCCGTGGACCCGCAAGACCTATTCAGCCAATCCATTTCGCGTACAATCATTTTGACGAATCAACATCCTCCCATCCGTTAACCTGCTACAACGTATTGTGTTGTTATGGCGGTCCCTCTGTGGCATACAAACACCAAGTGAACAGGCGTGTGTGGTCCTCATTGGCTCCTGCCAGATCGCCCCCTCGAGACTCGACGGAGGCTCTGCGCCGCCCGTTGGTTCATTTCCGCTTTCAGCCGCAGACGGGAGCAGTTAGAAAAGACCAAAGCTTGTAAGATGCTGTCTCGTGTGAGTCGCTCCGCCCTGCGTGGCGCGCGCAGCATGGCCACGGACGCCAAGAAGGTCACGGGCTCCGTGGGCCAGATCACGCAGATCATCGGTGCCGTCGTGGACGTGCAGTTCAAGGACAACCTGCCGCCTATTCTAAATGCTCTGGAGATCCAGACGCAGGACGACACGCGCATCGTGCTGGAGGTGGCTCAGCACCTGGGAGAGAACACGGTCCGCACCATCGCCATGGAGGGCACGGACGGCCTCGTGCGCGGCCAGGAGTGCGTCGACACGGGCAACCCCATCATGGTACGTCTAGGTTAACCTACAAGTCTAGGACCAAGTTTTTTATAGCTATTGTGCAATCTATCTTATAGGTTCCCGTAGGCCCCGAGACGCTCGGACGTATCATGAACGTCATCGGCGAGTCGGTGGACGAGCGCGGCCCCATCAACGCCAAGCGCCACGCGCCCATCCACACGTCGGCTCCTCTGCTGACGGAGCAGGGTTCGGGTGCCGAGATCCTGGTCACAGGCATGAAGGTCGTGGACCTGCTGGCCCCATACGCCAAGGGCGGCAAGATCGGCCTCTTCGGTGGTGCCGGTGTGGGCAAGACGGTCGTCATCATGGAGCTCATTAACAACGTGGCCAACAACCACGGCGGTGTCTCCGTGTTCGCTGGAGTGGGCGAACGCACCCGTGAGGGCAATGACCTGTACTACGAGATGATCGAGTCCGGTGTGATCAAGATCAACGACGATGGCACGACCACGGGCTCCAAGGCTGCTCTGGTATACGGCCAGATGAACGAGCCCCTGGAGCTCGCGCCCGTGTGGGCCTCACGGGTCTCACCGTCGCCGAGTACTTCCGTGACGTGGAGGGCCAGGACGTGCTGCTCTTCGTGGACAACATCTTCCGTTTCACGCAGGCGTGCTCGGAGGTGTCGGCCCTGCTGGGCCGTATCCCGTCCGCTGTGGGCTACCAGCCGACGCTGGCCACAGACTTGGGTGCGCTGCAGGAGCGCATTACCTCGACCAAGAAGGGCTCTATTACCTCGGTGCAGGCCATCTACGTGCCCGCCGATGACTTGACGGACCCGGCCCCGGCCACGACGTTCTCCCACCTGGACGCCACGACCGTGCTGTCTCGTCAGATTTCCGAGCTGGGTATCTACCCGGCTGTGGACCCCCTCGACTCCAAGTCGCGTATGCTCGACCCCCGTATTATCGGCCAGGAGCACTACGACATTGCCCGTGCTACCCAGAAGCTGCTGCAGGACTACAAGGGTCTGCAGGACATTATCGCCATTCTGGGCATGGACGAGCTCTCCGAGGACGACAAGCTTACCGTGGCTCGCGCCCGTAAGGTGCAGAAGTTCATGTCGCAGCCACTTCACGTGGCTGAGGTGTTCACGGGCAAGCCTGGCAAGTTCGTGCCGCTCCTCGACACGATCTCGTCGTTCAAGGACATCATCGCCGGTAACTACGACGACCTCCCGGAGGCTGCCTTCTACATGGTTGGCGGCATCGAGGAGGTGAAGACTAAGGCTGCTGCCCTGGCGGCCGAGCTTGACGAATAAGTTACTCGGTTCGAAATGCAGAGCGGAAAAGCGATCCAACTCCTCCAGCGGAAGAAAGCAGCGTCTAGTGTGCGGCACGTGAGACCGGAAATTGAAAAAGCAACAAAGAACTCGAGCAGGCCTCTTGGTTTGTAATTGGACTAGCTTTTCTTTCTCAGCCTCTCGTTTCATTTCAATGTGGTGCATGTGGAGCTCCTGCCTTCCCATAAAGCAATGAAAACGTAAACCTCAAGTTTCTTGTCTGTCATGCGCTGCGTTCATTGCTTGTCTGCGATAAAGGAATTGATTCCTCCTCACAGCACTTGACAAGAACTTGACACGATAAACGTTTGTGGTTCTTGCTCGCCCCGCCGCATTGATGTCGACATGGCGTTCTGATATTCATTGAAGCCTACCAGTACGGAAGCAGTAAATGAGAGAGCCCGAATGTTCGCATCTGCTGTTTCTCGGTTTAAGACGATCACGATTACGGCGCACAAAGAGGACATCTCTTGCCGGCCACGCCTCTCTCTTCTATTTCTAATCATACTCGAAATCCTCATCGAAGTCCTCGTCGTCGTCGTCATCCACACCATCGTCGTTGTCCTCCTCCAGCTCGGCCGCGGCGATAATTTCATCGTCGATGGCCTTCCACTGCTCGGGCGTGGGCTCCGGGTACCGCGACAGGTACGGCAGCAAGGCCAGCTGACGCGAGACCTTGATGGCCTGTGCCAGCTTGCGCTGCTGCTTGGCCGTGAGTCCAGTGAACCGACGCGGACGAATGCGTCCCGTGGGCGAGATGAAAAGCCGCAGCAGCTCCACGTCCAGAGCGAGCTCCACGACGTCCTGGTGGTTGGCGGCCACAAAGTACTTCCACGGCTTGGTCTTGTCCTTCTTAAACGGCTTTCTCTTGTCCGCCGGCAGCATCCAATTGAGCATTTCGGGGACATCCTACCATCATAAAAAATAAGTCTTCAAACCTAAAAACACACCGTACAACGTACGCCATGCCCTGGTTCACGTGCTGGAAGGGGTCCGCGACGTCCTCGTCCTCATTCACGCCGATCTGACTTTCCGCGAGGCTCAACAGTGCGTCGTAGCCAGGCATCTCCACGTACAGACGGTCGTCCTCCACGTCAACGGGTACCTCTCCGTCCAGTGGCTCCTCGTAGTCCTCGTCCTCCTGGTCCCATTCGGCCACTTCTCTCTCGAACTTCCTGGCCCACTCTGCAGGACTCAACTCCTCGTCTTCGTCCTCCTCATCAAAGTCCAACTCTGCGAACTGGAGCTTCTGGTCCTCGTCCAGCTGTTGACTCAGGTACTTGACCTCCTCCGGTAGCTCCGTCGGGTCCTCGTCGGCCACCACTTTGTCAAAAGTTGATCTCTTCTTCTTCTCGTCCTTCCCCTTGGACGACAGCGAGCGAGCGCCCAGCACGTGGCTGTTGACACTCAGAGGATACGCAGCACCGTCGACTGGACGTTGGAGCGTCGACCCAATGCTGCAATAGTCAGAGAACTAACGGTTAGAGAAGGAGGAGCACAAGAGACACTTCAGACACGCACCAGCGACTGCAGACGCACAGGGACGGAGCCACACGCGCACCATTTCGACTTGATGAACCTCCACCGCTCGCTGGTTTCGCTTCTGTGGTGGACAACAGCTACGGGTGGAGACGCTTTTGATTGGCTGAAAAGATATGGACTTTCGTCTTTGTAACAACAAGCGAACCGGTAAGCTTAAAGCAAAATAAAATGAAAACCCAGACCTGATTCGCAGCTAGCCTGGCTGTCCGTCATCTAAATGCAATCGCCGTTCATGAAAACCTATTCTGTCTGCCACCTCCTCTCATTAGGGTCGGTTCACCAGAGCGCCCAAGCCTCCTTTTCGGTCTCGAACCGTCTCCTCCTCGTCTCTTGCTGCAATCAATCGTCTGCCTTCACTTCGCCCCGCTTGGTCCCCAGCTCATTCTCATTCGTTGCTATTGTGCTCGCAGATTCGCCCCCAACGCGTGAAGCTCGCCGCTGTATAAAGACGCAACTAGGCCACTGACGAGGGAGCCCTCGATGCTGCCATCGACTCTATTTTCCGCCACTTGTCCTGATCTTTGTCCTTGACGTCGGCCATAGATTGCTCCTTCAGCGAGTAGTCCTTTGCGCACTGGTCATACAGAGCCATGTCGTAGTCCATGTACAACTTCAACACGTTCTGTAATGACAACACCAAGCACAACATTGTAAGCATCGACAATACCAAGCACATCATAATCGTCCGCAGCAACATACCTGCGCAAGCCCTTCAACGGTCGTGTTCCAGTGTCCAAGCGAGTTTCTATGAAGAGGGCCGTAAATGACGGGCAGAATCAAGTGCGCGTGCTGCTTACTCAAGCACCCGTTGTTCACGAGGTGCTCGTTGTTCCACAGGAAGAGCGAGCGCTCGGATACCTGAAAGTGCTGGCTGCCAAGCCACTTGGCCAAGCCATTGAAGAGCGGCTTGTGCACCTGCTGCAGCTGTTCGGTGCCCATAAGCTCGAGAATCTCCTCCAGCTCGTTCAAGAAGATCACCTGCTTGGACGAGCACGACCAGGGCCAGAACCTGATAATGCCCTGGATGATGGGCACCGCTGTTTCGGGGTCCTTTTCTACATACTGCGTGATGCAATAGGACAGCTGCTGGTGGTACATTGACACGCACTTGGGCTGTGCAGCGGCACGAGCGCGCGCACGAGGAACTGCAGGTGCTCGGCTTTGAGTGGCATGGCAAAGCCATTGATGATGCTGCCCAGGATCTCCAGGAGTTCGCCAACGCCGTTGTGGCGCTCCGTCTCGTACACGAACCGGTAGAAGACGTTGCTGATGGCCTTACGGATGAACGAGCGGTGCGACATAAACTTGCCGTAGATGCGGTGCAGGATGGTCTTG
This sequence comes from Phytophthora hibernalis, assembly GCA_012656075.1. Lineage (NCBI taxonomy): Eukaryota > Oomycota > Peronosporomycetes > Peronosporales > Peronosporaceae > Phytophthora > Phytophthora hibernalis. The sequence goes on along the minus strand of JAAKBF010000159.1, from coordinate 569,189 downwards.
AGGTAGTCCCTCTCGCGCGGGTCCTCGCTGTCGAACAGGTCGATGATGGAGAGGCAGAACTTCTGGTCCACGTACTTCTTGGCCACCTTGGCGTTCACTTCGGTCGACACGATGAAGCGCAGGAAGAACTCATACACCACTTGAAGGTGTGGCCACGAGGCTTCCAGCACGGGCTCGTCCTCCTCTGGGTCAAAGTCCTCCGTCTGCGGGGGCAGTGCGCGGCAAATGTTGACCGACTGTAGCAGAAGACAAACGCCTCAAATAAGAGTCCAAAAGTACCTCAACATCCGATATCCGCCACGTACCACCATGGCCATAATATCCGGCATGAGCGTTTCGGTGAAGATCTTCTGGCCGCCAGGATTGTTCACGTAATCTACGAGCTCCAGTAGTGTCTGGCGCTTTAGGTCCTTGCCCCTGAAAACAAGAGCGCAAAACTTTCATTTTTGCGCAAAAGGCAGATCACCCCAAAACCCAAAACCCACCGTTTGTCCGAGGTGGGGTCGTCGAAGTTGAAAATGACCGAGCACAGCTCCAGCTTCTGCTGGAACAGAGCCTCCTTCGCTGCAGCGACGTGTCTTTGAGGTGGGGCAGGTCTTTGAGCGCCTGGATCTTCTGGTTGCGCGCCATGAACGACCGACGTCTTTCGCGCTTGGGCAGCGACACGTCCGAGCGCGCCACGTCCCCCACCGGCGAACTCACGCCCCTAGGGCCGCCGTCCACGTCCATACGGTCGGGGAGGTGGCACCCATGTGCTCTCCGTTGTTGCTGAGCTTCCGTTTCACCGTTTGCAGCATCCCCTTCATCTGGTTTGGTTGGGTTCTTTTAACTGGCACCCAATCACCCAGCGCAAAAGGCTGCAAATAGAGAATGGTGAGGACGAGGCTTTGGCGCAAAAGTTTGGCGCAAAAAGCTTTTGCGCAACTCGTGCGACTGCTGCAAGACGCGGAGAGACACGTACGTTGCGAGGGACTGGGGCGAGAGGCTTCTTGGCGACGAAAGCAAGCTGCTGGCCGTCCGCTGGCTTCTCAGGCGCGTTTTCTTCCTTCCTTTTCCTCCCCCTTCCCCTCCACGCACCATACTAATTACGGTTCTAGCCGCGATTCCCCGTCTAAAGCGATTGGCTGCAATACAAACGCCAAGTGAGACTAGGGGTGCATTTGGACGCGCAAAATGGAGCGCGAATTGACAAGGAGGTGCGGGCGCCGAGTGCGCGTCGCCGAGTTCGTGGCGCAAAGTGCAAAAGACGCAACTTTTGCTGCAGATTCGCGCAACAAGTCAATGCTCTTCGTGGGCTACGTGGAGGCGCTGTACGCGCGCACAGCGTGGCTGGCTATGCGCCTGGACATGTGGGCCAGCGGCGCCACCTGCTATCGCCAAGGTGCAACTGCAACTGCAAAGTGTAGCGCAAATGGCGCAAATTTGCACGTGTGTTAATGTTTGTTGCTTTTGTAGTCCGAAACTCAAGTGTGTATCTGCAGAGCGGAGAAGAGGTTGCGCTTGGTGCAATGGCGGAACTGCAAAAAGTTGCGCTAGTGAATGTGGCGACTGGGGGGATGAGCTGCTGGCGTTGAGCGGTGACGAATTGATAAATGCACTGGAGGCGGTGGTGCAACAAGCTGCTGAGACGTTTCGCCACGTGCAAGTGCAGGCGTTGCAGAGTGCAACATCGCAACGTGCAAAATTCGAGTACGAATTGTTGCAGCACCATCCTGGCCTGGAGGTGCTAATGTTGCACAGTGCAAATGGAGGCAGCTCCGTATTATTTGCACTCCCATTGCTTGAGGAAGCGCAATGGGATCCCAAGATTTTGCAGTCGGAGGACCCGCAAACGGTGTTCGCCCCAAACGGGTTCCATAGACCGAACTTTTCGGGCTCTTCGAATATTCTGACCATTTTCATCGGGTACCCAATGAAAGAGGAGGACGAGTGCAAAGCGGACGGTGGTTGGTCGCTTCTTGTCGAGTGGCCGGATAGAATGGCTCTGTCGAGTCAAGTTGCGCAAACCCCGCCGTCGAGTAAAGCGCAATCTTCGGTCGAGCTTCTGTCGTCGTGCAAAACGGTTGTGCAAATGTTTTTGCAGTGTTGCACTGTTTGCGCTAAAAGAAATTGTGGGGGTTTGCGCTAACGTTTTGTGGTTGTTGCGTAGATGTTCTTACAACAGTGGACAAGACGCAAAGAGTTCGTCGCGCAGCTGCGCCAACACGTTATAGGTAGAGTCATCATCTTTTGCGAATGTTTCGTTTCATCCACTAATGTTTCTACAGTGTTAGAGTACGACGCTGTGGATTTCGCGCAAATGGTTTTCATGCTGCAGGAGCAGTTGGACGCTCAGTCTCCACTGCGAATCCTCGTTTTGCAGTTGCAATTCACAGCAGCTTTCTTCCTCACGAACTGCATGAGCGACTTGCAAGTGAAGATGCTGGACGGGGAGAAATCTGTGGCAGTAGCACTGTCGGCCTCCAGTCCAAGTCTCGAATCTGTCGCCAAATGTGTCGCTCAAGTTCTTGAAAGCACCCGCGAAAGTTTACTCCATCACTTTTACGGAGTAGTGAGCTAGTAGTAGTAGTAATGCTGCAGAAGAAAACCTGGAAGAGACCGAGTGACCATTGCCACCTTCCACTTGGCAATTCACCCGATCCAGACGACCGCTCCTCCAAAATGCCACTGCGCGAGGCCTTTCTCACGTCCGAAGACGAGCAGTTGCTGTCTCTGCTGGAAGGTCGACGGGATCACCACTTTACGCAACTCCCGCAGCTTTCGGGCTTTCGGGTGCTGGCTCTTGTCGCCTACGAAGATTTGGACGGCCAAACGCTCGACAAGTTCGTGATCGGAGCCAACGCAGAGTGCGTCAACATCGGAGGCGCCACTTGTGCCGAACGCGCTGCGATGGCGCAACTGCAACTGCTGCCAGTGCGTCGAGTTCGCTCAATCTACATCGTGTCGGATTCGGCGCAGTGTTTGACGCCCGGGACCCTTTGCAGAGAGTTCCTGCTCTCCAGTCCCTTCGTCACCCCAGACACGCATTTCGTGACCAGAGCCACCAGCTGCCGCCCTTGTGTCACCACATTGCGCGAACTCTATCCGTTCCCGTCACTGTACAACGAACTGCCAAGAGCTCAAGTGCTGCCTTTTGCACGCAACTTTACAGGTGACAAGCAAGTTTTCATCAAGTTGCAACTCTCGAAAATGTCTGCAAACTAACAGGTTGTGTACCTGGCAGCTCTCAAAGCAACGGAGCGAGACGTTTCGAGACGACCTTTTCCCCTTGAGGTATGCGGCAGGCACCCGCTTCTCGGACGGACAAGTGAAAGTCACGTGGCAGCACAAAACTCTCGAGTTTGGCAGCTCCTTGGCCGCTGTTTCCAAGTTCATTCCGTTCGTCGAGGAGAAACCACAAGTGCAGCCAGAGTTTTTGATCCAAGTGGACCAGTTCGGCATTTTGCACGCCCCGTTCGCACGTGCACGAGCCTATTTCTTCGAGTTCGGGTTCGTGGCCGTGCCCGTGCTGGTGCACGATCAAGTTGGGGACCTTCACCGCGTTCCTATGGGCACTTTGGTTGCCGATTCTCCGGATTGTATCGCCACTTCCACTGCTATGATGAAGTAAGGGGCTTGGCACTTGAGGTGTCCGGAGTAGCGGAGATGATACTACTACTTCGGCCTCGGACCGCCTTCATGCGAGTCTGGATGAGCACACGCATCTGCTGAAGCTGCTCCAGTGAAGCTTGCCGGAACTTACACGTCAAGATGTTAGCACTAAACGAAAACATTTTCACCATTTGTCAACTTACCAGAGTAGGAAGCAGCTCGCGGAGACTGATTGTGCCATTTGAGTCGCGGTCGATGGAGTGAAAGAGGTTCTCGACGCTGGTAAAGCTGTTCCTGCGGCTCGAACCTTCGAGACCGCAAAACTTTACTAACTGTGTCCACTCGTTCTGGTCCAGGTCACCCGAACCATCTTCATCAAGTCGTGCAAGTCCGATGGCGAGCTGTTCGACCTGCTTCACCGTGTAGTGAGGCCCAAAGGGTTCTTTCCCGAAGCAATCGACAGCGTTGATGCCTTCGGACGCAAAGTTGTAGATTCGGGTGTGTGCTTCTCAGTGGGCTCTTTGACCACCTTGGGCTTGGACGTCATTAAACAAACATTGGCGACGATCTTCTGGCACAACTTGAGTTTGCGCTCGATGTTACTATTGCGACGCAGGTTTTCAGGACTGGAGGGAGCTGTTGATGATGGAAGTGTTGGGGTCGACATGCTCAAGGTTAATGTTTCGGGAATGCGAGGCAGCTCATCAGGCTCAGGTCCGGACGGTGAGTACATCAATTTCGGCAACGACACATTTCGAGCGAGCACCACAACACTCGCGCTCATTTGGATGTCCAAGTCCGTTGACTCCACAGGTGGCCGTCGCAATCGCTTCTTTGGTGTAGATTTGACTGCTTTGGCGACCGGTGAAGCAGCATTTTGCAATTTCTCTCGCAAGAATGGTGAGGGCTCCACATCAAACGCTCGCACGACGCCTATCGACACTTTAGCGGTGGAGGCTGCGCGTCGTTCGAGTTCCAATGGATAGTTGGTCAGTGCTCGTGCCCCAGCTGAAGCAAGATCCGGCGTTTGTGGACTGAAATTCATCATCGCACGAGCTTTCGCCTTTGCTTTCGCTCGTGCTCGACCCATTTCTTCTGGCGTAGAGAACAAAGGTGCGAGTGTTGCCAGGCGCTTCTTCTTGTCAGCGACATCGGCCAGCAAACCAGTCGAGTTCTTGGCGATTGCGCGAAGATGTTGGGCTTCCTCGGGTCCAAAGAGTTTTTGCTGAATCCCCGACATCACCGAAGTCACCGAGAATGGCACTTGCAGTAGTAAAGCCGTTGCTGCATTGGTCACCGCAGTAGAAGCATCAGGAAATAGTGAGCCTGGAGAAGGCTGCAACGCAGGCGACATCGTCGATGGCGGCTCAAGCTCAAATAATGATGAAGTAGCAAGGATGTCAGGAGCTACTGGTTGCTGACCTGGTTTGCGCTGTCGACTTTGTTCCTTTTTGAGTCGACGGTGGTGCTTAGCGATAACCTCGCGAGCAATCCGCTCGAACAGGTCATTTTCGTCGCCTCCAACAGTTTGGTCGCGCCGGACAAACTTCCATGCCGATGCTGCTGCAGCAGTTTGCTCTCCGACTGTCAAAATGTGACCGACGCAAGTTGCTGAGCTATCCCAGATCTTGACTACTCCATCAGCGCCTAACGATAGCAATTCACCTGGCCATGGCACGCTTTGTAGAGACATCACACCGGCCACATGCGCCATCCAAGACTTTGTCGGCAATAGGATGGGAAGTCTTGTCGATACCTGTCGACTCGCAACCCCATTTTTAAGAGCTTGGATGTTATCATTCGCATCTGACTTTGCATCAGATGAATGACGTCGGAGAATCGCTGAGCGTCTTGACGGGCTTTCAGGTTGAACTCTGCCTGTAAGACGCTGAAGATTCTCAAGTTCCCATGCAAAAATCTGGCCACCTTCGACGCCAACGTAAACCATTGCAGGGTGTAAAGTCTGTGAAATGCTGGTAGAGAAGATAGAGGCTATTCCTTCGAACTCAATCTTGCTTGGTACAGGTCTCAATGGTATAGTTTCTTGCAGAACAAGTCGCATGAGTGGCTGTGCGATGCTGGTACGAACTCCAGTTGTTGGCCAAACGAATACGGCTCCGGTCACATCACCCGAGACAAGCAGCCCCGACTTGGCGGGGAAATGCAACGCTCGAACCTCACGGGTGTGCGCACTAGCACAGCGAAACAACAGTGTAATCCGTCGAAGGTTGTAGACTTGCACCCCACCAGCATCGTCCGCTGTCGCAACAAACCTCGTAGTCACAGTGTCAGTTGACGAGGGTGGCGGTGAGCACGTGCAGCAGGTGATGCTAGATTTGTGAGCCTTTTCCACCAAGTGCAGCACTTCCAACTCCGACTTCCCGGGCGGTACGTTCAAGACACATAGCATGCGATCGTCACCCGTTGACACCAAACACTATCAGCAAAACATTAATGTGTAAGAATTAAGGTTTTGCATTCCATGTTGCAGAGAAATTGAAGCGCTTACATCAGCATGAGAGCAGAACACGAGCGAGGTGATAATACCCTCGTGAACCACCGTTTTCTGATAGACCAGCAACACAAAATAATGAGAACCGAGCAAAATCAGTCGAGACTTGGCGACTTACGTATAACAATTCTCCAGTAACGGGGTTGTACAGCCGAATCGCCCCATCCTGTTTTCAATCAGCGGATTTGCGAGAAACGAGTAAGAACGGATCTCCAGAATGACGTTGATCATTGTTTTGCATACGTACATTCGTTGCAATGAAGAGTTTTCGCTCACGAGGGCTATCGAATGCTATGGCGCAGACTTCAGCGTCTCGGACGGAAACCGGTTCCTCAATTTTCGCCCCCGAGTTGGCATTCCACACAGTGATGCGGTTCTCCACGACACCGACGAAGGTGTTGGCCACGGAATTGAAAACGACGGCGTGAGTGGGAGACATCCCAGGCATGTCGTCTATGGCTGCATCATCCTGTGACCCAACGGACTGCGTGAAGGCACTAAACCGGTACAATCGCAAATTTCCCGTGATAATATCGCACGCAGGACTCTCTCGTGATACATTTGCTCCTGGCTCTGGGTGTTTATCCATCATCCCAGCAGCAGATCCTCCAGCCCCACTTGACGAGATCATAAATGTCCGGAAACGACAGAGATTTGGAGTGTGCAGCTCAAAAGTCTGTAGCATCATCGCTAGGTGGTTCCCACTGAAGCCTTTGGCGCAGCGTGTGATATCCCAAAGCTTGAAATGACCACTTTGGTCGCCTGTCACCGCTAGACAGGGGCCAGTAGCAGAAGTCGAGACAAACTTGGCTCCCATGAGGCAGTGGTGATGACCTCCCAACTTCGTCTTGAGGGTTCTACCTGTAATTCCCCAGCAGTAGGCTTGATACTGAAACCAGAGCTTAGCAGCAGTGTATGAGCAGAGTCTAGTGTCAATACAGCCTGTTGGTGGCCTCGAAGTACGTACGAGACTGTCAAAACTGCTGAAGGTCCTCCCACCGCTGCATTCGCGCCTGCTACAGTCTCCCAGATAGTTATCGTGTGGTCAAACGATGCCGTGGCAACGTAGGGGTATCGGGTAGATCTAAGCAGGCTGCTAAACGCTCAGTGTGATGTCGTGGAAGCAACATTGGTGGAGGTGGCGGTGCAGCACCAGCGTGCATTGACACCTCAAGGTCCCAAAGCTGCACCTGCTCGGTGGAACCACCAGCAACGAACAACCTCTTGAGGGGTGGAGGACACCACTGCACAAAGAGCGCAGGGAAGCGTCCAGCGAGTTTCCCATTGAAAACATAAGAGCCGACGGTGGCGTCGATGATGGACCACAGCGAAATACACAGATCGCTACTCGCCACAGCCAACGCGTTTCGAGATGGCACGTGCTCTGCGTCCAAAACTTCAAGAGCGTCCAGAACATCTTGCTGCTTATCCCCCGCCTTCTTTTCAGCAGCTAGTTTTTCACTGCAGTTGAGTTCATGGAGGAAGTTCATGTCGAGATCGAACATCTAATGCAAGGTATCCGCATCACGAAATTGTAAGGTAACACGAATGCATTTTTTCAGGATTGGTATCACGTACCAGTATTCGTGGAGACTTGTGCTCGATCACTGCAAGACGCTTTAGCTGCGAGAAGGTCTTGAGCTTACTCACCTGGTAAGGAAAAGTCCTGTGGTAGCAATGAGTAAAATAATACGTTGTCTTCTGAAGCACAGAGCACCCACCGTGTTGCAGTACTACTACTCAGAGGTTCTTGACGATAAACCACCATATTTCGTGGAGGAGCATCTTGAGAATCTCCGTGCGGTTGTTCCTGATCGTGATCATGTTCGTGGGGTACCCGCGTGGCTATTTGCCCCAATGCAACGCAAAAGGAAGTGAACTCCTCCCAGTCCACTATAGCGTCACCATTGATGTCAATTTGCTCAAACATCTCGAACAGTAGGCCAACGAGGGCAGTAGCACGACCATGGTGCTGCATCAACCCAGGTCGCGTACGCATTAATTCCCAGAGGAGTAACCTCGCAAAGTGAACTTTGGTCAGCCCTTTGTCAGGAAAGTAGCGTTCAATGCCGACAAAATCGTTGTAATTGAGAGCAGCACAAACTGCAGCAACGCTCGATAGCGGTTTGTGGCTTGGGATCTTGATGTCCGGCATGATGTCTAAGAGGAACACCTGCATGGCCTCAACTAGAGATGCTGTTACAGCGCTTCGTACAACGACATTACTGCGGTCATTGGTCGCAGCGTGGAATGCCCAGTCGTGGTGATTGCCATGCCGCCGGAACATTTTGCACAGCAGCATCACGTTGGGAGGTTTGCCATTCTTTCTCCGCAACGTCTTGGGGTTGTGCGTGATTCCCAGTAGACGAGTTCGTTCCCCGGCATTGAAAACAAATCTCTTTCCTCCTGCTGCGAGCGCTTGTGCGTCTGCTTCTACTTGCGAAGTATCAACTGCATGCAGGTCGCAAGTGAGCGAGAACGCGTTGAGTTGCGGCGAGCGCGCGATTTCGTCCTCTGCATAAGTGACCAGACAACCAACGACTTCGACGAACGGATGCAACTTGGCCATGGAGAACCGCACAACTTCTCGCTCGTCCGCTTCTGTCGACTTGGCTCGAGTCGCTCGGAAATTCTCCTCGCCGAAATACGTGACGCTTTGACTGCCAAAGCTTTGATGGCCGTGTAGTGGGGTATCGAGTGTCTTGGCACCACGCACGACTTGCAAGATGTCGCCCTAGAAGTGACGTGAAAATGCTGTCGACTACCTGAAAAGTTCAAACTACGAGGACCAACCTGAGCGTTGAACAGTAAGAAGGCCAACTCGACAATCCACGGCACGCTCTCATCTTCTTCTCGTCGGAGTCGCTGCAAAAGAGCAAATTAATGAATGCAACGAGGACAAGTAGAGTGCTCAACTGCTGCAAAAAGCGTCGTACAAACACGACGTGGGGTTTCGATCCTGACAGTGGCGTCACGTCTTCGTCTGTCAATGCGTCGCACTCGCGAGCGGAAATGACTGCATTGGTATCGGCGTCCATTGCATTTGGTGGCAACTGAAAGGACAGTCGTTTTTGGTCGCCTCTTCAAGACCCGAGCATGGTGCTGCATGAAGAAGACTCAGACGAGCTGCTGCTTCGACTCGTTGGACGTTGCAATGGTCGAGTTCAAGTTCGTTCTCAATCCAAGAAAGGCCGACGACAAGGGAACGAGTTTCAGACGCTGGCTGTGACCAACTTTCATGAGTTAGCACGCGAGTTGACAGCTACGGAGAAAGCTCTCCGCCCTCGTACGAACGAGTTTTCGATTGCGAGGTCACCACCTCGGAACAATCAATCATTGCAGAACCCGAGTTGGGACGAGCTGGAAGAGATTTTTCGCGACCTTCATGATCTGTACGAACGCAGTGGCCAGTCAATGCTCTCTCTTCGCGAACACGAGTATGCAGATTTACTTAGTAAAGCTGCGGTGAGGACGCTTACCCGAGCTTGTTTGGGTAGTGACATTGGAGATCTCGATGCTGCTGGAGTGAGAGTGAAGTTGTTGGAGGTGGCAGTTCGACCCACTGCAGAGTGGCGACGTCTTGCGTTTACATTGTTCCTCAACACTAGTGTTGCATCACTTGCAGCGATACTTTCCAGTCAAGAAGACGCGTCGATCTCCCGAGCGCAACACCTCGAGGTGAATTTGTTCAAAATACTTCGAGAAATGCTGGGCAAGGCGGTTGTGGTGTCAACAACATCCCTGGCTTCCGAGAAGAAATTCAACTTTCAAGACGAACGAGACGGCCAGGACTGGGTCGAACAAGCTGTTGGTTGCTTGGAGTTCTTTGTCAAGAAAGCGAACGGTAATTTCTCTTCTGAACGATTGAGGTCGTTGGATGAGCACACACTTCTCTATCTTGTTGCTGAAGCAAGCAATCGTGGATTCTCCGGAGCTGAGCTTCAGCTGAAAGTGATGGAGCTTGTCGTCGCCACCATGTACGCGTTCAAAGTCGCTCCTGCTCAGAAATCGGTCGGGCCAGAATGGCAGCAACCGACCAAGGACCACGCGGTGTGGAACTGTGGACTACCAGTTGCAGCAGTGGAGCAGTACGTCAGTCTCGAGCTGCTACTTTACCATTTTTACATTTCCCAGTCGCTCGCTTGCAACGACTGGCCTGCATGGTTCTCGTGGATTTAGTTTGCGAACAGCTTCGACGCACAGGAAGCCGTGAAGGTATTAGCACAGCGGGTCTTCATCAAATATGGCGTACGTTTGTTGACTGGGAGGATCCGTCGGTGGGTATGAGGCAAGCTATGTTGTCGCCTTGTATCTCAAGCGCTCGAGTCGTGAAACAACTAGCGCCTAGCTGCTCGCTAGTGTCGGAAAAACAACTGAACGCTTTCGTTAACCAGTTCCGGTTGCTCACACAGATTGATGCGTACTTCGGAGTGAATCCCAGTCTGGATAAAGCTATCACTGCCAAGAACCACGGCAATCCAAACATTTCAGAAGAACTGCTGGACCAAGTATCAAAGCAAATGCTCTCGAACCGCGCAGTGGAACGCTTTCGCGGTGAGCGATGGCTAGCTGAACTTCTAACTTATGGTCACGATGACGACGTCTTCTCTTCATACGATAGCAAAGCTACCACAGCGGTCGGGTCAGCTCGTAAGTTGCCTGAAGCTCTATTGGTTCGACCAAAACCTGGATCTGCAGTCAAAAGTTCCCCTGCTGGAGAGGAACTCGAAGAAACGTTCTGCTACGATGAGGGTGGAGAAATCAGCTTAGCTGCCCAAGCCAGGTTTTGGGAGCTATCATCTCCAACAACCCCTTCACAACTTCGTGGATCGTTTGCGAGGGTCTTGACGCTTTTTGTGCGGCGAAAACTGCAGCTTACTGTGAGTGTGTCTCCCTGGTTTAAACTTGTGTTCGATGCACTAGACTAATAAAGCTTTGTAGTCAGGCAAAGCGGACGCTTCGACAGTTGAAGATATCAACACGTGCTTGGACGCGCTGATCGACCACAAGGAGAGCGATCCAGAAGTTTTAATACCAGTCGTGCTGCTCATCCTGGATGTTTGCCAGTGTGAGCTATCGTACATCGACAAAAGGAGGCAGCAAATCGACTCCAGTGCGCCTTCTTCTTTGCTCGACAATCAGCACGAAGAAGTGTACGACCGCGTTGCCTGGTCGGACTCGTTGGCCTCGCGGGTGCTGAACGGAGATGTAGCCCTGGATAAAGCGCTTCTACGGCAGATGGACACGGCGTTTTTCCTGCATGTGTTGATAGTGTTGCACGAGAGGTCTGATACACACCTGCCACCTGAATGTCGTCGAGTCTGCTGTGGAGTGAATTCAACTTTGGTCGGGGACATCGCAGCGTGCACAGCGCTCATTCTCACGTACACGCTCTCGGACAACGCCGCCGCGCTGACCAATGCGGGAGGCCTGGAAGCCTTGACGCCGTTCCTGCAATCGTGTGATACCCGAATTGCCGTGTAAGACTTTGTCGACCATGAGAGGGGAAAACACTACTGACGTTCTGCTGCGTAGGTTCATGGCCAAACTCATCGGCGAGACGGTCAAGAAAGCAGACGAAGCGCAGTACGCAGCCATTCTCCGCGAGCTCTACGTGGCCTGCGTCGAAGCTGATGACGAAAGCGCGCTGTACAACTCGTACCTGCACACGCAGACGCTGCTGCACAACCTCGACCAGGGATGTTGAAGTGCGCATGGCTACATGTAGCCATTTTGGCAAGATCCCCTTTCAAATTTGAAACGTTTATGACAGGATCTATATATTCTATAACCTGGTATTTTCTATAGCATGTCTCGTGAATATGTATTAAGATAACCTGTGATAACGTATGTACTTCAATATATGATATTGCAAATTGACTGGCCATGATGCGTTCGCGTATCTTCCGCTCCTACTGTTGTCTCAGTTTCAATTGCTCAGTCGGAGGAAGAGCTGGCGGATATGCATGGGTAGATTCGATCAGGTATTAAAGTGGCCGACACGTACTCGAAACCTCTTGTGCCTCCTTTTGGGGGCATTTCAGGTTGGGTGGAGAGTGCCCCGGGGAATGTTTTTCAGTGAACTTGGTGTTCTTGGCTGTTGCTGAAAAGCGACGCTGAGAGGTTAACTAGGGCATGTGTTGAGCGCCTCGGGACGTCGGCAGATACTGAAGTCCTGGAGATATTGTGTGGAGTTCTTGCTGCAATTTGCTCGGACCATGAAACGCTCCAGACATACCACAAACAATGCATTATAGATAGACGTAGCTGAAGCGCAACCAAAGACACATAGTTTCAACACGAAAAGCTAAAGATCAAACCCACGTCAAGTTCATATTACGGGAGCTGGCGGAACAGATCTGAGCTGTTGGAGTTGGACGCCCCATTCTGCAGCGAGCCTGTGGTTGCCCCTCCTTGTACGAACTGCTGCTGCTGCATCATGTGCATGTTCATCATCTGAGGCTGCGCCATCACACCCATCTGCGGCTGCATCATCATCATTTGCTGCATCTGCTGCTGGCTCATGCCCTGCATGGGCAACTGCATGTTCGGGTACATTTGCTGCTGCATGCCCGTCGAGCCGTCCGTGAGTTGGGGTTGGTTCAGGTTTATGCTCAGCTGCATCATGCCACCAGACATGTTCTGCATTTGCAGCTGGCCCTGCATCGGCATGGCCATCACGGGCGTGGACTGGTCGGCTCCACGCGCCTTCTGCAAGTCGTTCAGTGTCCGCTTCTCCGCCAGGTTAGCAGACAGACTCTTCTTCTTCTCGCTCGCAAGCGAGTTAAAGTCCACGAGGTTATTTTCCGGCAGGAGGTTGGAGCGGAACGCATCTGCTTGCTGCTGCTGGGGTTGCGCCTGTGTCTCGTTACTGGTCGTGGGCTCAAAGATCGATTGCTGCGGTGGAGCAGCAGCAGCTTGGACACGCGTTGGAGCGAAACTCAGACCGGCAAGGTCTTGTAGTGGGTCCTGGCTCTGTGGCGCGTCGAAAATGGACGGCTGCACTTCCTGTGTAGGCAGTTCAGTAGTGGCCAGCTGCGCCACCGGCTGGACGTCCAAATCCACACCCAGCAAGTCCACAGTCGCTGCTGCTGCCTTCTTGCTGCCGCGTTTTTTGGCCTTCCTCGTGTTCTCCTTCTCTGATGCAGACTCGTCCGTGGACGCCATCGACTGTCGACGCGCGCGCCTTCTTGCCCGATTTCTCCTTCTTGCTCTTCTTCTTCTTCTTCACCACTTTCTCTTCTTCAGCAGGTGGCGGCGGAGCTTGGCCGGGTCAAACGAGAACGCATAGTTCGCCGACGCCTTCTTCTTGCTGTCTTCTTCACTCTCACTCGAGTAGAACCCGCTGTGCTTCTTCTCCCTGCTCTTCTTCTTGTGGCTACGTTCCTCCTCGTCCGTCTCCGACTCGGCGATGGACAGTTCGTCCTCACTGTCACTCTGCTGCTTCTTACTCTTCCTGCTCTTGCTCTTCTTCTTGGCATGGCGTCCCTTGCTATGGTGATGACCATGGTCCACACTCTTAGGTTCATAGGGTTTGGTGGCCCCATTGCCATAGTCCGAATAGGCCTTGGGTCTCTCTGTGGCAAAGTCGTTCTGGTAGGTCCCTCCACTGCCACTATAACCGCCACTGGAACCGCCTCCAGTCGAGGAGCTGCGGATATCCGCCATCCAATTGGCGCGACCATCATTCCGAGGCATCTGCGGCGCGTAGTGGTCTGGGATGGAGTCGCTCGTAGGCCCACGCGCCAGTTTGCCTCCGTATTCGATCACTTTGCCGCCCAACCATTGGCCGCTCTCCAGGATTTTGCTCTTCCAGTCGCCAGCGCCGTCTACAGCCGCTGATCCGCCGCCGTAGGAGCCTCCGGACGCGTAGGGAGACGCGAAGCGGTTGCGGTCGTGCAGGTTGCCGCTGGATGAGAAGCTGGAGCCCTCGACGGACTTCTGCATCCACATAATTCCCCAATTCTTGAGCAGTCGGGGAATGATCTGATATCTCCTTTTGGACAGGCATCTGATAAGGTTTGTTATATCGGTATCCGTTTAGAGAGGGTTTGGTTAACACCATTTTTGAAGAGAATGGCCGAGCGCTGGATGGCGGAAGAGGAGCTGCGTCTGCTGGAGGCCATGGGCGCCGTCTCCAGCTCCATGCAGCAGGTGCGACTTGGTGTCATTTGCACTAAATCTACTGCATTTGTATTAACTCATTGTTTGTGCCAGTTCAATCAGGTGCTGGCCAAACTCAATCGCCAGACTGTGGAGCTGTCGAAGGAATTGGGCACCGCTGAGCGGCAGTTGGTGCGTTAATTGGGAAGAGTGGGACCTACTGAAAGCTCTGAAAATGGTCCGTTGCTGTCTGTAGAACGCGCTGTTCCTGCCTTTCCAAGCAGCTATTTATGAGATGCAGAGCAACGACAGGAGGACGACGCTGACAGTGCCGACGGTGACTGCAGTAGCCACACCCGACGCCCAGCGGACGGAATTGTGAGGCAGATCCACTGAGTCCGGTCGTCTTTTTCAATGAGAGCACTTGTAGTTTTTGTTTGTTTCTTTACGCATTGCTACCGTTTGCAGTGCAGAGGAGACTGCCACTTACTTAGGGCCCACCATGTCCTCGGGGCGTACGAAGCGGTCGAACTCGTCGCCAGTGAGGTAGCCCAGCTTGATGACGGTCTCGCGCAGCGTGACGCCGTCCTGGTGCGCCGTCTTGGCCACCTTGGAGGCCTTGTCGTAGCCGATGTGCGGGTTGAGCGCCGTCACGAGCATGAGCGAGTTCTTCATGAGCTGGTCGATCTTCTCGCGGTTGGCCTCGATGCCCACGACGCAGTTATCCGTAAAAGCGACGCAGCTGTCGCCAATGAGGCGGATCGAGGACAGCAGGTTGCTGATCATCACGGGCTTGAACACGTTGAGCTCGAAGTGGCCGTTCGAGCCGCCCACCGTCACGGCCACGTGGTTGCCCATGACCTGCGCGCAGACCATGGTGATGGCCTCGCACTGCGTCGGGTTCACCTTGCCGGGCATGATGGACGAGCCGGGCTCGTTGGCGGGCAGCGTGAGCTCGCCCAAGCCACTGCGCGGGCCCGAGCCGAGGAAGCGGATGTCGTTGGCGATCTTCATTAGCGAGCACGCGATGGTGTTCATGGCGCCGCTGGCCTCCACGACAGCGTCGTGAGCCGCGAGCGCCTCGAACTTGTTGGGCGCCGTGACGAACGGCAGCTTGGTCTCGTCAGCGATGATCTGCGCGATCTCGGCGTCGTAGCCCTTGGACGTGTTGAGCCCCGTGCCGACGGCCGTTCCGCCCAGCGCGAGCTTGCACAGGTTGGGCAGCACGCGCTCCACGCGTTCGATGGAGAGCGCGATCTGCTCGCGGTAGCCCGAGAACTCCTGGCCCAGGGTGAGCGGCGTGGCGTCCTGCGTGTGCGTGCGGCCGATCTTGATGATGTCGTCGAACTCGGTCATTTTGGCGTCCAGCGCCTTGTGCAGCTTGTGCAGACCTGGCAGCAGCACGCGGTGGATCTCCTGCACGGCGGCGATGTGCATGGCCGTGGGGAACGAGTCGTTGGACGACTGGCCCATGTTGACGTGGTCGTTCGGGTGCACGGGCGCCTTGCTGCCCAGCACACCTCCAGCCAACTCAATGGCGCGGTTGGAGATTACCTCGTTCGTGTTCATGTTGGACTGCGTGCCCGAGCCCGTCTGGAACACGACGAGCGGGAAGTGGTCGTCCAGACGGCCGGCGATCACGTCGTCGGCGGCCGCGATGATCTGCTCAGCCACCGACGCGTCCAGCTTGCCCTGCTCCAGGTTGTACCTGGCGGCGCACTTCTTGACCACTCCGAAGGCCTTGATCACGGGCAGCGGCATGCGCTCGCGCTCTCCCCGATGGGGAAGTTCTCGAGGCTGCGCTGCGTCTGCGCGCCCCAGTATTTGGAGTCGTCCACCTGCACCTCGCCGATGGAGTCCGACTCGACGCGGAACGTGCTGGCGGCGCGCGCCGTCTGGACGGTCATGCGCGCAGAGGCGGCGGCTCTTCCGACGGCAGACAACATGGGATCTTGGGGGCTACTAGCGACTGACGTGGTTGACAAGTGTGGATCGTGGCCCCAGGTTTTGAGATGAAGTTTGAAGGAGATTGTGATGTGAGACTTTAAATGGGTTTTGGAAGTGCCCATCAAGAGAGATCCTAACCAGGGGATGAATACGTATCTAATGTAGCAGGGTATACAGAGCGGTTTGTATAGAAATAACTTCACTTAGTCGAGAAGCAAAGATACTGTCACATCGTGGTTGGGAAATTGATACTGAAGATGGGAAGATACGAGATTATTAATATATAGAGGATATTAAAAACAACTTTTGTACAGCCATTTCCATGAAAGACTTATGCAAGCACCCCTTGGTTTTGGATTCTCTAAGGTATCATTCACTTAGCTTGCAATATGTAGATACTAGTACTTGCGTAAGCAGTGCTCTCGCTTGCTGATGCACCAAAGCGCGTCGGCGGCACCCCGCAGCATGCATCACCATCTCCCGTTTGCGTTGTTGTATTTCTATCTTGCAGTCATCGCCATGATCTGCGCGCAGTCGAGTATTTAGACTTGAAACGCGTTCGTTCGTGCTGGTGCGGCGGTGTACCGTCATCAATTCCACTTGAACGAGCGTTCGACTTTGCTCTACATCGTCGATGAATTGCTTCATCGTGTGCTGCTCACAACTAGCAAAGCGGCCTAAAAGCAGCAGTCGGAGCTGAGAGTGAGTAGCGACTGCTGGAAACAGTGACGCTAAACCATCAAGAGTGAACTCGTTGTCGGACTAGACGAGAAAGATGTTATATCAGCATGGAACGGT
This sequence comes from Phytophthora hibernalis, assembly GCA_012656075.1. Classification (NCBI taxonomy): domain Eukaryota; phylum Oomycota; class Peronosporomycetes; order Peronosporales; family Peronosporaceae; genus Phytophthora; species Phytophthora hibernalis. The sequence goes on along the minus strand of JAAKBF010000159.1, from coordinate 552,238 downwards.
AGACAGGGGAAAGAGGAGCGTACCAGATCCAGTCGATACAACCGCAGACAACGCTGCAACATGTGCATGAGCACATGAATGCTACGGTTACCGAAGCTGTTGCGTTGCAGGTCAAGAGCCTCAAGTCGTCCGCTCCAAGCGATACCGGAAACCAGTACCCCCACCATGAGATCGTCGAGTCCACAGTTTGCAAGCGAAAGAGACGTCAGCAGGGCGTAGTTGGCCAACGTATAATGTAAAGCGCTTCCTGTACGCGGTTTAATCACTTCGAGGCCGCTCTTTGGGGTTAGCTGGGTTGGATTGGCAATGATAACAGTCTTTATAGCTGTCGTCGGCACCCGAAGCAGCTCATTTAGTGCGCAAAAGCCACCGTCGCCAATGTTGTTGTCCACAAGAGACAGTGTACGTACACTACGATTCGTGCGAAGTGCAAGCAGTATACGTCGCGTGCCTTCTTCCGGTAGTGCATTGTCCTCAAGTCTCAATTCTGCCACCGAGTGGTTGCTACGCAGCGCGGTACCGAGAGAATCTGCTTCCGTAATGGTCAGCACGACGTGCTTGAGGTGACAAACCTCGAGGGTCAGTGACGACAGTTCAATCTGCACGATGGTCTCGCGAAGCACCTCGCGCTCTATCGCAGCTTTGTTCCTGCGTAAATAGAACTCCATTCTCGTACGGTGCAGCATAGCCGCTGGATCATCATCGTCCTGATTGTTCGCCACTTGGACTGCAGTGACACCCGTCGGGCACGAGTCCTTCATCGCGTCCGCCAATACTTTTAACCCATCAGCCGAAAGTTTGTTCCCTCTTAGATCGACATGCAAATCTCGTGTCTTGGCAGCTTGTAGAATTGCAGCGAGAGCCTCCGCTCCGTTGTCGTCAATCTGGTTGTCTGCCAGACTGAGGTGACGCAGCGTCGTGTTGGTGCCAGTTCGGAAGAAGGCGACCCACTCGGTCAACGCCTCGTTCGTAAATCCACAGTCCGCCAGCATCAAACTGTTGACTGCACTGTTCTTCATCAAAGACGTCGCGAGAAAAGCTGCGCCATGCTCCCTCAGGTGGTTCCCGGTCAAATCCACCTGCGTGACAGTCGAGTTGGTCTCCAGAAAGTCTGCGAGCTGCACCGCCAGGCTGGGGGTCACTCCTGAGCGACGTAAATCCAACGTTGTCGCATTCGGGGCTTCATTTACACCCTGCAAGACCTCAGCCAGCGATGTCGAGTCCAACTTGACATTGGCCTGCACCATAGTATTCTGCGAGTCGTTTCGCGAGCAGTAGTATCTGTCCCCCAATAAAAGGTCAAACTACATACTGTAACCGTGTTCTCACTTAAATGGGAACACAAAAGATCTAGCTGAGACAAGATATCTATGCACTGCCCCACCTTCGTGTCAATCCTCACTGCGCTCCTCCTCTTGAGCTTGAGCTCCTTCATCTACGCGACTGCATTGAGTATTGATGAGTTGTGGCAAACCGCGGACAAATTTTGGCAAACCAATGACTTGGACTCGGCCATGAGCATCTTACAGCGGATCAAGTCGCTGGAACCCGCTGATCGACATGTTCGACTGGGTATGGCGTCCATTTACCAGGAATGCAAGGATTTCGACCCTGCACTAGAGATTCTGCTGGAAGTTCTGGCTGAAGATCCTCATGACCTCAAGCTGCTCCAACGGATTGGCGCAGTGTACACGGACAAGAAGGACTCCCCAAAGCGTTGGAATATCTACGCGCTGCAGAGCGAGAGATCGACCCGACGAATGTCGAGCAGGTGGATGATCTAACGCATCAATTTGCATTGGCATACCATCATGGGGGACTTTGCCGCGGCGGAGAAACTTTTCCAGCACGTGAGCGAGAGCGGGCGCTCGGCGGCCTTTTACTTTGACTTTGGGGTTTCACTGGAAAACCTCGGCAAGGCGAGGACGTCGAATGATAGTGGTGTTGAAAGTTGTACGACAAAAAGGAGCTAACTGGGTGTTGTATGACGAATGCAGATTTTAGAGGCAGGTGACGCATACAATCAAGCTCTGGAGATTGACCCAGCTCAGGCTCAAGCGAGGATTAATATCGCAGCGCTTCATCACCAGTTCGGCGATGTGAACGAGTCGATTCCTCAATATCTGGTATGTTTTCTTGATGGATTTATAATAGCACAACTTTATACATTAACTTGCCACCGCTGCAGCATGTGATCAACATGCCGTCAGCTCCAAGAAACGTCAAGGTTATGGCTATGGGCAATGTTGGTGCAGCGTACGAGATGTCACGAGACATTGTGAACGCTTTGAGCTGGTACGAGCGAGCCCTTGAAGAAAGTTCAACTTCTCCTGACATGGTCTTCCCAGACGCGTTTACGACACAGACGTCACGAATGCATCTCATGGGACACAGGGTTCGGGCCAAGCTGAGCGCATGTATGTGGGCTAATACAGAGGATGAATTTGAGTCTCTCTGGAATATGGTCACCAACATGCAGATAATGGTGGGTACAGTGTATCCTTTTACACCGTTCGATTCATTGCTACATGCAATATTACCACAAGAAAGGAAAACGCTAGCTGTGAAATTCTCAACGAAGTACAAAGTCAACGTTGTCGATGACGGGAACGAGGCTCCAATAAAATCACGCCGAGAGGGAAGTCACAAGACGTTACGAGACTAAATATTGGATATTTATCGTACGACTACGCAGACCACCCTACAACGCATTTGATGGAGGGTTTATTCGTGAAAGCGGATCGGAGCTCGATAAAGATTACTGCCTTTGGATACGGAAGAGATGACAGCAGCACATACCGCCGGCGAGTTGTTGAAAGTGTGGATAAATTTGTGGATTTGTCGGCTGCATCCTTTGAAGAGAGTGTGAAGCAGATTCGAAACGAGCAGATTCATATTGTAATGGATGCTCAAGGCCACACCCGCGGAGGGCGGATGCAGATTGTCGCTGCTCGGCCTGCACCGATTGTGGTTAATTATCTCGTGTACCCGGGAACCTCCGGCGCATCATTTGTGGATTATGTGATTGTTGACAAATACGTGGTGCCCCCTGCGGAGATGTTCTCAGCATTTACCGAAAAACTTGTAGTTTTGCCAAATTCGTATCAAGTTAACTACTACGAGCAGGTACTTGCTTCATCCGAAAACATTACTCGTCGTGCGGATTTATGGGAAGCTGGCCAACGCGAAAAAGTCGTAAGCGGTGGTGGTTTCGTGTTCGTGAATTTCAACAAGATCGACAAACTGGAGGCTTCTGTTTTCAGCACGTGGATGGCGATTCTACGACGTGTGCCTCGAAGCTCACTACTTCTGCTAGACCCAGGGAGAAATACAAATTTCCCGAGCGAAAATGCTGATGAATCGGTCACAAGCCGCGAGGCCAAGAGGAACTTATGGAAGGAAGCACATGCACAGGGCATCTCAACGAGAAGAATCCAATTCGTCTCTAGGTAAGTCGGACGTGAGTAATAATGGTTGCAAGCGTGTGCTCAGCTCACTTTGCGTATAGGATTCCAAAGCTGAGCACCTCCAGCGCCACCGCCTCGGAGGACTCTTCCTTGACACGTTTATTGTAAACTGGACGCGTTGTTTCTGGCAGATTTGGCTACTCACTTGACATGATGTTGAAATGTTCGTTCTATAGTATGGTGCACATTCGACAGCGACCGATGCACTTTATGCTGGACTTCCAGTTCTCACATTGGCAGGTGACTCTTTTGCAAGGTATGTCGTTTCCTCTTCTCTCTGACGATCACGCATTCTGATATTGGTATTGGTACTGAATTTACAAGTCGCGTGGGAGTTTCCTTGCTCGAAAATCTAGGGATGCACAACTTAGTCACCTTTACTCACAAAGAGTACGAGAATATGGCAGGTTTGTATGTGATATGCTTTAGCCTGATCGTTTTGAATGAGCTAACGGGTCTTTTGATCTTGGCTCTTCAGTGTATCTCGCGACAACCCCCGCCGTTTTGAAGCGATTCCAGCTACAACTTCGAAGTGACAAGATCGAATCAGAGGAGCCTTTGTTTCGCACGAAACAGCACACTGAAAGACTGGAAGCAAGCCAACGTTTGATGTATGACATCTACACCCTCACAAAACGTACTTTTCACCTTGTGGTTTGATAATCGTGAAGGTGATTTTCGTGCAGCATTACTTGCGAGTGACTATGAGCTTTAACTTATACGTTTGGCGTCCTTACTGCTGTCTGTCTTGCTGTTCACTTAATCGTTTGCTGGCGGAGGTTCTGGGTGGGTATGGTGCTTCCTTCCTATCGTCTCTAGTTGTTGCGAACCTAAGCCCGTGTGAGCTGTTTTCATATGATGGTGGGCCGTGGGAGAATCTGCTACGTCGTCAAAGTTACCGGATCGTCGCCTAAGGTGCTTGTGATGCGCAACGGGCAATCGCTCCGAGTCTCCGGCATGTACTGGAGCACGTTCAGCGTGGGCCTTCTCCCTCCGTTGCTATTCGCATTGACGGCATTTGAACTTGCTGTAGGAGACGACACAGGCTGGCGAGGTCGTGCACGAGTATTTCCGTGGACGAGGCGTACCGCTTGAAGCTGACAGGATGGTTTGGACTCAACGCTATAGGCATTGGTGTGTTCATCATCCCAGTGCTCCCAGTCCCTGAAGACCGTGGTGATTGCTTATCTGCTTTCTGTGCCCCCTTCGATTGAAGTGGATTATCCATGATGCGTCCACCGCGTATCCGCGCTCCATTTGAAGCAACAGCAGATACCGAGGCCCCCGCTTGAGTTAACTGGTGCATTAACACCGTTTGTGGATGCTGCCAACGTACTTGGAGCACTTATATTGCCTCCCGTAATGTCCGTCCGAGACAATCGTTGAACTATTGACGGCAACTTGTCGTCATCGATAGTCTTAGTCGAAGTTAATGCGGGAGCTGCAGGCGTATAAGTGATGGCAAAGCTTCCATCGTCGTCGGTATCATCGCCGTCCATGCTGTCTTGCAAGGATGCACTCGCAAATTCAGCGGGCATACAGCCAGACGTGCCGGTCGTGCCACGCACCCACGGATGACTGAAAATCTCGGGGATGGTTGCTCTCTCGTTTGGGTCAGGCTTGAGCATCCGAATCACAAGATCTGTGAGTGCAGGGCTCAAATCCGGATCTAGTTTAAACTGACATCTCATGATACGATTTCGGATGACATTCTCGCGCGGTCGGTTAGTCCCTAGGAGATCAGGACCTTCGAAGGGCAGTCGACCACACACGATTGCAAACAGAATTATACCTAGACTCCACACATCGAGAGGAGGACCTGCGTTGGATGTACCACGAAAAACTTCTGGTGCCAAGTATGAAATGGATCCGCAACTCGTTTTCATCATGGCGCCTGGCTTGTAAAAGTCGCTCAGACCGAAATCTGCGATCTTGGCTGTGGAAATATCGTTTTTACTGCGAATTGAGAGATGTAAGTATCATAACATGGCTGTGATAAGGAGATAGCCTGGCAAGCTTACTTTGTGAGCAAGATGTTTTCCAGTTTCAGGTCACGATGGCAAATATGTTGGTTGTGAGCGTAGCCGACACCCCCGATGATCTGAGAAAATAGCCCCACACCGTCCTCTTCCGACAAACCTCCTGGGAACTGCTTGATGTAGTGGAAGAGGTCACCGCTGCACACGCCACAATCAATTAGCTTTCACCAACACAAAAAGTCAACTAGCCAAAGTACCTACCCTTCTAGCAGCTCGAACACGAGTACAATATGATTCGGCTCATTGATCACACGCAGCAACTTGATGATGCTCGGGTGGTTCAGTGCCTACACCCCCACACAACCATGAGCAATTATAATTCATCTCAAACCCACCCAACCTACCGTCAGACACTGAATCTCCGTCGTCGTGCGCTCTACGTCTCCCAACGACCCCATTTCGCTTTTCTACAAAACCCACAGCGTCAACTTCTGCCACCAAAATCCTTCACCCTCCTTCTCTCACCAGAATAAACTTGAGAGCCACTTTATCGTTCGTGAGCTGATGCACGCCCAGTCGCACTTCTCCGAAGCCTCCTCTGCCCAGCAGCGTCGTGACTTTATAACCTCCGACCACGTTCGCCACCTTCTCGTCCGAGCTGCTCTGCGCGTCTTCTGCGCCCGAGTTGGGGGCCTTGAAGGACCTGCCCGTCGAGAAGAAGAGCATGTCGTTCTCCTCGATGCACATGATGTCGTCGATCTCCGCCCCGTCGGCGTTGAAGACTCTGGAGGCCATGGGGACCATCTCCAGCCGCTGCGAGGCTGCACACAGGAACTCGTCCCACGTCCAGTGATGCTGCACGAACAAGACTGCAGCATATAGTCAACTAGTGAGTCTTTCTAGCTTCTCTTATGTGTACTAGAGAACGCCACCTTTGGGGTTGTCAAAGTGGCCGTTCTTGAAGGCCTTAATGGGCTTCCCTGTACCGCGTGGTCGCTGAAGTCGTCCATGTCGTCAAAGTCCGCCATGTTTGAGCATCCGTCGGCTCCCGTCGCTCGCTCCCTTGCGCTCTCACGCCGACGGAGCCGTTTCCGTTCTGGGCTGCGTGGCTATATTTTTAGCAACTTCTAGTGACCAACACTCCTAAACACCTGCTCAATGGCATACTACATGAACATACATAGGTTCGTCGCTTTGCATGATTCATTCTCCTCCACTTTTGCTTTGACCGAGTGCAGACCTGTGAGAAATTATGGCGAGTGCCCTCCCACGCCGCATCGTCAAGGTGCGCGACTGCTGCATTGAGTCCCCTCCTTCTGTGCTGCTGTAGATGACGTGGTTCTTGTTCTCATGGGACTAATAGACTGCCCTGTTGTGTGTCTTGTGGATCTAGGAAACCCAACGGCTGCTTGCGGAGCCTGGTGTGTGTAGTATGAAGTATCAATTTCTACAGGGAAATATCTGTTTTGATGCTTGCCTGTCTGCAGTTGCGGGCATCAGCGCCACGCCGTACGAGGACAATCTGCGTTACTTCCAGGTCGTGATCGCCGGCCCACAGTCGTCCCCTACGAGAGTACGTGGCTCCGTTAGCTGGTATAAGATTATAGAGGTAGCCGACAACTATGGGTCCTGCTAGATGGCATCTTCAAGCTGGAGCTGTTCCTGCCGGCGGACTACCCCATGGCGCCGCCTAAAGTGCGTTTCCTCACGCGCATCTACCACCCCAACATCGATAAACTGGGGCGCATCTGCCTCGACATCCTCAAGGACAAGTGGTCCCCCGCACTGCAGATCCGCACCGTGCTGCTGAGCATTCAGGCGCTGCTGTCGGCGCCCAACCCGGACGACCCGCTGGCCAACGACGTGGCCGACCACTGGAAGACGGACGAAGCTGGAGCTGTGCAAATGGGTGCGTGTACTTGACGGCTGTGGGGGTGCTATCGGATGGCTAACTGGTTATTGGTTTCATGAAGAACAGCTGCCGAATGGACGCGCCGCTATGCTTGAGCTCATGAGGGAGACGAGCTGTCGACTGTAGTTTCGCCTTTCACGCTTCACTTTTTCAATCTCTTCATCTTGAAAGCGCTCGTAAAAGACCCGAGATCGTGTGTGTTGAGTTCTAGAAGTTTAGTTTGATTTCTGGCAAATGCACCAGCTCGCTGTGCACTTTGAAGCAGGGTTTGCAACACACGAAGCTTTTGGATAGCTACGAATCTCCAAGAGTTTGCAACGAAGAGTGGCCGAGGCGAGCCCGTGGTGGTCTCGATCTCGAGATGCCGTTTTCAACATATCCGTACTCGAATGGCTCCAAGATAATCGTCCGTGGGAAGTATTAATACATGTATGTTCAACAAAGGCAAAAAATGCTGCGGCGTGTGATGGACGCTGCTGCCTCTAATGAACACCTGGAAATCGTCCAATGGCTTTGCACTCAGAATTTATCACTGAATGAAGTGTGCGTGGCAGCTAAAAGTGGGCATTTGGAGGTGGTCAGGTTGCTGTATCCCCTAGACAAGCTCGGACTAACAGGGATTCAAGACGCTGTCAGAAATGATCAATTCAGCGTCGCTGCAGGAGCGTTTTCCTAAACCCTGCATCCGACACTGAGCTTACATGTAGTAGGTGTGACTGGCGAATGGTGCTGAAAATGTTGCTATTGGTGCACGTTTGCTACGCTGGCGCGTTAAGTGGTCAACGGAGACTGTCGATCTACCAAGCTTCGCTATCCGATATGCCACGAGCTGGGGTTACAAGAAAGTACAATTTAGCAAAAGTACCTTGCTAGGTAGCCTCAACGATTTCAATAGGTATTCACTTCAATAGGTATTCACGTTTGTAGCCATTTTCTGATGGGCGTCACGGCTGCGAATGGCGCGGCGTCTTCCAGCGGCGCCAAGAGCGCGTCCAAACAGCCGAAAAGCCCAAGAAGGCGCGTAAGGCGATGCACATCGCTCCGCCGCGCATGAAGTCGCGTCGCAAGGCTCGGCAGGTGACGACGACCTTCCACCGCCTGACGCACGAGTTGGACCGCCTCAAGCAGCAGAAACCGGCGACCTCAGAGCAGCAGCAGCGCATCTCGGAGCTCCACAAGCAGCTGGAGCAGATAGGAGGGCGCCAAGCCTACCAGGACGCCAGCATCCTGAGCACGAGCTTCCACCGGACGTCCAAGTGGGTCTTCCAGCTGCTAACGCGCTTCGAGAGACGCCCCAAGGCCAAGCAGCCGCCTCTGCGCGTGCTGGAGGTGGGCGCCATCAACACGCAGCTGTTGTCGTGTCCGTGGCTGGACGTGCGAGCCATCGACCTCAACTCGAGACACGACCGCATCGAGCAGCGCGACTTCTTCAGTCTCCAGCCGACTGGAGAGTTCCAGGTTCTCGTGTCCAGTATGGTGCTCAACTGCGTCCCTGGAGCTGATAAACGCGGCGAGATGCTGCGGCTGTACCGGGGACACCTAAAGGAAGGAGGCTTGCTCTTCTTGATGCTGCCGCTGCTGTGTCTGCGCCACTCGCGGTTCATGACGTATACGCGCTTCACTAAGATCCTGGAGGCGGTGGGCTTCCGAGTACGTGAGACCAAGGACTCGCCCAAGGTCGCCTTCTTCTGCTTGGAGCGGACGGAGACGCCGGATGACGAGGCCTCGTTCCCGCACAAGTTGCTGGCGCGAGGTGACAAGCGAAACGACTTCAGCGTCATCATCTAGATAGAAAACTAGGGTGGTGTCGGGGCCCTGCGTTTATGTATCTACTAATCCGACTACCTAGGTCTTCGTCGATGGCTTGCAAGTATATCGTTGTGTTACTTGGACTCCTCGGCGACGACCGTTTTGAAGTGAATCATGCACTTGTCGCGCGTTTCCTCCGGGTTCGCGAGTTGCCACGCAAGAATACAGTCGAGCAGCTCCTTCATGTGCGGCCCAGGCTTCACGCCGAGCCGCTTCACGAGATCATTACCCTGCGAAGAAATAAATAAGCAGGTTAGTTGCACATCTGATCAACTTGAAATTACTTTCACAAGGAGTTACGTTAAGCAGTGGCTTGAGTTCCCAGACGCTGTTAAGACCAGAATCCTGGACCTGTCTGTTGAAGGTATTGTAGCGCCTCGTTACGGCGGCGCGGGCATCAGTGGCTTCGTCAACCGAGCCGCAGTCCACCAGCTCTTGTACCAGCGTGACGTCGCGGCAAATTTCCCACTGATGACCGATATTACGGATAAGAAGACCAACCTTCACACGGTCAAAGGTGTCCTTCGCGATTGCAGCCTGGAGCTCTCCAACGTGAGTTAACACATTATCCACATCCTTAGCGTCACGGTTGGGTAACTTGAGCGAATCCTGGACAACAAACGTAGCAATCGATCGGCGGCGCTTATCGCGCACGCAGAGTCCACGGAACGACAGCAAGAACGAGGCCAAGATACGGACTTGAAGCTCATGCTTCGTCTCGGACGATAAGCTATCCACATCCAGAACGCCGCCGGTCGATGCCGAAGCCAAGTGCTGGTACATCTCCGACGCGTAGGCATAGCCCTGCTCCCACACGTTTCCATCAACGGTCTCTACTTCCCCGTCCGGACGACAAACCGGCGTCTTTTCCAGCAGAGCCGCAGGTAGGAAGACACTCTCGCACAACTGAAGTTCGTGTAGTAGCCGCAGCGCACGTTCAGGGTGCGCGGTGCTGCCCGTCAACATGCCAGCAAGCTCCTTGCCCACCCGTTCGCGACTCACCTTGCGCACGAGCGCCACGCGAACTTCCTCTAATTGCGCGGCAGCACGCAGCTCGTGCTCCAGCGAGCAGTTAAACCTCGAGGCAAAGCGCACGGCGCGCAGCACCCGCAGCGGGTCGTCCAGGAATGTTACGCGCGGCTCCAGCGGTGTGCGCAGTCGTCCGTTGCCCAAGTCTTCAATACCACGACCAGTGAAGTCCTCCACCTGCTTGGTGGCCAGGTTGAAGAAAAGGCTGTTGATGGTGAAGTCTCTGCGCTCGGCATCTTGCTGTGGAGTACCGATCTCCACCGTCGGGATGCGCTTGTCCTCGGACGCGTAGGTCTCTGCCCGTAGGTTGACAAAGTCCACCCAGCCCACGTCCTCTCCGAGCTGCATCGTGGCTGTCTCCAGGTGCTTGCTCTGCTCCGGATTCGCCTTGATCACGCCCACCGCGTGCGTCTTGCGGCCTTGGGCCGTCTCGAAGGCGTTCACGAGGTCAGCGAAGGCGCGACCGGTCATGCGGTCCAGCACAATGTCCACGTCGTCGCTCTCTCGGCCCAGCAGCTTGTCGCGCACCCAGCCACCGGCCACGCGCAGCACAGCGCCGTCAGCTGCGGGCTGAGCTGCTACGTCCAGCAGGAAGGAGAAGAGCTGTTCTTCCGCTGCCGTGAGTCTTACCTGGGGCTGGAGAATGTTCTGCATCACGCGCTGCTTCTTGTGGCTGGCCAACTCATCCAGGGACATGATGGCTCGAAATCTGCTCCCAAAGACCCATTTCCATGCCCAAATTCCGACGAAATTTGGGATTAGTATTTACAATTTAAAATTACTAGAGAGCTACCGTAAAGTTCGGATTCAATGAAATAGTTCGTTTGCTATAATATAGCAATGATCAGATTTAGCGCGCCGCTACCGTAGCAAATAGCGTCTCCCGATGGGAAAACACAAAGCGCCAAACTTTGGTGAGTGACGCTAATATCTGGCGTTTGGCGCGACCGTTGGAGATACTCTAAACGTTTTCAAAATTCATGGACAATTTTAGTTTTTACGATCGAAAAATAAAAACATAAATTTCCAAGTCATTTAAAATATTTGAGTTTAGTTTTTACCACTGTCGCATTGGTCCGAACCAAGCCTCGGACGAGCTCAGGATAGACGAGCTCGATTTGGGGAGAAATCGGGCTCGTCGAAAAACCGCGAGCCCGAAATTGCCACTTTTCGGGCTCGTTCCTTAAGTACGCGAGCAACGAGCTCGCGGCGAGCAAGATGGCTACGTGTTCGTTCTTGTAGCCATCTTCCAGCGGAGAGCTCGTTTCTACGCGCATGTGATTGGTAAAAACTTTGGGAATATATTTTGCAATCTTCGAGGGTCATTGAAATATATCCGAGCACCGAGGAAAGCCGACTTCGAGCGAGATTCTGACCTTCTCCTCGGCTTACTCCCGTATGCAGACTCCACAGGATGCACTCAAGCCCCCTTGCTGTAAGGCAGGCCATCTCAAACTTCCAATCTGCAGGACCGTTCAAGGTGATCCCCACCGAATCCGAGAAGTCCTACATCTTTAAGTGGGGGTTCGCGTTGAATTTCGGGACGACAACGGACAACTAACGGCTAGATGGGCTTGTCTCGCGGACGAGTCCTGCAGAACCTCCGGTACCAATCTATTCACAATGTCCACTGGAAGGACTTCTCGAGCGGCAAGACACTTGAGGCTGGTTCACCATCTACACTCGCCTAAAACCGACGTGGAGGTAACGGGAAGTGAAAGCGCGACGCTGAAGTGGAGATGTTGCGTGCGTCGCCTCTATATGCAAAGAATCCTGCTCGGCTCAATTTGCTGTTGGAGACCCTTCGGATCATAAATCACAATCTACCATTGAGGACGGGCGAGTACAATGAGTCTAAACTTTCGAGGCGCTTGTGGTGAAGCCAGAAATGCAGACAATCATCAACGCCAAGCGTGTCAAGGAATCTATTGTTGAGTTGTCTCGGTCGACTAAAGCTGAGATATCGGAGTACCTTGCGGATAACCGTGAGCCCTACCCCATTTTCACGCTGGTCGCCGACTTCTGGACATGTAAAACGACTGGCGACAAGTTTTTAGGATTGCGACTGTACCTCATCGACAAGGACTGGCGATTCAATTCAGTCCTACTTGGGACAAAAGTTCAACCCCTCTTACAGTGATCGCGACGGCGGGATTCGCAAGCCATTTATGACATGGCTAACCAGAATGTTGGAGGACTTTGGATTGACGACGAGCGATTTATATGGATCTGCTAGCGACTCTGGCGGTGATGTGAAGTACATGCTCTCATCAGCATTGAATTTGAAGGGGGTGGTGCTTTGCGCACATGGCGCACGCTGCAACTAAAATGTCGTGTGGAGTAAACGGAAAGAAGAGCCGAGAAGCCAACACTGACATGGCCGATCTGATAACAAAATTGACACGGGTCATAACACAAGTCATGCTAGTTTCTACAGCAGGCAATTTATTTTCCGAGCTGTGTAAGGAGAAGACAAAAGGTGCGTCTACTCGGCTTCTGGTATACTCAACTTCTCGGTTTTGAGCATGACCAACGCAATGAAACGGGTTCTTGCGAAGTGGCCCGCTATCGTCGCATGGTACGAAGAGCGAGAGCGTCAAGCCGATCGCGATCAGAAACCCCACCTGATTTCCCTCTTGAGAGACACTACACCGATTTGATCCATGTGCTGTCGATCCTCACGCCGATAGCTGATATAAAGTTTAAATGTCAAGCGGAGCGCGCGGAGCAAGTGGAGGTGCTAATGTTGTTATATATGAGCCGGATTGATGAACTATCACCCGATCAGCCAGTCCCTCACTATCTGTCGCCGGTAAAAAATCCGCAATGGATATCGGCAAGCTCATTGACCCCTTGGCGTCGAAAACCCGGAATTTGTTACGCGATTCTCTAGATGAGCGGTTCTTCTCTCGGTATTACTTGGATTCCAAGTTTTCTACTTGTGATTTTGTGCTCGAGATGATGTTGAAGCTTCACCCACTCTACAAAAACACACAAGAATCTCTCAACCGTGGCGTTGTTATGTGTTGTCGGCAGCATGGTTTAACTGGACGGAATGCTGTAGACAGGTTGAGGGAAGTGAACGCAAAAATTCGCTCGAACCTACTATCCCTACTGAAGTCGGTTGCAGAGCCTCAAGAAGTTGCTGAGGAGCAAGCTGACGCATCTGTTGCACGCTTGAGCCGACTGGAAGCGCGGTTCGCTCCACGAGCAGTCAGATCAACAACTACTAGCCGAGTTGATAGATGTGCTGAAGATGAACTGGATAGGTGGTTCGACGACCCAATTGGAGTCCAACGCAAGGCGGACATGACTCCGAAAGAGTCTGTGCTTCAGTTTTGGAAGAGACTCGAAGAGTTAGGCGAGTACAGGCTTATCCCTAAAGCTGTCATAGTTTTATTCGCCATTCCATCCTCGTCTTGTCAGATTGAACGCGATTTCAGTGTCAGTGGAGAAATGGTATCGCCCCAGCGTACCAGTTTAGCTGGAGATACCATTGACATGTGCATCGTTTTGAACCGGAACCCCGATTTTGTGAACTTGCTTCAGTGCGAAGAAATCCCGCGGGGTCAGCACAAATTATACGCACAACCAAGCCTCGAGTTTGGCATTGATATCAACAGCTATCTAGACGATTTGGACTCTGATATTCTTGCTGAATTTGTATCAAGTACTAACTTGTCAAGTGAATGGCTGGAGGAGGAGGAAGAGAAGTCATCGCTGTGATTCTGCAATGCACGCCATCGGCGGAGGAAATAGTTGGCAGTGGTCTCTGTTGCATCTGGTCTGAATGTCACGGCACGCTTTCTCGGCCACTTCAAAGGTTGCTCGTGAAACTTCTTGGCGATTTCTTCGGCATCATGATCGACAAATCTGCACTGGTTGACGGAGCGTAGCTGCTCGACGACTTGTGTTTAACAGAGGAGTCATCGGCTACTGAATATGTTAGATACTACTTCAATATTACCACGAATTCACGAAACATTACCTGAGTGAGAGCACGAGATTTTGAGCGACTTTAGCTGTGTCTTTTCTCGTGACAGTAGATCTGACGGCGGGCGTTGTGACGCTCGAATAGCAGTATGTATCTGTGGAGTGTGAGGTGCCTGCAAGGTCAACACAAGATCAAAACAACACAAAAATCGTTAGTCCTCGAAAAATAACAGGCTCGTCGCTCACCGCCAGTGTGTGTCGAGTCTCTCTGGATTGCGGCGGCAAAGCCAGCGCGAAATCACGGGACAGACGTTTCTCAGCACAAATAGGCGGCTTGTCCTGTTCAACCTCCTTACTCTCGCTATGAAAGCGGAAAGCGGCACACGCTGTTCTCCACGTCGAAATAGGACGTCTGCTGAATCGTGGGCTGCTTGGTACACGTATCTGGGCGGGCGTTGTACCTTGGTCTTCTTGTGGAACTCTCGGATCTTCAGCTTCTCCAACTTCAGGAGCAGTCACTCCTCCTGGACCTTGATCAGCTTGCGACTTGTGCTGCTCATCCGCGACGGGTCATTCGGGTTGGCAGGCGATTGCGTGTGTGCAGCTTGGGCTTCGGAGACGCGTCACATGGTGTGGCTTGTCGTCCACGGCGATGTCCTTCGTGATCGTCTGCTTTCTCACTCTCTGCTCGGCCTGCATCCTTCGGAAAACGACTGCGTGGGCTGCATGAGCTTGGACGACGTGTCAGCAGCTAGGGACTGATCTTGGATTCCATCCTGAGCGTCGTAGAGGGCGACGACATCTGGGAGCTGTGCGTGGATGTGTCCAGTTCTTGCAGCAGGTAGGAGGACGTGGCGAGGGACTAGAAAGACGATGCGCAGTGTCTGGAAACCTCCTTGCTGCTCTCTTCCTTATCGTCCAGTAGGTAGCTGCTGCTCAGTACCTGCTGTACGCCCTGTCCTTCTGTCATGAAGGTGTTCTGTATCTCCGGAGGCGCATTATTGTCCGTTTTAGCATAGGTGAACGCGATGTTAACGCTAACAGAAGAACTGGGCGTCGAGAAGTAGCCGTCCGCGTTGTCGGCATAGCGCCGCTCCAGCGTCGGGTTCTTCAGGGTCGAAGTAGTACGATGCGTTGAAGCAGAAGATCTCGTCCTCGTCCTCTGCGGCGTTCGTCTCGGGCTTCAAGCGCTCGCTCTCCGTCATGGTCGTGTCCAGCAGCGTCGCCATTGTGGAAATCACGGCGCAAATTCAAACCAGCCTTGTATTGCAGAATCGAATATTATGAATTTCAATAGAGTTGACCATTTATCAGGAGACAGAGACACTGCTGTATAATGTAACATTCTTTGTTAGCAAGCATCAGTATATACAGGTATCAAATATTACGAACTGTCGGTCCTGCTATCCCGCTTCTAATATGATGAGAGGCTCACTTTTCATCAAGGACCATCAACAATGGTCTTAATGGCGTCGACGCTGTGTGTTCGCGCCGCTCGCTTCATCCGCGCGGCGTCGAGCAAGTCTCTGGTACGTGCTGCAAGTGTCTCTGCTAACCTTCAGTGGCTTATACTCGTGAATGCACAGCACACGGTGCGACGCGAAGTGCAGCCAGGGACTCTGGAGTGCCGCTACTTCTTCTACGACATACTGGGCTGCAAGCAGTTGCCATGACACCACATGCCGCTGTACGCCGCCTCGTCCCTGGACCACCCTCACGAAGTCAACAACGCCGTGTCCCATTTTGTCAATGAACTTCCACGGGGTTCCCGAGCCAAAATGGAGATCGCAGGTGACGACGAGTTCAACCCCTTCAAGCAGGACGAGAAGCAGGGCATACCTCGTCTCTACCACAGTTCGTCCCTCGTGAACTACGGCTGTCGGACAATGACCCCATCGACGTGTGCGAGATCGATCGCTGCGTCGCCCGCGTGGGCGTGCTGAGCCAACGGCGGTGCGACGGACTGGAAGTTGCTGGTCATCAACGTCAACGACTCGGTGGCGGCATTGGGGGTCTGCGGGGACTCCCACTGCACGCCGTGGTGGAGCAGGTGCATCGCTGGTTAATGGACTACAAGATCCCGGACGGGAAATTACCGAGCGACTTTGCCTTTAATGGACAGGCACAGTCCGAGACTTTGCTGTGGACGTGATCCAAACAGATCCACAAGAGCTGGAAAAAGCTCGTGGACGGGGCTTCACTAGATTGTACAAGTTTTACGGCACTGCTCGGTGGATTACTTTTACTTCGCTACAAACTCACTGCTATTCCAATGGTTATTGACAATTAACGCAGAAATACGAGATAGATTTGTGTATTGATGCAATCCCTACTTCTTTTCGCCAAGTGCTACAACTACTTCTTCGACAAATGCTGTTGTGCAGCAATTTCCGCTCTCTGCGCAACTTGTTGCTGCAGAATAGCCACGAGCTGACGAAGATCCTGGCTTCGATTCGGTGGTCGGCAGCGAATCCGACGCTGCTCCTGTGGTTGGATTTGTGTCAGTGGTAGGGAAGGCACGTTTACTAATGTATCCAAGCGCCAGCGTTGCTCTTGGCGTTCAAGTGGTTGCCGCTCCAGCTCTTGTGCTAACGGGGTCGAAGCACTAGCTCCACGTTTGTCGGGTCCGTGATCCGGTCGACAACCAAATCGAAAGTGTGGCTGCGACGGTTAACAGCAGCTAGCTCCACTGGAAACTGCGTTCGTAGAAGACCGATAACCTGATGACAACTAGTCCGCGGGCGCGATACAGTTATATCTTCCAAGTCTTCATTCTGTGCATCCTCGCCGAATAAAACATTCCCAGTACCATTAAGTACCGTCGACCCACGTCTAACGTCAAGATATGTTCTTCTCCATGCATCTTCAATACGCGTTTGCAACCGAAGCTCCTCTGTCCTCTTCGTCCTCGGCATCGTCAAATATTTGCTCCCGTTCAGGAGAAATATCTATTCTTGCCCTGAGACCACGGATGCCGATTTGAATGGCATTGCCAATTGAAGTTGCCGCTGCTTGAATGCTTCGCTCAATTGCAGTGTTAACTTGAGCGGCGAAATCTACTGGTCCTGAGGTTACAGTATTCTGCGCGCACTGGGTTTCCAGCTCGAGTGTGTACTTTTCGGCACTGTGCAAGACGTCTTGGATCACAGCCTTAATTGTTGCCTCGTTGACGGGTTTCGTTTTGCTTCTGGCCTGCGATATGTGTCTCTGCAGCTTTTCACGCAAAATTGAAGTCGCGTCGGCCTGGCGTTGGCATTGAAAGTTGACGTCCGCTTGGGTATCAATGAGCGCGCGCTGTACTCGGTCTTCTAATTGTCTCTCTCTTTGTGCAGTCAATTCAACGAGCTCCCGAACATATTCACGCATTGGCCCTTCAACACCACTGTAAATTTCACGCTGCATTTCATTCCGTGCGTCATGTAGATCAGATACCAATGCCTTTTTAATTCTCTCAGCAGCACCTGAGGATGACGCGTCAACCAGGCGTTGCACGAGGCGATTTATATCCTCACCAGGTCGCACTTCTCCACGTCAATCCGCAAGCTTGTCCTCTACGACCTGGTCAATGCGAGCTGGAATTGCTTCAAGGTTACTGTAAATCTTGGCTCCGACCTCTTCAAATCGGGCACGGACGCCACCAGTCTGAGATGCAATCGCCAACTGCGTCTCGTGGGACGTTCGCTGCACTACTTGTACGGCCTGATCGAACTTCTCATTCACGAAGTGCTCTATCTCACCTCTTTCTCTTTTTAAGGACTTCAAGGCGCTGGAATTTCTCCTGAATCTATGTGTGAGTCGCCGTCAGCACTTCTCCTAGCCGTTGCGCGATGACACGCTGTTGTTCCGTTAGGTGCTGCACATTCGCCTCTTCTGATGCTTGGACAGCCACCGGGGCAGCGTTTTGAGCGTCACACTGGCCTTGTTGTCGGCTGTACAGCATCGCCTGCTCTGCGGCCAAAGCCTGGGTCTGGGCGATGAAGTGCTGCGCGAGGATTACCACGTGGTCGTCGGCGCCTGGGGCAAACTTATTGAGGGTTACCGGTTTGGTATCGGTTATTGACCGTGAACCGGTTAGCCCGAACCGGTCCAATCCGAACCCACGATGATTACGGTGATTACGGTAAGTCGATTACGCCACCAATGATTGGACGAGTAGAATGATTGGACGCAAGCTGCGTGTCTATGTGGTAGGCTAGCTAAAGTAACTCCGATCAATCAATCACTTTCGAATCTTCCTTCTTCCCCTCAAGTGGTCAAGTGTCCTCGCTCCGGTCTCGTCCAGAGTGCTGTCCTCCCTCCGCTCCGTCAAGCTTCGTTCAAGATCCATACCTTCCATCAGGTGATGAGCCCAAGCACCATGTCCTCTGCCCACGATGCCAGCACCAAGGTCTCCATCGACAAGTTCAACGGAGATAACTACGCGACGTGGAACCGCTACATGCGTGGCGTGTTCCTGACCAAGTCGGTGTGGCAAGTCGTGAACCGGGAGACGACGCCAAGCTTCACGGACTCGCGGGCCAGGGACGACTACGTCAAGTCGAGCAACATCGCGTTCGGACTGATGCTGCTCCACATGGACGCGGACTACCACCATGTGGTCGACGACTGCGAGGAAGCGTGGGTGGCGTGGTCGCGCCTGAAGACGCTGTACGGAGGATCGCAGAAGGCTGGTCGCATCTACTTGAAGCGGCAGCTCTTCAGCATGGAGATGTCGGAAGGCGGGAATGTCTTGCATCACTGCAATGAGGTCCTCAACATCAGCGCCAAGCTCAGCAGCATCGGCGCCAAGATGGAGGACGAGGCTGCTTGTTGCGCAGTCTCCCCAAGAGCTACGAGAACGTCGTGCTTAATCTGGAGATGAGTAGCGCGGAACTGCGATCGCAAGACGTCGTGAAGGTGCTCACGAATGAGCACATCAAGCGGCAAGGCGAGAAGATGGCAACGGTGAAGACTGAGAACGCGGCCAAGGCGTTCAACACCGACCGAGAGTCTCGCCAGTGCACGTACTGCGGGAAATTGGGGCACACGGTTGACAAGTGCTGGACCAAGCAGAAGGATGAAAACCGAGGGCCAAGACGCGGCGGCAATGACAATGGCCGTGGACGCAGGGCCAACAACATCCAGTGGAGAAACGACAGCGACGACTACGACTATGATCGAGTGGCGTTCGCGGTTTCCTGGAGTGTGGAGTTTCGACGGGCAAGAATGTGTCCGGGATGTGGGCGGTCGACAGCGGCGCAACGCACCACATCTGCAATGACAAGTCCAAGTTCGCTCACTTGATCGAGCGAGATGAAGGTGGAGTTTCGGTGGCCGACGGCAACAAAGCGGCCATCAAGGGTGTGGGAACCATCGTGGAACGAGTGGTTCTGCCCAACGGCGACGAGCGCGAGATCGAGATCAAGAACGCGCTGTACGTGCCGGGCATGAGCAAGAATCTGCTCTCGGTGCCGCAGATCAACAAGCACGGCAAGTTCCAAGTGGTGTTCGACGGCACCAACATGCACGTTTCGCGCAAGGGTTCGAACCAAGTGCGGACCTCGTGGATGGCCTCTACTGTCTTCGGACGCCTCAGCGATCGGCGAATGCGGCGACAAGCGGAAGAACAGTCGACCTGCACGCGCGTATGGGTCATGCTCCGGTGGAGGTGCTTCGCAAGATGGTCGACAACAACATGATCAAGGACGCGAAGGCACCCTCCAAGTCGAGTGGACCAAGCATGTGTCGCGGTTGCCAGCAAGGGAAGATGGTCCAAAACCGTTTCCAAGCAACCGTGACAAGCGTCGCTACGACACGTTTGAGCTGCTCCACTTCGACATCTGCGGACCCATGGAGAAAGTCTCGCTTGGCGGCAGCAAGTATCTACTGCTGATCGTGGACGAAGCCAGCGGATGCATGAAGGGTTTCTGTCTGCGTGCCAAGTCGGAGAGCGAAGATTGCATCAAGAAGTACACCACCAAGGTGCAGACGCAATTCGGCAAGAAGGTCAAGTTTGTGCGACACGACGGAGCTCGTGAGTTTGCGACCAACTCGCTCAAGGCCTTCTACGAAGATCAAGGCATCGAGCAGCAAACCACGGTCCCGTACGCGCACCAGACCAACGGCACGGCAGAGCGCGCCATCCGGACCATCGTCACGATCGGCCGCAGTATGTTGCACCATGCCAAGCTGGACAAGTGTTTCTGGGCTGAGGCGGCGATGACGGCCATCTACGTGAAAAATCGGCTGCCGTCCCCCAAGATCGAGCACAAGACTCCGTTCGAGATCGCGCACAAGTCCAAGCCAAGTGTCAAGCACATGCGTGTATTTGGCTGCCGGACGTACGTTTTGACTCCGAAGGAAAAACGACTCAAGTGGGACCCCAAGGCTCGCGCCGGACTGTTCCTCGGCTACGAAGAAGTGTCCAAGGCGTATCGACTTTATGACATCGAGGCGGGGCAGGTGGTTATCAGTCGCGATGTCAACTTCGATGAGTCGACCTTTGGACTTTCGCCGCGGATTTCCGATGAAGATGTCGATGACCTGGACCTCGACTCGCTCGACATTGAAGATAATGGTCCTCCGCAGACGGACTACAAGCAGGCGGGAAAGCGCAAGAATCGCTCAAGTGAAGACGATGAACCTGTGAGAAGACCGCGCGCTGTACGTCACCGAGTTGGACTGGAAGAAGCAAGCGCGCCGGACAACTCCTCGCCACATGAAGATGAAGAAGAAAAGTCTGGGGACCAAGATGAAGACTCGACGCCTCACGTGTTTTGGCGTGCAAGTGCCAACACTGTTGAAGCTGCAGTGGATCTCTCGGAGCCAAAGACATTCCAAGAAGCAGAGAACGGTCCGGACCAAGTGCACTGGCGCAAGGCGATTCGTGCGGAGCTCAAATCGATGCGACTCCGTGGTGTGTTTCGTGCTGCCAAGCTGCCCAACGGACAACGCGCCATTGGAACCAAGTGGGTGTTCAAGATCAAGCGCAAAGCGGACGGATCCATCGAGAAGTACAAAGCGCGCCTCGTGGCCAAGGGTTTCAAGCAGAAGTACGGCATCGACTACACGGAGACGTTCTCGCCGGTGGTCAAGTACATGACGCTGCGCATGGTCATCGCCATCGCCAAATACTTTGGATGGCCCCTCGACCAACTCGACGTGGTGACCGCATTCCTGTATGGGATAATGAAGGAACTAGTGTTCTGCGTGGTCCCTGAAGGTGTTGAGCTGGATGGCGACTTCGACTGCCTGGAATTGGTGAAGGCGATCTACGGTCTCAAGCAAGCTTCGCGCGTGTGGAACGAGACCTTCGACGAGTTTGTGTGCTCGATTGGGTTTCAAGTGTCGGCCTTCGATCCGTGCCTCTACATCAAGGTCGTGGACGGTCACTGCGTGCTCGTGCTAGTGTACGTCGATGACGTGCTGATTACCGGGAGTTCGCCCGAGCTGATCTCGCGCACGAAGACGGACCTGAAGACGCGCTTCGAGATGACCGACAGCGGCAAGTGTGCGTTTGTTCTTGGGATCGAGCTGGTGGACGGCCCGGACGGCAGCGTGACCATGTGTCAGCGGCGATATGTGGACGACATCCTCAAGCGCTTCGCCATGGACGAGTGCAAGGCCGTGGTGAGTCCGGTGGACATGAGCACACGACTGGTTCCAAGCGACGCGGCGACCAAGGTCAACGCCCCATTTCGCGAAGCTGTTGGTGCCTTGATGCACCTGATGACTGCCACGCGCCCGGACATCGCGTACGCCGTTGGCTATGTGTCGCGCTTCATGGAAAACCCCAAGAAGAGCATTGGGTTGCGGTCAAGCGTATTTTCGCTACCTGCAAGGCACCAAGACGCATGGCATCTGCTTCAAGCCGGGCGACAAGATCGACTTTCGTGGCTACTTGGACGCGGACTGGGCCGGCGACCTGGCAGACCGCAAGTCGACTTCGGGCTACACGTTCATGCTACTCGGGGCGCCTGTGAGCTGGGGCAGCAAGAAGCAGTCAAGTGTTTCGCTATCTACGAGCGAGGCGGAATACATCGCGCTGAGTCTGGCGATCCAAGAAGGAAAATGGATTCATCGCCTGCTGTGTGAGATCCTTGCTGCTGCCAACGAGACTGGCCCCGAACTCAAGATCCGCGAAGATAACCAGTCGTGCATCAAGATGACGAAGAACCCGGTGAACCACGTCCGCGCCAAGCACATCGACATCAAGTACCACCACATCCGCGACGAAGTGAAGCGCGGTGAAGTGAAGCTCGAGTATTGCGAAACTTCTGTGATGCTGGCGGACATCATGACGAAGGCGCTTGCGGGACCTCGCCATATGGATCTGACGACGGCTCTCGGCATTCGTGGGACTTCGCATTGAGGGGGCGTATTGAGGGTTACCGGTTTGGTATCGGTTATTGACCGTGAACCGGTTAGCCCGAACCGGTCCAATCCGAACCCACGATGATTACGGTGATTACGGTAAGTCGATTACGCCACCAATGATTGGACGAGTAGAATGATTGGACGCAAGCTGCGTGTCTATGTGGTAGGCTAGCTAAAGTAACTCCGATCAATCAATCACTTTCGAATCTTCCTTCTTCCCCTCAAGTGGTCAAGTGTCCTCGCTCCGGTCTCGTCCAGAGTGCTGTCCTCCCTCCGCTCCGTCAAGCTTCGTTCAAGATCCATACCTTCCATCAAAACTGTGCGGTGGTTGTCTGTCGTGCGCTTGAAAACTCTACAAGAGTAGTTTCTTCGTCATGATCAATATCTTGCATACCGTCTTCAGCTTGAGCAGCACCTTGGACAGTACCTTGGACAGCACCTTGGGCGACGGCGAGCAGCAGCTTGAGTAGCAGCTTGAGCGGCAGCTTGAGTAGCAGCTTGAGCGGCAGCTTGAGCACGAGTCAACACGATCAGCTTCAGGAGGGGCGAATTTATTCTGTTGCGTCTCAAGATCGAGATATCTTGCACTTGAAATTGACCAATAAGCAAAATAGTGATTTTGGACGAATAAGATCAGCAGAAGAACGAGCTCGCCTGTCGAGTGATTCATCTCTCGAGTGAGCTCGTAAGGTTTTTCGAGGAGCTCCAAAACCTCACGAGCACAACTCGTAAGGTTTTGGGGCTCCTAATTTAACCTCACGAGCTCGTCCGAGGCTTGATCCGAACTACTATTTTCTTAAAACAAATATTATACTAAGACCCAAATTTTCTGCAGCCGGAGACGCTAAGTTTTAGAGTGCTGCTTCATTTCGGTTATTATACTGTTAACGTTAACGGATAATTTAATGCAACCGGTACACGTATCGGTTATTCTTGTTACGTTATCAACCATTTTAGACAGTTAGAATGGCGGACGATGGGATCGCGGCGGCGGAGATCGCGAAGCAGATTGCGGCGCTGCGGCCGCGTCTCGACGGCTCTAGGGGCGTCCTGGCGTATCTGGTGCGTAGTGTGGATGTTGTGTGAGCTGTTTATTGTGTATTAACATTGTGGTGTTGCTACAGGAGAAGCCGCCAGCCGACAAGCGCTCGGATGTGAACAAAACGTTCTTGGCCAGCACCATCAGAGGGTTTGTGTGCTCTACTGTGGTTTTTATTGTTGATATACTGACGACTGTTTTGTTCAGTGTCACTTCGCACAACCGACGGCAGGAGGAGGACACGTGCTGGACGCTGCGGCGGATGGAGCAGAAGCTCCCAAGTTCCAACAGAAGAAATCGCAGTCGCAGTCGGGAAAGAAGGAAGCGACGACGCAGTAGAAGCAGAAGCCGCAGTCCAAGTCAGAGTCGACGTCGTGAACGAGATCGAAGTGGTAGCAGGCGGGGCTCATCTAGACGTAGGCGTAGCCGTGGTCGCGGTTCTATTGCCGCGACGGATGCTGCCAAAAAGCAGGAGGACGAAGATGAACGCAGCTTCTGGGCACGGAAGAAGGCTGAGAAGACGCGCGAGCTCTGGAAGAATCTACATGCGGAAGGTTCTGTGTCAGTTGAGAACGCACCCGACTTCAGTGCTGAAGAATCTGATGACGAGGATGTCAAGCCACCTACAGCATCGGATCGTAAAGACAAGAAACACAAGAAGCACAAGAAGAAGAAAAAGAGTGACAAGAAGGAAAAGAGACAGCGAAGCCGTTCGTAGATTTGGTGGCTTGCAGTACTAGTATTATACTTCTCATGACAAAACAGCCGAGCTTTAATCTAACAAGAGAAGCTCCCACAAGTTTGCTGCTCGCGCTAGTTCCACGTTGACACGGCCTGGTACGTCGCGAAGAACATCGTGAACATTCCCATGCCAATGACGATGTTGTTCAAGATACGACCCTCGTTCACTAGCTGAGAGTGGAAGAGACACGGGTAGATGAACGCCAGCGGAACGGAGCAAAATCCTCCGATGAGGGCCACGAAGTTGTCCAGCTCTTCCTTGCCGAAATACGCGATAGCTGCGGTGAGGCACACAAGCCCAAATCGAAAGCCGTTCTTTTCCCAGCGCCAGTAACCCTTCTGGCTGTGGTGAGGGAACAGGTAGCCTTCCAGAATCTTCACCACCGGGTACAGCATGAGCGGGTATGTGAACACAAGCGCAAGTGAGTATGTAATCTGCACGGACATGGTAGCCGGACTGACTTGGGCGCTGGGCAGATTCAGCGTTACGACGGACTGAGTATCCTGGCCAAACGCGGCGTACACAAGCCCAGCAAACACCGAAAGAGAGTCACAAGGAAGACCATCGTGCAGGCCAGGATGCGCGGGAACTTGTGTTTGATGTCAGCGTCCATCGCGTCGTAGATAGGCAGCACCAGTCCAATGCCTTCAAAGCAGTAGACGGCGGTACCCAACATCATTGCCCAACTGGTCGAGTTGAAGTTTACCCACGTAGCACTTCCGACCGGCGCGTCGTCGAGCGTTTGCACCGTGTACGAGATGATGTAGACGATGCCAAACAAAATGAGCAAATCGGCAAACAGGTTCGTGAGCGCGAAGTATTCGATGCGACGCACCCACGACAGCGGCGTGTAGAGCAGGATCTGGAGCATGATCAGCGTCAGCGATGACGACGCAGTGGTGCTCTGGATGTTGAAGGCAGCGAGAATAACCTCACCGATGTTCTTCTCCACGAAGATCAAGTAGGAACAGCAAAACCCAATCTGCGAGAGCACGAGCGAGATGTTCACAGCGACGCGGCCCACTTTGCCAAATGCCTTTTCTCCCACAAGTCCGTACGACACATTGGTGCGCCCGCGTTCGCGCAGCAGCACGTTGGAGCACTCCGTCAGCCGCAGCATGCAGAAGGTGGACATTAGCGCCGAGCAGCACAGCGCCGCGAGTGAGAAGCGCATGCCTCCGTTCTGGAACCCCTTGGGTAGAAACAGAATGCCGCTGCCAATAAACGACTTGAGGATCGTGAAGACAGTCTTTCCAACGGTTGCGCCCGGTTGCTGCTTCTCGGGCCTCCGCTTCCACGCGCGACTCAGCAATGGCGTCGCAGTCTCCTACAAGTGCACAGTCAATTAATTAGCAATTGCAATCCATCTGCTGCGCCATGTGACGCCACGTACATCGGACTCGTCGTCCTCGTCCGCCAGCCCCAGACTGGCTACGATGAAGTCTCCGTACGCGGACTGCAGGAATCCTGGCGTGGGTTGGATCGACTCCAGAAACGAGTCTTGGACGTACACGGGCACGTGGACTGTTGCCGCCCAAGTTGGTGATCACGTGGTCGCGTCGGAACCCTCCAGGCTGCGCAATGTCCGACGCCTTGCCTGTAAAAATCGATACACAGTCCAATTAGCCTCCGCAACAGCTTATTACGTCCGTCTGCAGGATGCTAACGCACCGATGTCCTCGTGCAGGATCTCGCTCTGGTCGGGCAGCGACTTGGGGCGCGGCGGTCCGTCCTGCGTGTCCTTGAGGATGGCAAAGAAAATGTCGCGCGTCATGTCGGATCCTTCCTCGGTGATGTCGTGCACGTCCGCAGGAAGCAGCGCATCTCCCTCGGGCGGCTGCTTGCTGGTGTCACTGGGAGTGGCCATCGTCCTGAAATGGCAATGAGCTCGAAGCGTCAGTGGAGCACAAATTTATGCGACATGTGGTAAATTCATCCAATCAGAGGCAAACAGCTTTTCGCTGCGTGGTGAATCATGGCAGCCATCGTCCAGAGATACACATTCCAGTGTGTGAGAGACGGAAGCAATATTCTAGCGGGCAGATTTAGTCTGTCGCCGTGCGCATCGGTCACCACGTGCGAGGCCAAACAGCTCCCTGCTGTATCTTCCAGTGAGTCGAAAAAGTGTAGCCATGTTGCTGCTCGAAATGGCTACACGTCAACTTCAACGTCTCTGCTAAAATTAGGGCAGTGTATTGTTGTGAGCTGGCCAACTCGAGCTTTGGCTGGTGTATTGCAATGGCTTTGGACTTCGACTCGAATTATGCGGAACCGTGTCTGGAGGAGCTGGCGGGTGACTCGGAGCTAGTGCACGACCCGGATAGCTGGGAGGACGATGACCGTGAAGATACTACATGTACTACCGAGTCCCAAGCGGATGTTTATCCTGGATTGAGCTTGAGTCACATTCCGGTGGACATCGATGCGAGTCGCAGTGATAAATACAGCGGACGAGATGGTAGTGCTGCGTTTAGGCACGAATCTGATCTCGCAGACTCCGAGTCCCGACCTGTTGCAGAGTACAGTTTTGTCCTAAAAAACGAAGATGACGACGAATCATCGGACCTGCAATCGCGGCGGATGCCGTTCGACCAACTACCGCATCTCTCACCAGAGCCGTTGAGTCCCAAGAACCCTGCTAAAGGCAACAAGACCAAGAAGAAACCAGAAATCGAAATCAGACAAGTGGCGCTCTTTGACGTTCATCCGCTGCTCGAGTTTGCACGAACTCACTTCAACCTCACAACACCAAAGACATCATTTTTTCACAAACCTGTCGAGTTCAACCTTGGGAAGCGCCTTGAATGGGAGAAGAAGCTTATCTCGACGCCTCTGACACGTCTACCGAAGGACCAAACCGTGGTGGCAGTGCAGGCATTCCGCAATGTCTCTGGATTCATGGGCAACCGTGCGAGTGGGAAGAACCAGGTTGATCACTGCTTCAAGCTTCTGCGCAACGTTGTTCCAAGGTCCCCAGCACTCAAGGACGAAATTTACTGCCAGCTCTGCAAACAACTTACCAAGAATCCCAGCGCGTAGGATTTTGTGTAAGTTCGGATTGGGTCCTTCCACTGACTTTTGCTGTTTACTACACTTCGATATGAACAGGAATGCTGTCATGAACGGCTGGCTGCTTTTCAATGCGTGTCTTGTGACTTTCCCGCCATCTCCTCCGCTGGCAGACTGTCTCGAGAGGTTTATCAGCGTACACATCGGAGCGAGTGGCGAGTCGGAAGAGGTTAGCACAGAAGTTTCATCCTACGCTGTGGAAGCTTTAGTGTCTTTGCGGTGTTGCGCCACGAACTGTGAGCGCAAAGAAATCCCTAGCGCTGCTGAGTTGAGAGCTCTGCAACGACATGCACTCAACGACATCATTGTAATACTTGCCGATGGGTCTGTTCTAGTAATGCAAGTCAGTGCCTGGACAACGAGTCGTGATTTGGCTGGCCTCGTAGCCCGCAAACTAGGCGTATGCCACGAAAAGGCCTTCGCACTCTTTGAAATGAACGACGATGAAGAGGAGCGCCTCGTGCCGGATAATGAGCGTATTATGGATTTGTACGCTGAATGGGAGCGCACGCATATCGACGTGAGCGAGCTCAACCAAAAGAAGAAGAAGAAGAAAGGTAAAATCTGACAGCACCTGAGCCGGACGCTTCCTCATCGA
The DNA here is from genome assembly GCA_012656075.1 of Phytophthora hibernalis. Classification (NCBI taxonomy): domain Eukaryota; phylum Oomycota; class Peronosporomycetes; order Peronosporales; family Peronosporaceae; genus Phytophthora; species Phytophthora hibernalis. The sequence continues at coordinate 524,306 of JAAKBF010000159.1, read as the reverse complement.
AAGCGGCGGCAATGCAAGGATATTATCTTACGTACAAGGCGTACCTTTGGGTGCACGTGAATGACGAAACTGCAGCCGATGTCAGCCTTTACTATCTACAAGCTGTGCACAACGTGCTCAACGGCCGATACGTCTGTGATTTGGACGTTGCTGTCGAGCTGGCGAGCCATCAGTTATACTGCCAACTTGGTAATGGCTCCACCACCCCAGCGCTGAATGAGATCACGTACGTTGCCCTGCTTCTTGCTTACAAGTTTTTCAACGAATCCACGAACCCAGACTTCTCTGTTTGTCACCAGGAACAACATTCACGAGTATATTCCCCACTTTCTGCTTAGTACGTTCAATCGTGCGGCCGTAGCTAAGCAAGTACTCGCCAAGTATGATACTTTCGTGAATAGTTGGTGCGTGCAGTCTTCACAGCAGGCTCGACTAGCATACTTGCGTCTCTGCAAACGCCAGCCATTTTATGGTTTAACACTCTTTCACGTGCGGAACTCCCGGCATCTTGCGGTGTTGCCATCACGTGTCAACCTCGGCATCAATGACATGGGTATCGGTATACTAGGCACTGACAGCGACGAGGTTCTGGCAATGTTCCCTTATGCTGACATCGCAAGCTGGGGTTACAGCGCCAACTCGTTTGTTTTCAATGTAGCGCGCGGTAACGAACAGACCGAGTACTCTTTCAAGACAGTACAGGTAAGTGTCATCATGTTCATATATGCTTGTTGTTTTCCTGTCTCACCAGCAATGTCTGGTTCAGGGAAAAGCATCAATGACAACGTGGTTGCCTACGTCGATTACATCATATCCTTGACCGCTTTCGGAAGTGACTAACCGAGAAATAAAGTGCTTTCCTTCTTTTGTGAAAATATCAGCTGTTCACTCAACAGGTTATAAGTGCGCTTGACACTGCTGGTAATTGAAATTCAGCTTATTGTGCATTGACACCAAAATACGTACGGCGCGCCGGTGTTTGCTGCCCCAGAAATTTCTTCGAAAGGATTTCGACACAGCGCCTCCGCCTCAGCTGGCGGCCAACACGCCTTGTACTTCTTGTTCATCTTCTTCGACAGGAGAGAGATCCGACGACACCCTGCAAGGCCTTCCACTGGGACTGAACCAGGTTTCTTCAGGAACGGAGCAGAATCGACCCCGAAACAATTGACATCGCCATTCCTGGCAGACTGTATCGATGAGGTTTGCTCGGGGCTCCCTTCATCTTTTCAGTGGCTTTTGAGGGTATTACGGTACGTTGCTGCTGTTGCCGCTGCAAAATCGAGTCCGAGGACGCTCTGTTTAGAGCTGGTTGAAGCGGGGTCATACTCCAAAAGCTCACGGATCGCGTCTTGATGCGCAGAATCCCGCCTGAGCGCCGCCTTATCGTTTCCCATACCATTAGTTGCGCTATTTCGTTGTCCAAGAGGGCAAATTCGAGCCATTGTGTAAATTGCAGCTGGTCATCTGATGTCACCAGCGACAGCAACTTGATCGAAAATGTCTGCGCAGCAACGGGCTCTTCAAAGCATTAGATGAAGAATCGCCATGTTCACGCCGCCGCGGTCCGTGTGTTCGATGCCCATCAGCATCCGCCAGCATCCGACTTGTTAGCAAACAGCATAATAGATCTAAACCAGACGGCAAAGCACAACACCTTGGTTAGCTCACTTGACAAATTATGAGCACTGAACAGCCCACTTGAGGACTTACCTGCAAGTTGGTTGATGCCTTGCCGGTCCAAGTACTCGCGATCCTGCTGGTTTGGAATCTGGAATAATAGACGCGCTTTTTCTTCTGGTACCCCGCGGCTCGCAGCGGATAGAAACTGAAATTCACATCACAATGTCAACAAGTGTATTCTGGCGCAACAACTGTTGGCGCTTGCTTTTGTCATTCTGAAAGCACCAACCTGAATCAAACTCGAAAATGAAACATTTCCGTAGCCGTCGGGCCTCAGCAGGCGATATATTCGTCCGTAAGCATCTACTGGCCACTGCAAATAAAGTAAAATCGTGAGTGTTACACTGCAGTAAGTATAACCGCTTTCCTCGCATTTGGCCTACCGTGCTGAATTCCCGCGACAAAATGCTTTCCAGCTCTTCCTGGCGCAAACCTCGTAGCTTGGATCGGCCACAAGTCTTCCTTTGAAAACGAAGGAATGTGAACTCGTCCTGAAACCTTTCCATCTCCAAATGACTAAAATGGGTTTGTTTGGAAAGCACCGTAAACTCAACTTTGCGCAATTGGGGAGACGACGAAGTGCTGCACGCATATCTTCGACTGACTCATCCTTTAGACCATAAAGAGTCCGTGCTTGTTGGAGCAGCGTCTGAGGGTCAAGCTCTGTTGCGGTCTGACACTGGCTTAGAATGATTTTGTAGATGTAGCTCGAGTCCCATTGCTCCATTTCCTGTATAAATGAAGCGGAGCGTCAGTTCCATCTCTGAATCACTGCGTCAACGACAAGCGAGCAACGTACCATGTGAAGCTGGATCTCGTCCACTGCAAGACAGAAGAAATGAAGAGCCACAAGTAGATGCAAAATCGTGCCGTCCTCCTCTCGAAGCATTGTGTCCCACACATCGTAAAGCAAGGGTAGTGGCAGCTCGCCCACCCAAAGGGAAACAAACCATTTACAAGACAGCAAAGTCGTCACGAGTGGCAAATCAACCTGAATATTATTGCCCACCACCAAAATTTTACTTCAGTAATTAACTAAATGAGCGACACAGTAGTCTTCGACGGGGTATTTACCTTGGAAAGGATCGGGTAGTGCGGTACCAGCTTTCTAACAACCAGCTCGTTGTACAGCTTACAGTCCTACACCACAACAAGGAGGCTGTTACTCAGCAAGCAGCACCCAAGTCATTTAAAAATAATCAGGCGCACCACTTGAAATCCATGAAGCTTCGGCGTCCTGGCGAAAAAGTCTTCTGGGAAAACTCTAATCAGATGTAGGCGAGGCATAAGTCAGCAAGACTATCATCTCCCACTGTTTGCCAAACTCACCTCTCGATGACACTGGCATAGACCCAGAAGGCCTCCTCCTCGTCTCTTTTGTCGTTGGCGTTCCCTAGTAGGAAGCATAGCACATCTGCGTGGCCTTGGACGTATCCCACACGAGGGTTTCGCTACAGTATTATCACAGTATGAGGTCTCTCTTCCTATTTTACCTCCATACAATTTACTAGCGATGCCCTACCACAGCGTACGCTGCCAGAATGTTCTTCAGCACCGGTAGGAAGCGCCCCATCACATGCTGCGGTAGCTCTTCGTCCTCCTCCTCGTCTTGCAGCGCCTCTGTCTCCTCTGGAAGTAGCAGGAAGAGGCGGATGGACTCGCCCGTACGCGGCAGATCCAGCTCAATCTGGCGCAGATCCTCCTCGAACTGGGGTGACGCACAGCTCTCAGAGCGGTGGACGTACTCCCGGTAGTCCAGTGCGCTGCTGTCTCGCAGCTCCCGGGCGCCAGACGTCGCGAACCAGTTGGCACGCGGCTCCATCGTCCGTCTGAGTTCTGCCGCCACTTCAACTACGTGTGATCTGGTGTATATGTTAGGGTTTAACAAAGCTAGGGTTTACAGAAGGTCAGTATCTTTGGCAGACTTTATTTTTTATCAGGAGGAAGAGGGCGACATGTCATCGGTTCAAGTGGCGCCCACGCGCATGTAAGACGCTGCCAGAGTCTCTACAGATGCTGGAGTTGGTTATGTTCACTGACACTGACGCTGGTTGCCTCGCTGCAGGGCGCTGACAACCTTCAAAGGCAAACGTGTCGGCGCTAAGAAGGGTATCTTGGTTATTTCTCCTCTTTGCCTCCCATCTCTACAGCCTCTAGTTTTAATAAACTGGGCGATGTCTAGGGTTTGAGTTGCTGAAGAAGAAGGCGGACGCGTTGAAGATGCGCTTCCAGGCCATGCTGCGCGAGATTCAGAAGGTATGAACTTGATTATTGAGCTCCACCGTCAAAAGCGTGTTAATTACTGTATGTTGTATTGCAAATGCAGACTAAAATGTCCATGTCTGCGGAAGCGTCGGAGGCCTTCTTTTCGCTGACGCAGGCGCAATACGCGGCTGGCGACTTCCGTAACAAGGTGATCGAGTCTGTGAGCACGGCGGAGATCCGCACGCAGAACCGCATTGACAACGTGGCAGGCGTGAAGCTGCCGGTGTTCACGGAGGTGGAAGTGAGTCGTGAGAAGAACGACAACATCGGTCTGACCGGCGGAGGTGGCAAGATCCAGAACTGCCGCGAGAAGTTCCGTGTGCTGCTGCGCGCACTAATTAAGCTGGCGTCGCTGCAGGTGGGTGGTGTACATACAGCAGAAGAGGGATGCAGGGTTGTGGATTGGAAGCTGACATAAGTCTGTATGTGCTGTTTGCGATGGCAGACCTCTTTTGTGACTCTGGATGAAGCTCTGAAGGTGACCAACCGCCGTGTGAACGCTTTGGACAACGTACGTCCCTCCTGCTGCTGTGGTTCCCTGTTTTCTTCATTGCCAGATTTGTGACGTTGCGCGTGTTGGATGCAAATTTCTGCAGGTGACCATCCCTCGTATCGAGAAGACCATCTCGTACATCACGAGAGAGCTCGATGAGCTGGAACGCGAGGACTTCGTGCGGTGCGTAATAATGCGCGTCTGTGCAGGCGTTATCCACTTAACCCAATGACCCCACTTGGAATTGTATATCTTGCTCACTTGTCTGTGCATGCTATTTGACATGTAGCATCAAGAAGGTGCAGGCGAACAAGCAGGAGCACGAGAAGATCATTCTGGCGAGGGCACGAGGTACGATTCACTGCTCAGAAGAAGAAGCTGTGTTGTATTGGGTGCAATAGCTCACAGTGCTTTTGCTGCTTGTGTGCAGTGGCAGCCGAGGCCAACCCTTCGGCTGGCGCTGTGGACGACGACCCGTTCGCGGACGTTGTGGCGTCGGACCGCGACATCCTCGCCCAGTACGAGCCTTCGGCCGACGCAGACGTGGTGTTCTAAGCGAGAGAAGAGAACAGACGGGTGTGGGCATGAGTCATCGAGGACTCCCCAGGAGTCCTGGTTGCAGCTAACATGTAAAACTTCAATACAAGGCCGTTGACTGCGTTTCACTATGGCCGTTCCCTATCCTCGGTCTTTCGAGTTCCTGGCCAGTCGTAGATGGCAATGATGGAGCCCATCGCCAAGCGTCTGAAGCAGTCTGCCGAGAGCGCCCTGCAGACGAAGAAGAAGAAAAACAGGGAGAGGACATTGCAGACCGTATCAAGCGACTGGAAGCGGAGCTGCAGGGCGGAAACGATGGCTCCAGCGACTCAGACTCGGACGATGACACAAAAACGGACGAGGACTTGGCGGTCGTGAATCTGTCGGCTTACGCTTCGGAGCCCATCGAGTCTCTGCCTGAGACGCTGCTGCCAACTGCAAGACCCTCATCGATCCTGCCATCAGCCAAGAAGAAGCGCAAGAAATCGCAGCAGGAGGAGAACGAACGAGCTGCCAACGAGGCGCTGGCGCTGCTGGGCGATGCGCTGACGTTCCCCAAGAAGGTTCCGTTCGCCTGCAAGCCATGCAGATTCATTGGCAAGGACTTGGAGCACTTCCAGGACCATCGTGCGTCCAAGGAGCATCTGGAACGCGTGCAGACTGGAGGCAAGATGCTCACTTGCGTTCTGTGCAACAAGGCGTTCACGAGTCCCGCGCAGCTGGAGGAACATCGTGCCGGCAAGTGGCACAAGCAGCGCGCGCAGCAGAAGAAGGTGCGACACACGGTGAAAGTCTGCTACGACTTCATGCGCGGCGAGTGCAGGTGGGGCGACCGCTGCAACTTTGAGCATACGCAGACCAAGGCTATGCGGTACGGGCACGCACTCGACAAGACCCGCAGACGCGTGTGCGAAGACTTTGCGCGTGTCAAGAATTGCCGCTTCGGGGACAAGTGCCTGTTCTCGCATGCAGTGGCACAATAGTAGAGCCATTGGCGTCCAAATGATAGAATTCTGCACTTGTATCCATTCGGCTTGCTCAAACTTGATCACTACAGCCCGAGTTGCTCCTGTACAAACGCGTCTACGCGCTGAAGCGTGAATTCGCCGCCCAGACGGCTGGCTACATCCACGATAGCTTCCTGTTGCTGCTGACCGCGGAAGATCAGAACCACCGGAAGGTCTGCCATCTCGATGGATGCATCAGCTTCCTTGGCCGCCATCGCCGCGAACTGCAGCAAGAACACCAGAGCAATTCGATTAGCGCTACCAGCAGCCTCGCAACCACTTTGCACGCACCTTGATATGAACGAGCTTTCGTGCCAGTAGCTCAAGCTGCGTGTTGAGCAGGCCGCAGGCATAGTTTTCGGGGTGATAAAGGTGCACGAACATGTCACTGCCCGCTTCTGCTTTAGAAGTCAATGTCACGAACTGCTCCGGCGTGATGAACTCAAGCTCGCCAAAGACCTTGCGACTGTGTGCCGCTTGTTGCATTTGCTTCACGCGTAGCTCAGCATATTGGGCCAAGAAGGCATCGTCCACCAGATCGCACTCGCAATCGGAGTCTCCGTCGCATTCACACTCTAAGTGTGCGGTTGGGTCCTGTGTTGAAGGTGCAGCACTGACGGTGGCGCCTTTGGCGATGCGATTGAGAACTGCCTGACGGTCCGCTTCTTTCCTCGCACGCTGCATGGACATCAGCAAAAGCTGTTCAGTTGTTTGTCCAACCTTCCAGCAGCCACGAGCAGCTCACCTCTTGCTTCTGATAGCGTTTGTGGGCCTTGTAGTCGTTGATGACCCCCTTGGGCCCCGTGTGCGCCGAGGCAAAGTCGCGCCCTTTGCCACCACGGAAGCCACGCGTGGGCTTCCCCACGTCTCACCGTCCACAGGTTTCTGTTTCCAGGGCCCCGTTGGGTCAGCAACGGAATGCACGCGGTCCGTGATTTCTTCCTCATCGCTGCAGCACAAGACCAATTAGCCACCTGATAACTAGAAAGAGGCTACTGCATTAGCCACCTGGCCTCCGAGTCCGAGTTCACACGGCCGCCCAGCTCGTCCGCGTCGCGGTCCTGACGCACACTGTGCTGCAAGAAGAAATTCTCCATCGTCGTCTACTGGTCCAAATCTAGATCTGCGACGCTTTGGCGATACGATCCCCGAGAAAATATGGACGAGGACATCGATGGACACTCGACAGTTATTAACATTTACATCAGAGAACAACAATTCGTCTCAAGCAACCATGCAATTTATTTGAAGAAAGAGCCAACTGTACAACTGCACTGCACTCCTCTACAGAACGCTTTCGTCATTTTTCCTGCTCCCAGGACGATCCATCGGGGCGGTTAGAAAACTGACTGATTTGTCCTGCGCGCCATCGTCCCTCTCCGTGCAACCGTTTTCTGGGTGCCTGCATCTCCACTCTGCTGTGTGTCTTCTTCATAACCGTCTCTTGCACGGTGTCATGGGGCGGTCCGAGCCGATCATCACCCGCGTGCAACCCAGAGGCACTTTAGCCCTTGCCCGACTGCTTCATGAGCCACTGGATGACCTGGTCGATGTTGACGAGGCGCAGCGCCGAGATAGGGATCACCAGCCACGGGTTGTCGACGATGTAGTCCAGGTTGAGCTCGCGGATGAGTTCGGGCTCGGAAATGTGAGGCTCCAGATCGATCTTGTTGGCCAGCACCAGCAGGGGTGTCGTCGCCAGCTCCCTGCATGGCAATCAACACAGCAGTCAGATCCCCAACCTATCCAGGAACCAATACTGCATCAGCAACGCACCGGTCCTCTAGTAGACGGTGCAGCTCCTTCCGCGCCAGGGAGATTTGGTCAAACTGTTGCAGCAATCAAGGTAAGGTGAGTGAGGGAGCAGTATCAGGCTGTCATGTGTCTACGTGTAGCAGGAGCGTACCGCGTTGGCATCCACCACATATATAATGACGTCGCAGCCGCGTGTAGCGGCCCCACTCACTTCGGTACTGTGCCTGGCCACCGATATCCCAGCATTTCATCTGTACGCCTCCCTTTTTCACCAGTTTCACGTTCAGGCCGATGGTCGGGCACGTCTCCACGGGGTGGCCCATGGCCATCACGTTCAGCAGCGTCGTCTTGCCACTAGAAAGAGAGAATCAGGAATCAGGTTTCGAGACGAGATGAATTGCCGCTGCCTCGACGCACCTGTTCTCGAGCCCCACGAGCACGACCTCGAGCTTCTTCGTGTAGAAGGCCTGCAGCATCTTCTGGAGGATGCCGCCCATGGTGCTTGCTGGGTCGCTCGCTGCTGTCTACGGCCTGGAGCTGATCCGTCCGCTTCTTCTTTGTTCTGCCGGCCCCAGGGGCGCACACCACCCGATTAAGTACGTCTTCTTGAAAAGGCGAGTCAAATAGGATTACCCTATTAAGTACGTTTAGCCCAGTTTCTATACACTGATTTTTTCGTAACCTGGGCGGAGTGTAACCGGTTACGAAGAAGTCCTTCGGAAGGACCTTGAAGTGCGCGACGAGTCTTCCGACGTGGAAATGGCGCTCCTGATTTTCCTCAACGGCGAGAAACCGGTATTATAACTGCAATGTTGAGAAAATATTGGCGATACCTCAGAAGGAAGTGAGGCTGGCTGATGACCAACTTGAACAGCAGCACCAACGAGCGGGCCCACCTCCTTCGTCGTTCACGTTCAATATCGACGACGTCATTTAGAGACCCAGTCTCGAATTGGTCGCGAGTACCTTGCCGGTAATGGACCTGAACTTGCGTTGACGCTATCAATAGTACTAGCTTATAGCGTTACATGCTTCCTGGACAAACGCGGCAGGCGACAGTCGTGTGCAAGGATCAACCGTCTCGTTGGGTCAGGAACGATGGGTGGCTTCCTGTCCAGAAACTCGGTGGAACCGCTCTCGGTAGTGACGGCCTGTGCTGTCTCGCAGAGTACAAAAGCAAAGAAGAACAAGCGGCACAAGTTCAATACTTTGGTCCCAGAACCACAAGCACCGAATCAGTCCTCACGAAGCACAGCCCCAAATACGGTCATCACAAAGACTTCCGCGACAAATGACACCATTTTGACCCGTGCAGATCTACGTGTGCAGTTTTTGAAGGCCGTGAAGCGTGGAGACGTCCCTGAAATGGCGAACTTGTTGCAGCGATACCAGCAGTCAAGACCCCAGAGCCCAGATTCCCACGACGACGAAGTTGAAGAGGGAGCCAACGAGGATCTGGTCAACATACGAGGGATGTGGAAAGCACACCGCTGATCTCTGCTACTCAGTATGCACACTTCGACGCTGCGCTATGGCTACTGAACCATGGTGCCAACCCACACGCTTGCAACGAGAAAGCTGTGACAGCGCTCCTGTTGGCATGTCTTGAGGGGTTGACATCCGTCGCCGTACGACTTTTGGAAGCCGTCAAGACTGTGTCTGATGCCTTGCCCATCGACAAACACATTGGTGTCGTGTACAACTCAGCAGCGGATGCCAATGTGAGACTGAGCCCTCTTCTGGCAGCTAGCATGAATGGCCACGTGGACATTGCTAGACTTTTACTAGATCACGGCGCCGCAGTAAACCAACAAGTGGTCATTATCGCTGGTTCTGGAGGGTCAACAAGCTTCGGTACTTCGGAGGGCTCTACCGCCCTGCTGCTTGCAGCACGATACGGTCATGATAGCGCGGTGACTCTGCTTTGGAACGAGGGGCAGATTACAGTTTAATTGATGGTGCAACCGATACTTCAGCGTTGCTGTCAGCATGTGAGCACTGCCACGAAGAATGCGCTCTATTGCTTCTTCAGCCGATGGTGTCAGGAACCAAGCCACGCGGCGCAGAGACCGAAAAATGGCAAGCTCCCGATCGCCAGGGTTTCACAGCCCTGCACTTTGCAGCGGCCAACGGACTGTTAAAGGTGTGTGAAGCGTTGTTACATGTATCATGCTTGAAAGCACAGCAACACTCTCTCGAGGATGAGGTATTGGCGACTGCGTTTGTGAATGCTCGCGCTGGTGCTCGACGCGAAAGTGCGTTGCTACTAGCAGTTCGTAAGCGTCAACACGAGGTGGCTCGAATACTTCTGGAAGCGGAGCTGACGCAGAACTGGCGGATCGAGGAGGAAACACAGCCACGCAAGTATTAGCGCGCAACAAACAAGACCAGTTGCTTCAGCTGTGCGAGGCCGCTATTAGTAAATCACAGCGCCAGCTTTCAAGAGCGTCTCCTACTATTGAAGATCTGCTGCCGATGACTACAGTATCACGCAAAGAAGAAGAACTCCGAGAAGTGGAATCGCACGCTATAGTAAGACTGGTGCTGGTGCCATCACGTCCGATGGTGGAGTAGATGGTGATGACCGATGAGCCTTCTGGTACATCTGGACGAGCAGATCTGCAGTGACGATAACGCCCACGCCGGTATGAACACGAGTAAAAGGTGAGAAGTCATCGTGCCCACCAGTCGAGCGAAACTGCATCGCATCTACAAGACTCAGCGGTAGAATGGTTCTGCGCTCGAAGCTTCTGAAACAACGTCAGCGTCTTCAATACTGCAAATGGAGCAACGTCGCCGCCAAGGATATGGATACAAGTCTACTGACTACTACAGTACTCAACTTTCAAAGGAAAGGTTGTCGACAAAAGACGATATCGATGCTCGTCTACGGTACATGTACTGTACCGGTGTACCAGAATGAGCAACACTACATGTATTAACAGGAAATCCCGCTAAGAGCGCTGTCCGAATAGAAAAGCGATCGATTTTTTCTGCCTATTTTTTCCTCTGAAGGGCGCTAAGAAAAACAGGGTGCCATAAACACCTCGTTATAATGCGGTAAAAAGAAATAGGCCCGACACCTCTTTCTTTTGGGTCAAGACGGATTATTTGGCGTTGAAGAGCGAGGAGCGTGCGGAAATGGACGAGCTCGCAAGCATGGAAGCTGGCGCGCAGCTAGCGCCAAGCGCCGCAGATGGTGCACGGCCCATGGACGTCGACAGCGGTATGTCTACCAGCTTGGCGTAGTGATACAGTTACTCGTTATATCTAGTGTGGATGATGTTGATAGACGAATGCAACTGTGATTGGGCAGAGGAAGAGATTCTAGTCTTGTGCTTTCTGAACATCCTGCTGATTGTGTGTCTAGGACAACTGGATGGAAGATCAATTCGCGGGGCTATCCAAGAAAAATCGTGGTTAGGACTGACTTCTTCGCTACTCTGAAGGCTCAGCGCTCTCCGACAGCATACAAAAAGACACTGCGCTGCAGCCCGGATTCGTTTGACGCGCTGGTCCTCCTATTAGAGCCATTGTACTGTCTCAAGTATGGCTTTCCTGGACAAAACACACAGTACCATTTCGATTTCGGACTCGCTGCTTTGTTGACGTACTACGACAACGGCTGTGGAATTGACGGCGACGGAATTGGAGGAGCTGCTGCACAACTAGAAATGTCAAGAACAGTTGCTGGTGTTTACATCAAGCGTCTAGAAGATCTCCTGTACGACATGATGCAAGATGTCATCTATTTTCCGGCTCCGACAACAGTAAATGATTGGGAAGACTTGGTAGAAGGTTTTGTTCAACGTGGAAGTGATTTCCCTGATGTTGCGTGCGTGTTCGATGGTACTATCATCCAAACACAACGCCCGCGCAATCACATGGTACGCTGCTGTGTGTTTCTGCAAGTTGTACACTAACGTTTTGTTTTTATCTTGCGATTAAGGGATTCTACGACAAGAATGGAAAACCTTCCTACAATTGCTTGGCTGCTATCGACTTCCGTGGGAAATTTCGCTATTTAGGAGTCTTTTCTGGTACTTGGCATTGCATACCATCAGAGGTTGACACCGCATATCTGCTCTTTCATCTTTGCAAATATTTCAATAGCGGATGCTGACATCTGCTGAAGATTCTCCATGCTCTGCCGCAGCGACTGGCCAGCATCGCGCTGCATCTCAATAAATGGAGCCTGGTTTGCATTTGCCGTCTCAATTGTCGATGTCAACTTAGCGACTAGCTGATTCATGTCTCCTCCTGATCGGGTTCCTAAACCCGGAGCCTGTCGAACGGTTAAAATACGCTCGATCGAATCAAAACCAGCTTGAAGCGAGTCGGCTATCACATCAACTGGTCAATTCAAAGACATTCTTCCTGTACGTGACTGAGCTTTGGCGTTGGACTTGGCTTCGGAGCGCGCCTGGCTAATGATGTATCTGAGCATTCATCGTCAGAGCCAGCACGACTCTCGTCAACGCTATCATCATCTTGACTTCAGTTAATTCATGCGATGTACCAGACTCGATAATTGGCTCTCCCGCGCATCCAGGTTTTCCCGAGAAGATTTCACACAGCAACGGCCACAAGGCGCTAAGCTCTTGCTGGAAACCAAGCGCTCGACGCTTCTTCAAGGTCGGAAGACGAAGAAGAAGACCGCCGATACGCGGAGATGCCACGCAATTTCTTTTTACGTTCTTCGGAGGGCTATGAAGAAAACATTTACGAAAATTTGACATGTGATCCCATGGATGTGGATCCAAAGTATCGTGCTGTTGCGACTAGACGGGTACGCTTCGCTCGATACCCGGTGCGAACAGCGTTCAGCTTGTTCTTGATCGACACTCACCTCGCGAGGTGTCTCTCCTTCACCCCAAGCCTTCTCAATGAACGCTCGCTCCAAGAACGTATGGACTGTGGCCTCCCACTTTGCACGCATAAGTTTCGTGTCCCCCGTTGTGACTGCAAACTTCTTCAAGATGCGCGGGTTCTTAAAGCGAGTCTCGAGCGCTAGTGCCGTCAATGCAATTGTCCAGCGCATCGGTGGTAGGGAGCTCTTCGTCCTCTTGGATGGCTTGGAACGGGCGTTCTTCTTTGATGAGGTCTTCTTTTGGGGGCAGCCTTCTTTGCTTTCTGGTTGGGTGCAGCCTTCTTCCTGAGAACAGCCTTCTTTTGGAAGTCTTCGCCCTTGCTTGAGTAATGGAGGCTCTAGCCTTCTTTGCCGGCGGAGCCGGAGCGTCCGTGCTCGACGATGACTCCGAATCTGCTGCGCTCTCTCCACTATCAGCGTGTCTGATGCCGGAGTCTTGAGACCACAAGCCTGGATATGATTCCTCTCCACGGATCGTCACTCGGTCTTGTGTAGCTGGAGAGGCATCTGCACTTGAAGCTGGGCTGCTGCGCTTTGGCCTGGACATGGCAACGCGTTCGTCTTGGAGTGTCCGCGTCGACGGTGTTGCGCGCGCGTGCGGAATGGAAGTGCAAGGGAAACAACCTACCAAATTCAATATGAACTGAGATAGGTTTAAGGCGTCGAACCGCTTGCGGCGAACCGCTTGCGGCACTTGGGCATCCCGGCGATTTATTGACCTTGTTTTTATCTTTAGCAGAAAAAATGGCAGACGCAAAAACGATCGCTTTTCTATTCGGACAGCGCTCTAATAGGAGGGAGCGTTTGAGGGGAACCCAGAAAAAGACTAATTGCGGAAACAGTCATATGGCCTTGGGATTTTGACACAGTCATGTTATTGCTTCACATCTAACAATACGCATGTTAGATAGCCGCAATATGTGGTGCATGAAGCACTGCGCTGTGCGTCAGTAGAGCACTGATAGTACACCTTTTCAACTTCAAAATGGCAAAAGAAAATTCAATACGTCATAACGTAAAATCAAAATGACAGAAGGTGACAAATCTGATATTAAAGAAGCAACGGGTTTGAAAGGGAATTATATACTGCAGATATTTTAAATACGCTTTGTGCTCGCGCCAGAACTGTTTATTAAGGAACGCTTGATGAAGGCGGCCGGTTTCTCTTCTATGAAGTTATAACCACGTATCTTGCCACATAGGCTCGTTCCACACCATTAAGTCCCATGACGGAGTAATTCAGGAGGCGGACGAGCCAGAAGTGCGCGTACCGGTATGCAAAATATAAAAACGTGAGTCAGTCACTTCTCTATTCACGTCATTTTGATTTTACCTTATGACGTATTGAATTTTCTTTTGCCATTTTGAAGTTGAAAAGGTGTAGTGCTGTTCAACGCATTCGTAGAGAAATCTGTGATTGTAGACATTTGATAGCGGGACAATGAGCTCCCGCATTTAGGCTCACCTCCCGGGGATTTCCCGGAGCACAGCACAGTTCAAAATTCAAATGGAAGATCACGCAGCTTTCGTCGGGCGTGTGGGTGACGGAGCTGGTCTCCCTACAATAACGTGCAAGTGCAAGCGTCCGCGCTGTCCAGTTGACGGTTGTGGAAAGTGCTCGCGCTGTGGTTGTGACTGCGATGGCGTGTCAGTAGCTGTGAAGCGAGCACGTACGCGTGGACGGCCACCTACGCTTCGGCAGATGACAAGCAGTGGGGAAGAAACGATGGCGACAAGCGTAGATCTTCAGCGCGCTGGACGTGCACGATCACGGCGAGGCGGCCGCCGGCTACGGCGTGTACGAAGACGAAGGACTTCTGGGTCGCCAAGAACTTGTGGAACAAGTTGTGGGTCATGAGCGCTCATCAAAGACAACCAATGGACCTCGTGGTTGGATCACGACTCTGCTTTCTCAGGACGATCAATCCTACCGTATCCGTCCGTCCTGGACGGCTCTCGAACAGTACATGTAGGCGCGAGCACTGGGATGAAAAATGCCAACATGATGATGGCGTTGAGACGCAGAGTCGATACGGCGACCGTACTTTAGCCCGAAAGGAATCTTCCGAACATGTCTCCAACGTGTCACACTTTCGACGGCATTGTCCAGGTCGTGTTGGTGTGGCCCTGAAACATCATACGCGTGCCCTCCACGACGGGTCGAGCGGTACAGCCCTCTGTGTTGTGAAACTTGTGGACGTTGATCTAGTGACTCGACCAACCGTAGTGGAAGGGCTCGAGCATGGCAATGCTCACTGAGGTGTAGACAATCGACTGTGCAGCAATGACCCGCCCTTCGATGTTCAGGGCCGGCTCATCAGCGTGGCCGTTGGCAGGCACGGATTAAGCGATCGCGCCGTCGGCGGAAGCGCCAATTCTTGCCACACAAGGGCTACGCACTGGATGATGTTAGAAGTGCACGATTCAGAGTATAATGGAAAGTGAGATTCTGCAAAGTCCCTAGCCTATCCTTAGCTATCGTTCCTTACCCTTCGTTTTTCAGGTCACAGCTGAGCGGCGCATCCGCCGGATCCTGACGCCAGAGCGACGCATCCCCCGATCTTGACGCCAGATCCGAGGGCTTTTCAACACTCCTCCACGCCGGCAGCGGCGACCTCCTTCTGGTCTCAATGGAGACCTACCATGACCCGCAGGTCAGCCAGTCTCGGCGCCTCTAGCGCCTTAGTAAGAACGTCAGCTGGCATCTTCTCGCTCTCGAGGTACTCAGTCTTGAGCACCCCGTGCTGCGCCAACCCACCCACGAACTTGATCCGCACATCAATGTGCTTCGCCTTACTCGATGATCCATCGCCGTCGAGCTTCTTGGGCGCCGCTTGGTTGTCAACGCGCAGAGACATCGGGGTGGCATGCGCGATGCCCAGCTCCCCAAGCAACTCGCGCACGCCCAGCAACTCCGTAGCCATAACCGAGGCCGCTGTGTACTCAGCCTCCATAATGAAGAGACTGACGCCGGTCTGTTTCTTGCAGACCCACGACGCGGGCATCCCGTCAACCGTGAGAATGCCGCCGGTCATGGACTTCCTGTCCGCCTTGTCGGCAGCGAAGTCCGCGTCACTGTATGCGATGACCTTCAGCGGCTCCTCCAAAGCGCCTTGACCCTTCATACTCAGTCGTAAGCCCTTGGATCCCGCTAAGTAGCGCGCGATGCGTTTGCCGAGCTTCCAGTCGGCCATCGTGGGGCTGTGGGTGCGTCGCGACGCTTTGTGCACTGCGTACGCGATGTCAGCGCGCGTGCACCGTGCCACCCACATAAGGCTGCCCACGAGCGACTGGAACGAGCGAACGGTGACCACGTTGTCGCCGCCACATACAGGCAGCAGCTCGTCCACCGCCTCGTCGACCTCGTTCGACTCTGCACCGATCGGGGTGCGCTCTCCGTGCACAGACGCCATTCCGTGTTCGCGCAGCATTTTCTCAATGGCCATCTCCTGGTCCAGGTCATAGCCCTCCTGCTCGTCGTACACGACTCTCATGCCGAGGAACTTGCTCGCAGGCCCGAGATCCTTGACCGAAAGCTCCTTCAGCTCGCCGAAGAACGCGTCGACCGCGTGCTACTGTGTGCCAGTGACCGGCAGGTCGTCGACGTACACACCAACAACCAAAACCACTCCCTCGCGGCGCCTGTGGTAGACGCACATGTCAGTCAGGCTCTGCACGAAACCCAAGTTCATCAGGGTCTTGTGCAAAAGCCGATTCCTGAGCCGACCGGCCTGTTTGAGGCCGTACAGTGCCTTCTTCAACTCCAGCACCAACTCGCTGTCATGGGTCACGCCCAGTCGTTTACGCACGCCCTCTGGAATCACCATTCCGCGCGGCAGGCGCAGGAAGATGTCCAGCTCCGACTCCTTTTCGGCCTTGACGTACGCGTTGGGCACGTCACCGTATTTCGCAGGTACCCGCCACTTCCTAGCATCAGCTTCACGCTGTAGTCGACCCCGAACTCCTGTTCGTTGCCACAGGCGACGAGTCGCGCCTTCAGTCGCTCGATGGCGCCCTCCGCGCCGATCTTAGTCTTGTATACCCACTTGGTGTGAAGCGCGTGGGTGCCCTCGGGCTTGCGCACGATTCTACAGACCCCATTGTCTTCTAAAGCCTGCAGCTCCTCGGCCATCGCAGCAAGCCACTTGTCGTTGTGCTTACTACGCATGACCTCCTGATACGTCTTTGGGTCGTACTCCGTGACGCTATTCACGACGTCGCGTGCCGGCTCCTCCGGCTGCGCGGCCTCGTTCGTCACGCCACCGGCGTTATTAGCCACGGACCACGTCACGTGGCACTCACGCGTCCACGACTTCTTCTTCTTGGACGACGTACGCTTCTTCTTGCTGCGCGCACTCGTGGCCTCGGTCACCGTCCCTTGATCTTCGTCCTCAGACACCTCGGCGTCCTCTTCCTGCAGGTAAAGCCTCTGTACCTGCAGGTTCTGCTCCTTGTCGAGCGTCTCAATGTTCTTGACGAGCTGCGTGGTCACCACCACCCTGTCCTTGGGTAGGTACACTCGGTACCCCTTGGTCTCTTCGCCCACACCGTCGATCATGACAGCTTGGGCACGTTGCGCAAAGTTCTTCTTGCGCGGGTCCCGGTAGACCGTGCAAGGCGAGCCGAACACGACGATCTCGCCAAGCTGCGGCGACTTGCCCGTCAACACCTTCAACGGCGACGCACGCCCTGGGTTGGAGTTGGTCGGGGCGCGGTTCAGAGTGTACGCAGTGTACTGAACCGCGTCACCCCAGAATATCAGCGGGAGCCCACACGCGAAGATCATGCACCGCGCCATGTTCATGATGGTGCGGTGCATGCGCTCGGCCTTGCCGTTGCTCGACTGGTTCCGCGCCTCGCTACGCTGTCGGCTCACGCCCGTGCGCTTGCAGAACAAGTTCACGTTCTCGTACTCTCCTCCGGAGTCGGTGCGCAGAAAGTGGATCTTGCAGTCAAAATCCTTCTCGAAGTAGACGAGGAAGTGCTCGAAGAGCTTCGCTGCTGCGTCCTTGGTACGCGCCAGGAACACGCGGCAGTAGTTCGACTTGTAGTCGATGAAGTTAATCATGTACCGGTTCCCAAGGAGGTCCTTGGGCGTCATCGGCCCTTTCAGGTCGGAACAGATCACCCCACCCACCCTGTCGATGGGTGAGTGAGCGCCGGTGTCCTTCTTGGACCGCCGGTTCTTCGTCTGCTTGCCTTCAGCGCACGTCAGGCAGCTCACTCGCTTGTGGTCTGTTAGGTGGATTCCGGAGCTCGGGTCCTTTGCCAGTCGCCCCACTGAGTCGTAGCTCAGGTGCGCCAAGCCGTAGGCAGTTCATCTCGTCACTTCGCCGCCACAAACCGAGCCTCCCAGGAAACTTGGTCATTCAGTGGTCAGTGACTTCCATTCTGGTACACTATCATTTTTCGTCTGCTTCCACAGACTGTACCAACCCCGTAGGCAGTTCAATCCTCGGTAGCGAATCGAGCTAGTCTTCGTTGGCCACCTGAACCATCTGGAGTCGTCGTTCGCTGCGTCGGGTCCGCAAATAGTCGTAGAGCAACCCGCCGCACGACAAGTTCGATGCTGGTTCCCAGGTAGGCTCGTCGTGGCCGATCCACTTCACCTTGAATTCTCTGACCGCGCGATTGGTGTTCGTTGTTAGCGGTGATTGATCGTCCAGAATAGCCTCTACTTCATATTCGCCTGCCACTCTGTCAGGCTCCCAGCTATCTTCCGGTAACAGCCCCTCGTCAAAATCAATCCTCGTATCCTCGGTCACCTCAGCTGTCAGCCGACTCCTCGATGCAGGTATTCCTTGGCGCACTCAATTACTACAGCCGGTTCATCCAAAACTTGGCGTTGTAGGGAGCAGTGCTTTATCAGCTCAAAGACGATGATTTCGGCAGTGGAAGCGACTTATCGACCGCCAGAGCTTCATTCGCCGAGCTAACGCGGAAGGTGACAGAAGCGCCTATTCTAAGGCACTTCGACACAGCGAAAGACGTCCAAGTCATGGTCTTTGCCAATGACTGGGCGTTGAGTAGCACCCTGATGCAGATGCATGATGGAAAACTGCACCCAGTCCGTTTCTGTGGCAGAGTGCTAAAAGAAAGCGAGGCCAACTACCACCCAGCCGAGCGTGAAGTGCTTGCGTTGCTTCAACTACTGAAGATATGCTATACGTTGGTGATGGGCAAGACAATCCATGTCTACACCGGTTCTCCACGTTAGAGTGGGTGTTCTCGTCGAAGACATTGTACGGACGACCAGTGAGCTTCGCCGTCCTGCTCTCACCGTACCACTTGAAACTTAAACGGGTGTGAGAGCGGGATATCGAATTCGCTCAGCTGCTGCAAGCCTCTATCACTCCATACATTGGACTCGACGAGTCGTTAGCACACATTGCACCACCATCTAAGAACTCGGCGAGTGTCCGCCTGGACCCAGAATTGCTATATGCGCACGTACCACACGCCTTTGTGGGATACGTCCTGTCATTCGACGGGTCGGCGAAGACGGAGAAGTATGGCGGCTATGGTAGTTGCTCGTGGATCTTGTGGCGGTTGCCGATGTGGGACATTGTGATCGCTGCGAGTGCTCACCTCTTGGAAACTACGGTCAATATCACCGAGTAATCCGGAATGAATAACGGCGTAATCGCGGCCCTTGACCGGGGCATCACCGACCTTATCATAGTCGACAGGCTCGCAACCCAGCAATCCATGGGGGTGATCGCATGCAGGAAGGAGACGTTGCAAATTCAGTTGGCGCGCCACAAAGAACTCATCGATCGCCTCAACTCCTTACGCTACCTCCATGTAGTCTGGTGCTACAACTCAGCAGCGGATACGTTAGCCACGGAAGCTCTAGAAGCGAAAGCTGGGCGTGTCGTTCTTAGCGGTGACCGCACAGCTGAGCTAAAGACGTTGAACCGAATACAAGAAAAGCTGTACGTCGAGGAAAGCCCGACGAAGGAAGCAGAAGGAGGTCCTGCTAAAGTCTCGGCGATTACTCGAAGTCAAACTCAACCAGTTCGCCGAGTTCGATTCGCCGAAGACGAAGAACAAGATCCAGCGAGCGAACCGGCACCCGACGTGCGGGTAGAGTCCGATTCGCCGAGTCTACCCGACAATGATAGCCCTGTAGACGAGTTCGAAATGGAGTACCAACCTTCAGAAGCTCAGCGAGTAGTAGAGCAGGGCAGATCTTGCTCAGAACGTCAGGAATTACCAAGAGCTGAAGACGTCAACCCTCTAGTGGTCCAAGCTGAGCGACGAGACCGGATATCAACGGCACAAGGCGAAGAATGTCGATGGTCTGACCTGAAGAAACGTTTTCGAGGTGAATTCGATGAGCTCACTCGGCGAAGAGCCGGCGACGCCGGCAAAGTAGCCGATAACTTTGTACTCAGCGAGGACGGCCTACTATATTACATGAGCTGTCGCAGAGAGCGAAGTAGACCCGACGAGCACGACACGAAGCTAAGAATGGTGGTGCCAACTACACTTATCGACGAAATCTTGGCGAATTGCCATAACTCCATTGAAGGAGGACATCAAGGCATCGTCAGGACTTATCACCGAGTGAAGGCCGATTACTATTGGATTGGTCTGTATGCCGATGTGGTCAAGCATGTGCAAGCCTGTGAAGATTGCAACACCAGTAAGAGCAAGCCACAACTTCGCGGATATTCGCCAGGTAACGTCGTCTCCGATCGACCTTTCAAGATTGTGTCGATGAACTTCGTTGTACCCTTGCCGAAGACTCAGCGAGGAAACACGGCTCTCCTGCTATTCCAAGACCACTTCACCGGGTTTGTCATCGCTAAAGCGATGGGCGATACTGGGGCACTCAAAGTCGCTAAAACATTCGAAGAGTGCATATTCCGTCGGTTTGGCGCACCATCGCTCATCCGACACGATCGAGACCCAAGATTTATGAGCAAAGTCTTTCAGACATTCTCGGAAATGATGCAGTCTAGGTCCCGAGCTACACTGAGTTACCGAACACAAGCGAACGGGCAGCAAGAACGCAGTGTGAAAACCATGATACAAACGGTGCGTGTCTACGTGGAAGACCCCCTTCAAACTGACTGGGACGACATCGCTGAGAAACTAGTCTATGCCATCAACAATTCGAGGGATTCGACTCAGCGAGAAACACCATTCTACTTAGTGCACGGTTGGGACGCCCAGTCAACACTCAAATCGATGACATCCTCAATTCGCCGAGTCTCGAAAGACTCCGCGAAACAAACCACCTCAGCGAAAGCCACAAAATGGCGTTGAGAAGGTAATTGACAACGGGAAATAGCGCTCAAACTAGCCTATGAGTACCAGCTAAAGGAAAAGGCCCGGTGAGCAAAGGAACACAACGACTCGCTGAGTCGGAGCGAACAGAGAGCCATACCGAATGACTCGACACGCGAGGAGGCAGCTGAAACAAACAATAGCGACGGACTCGCCGAGTCAAAACAGTCTCTGTTCAAAATTGGAGACCAAGTTTGGCTGTTCATGGAGCGTGTCAAACCAGGCCTGAAGAAGAAGCTAGCCCATCGATGGCACGGCCCGTTCCGGATCAAGCAGAAGATCGAGGAGTTCGCCTACGAGCTGGAGCTGCCAGACAAGAGCGGCTACCGGTTCTATCCAGTAGTTCACGTGTCCAGACTAAAGAAAGTGACCGAGCTCGGCGAAAAACCTACGACTTCGCTAGTCAAAGGGCTCAGCGAAACCGATCGATTGGATTTCGACGAGGAACTGCTACCAGAAGACAGTTGGGAACCTGACGAACGGACTGGTGGAGTCTCCGGGAACTTGGCGAGGACTTGTTGGCATGGGTGAGACGGATTAAACAAATCCATTCACTTCCGAAGCCCATCGAGAGTAGTTGGCGTCGGAGCCAAACTAGACTTGCCTCCGATATCCAACATCTTGACCGGGGAACGACATGCTAACATTTTCACCCAGCAACGAGCGGACCCATAATGAAAGAACTCCACGCTGCGAGTCTGACGAATCGAAGGAGTCTCCCGGGCCTCACGCGCAACAACCTGTGCCGCACGAGCACGCAGCGTTGCGATTGGAAACTTCAACGGGGCAGGCAATTCCACTATACCAGGGGTCGTAGGAGGTTGTCTTGGCGAAGAAATGCTGGGAGTCTTCTTGGACGATTTCGATGAGTTAGAACCTGTCGAACGCTTGGAAACAACCGGTGTTTTGCCCTTCGCGGGCGATTTGGTGACTGGAGCCGTTGATCGCGCCGTCTTGGTGCCTGAAGCCTTAGGTTTGGCTGCCTGAAAGACCGGAATAACCTTGCTCGACGACTTGGGACCAGAATCAGTGACGATCGACGAGCTCTTGGCTTTCTTGGAAGTCTGGCGAGAAGACTTGGGAGCTGCTCGCTTCTTCGACGGACCCTTCGATCGAGGAGCCGGTGCACTTCCTCGCTTGACAGAATGTGGAGCTTTTCGACGAGCATTGGCACAGCTCTGTAGCTTGCCGCGTGGAGGTGCCCGGTCCGTGAGGACCACGGTGCTAGCTGACGATGAACAGCTATCCTCAGCTTCGACGTCCATAAGAAAATCTCGATGAGACAATCCGTTCGATGAGCTCACAGGAGAACCAACTGGTGACGGCTGAGAAGTAGACAGCGAACCACTGGTCTGACTCGGCGGGACTCCAAGCTCGATATCACCAGAAGGGATGGATCCCGTAACCTTCGGCGAAGCTGGACTGGGCGAACCATCCAAAGCATCTTCGTCAAGAACGCCTAACTCGGCGAGAACAGCCTGAGTAATGTAAGCAGAATTCTTTGCTGCTGCTCGAGAAGGGCGACGTCGAGGAGAGCCGAGAGGAAGAGGCACCGTGGGGCTAGTCGAAGCCGGAACGGAGACTACGGAACTCAGCGAAGGGGTCGCCACGGAAGCAGACGAACTCGATGAGATCACGGCTGGAGCCGACTCAATCGACGAGTCAGTGGAGGCCACAGATCCAGATGCTGGACTCGGCGAAGAACTTATACGAACGAGTGAAGAGCTCGTGGCCAGAGATAAACTCACCAGAACGGCTAACGAACTCGCCAAGTCCGGATCAACGGAGCTCGACGAGTCTGCACCAAGATCTGGTGACTCGTCGACGTGAGCCTCAGCCTCATTAACTTCGACCGGAACCTCGTCGTGGGGAGGACCCAGCGAGTGTCGTTGAGGATAATAGCCACTCGAATTGGCGCGGCTAAAATCAGCCGCCGAAAAGCAGAGGCGGCGCCGCCCTGGAATGGACAGCGAAGGCGCATGCTCAGCGACCACTTCCGCTCGGAGCAAAGTCGTCGATGCATCGAAACCCTCCTCGCCAGGTACGGGACGCTCATACTCGCCGCGAGAAACACTCTTAAACCGGCTCCGTCCGGGGCCGGCCGCCGTCGGATTCGCTGGGTTAGAATACCGACGGAGGCGTTCGGCCGGAGTCAATGTCTTCAATGGCGCGCTCCTTAGCTGAGAGACCGAACGGTGTCTCCGGTGGCGCGACTCCGACTTAGATCGCTTGCGGTGTGAAGAACTCGACGAAGACACAGGTGATACCGCGGAGAAAGTCGGAGAGACCGCCAACGCTGCGCTCGTCGGGGTAACATTAGTCGAGCTCACCGACGTTGAATTTGCCGAGCCCGAAGATACTCCGCTCGACGAGTTCGCTGGGCGGAGAGAGAGAGTAACTTCACAGGGCCGACGTGAAGAACGAAGCTCCAACGACTCGCGAAAGCGCTTGGCGAGTAGCCGACAAAAACGAACGTTAATTTGGAGATCCCTAGGATCCAGGGCCGGGACATCCACGCCACCCAGAGCAGCGACAGCCAATTGGGGGTCGTATACGGGGTAGCGACCGCGGTGAGCGATAATACGCTTCTGCCGCAGGACGGTACCTTGCAACGACTCGATCGTTCGACGAGCTTCGCGGAGAGCGTGGTCACCACCCGAGCAAAGCAAGACCGTGGCCTCCTGGAGTTGGCGATAATATGTTGAAGCCAATCCGTGGAGAGTGGTGAACTCCGCCTTGATCTCAATGATCTTCTGACCCAGGGTTGCACAAGTCCGATCGCGATTCTCGAGCTCAACCTGAAGCTTCCGAATGGTCGCCTCGGCATCTAGGGTCCGGTCGCATTGCTGAGCAATAATGGCCCGGGATTTTGCCGTGAGCTGGGCGATCGTCTTGTTGAACGACTCCGTTATCTCGGTCGAACGTAAATAACTCGGGTGATAAATTTCCAGCTCTTTCGTGACAGTACCCAGCTGGTGGCGTAAGGGGGCTCAATCAGCGATCGCTGACTCCACTCTCTTGTACCGAGCAGAAGCCACTCGCTCAGATTTGGCGAGCTTGGTCCGAAGGTCGGCGATTTCGGCAGACACATCCGGGAGAGGCACAACATCACGTTGCAACGCAGCCAAGATGGAAGCTGGCGATTTTGCCCCAAGAATGACCTGGCGAGTTGAAGCGTCGGCGGGTGGAGGAGAACTGATCAACAAAAACGAGACCAGCTGAGCGAGAGAAGCATCACGTTGTCTCTGCTCTTCTCCCTGCTGAGCGAGAGCTCGACAGAACCCAGCGAGGCTAGCGGAATCGCCTGCCGCGAGATTCGCCGAGTCACCCCTGACTCAGCTAGCGTAGCTGAGCTTCCAGGGATTTCCACTGATGAGCCCGGCGACTCCGACCGAGCCGAAGTATCAGCCTGTTGAAGATCGTGTGCGCCCTCATCAGCGGGCGTACGGTCTCGGCCGGACCCAGCGACGGAAGAATCCGGCGAGCCCAGCGAGTTCGTCATGTCGACCAGATCATGAGACTCTATCGATGAGTCGCTAAGCGGGTCCGAGTGAAGAAACTTGAGCGCGGATCGGTTCTCGACACTGGAGTGGGTGCATAAGTCGAAGACACTGTTCGGTTGTACGACACACTTCGCAGTCATGCTGTCCCTGTGGCATCTGAAGGTCTACCGAGTCAAGGAACGCGATTGTGCTTTTGCCCAACTACTACAAGCAGGGCTGTAGTAGTTGGGCAGTTTTGTTGAACTCGAAGACTCGTTAGCCCCGGTGACACCACAGTCACAAGGGTCACCGACTGCTCGTATAGATCCACACTTGCTTTACGCAAGCCTACCGAGAGCTTACAATGGCGTGGTGATGTCTTTTGATGGTCAGCCAAGACGGAGAAGAATGGCGGGTATGGTAGTTGCTCATGGTTATTATGGAAGTTACCTGAATGGACGGTAGTGACGGCTGCGAGTGCTTATCTCGAGACCACCACAGTAAACATCGCTGAGTACGCAGGCAAGAACAATGGTGTCTTGGCAGCGTTGGATCACGGCACCGAGGATTTAATCGTGGTGGGAGACTCGAGACTCGCGATCCAGCAGTCCTAGGGGTGATGGCCTGTCGGAAGGAAACTCTGATGGTTCAACTCAATCACCACCGAGAACTCACAGCCAAGCTTCGGTCGGTGAAGTATCTCCACGTGATCCGAGAGTTCAATGCAGCTGCGGACTCGTTAGCTACAGAAGCTCTCAACAGCAAACAGTCCAGCGTGGTTTCGGCCGAAACCAGGAAAACGGAGTTGATCGAGCTCAACCGAATCGACGAAGTCATCCACGAGCCTTCGCCTGAGGTCGCCACGCCAACACTCGGTGAAGCGGCCACCGAAGAGATAGCGTCGGTCAACCTAGCCCTGACTCGTGTAGCCCGACAAGCACCCTGTAACAAATCGTTTTTCGATTTTGTGAGGGATGTGCCGGATTACATAACCGTCACGACTCGCCGACAAGCGAGAGCACAGAAGAAGCGTGTCCTGTTTGCGAGCGAGCCCTCGGTGATGGGTCAGGACGATGTAACACGACGAGACGAAGCAGATGAGGTAGCCTCAGTGACACAGAACGAAGCAGAAGGCGAGTTACCAACGACCAAAGCAAGCATCGGAGGACCAGATGCAAACGATGTTGACCCTGTAATGATTCAAGAAGAACGAAGACGAAGGATCTCCGCCGCCCAGGACGAGGAGCGGAGGGTGGGCAATCCTCAAGGTCGTCCTCCGAGGCAAGGAATCTAGCCTGAGTTACAGTGCAGCGCGAGATGCATGGAAAATGACCGACAAGTTTGCGCTAAGCGAGGACGGTGTGATATATATTATCGGAACGAGTCGTCGGTGGAGTAATGACAACCGAGAAGAGTCCAAGATGCGTCTGGTGGTACCCACAACGATGATTCAGGAAGTATTACAGAGCCGCCACGACTCGTTAGAAGGAGGCCATCAGGCATCGGTCGAACATACCACCGAGCGAAAATGGACTATTATTGGATCGGACTGTACGCTGATGTTGAGCGGCATGTGCGATCCTGCCCGGACTGCAGCTCAAGTAAAGTCGACCACAGCTCAGAGGGTACTCGCCAGGTAATGTACTAGCTGAGAGTCCGTTCCAGCTGGTGTCGATGGACTTTGTCATACCGCTGCCGAAGTCTCGGCAAGGAAATACCGCGCTGCTACTGTTCCAATGCTCGTTCACGGGGTTGGTCATGGGGAAAGCCATGTCAGATACCACCGCATTAAACGTTGCTCAGGCGTTCGAAGAGTGCGTCTACCGAAGGTTCGGAGCGCCAACGATGATCTGTCATGACCGAGACCCCCGGTTCATGAGTGAGGTGTTCCAAGCATTTGTGGAGATGATGCAATCTCGGTCGAGAGCCATGTTGAGTTATCGCCCACAGACAAACGGGCAACAGGAACGATCAGTCAAGACCGTCATGTAGTCAGTGCGAGTGTATGCGGAAGACCCGCTGCAACAAGACTGGGACGAAATCGCCGAACAACTGGTCTTTGCTATCAACAACTCCCAAGGCAGCACCCGGAAGGATACTCCTTTCTACCTCGTTCACGGATGAGACGCTCGATCCACGCTGCGATCGATGTCGTCATCACTAAAACGAGGATCTCGAGGTCAAACTGATGCGCAAGCATGGCGCCGAGAAGTGAACCGACAACAAGAGATTGCATGGAAAATGGCGATGGAGTACCAGAAGGTCGAGAAGGCTCGAAGAGCCCGCGAGCACAACGAGTCGCTTAACCGACGCGAAGCTGCAGCGGTACCGAGGACTCCAGCGAATGACAGCGAGAACATCGTAGCACCGAATCGCGACGGGTCAGAGGTACGATTGGATGCCGAAAGGCAGGGAACAACGAGGGAAACCGACGGGAACGAAACCTCTGACACCGGGCAGGAAGAGACTGGGGCATCCTCCGAAGCTACTGAAGAAGTACCGAGGTCTCTATTCAAGCCTGGGAGCAGTGTGTGACTCTATATGGAGCGCGTGAAGCCAGGACTGATGAAGAAGCTAGCACACCGATGGCACGAGCCATTCCGGGTCAAGAAGAAGGTTGAAGAGTTCGCGTATCAGCTAGAACTGCCTGATCGAAGTGGTTATCGGTTCTACCCGGTGGTGCATGTTGCACGGCTAAAGGCGGTGAACGAATATGGCGACCGACCGAGGAGTCGGCTGACAGCTGCCGTGACCGAGGATACGAAGATTGATTTTGACGAGGAGCTGTTACCAGAAGAAAGCTGGGAGCCTGACAGAGTAGCAGGCGAGAACGAAGTTGAAGCTATTCTGGACGATTGATCGCCGCTAACAACGAGCACCAATCGCGCTGTCAGAGAGTTCAAGGTGAAATGGGTCAGCCATGATGAGCCTACCTGGGAACCAGCATCGAACTTGTCGTGCGGCGGGTTGCTTTACGACTATCTGCGGACCCGACGCAGCGAACGACGACTCCAGATGGTTCAGGTCGCTGACGAGGACTAGCTCGAACCACTACCGAGGATTGAACTGCCTACGGGGTTGGTACAGCCCGTAGAAGCAGACGAAAAACGATACTGTACCAAGATGGAAGTCACCGATCACTGAATGACCAAGTCTCCTAGAAGGCTCGGTTTACAGATGAGAATTGACGAGAAGTACTGTCTACGGGGATTATGCAGCCCGTAGCGTCAGACGAAGATGGCTACTGCATTAAAATTGTATATGTGTATATGATGTGAACGAACTCGAAGTGGATTTGGGTTAAGTGGAACGACTGGAGCCTGAACTATACCCGTCGGAGATCGGACAGCGTGAGATTAGCAAGATGAATGAATGACGAAGTACCACAGCGCAAGACCGAGGTCTAGATTTCGGCGGAGGAAGCTAAGTCAGCCAACACATCCAGGTTCGACGTCTGGCCAGATTAAGACCCGCCGGAGGATGTGGGGGTAACAGCAGGGGCAGCTGAGTCCTCGGCTTGGCCTTCATCCTTACCTTCATCATCCGCTGGTCCTGGAAGAGCAGCAACCGAAGCCTGAGGGACCCACGGAGCCACGATCGAACTTGGAGTCAAAGACGAATCCACCATGATGCCCGCAATCACCTCCGCCTCGTTCATGCCACGAGGTACGAATAGCGGCACTGGAGGATTGCACGGCACGAAAGTAGTGTTGAACGGATGACTGGAGGGCGCGCCCACCCAACAGTTCCGCCACAGTTGACGAGCATCCTGAGTCGCGAGCTCGCCGACCCAATCCTCGGACGTCGGGGCCCACTCAATCACCTCGAACGAGTATTGGAGGTAACTGGGTTCTAACAAAAACTCGGTCGGGGCTTCAAGAGGCTTGCCAGAACGCTCGACGCACCACTCCCAACAACGGTACACCATCTGCTGGCGCAAACGGTCCGCTCGGAGGTTGCGAGCCTTGTTGTACTCAGCCCACACCGCTCGTAATGAGACGACCGAGTGTTCATCACCGAGCCTCTGAGTCATGCTCCGGAGGAAAGCTTCCACGGCAGAAACTTGGACCCAGTGGCGCCGCTCCCATAGTGCCAGACCGAGGTCTGTTTTCTCGGTTCGGTCGGTGGATACGCCTGGAAGTGACGCCACATCTTGACGAACCGAGCTAATCCAGTAGCACGAGTCGGAATTTTTGAGTCCGAAGGGTGCTGATCACTGGTGAAACAGCACGGGTTCTCCGGCAACTTCAAGCGGACTTGCTGCCACGGATGACCAGGATTGGTCCAATCCGCGATAGCCAGGATGCCAGCCACAGAGCACGGGGACTCAACACTGCGAGCAATAGGTGGAGTCAGGCTGCTGTTATGGATTTGGCACCAAGCCTCTTGCGCATCTGGGGCAGTGACCCGGGTACCAGCCATCAGAGCGAGGCGCAGTGACGGTGTCCCAGGAACTGTAGGCACCGCCGGCGTGAAAGTACTTGGGTCGGTGCCGGGAACTGTGGAGAGCGTGGCCGTCACTTGGGTATGCGACCGTCGGAGACCCGACCGAGACCTCGGTGTATGCCCCTGGTCGGGAGCAGCAGGAGGTGTCGAACCATCGGTGGTGGGCCCAGACGGTACCACGATGGCAGGGACCGGCGTTGACACCACCACCGAGGTCACAGACGTCGTGACCGAAGAAGTGGTCGACGCCCCACCCGACGATGAAAATGACGCAGAGGCGGGATGCGATGCAGGAACAACCAGCACGCCCGGTGGAGCCGGGGTAGGCGGAGGAGTCTGGACAGACGGGGTCGATGGAGCCATGACCGAGGCTGTCTGCGACGATACTGGTGGCGTCGGGGTCACCGAGCTATTGGGCGGAGTCGGAACAATAGGCGACCCCGGAACAATAGCCGACCCCGAGGTCTGAGAAGACTCGGACGATGACGGGGAGCCGATGATGAAATCATCGGATGCCTCCAGAGTCTCCAGTTCCCTTTGGGATCGCAAAGTGGCCAATACCGACGCACTGCGGGTGGGCCGACCATTACGACGAGTCGGCGAAGTCACTGCTGAGGAAAACGACCCATAAGCAAGGATCGCGGCCGTCCTAGGATCGGTATCGACCTCATCACCCGACGAGTCAATGACTTCGACCGGGGTCTAGGGCACCGAGGATCCGGAGGCCGGCGGAGATCCAGGGTGGAGGACTCGGTGGAGATCCAGGTGGAGGACTCGGTGGAGAACCAGGTGGAGGACTTGGGTGCGAGCCGCTCGGTGGAGATCCAGGTGGAGGACTCGGTGGAGAACCAGGTGGGGGACTTGGGAGCGAGCCGCTCAGCGGAGACACAGGCAGCGACACAGATGGTGATCCAGGCGGGGGACTCGGTGGGGACCCTGCAGGAGACGATGGCCCCGGGACCCCGGCGAAGAACTGACCGAGGGGCTCGGTGGCGATCCAGCAGGATGCCCAGACGCCTGGAGAGGTGGCGGCGTACTGACCGAAGGGTTGGGCGCGTGTCCGCGAGCTGGGGCACCCAAACTCTTAGAGGGACGACCCAACCGTTTACTGGCAGGAAGGGTCGACTTTGGCGGTCCCGACGGAACGTGAGGAGGATACGCCGGCGTCGCTTGCGGTGGCGGAGCTTGGGATGCCTGCTGCCGGAGACGCTTGCGCCGATTTCTTCGACGCTGGGATACCGACGGGATGAGTGGCAGGTCGTCCGAATCTTCGGAGGAACCCCCTGAAGCTGACGCGGCCTGCGCTGGAAGCTTGGGTCCCGTGACCGAGGCCTTGGGACTTGATCGTCGTCCTCCGAGCTCTCCGAAGATACACTCCGACAGCGCTTCGACGTGGTGTTCGGAGGAGAGTCCGTGCAACTCCCAGTCGATGTTTTCCGCAGTGATATCTGAACGAGGGTAAGAAGCACTTAGAAGGCTGAAGGGGCAAGAAGAGACGAGAAGAGACGAGCGGAACGTATCAGTAGAAGTAAGCACCAAAGAAGCAAGCACCAATGTGTCAACATCGAGCTCGTGGAGAGCAGCGTGGCGACGCAGAATGAACTTCGCCCGTTTCAGGCTCGCGGCCTGAGCTTCGAGGGCTTGAACCGGAGGAGAAACTGCACCGACCGAGGCTGGGTCAGAAGCCTCGAGAGATGCTCGATGCTTGGCCACTTGCTCAGTATATGCCACCAGGCCTGCCTGGAAACGCTCACGATCCTGGTGGAGAAGTCGCTGCGGCGACGTCACCGAAGCCTCGGCCGTGGTCGCGCGAGCAGCCCATAGCCCCACGATGCGGTCGTGGTCGGCGATGGCAGCGTTGGCCTGGCGCAGGTACGCAGCAGCCTGTTCGTGCTCGTCCTTGAGAGCGAGGTATGACTGGCAGAGGCCACCCAGAGAGTCACGAGTACGGCTTTCATCGCTCGAGGCCTGGGCACGCTCGAATTTCTCGCGTTCTTGCGTCTCTGCTTGAAGTCGGTCCTCGGTGTCGGCGAGTCGAGCCTTGAGCTCCGTCACCTCATTACGTAGGTCGAAGATGAGCTCGGCCTCACCCGGTGGAAGTTGGGCGGGAGCCACAGCGGCGTTCAGAACGTCACCGAGGTCTGTGGCGCGCTCCATCCAGCTGTTGAGCAACGAATCCACTCGCCGAGGACGCTGACGAGTCACACCAACCATGGGCTGACCCAACTGGAGGAGAAGTTGCTCGATCAGAGCGGAGACCGAAGGCTCGGTCGGTGCAACTGGAGGAGGAGCGACACCGGAGGTGTCGGTTTGACTACCCACCGAGACAAGGCGAGTGCACCCAAGGGTTCGGAGACTGCTCCAGGTGTACCGGGAAGCAGGTACGCCAGGACAGGCGAAGCGTCGGGAGATGACGGAGGCGTCGAAGTGATGAACCTTCGGCTGCACCACCATCAGCAGGCGGACGACCATCGGGGCGTTGTGGAGTCGGTACCGAGGACTCGGCAGGGCCAAGAGCGTCGGCAGGCTCCGGAAATAGTGCCTGTGATATTGAAGAAAAATGGAACGAAGAGTTAGAAGAAGTGCAATGTGTTGAGGTGGAGAAGATGGAGCGGCATACCTCGTCGTTCGGAGTGATGGTACGGGGAGCGGCAGCGGTGGCGTCGCTGAGAAGATGTGACGGATGAGCCATGGTGCGAAGATGCGAAACACCACGACGCGCACTACTTGTGGAAGCTTGCGGCGAGGCGGGGACAGTTGTGGTGTTGGGTTTTGGGGGATCGGTCGCCAGTCGGCAAGGTTGCCCTTGCAGAAAGAAAGTGACCGGCGTGCCCTGATTGACGCATTACATTCCCCGCGCCACAGTGACCACGATAGTTTAGTGACCGAGGTCTTGGTCTGGTATAATAAATTCCCGGCCGAGAGTTTAAACCCTCGTTTGTACCCATTTCAGTTTCGTACCCTCGGTCTTATAGAGCCGGGTACAGGATCACATACTGGGATCGGTTCACACTGGATATTTGTATTTAGATATAGGACTAGCTATAGGATTGACATCAGAGGCTCTCAGAGCGATAGATCAACATAAATAAATCAGCAGTCTTCCCCCAAGTCACCAAGGGTCAAGTCCGTCTTGAGTAAGGCCTCCAGCACAGCGTCGCTCGAGGCCTGTTTCGTGGGCGCACGCTTGCTCGTTCGCTGTATTGCTCACGGTCATGTCTGCTACAGTATCCCTTCCGACTAGTAAAAGCGAATTTATTACAACTGTCAACCTTGCATTTGCCACCACCGTGGTTTAGACACACATATTGTCTAGCTGCTCTCTGATTGCAGCCATCAACACTCCACATGCGGTATCCGCCATGATGGCAGCACAAGCGACGAAATTGGGCCATTTTGCTGCAGCCCGCAATAGTACAAAACTTCTTGGACTTGTTGTCGAGGGCTGGAGCAGGTTTCTCTTCGGCAACTTTGCAAAAGTCAGTACAATGTTTTGGATCGACGAATCTTCAGTACGTGCCAATGTCTGCTGTGATTTGGTCTGCCGTGGAAATCGCCATCATCACTAGAACTACTGACACTGACAGTCTTAGATCCACACAAAGTGCGATCGTTGCCTCCGTTCACATCAGCGTCTGCAAAACTCTCGCCAAGCTGATCTCGCTCCGATCTCGGTGAAGTTATTTCTACAAGCACCGATGAAGGCTATCCACCAACTTCCACCTCGTCATCAACATCTCCACTGTCACTCCCACGCACGTTGTTGGCATCTTTACCTTCCTCGATTGGATCTGTTTGCTCAGGATGCTGCCCTCTCTCTTTGCTTCCCTACCAGCGCCTCGTCCGCCTTCCTCTGTCGCGTTTGGATCCATTGCACTGAGTGTTGCAAGCCCACGATATACAGTCTCTGCGCCTCCAGCTTCTGACGAACTGCACGCGTCGACCCAAAGGTCGGGAGGAAGAAATCCACGTCTTCCATGGTTCCGTTCACGTTCTGTGCGGTGTTCTCGTCCTCATTCATGGCAACTTGGCCCTCGAGTGAATTTTCGTCGCGCAGGTTCATGAGACGCCGCAGTTTCCTCCCCAAGAGCCGCATATCCCGTTCTTGCTCCTGCAGCTGGCCGCGAACAGCTCGCGTGGAGCCGAACGCGTACAGGAAGAAGGCCACGTCGCTCAGCGTCTCGTCCTGCTGCTCAGGAGACAAATCGGCACCAACCTTCGTGGCGTCCAGCATTTGTATGGACGTGCGACTAGCGAAATGGTCACCTCGACTCGTTCACTTGACGTACCGGTAATAGTATTAATACATTTACTAGTATTAATACATGTTTTACAGTATTTATATTTTATTTTAGGCACGCGGTCCAAGTAACATTCGACGCAACGGCCTTCTTAACGGCCAAAGCAATAACTGGGACAGCCTACTCCTTGAGCAGCGTGCTGAGTATGAGGAACTGTTCACTGTCCTGAACGACGATCTTTCGGCCTTCTACAACAAGCAAAAACATAAAGTCGAACGCTGAACTCACAGCTATCTATCAGCGGTTCGCGCCTGATCGACTTTCCAAGATTCCCGCACAGCTAGAAGCGTATGCATATCGTGAACACCTTCTGCTCGAAGGTGCTAAGTAGAAGCTGTATTCCATGGTGAAACAAGGGAATTCTGCTTTCCACACCAAATTGTACATCGATACCGGTACTCACCGGTGTCTCCGCTGCAGTCCACCTGATAAACGCGTGGCGTTCTCCTCACTTCGAATCAAGAAGAACACCACGCAAGCAAGAAAGAAGGGGTATCCTCTCTCAAGACCAACATGCTAACCCGCGGAACCACCGACCAAGCGGGCGCGCCCAGCTCCCCATCATCCATGGCCGACAGGGCCCATTCGGATAGCGAGCCACCAGCTGCGGCTGCTGCTGCTTCTGCTTTGCCCGACGTCGTGGACGTCACGGGTGACAACGACGTCAGCGAGGCGCACTGCTGACACGGCGCCCCTTAGACTACGGCATGTGCAAGGTGGGTGGATGCTTTTCGCTTCAAGTTGGGCAGGACTATTGCCAAATACACACCTTTGAAGGTGACAACATTGAGGCTCATGTGCGTGAGCTCAATGCATGAGCAAAGCAAGTCACAGTCGCTTGAGCGCGAATGCACAATACCCTACCAGTCTCCAAGTCACTTGGACCAAGAGGGGTCAGCCAAATCACTCAAAGTAAACCGGTTGATACTCGTACTTCTCACGTTACATGCAAATCCCACGGTTGTATGAAGTACTGCTCCAATCACGGAATTTCTTCAACGTCGAACGCTGATAGCTCGATAACATCCTCGCCAGGAGCAGCGACGTCGTTCATCCACCCTGAAAAGGGATTCGTCGACAGGTCAGACATTATGCTGGCCGATAGTCAAGGGTGTGGCAGCAAAATCGGCTCCACGTGCAAAGAGCGAGGTTGCCCGAAGATTGGAAAACTTCACGGAGCTAAGAAGGGATACTGTTTCCAGCATGGTGGTGGGTTTACCTGCAGTCAACCAGGCTGTAACAGGGAGCGTATATTGAGAAGATTGTGTGTTGCCCATGGGGAATACCACGTGTGCAAGTCGAATGGATGTGGGAAACGTGCTTTCTTCAAGGGCTTCTGCCACAGACACAATTGCAGCCAGAGCTCAAGCAAACTGGCGTCCAGATGAGGAGAACATATGGACATACTGCATGCATTTGACAACAACGCTATTATATACTAGTAGTATATTATTCTCTTATTGAGCTGGAATATATTCAAATTCCAGTCACCATAGCACGACTTCATCACTGGTGTATTTTACTGAGTCACTGTTCGGAAGGCTGTACATGTACGAATGCGGGCATTAACGGCATTGAATCTTGCACTTGCACTAGCGCCAGCAAAGATGCACCGCTGGTCAGGATTTTTCTCCATTGGTGAATAAATCTTGTTCGCCCATTTCGCTGGTAGCGTCAAGTGCTTCATACAGGAAGTACGCCGTGACAACACCTCTGTTCATAACTTCCTTACCGACCGACGATAGAGATGCCACCTTCTCGGGTCTGCTCGTTTTCACACTGTGGGCACAGCTTGTGTAGCGTCGACTGTGCTCACCCACATTTTGTTACGGGTACATGTAGCAGCATTGTCGTCGAAACCAGCGTGGCAGTTGCCAACGTTGTGTTCGCTGTTCTCGCCATCGTGAACTTCTCCATTTGAGTCTCCTGCGCTCTGTTGAATTGAAGTTATCTCTGTTGGAGCTGCATCAGTGCTGATATATTTCACCGAACGCGGCTTCGTGTTTTGCACCTTTTCCGATTATTTTGCTGTGCGTCGCAAGGCCCTTCCGCTGCCTCTCCAGTTTGTCACGCACTCCGCGTGCTCACCCGTAGGTTCGTAGGAAGAATTCCAGGTCGGCTATCGTCTCGTCCAGCTGTGGGCATTTTCGGCGCCCATAACCTACATGAACTGCTCGATAGGCATCTTTTCTGGTAGCCTCGCAAATGAACATGCTTGTTGCATCCTCCCACTTTACACTTGTAGAAACCTTCATGCTCAGTATATAAACCCCGAACTCGCCGGGCTTCGGTGGAGCCCGGGTGACTGCAGGTGATTCCTCCGTCGTGCTGAAAACAGTAGCCCTTCTTGGCCCACAGTCTTTCTTCACGTTCTTGCACCCAGGTTCCACGCACATATATGCGTCGTCCAATACGACCGATTGTGTATAGTGATCTTGCTTGGGATTCATCTCGGGGTGAAGGAACGACGTCATGATCGCTGGCATGGATGTCCATCGCCTATTGTTTCGAGACTGAACATCTCCATGTTTGACGCAGTACTCGTTCAAATTTCCGTCGCACATCGCCCTGTTGGACTAGGTGCCTACCGAATTCTTCGATGAGATGTACCCCTCAAAAATGCTTGATAAGCTGTACCCCCTGTCGGGTTTGCCATACAAAGTGATGGGCAACTCTTGGGGACTTGCTCGAAAAGCTGTACCCCTGGATCACATTACATCCAATGACATCACTCGTACCGCATAGTAAGGTGCTATATTCTACCAATGACAGGTGGTTGAACCCAAAGGGACTTCCTCGATAATCTGTACCCCTTTGACGATGTACCACGGGGTACAGCTCATCGAGGAATTCGATAGTCGTGACCGACAAGCAGCAGCTGCGTTGCTGTGGGTTGCGGAAGCACGATACATACTCACGATGAGCACTGCAGCAAATCAGCCCCAGTCCCTCGAGCCTCGAGGTACCTTCTTCCTGTCCCAGTATCTGTGTTCGTGGCACGAGGCTCGCGTGCGAGGTCCAATCCAAGTTGGATTCCAACCCAGCTGACTCTGTTGTGCAGATGATAGGAAAAGAGCTGCGACGCCCAGCACAAAGTAGTAAGTCACTTGAGAAATAGACGAACAAAGAGCACATTGATTCCGTGCTTAT
Organism: Phytophthora hibernalis; assembly: GCA_012656075.1. Taxonomy (NCBI): domain Eukaryota; phylum Oomycota; class Peronosporomycetes; order Peronosporales; family Peronosporaceae; genus Phytophthora; species Phytophthora hibernalis. The sequence continues at coordinate 488,022 of JAAKBF010000159.1, read as the reverse complement.
CTGGACTTGGAGGACAACAGGTTAACAGCCGCCGCTCGCACGCCAAACGATGACTCGCACGACCCCAAAGACAAAGCGCCAGCCCATGAACATGGTATCCACACGCTCCAGCACTGCTCTCCGGCTGACATCCCGCAAGAACGACGCCACACGCCGCGTGAGTTCGCCGCTAGCTACTCTTCCAACCGGCAAAGGGAAGGCGAAGAAGAACGTCGCTGCGCTGGGACTGACTCCTCACCTGAAGCAGATCAACGTCGGACGCTTCTCTGGACGAATCGCCCCAGGCGACTTCGATAGCAAGGTGCGCGTCTGGTGGGCAGAATTCAACAGCCAGTTACTGTGCGCTCAATTGCGCGACGGGCATCGCTGGAATGAGCTGATCTAGTGCAGCTTTCTGGAGGCTTCCTTGAGTAGCGATGCAGCCAAGTGGTTCAACCAAATTTGGTGGGCGGCGCCAATGATGACGCTGCACGCAGCTGGCGTCAGGTTGATTCGCCAGTACTCCACCAACATTGACAAAAAAGATATTCGCGATCACATCAAGCAGCCAACCAAGAAAAGCACGGAGAGTTACGAGATGTACTCCTAGCGTCTCCAGAATATGGCAGACTCTGTACCTGGTGGACTCCAGACACGAGGGAGGTCTCTCCTCCCAAGTGCTTTACTGTCGCGGACGGGCGGACAATGGCGATCAGCACGGTGGGTGATCTACACATCCAGACGCTGATGAAGGACGGCAAATCCAGGAACATATACTACGACCTGGTGATCCCAAATGTCTTTTACGTGCCCGTTCTGTCAAGAATCAACAACATCTTGGGTCCCGATGGTACATGTATATCTGTCTTCCGTCTCGTGTAAGCTGGCCACACGGTGCGGTTCGACAGCGATGCGTGGTCAATGACCCAAGGCAAAAACCGGAACCAGGTCTTGAGTGCTGTTCCAGTGGACAGTGTCTACGAAGTGGTCACGCCCACGTCGCAGTTCCAGAGCACAGCTGCGTCCGCGTTCGCCAGTTCACAACCACGCAGCCAGCCCAAGCCAGAGTCACTGCTCGCATGGCATCGCCGACTTGGCCACCTCAACTAGGATGCATGCCGGTCGCTGGCAAAGCGCACGGATGTGAACGGCTTAGTGCTTGGGGAGGCCCAGATCCACCGCCGTGTGTCGGTTGTGCTAGCGCAAAAGTCATCACTGCACCGACACCCAAGCGACGAACAAGCACGGGAGCGGGCGCAGGTCGAGTTTACCACATTGATCTGGCAGGCCCACTCGCCCGCTCCTATCATGGTTCCGAGTGCTTCATGGTAGCGGCATGGCAAGACTACGTGTGCGTGTACGGTCTCAAGAGTAAGGACGACGCTGGCAAGCGGACGAAGCAGTTTGTAAACTTCATCACAGGCCAGCGCTGAAAAATCTCAAGGTCGTACACACCGACGGCGGTGGTGAGTTCCAAACGCCGGATTTCCGCCGTCTCGTGGCGGAGAAAGGTCTTTACACCAGCATACCGTGCCGTACAGGAGCAGCCAAAATGGAGTAGCCGAGCGGACCATACGCACGGTCACCGAGATGGCGAGTATTATGCCGATAGACTCGCAGCTCCCGCATTACCTTTGGGAGGCCGCACTCCGCCATGCAGCATACATCCGCAACAGGGTTCCGAAGAAAGGCACTGTCACGACGCCACACGAACGACTGACCGGCATCAAGCCAGACCTGCGCAACATGCCCGTGTTTGACCAGTCAGGGTCATACGCGTGCCGGAACCGGTCCGCAGGAAACGCTTCCGATTTCACGGCAGAGGAGACCTTGGTGGATTCGTGGGGTTCTCGGAGAACGTGAAGGGCTACCGTGTCTACGTACCGAGCAACGCAAAGAGGATACGCGAAAGTGCTGGCGCTCGACCGTATGCTTCATGACGAAGTAGTTCTGCCGGACGACGAAGTTGCGCCGCCGGCAGAAGGGGGAGGTGGACGAGTGGACGAGGGCCTTGAGGAGAGAGTCGTAGAAGCAGGGTATGAATTGCCAGTCGCACCCACATCAGCTACAAGACGAAATCCGCGGCAGATGGAAGCAGTGCGCGCTGCTGTGCGTAGCACACACTAGACAAAGAAGCTGTAGCCGAGTCAAACGGCGACATCAGACTCACGGAGACACGGAAGTCAGAAAAATCTTGGCCAGAAACATCGGCAAGCTAATGGAGACTAGGACATCCAAGAGATTAGCAGCCAATCCGGTCAATGCGGCGTAGATTTGCTTCACCGAGGTCATCCGCGACCCGCTCAACTTCGCGGACGCCAGAAAGACGCCGCAGTGGCCGGAGTGGGAGAAGGCCACGTGGACAGAGAAGCCAACGACACCTTCGAACTGGTGCGACTGCCGGTCGGGATGCGCGCACTCGACAACACGGTGCAGCTGAATCTCGCCGCCGATGGCAGCATCAAGAAGTACAAGGTGCGTGTCTGCGCCAGAGGCGACCGCCAAATGTATCTGATCGACTATGTGGAGACCCACGCGCCAGTCGTGGACCTCGTGTGTGTGAAGATATTTTTCTCATTCGGGGCCAAGTTCAAAATGCGAATGCGCCAAGGCGACGTGCCCGCAGCGTACCTCAAAGCAACCTTGAAAGAATCCGTGTACGTGAAACAAGTCAAAAGCTTCGATAAACCGGGGAGGAGGACAAAGTATGGAGATTGAAGAAAGCGTTGTACGGACTGAAGCAGGCGGGAAGAGAGTGGAACCAGGAAATTGATAAATTCCTGCAGGCGTACGGGCTCACATCTACAACGGGCGACGCGTGCCTGTACCACATGCAAATGGGCAGTAGTCTACTTCTCGTGTGCTTATACGTAGATGACATCCTCATCGCTCATCGCGACGACGAGTACGTCCTGCACCTGATGATGGCATTGAACATGAAGTACCAGGTGAAAGATCTCGGTGCACCAAGCAACTCCTCGGCATGAACATCAGCCACGAGCAAGGCACGATCCGGTTATCGAAAGAAACATACATCAACGAGATGTTGTACAAATTTGCCATGGACCCGACAAGACCAACGTACACGCCAATGATCCCCAAAACGAGGCTGGGCAATTTGACCGACACCCGAAGGCCAAAACAAGATAAGAAATAGGACGTACAGACAAGTTGTTGGGAGCCTGCTCTATCTTGTGCGTGTGTCGCGACCCGACCTTGCTTTTGCTGTGAATCAATTAGCACGGCACTGCTCGAAGCCGCAAAAGGCGGCATGGGATGCAGCTAAATACCCGATGCAATACCTGGGCCTTACTCGCAGCATTGAGCTCGTCGTCGGTGCAACGGACGATGGACTGCGTGTCGCCACGGACGCCGACTGGGCTAATGACGTTCAAGATCGGAAGTCGGTGTCGGGGTTCGCTGCGATGCCCGGTGCACTGGGGTCGACTAAGCAAACGGTCGAAGCGCTGTAGAGCACCACAGCCGAGTTCATTGCAGCAAACGACGGGCTGCAACAGGCCGAGTGGGTCCAACTGGTCGTGGGAGAGATACTGGCCGACCAGTACAGTCGACTCCGTCTGACGCTGCAAGTCGGCAACCAGCCAGCGATACACCGCATTGCGAAGGAGGGGAACTTTGGAGATCTTCTGTCGCCGACTCTGTAGTTTTCCACAATCTGCACGTGTTGAACCAAAGGTCCGAAGGAAGAAGCCCAGGTTCACCATGGTCTCGTCGCCACCATCCTCGGCATCTTCACTGCTTTTTGTGGCACATCCCCGTTGTTTATGGTATCACCAACCTCCGACGTCCGTAGTGATCAAGAAAACGTCGCTCTCTTACTCTTGCAACTTGGTGCGAACTGCGCTCGTGGAGCCGAACTCCTCCAGAAATATCTCGTGAGTATTAGAGCCTATCGACCATCAGAGCTTCTAAATTTGCAAAGCCGCGACTTCGCACGGAACAGCACTGGATTTTACTTTGAGCTCAGTCAGCTTAAAAGCAGCGCTTCATGAAGGACTATGAAGCCTACTGCCGACAGCTATCATCCCTGGAAACGGCGTTCTTTCGCCCGTTTCGAATGCCCGTTGGAGCATGTGTTGAAGATGAGCGTCGACGCCTTATCGCGATGTTTGACATCTGCAAATCGGTAGACGATATTACGGAGTAGGACTGGATCGATTACTTTTGGGAGGGTCGGATCGTGGGCGAACTGGATTTCGACAAGGTGAAGGCTCTGATGAAGGAGAAGCTCCGCATGGACGTGAGCCTCACCGATGCTGACTCTCCCAAGCAGGCACACGAGATGTACCAGGTATTGGAACAGGCGAACATGGTGTGGATGGTCAAGGGTGAGCCGAAGAAGATTGTGAACTACCTCATCGATACTCTCTCACCAGTGGAGTTCAGAGGACAATCAAGAACGAGATGGCGCGTGAGGCTAAACAAGCCCTTCTACAAGGACGTGGTAGCTTTCATCAAGTGGCTGCGAGCCAGCTGTAAGAAGTACCTGCGATGGGAGCCTGCGAATGCCAAGAAACCACAGTCTGCGCCGTCCGGAAGAAAGCACGGCGACGGTCAGAAGCCAGCCGCGAAAGGCGCTCCAGCGAAGTCGAACGCCGGTGGTATACCTGACGCAGACGGGAAACGGACATGTTTGAAGTGTCACAACATGTGAAGGACTGTCCCCAAGTGATATCCGGCGAAACCGAGACGCTTCTTCGCGAATGGCGCGAAAAACGTACCGCCACCCAGACGGCCACTCGCACGGTTCCGCCAGCTCAAGGTGTTAAGGCCCTCCTCCGTCTGCCGGACGGGTCTGAAGACGCTGGCAGTACTTGTCAGGCGGTGATTGAAGGTGTCCTGGAGCTGGACAGAGTGCTGTTGGACTCTGGTGCGGACGTAAACGTTGCTAGCCGCTCACGGGTCAAACGTCTGGAGAGCAGTGGCGTTTCGGTGCGAGTGGAGACGTGCTCGCCGAGAAAGTTGTCCACGTTCGATGGCAACACTCTCACAGTAACCCAGAAGGCCAGGTTTGACTCAATCAAGATTTTCACAAGTGCTGGGCCGCTACTGCTACGACACACCCCAGCTTGGCTTTTCGAAGACGACACCGAGCCTCTGACGATGGTGCTGTCCAGACCGGTAATGGAGCGGCTCGGCTACTCCGTCGATGATGTCCTTGCTAGATCATATGGCACCAGGCCTGAATGGGACCTGCAGGACCTCACGACCGAGGAGGGGCAGTCAAGTCCGTTCAGGACGACGGTCATGGTCAACAAGGAGTGGACGAGACCTTGCGAACGGCGACGCCAGAAGCAGGCCCTTAGAAGCTGATGCGATGGTGACAAGGTTGTTGGAGGAGCGGGTGCGAGAGGCAGCAGATGCTGGACTCGCAAAGCCTCTTGTGACCCAACTGCGAGAATCACTCATCGAGTACCGAGACGTATTCCGAGTGAGCGTTGGACAGGATCCACCCATCCGGGTCGAACCTCTCCGTGTCCGGGTGCGAGATGGAGCGACGCCCGTGCGGATCAGTGCTCGTCGTTACCCTCCTGATCACATGCAGTACTTGGACCAGCACGTGGACGAGCTCTTGGCGAATGGGCTAGCGTACACGAATCCGAGCAGCAGATGGACATCTCCTCCTCGAATTGTTGCCAAGCAAGAGCCTGGAACCTATCGAATGACTGTGGATACCCGGGCGGTGAACGAGAGAACAGATCCGATCCAGTGGCCCATGCCGGTGCTGGAGTCGGCGTTGGGACTGCTGGAGAAATCGACCTGCTATTTTACGCTGGATTGGTTTCGCGGCTATTGGCAGTTACCCTGCATTGCGACTCACAAGAGATGTTCTCCATCATGACCCACCGTGGAATGATCACGCCCACCCGCGTTCTGATGGGAGGTACGGACGCCGTGGCTTACTGTCAGCACGCGGTGGAGAAGTATTCCGACCCCTCCTGTATCAATGTGTTCTAGCTGCTTGACGACATTCTGGGGTACGCACTGGATCCGGTGAACATGTTGGAGATCTTGAGAGAGTTCTCGCGGCCTGCAAGAGCTTTGGCCTGAAGCTCCACCCCGGAAAATGCCACTTTTACCTGCAGGAAGCTCGATGGTGCGGAAGATCGTGAGCAAGGAAGGCATCCGCCATTGCCCCTCACGAATTCAGGGTCTGGTGGCTATGCCAGACCCGACCAACGCTGGCCATCTTCAGCAATTCACGTGCGCCATAAATTGGATGCGGCAGAATATCTCGCAGTACACGCAGATGGTGTCACCGTTGCTAGCTGTGAAGATCAGATAGCAGAAGGACGCAAGACCAAGCAGCTATCACGTATACGACTCTCCACACTTGGCTGGAACCAGGAGCTCATCGATGCTTTGGGCGCTATTCGACAGGCCCTGTGTGATATGGTCCCGCTCGCTCATCCCGACGCTAGCAAAGCCGTCTACCTCTACTGTGACGCGTCACAAGCCTTTGGGGAGCAATCTTCACGGGGCGCCCAGAACGACCTGTCGAAGCCTCTGAGCCAGCAAAACCACTCCGCACTAGCTTTTTGAGTGGAACGTTCACCCCTGCGCAAGCCCGATGGCCAACGATCGAGAAGAATGCCTTCACTATAGTGGAATCTGCGAAGAGGCTCGAGTATCTGCTTCTACGACCGGGTGGATTCCATCTCTTCACCGACCACTGGAACCTCGTATATAGGTTTGACCCTTTTACGACAGACACGTTCATGCAGCACTACCGCGCTGACAAGCTGCAGAGATGGGCGATGACGATGACGTCCTACAAGTATGTGATCGAACATAATCGCGGCGAAGACAACACGTGGGCGGACATGCTAAGTCGCTGGGGATATGCATTTTCACAAACACTGGACAGTCATGTCCTGAGCGTACAGCAGCTCACAGTTGTTCGTCCAATATCGCCTCTCGAAAACGATGCCTTTTTGTGGCCTGATATGGACGAGATCCGTGGTGTGCAAGAAGGAGAGCCAAGTAGACCCAGCGGGGTTATTTGGAATCCCGAACGGGAATGCTACGGGACAGAAGGCGGACTGGTTTGGATACGAGGCACTGCGACTGACCTGATTCAACGTCTCTGCGTTGTTGGACATGCTGGGGGCAGTGGGCATCGCGGCAAGAAAAAACCCACCACATCAGCTCTCAGTTCGTGGTGTTGGTGGTCGACCTCCCGGAAGATCTTGTTGCGTTCGTCGACAACTGTATCACTGCATTGCTACGAAGAACGGGCGGGAACCACGTCCGTACGGACCCGCTCTGCACGCTACGCTATCAAATGAGGTCATCCATTTTGACTTCCTGTCATTACCTGCTGACGAAGACACGCAGAAGAAGTACATCTGGGTGTGATCAAGGACGATTTCAGTGGCTTCGTTGTACTACATCCGACACTAACAGCAGATGCGCCAGCTTGCGTGTCTGCTCTGCTGGGATGGTTCAAGCGATTTGGCGTGGTGAAGCAGTGGGTCTCCGACCAGGGTCCTCATTTTCGCAATGAAGTCATGAAAATTCTGGCACGCACACTTGGGTCTCAGCACCATTTCACCACGGCCTATTGCCCGTGGGCGAACGGCACTGTCGAAGTTGTGAACTAAAATGTCTTCGTGCGGTGCTGAGTGAACAGAGGCTCCCTCCATCCAAATGGGAATCAGTGCTCGGGTTGGTACAATCAGTGCTGAACCAACAGCAATCAGACAGACTGGGTGGTCGGGCCCCTTTTAGAGCCTTTACCGGGCTGCTTCCGACGACTCCAGTCGCAGTGATTTTTTCGAACGATCACGTGGTGGAAATGAGTGCAGCAGCGCTGCAAACCATTCAAGAGCAACACTTGACTCAGATGGCTAAAGCACTGGACGCGATGCACCATTACGTTGCAGAGACCAGCGATCGCAGGCGCGTGCAAGCACGAGCTCGACGCGCCAGCAAGTCCAAGCCGCCGAATTTCTCTGTGGGCGATTTCGTTCTAGTCGCCATGGTCACGCCGCACGCGAACAAGCTGGCCATCAATTGGCACGGGCATAAGCGCATTGTTCGTGCGATATCGGACTGGGTGTTTGAAGTGGAGAGCTTGAAGTAAATACGACTCACCATGTTTCCCGACTCCGGTTATATGCTGAATCCAGTCGTGGAGTCACCGAGGATTTGCTACAGTACGAACTACACTCGCAGGGAGGTCATCTAGTTGAAGCCTTCCGAGGCGTCCGCCTTAATGAAGCTGCAAATCGCTGGGAAATGGAAGTCAAGTGGATCGGATTCGAGGGTATCGAAAACACGTGGGAACCTTACTCAGCGCTGCTAGCGGACGTCCGAGTACTACACGCCCGATATTGTACTGCGCATGCCGACGACCCCGATGTATGCGCGATGGTCTCCGCGCAACCACATCGTCGACGACGTTGAGTGCCTGTTGGTGGGGACTTCCAACCGCAGGGGGAGTGTTCTGGGTTGTAGACCAGAAGCTTACCCCCAGATGATGTGCATCAGTGTGAGATCCCAGTCCCGATGGGATTCCAGATGTGATACATCAGTCGCCTCCTCGCTTCGCTGTGACCAAGGACGCTGCCAAGGACGCTGTTCGAGCTAGGTAGCTAGGAGAGCAGTAGGGAGCTGTAGAGAGCGACGAACTCTATTTTACTTTCAATTCACTTTGCAATTTACCTTGAACAAGGCACTCCTCGACCGCGAACGCCGAGGACGCAGAACAGTGAGGTTCCTGCTGTAGCGTTCTTACTGTGTATCCAGAGGTCACAGGCCGTAAACAAATTCCTTAGTTTTGTTAGCCGAAATAGGTGCCAGAAATGCTTCGTGCAAAGAGCACGGAGATTTTCCGTGGATAAAGCGATTTAGGATTTTGAATGTCGCCTTTCATGAAAATGAGATAATAAATTAGCAGCATATTCTTACTACACCTATGAATGCCGAACAATAACCAAATGGATATGGTGGTGTCTTCATTTTTCATTTTACTGGTCAATATCTGTAGTAAGGGAATTATCCAAATACCATCTTATAAAATACGGTGCACTGTTTTACAGTAATGTGTTGCTCGAAAAGCCAAAATGTTGCTGGAACGGTCTGGATAAATCATCTGCTGCAGGTAAAATTTGATTATATCGAATCATAGAGGTGTTTTGTCCAAATGCGTCAACCGTCACAAAAATAATTATATTTTTCCCGGATATTAAATATAGCAGGCATTTTAAATAGGTATTCATATCGTATTCGGAAAGGTATTAGAAAATCAATGATTTAGACCTCGTTGCAATCGCTGGTAGATAATATAAAATCCAGAGAATATTGCTCTTTCTTTTGTTTTGATTAAAAACAAAATCTAAAAACAATAAAATCATAAGCTTATTCATTAAAACTCAGATTTCCAAGAAGTACAGATAGGCCTCACTTAAATCCGATCTTACACAATAGTGATGTCTCGGAAATGAAACCACAATCATATCTCCTTCTGCGAGTGAGGGCCGTCACGGACACCCCAGCGCCCTCGTTTCCCACCTGCGCGAGATGTCGGACTTACAGCTGCTTTTGGGCCGCGTACCGAGCCCCCAGTCGTCGGACTCCTTAGTCCCAGCAGCGAATATCGGAGACCATGGGCGGGATGTGTCAAAAGGCGACAACGAATTCTTCCTCGATGCTGTTGATGCTACAAAAACAGCCACAATGGATAAAAATGGAAATAGTCAACAAGTGGATAAAATTCCATCGTCGATGAAGATTTTTGTGCCTCCACGGAATGGCGTCATGACGTTTTCTCCGGTCGCAGAAGGGACGCTGGCTGCATCGGGAGGAGGGGACGGAGCTTGTCGGTGAGACTTTTGTTGAGTAAGAAGCGCTCTCTGCCAACAACGCCTGGGGAGGAAGAGGAGGGGCAGTTGACGAGACAATTGAATCAAGTTGAGTTCATGCACAGCTCTCGGTCGGCGAAGCAGCAGGCGGTGGCTGAACTAGCCGCTCAAATGTCGTGGGGGATAAAGTTCGCGTCAGGAAGACTGCACTCCATGATCAAGTGCGACGTCGATATTGATGTGGCGGAGAACGAGGGGGTTGAGGGCTAGATTTCTTCGGAGACACGATGGAAGCTGAAGCTGCTCCGCGGTTGACAGAGACGGGAAGGCCGTGCTGCTCACATGCAGGATGCACCAAACAAGTTCAGTCTAAAGGCAAGTGTATTGCGCACGGCGGGTCAGAGAATGTAAAGAATCTGGTTGTGTAACAACAGCACGTTGGCGAGGACGATGTGCTGAACATGGCGGACGACGTATGTGCTCAGAGGAAAACTGCCCGAATATTGCTCAGAGTGGCGGCAAGTGTGGTAGGCACGGGAGAAGCAGCGATAAGAAGTGTACATTCCCAAACTGCACGACACGACCTCAAAGACGTGGTCTTTGTGCCGTTCATGGAGGATTCGTTTCGTGTACATTCGACGGGTGCAAAAGAGAGCTACCAACAAGGGACTATGTCGCACACACGGCGGTAACACAAACTGTAAAAATGAAGGATGCGACAAGATCAGTCAGAATCGAGGCTATTGCTACAAGCACGGTGTTGAGAACGGCATTATTAAAGTCACACGTAAACCCAAGTGCAAGGAAGAGGGATGCTTGAAAATTCAGCTCCGTCAAGGCTACTGCTCCAGACATGCCAAGGAGCATGGCTTTACTGTCGGTCGCATATGCAGGACTGAGGGTGCAACAAGGTAGCGCAAGCTGGGGGCTGCTGCACTAGTCATGGAGGTGGCACCCGATGTAAAATTCCTGATTGCAACAGACCAATTGTTACGAAGGGGTTGTGTTCTGCCCATGGCGGCCGAAAGACATGCAAGGTAAAGGGCTGCGAGAAGTGGGGTATCTCGTCTGGAGAAATTAAAGGCTATTGCGTGGAGCATGGCGGTGGTGAACGTTGTAAATACTCAGAGTGTAACAGAAGTGCCCAAGCTAAAGGTTTGTGTTGCACGCACGGCGGTTGGAACACGTGCGACGCAGAAGATTGCGATAAGAGGGTGAAGTGGAAAGGATATTGTGATGCACACAAATGCATCGAGACAGTTAAGTTGGAGGAGAAGGCAAGCAGTTGGAGATAGATTATGTCAAATAGATCCATCCGTATCCAGTCAACATAATTCGATCTGCTTTGCTCTGCTTAGAGCATCACCACCGGTTGACAAACTCGACTTTACTACTGTTGTACATGTATGCTAGTTTTCCTTTCAGGCGCAGGAACCCATTAGAAAATCGAAAAGAAAATCCAGCGCGGCCCGCAGAGTTGCATTTGCTCCAGCACTATCGAGAAAACAGAGCTCTACAAGCCTGGAGGTACACCGCTCTGCCTAGCCATTGATAGATCAAGTAGCCAAGAACTATTCACCAGAACCGGAACCCGCTCGTCTCAAGTGTTGACCTCGATGCAAAGGCATGAAAAGGAAGCAGCAAAGTTCACGCGCCTCTGCAATTGTGAAAACTGATATACAACAGACAGATACAACGTGGAAGTCCGGCGATATGGGGAAGATCAAAGCTTCAAGGGGAGAGGATAGTCTGTCGGTGAAGCTTTCAATCAGTACAGTGTAAGAAGCACTCTATCACTTATGTCGGGTCAAAAGAAGAACGATTATACGGACGCGGAGCTTGTCTGTCGAATCCTGTCCACTAAGGGCGGTCAAAGTGATACCGAGAATGCTTGCGCTGCGGTGAGCTTTACTAGATGTAGAGCAAGTTGTTTACACCCGATTGTACGAAACAAGTTTTTAACGGACAAGTGCATGAACCGCGGCGGGGGCTAGAGAATTTTCGTGCAATAGCCAAAAGGAGAGTGCACATGGAGCTTGCCGACAGATTTCTGGTTGTTGTACGTACAGAAGATAAACAAGGAAACGGACGGCAGTCAAGTTGTACAGCGTCTTCCTCGTTATCGTAAACCCTGCTGCTCACACCGGTGGTCGAATAAGGGTGCGATTTTCGACTAACCACTTTTTTAAATTTTGAGCTAGCCACTTCAACTACCGTAGTCACTTTTTGTTTGCGCACTAGACACTACATGTAGTGACCACGCTGCAGCAAAAGTGGCTAGTGAAAAAATCAAACATAGCCCGAATCTATTTGCCATTTGTTGTATGGCCACCGGTAAACTTACGAAGTATAATACATGTTAGTAGAAAAATCAATCTGCTTCTAGTAGTAGCCATTAATACCGGTACTTAAAAATAGAATACAGTGCCCCGAGTCTTGCTGAATCTTTGCATTTCTGATACCTTTCATCAGCAAATAAGCTTGATATACTTGATAACCAGATCGATTATTATTTTATTTGTGCCGGTTGTAGCGGGAGTGACCCTGTCGATGTGTATCCATCATAGAAGAGTGACAGGGTCACTCTTCTAAGATGGATACACATCGACTCCACGTCACTTATGGTGTGGGCACACCATGGCCACGTCACCGACGTGCCACAGCCAACAGTTCATATTACATATAGGACAAACTATAGGTTGCTTAGACATTGTATTACAGGCCAATTAAGGGTAACCCTATAAAGATACTCAGTCTTTAAACTACGCTATTCTAGCCACTCAGCTCCCGCAGACCAGGAGCTCGTGAACTGCCGTTCACTAAGCGTTTGTATACTCTTGAAGCTACGCTTCCTCAAGCAAGGTGCTTGCGTGACCCCCATCACACTTGGTAGCACTTCTAGTCAATCCTACACCTACGCGGGTAGATTAAACTACCTGATCCTCTGTGGTCTCAAAGAAATGAGCCAACATAAATCGCAGTGAGTTTCCTCACTTGACCGACTCGCAGTTCGAGTCGGTCCGGAAGATGGCAGGCATCTTCGGAAGCGATGCCTTGCAGAGCTTGGTAATGTCAACACATGCCGAGCAGGTCGAACGCGTGAGTTCGTTCGACGCCTATGAACAAGGGATCATCGCCCATGTGCAGGGCAACCTGCAGGCCCGGCCTTCGGAACCAAGGCCGATGCAGCCCAAGCCGTTGAGGCTGAAGGTTCAGTCATATGACGAGAAGGAAGGTAAAAACCTTCACTTCTGGATGCGAGAAGTCGAGCTGGCCATGGACGCAGCCTTTCTCTCGTCCGAGAAAATTCGAGTCGCTTTCGCGCCCTCAATCTCGGTGGTCGAACCAACACTTGGGCTTATAAATCGACAACCCTGGATGTTTCACATCATGGGCCCAGCTGTGTGAACAGCTTCGAGCCGCATTTCTACCGGCGAACTACGAGTATCGCCAGCGCTCTCGCTCCCTCGCCTGTAAGCAAGGGAAGCGTGAGCTGCACGAGTATGTCCAGGAGATGCGAGTACTCGTGGTGTATCTGGTGGGGAATCCCCTACCAGAACACATCAAGGATACCGTGTTCATGGACGGTCTGAGAGTTGGTCCCGCACGCACACAATTATTCCGCGTGCAGGCCGACAGCATGGAAGCAGCCGTCCAGGTCGCTCTCCAAGAAGAGTACAGCCACAAACAGGCTCGCACTCATGTGTATGTTTGGCACTCTTCATCCACGGGCACTGCCGTAGGCAGTGCCGGCCAAATTGGCGGAGGTCCAGTTCCTATGGACTTGGGCCTGGCCAAGCAGAACGACATCCGCTACTTCGGCTGCGGCAAGGTCGGGCACATGAAACGTGCCTGTCCGCGGGTGGACAAAGGAGGCGCTTCCCTCCTCACCCGTCTGGTCCCAAGGGTCACTGTCAGATGTCGCGATCTCAAGGCCAGGGGAACGCAGGCAACCAGTAGGGACGGGGCGCCATGCTGGGGAAAGACTAAGCTTTCATGAGAGGTGCGCGGATGGCGCGCACCATGGAGGTTTAGCCCCTGAGAGTCTCTGTTTTCTCGAAGTGAAGAAGGGCAGCGGAGGGCTGGTTGTAGTACACGCACGTGTACGGGGATAAACTGGGCTCAACACCCTTTGTGATCTACACCGACCACGCGTCCTTGCGGACGGCGACTAATTCGCTACACCTGTCATAGCGAATGGCGCGCTGGTTGTCATTCTTCGCGGAATACGACTTCCGCGTTGAAATCAAGCCAGGTAAGCTGATGTGCTTGCCGACGCGCTGTCACGCCGTCAAGACTACGAACTGGCTCATATTACGAGAGCCACGAGTGATCTGTATGATCGAATACGCATGGCGTATCGGGACGAAGTGACGCTGGCGCCCATCGTCCGCTACCTCTCTGCCGGCAAGGAGGCCAAACGAACATGGCCGTCGCCGCGGCAGCGTTCGCGCCGGTACCGCTATGAGTGCTACTCTACTTCCGCGTAGATCCAGCCGATCCTCCTAGGGTAGTCGTTGCGAACGACGAAGATCTGAAGTATGACATACTTCTTGAGGCGCACGACACGCCTTCAGGTGGCCACCTTGGCCGGAGAAGACGTTCCTCTCCGTGTCAACGCACTTCTGGTGAGCCCACATGTACAAGTGGGTCGCCACGTACGTGAAGACATGTGAAACGTCTAAGTCGATGACGACCCACCCGACTTTCTGTGTGGGTCGTCTGAAGTATCACGATCCTCCAGGCGACGGCCCTCATACGGAAGAGGAGGCGGTTCCCGCAAGGGTGACGTCACCTCCACGAAACGAGACAGGGTCTAAGTTGGCGGGCCAATGACGAAGAATACTGCCGCTAAAAATGCATGCTCGTACATCGGCTGCGGGTACGAAGGCCTCCCGCCAAATCAAGAGCCGTATTGGTAAGGCGGCGCGTACGCATAAGTCTGAGGTTGAGGCTGGGGCTGAACCGCAGCCCGAGAATGAGCCTCCCGAGGGAGATGCAAGTTCAACTCGCGTTGGAGTTCGGCAATCTCCCCGCGGAGATTGTCACGATCAAGATCGGTCTTCCGGCGATCCACACGTTCGTGAACGTCGCCCACTTCGCGGCGCAGGTCCACCATGGAAACTTGCAGGGCCTCAAGAGCCCCGCGCTTCTGGACTGCGCAGCAGCCTGCCCCCCTCGGGACCAAGACCCAAAACAATCTCAAGGGCGTACACCCGGTCACGTAGTTATCGGATCTCATCCTGCTGGACAAGCACGAACGAGTCCCTGGTCCCAACCACGGGCCGTGGCGCTTATTGTCGCGCCGGAGCATCATACTCAACTGCGTGTGAGGCCTCCGCCGGCTCTCCTTGACCGTAACGGGGAGATCCACTACCACGTTGAGTGAGTTCTCCGCGAGAGGCGCCGCCGAAGGAAGCGCCAGCCTTTGGTAAAGTGGCGGGGTTACCCCTCGTCACAGAACTCATGGGAGCAGATTGAACGGCTCCAGGTTGACTGCCCGAAGGCTGTCGAGATCAGGGAACAGACTCGCCGGCAGCTTCGTAAGTATTCCTGGCCTTCTAGTTCGAATGCGGTGGTATAGCGACAGCAGCCGCAACGCTATACCCGCGCTCGTCATGAGCGCTGATCATGGCTTTGCGCCGGAGCTCCTCCAGTTGACCTGTAAGCTGACGCTTACTGATCAGATGAGCGGACTCAATGCGAAAGGCACGCTGATAGAGAATGGCGGACATACTCTGTTCGCCCCGGAGGCGGTCAATCTCTTGAGGGGCGAGACCCCGAAGGAAGAGCCACTTCCAGAAGAGATCCTCCACCTGAGCACTCGTCGAAGTGTTCACGGGTTGGACCCAGGGATAACCCCAAACGGGCACAAGCCCACCTTTGTTCTCAGCCTTCTTGCTAAGACGAGTGAACACCTTGAGCGGGGCTCGGTGTGGTGCCAACAACGCGCATCTGGCAGCCTACAAGTTGTTGTGAAACAACGGGTGGACCCCACCAAGATCCGCTCGATAGCGCCCTTGAAGGTTCGCCCTCCGATATGGCCGCGCGGTGCCACGAGCTGCTCGAAGAACAACGGAGACCCGCGTTCTCATCGGGTGGGAAGTAGATCTTCAAATACGAAGACTAGGCGCGCAAAGCGCCTCGCAGGCGAGCAGCCGCAAGGCGCTCCTGTTGTTCATCAAGAGCATTGACAACAACCTCCGGCACGTGAACTTGCCCGTCCTCTTCTTCTGAATTGGACGAAGACTCGAACAACGGTCGTTCTTTCTCCGCCGTGGTCACCTCTTGGAGAGGTGACTGAGAAGTAGCACGCTTCTTGGTCGTGGCGCGCTCGTCCAGAATGACACGCGCGCGCTCATGACCCTCTGACTGAGTCAGGTTCTTGGGAGGCGAAGCCTTTTAGACGACGCCATCACCAGCGCCGTCCGCGGCGGCTTTCGCCTGTGCTTCAGCACCAACAGCAGCAGAAAGCTTGGACTCGTCGTCCTCCCCGCGCTCACTACCCTTGGGCGCCGAAGGAGTGTCGTCAAGGTCAGCCTCATCACCAGAGTAACTGACCAGAGCATTAAGCTCAGCGTCGATGGAGCCAACAGGACTGTGGTGCTTATAGACGAACCGAGGATTCGATCTGTCATCGGACGACGTTGATCGCGATTGACTTCGCCGTGCCGACCCCACAGCCCGAGTGGCCGCCTCGACGGCTTTATCGAGGGCAGAGGCCTTGCCGTGAGGATTGGCCGGGTTGGACTTCGACCGTGAGGCCTTAGTCTTGGTGCTTTCGCACCGTGGCGTGTCTTCTTTGAGGGCATGCTGCATGGGCCGATGTGGAGGCCAGGGAGTACTTGGGCAAATGCCAAGCACCCCGAAAGAGCAGCCAACCGTGGCGCTCAACTGTCGATTGAATTCGACCGCGGGAAATGTTGAGAAACATCGTCTCGCTCCCAATTGGCTGGTACAGTCTTAGCCTAAGTGGGGGGTGTAATGGGGCTACCAGAAGAGTGACAGGGTCACTCTTCTAAGATGGATACACATCGACTCCACGTCACTTATGGTGTGGGACACACCATGGCCATGTCACCGACGTGCCACAGCCAACAGTTCATATTACATATAGGACAAACTATAGGTTGCTTAGACATTGTATTACAGGCCAATTAAGGGTAACCCTATAAAGATACTCAGTCTTTAAACTACGCTATTCTAGCCACTCAGCTCCCGCAGACCAGGAGCTCGTGAACTGCCGTTCACTAAGCGTTTGTATACTCTTGAAGCTACGCTTCCTCAAGCAAGGTGCTTGCGTGACCCCCATCACACCGGTTGACCCATCCACAGAAGATTAGGACAAAACACCTCTATGATATGATATTATTTAAAATTGTATTTTACCTGCAGCAGATGATTTATCCAGACCGTTCGAGCAACATTTTGGATGACTTTTTTCTTCGAGCAAAACACTACTAAAATACCGAGCATCGTTTTCTACAGTGGTGTGTATATAATTCCGTACGTTTGGAATAAATTGAAACGCGTGCCCATAGTTGCAAGTAGCTACCTTTTAATTAGAAGCGCAGTGATGCTGGATCGATGAATTTAGGATTCCTTCAACACTCCTTCAACCAACATTTTGCTAATACTTCGAAATTTTGCACAATGAATTCCAATGCATTTTTCTATAAACACTCACTTTGAAACTTAGTTTGCTGAGCTCAAAAGTAAAATCCAGAGCTGTTCCGTGCGAAGTCGCGGCTTTGTAATAAATAGTAATGACAAGCCGATTGCCGCCGCTACGCGGCGGTTTATATTTATTAGTTAAGTCTGGGGAGCGCCCGTCAGCTCGCAGGGGATCGCTGCGCTACTCGCCAAAATAAAATACCTAATTAAAGTATTGGGCGGGCCCTACGGACACACAAAGCACGGGGAAGGGCGCGGCGTTCGCGTCGCTCGTACGCTTTATAGCCAATCGGGAACCGCCTCGCTTACGCTCGGCAGCCGCCACGCAGGAACTGACCGGTTCGTCTACTAGATGTTTTAGCCTAGCCGTTTGCCGCCGCTACGCGGCGTGGGGCACTGGTTTGTCCCAGAAAAGTGGGCCACCCTCTTCGCTTCGCTCCACGGGGCGAAATTTTTGTCTATTCTCCAATCAACAAAATTGTTATGATTCTTATGCATATACGGCTACTCGAACCGTTCCTACATAACGGCCCAGGTCAACTTCTACATGTCGTTCCTCTCTACTTATCTTGTCTCCCTTCCTATCTTCTCTAACTACGGTCGCTCTGCCCACCGTCTCTACATATCCTCTATATCTTCCTATTGCCTCTCTCTACGCAGAGTCTATTGACTTTCTATCGTCTCCACCTGTCGTCCCTCTATATCTATCCCCCACCTACATATCATGTCTATCTCATATCTATCGTGAACATCTATTGTGTCTACCTATCCTGTATACCTTTCTATCAACCGCACCTGCATGTCTTGTCAACAGGTCGTCTTTCATACTTATCGTCTCTCATACCTGTCGTCTTAATATAGTCTCGCATACTATCGTCAACCATACAGTTGTCTCTCATACTACGCTTCTCATAATATCATCCCTCGTACTTTCTCGTCTCTACGTACAGTCTCTCATACTTTCTCATCTCTCATATCAATGATTTCTCTCTTCTAATCGCTCTACCTATCGTCTCTTTCTGCGTATCTATGATACTATCGTCGCTCATACGTCGTCTCGTCTCGGATACTATCGTTTCTCGTACATCTAATATCGTCCACATATACCCATCGCCTCTCTGCTATCGTCTATGTGGTGTTGGGGTTTGGGGCCAAGCGGTCACAGCTCGGTCGCGATTACCGACGTTGTGCCTTTCGGTGAAACGCGATAACGCCACCCGATTGGCTTATCTCATTCCCCGCGCGGTAGTGACATAGGAATGATAGTGACCGAGGTCTCGGCCGGGTATAAAAACTCCCGGCCGATTGTACCATTTCAGTTTCGTACCCTCGGTCTTATAGAGCCGGGTACGGGATCACATTCTGGGATCTGTTCACACTGGATACTTGTATGTACGTATAGGACTAGCTGTAGGATCGACTACAGAGGCTCTCAGAGGCATAGATCAACAAAAATAAATCAGCAGTCTTCCACAAGTCACCAAGGGTCAAGTCCGTCTTCGGTAAGTCTAGCTAGCTTATCTTAGGTCCTGGATATGCTCGGCTTGTGGGATGCTGGTCAGCGAACCTAAGGTACATTGAACCGAGGGTTTGTTGCTGGCCAGTCCAAGAGGTTAGAGTGGCCGAGTGTTGGGAGCGACGAAGCGTCGTTCACCATATATTATAGTCGAACCGAGTGTTCCATACATATTTTACTATCCGCCGAGGTTTTACCTCGGCAAACGCATATTAGGCTTGAAAGCCGGTACCCTTCTTTCTGAGGGACTGTGGGGGTTCGCTCGAAAGCGCAATATTGCATACTTCCCTCGCTCGTGGCTAGTGGTGCAGGTTATTGGGTTGGCCTAATACAACCTAATTGTACAGAGGTTCACATCCAACCCGGTGTAAGGGATCGTTCCTGGTCTTCAGGTTTAATCCAACGCTCGTTGACCTGTCAAGGAAGCGAGTGTTGTTGATGGGACTCATACCATTTGGTAGTGAGAATTTCGGCGTGATCCTGCACGACATCTACCTATCGCTACTTACTGTCTGCTTTCGTGTGGAGAGTGCGTGAGTCCCCCACAGGCAGCACACGGGCCATATTGTCAGTGACCATCGCGTCCGCGTAGGTCTCGGTTGTCTCGGTCGTGCGGGTATTGGTTATTCCCAACCTCGACTGGTGATTGTCAGTCCGAGCGAACGTTCCCTCGGCGGCGTGACGACGCTCTGAATCGTTCGCGGCAGCCACATGACCGTGATCTTCATCCGATGCATATTCGTCGTCCGAGTACCTGTTCGAGCCTCGGTCGCCCCTGCTAGGGTAGTACTCCGAGTCGTAACCCTCGGTATCATCATAACCTCCACTCGATGCATCTGCAGGTTCCCCTCGCGGGTCGACCGAGCCGTCCACGTTCAACGCAGCGACCATGTCAGTCAGTGCCTCAGCGAGGTAATCCTCGGTCCGTATTGGCGATCGTCTCGACGCCGGTTGTCATCCCGATACCGATCTTCCCGACGACGACCATCATCTCGGTCACGCCGGTAGGGGTTCCGCGAATCCTAGGAACGTCCATCGTCACGGCGACGACTATCATCCTGACCCTTGTGGTGTCGCACCAAGGACTCGCGTCCCTTTTTCAGCTCGCGACGTCGGAGGATATCATTTATCATGTCTTCCAGGTCGTGAATATTCTTGACCCGCACGTGACACAGACGCTCTTCCAAGGCTCGATCTTCGCACGTTATGAGAGTGTTCAACATGATCCTTGGCCTCACGACCGCCGTGCTCAATTGTACCCCGGCGTTCCTGGCGTAGCCATTTAGCCGGTCCAGATAGTCGCAAACATGCTTCTTCTCTTCACGCCTCGCCGAGTAGTCCCGTGCTTTCGCCGATCGATTAAATGGGGAACAGTAGTACTTGATGAACGCATCACTCAACAATTTCCACGTTCGTCTCATCTTCCGCGGAGTTGTCGATACCAATGCAGGGCGCCATCTTGGAGGCTCAGCTCGAACGCCATGCACCATTCATTCGGTGGCGTGTGCGTTCCCTTCATCTCATACATGAAGGCTCGGAGCCATTGCATTGACGCATCGCTCTTGTCTCGGAGGCCGAGATAGGGCTTGATGTTTCCCAACGGTAGGTGTGTGGCGATTTCAAGCCTCGGTGTGGAACTCTCGTTTTTCATCGAACTGAGCTCACGGATTTGGCGTGCCCATTCTCCAGTCACGTCACCCCTTGGTCTTCCGCGTCGACCGAGTCGTCGTCCGAGGAGTCGTCGTGCAAATCGAAGCGTCGGTTCGTCGTCCGACCTATACTTCGACCCGCCGTCGGAGCAGTCCGTGTACTCTCGGAGCCTTTTTGTCAGCCGCCCCGTACGGTCCGTTGACCGATGCGTTACCATGTGCGAATCTTGAAAGTACGCCGAAGCTGTAATCGTGGAGCACCCAGCAGTTGGCCGAGGACACAGTGCAACTGTTCCGTGCTATGGGTTGCGAGCCTAAAGCGCTACCCACCGAGGCCGACCTTCAAGGTTGGACGATCGAAGAAGCCACGCTTTCATTGTGTAAGTGAAAGCAGAAGCTCCGGACGGTTTTCGGTGTGCCTGAGCCGGACTCCAACCGTCGGACGAGCCTCCCACGCACGACTGAGGGACTGGATCCATCAAGAATCCCGCTACCGACAACTCCTGGGCGTCAGCCAGAGAAGTTGGTCGGGACGGGTTTGTTCTCGGCGAATGGGACCCTGGAACGACCAATTCTGCCCCGCGTTCCATCCATACAGCTTGTCGAATTGATTTTGGTGCAAATGCCCGCATCCACTTGCTCTTCGTCATCGTCAACTCCATGCATCTTCCCAAAACCTTGTTGGCAGTCGGAGTGTCCCCATTAACTGGAGGCCGACTGCCGGTCGACCGAGAACTCGCGTTCTCGGTCATCGTCAGCGATCGGAGATCGCCGAGTTCATCTTCGTTGTCCTCGTGAGCTGGCTCAGGACCGGCCACTTCGTCCAACTCTTCGGTGAGGTTTCACGCGAGCGATCTCACCCCTCCGCTACGTCCTGCTGAGACGGTAGCGGCTTCCGAAACCTCGGATATCGCTGTCGCTTCTTCCAGGAATTCGTCTTCACCATCTTCTTTCTCTTCAGAGTAGTCCATCCGCTCGTCGAATGTGACGGGGCCACGCTGGCAGCCACCGTTTGCCGTGCAAAGAGCTTATGAAAGGGGAGAACCAATTCTTCCGTGTGGTCCACACAAGCCCGCATAAGTACGAGTACGGGCCCCACACAAGTTGTTGTGTGACACCCGGCGTCCGGCTAAGTACGATTGTGTATTTTACACTAGATACGAATCGGACTAAAGGAAGACGATTGATGGAGAGCCATCCATTTGAGTACAGCCAGTTGAGACAGAAGTTTAGTATGCAGATAGTTAACAGTAGTTAGAACCTTACAAGTGAGATTAATACAGTCAGTTTAACTCTAACCCGGAAGTTCGCAAGTCGTTTGGTACTCGGTACCACGAAACGACTGGAAGGCCAACTTACAACAGAGACGCCAGGCGTCTGTTGGGGTTACGCGTTAACGCTTCCTCTAAGGCAAAGGTGCGTGTGACTCCCGTCACACCTGGTAGCATTGTAGTCAATCCCGCGATCGGCGCGGTTTTCTATAATCAAGATCTCTTTGAGTATGGAAGACTCAGGGAGCAGGCTGCCGTTCCGGCAGGACTTTCCTCATCTCACGGACGCCCACTGGGCAACGCTTGAGAAGATGGTGAGCCTCCTGGGCGAAGCAGCATTCGCTGGATTCCCCAACCTACCTGCGGAGCGGCAAAGGGCGCGCGTGGAACGCTTCAACAAGTACGAGTCGTCGCTGATTGCTCCGAGAGCGCCGCCGCACAGGAGGCGGCTCGCGCTACCATGTGAGCTGAGGTGCAGAGTGCAGCGCAGTCGAACCCCTCGGGTGCGGCTCCGTTCGCCTCACGACAAGGAGCTACGAAGCCCGTCAAGATGTCGGTTCCGACGTTTGACGGCAAAGCGTCCGACAGTCTTGTCTTCTGGATCTGTCCAGCGCTGAGCGCTGGACAGATCTACGAGTCACGGGCTCTGGTCGCTTACGCGCTGTCTAACCTGTGAGGTCGGGCTCGCGCTTGGACGATGACCCGAGAGACTTCGTGTCCGGGGTATTTCACCTCGTGGGCGTTCATGGAACAAGAGCTGCGCACGACGTTCCTTCTGGCCAATGTGGCTTACCGTTATCGGTCGCTATTCATGTGGTGCAAGCAAGGGAAGCGCACGCTCCAAGACTACGTCATGGAGTTGCAGAACCTCGAGGCCGCCATGGCGGGTGCTCCCCTCTCTGAGGACGTCAAGGTGACGGTCTTCATGAACGGTGTCTGCCCGGGCGAGGTTCGCACTGAAGTCAGCCGAAGACGTTCAACGAGGCGGTACACATCGCCATGCTGGAAGACCATTGTGTGCGTTTGGCGCAGAGCTATGCGTGCCGCACGGAGGCTACGGAAGGTCCCACGCGCATGGAGATCTCGTCTGCCGAGTCGGCTCGTCCCCAGCGGACCCAACGCGCGAGTGGTCGCTGCTTTGGTAGTAACCAACCTGGTCATTTCCGTCGGAACTGTCCGACGAACCCGTGGAAGACAGGTCGTGGCGTGGCCACTCCGTCCATCAACATGATCGAGTCTACGAGGTCGGAAAACGGCGACTCCCAGTAGGCGCGGGCGCCCTGCTGGGAAACTTCGCACCTCTTCGAGGACGGTGGTTCCGCCACCTCCACTTCCTGGGGAGAAAGCCCCAAGGACGACACTGTTGTGTCTTTCCGTGGCCGCTGCGCGGTCTAACCTTGTGGTCGTCACCGCCAGCGTTAAAGGGTATGAAGAACCGTTGACCATCCTGATCGATTCGGGTGCGTCCTACAATTTCGCGACGAAAGCCAGTGTGGCTAGGAACAGTGCATTGTATGCTAGCGCGTTGGCAGCTTCTAAGCATAATACAAATGTATATGTTCGCCTGGCGGCTGGGTCCATCGTGTCTACACGGAAGGTTCTTATATCTTTAAACGTCAAGTTTGACGACTTCAACTCGGTCGAACCGTTCATTGTCCTGGACATGGATGATCGGTACGATCTTATCCTCGGCATGCCCTGGCTTGCTAAGCATGAGCCGTGGATTGATTGGAAAAGTCGCACCATTGGTACTGGTCACAAGCCCCTCGTGGACAGAGCCATGGTGGATCATGTCCCCTCCTCTTCCCGAGACGGGTTTGTGCACGAGCATCGTGTGTCACGCGGTGAGTGGCACTTCGCAGGTACTTCGGAAGTACTTGAACTGCCTTCGGTTTTGCCGACCGCGTGACCTACCTCTTCGAGAGCTCATGAGCCTTCGGTAGATGTGGGAGAATGGAAAGGGGTCCCGTGTGTTGCTTATGATGAGACTCACGGTACTCTCGAGAACAAGAACGTCGTTCTATCCCCCGAGGCAGATGACGTCCAAGGCGCCGGAGCTAAGGCTCACGCAACAACGAGTGGTCGAGCAGGGTCTCCCACAACGCAAGGCGTCGATGCTGGATCAGCTCGCGCAGGACAAGACGCTAGAGTCGGTTCTGGCGCAGACAAGAGTGGTCGAGTAGGGACTGCCACTACGCAACGCGTACGAGCTGATGCAGCTCACGCAGGGAAAGACGCTGGAGCTGGGTCTCGCGCACAGGAAGATGGTCGAGCGGAGGCTCCCACGAACGATGCTAAGGCTGGGTCAGCCATGGCAAAACTACGTCAAGGCGGAGATCACCGCGATGCGGACCACTTGGACAAGGCGGTTGCACCCATGGTGCTAGACGTTCTCACGGGAGAACGCAAAGAAGGCGTGGACCTGGTTCCTCTGCCTACGGTAGCAGAGCTACTCGAGCTCGAGGAGCTCTCGTATGTCGAGTTTCTCGGCTCTCCGAAGGCGGGCGAGCTTGAGTAGATGGTCATTATCCACCATGAACACGACTCGGTCGAGCTAAACACCTCTTCGGTCATGGACCCTGAGATGCTGGAAGACGAGATGGCATCTTCGAGGCAGAAGCGGTTTGGCGTGGCCATCTTGCTGGATCCGTCGGACCCGTACTACCCTCTCTTGAAGGAGTTTTCGGACGTTGTCAGCGACAATCCGCCGTCGGTGTTACCTCCTGATCGAGATGTCCGACACGAAATCGACTTGGTGCCAGGCACTAAGTACTGCACTACGCGCCAATGGCCACTGTCGAAGAAGCAAGTCGATGTGATCGACGCCTTCTTCACCGCGAAGTATGCCGTGGGCATGGTGCGCGAGTCGAAGTCGCCGCATTCGTCGCCGACGTTTTGCGTTCGCAAACCCAACCGGAAGTGGCGCATGGTGCACGCGTTCAACAAGCTGAACTCGGCCACCATCCCGGCGTTCACGCCGATCCCTCGAAAGGATGTGTTGCAGAACAACATGGCAGGATACACCATCTTCAGCGCGCGAGACATGGTCGATGGCTACTATCAGCTGCTGGTGCGTGAGTCGGACATTTCGCTCACAGCGGTTAGTACCCCGAGTGGGATGCTATAGAAATGGCTGGTGATGATCGAAAGGCAATCAAATGCACCAGCCACGTTCAATAGGCTGGTGACCCAGCTCTTCAGGCCGATGCGGCAGCTTGTACATACGTACTTCGATGACATCTTCGTGCACAGCCGCGCTGCGGAAGGCAAGACGGCTGTCGAGGTGCACGTCGAACACCTCCGCGAGGTGTTGACGTGCATGAGTGAGAATCGCTTGTATGCCAACATCAACAAGTGCATCTTCGGCGCCGAAGAGATTCCCTTCTTGGGATGTTTCCTTGGCAAGGACGGTGTCCGCGCGGACCCTGAGAAGGTATGCGCGATCGCACAGTGGCCGGTACCGTGTCCTAAAAGATTTGCGCAAGTGGCTCGGCCTCGCCAACTACTTGCCGACGAGGCTCAGCAGGCTTTTAAAGCGATCAAAAGCAGTCTACAGAGCGCTCCCATTTTGGCGTTGCCAGACGACAGTCGTCCCTTCAGCGTGGTGTGCGACGCATCCGACTTTGCCATAGGCTGTGCCCTGTTGCAGGTCGATGCCGATGGCAGAAAGCGAGTGGTCTCTTTCCAGTCGCGCCAGCTTAAGTCGGCTGAAAAGAACTACCCTGTCCACGACAAGAAGCTTCTGTCGATGAAGTACGCGCTTGTGAAGTTTCGGGTGCACCTGCTCGGCAGCAAACCCTTTGTGATCTACACAGATCATGTGTCCTTGCGGACTGCGACGTCGTCGCCCCACCTCTCCCAGCGCATGGCGAGGTTGCTCTCGTTCTTCGCCGAGTACAAATTCACCGTGGAGTATAAGCCGGGTAAGCAGAATGTCCTCGCGGACGCGCTCTCGACGACCAGACTGCGAGCTGGCGCACGTTGCGTACCTCGAGTCTCCGCTCCATGAGCTGCGACGCGAGGTGTATGCTGACGATGATGACGTTGCAGATCTGGTCACGGCGTTGAAGGCGCCTGAGAAGGCAGTGAAGCTCACTGCTCGGCAGCGATCACGGCTGCACCGCTATTCGATGGCCAATGGCCTGCTCTTCTACCGAGTCGATGACGGGGAGGAACCTCGTCTTGTCGTTCTCAACGACGAAGACTTGCGCCATCGTGTCCTCTTTGAGGCACATGACACTCCGCTAAGCGGTCACCTCGGTCGCGAGAAGACGTACACGTCGGTGGCCCGTCACTTTTGGTGGTCTCACATGTATAAGTGGGTGCGCACGTACGTGCAAACGTGTGAGACGTGTCAGCGTGTGAAGCCCGCTCCCTCGTCGTCCGCTCCTTTGATGAGCTTGCCGGTACCGGCGGATTGTTGGCGCTCGGTGAGCATGGACTTCATCTTTGAGCTTCCGGCAGATACGCGCGGCCATACTGGCATTCTGGTCTTCGTCTGCCGTCTGAGCAAGATGGTACAGCTGGCCGCGGTGAAGAAGAGCGTGACAGCGCCGCAGGCAGCTCAGCTCTTTGTCGATAATTCGACACCATGGCCTCCCGGAGGCGTTCGTGAGCGATCGGGATCCCCGCATCGTGTCACACTTCTGGACACACTTGTTCCGCCTTCTCGGTACGAGACTGGATATGTTCACGGCGGATCATCCGCAGACGGACGGCCAAACCGAGCGGGTGAATCGCGTGTTGGAAGACGTGCTGCGCAGCGTCTGCGCCGAAGAACCCACGAAATGGAGCACGTTGCTGCCTCAAGTGGAGGTTGCACTCAAACAATGCGGTGCATGCGTCGACAGGTTTCACCCCATTCTACGTTAACGGGCTGCGACACCCGCGTATGCCGTTGTCGTTGCCTCCGGCTTCAAATTTGGGTGAGGGAGAGGCTATCGCCGAGGATCCCCGTGGCCTCAAAGGCCTTCGCTCGTCCGTCAAACGGAACCTGCTCACGTTCATTGAGACAGAAGAGGCGGTAATACAGCGCGTCCGAGACGCTATGGCGGCGGCACAAGACACACAGAAGGAAAATAGTGATCGCCAGGGGCGTAAGAACACACAGGTGTTTGTATTAGGGGACCAGGTCCTCTTAAACGCGAAGAATCTTCCTATGCAGGCGGTCACCACTGTGGGCAGTACGAAGCTCCGTCCTCGGTTTGTGGGGCCGTTCACGGTCATTGTGGTCCACGGCAACGCGTACACGTTGGACTTGTCGTCGGCTATGGCCACGCACCCGACGTTCTACGTGGGCTTGCCCAAGCCGTACCGCCCGGCGGAGGTGGCTGCTGAGGCGGGTGACTCGTCGAGTCCGACGAACTCGAGTACTGCCGAACGGCATCTGCATCACGTCGGCCTGAGTCAGAGCTGGAGCAGCCGGCGGAGCCACCACGGCCGCAGGAGCACGGTTCTCCAACTCCGCCACGCAGTTGTAGAGCTGGCGAATCCAACCGAGATGATCTTCGAGAGCGGAGTGATCATTCCTAAGCGCCTGTTGGGCCTCCGCGTGACTGCAGTCCATCTGAGACACACCCCGGTTCAGCTGGACGAACTGATCTTGCAGATCACGCATTACACGCCCTAGCTGATGGACGTTCCGATCAGAAGACATCGCCGCTTCGACGCTCTGCACGCGTCCGCGCAGGGACGCAAGGTCCACCCGCTGCACCTCCAAGAGCTGCTGGCAGCCCTCAACCGCGTCCAGAAGAAACCCACGAGTTGACGGGACGTCTGTCGCAGAGGCGTATCACGCCATCGAGCGATGGGGAGGATCATGGTCGGCTGACGCGTCCGTTGCGGCCTCCGCCCCCATGGATTGGAAACGAGAGCGCTCTCTACTTCCACGTTGACAAGCTACTGAAGTGCCGCGGGCGTATCGGCCACTACCAGTATTTGGTGAAGTGGCGCGGCTTTCCCGAGGCTCAGAGCACATGGGAGTCCGGTAGCCGCCGCTCGGAGGACTGCGCCGATGTCGTGGACGCTTACGAGCACTCCCACGGAGCCGGTCGGCGCTAACTGGGCCGAGAACACTTCGAGGTTCTATCGGCTGGGACTGCCATGACGTCTCTATCTTCTGCACCACCTCCTCGAGGATCACCCCGGGTGGGTATATTGCGGTCGAAGTGCCGCTTGTGCCACTGGTCGTCGACAATCATCTTCGCCATGCGAAAGCGAAGACGCCGCTGGGCCAGCCAATCGATTCGATAAGGCGAGACCAAGAACTCGGGCAGGGGTTACCCCATGTGGTGGAGCCACGCCCTGAAGTCGGTCTCGTTGGCCTGTCGGGTCAGGCCTGTGTCGGCGAGCAGCACGACCGGACACTCGTCGTAGTGAGAGACGGTCTGGCCAGGCGCGCGACTCAGTCGCATGTACTCAAGGTACTCAGGGACAAACCAGTATGGCAATGCGAGCAGCTGTTCACGCGTGCGGGGAGACGTGGTCTCGTGTTCGCGCTTGAGTCGCGGTGCTGCTCGGCAGCTACTTGGCCGACGCAGGCTCGGTCGGCGAGGTGCTGCCGGTTGTCGGAACGGAGCATCTCTGCCGGCACCTCGCGCTCAGCCTTCTCGCGATCTGCTCTCCGCGCAACGGCAGCGGTGCTGCGAGAAGTGGCAGGGCTCCCGGGATGCAAGGCGCGTTGCTGCTCCGTGAGCTGTGGGGACTTGTTGGGGTCGCGGACCTCTCCCTGGTCGTGGTCGTCCTCTTCAAGCTCGGACTCACCGTAGTCGACTACGTCGGAACAGTCCTTCGGAGAATAGTGCTCGGCTCGACGTGGCGGGTTCTCCTCAGTCTCCATGTCCGTGGTGGACGGCTCTTCGGAAGTTTCCGCGTGCTTACCCCCGCACCAGGCTCTTGCGAGTCGTCGTGGGCTCGCGGAGCTTTTGAATCAGCGATCGGCTCCTTTAGAGCTTCTTCAATCGGGTTCGGCGGCGGTTGCTTGTCGTTCGCTCCAGAAGCCGTGTCCATGTTGACGTTCTCGTCGACAGTGATGAGCCCAGGGTTTGGGACGTCGGCGTCCGACTCGCTGTGGCTGCTAGCATTTTCGTGCGGGCCGGGCAGTAGGGCTGCATTGCGCTTGCTGGCTCGGGATCGGGTCTGGGGCGGCTGTGGCGGATTGTCGGGCTTCTTAGAAGCGGCCTTCTGCTTCTTTGCGGCGGAGGTCTTCTTCGGATTGGCAGCGGCGGCGCTGGGCGCCTTGGCTTCGTGAGTCTTTCCCATCCGGGAGTGGTGGCGCGTGCCCGTGGGGCGTCGGTGGCCTTTGGCGCTTGTGGTCTTGGGCGTGGCTTCTGAATGAGGCGCCGCCTTCTCCGTCGCTGGATTCCCCTTGGGACAGGTGCTTCACGTTTGGGTTTGGGAAGGTGAAACGGGGCCACGCTGGCCGCCACCGTTTGCCGTGCAAAAGAACTTGTGAAAGGTGGATACCCAATGTTCTTCCGTGTGGTCCACACAAGCCCGCCTGTCTGAACGAGGATAGACGAAGAGTCAGAAAGCAGATGACATATCAAGGAAGCACAAACACGACTTACCAGCAGAAGCGAGCACCAAGGTGTCGACATCAAGCTCGTGGAGAGCAGCGTGGTGGCGGAGAATGGAGCTCGCCCGCTTCAAACTTGCCACCTGAGCTTCGAGGGTTTGCATCTGGGGCTGTACCACACCGACCGAGGCTTGAGAGGATGCATCAAGTGCAGCCCGGTGCCGCGCCACCTGCTCAGTGTAAGCCACCAAACCAGCTTGAAGCGCTCGCGCTCCTGGTGATGAAGCCGTTGCGCGGAAGTCAGCGAAGACTCGGCCGAGGTTGTGCGAGTAGCCCACAGCTTCACAATCTGGTCGTGCCCCGCTATAGTAGAGTTAGCTCGGCGAAGGTGGGCGGTCGCCTGGTCATGCTCCTCTCGGAGGGCAAGGTGTGTCTGTCGGAGAACGTCCAGGATATCGCGGGTCCGACTATCCTCGCTCGACGCTTGAGCACTGAAACGCTCGAAATTCTCTAGTTCTTGGGTCTCAGCGGAGAGTCGGTCCTCGGTGTTGGCAAGTTGAGCCTTGAGCTCAGCAACCGTGCTGCAAAGGTCAACGAGCGTTGGTTCAAACTTGAAGACCAGGAACGATCCCTTACGCCGGGTTGGATGTGAACCCTCTGTACATCTAGGTTGTATTAGTTCAACCCAATAACGTGCACCACTAGCCACGAGCGAGGGCTAGTATGTACGCTTTCGCGCGAACCCCCACAGTCTCTCAGAAAGAAGGGTACCGGCTTTCAAGCCTAATATGCGTTTGCCGAGGTAAAACCTCGGCGGATAGTAAAATATGTATGGAACACTCGGTTCGACTATAATATATGGTGAACGACGCTTCTCGTCGCTCCCAACACTCGGCCACTCTAATCTCTTGGACTGGCCAGCAACAAACCCTCGGTAAATGCGCCTTGAGTTCGCTGACAGACATCCCACGAAGCCGAGCGTATCCAGACCCTTAGATAAGCTAGCTAGACTTACCGAAGACGGACTTGACCCTTGGTGACTTGTGGGGAAGATTGCTGATTTATTTATGTTGATCTATGGTTCTGAGAGCAACTGTGGTCAATCCTATAGCTAGTCCTATAAGTAATTAGAAATATTCAGTAGGAACAGATCCCAGAATGTGATCCCGTACCCGGCTCTATAAGACCGAGGGTACGAAACTGAAATGGGTACAAACGAGGGTTTAAACTCTCGGCCGGGAATTTATTATACCAGACCGAGACCTCGGTCACTAAACTATCGTGGTCACTGGGGCGCGGGGAGTGTAATGCGTCAATCAGGGCACACCGGTCACTTTCTTTCTGCAAGGGCAACCTTGCCTACTGGCGACCGATCGTCACAAAACCCAACACCCACAGCTGGAAAGGAAGGCTCGGTCGTCGGGGTTGGAGATAGAGTCGCACCAGCAGCGTCGGCCTGACACCCCAACGAGGACGAGATGAGTCGTGGTGGCGCCAGGAGATCCAGACGTCAACGCAGGTGCACCACCAAGCAGATACGCCAACGCAGGCGAGGAGTCGGGAGATGGGGAGGAGTCACCGAAGACAACCCACCGAGTGCACCGCCGCCGGCCTGAGGAGTGCCATCCACACGCTGGGGTGGTAGAACTGAGGCTTCAATAGAGCTGGGAGTGTCGACCGGAGAACCAGAAGGTCCCTGCGAGCGAGCCTGAAGGATGAATGCGCAGGTGAACGAGAGTGAGAAGGGGCCCCGAGGTATACGAAGCGACCAAGACGAAGAAAAGCCTACCTCGCGATAACACGGAGGGCGGTAGCGGTGACGTCGCTGAGGAGGCGCGACGGAGGAGTCAGGGACGGAGACGCTAGGCGCCACGACGCGCACTACTTGCGGGAGTTTGCGTCGAGGCGGGGGCAGTTGTGGCGTTGGGTGTTGAGCGCTCGGTCGCCAGTCGACAAGGCTGCCCTTGCTGAAGGAAAGTGACCAGCGTGCTCTGATTGGCGGGCTACATTCCCCGTTCGACAGTGACCAGGGCAGTTTAGTGACCGAGGCCTCGGTCGGGTATAATAAATTCCCGGGCGAGGGTCGAACCCACGTTTGTACCCATTTCAGTTCCGTACCCTCGGTCTTATAGAGCCGGATACGGGATCACATACTGGGATCTGTTCCTACTGAATATTTCTAATTACTTATAGGACTAGCCATAGGATTGACCACAGTTGCTCTCAGAACCATAGATCAACAGGAATAAATCAGCAGTCTTCCCCACACGTCTCCAAGGGTCAAGTCCGTCTTCGGTAAGTCTAGCTAGCTTATCTTAGGGTCTGGATACGCTCGGCTTCGTGGGATGTCTGTCAGCGAACTCAAGGCGCATTTACCGAGGGTTTGTTGCTGGTCAGTCCAAGTGAATAGAGTGGCCGAGTGCTGGGAGAGACAAGGAGTGTCGTCTCCCATATATTATAGTGGAACCGAGTGTTCCATACATATTTTACTACCCGCCGAGGTTTTACCTCGACAAACCCGTATTAGGTTTGACAGCCGGTACACTTCCTTCTGAGGGACTGGGGTTCGCGCGAAAGCGCAATATTGCATACTAGCCCTCGCTCGTGGCTAGTGGTGCAGGTTTTGGGTTGAGCTAATACAACCTAGATGTACAGAGTGTTTACAGCCAACCCGGTGTATCGGATCGTTCCTGGTCTTCAGGTATTAATCCACCGCTCGTTGACCGTTGAATCGGAAGCGAGCGTTGTTGGTGGGACTCATACTATTCGGTAGTGAGATTTGCTGCATATTCCAACACGACAGGTAACCAAGTTCCACGTCAGGATGACCGTCGATGACGCCGTCGTCGGCACATGTTGGGTCTGGTCTTGTATCAGACCGGAGTCACTACAAGCGACTCGGAGCAATGCTCCCCAGGCATGGAATGCTCGATAGCGTACCTTTCGATGAGGCCGTACGCGGACGTGGTGTCGACGAACACAACGTCACACCTCCCCTGGATCGACACGGGACCAACAATTGACCCCGTGTCCAGCACAACGTACTGTGTCCCTGGACATACGGTCGTCCAGACGTAAACAGAAGAGGAAGTCGCACGTTGCGCTTCCTGTGTGGGCAACATAACTCCATACATCAAGGCGGATAACATAGTTCCGCATAGAGCCATTACAACTCGGAGAGGTGAGGTCATGGGGCCTTACCAGACGTGGGTGACATCGTTCCACGTCAAGTCGCGCAGACTCAAACTGCCTCACAGCCTGCCAGTGGCTGTCGACACCGTCGACCTGGGAGGGATTTGGTCGTAAGAGGGGAGAGGCTCGGAAATACCGGTCCTCCCGAGTCTCTGTTGAGACTAACTTCCTCACGAAAGGTGTTGTTGGTTCGGGCCAACAACTGTGTGTGCAATACGTGTACACGGACACGTACTCTGACCGAAAGGAAGACGAGAGATTACGTGGGTCAATGGAGGGCTTGTATTTTACAAATATTTCCGCTACCTACCTACACTCGTCGCCGTGCTCGCAGGCTTGTATGCTTGCGTCACTAACGGTGGACGTTGTACTTGCCGTACTGGGTCGCGACCGTGTACGCCGTCGTGGGCGTGGACCTGTATACCGACGTACGCGTCATGGAACCGAACATCGATGTGATGTACGCCAACGTGGGTATGTATCTGTGCGCCTACATGGCCATCGGACCTCACGTCTACGTGGTCATCAACCCGTACGCTGACGTGGTCGTGAACCTGTAGGCCCACGTCACGCGACCACTCATCAACCCGTACGCCGACGTGGTCGTGCCCTCGTCACGCAATAATTGCAATATGAACAATCTGAGTTCTAGTGCTTGCAATCTATTGTCTTATACTACAGTTTAGTATGGTGTAGTTATAATATATATTTCGAAGTTTATAATATTATACCGTATTACAATACTATTTACACTATTTACACTATTTAGGTTATGGTGTCCGCGCTTCGACCAGTTTAGCAACGGTGCTGGCGGGTTTGGACAAGCGGGCGGAGCCAGCAATCAACTCGTTTTCAGAGCCGCAATGGCGCTGCATTCGGTCAAGCCGGCACGACCACGAAATAGATTCCTGGGTGGTTCCGGTAGCGTTGGAACTTCGACGGCAGGAATGAGAGGCATCCCTAGTAAGGGCGCTGGCAACGGTGGTCTTCGTAACGGCGAATCGGTGATCTTCGCACCGACGACATCGAGCGGTGAGCCAACTTCTATCAATGGTAATGGGACGGCTGGGTGCGCTCAGATGTTGGGAGTACGCTGCTGCGACAGAAATTAGAAGACCAATTTCGGTCGAATACTGTCAAATCCTGTGAATCTTTGGTACAGCCAATATATAATGTTAGAGTTGAACTTGGCGCAAATTTTTCACAGGCTGGGGATGGCCCTCAGTTTCCAGAATTTTGACAAAGTGGCTGGCACTCAGCAGTTCCCCCGTTGGAGACACACATCAGAAGCAGGGTCAAACTGCGCGGCATGGTGCGTTCGTGTACTGCGTGCACACCTCCCTGGTTTAGTTGCACACTTAACACTATCTTGCCGCTGCAGATGGACGAGGCGCCCCCTATCCGGGCTTCCGCAAGGTCACCCGTGCGCAACGGAGCAGCACGGAGCAGGCGAGGATTCGGATCCGCGAGACAGAGCGGCAACTGCAAACGCGTACTGCACGTCGAGAGCCCCCATCTGACCCTGAACTGAGTCAAGCGTCCGGAGATTACAATGGTGGAGAAAGCGAGCGATGGGAGGCTCGTGCACTGCGCAAAATGGTCCCGTCTGATCCCGTGGATGCCAGCGCATTGGAAGATGTCTTTTCGGCTCTTGATGAAGCCGATGCATAACCCTCTTCGACTGGAAGCGATGTCTCTGACTTGGAGGATGAGTCTGCACCGGAAGAAGTCGCTGAAGTTGCCGCCACTTCGGAGCAGGTCGGAGAAGAAGAGCAGGAGCAGGACAAAGACAGGGACGAGAAAGAGATGGACGAGGACGAGAAGGTCGAGGTGCAGAATGCCGACGAAAAGGACGAGGTTCAGGATGCCGTCGAGAAGAACGAGGAGCAGGGCGCCGACGAAAAGGATTCAGAGATGAGCGACAGCGAGGATCGCGACGCTGAAGGCGAATCTATGTTTGGTGTTTCACCGAACACATACTGAATGCCAATCCGAACGCCCAGTGCGACCGATTTTCTTTGACGGCTTCACGATGACGTACGATTCATGGCAGCAGTTCCACGAGGCGTTCGAGGACTTCCAGCGCAATACGTCCCAGCAATTTTCGAAGCGCACGAGCACATCTGTGGCGACACAAAACAACACGATCATGCGCAATGGTCAGAAGAACCAGAAATCCGTACGACGCGTGAGGAAGACGATGGAGCTGCTTCCGTAGTCGTGGAGGTTCTACTTCAAAACGATGACGTGCACGCATGGCCGAATCTACAGGTCGGGCGGGAAGGGAAAGCGGAAGCACAAGAAAGTGTGTGGCATTGAGTGCTCTGCTAACGTTAACGCGCGCGTGACGGCAACTCTGTGCGGTTCCTGGGAGCTTCGCATGACTGTGACCGGCAACCACAATCACGATCTGAACGAGCATCTAGGGGGACACTACGCTGAAAACAGGACGGTGAAAGACCCTCGCCTGACCCAGGGCGTGGCAGTGTTGCGAAAAGCTGGAGCCAACGCCAAAGGAATCCTGCAGTATCTTCGAGAGCGCACTGGTATATGTTGGCGATGTATTGTGATATTCGAAGTGCATTATGTAATTTTTTCTGTATTGTGTTTGGTTGTGGCTTACGCTAGGGAAGAAGACGACTCTGTGGGACGTTCACAACATGGTGCAGACACAGAATGCGAAGCAAAAGGCAGGACTGACAGATGCGGAGCGAGCTTTCGCCGTGCTGGACGAATTTCGTGGGCAGAGCGGCGGCAATTCAGCCAACGTGTTAGTAGACGTCGACACGAACATCGCTCGCGTCGTCACCTTCGAGACTGCCAAGATGAAGCGCTTATTCAAAGCGCTCCCGGAAGTGGTCATGGTGAACTCCACGCACAACACCAACGCCAATCGGTACAAGCTGTTCAGCTTGATAGTGCTCGATGTCTTCGTAAAGGTAAGATGATAAGAAACTTATGGTTTTGCGTGTACGATAATATATTTATCTAACATATCCTTCAAGGGTCAATATGACCACCATGCTCTTGTAGAAAGCGGGCACAAGGTGAATCTGCGGCGCGTGGTGGAAATCTTCAAAACCAACAATCCCGACTGGGATAAGACTCGCGTTTTTTTATGACAGACAAGGCTGTTCATGAGAAAGAGGTGCTGGCTCAGATACTTCCGCAAGCCCGACAGCTCCTCTGTCAGTGGTATGTGCTCACCTGGCTGAAGAATCAGACCGCGCGACTGGCGAAGACGATGAAGAAGGAGGTGAAGGCGCTGATGAGGGTCCTCGTGTATGCGAAGACTGCAGTTGAGTACGACAACGCCAAGAGTGCGATGCTCGAGCATCTCGTTGGAAAAAGGTCGCAACCACTTTACAAAATGTTCATTGAAAACTGGGATAACACCCAGGATCAATGGGTGTCGTACAAACGCGCACCCTTTCAGGACACAAACAGCGTCACAAATGTAGGCAAGCTCATCACCTTCTATTAATACTTATAGGACCTAACCGAATTTGACACTGTGTTTTTCAGCCAGAGTACAAAAACTATGTGGAGACGCTAAACCTTGGTCCATCGAGGGTGGACAACGAAAAGGTACTCGGACATACACTTCTGGACTTCCGTGAAAACTTGTGGCTGCACGCAACGTCGATATTGCTGTCGCTGATGATGTTGAAAGATACGTATCCAGGCCTGGCTATTGTTGACCCAATCTACCACGGGTTTGCGAATGTCGAACAAAAGAGACGTGTCGCCGGCCGTTGCGGTGCTAGCTAGTACTCCCGCGTCATTGAAGTGACTAACTCCAACCTGCACTGGTTAGCATTCCTGATCGACAAGACTGCCAAGGTCTGCTACATGTTCGACCAGCTCCAGGCGGACAGCAACTACGTCATCATTGAAACCAGCATGCGCAGAGTTTTGGAGCCAATCATGAACTTGGAGGGGCAATGGCGTACGAAAAGGTAGGTTGGTGCAAGCAGCAGGATGGTAGCTCGTGTGGTGTGTGGTGCCTCGCCATTTTAGAGATGATGCTGAATGACGCTCTGTGGGACGATAGCATCTACAAGCTTGAACCATACTTATGCATGCGCTATCTGGACAAGGCCATTGATTACATGGGGAAAACGGCGAGCGATAACAAGGATCGCTTCAATTGACATTCAATACTATTAATTGCGTATCAAAACTGGTTTTGTACCTAACCGAAAATAGGATACCGAACTTTGACAACATACCCTGAGGTAGCGGTCCTGCACGTGCGCGAAAACGCCCAAGTTCCACGATCCCCAAATATAGACTCGTAGTCAAAAGACTGATGCTAAGTGGTGTGGAATTAAAACACCAATCTGGATTTGATGGGTAACGTTTTCCCATCTGTTTTCATGTGGATCATAGCTGGTACAGCAGTACCACAGAATGTCAAAAATGGCCATCTAAATTATGTCGCACTAACATCGTCCGAAGGTGTTGGCGAAGGAACATGAGCCGGCGGTTTTGCTGGCGGAGCAAACGGAATCGGTCGCGCTGACGTACTGGGAGGAGGCCAGTTTGGCGGCTTCGGCGGCGCAGGCGGTAAAATCGGCGGCTGTCTGGGCGGCAATGGTGGCGGAGTCTTGGCCTTGAAGGCGGAAGACTTGAGGTCCTTGGTCATGTCGAAGGCCGGCAGCTCGTTATCGACACCGTTGAACTCGGCGGTGATGAGAACCTTGAAGGCGCGGTAGTTGGCGGGGTACATGTAGAGCTTACTAACACACAGCAATTACAGTGGTCACGGTAATAAATCTCATTGTAATTATTTTGTGTAGGGAAATATTGTTAACTTCCACACAAATTGATCAACGTGAAACTATTTGTGAATGAAGATTAAATTGTGTATGGTAAAATTAATCGCACTGCTACAATTTGACGTGACACCTCAAATAATTTCACAAAGACCCGCCCGCATCTGCGAAGTCAAAGGTCAGAATACAACCCACCACCAGGCAACGTACCGATAATACCTCTAACCCCTGCTTGATTGTCTTCATTCTCAGCCTCATCACTGTTTGCTGGCACTTTGTCAGCAAAATGATCTGGGTATTTGTGAATAACCTCCCTGAGATGTGATAATAACTGCTCAATGTTCCAGGTCCCATCAACATCCAGATATAGATCGCATCGAAATATTGCCTTCCGAGCGTAGTTGAGACCGTGCTTGTCTCGTTTCGAGTTAACCCCTCGTACAGCATCCGCGGCGAGCTTCAAGAACAACTTCTTGCCAGGGTTTTCAGCTTACCGGATCAGGCACCATCCTTCCGAATAGAATATTGCCACTGCTCGTCCTCAATGAGATCAATCTACTTCTCATTCGATTTGCGAGCCCACACATCATTGATCTTCGCTATGACGAACGAGTATTATAATATTATACACTATACGCGGTTGTGCGGTACATTGTACCAAACTATACTTTGAATACAGCTTCTCATTGGCTAAGACTATAGGAACTTGATGTGTGCTACATTATGTTGGGGTTGAGTACATATAACCGAAATATAAAGGTTTGAATGCCATACTGAAACCAAATGAACGAAATGCAGACGAAATAGTATGAGAGACGAAAGTTGAGTGAGTTTGCGTAGAGATGATATATATATGATAGATGATAGTATGTGATACGATAGATAGATGATGTCAGAGTCGATAGTATGAGAGACGATATGATACGTAGCAATAGGAAGACGTTAAGTAGACGATAGGTTGACGACAGATTGACGAAAGATTGACGAAAGAAGACGGTAGGTAGACGATACGTGATAGGTAGCTGATAGATGTAGACCATAGCTGGGACGAAAAAGTATGAGAGACGATAGTATGAGAGACGATATGGTTGGTAGCGATAGGTAGACGGTAGATTGACGAAAGGCGACGATAGGTAGATGATAGGTAGACGATATTTAGACGACATATTGATGATAGGTAGACAATAGGAGACGATAGGGAATACGTGATAGATAGATGAGAGACGTAGACGATAACTGAGCGGCGGTATGTATACGTGGGACGATATTACATGTACCAGAGACGATACGAAGTATCAGAGACGATAGTATGAGCGATATGCAGAAAGAGACGAAAGGAAGAGCGATTAGAATAGAGAAAACATAGATATGAGAGACGAGATTGTATCAGAGACGATAGTATGCAAGACGAAAGTATGACTGGCGATAGACGACAGTATGAGAGACTATATGTAGAGACAATATACGATAATATGAGAAGCGTAGTATAAGAGACGGTAGTATACCGGTAGTATGCCAGACTATAGTAAGACGACAGGTATGAGAGACGGTAAGTATGAGAGACCACACGTAGCCAAGATAGGTAGGTGCAGTCGATAGAAAGTTAGACAGGATATGTAGACAAGATAGTTATATATGCACGATGGATATGAGATAGACATGATATGTAGATGGGGAAGATCGATATATATATACGACGGGTAGAGACGCTAGAAAATGAATAGACACTGCGTAGCGAGATTCAATAGGTAAATAGAGACAATATGTAGAGACGGTAGGTAGAAAGACCATAGGTAGAGGACATAGCGTACATGTCGACCTGGGACGCTATGTAGGAGCGATTAGAGTAGCTGTACATGCATAGAGTGCTGACACTGAGATATTTGAGATGTCTGCACAGGCAACTTAAAATCTTGATGCAACTTAAACGAAAATGGTGCTGTAATCAGTGCCATGTTACAGTGGTCACCGTAATTAATCTCGATTGGAAAATAAGCTCACATCTCAGCGCTTCTCGTACAGATTATTAACTAAACTTGCCGAGTGCTACGCGGCGGTTTATATATTTTAGTTAATCGGGGTAATGCACCCGTTCCGCTCGCAGGGGCTCGCTGTACCACTCACCACAATAAATTATTTAACTAAAGTATGGGGCGGCCCTACGGACCCGCAAAGCACGGGAAGGGCGCGGCCTTCGCTTCGCTCGGACGCTTTATAGCCAATCGGGAGCCGCCTTCGCTGCGCTCAGCAGCTGCGACAGACCGACCGACAGACCGGGCACTCTACTAGTTGTAGTAGACTAGCCGTTTGCCGCCACTACGCGGCGGTGGGACAATAGTTGTCCCAGTTAAGTAGGTCGCTTCGCTCCACGGAGCGAGTTTTTATCTATTCTCCAACAAACCAAACTGTTATGAATCTTCGCGTCTTGATAGCGCTTTCATCCTTGCAGATACCACTAGATAATGTACAAATGAGCATAGCGAACAATGGAGCCGCCGAATCTGTCAGGTTTGGCGCGGTTGGTCAATGAGCCGTACTGCGCCACTCCCTTGCAAAGTTGAGATGGTGGTGCAAGTCACTGCAACAGCATCTTGTTGCTGGCCTGCTTCGGGGAATCCCGCGCGGGTTTGCTGTGGCTACCGGTAGGCGCGCTCGCACCCGCTAACCTCCGTTTAAAGGGTGACTATGAATGGAGCTGCACTCCATTCCGCCATGAATGCTTCCCCACGACAAGCAGCAGAACTTGCAATAAATCTACACAATGACACAGGCCGATAGCAACGGCCTAATTGCAACCTCAGGTTGCTACGCTACGCATAGTTTGTGTGGTGTGCATCAGTCGTTGCATGTGGCAATAGGAAGCGCATAAAGTAGCTGTGTCTGACTGATGCAATAGAGTACGCCGCGCATTGCAGGGAAGCAGGGTGGCGAGGGGCGGCAGGTGGTCTGGAAGCATGCGAACGAGAGGGAGAGGCTGTGTGGCAAGCTGCTTGAGTGTTCAGCGCTCGATTCGAAAATTAAGGAATGGCGGTGAGCACTCTCCGTTTACAATCCTGCGTGTACTAAAGTGGTGCTGAAGAGCACCATTGGGAATTTGAGGCAAATGGTGCGGAGGAGCACCACTTTAGTGGTGCTTTAACGACTTCCCTGTAGCATCCTGTGAATCCCAAGGCTCATGAAAGCACACTATTCTGATTGTGATTGTCTCGTCACAATCAATTATTGAGAATGATAATATCAGCAATATTACATTCTTGTATTTACGTAAGTTATATATGGGGTTTTCATCAAAACGTCGGCGAATTCGCTTATGATTTCCAGTCACATTTTCAACGGAACGGGCAGGAATAGAATCACCCCGAGAGTCGTAGTGTCAGGAGCCCCACTCCGATTGGCCAAAACCACTCGGATAAATATGTCTCGTGCAAACATGGCTGATGGAAGATCGCAGGACGCTGCGGCGGAAGTGAAGGAAATCCGCGATGCGTGCATCTCTAGCGAGACTCAAAAAGTACGCTGGCGGCGTCAAGGGCATCAAGAAGTGGATAAAAGTCTAGTATGCGTTGACGCTGGATGACGGCGACACATCAAAGTTTTTACGAAGATGATGAGCTTAATCTAACCCATCGATGTTCGTGGAAGTTTTAGCCTACAATCGGTAAACGACTAAGGCAGTGACCCTGAGTGATATCGCAGCGCGATAAAGGGACACCTATGACGGCAGTAGTAGGGGCCGCACCACCAACGACGGTAGTAGCAGCACCACGACCGCCACCAACAGCAGCAACACGATCGCCACCAACAGCAGCAACACAATCGCCACAAACACCAGAAACAAGACAGCCACCAACAGCAGCAATACGATCGCCGCCAACGATGGCAGCAGCGGTGCCACCGCCACCACCGTCAACGACGCAACGACGGCAGTAGTAACGGCTTCACCGCTACCAACAAACGCAGTAGCAGCGACACGACCTCAAAATCAGCCGCGTTAAGTTCTTCCCAGATAACTTGCGCTCGAAAGACTGCACAAAAGAAAAATCATGACAGCACAGATTTACTACACAATAAAATATACACGAGGGCTGGATGGCATACTTACGAGGATAACAGCGTCCACGTACGATCGCTGCACTTGTCCGAAGACCACAGACCACGGGTAACAGTGCGCTAATGCTGTCGTCTCCCGCTTGCTAATGCTAGCCAATAGGAGTGCGCCCTTGAATCGTTGGCGTGAGGGATTTACGTTTTCTCATTTTGTCCACAGCCCTAGGTCTCAGTTCTGTTCGTCTTTGCCTTTTGGAAGTTTCAACTTTCATGTTAACTTACGAATTAGTAGTGCGTGCAATCGTCAGGTCCTTGGTCTGTCGAGCAGAAAAAACGAAGTTCTTGTTATGTATTGTACTGTCAGCGCAGAGCACCAGAAGTCAGTCGACAGGGAGAATGGCCTTTGCCATCGGGGCGTCCTTCTCCTCTGTTCTTGTTCTATTCTGTGCCAACCAACCTATCCTGTCGTTGTTGCCTAGGCTTCAATATCAGCCTCGTCCTCCTCACCGAACTTGCCGCGCTTGGCCATGTAGTCGTGAAAGGCCATAGAACTCAGCAGCAAGATAACTACCGCCGCCTGTCCGTAGATACGTGTATGTATGATCTGCTGCGAGGCCGAGAGGCCCTTGTTCAGGTGCTGGTAGCTGTAGATGCCCCCAACGAGCGGCACGCCGACGCCAATTAGGGCGCGGTACGGGTGGTCGTACAAGAAGTTGGCGCCTTGCTGCCAGAGCTTGAGCTTGGACGCCTCCTCCTTCTGCTCGACGTAGGTGCCGTCAATGGTAGCCATGTACATTTGGGGGTTGTGCGCACCCTTCACGATGCGGCTCTCGGCTTCAAGCGTGAAGGACCCTAGGGACGACATGGCCACCAGTGCCGTCTTGCCACTGGTGTTCAGGCGGTTCCGGAAGGCTGGCCAGTACTTGTTGGCCGTGAGAGCTGCCGTGCCCATGACGGCGGCCACGGACGTGCCCGTCTTCAAGCCGCTGGTGTAGGCGTGGCGAGAAATGACGTCGCGCTTCTTGTCGGGGTTCACGGTCTCCCATGTGGCAGACTGCTCAGAGGCGCTCATGGTGCTTGCTGGTGGTGGGGAATGCTACTTGACCTCGATGTGGAGACTTGAAGAATGAGCTGGCGACTTGATGGTCGGATCACCGCTCCACAGGGGTAAAGCCGGCACGTGCGTGATCGTCTTGCTTTGTATTTCCGGTCACCGCCGAAGTATGAATAGATGGCGGGTTTTTACAGACAAACAACGTACTCGTTCTTTGATGTAGCCATCTTAACATATCTCCTGAAACGCACAAATACACCGTTCACTCTAATTAGTCTGACCCTGACTAATTATGGTGTACGATTTTTATCGGAGAAGTCGATCTTGTGACAACAATATTAAATTTTTCTTGAAAGTAAGATTATGATTGGCTTCGCCTCGGCGAGATCTGCTCAAATCCACTGTCTTTGTGCTCTTTTGAACTCTTCGGGAAAATTTTGTCGTCCGTGGTGTCACGAAAAGGTACAGAAGCATGACTTTATTCGAAGCACGACTAATTAGAGTGAACGGTGTACGGGTATTAATACGGTCAAATATTATTATACCTTCAAGCCAGCTGTATTCATATTCCATTCTGACAGCAATACGAATATTCAATCTTCCAAAATCAAACTTTCCATTGCACCCCGAATCGCCTCACAAGCATTTAACCGCCCACGCCGACTCACCGATGAAGTGCTCCTTCAGAGATTGCATCAATCCTGAGTTGTCCGCCATGGATCCTTGCTCCACTTGCGATCGTCAGGTACATCATCTCTGCTCTAACGACATCTACGATCCTGTGTGGGGTAAGATTGTTATTAATATTGAAGTGACAACACCCGTACCAATGCTAATTATCTATTGTAACTTCTGTAGCCGCGAGTGTGCTGACCACTGGAATGCCAAAAACTCGGCGGCTCGGACGAATTCTCTGGACAATCAGCAGTTCACCTACGAGATTGTGGGTTGGTCGGCCGGATCCTCGATGCACCAGAAGGCCAGTCAGGACAGATCCCTAACCCTCGACAGGAGGTTTCGTCATGAGATCGCTTCGCACGACAACTGAAAACCAGCGAGCGGAGATGTAAGTACTCTTAAAGTTAATCGTGGCGAGGTTCGACGCATGGATATGGTTGCTGGAAGAGCGGCGATCTTTAAAGACGACTTAGGTGGTCGATGTAGTCATTTCGGTAGTCGACAGCCAGTAGCTCGCCAGTACTATAGTACTATTACTGCAGTAGTTACTGTTACTGTAGTAACTCAAAACGTTTACTGGCAAACTACTGGCAGTACTTGAGAAAAAGTACCAGTACTGCCAACCAGAGGTCGCAAACGCAAATTTATGGACTACCCACCCAGCCCTACAATCCAAACCGGGTACCCATACCCGACCCGCCAATCTGCCATGGACAATTCGGGTACCCGTACCCACCCATCCGTGATCTGCATTTTCAGCGACAGAAATAAATTCACGTATTTTAGGCAAGAGTCCATTCAAAATCACGTAATTCCGTCTAAAACAACAACACATGTCTGTTTTGCTTCATTTCGGCTTTATTTACCAATCACAACAGTCAGCCTTGCAATTTTTTATCACTTGGATACCGGTAACTTAGTTTTTACGGAAATGATAAAATGTTGCACGGTTGCTCGAGGAGCGACCACCTTGCAGTTTGGTTTTACTCCTCGCACTTGTCTTTTGCTTTGTCAAGTGTGGTTATGATGGAAGAGGATATGATTTTGCATCGAATGGTGGTTGATTTAATCCAATTGACCGCATATTGTGGTCACCATGACTTGAAGTAAGAATGCCCATACAAATTTCTGTTATTGGGATGGATGCTCATCGTGTACGTTACTCCATAGAAGATCGAGGGCTCTTGATGTGCCTGAGTCAGGCATTCGTGCATGGTGACAGTCACCATTGGTGACTCGCTCAAGAGCTACTTCGTCGGTGTTATCGTTCCTGACGCTGAAATCGTGGTCAAGTGGGCGAAAGACATGTGTCTCAGCGGTGACAAGGCCTCTTT
This sequence comes from Phytophthora hibernalis, assembly GCA_012656075.1. Classification (NCBI taxonomy): domain Eukaryota; phylum Oomycota; class Peronosporomycetes; order Peronosporales; family Peronosporaceae; genus Phytophthora; species Phytophthora hibernalis. The sequence continues at coordinate 443,507 of JAAKBF010000159.1, read as the reverse complement.
TGAAACGCTGTGCAAGTCTGCTGACACTTGAGAGATGGAGAGACTTGCAACGGCGTACAAGATCTTTGGATTTGAGCGCGTTAAGAAATTTCACGTGCACTCGGACCAGTTCACGCCTGAGAACGACTTTGCCGCGCCGACGTTCAAGCTCAAGCGTCCTCTCATCGTCAAGCATCTTGGCACTGAGCTCGAACGCATGTATGCCGAGTAGGTAGCTATGTTCGCTGCTGAATGCGCTCGGAGTTTTAACCGCAAATAACCATGAAACCCTGCTTCCTTTGACGTCTGCATTTTCCACGAGAATCTCCAAAGTACAAAACAGTGTACCCATCCATGGCATCCACGGGATGGACATGAAGAAGCAAGTCATCAAAGGAATCGGTCGGTGAGGTGCTTCAGCTCGAAGCCTTTGAGTTGCTGTCGTAGCTTGTCCCTTTTGATGAGGCCATATCCTGCTCGACAACGCTATGCTTAGCTTGCATTTTCATTTTGCGTTTGAGACTTCTTCGGAGAAAGATAATGGATACATACATGTAAGCATGGCACACCACTGAATCAGTGCCACTGATGCCCATATGCGGTCTGTCTGACGGATGTGTGTTTGAACCCGAAGGTACTCTTGTCGAACCCTTTGGCGTAGGAGTCTCCTAGTAGGAGTTCTACTAGGAGATGATGGCCAGGGGCTGGTCAGGTATCCGATGCGAGCCGAACTCGTCAACATGGTCAACATGGAGTTGAAGTGTTGCAAATCCTTCAACGTGCTCCTCTCGGCTCTCGAACTCCTGCTCACTTGTCCTTTTGCTCGCTCCAAGCTCCACCACCTCAAACCACCACCCTTCCACTTCGCACCGTGTCAATCATGACGGTTCCGCTCAAGGACTACACGCTCTTCACCCCGTACCAGCTCAGCAAAGACGTCGAGCTCAAGAACCGCATCGTCCTGTCGCCACTCACCCGAGCGCGATGTGACCCCGTGACCCACGAGGCAGGACCCATGCAAGTCGAGTACTACTCACAACGGGCCGGAGCGGGGCTCATCATCACGGAAGCTGTTGCCGTGTCGGTGCAAGGCTTCGGCTGGTACGGAGCTCCGTGTATGTACACGGAGGCCCACCGCGATTCGTGGCGTCCGGTGGTGGACGCTGTGCACGCCAAAGGAGCCAAGATCTTCCTGCAGGTCTGGCACATCGGACGCCAAGGCCACCCGAGCTTCAGTGGGGACGTCGTGGGCCCTTCGGCTGTCGGCCCCGTGTCGGGTCACACCCGCAATGTCAACGCTGAACAGGCTCCCTACGAGCTTTGCCGAGAACTCAAGACTGAGGAGATCCATGACGTCATCCGAGACTTCTGCAAATCCGCTCGTCTGGCTAAGGAGGCAGGCTTCGACGGTATCGACATTCACGCGGCCAATGGCTACCTGCCCGACACGTTCTTGCAGTCGTCCACTAACAACCGCACGGATCAGTATGGCGGGTCGATTGAGAACCGTGCTCGCTTCTTGTTGGAGCTGGTCGAGGCGCTTCAGAGCGAGTGGCCGGCCGACCACATCGGCTTGAGACTGTCGCCCAACGGCTTCTACGGTGACACTGGCAGTGCCGACAACTACGAGACGTGCTGCTACGTGGCCAAAGAGCTGAGCAAGTTCGGACTGGCCTATCTGGCGACGCTGGACGGCTTCGGCTTCGGCTTCCAGGACAAGGGCCGACTCACCAAACCGTTCGACGTCAAGAGGAACTTCGAGGGCACTGTGGTCGCTGCCAACAGCTACACGCGTGACACTGCAGAGGGTGCCCTGCTCAGCGGTGCTGTCGACCTCGTCAGCTTCGGACGCCCGTACATCTCGAACCCCGACCTAGCAGAGCGCTTCTACAACGACTGGCCGCTCAACGAACCCGCCGGGTACGACACTTGGTTCGGCACGCGCATGCCCGGGCCTCACGGATACATCGACTTTGCGGTGTACAATCCCGAGTCCAACTCGTGATGTTGTTCAGAGAGAAAGTTGTAAACACCAATGGCTTGACCAGAAGAATGAAAGTATCCATCGCGGTATGGATGCTGAAGGAGATCACCTTCGTCTTGATAGTTTCCCTAAATGAGTATGAATCTCTGCCACAATGGAACCCGATGCATCGTTTCTAGGATGATAATAAACACCAAACCTAAGTTTTGCAACACCTCGCCCGCCCATCCTGCTAGACACTCGCCAGCTGGACGAACGTCGCCACAGCTAATCTCGCACAATGGAGAAGAGGGCGAGAAGTCCGTCGGCTCTGGAAGCCGCGATCGGCATGACAGGAGCAGGTGAGCACTATATGGACTTGGATTCCCCGACGACACCTACGACGCAGTCCATGCAGCTTCGACTGCGAAAACAAATGTCCACCGCTTCAACTTCTTCAGTAGCGAACGAGGAAACCCGAGGCCGCAAAACGATCATCCGAGTCAAGAAGATCAGTCGTCGACCTGAAGAAAGAGGTAGCGCGAATTCAAGTTTCGTGTCGATTTCGTAGTATTTTAGCTACTACTAGTAGTAACTTACCAAGTTTGCTGCTGCCTCAGCATTCCGCCGACATATCGGATGTGCAGTCCGTGCTGCAGCGGGAGTGTTGCTAGCTGGCGTTCTCCAAACGGGATCGTCAACGTCGTCTACCGGATCGACTTTCCTGCCTTCATTTTACTACTTGGGCGGTCTAGCCTATGCCGCTATTATGGTGATTTACGCATCTGCCTCCACTGTTGGAGGCGTAGTGCAGCAGATTTGGCAGATCGACCTCGGTGTGGGTCTTGCGCTCCTGTACAATTTCGGAGTCTTCTTGTGGATTCCAATCACGCAAGAAAACCTCATTTCAGTGCCGGAGAATCTGAACGACACGCCGTACGACGTCAGTCTGCACGACTGGGGGTTGGTTTCTCCATTTATGATTGCCTTCACGCTCGTGGTCTTCGTGCTGCCGATTGTAGGTGTTGCACAATTGTGTGGCAGCTTTTGATCGATATTCTAACTTGCTTTGGTTGGAATGTGTAGCAACACAACGTGAAGAAGTTCGCAGTGATGTCTAATGCTTTCTTCAGTACGTGCATGATTAAATTGCTTAGTGAGTTGGTTTGTTAAGGCTAATCACTACATTTGCTCTCAACAGTGCTCAAGTTTATCAACCCGATGAATCCGAGGGTTGGTGGGACCGGCTTGAAGGACCTAAATAACAGCGACTACAACACGTTAGGACTGATGAAAAATCTGGCGGTCTACAGTCTCATAGGTGTTGTTGGCACGCTTATTTCACTCATGACGGTGCTGCTACCTTTTCCACTATTGTACGTTAGTTTGTACTCAAGTACAAAGTTGTTGGGCGTGACTCTATGGAGCTAACCGCAGAATACTCCCCACGTTTTGATCTTAGTGCTACAAAGAAGCTAATGCGCCACATGTATAAAGCCCCAACCGACATCCGCAAGATCCTCAACTTGATCATGGACTCGTACTGCTTCCGCGTGAAAGACATCAAGAAGATGGACTTCTTTCGGCTTCGATTAGATCGACTCTTACGTGTAGCACAACATCGATTGTCCGAGATGGAGGAACTCCTTGACGATTGCTGGTGGGAGGAAGTCGTGGGCGTGGGTTTGTGTCTCACTTTCAACAAGAACGTCGCCAAGCAGTTCGTGAAGCTTTATGGGCGACTGCTAAAGGATTTGAGAGCGATGAAATTTGCTATCGAGGCCGAGAATGGTCATTGGACGCATGTAGTCCTTATGCAAAGGATGCAGCAGAGTCTCCACATCATGCAGGCGGAAGCCAACGACCTACTGCACGATATCGCAGAGAGAGTACTCAAGGCCTCGACAGATATGCCAACACCCAAGTTTGTACACTTGGAAAAAACACTGAATCAGTTCATGAGGAAGTACACCAAGCTGTACGGCGCGATGCTCTCCGCTAAGGTGCATACTCCTGGCGATGTGGGAAAGACGATGTCGCTCAACGTGTTCATCTACTCCTTTCACTCGTTCGTGCACACGCTGTTCCAGTTTGAGGACCGCTTTAACCACAAGGACTTCTCCTGCACGTACCGAGTTGGCAAGTTCTTCAAAATGGTTTGGTGCAGCATCTACCAAGGCTCCATGTACATGCGACGGATGAAAATGTTCGCTGTGCGTACAACCATAGCCGTGCTGATAGCCTACTGCGCGTCTACATTCGTCTTCGCTTTCAGCGCTACAGGACCCACTGCTATCGCTATGGTGGCTGAGTTCTATGTCGGTGGCACGTATGGAAACATGAAGAACCGCATAGGTGGGCTCGTGGCGGGCACTGTTGTGCCTTCAATTTTACACTTCTTCGTTTGCAAGATCTCCGACAACGTGTTTTACAACGCAGTCAACAATACTGTGCTCTTCGTGTGGATCGTGGGGTCGATGTACGTGTGCTACAGCGCACCATACCTACGCATGGCCGGAATGGTGTCCGCGTACATGTCTGCGTCGGTTTTACTGGACCACAGCTGCCGAACGACGATCATTGCTCTTTCATACTCAAGCCTGACCGAGAATTCAATGGCCATTATCATCTTGATGCTCGTGGAAGTTAGTTTGCAGCCGCAAAGCGCACGTGGACTTCTGCGTTCCAACATCCAGCAGCTTCTTGGCGCGTACAGCAAAGTTTTTCATCGAGTGTTTGCGCACCATATTACCAGCGTCACTGCACCAAGCGTTGATGATCTTCCCACCGTCTCTGAATCCGCCTCCATGTCTCCTACCACGGCTCAACTAGATGAAAAGGAGACGAGGTCATTGCACAAAGAGCTTTCCATCACGTTGCCGGCGATTTTGAAGCAACAGAAGAAGTTGGTGCATGATGCCACAGCTGAACCTAGCTTGTGGAAGTCCAAGTTCTCGAACGAGCAGTACATGCAGGTCCTAACTATCTGCTGGACACTTCTCGACAGACTCCGATTGCTCTCGGATCTCGTTGAATGGCGAGCGAGATTGAACAAGGACTGTGGCCATGAAGGTTTTCGTCTTAGACGCAGAAATGCAGGGACGCTCAACGATGAATGCACTGCCGCATTCAAGGAGCAAGAAGAAGAGCGAGCTAAGCAGCCTGAGACTGTCTACTTTACAGCAATTGCACCTTCATCCGAGGACATCATCCCTGAAGCACCCTTGTCACCACTGCCTTCGAATGCTCCCCTTCGGTTGCCAAGGCTAGATGGGATCGGAGTCAAAATGGTTATGAGTCGCTGGTGGAGGAGTCTCTGGACGCACTAGTGACGCTTTTCAGCAAGGACTTCACGTACAAAACTGCGGACGACTACACCATCTACTTGCAGATGAAGGAGGCATTCCGGATCGCTGACAAAGAGCGGAGTGGAACTGTAGACGCCTCGGAGTTGGTCGTGCTGCTCGAAAAACTTATGCCGTACACTGGAAGTCAGGGAAATGTCCACATGGAGCAGTACGTGGATGAATTCATGAGGCTTGTGGACAAGAACCACGACGGGCAGATTTCGTTTGCAGAGTTCATGCAGGCGTTGAACGATGGCTTCCGGCTTGAACTCGAAGTATACCAGAATACGACGCAGATGATTCCAAGCAATGCAAATCACCAAGTTTGCGACACTCAAGACAAGGTACCTCCCATTCAACAGGGACCAGGGACCAGCTCGATGGACATCTCGGACGATAGCTCGGGCGTTGACCTGTTAGAAGCAAGTGATGCTACCAGTGACGCCATCTTGCGGCTCCCAGCATCTGCAGCGAGGGTACAAGTCTCTCAGGGGACGATGTTTTTACACCGCCGTCTTCATCGTCTGGGATCGGGTCGTATCTGTTTGGCAACAGGAGTGAAAACAGTGACCAGGCCTCCGAAACCAGCAGTACTCGTCGTCGCCGGTGGTGGGCCCACACTCGCGGTGACAGTGCTGGGGTTGCGCTATTGAACGTCGAGTCCTTCTCATTGAATGAATCTGCGGCAACACTCAAGCAGAGCTACGGCGAGCTTCTTCTGCGCTCACTAGACGATGACGATCAATACGTCACAATGGAAGATTTCATTGTCATGAGCTGCCTCATCAGCGCTTGCGAGGACATTGCGTTAAACTTGACTCGACTCAACACACTCGCTGCTTCGTAAATGACAATACTTCTCGATTCGCGAATCAACGTGCGGCACGCCATCAACAATTGCGCATAAACATCATTGCGGTTTCCAGGGCCCCCGCCAGTGAACTTCCCACCTGTGAACTTTTACTGTTCCTTGCAACTCGACGCTTTCTGATGCGGCCAACTCTTTTGCCTCGAAGATTGGTACATGTACTCGGTGACGATCCGTATTTCACAATTCCAACGAGGGAGACCAAAGTGACAAGATGAGCTTCTCGCTCGCCGAAGAGGATACAATGGCGACTCTAGAGGAACTGGTTGCCTTCGTCGATTGCTCGAATGAGTCTGTCCAAGGAAACCAAGATCCGTTGGTCCTAGACGAGTTGATTTCATCGTCTGCAAAAGAGCAGTGCAGCCAACTGAAAGGAGCTACATCAAAGAAGACCTCGAAACGCCGGAGAATTAGAATTGGCTGGAGTTCATCAACGGGGCTGCAACGGCGCAAGAGAGCGGAATTGCTTTTCTTACAGCAACACGTACGGGATCTGGAGATATACTTGCAGCAGCTGAAGTCGCCATGTATACCAGCTTTTGACTGCATCACACCTGAGACGCCAACCTGGTGGAAGGAGATTGCAGGTACCCAGCTTGCGGAGAGACTTAAATCTGAACAAATCAACCGTGCGCTGAAGACCATGCTGAACAATCAGTTGCTGGTTCACGACGCCTTACGAAACATTTTCGCTCAGACTGGAGACGAGACGTTACTCCAAGATCAAAACGTCGATGGTGCACACGCTGCCTAGATTTAGTCGGTAAGTGGTGCCTCGTGTTGTGGTGTTTATCGAGAAGGACCTGCTGATGTTCATTCACATTAACGAATTAGCTGGCGTTTGCACTCCCAAAACTGAAGGTTATGCTGCAATTCAAATGCAGCACGCAACTTCTAGACTCCAGTTTCACAGTGACAAGGAGATTATTCTCGATGAATTCAGCGCGGGGATTTGTTCAAACAGTCTTATTGCAGTTCAAGTGTTCAGCTCTATCGATTCACGCAATGTCGAAAGCGTGAAAATGGGTTCACGTCGACCAAAGACGTCGTGGAGTTCCGGTTATCAGAGGAAGGCTTCGGCGGAAAAGGACGAACTGTCGATGAAGCTTTCAATGAGCAAGAAGCTCCCGCTCCCGCTTTCGACGATGAACAACTCAAAATGAAGGCTGTGGTAACATCGGCTACTGCCATCGGCATGAGACTCAGAGGTGCTATCAAACGTCGAGTCAATTGCGCCGTGGGGGTGCTTAAACGACAAAATGTACCAAGGCTACTGCACGAACTATGCATAAGCACGGGGCTTCTCCGTAGGTCGTAAATGCAAGACTGAGAGAAGAGGTTGTGCAGTGCCCACGGTGGCCGAGTAACGTGCAAAATGAACGGATGCGAGAAGTGGGGCTGGAGATATGAAGGCTATTGCTTCGAGCATGGAGGTGGTAAATGGCCAGAATGTAACAAAATCGTTCAAACCAGGGGGCTCATGACGGCTGGAGTACGTGTAACGTGAAAGGCTGCATCACGAAGTAGGGTTAGAAGTTTTTCCCTCAGAGTACCAGAGCAATCAACGGAGAAGAAAGCATAGAAACCCCTAATCATCTCCTTATCATTGAATATGAAAGCGCGATGAAGCCACTTTTCACCGGCTTATTATTATTATGCTTGTGTGAGGTCGACGTGTAGACAAAGTTTGAAGATGCGCTGTTTATTGTTTGGACAGGATCATTTCTGCATCTCCCTTTGGACACAGCACACTTCTTACAACCTTTGTGCGAGCATAATGTGCTGAGACTGTGCGCCTGGCACCTTCCTTTTATCCATCCCTTCTTGCTGTATCTCAAATGATAGCATCGAATGCCCCGAAGCACCTCCCTCTTGATAGAGCAATCTTCGTAAAACTGGGGCTAGAGCAGACTTCGTGCCCACCATAACCAGCACACTTTCCCTTCATCTTCCGCTTCTTCTTGTCGAGCAGACGACATTGCAAATTCTCCCCGCGTTTGGCTCTGGTTCAGCTGCAATCACTGCGCCAAACCCTTTTACTTATCAGAGGCAATAGGCATCACTATTCCCACCGATGCTGTTTCTGTTTCTTTACCCCACACGAAAGCATTCTGCGTGACAACTTTGTCCGTTGTCTCGATCGTGTCCAAAACTTGCTGTGAGATTCCACGAATGAAATCGCTACGCCACTGATAACTGCTGTCTTTGCTTGAGCGGGTAGCTCTCTTTTCCGGCTCTAATTCATCTTTGTCACCGTTGCACTCTATGGAGGCCTCTGGCAACACCGAAGACTTCGGAGGTTCATGCAGCTCAGTAGAATAGCTCGTGCGCCATCAATACAGGATCCACGGCGGCTGACCCACCATTGTGTCGGCCCTGAGTAATACAATAATAGTCGTAGGGGTCATTGTCGGTGCAGTTTCATATGCATCAATTACATCGAGCAGGAGACAACATAACCCTCAAACTTTGTTGTGGATTTTATCGATTTCACAAACTACGAAGCTGCCAGCGTGTTCAAGCGAGTCAAGTTCTCTGCCATGTTTTCACAGGCGCTAATGACGCAGCTCATGACGATAAAATCCTCCATCGTGACACGAATGTTACGATCATCCACATACCCCAACAAACACTCGCCATAACTCTGCTTCAGAGCAGCTGCAGCTTCTGTGAGTGTAAACGCTTCGACATTCAGTAGTGCTTCAGGTGCCGAGCTCTCGCTGGTTGAGGACAAGCCTCGGAAACGGAGTCTTCGACTGGTGTTCTTGGTAGATTGCGTGTCTTCCAAAGCGGCAGATCCAGACTTTGACGTCTCGAAGACTGACATGTCGACGAAATTCGAGGACGCTCGTTCTCTCGGAGGTGGCGGAGAAGCAACGGTGTCGTGCTTGTGTGCTCCGGGTGTTGACGGATCGTCGGATTCGTCAGTCTGAGTGGATTGAATGGAGTTGCGCCGAAGAGTACTCTTGCGCTGCAATCGTATACTCTTCGAGTATGTGAGCTGGGCACCATTGGGCCCAACCAACAGATCGACTGCTGGAACCTGAGGCTGATCGTCGTAGATCTCTAACTCCAACCTGAAGCCTTCATTTAAAGCTTGCATGAACTCGTTGAAAGATATCTTACCATCGTGGTCTTTGTCCACCAACTGCATGAATTCGTCGACGTACTGCTCCATCCCTTCGACCCCTTGGCTCCCAGAGTAAGGCATTAGCTTCTCCAGCAGTAGACTGAGTTCCGAGACATCGACGACTCCGCGGCGGTGCACATCAGCGATGCGGAAGGCTTCTTTCATCTGCAAGTAAATGGCGTGATCTTCAGCGGTGGAGCCTGAGAACTCTTCGCCGAACAAGGTTACCAGCGTGTCCATGGCTTCTTCAACGCCTGCCTCGACGACGGCCAAGCTCTGATCCCACTTGATCTTTGCTACGGCGGGCGTTGTTGTAGTCACATTTGGTAGCGGCGACGGAGGAGACCTAGGTACGGGTGACAAAGATCCTTCTTCGACTGTGTTAGCCTCTCCGATCATCACTGCAACGGCTGCAGATGTAGGAGAAGGGGTTCCTGTGCTGCAGTGAAGGCAGCAGTGCACTCAGCATCAATTCGACTTTGATGCCAGCGGCGTAGTTGTTTGTCCTTCCCACTGTTTCGTCGGTTTTCGTGCCAGTCCACTAGATCAACAAGAACATCCAATTGCTCAAGTAGCTCGCGACAGGCGTCCATCACCTTTGTGTACTTGGACGTGGAAAATGGAGGTTTCCACAAGGTTGGCTCCATGTCTGACCCGGCGACAAGCTGCGCTTGAGTCTTCAACAGCTCAGGAATTGCGGCCTTCACCTGGTTTTTCAGCACTTTCACTTCATTATGACCCAGCAATGCGTTCGCTGTCTCGATGTCCTCCTCGGTCAGAGGACCCGCAGATATGGCCATGGGGTGATTGTACGCGACGTGGTGGCGAAATATGTCGTGGAAAACACCGCGATACTGTATCAACAATTGCTGTATGTTGCTGCGAAGCAATCCACGTGAGCTGCGTGGATGGATTACAATTTCCACAACCATGAGGATGAGAATCCCCAGCGCATTTTGAGTAAGGCTCGCATACGACACCGTCGTTGAAGTCGATGTACTCCGGCAGCTATGGTCGAGTAGCACAGATGCAGCCATGAAAGCTGACGTCATGCCGGCCAGCGCCATGTAGCGACTGGAGAACCACACGTACATGGAGGCCACGGTCCAAATAAACAACACGATGTTGTTAATCGTGTTGAACAGATAGTCATTCGTCACCTTGCACACGAAGAAGTTGATAATCGATGGCACTACCGTCCCGGCAATCAATCCGCCGACACGGTTCACAGTCTTACCGTAGGTGCCGCCAATGTTGTCTTCGGCGACCATAGCAATTGCTGTCGGCGCCGTGGAGCTGAAACCGAACATGAAAGTCGCGCAGCAAATTCCGATGATAATGGCCAGTGTCGTCCGAAATGCGAAGATAATAAGCCGTCGAGGGTAGCTGATAGGTTGCAACAAGCTGCGGCATGCGAGCTGATGAAGTTCTTGACTCGATAGCGCGCCGAAAAGTTTTTCTTGTTGAACTTCTCCTCGAACTCCAGAAGAGAGATCACAAATACGTGAAACGAGTACACGAACACATTCAGAGGCATCGTTTTGCCTACATCATCGGCCGTGTGAACGTCAGCTGAGAGCAAATTTCCGTAGAGTGTTGTATACTTGAACATGAGCCGTTCCAATGCTTGCTCAAGGGAAGCAAACTTGGGTGAAGACATCGCTGATGAACAGAAAGCATCCACATACGGTTAGCTGATGAATCACGTAATGAAAAAGCTGTGCTGCAGAACTTACTTCGTGAAGAGTGAACGATCTTGAGCGAGATGTCTTCAAGGAGATCGTTTGCCTCCACCTGCAAGACATAGAATCGCGTCTGCATTTTGTTGAGCAGCACAGCGTGCGTCCAATGACACGTTTCGGCCTCAATTGCAAACTTCATAGCATGTAAGTCTGCAAGTTGCCGTGCGTAGAGCTTCACCAGCTGCTTGGCGACGGTCTTGTTGAAGAAGAAACATACGCCAAGCCCCACAAGCTCTTCCCACCAGCAATCACTAAGCAGTGACTCCATCGTTTCGAGACGTTCGTGTGCGTTATCGAGTAAACGATCAAGCCGCAGCTTGAAGAAATCCATCTTCTTGATATCCTTCGCGCGGAAGCAGTACGAATCCACGATCAGGTTCAGAATGTCTCGAATATCGTGCGGTGATGCAGCCATATGCCTCCGGAGTTTCTTCATCGCACTAAAACAAACCATTTCCAGGACTCGTAAGTACTCACAGCTATCACACTGACGTTCATGTCACCCACCCTGTTGTTGTATGACGTACAAGATCGGAAAAGGTAGTATCATGGTGGCAAGCGCAATGAAAGTGCCAACGACGCCGACGCCGCTGTAAATGGCCAGTTGCTTCAGCAGATTGTCCGTGCCGTAGTAGCTACTGCTGTTTGAAGTATCCTTGAGAACCGTTGTGAAAATCGGATTCATAGGGTTGATGAGCGTCAGCACTGCAAAAAGACAGCGATCGCAGTTAGTTTAGCGGGTCTCCATCTAATGAACTTGCAAACATACTGAAGTACAGATTCGTGCTCACAGCAAACTTCTTGACGTTCGTTTGCTAGAATACAAAGAGGTCGTTAGTTGAGTACAGATTCAAGTAATTAGCTAGCAACTCGTACCATTGGTGAGAGCAACACAATCAGCGTGAAAAGCGCGAGCAATGGCAGCGTGACGCCCCAGTCACGGAGACTCACGTAGTACGTGCTGCCGTTGATGTTCTTGGAAATGGTCATAAGGTCTGCCTGCGTGATCGGTACACAGGCAAACACCACGACGTTGTACAGTAGCGCAATAGCGACGCCGACGTCGATCTGCCACACTTGTTCCAAGACGCCACCCACAGTGTTAGCAGCCGCGTAGATGACCATCATGGACGCGACCGTGAGGCCTCCGAGGTAGTAACTGGCGGGCAGAAACAGCCATTCCCGATCGGACCCGTGGGTCTGCACTACACCAGCCAACAGCACGCCGACTGCAATGCGCACTGCCAATTGCAGGCGGTGCTTGAACACGCGCAGCTCCTTCGGGTTTCGATTCTTCTTGACTCGAGCCACTCGTCGTCGGAGACTTTCAGCCGCTTCAGTCGACAGCGTCGAGTGGTCCGAGGTCTGTTTCCGCAGTCGAAGGCGCATCGATTGCGTCTGGGGCCGTGGCGACTGCAGGTCCAAGTAGAAGTCGCTGGTTTCGGTGGCGGACGTCATGGGGACCCCGGACGAGTCGACGTCCAACTCCACGGAGAAATGGTCGGTGGGCGACGAACTTGGAGGGTCTTTTGCATTGGCGTCGTATTGGCGAGGAGCCATGAGCTTGATCTGGACAGAGCGAAAGTGATGCAGCAGTGAACTTGAGGGTGGTTAGTCGTTGCGTACGTATCGTGGGCGATGGCCGTCACGTCTGCTGACAGCGTAATGGAAAATAATACCCTGCTATATTCGGCTCATCTAAATCTTGGAATTGTACCGGGTATTGTAAGATAAATGAAAGGATATCTAATACCTGTCATATCAGAAACATAAAAATACCGAAATTGAGAGGGCTGTCAAGAACGTTGTGCTTGTCTCACGCGACGACCACCGAGAGACGGAGGGTCATGGCACCGGTATATAATACTGTACATGTAGGCAAGGCAAGAAGACTCTGAAGACAGCACGTATCTGGCTGCTGAGAAATGGTTTGGCTGGACAACGGACCGGCTTTCAATGCACTGGAACGGCGATCGCACCTCACGCGCACGCTTCCTTCCTGTGCACTATCCACCGGAAGACTCATCGGTCGAGCACGCCTTTTAATAGGCGAAGTCATTCCCGCGGCTTGAAGCCTTCAACTTGGACTCACGACGAATCGTGCTCGCGTACTGCGCCAGCTCATGTTTGGACGTCGGTTAGCGCCGCTGTCCTTGGATCGACCGCGAGACAAACTCACACTGGACTGGGCTTGTGACACAAGATATGACACTCTTGCCTCTTCAGTAGTACTGTCGACGTCAAGAATCGGGGTGAAAACTGGACGTCGCCAGCGTCGACGTCAAGGGTCGTCGACGTTAGTTAGCTGGACACCTGCTAACCTCCCGACGGCTCTATTCTGTTATTGGACAAAACAAATTAATCTAGGCCAATCAAAGAGATGCAAATATATTCGATCAATGAGCGAATTGAATGTGGCGTCTACCAAATCCAAGCAGTGGGTTGTGCCATGAGCAAGCTTTCCTTTCGGTCCCACTGTGGGGCTAGCAGACACTGTTAGCAAACATTAGATGATACGCAGAAGCCTATCCTATCAGGCACTGACATTGAATCAACTGCCCTTGTCGACACAGCGTTTATTTTTGCAGTAGGCCTTCATTCGAGCGTATTCGTGCATCGTATTATTGCCACAAATGGTAAGCGCATGCTGCCAGATATAACAACGCCCTCTCACAAACGGTTGTATCCTTAATTCGAAATAGTGACGGTGTTAAGGGGTGTCAAGCGGACGTCCCTTTACGACCTTCGACGTCTAGACGTTAAGGGGTCGTTAACACCAGACGTCGACAGCACTACTCTTCATTGCCACGCCGGCTGATGAAACATATTACCGGTATTAATAAGGCATCGCACCAGAGTCCGGTCACCATGATTGTTGCACCACGTGCAAAACGGGTGGATACGCAGCATGCAAGCACCAGATCGGATGTAAGTTGAAGTTGCCTTGGCTTGGCTAGCATGGACAGATTAACCTGGCACACCTGATAGCATCCGTGGACAACGGCCATATCAGGTATAGCAATACTATCAAATTTGGCAGCAGACGGACCACCACTTGATGCAAAACAGCAGTAACTGTTGGATTTTACAAAAGCTAGCAGATTTCGCCGTTGCCAGCTGGATCAATTATCGCCAGATTGACGATGGAATCAAGTTTCGGAGGTCGGCGGCAGCGGCTTGCGCAGTGTGGACGCGAAGAGAAAGAGATGGCGGGCATGGACGACCAAGATGACGCTAGGTAAGTCAGGCAGCTCAACTTGGCGATCGACACGCAAGGCACCCTAGCTGGTGATCGCGCCAGCAGGTTTGTATGTTTGCATGTGGCTTCTATGTAGCTAGAGCTGTAGGGCAAGATGCAGAAGCTTTAGTGAGAAGCTAAACAACTTTGAATTCACTTCCGGATTTACCATCAACAACACAAGTCGACTGGCCTTCTACTACGGCAACTCACCTGCGATTCCTAGAAGTGCAACAAGGTTCGAGCCCAAGCCGCCGCCGGAAGCGTAGAAGACCCTTCATCTATGTCTGTCACGGGACGGCTCGACTTCACGGACTTGGACAGTCCTCGGGCGATGCCGCCAGCCGCGCGTGCAGAACGTGCGCATCGTCGGAACTTGGACCAGGTGCACAGTGAGCTGCACAGCCATGAGCTCCGAACACCACCTCGATCGCCCCGAGACAAAAGAATGCCTCACATGGGTACACCGGAGTGCTACCAGGGATTTATGAGGACACCGGAGCAAGCGTCAAGATCAACGCCATCTTCTCGCACCTCCCCAATGTCGGATCAAGACATGGTCTCGATGCTGATAGTGCGTCTGGAAGATGCGATGGTGGTAATCAGTATGCAAAAACGGCTATTGAGGGAACAGCAGAGAGCCACGGTGCTACGAGAAGCAACTGAGCAGTACGAATACCCTGCTGCAAGCGATCTCAAGACTGGTTCCACGGAGCAGAAAGCGATGGAGTCTCTGGCGGCGACGCTGGTAGCACAACACGCAGCTATCGGTGCACCAGAGCAACAACCCGTCGGTGAGCAGAAGTCGCCGCCGACGCCACCATTGCCGTCAACTGCCGTATCGCAATCGACTGTTGACCCAGCAGGAACAGTCGGTGTACAGAGACCTGTGACGACAAATCCTGTCGGCATGCAAGCACCGGTCCCTCTACCTCCTGTGCAACCAGTGCCCGTCGGCATACAAAGTCAAATCGTCCAGAAACCCCCGAAGCTGAAGGATATTCAGTGTCGCCGCTTCAAAGGTGTGGAGAAATATCCTGGTCTCGGCGCTGGCTTTGAAGACTTTCTCAATGAATTGGAGGGAGCCGTGCGCATGGAGAGACTGCTCAACAATTCAACCATGTCGAGTGATCTGAAGGCCTCGGTACTTGGCACTTTCCTGGAAGACCAAGCTGCTCGCGTGTATCACGAATTTGATGGCACGCGTGAGGTCACCTACAAGGAACTGACAACCCACTTGAAGAAAGAGTTCGTCTGTCGTCTTAGTCAATATGAACTGGGGAAGCGACTCGACGCGAACAAGCGCGCTGGTGACACATGGAAGGAGTACGTCACATACTTGAAGTTTATTGAACGACTCATGGAAGGAGATCGTTCCCAGTTGCTGCTTGAAACTGAGTGCAACAATGCCTGGCCGGAGCTGAAGTCAACGCTTCTAAGCAAGGTAGATGAGGCCAACACCAACAACACCGAGGAGCTCAACAAGGTAATCGACTTCCTCATTCGTCTACAAGGTGATGGTCGTCGCGCTGATCACTCCAAACAAGTAGGCAAACGCAATCCTCTTCGCCAACAGCAGCAGCAAAACAGCACTGGTGGGAACAACGGACAAAATAAGCAGGGAACAGCAGCAACGGAGCCGCAACAACCAGCAGTCCAACCCGAAGCAGAACAGCAAACAGCCGAATCGAGGTCAAAAGCAGAACGGCAATGGCCAGGCAAATGCGAGCACTCGAACATTTACCTGCTGGAACTGCGGAGAACCAGGGCACAAGGAAGCCGACTGCCCAAAACCGAAGAAGAACGCCCAACATGGATCAGCCCACCAGGCAAAGCCCCTGGACACTTAAAGTGACGATGATGATGACGGCACTGTTGAGTTGTGGATGGCATCAGGGACATGCGGGCCGAAATGCTAGCTGGTTGATTGACTCTGGGGTTTCTCATCGAGCGGAGACATGCTTTTCGGGACGTCACGTTCTGACTTGGCTATCACTGTGACAAATGGCGGCTTACTTCACGCAAGTGTCAAGGGAAGCTGCATCCTGAGAGTTCGCAATGACGAAGACACGTCGGTGATATTGCTGCACGATGTTCATTTCGTTCCCGGATTGGAGCGTAATCTTCTTTCTGTGATCACGGAATCACCAGCACCTTCGGCAGGACGCAATACCAATTAATCAACAACAGAGGGCATTGCGTGGCTGTTGCAGAGCGTCGTGGTAAGCTGTGGATTCTCAATGGTGGAACGGTCGATGTGCATGAAGGTGCTGCCGCCATGTTTGTAAATGTGTCAAAGACAACGTTGCAGAAGTGGCACGAGCGACTCGGCCACCTCAACTTTCAAGATTTACTCCGCATGTACTCCAAAGGCCTGACGGATGATATGCAAGTGGTGTCGAAGAAGTTACGATTCTGTCTACCCTGTGCAGAAGCCAAGCAGACGAAGAACTCGCAGCCAACCAACGACACGTCAACCTCCGCCCCAACGGACGAAGTTGGTGCAGTGCTCGGAGTGGACCTAAAACCGGACATGGCCCCAGACCGAAACGGAAACAAGCACCTGCTCACTATTGTAGACTACGGATCAAGCTACAACCGGGTCCACCTCCTCCAGTCGAAAGATGAGGCGGCAAAGCATCTGATGCAGTTTGTACCTGAGTTTCAACGGCAGTACGAAGTCACGGTGAAAGTGGCGGTGGCGAGTTTCAAAGTCGCGAATTCATCGCTTTCCTGAAACGCCATGGTATTCGACAGCAATCGACGCTCCCAGACACTTCAGCATCAAATGGCAAGGTAGAACGGATGCACAGGACGCTCATGAATACTGGTCGCTCGATGTTGTGGGCTTCCAAACTGCCTGATCGATACTGGGGTGATGCAGCAAAATATGCCTCCTATATCCGAAACCACGTCCCAACCAGAGCGAATGCTGACTACAAGGCGCCCTTGCATGTCCTCACGGATAAGCCGCCACGCGTGGGGCACATTCTCAGGTTTGGTTCTCGATGCACGGTGCATGTGGCTCACAAGACTGGATCCTCGGTGAAGAAACGAGCGGAGAAAGGAATCGTCATCGGCATCAGCGACCAGCAAAGGGGTACCGAGTCTTCCTTCCTCGCACCAAGAAAATCATTGTGACAGCTGACGTTCAAAATGTGGATAAACTGGATCTGTCCGAGGCAGAGACTCGTGAAACCCTGGACCAGCTTCATGGAGAAACGGAATCGCAAGCTGACACAGACACCGATTTGCCTGCGGGTGCCGAACCCCCAAAACTGAGCCAACCCAGAACGAAGACACGGGCTCAACTGAGGTACAAGCCCCGAAGTCGTCGGATCGCCCACCTAAAACTGGAATGGTTTTGCGTTCAAGTCTGAACCGAAAGCGAAAACAACAGGATCGCGACAGTAGTTTGAGTGAGAGCGGCGAAGACGAGTATGCTAGTCATCCTATCAGCGCGTCTGCAATTCGTCGTGTTTTTGGCTCACGCAAGAAGTCGAAGACTGCAAACTTCTCGCTTCCCCAGGATCTGATTGCAGAGGTAGCTGGACATGCCTCACTGCTGCTCGCGACGGCTATGCCTGCGATGGTCACTCCCAGAAATATTGCTGAAGCAAGGAAGACCCCTGAGTGACCGGAATGGAAGGCAGCCATTGAAAAGGAGCTGGCCGACCTTCAGGCGAACAGTACATGGGAAGTCGTGCAGGCTCCTGCTGGGGCAAAGATGATTTCATCCAAGTGGGTATTTCGCATCAAGTTCATTCGTGGTGAAGAATTGGAAACTTGCCGCTGGCAAACGCTACGAGTCCCATTCACCCTACATACTCACAATCGATGAGTCCTGCGTCAGAGCAGATATGGAAGGTTGCAGTGCTGGCAACTATTTTGAAAAAGTTACTAGCTCATACCAACACAGTCGACGTGTTCTGCGTAGTTAACGACGCTATACGCCTAGGTAACAGTAAGTCAGCCCCCACTTTAAGAATCGTCTACGCACCCGACGTAATTGCATCTCACTTCTCAACTTGCACTGCTCATCTCTGTTCTTAAAGCAGTATGTTCGCTCGTCACAAACTCAAGATTCGAGGCACATAGTCATGTACCGCGCTGTACCTGAAGAAAAAGTGGACAAACTCCGTACCGTGGCCCACGAGGACCCCAACTTCTGGATCTACGATACATGGATGACGCCATAAACGACGAGCAACGTCTTGGAGCTTTCGTGCCCAACGCTCCAGCTCGACCTGATGACGTACCTGAAGCGATTTCGTCGGACTTTCTTCTCGGACTCCACGATGACTGACCTGCGTTTCCTGAAGACGGCTGGGAACGCACCTGACCAGTTGCCGCGTCGTGAGTTCCGCCCAGTGCCTCCCGGACCCGCAAGCCTGAATGTGTGCTCTTTCCCAGGGCATATATTTCTTGCAACACGAGACGGCACGTATATCTACGTCTACGGTTGGAACAACCATGTACCTCTGCGGTCCAGTCAACAGATCATCGGGGTTGAACAAAAGCGGGCATTTGAAAGAAACAAGATCTTCCCATGAATCCTAGCGGTTACGGTCGCCAACGTTTTTATTAATGTTCACGATGCTCCTGAATGTGCATGTTGAAGTAGCAACTAAATGAAAATAATGTCTTTGATACACAAAGCACGTTGGCACACTACCGATTTACTCGGTAACAGGGGTTTTCGCCCTTGACTTCATTTGTATAGACGCAGATCAGTAGACTAAGTAGATCTGCTTAATCGGGCTATGATCACTGCAGAATTGGAAGCAGGAAGCAGACGCCGGATCTAGTAACCAAAAATCATGAAGCCAGCAGACAGCAAGCCAAGGAAACAACAACAAGAACAATCGCTTTTAACCCCGTAGCATCGGTTGCGCGAGCGTTTGGCAGCAGGACCGCAAAGCTTGACACGGAGGGTGACTCGTGTTGAAGGTACGCAACTATCTTGCGAGCAACCTGATCACTGTTTGATACTGAACAGCGAATACCTTCAATCAACACTCCAGAAAGCAAATGGTACTGTGGAGAGGGTCACCATGCGAATGAAGAATATGCTCAAGGGGCTGGCTTATGCAATGGAACAAATGCTATAGTTTACGACTTCATATTTGTAACCGGCAGAGAATTACGAATCGTTCTTGTACAGAGCTCGAGCGATTTAGAGCGCGGATGGTGGCACGAGGATTTACCAGCGGTACGGGATCGATTTTGACGAAACTTATTCTCCGGTACTCAAGATTACCAGCTTATGGCTACTAGTTGCGCTGGCAGCAGCTTGGAAACGCCGTTTGCGCCAAGGTGATGTGCCAAACGCCTATGTCAAGGCAGCATTGGATCGACCAATACTGATGAAGCCTCCTGAGGGTACGTCTCAAGACAATCACACTGCATGGCTGCTGTTGAAGTCGCTATACGGCCTCAAACAGAGTGGTCTTCTTTGGAACAAGGAGATCAACTCATTCTTGCTGTCCCTGGATTTGCCAGGAGTAAATGGATCCGTGCGTCTACTTTCGCCGCCGCAACGGAAAACTTTCTATACTCGGTCTCTATGTGGACGACGTAATCATCGTCAGCGAAGTTGAAGCCGACAGCGACTGGGTGATGCAGCAGCTCGGCAAGAAGTTCGCTATCAAGGACATGGGTGTTGCCGAGAAGTGCCTTGGGATTACAATCGGGCACGGTGAAGAAGGCATCTCACTTCACCAGCAAGACACCATCAACGACCTGCTTTGTGACATGGGCATGGCCGATCGCAAACCTGACCGCACCCCGATGGACACTGCAAAGACGTTCAATGACGACTTAATCATGGAGCAGACCACGGTGATGAGAAAGGCGATTGGGTCGCTGCTGTGGATCTCAAATTGTACCCGTCCAGACATTACCGCAGCAGTCAACTACTTGGCACGTTTCATTGCTCGCCTGCGCCAAAGTCACTGGCAAGGAGTGAAACGCGTGCTCCGCTATCTACGCGGAACGACATCCTTTGGTCTACACTACAAGTACGGACAAGGTGTCGGCACCAAGCTTCAGGTGACAATCTTCAGCGACGCAGACTGGGCTGGCGATGTTTCTGACGCCAAATCCGTCTCTGGTGCTGTACTGGTCATTAACGGCATGGTGATAGCCTGGGCGTCCAAGAAACAGACGTCAGTGGCTTTGTCGATGATGGAAGCCGAGTACGTTGCCGCTGCCATGACTGCAAAAGACGCTGTGTGGATCAAGCAACTGCTAATTGAAGTTTGCCTATGGACGCCAAAGGAAGCCGTCTTGCTTCAGGTCGACAACCATTCTGCGATGAAGTCGATGGTGAACGAGATGTCAAGTCCTCGGAGCAAGCACATCAACATCCGTTTTCATTTCATCAGGGATGTGATTCGACGCGAAAATGTGCATCTCAACTACTGCCCGACTCAACAACAGCTCACCGATATTTTCACCAAGTCATTGCAACGAGTGATTTTCGAGCGCCTACGGACCCAGCTACACGTGTGCGAAATCGCTTCAGGTTTGAGGGAGGCTGTTGGATTTTACAAAAGCTAGCAGATTTCGCCGTTGCCAGCTGGATCAATTCTCGCCGGATTGACGATGGAATCAAGTTTCGGAGGTCGGCGGCAGCGGCTTGCGCAGTGTGGACGCGAAGAGAAAGAGATGGCGGGCATGGACGACCAAGATGACGCTAGGTAAGTCAGGCAGCTCAACTTGGCGATCGACACGCAAGGCACCCTGGCTGGTGATCGCGCCAGCAGGTTTGTATGTTTGCATGTGGCTTCTATGTAGCTAGAGCTGTAGGGCAAGATGCAGAAGCTTTAGTGAGAAGCTAAACAACTTTGAATTCACTTCCGGATTTACCATCAACAACACAAGTCGACTGGCCTTCTACTACGGCAACTCACCTGCGATTCCTAGAAGTGCAACAGTAACCATCTGATACTACGGTACTACATTTTGCTGCCCGAGCACCCTGAACTCGATGAAAAGCCGCTGAAAGACCTTTGGAAGCTACAGCTACGAGTGTCCGAGGACATTTTTCTCGACCAAGTAGAGAAAACTACTCAGACATCCATTACGAACTACTTTAACCCCGGCTAGGTAGTATCAAATCCCACCAAATTGGCTATCAGATATCAGGTTCGATAGGTATCAGATTTACTCCATACATTTTACTGACTACCAAGTCGGTGGATCGACTTCGTATCAGATATAGCAGTGTATCAGGTTTGTCAGGTATCATTTAGGACAGGTTAATTTGTACCGGTCAAAAAACCCCAGCACCACACGCGGCAACAACGGCAAGCAGCCCCGAACATGCACTTGAACGCCCAACTCTCACGTTGTCCCTCGCAGCAGGTGCGGCACACGTCTAGGCTTATAAGAGCAACGCCAACGGTGATCCTAAATTCCATGCCAATTTATATTGACCTATTCCCTATTCAGGTCTTGGAGGTCGAATTTGGCAGCGCTAACTCCATAAAAGAACAATAGTTATACTTGTGTTTTGTAAGACATTTTTCCGCCTGCTAAACCGACGGCTATATTTGGCAGCGAAAATAGAGCGAGCAAACACGCCATACAATAACAAAGTGGCTGGTTTGCATATGTTTTTCGTCCTATTTCATGCCTGTGTTAATTTATTGTGTTTGGGTCAATATAGAATTGGGATGGAGTTTAGGATCACCGTTGGCGTTGCTCTAATAATAGTTGCGATTTGGGTCGCACCAATAATATAATTGGAGCATATTGCTTTTTCAATAATATTGTATTTCCAACAAAACGCTCATCTTGGGTTTTGTTTTTCGTAATATTTGCAAAACTATTTTAATATTAAAATACCTCATTAGCTACAATTTTTCGTATTGAACTATTGTTATCACACACCACGAGGGTGGGGCTTCATATACGCATGCTTAACAATCCGAGAGACGCAACTCCACCGGAGAGGATATAATAGTAGTGGAGTTAAAGAGAAAATGTCTGGGTAACGTTGAGCAACTTTTTGGCTTTGGGATGTCTTTCGCACAGAACCGTCCAGGATACAAGCTCACACCAGGCAGCGGCACCCGCGCCTCTTTCCTTTCCGCACGAAAAGCCCTTTTAACGTGGCGCGCGGTTGCTTAACGATTGTTTGCACCGCCGCCAAAACGCCATGCCTACATATATCTTGTCTCGACATCGCTATCGGATCGGTTTACCTACTCTACAGCCGCTATACATATAGAGTACTGAGTACATCGGTGCTTGCCCTGTGTCGCGAGCCGCCTTGATTTAGGACGGTCCTCGAGATATGGCGGGGCACGCGGCGTGGAAGAGCGAGGAGCAACCACAACGTCGTTGCTCCTCGCTCTTCCACGCCGCGTGCCGCTATTCGAAATATGGGGGCCCTGGTTCCACCAATCCCAGGGTCCCACCAAACTGAGCCAAATGCTAGAGTTGCTTCGCCGGGCGACCATCCCTCCGTAGCTGCGACAGGGCAGCCAGCTCATCCTCACGTTGCTGCTCAGCAAGAAGTTGAGCAACAATCCCGTCCAGACGGATTGCTTCCGAGCCAAGACGGTTGCCACCGTTCTGACTCGGGACATCCTCCCCAACCGAACCGAGACGCCCTCGTCGAGCCGCTTCTCGTCGAACGTTGCGAAGCTGCTCAGTCATAGCACGGCGACCCTCACGGGTACCCGCCAACACCACCTCCGGTCGTGGTCCACGGCGACCGTCTTAGGTCCAGTACAGTCCGCTGAGTCTCTGAGCGTGCTCGATGTCCTCCATATCTTCCTTCCATTCTTGGTACGCTGCACCGACCTTCTTCCATGGTGAGCTCCCCAACGAAGATGCTTCAAACCATTCCCACATGTGGCAAAACACGCTCACGGAGCAAACGAAACAGGTCACCTCCACTGCTTCCGCGTGCACGGTCATATTGCCGTACACGACCACATTGCCTGCTCCCGAGAGAACATATTTCACCACTAGTAGTAGCGCAATCACACCGAACCATCCGCCACACAACCATTCCATTCCTTCGTAGGCGTACAGCACCCCATAGAAGACCGAGTAAAGCAAAGTGAAATCATCATCCAGGCGACCTTCATGGCACAACGTGCGCGCTCGACCGTCCTCCACGCGTCAACACGAATCCCTCTTGCGTATTTCACGGTCGTGCGCCAACCGTTTTCAGTCGTGTCCGGCAGGAACACACACCAGTAAGCGTGATACGTATCGATCCACTTGTACATGAGCCTTCCCAGCCCTTTTCGTGTTCATGCCGCGCTTGTAAAAGAATCATAGGCGTCAGCCACAGTGCTTCGTAGATCTTCCACCAACGAACGCCACGCTTGCGGTCTTGAACCGACGGTCCACGCACAATGTGTCGATAGCGGCGCAGGCACAGTTTCACGATCTTAGCCCACTTGTAGATGAAGTAACTAATAGCCAAGCACGGTCGAACAGCGACCTCACGGAGCGGTTGAGTGATTACCCACACTAGCACTCCTTCCAAAGCACAGAGGACCTCGCCCCAGTACGTGCCTCCGAAGTTACGGCAACCATCTCCCAGTACACTCACCGTAGTCGGGCACCACTGCACCACGCTCCACACGAACCCCTTTTCCATAGTAGATTAGAAATGACGAACGACCCGGTCAACGCAACCGTAGTGATCACGGAGGTCAGTTAGCGTCATTCTCCACACGGTTGTTCAGTCTTCCGTGTCGAAAGCCGTAAGTCCATAACAGTCAATCGACATTGAAGTTTCCGCAGTCCCCTTTCGCTCCACTCGTGCCGCTCTAAACGGTTGACACCGTGCCTCCGGCCTCCATAGTAGATTGAAGTGACCCGACCAGGTTCAGGATTCATCCATCATAGCGCAACAGGGGATAGCACTAATTTGCCGTCCACTGCTCACTCCACTCCAGCCTCACCACTCGTCGTCATGTCTCCCTCCTCACCCGACCCCAAGGAGGTCGCGGTTGACCGCATTCGCGCCGCAGTCGAAGACGCCGACGACTCTCCAGACCCAGACACCGTCACCAGCGCCCAGTACGAATTTTGGAGTCGTCTTCGCCCTGCCCTCGCCGAGAATAACGAATCCCGCGGGCTCAAGGCCCTGGATGACCTCGCACTCGCCATCATGGCCGACGACCCGAACCTTTCTGCCACGCTTGCCAAACCAGTCATTTTGCTGCCACCGTCCGAAAATCAAGACCCCGGAGAACCACCATCTCACAATCTCTTTCAGCCACTTCCCGCGTCTACGTCACGGTCTTCCAAGCGCCCCGTGACCCGTAGTTCAGACAAACCCAAGTCGTCCAAGAAACAGAAAACGTCGGGCAAGTCCAGATTGAAGACGCCCTTGTTCAAGTTTGAGTTGCCGATCGGAGTCCCGTCCTCCGTCAAGAAAGACTTGGCCGGTCTCGTCAAGGCTGCTGCACCGCTCGGTAAGGCGCCGTTCCGAGTGACGTATCCGTGGCATGGCCAACGAGTTTGGTATGACCCCACCGAGTATCAGGACCTCCACCTCGCCCACTACCGTTTCTGGATGAAGCACCGCTGCACCTTCTTCGACTGCGCTCTCTACGCTCCCACCGAACAGGCCGAAGCCCGTCGCAAGCACAAGACCATCGCCAACCAACAGCGCCTCAAGTTCATCAGTGACATCATTGAAGGTATCGGCTATTACGAGTTCATGCGTCGCTTCGAGGACGAGATCCACGACAACTTGATGTGGCTCGGCGGCAAGGCAGCTAAGCATTCCGCGCGTGCAAAGAACAACCATGACGATGACCCCCACAAGAAGACTTGTTGGCTCTATGGAACCGTGACCGTCCCCGTTATGAGAGGGTGATCGCACGGATGTCCGACCCGCAGACGGTTGATGAAGATGGGTACGCCTCCATCCCAGAGTTGCAGGAACGGTCCAACGCACTCGACCCCACTTACACTGCTCACGTCCGCCTCTCCTTGCGCGCACTTGCTCGGATTGTGCTCGACATCCGTCAAGGACCACCTGCTAATCCATCCTGGGTAGGCAACAAGACGCGCGGCTCCTGGAAGACACTACTGGCGAACAAGACGCTCAAGACCACACAACTTGAGGTCGCCCAACTGCTGCAGAAGAACAAGTCTGCCGCCACGCTCGCCGAAAAGCCATTCCGTGTTGCAGAGATGGGAGAAGACGACTCGGACTTCGAAGAGGACGGTGAGTTCACCGCGCTGCCTCCCGAAGCTACGTTAACCACGAAACCCAAGCGCTCGGCCGTCGACGAAGACTCCGACGTTTCTTCCCACACCGGCCTCACCGATGAATCCGGCGGCAATAAGGACGTCGAATCATCCGACACTGATGACAAGAAGCCATCGCCCCCAAGTCTCCCAAATCACCCAAGTCCAAATCTGTGACGCTTTAGCCACACCGTAGAACGCTCCCATTCCGTTTTCTTTCCAATTTTGTCTTCGAGCGTTCCGTTCCAGCTTCATTTAACTTTAAAAAATTCCCCATTAACCACCACCGTTCCATTCTCGAACCATTTCAATTTCCATAGGTATCCAACCGTTCCATTGGTTCGAGAATTCCACCCCACGACCTACACCAACAGTATGTCGTCTTCGTCCACATCTGCATTTGCCTCAGCCAAACGGGCACTTCTACGCAGCTCAGGTAGACGGTTCTTTACTCTCTCAGACTGTTCAAAAGCAGTAACTAACGGGCCATATTCCGACATCAACGCAGCCCGCGGTAGCCAAAGTTGGCCGCCAACGCCAAATATTCCACGGTCCTCGTTTGGCTACCACCTCCAATAACGGGAATCCACGCCCGTTATAACCGTATCCTCGTGACCAATTGTCAACCGCTCCGTGTAACTAGACGGAGGCAGATCTGACTACCACCGTTCGGTTCGCTGCCATCTTCCACCACACCCTCAGGTACTTCGTCAATAAAGGTCTAGTCCATCGTCCTTGGAACTTCTTGAGACGGTTGATATTCACGGTCACTTTCTTATCCGGGTCCGACGGGATATCAATCTGGTACGTATTTTCACCGAGCTTGCCTAAAACACGGTAGGGACCGTGCCACGTGAAAGCCAGCTTCTTCGTACGTTTCTCGCCTCTCCGTGCCCTGAAGAATTGGTACACCCAAACCGGATCTCCAAGTTCATACTCGACCGGCCGCTGTCGGTGCATCCTCTGCTCATGTCGATCTTGCGCTTTCACCAACTGATGCTCAACCAACATCCGTGAATCCTTCATGGAACGGTACAGTTCTCGTCGGTACTGAGCCACTTCATTGCTCTTCCATTTCTCGCCCAAGTTCAGGAACGTCACATCTAACGGGAGAATCGGGTCTCGACCGTATAAGAAGAAGAACGGCGTGTCCCCCAACGCATCATGGTACGCGGTCCGGTAGGCGAACAACACACGCGGTGAATAGAAATCCCAGTCCGTCTGTGCCTCACTCACATACATCTTGAGCATTTCAATGAGCGTTCCGTTGAATCTCTGAACCAGACCTTGCGTTTGAGGGTGATAAGCGGCACCGTACAATTTCTTGATCCCGAGCGTCTCGTAAAACGACTTAGCGAGTTCAGAAATAAAGTTCGAGCCACGGTCACTCAACAAACGAGAAGGTACTCCGTGCCTTGCTACCATACCGTTAACCATGGTGCGTACGAACGTCACCGTGTCTAACCGGTCGACAGCGAACGCCTCAGCCCACCGTGTGAAATAGTCGACAAACACCAAGATGTACTTATTGCCAGCCGTCGTGGTCACCAGTGGCCCAATAGCATCCACTACGAGTAGGGAGAACGGACCCGTCAAGTCAGCAACTGGCATCCGTTGCATCGGTCCCTGATTTCACGGTCGACGACCCTTTCCACCTCCACACTCACTGCATCCACGTACGTACTCAGCAACATCCTTGCGCCATCCAGGCCAGTATCCGTGTCGTCACACTCGGTCTCGGGTCTTAGTCAATCCCATGTGAGATGACAGAATGTCCGAATGACAGTAATGCAGTACGACTTCCTGGTAACCGGCCGGAACTACTGGGACGGTTATTGTCCGTGCTGGTCCCACCGCCTCAGGTAAATATACCTTTCTCATCAACACTTCGTTCAGGACTTCATACTTAGGAGCCATTTTGACAATCTTTGCTCTGAAGAACGGATCCACCGGTAGAGCACGGTCTTGTAAGAACGCCACCAGCGCCACAACCCAAGACAATGACCGTTGTTCTTGCAAGAAGTGTTCTCTTTCCAGTTGGAACACGCCCATAGGAGAGCGAGGACGGTTCGGCGGCGGAAGTTCCTCGTCCATTCCAGGAGAAGCCCCGTCCGCTCCGGGTTCCACTTCACCCTCTAGTTGAGTGGGTTCAGTCTCTTGACCCGGTTCCTCACCGTCCTTGGTCTCCTCGTCCTCACCGTATTCAAATTCAACTCCCTCCTCGGCTTGGTCAGACTGCTCCCCAACCGAATTTGGAACCCGTCCTTCGTCAAACGGTTCCGGATTCAGTAGGTCTCTTATTGGAAGCGTCATCCTTCCTTGAACCGGGTTGACCAAGTCAGCCAGAGTTACAGCGTCGGCACGGTCCGCAGGTAAGCGCGACAATCCATCCACATGACCCATGGTCGTTCCAGGCTTGTGGAACACCTTGAACTGCAAATTCGAAAACTCCATAGCCCAACGTGCCAATTTCGAGTTAGTCGTATGGTTTCCTGGACTGAAGACCCAAGTCAAAGCCTGGTGATCCGTGTACAAGTGGAACTCACGCTTGTCCAAGTAGCATCTGAACTTCCTAGTGGCCCAAACCACGCCCCAGCACTCAATCTCAGAGATACCATCTTGCTTAGTGATCCAGTTATTCTGC
The DNA here is from genome assembly GCA_012656075.1 of Phytophthora hibernalis. Lineage (NCBI taxonomy): Eukaryota > Oomycota > Peronosporomycetes > Peronosporales > Peronosporaceae > Phytophthora > Phytophthora hibernalis. The sequence goes on along the minus strand of JAAKBF010000159.1, from coordinate 415,364 downwards.
GAACCGGTCAGCAACTTGCTAGCATAAGCAACGACACGGTTGCGACCGTCCACTTCCAGCATAAGACACGCTCCTGTGACGAATCAACGAATAGCTTGAAGCGGCGCTTTGCGTCAGGATAGCCCAGAATAGGAGGTTTCACCAGTGCACGCTTGAGCTGTCCGAAGGCAGATTCACAGTCCTCATTCCAGAGGAACGGTGCATCCTTCAACTTCAACCGTTCAAGTGGAGCAGAAATCAGAGCATACCCCGGAATGTACCGTCGAAAGTAGCTAGTAAAACCAAAGAATGACCGTATCCCGTGCAAGTCTTGAGGCCTCTGCACGTTCATCACTGACTTCACTTTTTCGGGATTAGGCAAGATTCCGGACGGAGTCACGATGTGCCCCAAGAAAGCCACCTGGTTCCGCCCCCAATGACACTTCTTCATCTTGAGTTTGAATCCAACTTGTTGGAACCGTGTCAACACTTGGCGCAACCGTACCAAGTGAGACGGGAAGTCCTTGCTGAAGATCACACAGTCATCCAGGTAGACTAGACAGATCCTCCATTTCAAATCCACGAGCACAGTTTCCATGAGACGCTCGAAAGCCGGCACCGCATTGCACAGACCAAAGGGCATAACTAGCCACTCATATAGACCGTACTTGCACATGAAAGCCGTCCTAGACACGCTGTCTTCAGGCATTGGCACATTCCAATAGCCAGACGCAATATCCATCGTAGAGAACAGTTGGGCGTCGCCTAGCACATCTAAAATGTCATCAATCAAAGGCATCGGATAACAGTCCTTAACCGTGACAGCATTCAACCGTCTGTAATCGATACAGAAACGGATTCCACCGTCCGGTTTACGGATCATCAATACCGGGCTCGCCCAAGGACTGTTGGACGGTCGGATTAGACCTAGTTCCTCGTACTGCTGAATTTCGGCCTCCATGACTTCACCTTCAGCCAGCGAGACACGGTAAGGTTGTTTTATCGGAGAACTGTCCCCTGTGTCAATCTGAAAGTGCAACAACTCCGTCCGTCCAGGTTTCTTAGAAGCCTCCACAAACATGTCCCGAAAATGGTTCAACTCGGCCTGGAACTGTTCCTTTTGCTCCATCGACAGTTTGGACTCAGAAAAGTCAGCAGACATCGCACCGTACTTGTCAGGCGGGACATCAGGCTTAGTAGCCTTTACCTTCTCGTCCTCGACTTCCTTCCGTTCCTCGGACAGCGTCGCAGCAACCTCATCTGTTTGACCCACTTCATTCGGAGCACTAGAAGGTCTTACGGTCGTTCCAGGATTAGGCGACTGTTCAAAACCGAACGCCTCCTCGGGATTACAGAAGTAGCAGTAACGATCGTTCCTTTCCGGATCCAGTATTCGTCAGTGGAAGCATTGCACATTTCCACGATTACCTTGCCATCCTCAACAGTTCCAAGAGATCGCGCCACGCACAGAGTAGGTGGTAAACTCAGAGATCCTTCTACCATAACCGTATCTCCTTTCTCTATGTCACCGATCACGCTTGTTATTACCAATGCCTGTCCACGAGGCGGGAGACGGATCGAGTTAGCCATAGTCGCCATGAACGTCTCCTGCACAATCGTAATTCCTAGAGATAGCACTTCCCGGTCCCTTTAACAGTAAGGTCCGTTCTTCCACATCAATCACGGCCTTGAAGACGCTCAAAGCGTCTACTCCTATATAGCAGGTGGTCCGCTACTAGGACGTGTAAAGCAACTTCAACCGACCCTAGACGGATAGGTAGTCGCACCCACCCACGGATACGCAGACGATGGCCGGACGAGCTTCGAACACGGCCGTCGTACGGATCCAGAGCTTCAGCAGCACGGCCTAACCGTTTCATCACTTGACGGTCAACCAAACTGAAGGTCGCACCCGTATCAGCCAGCATCTGTGAAGGTAGACAGTCGATGTAGCCGCTAGAGAGAGCCTCAAATCTCCCCACAGAGCACACGACACGCCGTCCTCCCTCTACAATTCGAGGTACATCAAAGCCTTCTTCTCCGTCGTCGTCACGGACTCCAAACCCGTTAGGTAGGTTGACCGTGACAACTTCCACCAGACCGGTTTGCGGAGGTGGTTCAGCCTTAGCACGCTCTGGTCTCAGCACATTCACATAGTGGTAAGCGTCTTCGTCACACTCGAACCGGGATTCTAGCTTGCCCAACGCTTCAGCACGGTCTCGATATAGAGCTGAACAGTCAAAACCCACCGTTTTCTTTTGCTGACCCGTCGGCGACGCTTAGCAGCAGGCGTGGTTGATCGTCCAGTCCGGTCACACAGCTTCCTCCAGATTCGAACCGCATTCCCAGCGAAGTAGTGCTCAGGACAACAATCGGTCCCAGCACGGACCAAGCAGTCCTCGTTCATGTACTACCTCGTCGACAAAATAGCGTAGCCGTTCCCAGTCCACCTCAGGACTTTTGTCACGCAAGGGAGGAATCTTAGCTGCTTCATTCTCATGGCGTGCGAGCTCCTTCAGCTTTTCCTCCGTGTCCATTTCCTTTTGACTTCTTTCAGCATCCGATACACGGCTAGTCGGGCGATGGTCCGTGCTTCCTTTGGCCGGACCGTCCTTTGAGCGAATACTTGCGCAATGGCCGCTATTTCCACTGACGCAAGCGTGTCTTCGCCTCCAACGAGAACGCGACATTTTCCTTCACTATCGCTTCGCGTCTTCGACCACCGGCTCGATAGCTTCTACCTCGGAGTCGCTTTCGCTTTCCACGCTAGAGTCGCTACTCGAACTTTCAGATTCGTCAAGTACCGTATCCACAGGAACCACGCTCACTTCGACGCTCTTAGTCACGGTCTCAGTTCTTTTCCTGACCGTACTAGCCACATGTTCAGGCACAGTAGTCGAAAAGTCACGGTTCGCCCTTTTTGCCTCTGCCGAATTCTCCAACGTGGCACGGAACCAATCCTGCCAATATTCGGGCGTGCTCGTATCCTCCGGTGTTGCTTCCCTTGTCCGAGCTAACACATCCGTATCCAGTCCGAGGAACCGTGCCATCTCTTCGAGAGTGGGTTCCTTCTGGTTCTCAGCGTTCTGCTTCACACATCGCTTCAATTCCACTTCGTCTAACGGGTACAACCGTTCCTCGAGTTCCTTGTCATATTCCTCCTTTTCGACAGCAACTTCTTCCTTAGCAATCACGCTTGCTTCTTGGCCCGGAACACAATTTTCCAATGCGTCCAGTTCATCATCCGTGAATAATCGGGCGTGAGGCGACGGGTTTTCCTGTTCGGCTTTGTCCACAGCCTCCGTACCGTCTTTGCCTCTTCCAACGTCCTCCGACTTGTCCACTTCCGAAGCCAAGTTCACCAATTCTCCATTCGAAGGTTCGGGTGGATCCTCCGCCGGTTTCTCCCAACCTAGGAAGACGGTTTCTCCGAGGTCCAGATTGTCTAGACTATCGTCGTCTACCCAGACCGGTTCAGCAACTCTCTCAGCCGTGCGTAGAATACTTGCGATCAGCGCGACCTTCTTCTGAGCTTCCGGCTCTGCAGCTACGACCTCCTGATTGGAGTCGGCTACCGTGCCGTAAACAATCACTGGGTCGTGCACTTCCTCTGCCTCCTGCAGTTCTTCTTCGAGATCGTCTTCTTCAGCGTCGAAACCGTTTTCAAAGGCTTCAAAACTGTTTTCTTCGATCTCCAGACCGTTCAATTCAGCCACCACTTCTTGGTCTTCCCAAACGATGGGCTCTTCAACCAGGCCCTCGTCGTCACCATACTCCATCTCACCATGAACTCCGCGTCCTCCAGTACGGCGAGACAGTCATCCGAGTCATCTTCATCATCTTCCGCAATTTCCATTATTCCATCTCGGTTCACCTTCAAGTCAACGCTTTCATCCGAGTCGACTTGCAGAAATTCCCCTATTTCCCATTCATCTTCGTACCTGATGATCGTCCGTCCAGTCTTCACGGTACGGTCACCACTCGAGTCATTCACTAGACCAGAGAAAGGAGTGACTCTCTCCTCCCCTTCCTCCGGCCTCCATCATTGACGAGGAGACGGTGGCAACGGTGGGTTCTCCTGGACCGTGCCATAGTTCGCAGAGTCTCAACGTCAGGACAGTTCGCAACGATGTGACCAGGTTTTTCACATAGGAAACAGTTCCGAGTAGGCGACCGTCCACCTTGGCCACCGTTCTGCATCCCGTTACCACGGTACGGTTCCTCGCACTCCGACATGATGTGTCCGAGCCGTCCACAACGTCGACAAGTCATCTTCTGCCGAGGACAGTTTAAACGACTGCATCCTTTCCGGTCATAACGTCCACACACGCTTATTCCTTCTCGAGTTCAGTCGTCCGCAGCCATGCTGATGCCACGGAACCGTTGTCCGTTCCCTTGGTTCCCACTAGACGGTGAAGGAGGCAAGTCCTGCACGGATGCAATGGTAGGAGTACGGTTGCGAGGAGACCGTGGTGGTTGCCAACGCTCCTGCTCCATTTGTTCCCGCCACTGTTCTTGCCTAGTCATGAACGACTGCATCTTCTGGGACAGTTCCTCGACAGTCGATTGGCTTTTGTCCTTCTTGCCACGCTTCGGAGTTCCGTCTTCAAACTGGTCCTCTTCCTCAATAGGACGGTGCATGTCCTTGAACATCAACTACTCACATGCTGCAGGAATATCGCAAGCCGGGCTCGAGTCGAGCGTGGCCAGTAGACGCTTGTTCCTTAAACCGCGACGGAACAGTTGATAACGTATCCGTGGATCTGGATAGTCCAGAGCTTCACACAGATCGGAAACACGGTCCCCCCATTCTTCCACTGATTCTCCATGTTCACGCTTCGTCGTATGCAACCGCTCCCACAGCTCATCAGCCGTTCTACTCAGGAAGTGGTTATGGAACCTAGTGCGTAGGGTGTCGTAGGTCTTGATACTCGAATTACCCCACCAACGCTCACCTTCCTTGCACTTCAACTTCTGAAGAAACACTAGTAATCTTGACCGTTCTGGTAGTCCTTCAGTGTAAGACTCGAATGCTTCCCAGAAGTCACGTGATTTCTCAACCGTGGTCGTGTCCGAGTAGAACATCGGAAGCCCTTTCAAAGCGTTCGAAACCAGGCTTGACATCGCAAAAGACTCAGAAGTACGGACGGATGCCACCGGTCCAGCCATTCCAAATCCAGTCTGTATAGGCGCCGGAACATTCTGTCTGGACGGTCCCGGAGGCGGAGGTCCGTTCCGAGGCGCAGGAGGAGCACTCTGACGTACAGGCTGTGTGTTCCTAGGCGCAGGCGGAGCCGTCGGTCTCGGAGGAGGAGCCGTTCCTCTAGGCGTAGTCGCTTGTCCAGTCGGTGGCACACTTCTTCTCGCCGGAGGAGCACCTCGAGGCGTCACCACAGGGGTTCCAGTCGGTCTCGACGTTCCGTGAGGAGGCGGACCTCCTTGGTACGGACGCTGCAACCATCCAGGCGTACCATACGGACCAATACCCGGATAATATGGCATATACGGAACCGAAGGCGTTGCGCCGCTCCGTTCCTGAGGCTCAGGGACCGTGACAGGTTCACGCGTCACATTCCAGTCCCATCCGACCGATGGTTGCTCCACTCGACGTGTTTCTGGTCCGGTGTACCGAGCAATAAACTCACTAGGAGACCGTTTGGGAGCCTCCTTGACCGGTTCTGATGGAGTTGGGGCCGGATACGGATAGGCATACGCACCAGTATACGGGGGATAGTACGAAGCCGCCACTCCTCCGTATCCTCCATAGCCTCCATCATAGTCAGTGGCGTATCCTTCCGCCACCGTCTCTTCTCGCGGTTCACCGTGTTGACTCTGCTCGTCCCGGTGTTGATGACGCACGGAACGGTGTCGAGACCGAGGTCGGGAAGACACTTCCGATCTAGTACCGTGATCACTCATATCCCCGGCGTGCTCGCTTGCATCCTCGGTGGGCTCGCCTCCTTCTGTGGCTTTAGACTCATCTTCATACTGGTTCCACAGTTCCCTCATAACTTCTCCTTGCAACGCCTCGCGACCGTGCGTCGTGGTGGCCTGAACCGACCGCCCGCTTACACTACCGCGACGACTGCTCGCTCTTGATCTCGAACGAGTTCCTTCTCCTAGGCTCGCTGGCCTTCGACTGGTCCGGCGACGCTCTTCGGACTCCAGCCGCTCTATTTCAGACCGTACTACACCAGTAGCTTGGTCACCTTGATCCACTTCACGGTCGCCACCTAGGCGTTCCGTGCCATCTCCATTTCCATCATCGCGCGCATCGTCCTGCCGCGGCATTTTCCAGTTGTGCTAATCGTTTCCTAGATCTTCCGTGCACTCAATTTCCGTAGCTCGACGCGCTGCTAGTCACTCAACCGTCGACACTTCCATGTCCGTCCGCCGGAAGTTCCACTTCTCCAACCGTAGGCTGCGCTGCTTGATCCTCAGACGCCCACCTCTCACAGTCCACTAGAAGATCGCGCTTCCGTTCCTTGCACGCCTTCTACCGTTCTTCGCCCGTTCCCTGGCGACGTTTCACCGAGACCGTTCTCAATGGCCTTCCAGGCACGGGTGCTTTTCCGACTTCGAGCGTGACGGGGCCTCCAACGCGGTTCCTTGCGCGGCCGACTACGTACGGGGCCCTTGCCAAGCGTACGCGGACTGCAATCGAAGCGGTAACAATTCCGCGCTCCAGTCTCTCCCTCAGGGCACACTGCTGCACGCCGAAGACTGTACCCTGCTTCTCCACCAAGCTGTTGCGAGCCGCCTTGATTTAGGACGGTCCTCGAGGCGTATGGCAGGCAGGTGCGTACCGGAGAGTAGATCAATAACAACAACAAATCAATACAAAAGTTATTAACTTGCTGGTTCCAAGGCTTTTTCACGACTGAGCTCCTGCTCGAACTCGGGGCGTGCCGTGCGGCCGTCCCTCCTACTTCCTGACTTACCGATCCGTTGCCATCCTGCCGTGCCACCGCGACACCCCTCCTGCGTCGTCCTTGTCCTTGTCCTGGTCCTCCTTCACAGTCATGCCTTCCGTCCTTGCAGCGCCACAACGTCGTTGCTCCTCGCTCTTCCACGCCGCTTGCCGCTATTCGAAATATGGGGGCCCTGGTTCCACCAATCCCAGGGTCCCACCAAACTGAGCCAGATGCTAGAATTGCGTCACCGGACGACCATCCCTCCGTAGCTGCGACAGGGCAGCCAGATCATCCTCACGTTGCTGCTCAGCAAGAAATTGAGCAGCAATCCCGTCCAGCCGGATTGCTTCCGATTGCCACCGTTCTGACTCGGGACACCTGCTCGCCGCAATTGAAGCGGCGCTGAATGCCATCCGAGCAGACTTCGAAACGCCGTCCTGAAGTTCTGAAGGCGGCGAACGCCCTTTGGCGAAACAAGTTGAAATTGCCTTGTCTTAACAGCTTGCCAAGTTGACAAGCATGGTCGTCCGCGTCAAAACTCCGCAGCGCACCAACACAAGATGCAAGCAGCGACGTCAGCCTCGCTGTAGCCGTTCCCCAGTACATACACATGTTCACGGAGCTCTCAAAGGAAGCGTCTCCAAGACCTGCCTGTCACAAAGCGGCTTGCGGATCACCGGATCATGTCGTGAATGTCGCGCGAAACCTGTTGAACAGCGGCAGGTCGCTCGAATTTGTCGGCAGGTTGCTCCAGCGGCATAATCGCACTTATGCGTCGGCGGTCTTTTTCTCACCACTCGTCCCAAGGACACGCACACGACGTCCGGCCAATCGGCGGCCTGTTGGGTGAGCTGTCGTCCCTTCATGGCATGCTGGGCCACACGCTTCCTGACCCATTATCCAAACCTCTGTCCAGAGCTCAAGCGATCGATTTATTGACTTTCAGAACATGAGCGCAGTCGATGCCAAGCCCAAGCATTCGTCGTGGAAGACGGAAAACCCGAACCAGGCGCGAGACGCCATCACCTGGGACGCCTACACGAGCGGCCTCAAGGTGGGCTCCATCACGGCCGTGTTCGCTGCGACAGCCGTGGCATCAGCCAACAAGTACTGGCCGGCCTTCCGCAACCGCCTCAACGTGAGCGGCAAGACGGCGCTGGTGGTGTCGCCCTTCCTGGGTGCCTTCACACTCGTGGCTGAGAACCGCCTGATGCACGGCGCACGCAACCCCGAGATGTACATGGCCACCATGGACGGGACGTACGTGGCCCCCAAGCAGGAGGCGTCGCACCTCAAGTTCTGGCAGAAGAGCGCCAACTTCCTGTACGACCACCCGTACCGCGCCTTGATCACAGTGGGTACCCTCTAGTGGGCGGCATTTACAGCTACCAGCACATGAACAAGGGCCTCTCCGCGTCGCAGCAGATCATGCACACGCGGATCTATGGCCAGGCTTCGGTCGTCGTGCTGCTGCTGAGCTCCATGGCCTTCCACGACTACATGGCCAAGCACGGCAAGTTCACAGTCGAGGACAATGAGGACTAGACGGGGTTTGACAGGATGAGAACGCCCCAATGGAAAAGGCTTGCACTATCCTCATGAAGACGCCTCATAGCAGCAGCTTGTAGACGAACCCGCGGCCAAAAATACAGTGATTTTTATTATTCGCCGCGCCATTCGACAAGTTGGTTCTGTGTCTGGAGGAGTTTCATGCCATCACTGCAGTGCTGGGACGTTACAAGTTTCTTCATTGCTACTGCTCAAGATGGCATCAGTTGAGAGAACGCGAACTCGCAGCAAAGCAAGATGACGGCCAAACCCCTCGTCCGCCCGAGCGATGTGGATGTCCAGTCACTGGTGGTGCCGCTGCCGCAGGGCGTCGAAATGCCTTCGAATCGCAGAGCTCCGTCCAAGGAACGGCGTCGATGCTCCAGCAGTGGCCAGAAGAACCCGCCGACCAAGCTCGTCTCCAACACCAACACTAATCGCCCAGATGAATCACGCATGACGCAGCAGCAACTGCACATGTGGGAGCCCGTTCTGACGCTTGGGTGGTCCATTGGTATCTGCTTCTCGCTTGCAGCGCTGTGCATCTCGCTCGGAGTCGTCATCGTCTACACGTCCGGTACACTCACGACACTTCGCGTGTTGTACGACGGCAACGATGACACGCAGGCAGCAAACTCCTCGCAGCCGGACGGCAACGTCTCGCAGCTGGCCAATTGCCGACTCAATTGGGCGGACGACGCCAACACGTTCCATGCCGACCACACTTGCTTCGTGCATGTCACGCTGCCCAACGATGTCAAGAGCCCCGCGCGCGTCTTCTACGAGCTGGACGGGTACTACCAGAACCACCGGCGCTTTGTCTCGTCCATCATACGCACGCAGTTCACAGACGAGTGGCGCCCGAACTCCGGCTGGTCGATGCTCGAGTGCTACCCCATGAAGACTGCCACTTCAGAGTTGTGTTCGGTAGGCGTTTGCGAGCCGAGGTCTGCAGCCAAGCAGCGAGAGCTCTTCCCGTGCGGCATCGTGGCCAACACCATGTTCAATGACATTTTCTGGCTGCATGAAGGCGTTTTGCCATCGGGCGAGAAGCTCTCGCGCACTGACATGACGTCCAAGGGTATCGCACGCACCTACGCGGCTCACAACAACTTGAACCCGACATGGGACGTCCCCGAAGACATGTACCTGCCTGTCTGGTTGAACCCGAACATGAGTCGCATCATCCCGCCGCTGACGGGATCGACGGCCCCACACATCACTGCCGACTACACGAACAGCACCGCGTGGGTGCACGACGCGCTGGATCCGGATTTCGGAGTTGGCATCGGCTTGCAGAACGAGTTCTGGCGCGTGTGGGTCGAAGGAGCCGCGATGCACCCGTTTCGCAAGCCGTACGGCCGCATCGAGCATGACCTTCCAGCAGGTACCACACTCACGTTTGCTGTGCAGTCCAACTTCTTCGTACGATCCTTTAGCGGCACCAAGGCGCTCGTGCTGGAGGAGGTGGGCTGGTTCGGCAGTGCCAACTACGTCTTAGGCGGGTTCTTCCTGGGCGTGGGCGGCATCTTCTTGATGGCCACCATCTTCTTTACTGGTCGCAAGCTCCACAGCCCCCGCGCGCTGGGAGATGCGGCCGCGTTGGCGTGGAAGAAGACGCAATAGTGTAGATGGTGACCTTAATTATCAATGCCTTTTCCTGATTGCCGACTGCACTTGGGGTTCCACTCGAGATGTCGCAACGTCTCAGCTAAGTGCCTGATATATATAGAGAATGCAAGTATATTTTATGTGAGATCCTTGTTATTTAGCCAAAAGGAACATACTTAAGTACGATTTAAAAGGTTATTTAGTGTTCACTGAATACTAGTGCTGGTGACGTATTAATACAGCTCGTGAACGTACATAAACCCCGGTTTACTCTGCTCCAGGGGCGGTACTACCTCTCAATCCCTCCAAACCTCCGTGAACCCCCACCACGATCTTGATGACGCAAACTAAACTTTACAAACCCTAAGTGAGATCTACCACTACGCGGTCACCGTCGACGGTCTTTATACCAGGGAAGGCTCATGACATCGAGACAAATTCTAATATGGACGCTCCCCGCCAAGCAAGATCTAGCGATCCTCGTACCCCAGAATACGCGAACGCGCGGCGTTCCATCGTTCCTCATCCGACACCATCGTCTCGGCACCAACAGCATCTACAACAGCAGCTTCAGCAACAACACCTTCAACAACAGCAGATTCAGCAGCAGCAACAGCAGCTTCAGCTTCAGCTCCAGCTCCAGCTACAACAACTTCAGCTACAGCAACTCCTGCTACAGCAACGCCAACAAAATGAGCAAGGAACAACCCAGCAGCAGTTGTCGCCGCCACATTCTACGAGCACCCGGTTCGCAACAGCTCTCGTGAATGAGTGTGCTGCCATCGACGTGAAGGACTTACGCAAGCGAGCGGAAGCGGAGACAGGTCTAATGCTGTATGTCATGAAGCGCCAGAAGCGAAAAGATGTCTGGCACTTCGTCCGTCTAGTTCGAAAGGAAGAATGTTGGGAGATTTCTCGAAAGGACCTCGCCAATGATCATGCAAATTTGGCCTATTGTCTGCTGTGTAATGTCACTATGCCATTTCGTGTTGGGAAATCCAAGGTACCACAACACGTGGAGGCCTATCTCCCGAATGAGTTGTCCGCATACGTGGCACAAGCGGCACAACACGATCGCGGCGAAGGAGGCCCCGTTATCCGCAACCTGGACAGTGCATTTGCCACTGTGGCTGATCCTGAAAAAGCGCCACCTTCGTGAGATTACTACCAAGGAACAAAAGCAAGTGAACGAGCTTCTTGCTGAGTGGACTGCTCGACACTTTCGGCCGATGGTAATCGTCGAGGACGCTGGATTCGTCGCTTTTGTTCGGTACATCACGGAGGACATGGGACGTTTAAGTTTTAACCTTCCAAAACGCGCGAAATTGAGGCAAGAGATTGTTGCTCTGGCTGAAGAATATCGTCGGCGCGTAAGGAAAGACATTGCAAGTGGCTGTGTGTACTACTCGATTACGTGTGATATCTGGACTGCCAGGAACGCGAAGAGCTATATTTCTCTGACTATTCACCACGTTGATCAGGAATTCACTTCAAAGAATTGGACGTTGGAGGTACGAGAGTTCCCTGGTATTCATGACGGAACTACTATTTCGGCAATGATTAATCGCATTTTGGAAGACTGGTCACTGCCGAAGCGCTTGTGTGTGAAATTTCTGAGAGATAGTGGGTCCAACTTGGTGGCTGCAGGTGACAAGTTAGACATCGAGCACATGGCATGCATCGCGCACAGCCTTCATTTAGTCGTAGCTGGGGCATTGATCAAGAAATCCAAGACGTCCGGTGGCGCCGTGGAACCTGAATGGGCTACAGATGTTGCTGTCGAAAGCAGCGCCGAGGTTGCTGAACGAGAGGAAGAGACCGCTCTATCACACGAAGATCGAGGTGAACTAGAATAGAAAACCTCCAAGAATTTGCAATTGACGAGATGGAAAAATTTCTGGACGAGACGATCGCTGGCCTGCACCGCAATGAAATGAGTTCACTGCGCAAGATTGCGCAGTTATTCCGTACGCTGGCTGTTTATTTTCGAAAATCGTCGAAAGGAAACAATCGTCTGGGTAAAATTCAAGTTCAGCATTTCGATCTTAAGTCTAACGAAGTTTTGAGCCCCATGGTTGATTGCCCCACTCGGTGGAATAGTTGTTGGAAAATGTTACAGCACCTGATTGCTTTAGAGGCTGAGCTTAGCAAGTTTTTGCCCACCTGAAAAGACCCGAAGGCCGCAAGGAATTTAAGGACATGGAAAATAAACTACGCCGTCCGAAACCACAGGAATGGCTTGCGATTAAGTGCTTGCAGACACTACTAGGGCCATTTGCCATCGCCTCGGACACACTCGGCGGCCAAACATATCCTACCATGCCACTTGTGATGCCTGCTCTATCTGGTATTCGAAAGCATTTGGAACGAGTCGATCTATTCGGTGGAGATGTAGCAGTAGCCGGAGGTGAAGACTATGTTAACGAGACGGAGTTTATGATGAACGAATGTCGGAAGGCAATGCTGACGCTTTTTACCAAGCGCTTCGAGGCACTAGAGAGGAGTGAGTTAAAGTGGGTCGCTTTCTTGGATCCACGGGTGGCCAAGCGAATGTCGCATCTGAACGCGGCCGATACTCCGACTGCATGTAAGGATACTGTTCGAGCTATGGTTGAGTTGGCTGAAGAGTATTCACCAAGTGAAGTTTTTGAGCGTTCAGTGACAACCCCTGTTCAAGCAGAGAGCTTCACGCATGATCACATGTTTGGACCCGACATTGTTCCTCCTCGTCCTACTAAGCTGGATGAAGATTGCGATAACGAGTTCACCCGTTATTTGGCAGGTGTTACCACTGTCAAAAGCTCCACAAATCCTTTTGAATGGTGGCGTATCAATGGCAACAATTATCCAAACTTGAGTCGGCTCGCGCGGAAGTGGCTTGGTATATGGCAACTAGTGTTCCGTCCGAACGCGCATTTTCTACGAGTGGAAACATTTTGACGGTCAAACGAAGCTCTCTATCACCCGTGACCACGTGTTTGTAGCAGAAAATTGGAGGGTCAGCCACATTTAAAGATCAATCTTGCTGTCAACTACACATGTTGTTGAATGAAATACACATGTGAAACACTCATGGACTTAGATTGAACTGTGAGTTATTTTGTTAAACGATACGTCCCCAGCACTACTGAATACATGTGTACAGAGTTCCCCGGCAAAGATTTGCAAACGGATTTGTATCGTGATAGAGCGAGGTTTTGTGACAAATGCACTAATTTTGCAAGGTAAATAACTGATTACGGTTCTCCTTTGCCGAGGAACTCTGAGTTGTGTTCTAATTTTGCAAGGTAAATAACCGTAAGAGCAGTTGAGCAATGAGCATAGACTGGACGAAATCGCATTCGGAGAGATTGCGCAGGGCTGTCACAGAGCAATCCAGGAAATCTATAGAGTTGAACTCTACAGAGTTCCCCGGCAAAGATTTGCAAACAGATTTGTAACGTGATAGAGCGAGGCTTTGTGACAAATGTACTAATTTTGCAAGGTAAATAACTGATTACGGTTCTCCCTTTGCCGGGGAACTCTGAGTAGGGAGAACCGTAAGAGCAGTTGAGCAATGAGCATAGACTGGACGAAATCGCAATCGAAGAGATTGCGCAGGGCTGTCACAGAGCAATCCAGGAAATCTATACAGAGTTGAACTCTACAGAGTTCCCCGGCAAAGATTTGCAAACAGATTTGTATCGTGATAGAGCGAGGCTTTGTGACAAATGTACTAATTTTGCAAGGTAAATAACTGATTACGGTTCTCCCTTTGCCGGGGAACTCTGAGTAGGGAGAACCGTAAGAGCAGTTGAGCAATGAGCATAGACTGGACGAAATCGCAATCGAAGAGATTGCGCAGGGCTGTCACAGAGCAATCCAGGAAATCTATAGAGTTGAACTCTACAGAGTTCCCCGGAAAAGGGAGAGCCGTAATCAGTTATTTACCTTGCAAAATTAGTACATTTGTCACAAAGCCTCGCTCTATCACGATACAAATCTGTTTGCAAATCTTTGCCGGGGAACTCTGTAGAGTTCAACTCTACAGTATAGATTTCCTGGATTGCTCTGTGACAGTCCTGCGCAATCTCTCCGATTGCGATTTCGTCAAGTCTATGCTCATTGCTCAACTGCTCTTGCAACTACAGAGAACACTGGCCAACTTAATACCTCTGTTGTCTCATATCCTTGTGTACTTAATCACTTATCGATCAACCGACTCGGTAGTCAGGCTTAACTATGGGGCTTAATTAATATCTGTCAAACTTCAAACTTAATGCTCGATGGGGATTTTTTCAATACATTTGTTAATGAAAAGTACTCTGGAGTATACACTATCATATTAATACTTGTTCAGCGCCAAATATTACATACTAAAATGGCTTCGGGTCGATGTCTGCGCATACGACGCTTCCTGCTCCTCACGTTGCTGTTTCCGCAGCAGCTCCTACAGAGTCCGAAGGCCTGAGAAAACCTTCGTTTCCACATCGGGGTGTTCTGTCAGCATGAAGATCACCGATCGAATTGCAGCCGTTGTGTCGGTTGTCGTGAACGCCGCCAAAGGGTCTTCGTGCTACGCTGCTTCTATCCTAGTCGGTGTCATCACTATCGTGGTGCCGACGCGACAAATTCAGCGTCACTACAAACGCCGAGCAGCTACTCTTTCGACAACACCTCCAGCGCAGTAACATAACATTTCCCACGGGATTACGAATTCATCGAGAGCCATGTCCACATCGTTTCCGTTTGCATCGTCAACGAACACTTTAGCGTGCCATCTTCTTTCGCGCTGGGACTTGTGTGTTGAGCCCGGCCTCGTGTGGAGTGCAGTTAGAGAATACGTCGCGCCAGCAGCTTTACCCACCGCATTTTTTAATTGCCGTTAGTTGATCTACAAAATACCGGTAGATCAACGGGTACGGCTATCATTGGTAGATGCACCCGCCGCCTTCATCTTCAGCTAATGCTGGAGCTGCCAATACCGCCGCTTAAACGCCGATACGATTCCAGCCTCGAGCGGTTGTAAATGATCCTTTCGTGTAGCGCTCTGGCAAACCCATCTAGAAATGTCAGGGCTGATTTGAACGTCGGTGTGCTTTGTACCGTCAACACAGACACAATCTTCTCCATTCTTTTCTTTGCCTTGATGTATTTGCCGTCTGCGTTGAAAGCTTTCTTCTGTGGCACCCATTGAATTGATTGAAAGACGACATCCCCACCGCCTATGTCACCAACAGCAATGTCATTGACTGCACCTCCCCGCATCCAGCGGCGTGCGATGCTGTTGTACGGCGGAAACACAGTTTCAGACAGATTTTGCAGTCGAATGAACATTATGTGGCGGCATGGAAGAAGATACGTCTGCCTGAATGTACAATCACACGAATTCATCTACATAAATTGTTTAGCATGACGAAGTTTGATACCGAATTCGGATATATATCCAATAAAAGAGACTCACCTTGTTGTTGACACTGTGATTGCTGTCGGTTCGGCGACTTTCCAATCTGAACATGTCGCTCGTTTTGTATGCTGCGTAGTCAGCGCGGCCACCAGTAGCGTACGTAAATTCAGCTGCGACGAGGTCATATGCAAATGGACTCAACGTCATTTCAAGCGCAACTAGTTCGGGATTTTCATTTCGTTGTGGACACGATCCCACTCGATGAAATTCCCTCAAGTAGTCATCTTCAGCCACCTCTTGTAGTAGAATCAACGTCGTGATCAGCTCGTCGATAGAGTAATCCCTCCTAACCACTTGCTTGATTTTACCCCACTAAGATTCAAGCCTGTTGTTTGTGTGGTTTCCGAGGTAAGGCACGTTTCCACGCTCGTACAGAACCCATTCAGATCTACATCCATCCCAATTGTCGATAAACGTCCGATACAATTAGTGGTCTTGATTTCCGTCGAGCAATCGCAGCAGATATGATTTACCTTGTTCGTATTGTGTCGCACTAGTCGCACTCACGAGTGACGATAACGTAGCCTTCAGTTTTTCTTTTTGCTGTGTGGATCCTGACGACAATCGTGCCGCTTGTTTCTCCAGCCAAGTCACCGCGCGAAAAGTACACAGAAGGGGCGGGAGTTCGGGAATCTTTCAGCTAAAACGGCCTTTTCGTGAAACGCCTTATCAGTCACAAATACCCTGATTTTGCTCCAGGATGGATTGTTGCTCTGGAAGCACTGAATAGCTAGGCGTAAGTTCTCCTTCGTCTCTGCCTTGACAAGCGCATGCTGAACATACTGTCCCTAGATCATTGCATAATAAACAATCTGTAAGAAGTCTGTAACATTTCGGTAGCAAATTCTGCAAAAATAACTGACCTTTCCGAAGAAATCCGTTACTGAGAAACGGAACAGTTTGTACTGGTTGGCGTTTATTCCATGGGTGGTGTCAACCAGAACAACTGCCGGGAGGGCTTGAAAGAGACGTCTAATTCGCGCCGACTGGA
Organism: Phytophthora hibernalis; assembly: GCA_012656075.1. NCBI lineage: Eukaryota > Oomycota > Peronosporomycetes > Peronosporales > Peronosporaceae > Phytophthora > Phytophthora hibernalis. The sequence continues at coordinate 398,875 of JAAKBF010000159.1, read as the reverse complement.
ACACAACAACGTGCGCTACTTGAGATACTTCTTCGACGAATATACTTGCAGAGTTGCCATGTTCTTGCTCTACAAACTCACGGAGGACGGTCTCAGCGTGCGTGGCGTCCGTTGTGTTCCCTCGTCGGCCACTTCGAATGGCGTGTAGGATGTTGTGAACGTCGCGAAGGCTCGTTTTCTTTCCTGTTATCACACCAGCTTAGATTAGCAGAACGATCTCATCGAACTATTAGTAAAAGTAATTCAAAATATTCATATACCTGTTTGTTTGCGCAGATACGCCAAAATTCCTTTTGCACTTGAACCGCTCTGCCTCATGTCACCCACCGTCTTCAGCACGACAAGATCCCGAATGCGTCGGTTCTCAGCGTAATACTCCCACAGCTCCACCGATAACGCGTGGTTATGACTCCCCTTTGCTTTGAGAAAATGTAGTACTCACCACGTCTGTTTTTCACAAGCGTAACGTTCACCTGTGCTGTGCAATTTGTGTATCTTACGACACGGTGGCTGCGACGGCCTTCTCCTCGTTTGTTTTGCTTGATTCCGTGCGTGCAGTTCAACGTTTTGCCGTACACTTTCCAAGAGGTAGGAATTAGACGCAGGTTCAAATCACTACGTGAATTTTCCTTGTCAGCTTTGCCAACTCCCGGTCCTTCTGCCGGTACTGCGTCGTGTTCACTTTCAGATCGCCCACCACTTACTGTTGCCGGTTTTCTTCAGGCTTATTTCCATCCAGTCGCTGGTTCATCCGGATTGGTTTGCTGCCTAATATATGTTTGTTGCGTTTTGCAATTGAAGTAGTCGATCGAACTGGAAATCGCTGATACGTGCTCGCCGTAAAAATATCGAACTGTTCGTGGAAGTACTCCCATGTGTGCCAACGCTCAGAAAAACCTTTTAAAAAGCTCTATCACTGTCTGGTACAATCGTATTCATTCCCAGAAGTTTGGAAACTGTCTCGTCGTCTTCCGGTATTGTTTTCTGTAACGTTTCTGGTGTCTCATCCTGTTCTCGAATGTTTACTCCACTGTTGTCGATGGACTGCACGTACTGTTGCGGAGCACGATTGTCCTTGACCGGAGCTGAATTTTCTTTGTTTTTTCTTCTTTCCGACGGGGAGACCACCATCGAATGAGTCTTCAAACATGACACGTCGGCGAGCTCCACGAGGAGCTTTTTATCTTCGACTTGAAGTCACATCCACCCTCAACCTCTGGTAGGTAATCTTCATCGTGACTGTCATCTAGATCAGCAGCGTCTGCGTCGAAGGCTCCTTGGTAAGCACCCTCGGCATCCCACGCATCTTGCGCGAGAGCTCCACTGCCCCTTGTTTCAGAAGAATTTGTCGGTCCATTTCTTTTCGGAGGAAATTGCCGTTCAGATTTCGGTATGACTTTCTGTTGAAGACTCTTGGCTTTCTTCTTTTTTGATGGACTTCGACGCGGCTTGTATCACTATTCGCTCCGAGCTATCTCTTGCCTCCAACAGTCACGTCCGGCGGGTCATCTTTGCACGCAATCTGGATCGACGTCACAACTTCTGAGCGAGAATCAGTATCCACAGACTTCACCGAAGACCCAATGTCTCCATTCACCAAAGTGTCACGAATCCGAAGGGAGGGTGGACCTGTGGCACCATCCCCGCTGTCGGATTTCGCTCTCCAAACATCCGCACCCGTAGAGAATCCTTTGGCAGGGGACTTATCTTCAAATAGCTGTCGCAAGTCTGCATCAAGCTTCCTTCGGTGCTCAGACATTTTCTTTTCGTACGCCTTCATCCGTACTTCCTTGCTTCGCTCGATCTTCTTGCGGAAGCGCTTGTTCAGCATTAACTGACTCTGAGCTAGCGAGAGAGCACAGCCCCTGTCCTCTTCCGTCTCACCGTCGTGTAGCTCACGGTCACGAGTCTGTTTGTAATGTCTCGGAAGAGTTGATTGCACTCATCGCTCGAATCGGAATCCTGGTCGCACAAAAGGCACAAGGGGGCGCGACAAAGAGTAAGTGGTTGAGCGAGGGCGGATGAGGAGGGAGGGAAGCGGGGGGGTTACCATGCGCGGGGAGTGTAACTTGGCGTGTGAAATCTGGGACCTTCACTCCTTCAAATCAACGGCTGGGGACTCGGGGGATCGAAGAGTGACACTCGTTCGAAAGGGGATACAAAAACAAAAGTATCACAAAGAAGGAAACTGGTAAATTAAATAAAAACGGGTGCGCATGCGACGTGTGCTATAGCTACAGAGTAGGATACCGAGAAACAGAAATTGATACCGGATTTCCGGTATCAGCAGCGTAATCCGCTCGGAGTAGAGCAAAGCGTAGAATATCCGTTCGCGCACAGTTCCGGATCACTTTTGAGGGGCCTATATTTTCATTATAAAAATTATGCCATGCACTGCAGCGCTTACCATAAGAATGAGAAGCATTAGCTTAGTCCATATACATCTTTGTTGCTGCCACAGCGGCATCACTACAGCATGAAAAATGCACTCGAATCAAGCAACTATTTTTGCGCAAGGTTCCGGACCACCTACAGCGCCAACTGTCGCCCATACAAAGTTGAGGTTAAAGAGACCCTTTGACGCACTTTTTCATCATTTTGCATCGTTGTCCTCGTCTTGCAGGAGCCCCCGAGCTTCCAAGTGCTTACGATGTTGCCCTGTATGGATCGACTTGGCTTTCTGCACTAATCAGCGTTGCATGCTGATGGCTACTGCCCCGAATGAGCAAGTTATGGTGTGTTATGTGTGCACTTGGCACCATTATTGTGTGCTTGTTATGCACAATAATCGAACTTAGTTGGGAAACGACGCTTTCGCACCAATTTTGACCCTTGCCAACCTCGATGCCAGGCCGATCTGCGCGAAGTTCGCCAAATCAAGTGTCAATCGAGTGTAAATGATACCATTAGATTCATCTCGTCAGTGGCTGTCTAATGATTGCTTCAATAACTCGATACGCGTTAAAATGAAGTCTCAGTGCTCGATTGAAAAAACGAGCTTTAAATAGAACTTGTATGGAATTGGGGTGGTCCGGAACTGTGCGTGGTCCGGAACTGTGCGCGAACGGATAGAGGCCAGTCCTCGGTGGTAACTTTTAGCAATCCGGCGCGACCACAGCGCGATCCAAAGATTCGTGCGACCATTCACTTATCTGACAAAAACGTAGGATAGATTTTCTACCTTACAACGACGTGATTTGATTCGCTAAAATACACTGAAAAAGGACTGTGACGCCAAGGACAAGGAAGACAGGTTGCGAGCGCGAGACCTCGTTCGGCAAGTCTACGGATTGCGCGACGGGCGAGGCCCACGTCATCCCCACGAAGGTCGTCTGGTACCAGGCACTACAAGAACTGTGCGGCCCGTGAAATGGGCGGCCAGATCGAAGAGCACCCTGTCGGCTTGTGCGATGGCGTTAAGGTCCTTGGCCTATTACGACAACCACGATCACGTGTGGTTTGGCCTACTCGAAGTGCACCGTTGAGATGACCACAAACTGCATGTGACCGACGTGGCACCTCCGTGGCCAGCAGATTGTTCATGGAGCGCGTGATCGCAGGAACGGGGTCAGCGCCGGGATCCTGCTGCCCACGTGCGTGATATCGAACTGGGTGGAACGCATGAGCAGCGACGCGTGGAAGACGCAAAAGCCCGTGGCGAACCCACGAGACCTACACGGAGCTACGCGGCGACCATGGTCGTGGTAGGGTGGGGAGTACTGCTTGGTGTTCAGGCCAGACTTGTGTGAACGAAATGCCGACCTCTCTGTGATTTTCGTCGGCGTCTCGTCCCAAAATGACTACATGTATTACATCACGGTAATCCTGGCTCAACAAACGTGGCGCTAAGAGGTGCTGCTGGCAAGCGAATTAGTGTCAGCTTCAAACGCAGATACAGCTTACACGTGCACTTGTAAATTTAAAGAAATGGAGTGCGAGGAGCTATTGCTCGCGACAAAGTCAGTGCTTTCAGGTACATATCGATACAGAGTTGAAGTTTTCTTTTACTGTAAATTCTATTTTGTGGTGCTGCGGCGTCCGCGTACGGTGTGGTGTATGAGCTGCCGTACATGTATGTTTTTACAGGGCAGCTCCACTGCTTTACTTTTGACCACTAAGATGGGGTCATTTCCCGTAGGATTTCACGGCGACAAAACAGGCACCATTAATCGACAATAGACCGTGCATACAAAACCTCAGTCATTTAACTATGCTTCATTTTGTATTATTAACGAAAGATTGTCATACAAGAGGCGTAGCATTAGGCTGGGAGGACAGTTGACTAAGATATTTTTAAATTAAGCTCGCGCCTCATTGAATTTTTAAATTGTGTTCCCTAAGCCGTACGCGTTCTAGGATCTTTTGGTATTTAGCAAGGCGCAACAAACCCTGGGCGGATATGTGCGGCGTATTATGAACGGCTCGGCACCGTTATCGAAAGACGTGAAGGAGTTTTGCCAGATAGTGTTTGGCGCGACGATGCTTGAGGGCTATGGACTGACGGAGACCGGCGCGGTGATCTCGTGCTCAACGAATGAAATCCCGACCGGTGACCACATTGGGATCCCGCTCGGCAACGTGCAGATCTGCTTGGAGGATGTCCCCGAAATGAACTACACGAGCAAAGATACGCCGTGTCCTCGAGACGAAATCTTGATGAAGGGGGGCGAAATCTTGATGAAGATTGTTCATGGGTTCTAAGCTTACAAGCAACCGGAGCTGACAAAAGAGACCATCGATGCCGATGGTTGGCTGCGCACGGGCGAGATCGGATGCTGGAACTCCAACGGCACGTTGCGGATCATTGACCGCAAGAAGAACATCTTCAAGCTGTCCCAGCGAGTAATGCCCATACAAATTACTGTTATTGGGGTACCACAATAACAGTAATTTGTATGGGCATTAATACATGTACCGTCAATCACGGCGATTATGCAAGGCCGTAAAACGGTACCGGTAATACTAACTTCAAGATGTTCGTGGCCTCAATACGCGGCCGATTTGAGCGAAACAAACACCAGTTGGTGCATAATAATCTCTTTCGACTGGGGATTGATAGTCAAATGGTATATTAATACGTTCGAATACCGGTATTCGAATGAATATTAATATTCATAATTGATCTAGTTTGCCCATATTAATATAATAACTCGAATGTGGTCGACGGGCGGAGGTCATATTAATACATTTGAATACAAATGAATATGCTTGTCAAAACAAACACAAACTGCACGTTTCAGGCCTCAAACCTCAAGCAACGTTTACTTTATAGTTTCCTGCCCATTGGTCTCGTTTCCGCTGCTGCTTCCATTTATTTTAGAAGTAGCCGCAGCGATTAAATGTGCTCGAGTCCCAAGCTCGATGTCATGGAAGAGTGCGTCGAAGCAGCAATGATGTTCGAAATGACGTGCGACTATCGGCTAAGTAAGGTTTTGTATCTTATCGTTCTCCCCTCAGTAATGCATGGTGCTGCTTACATTTCTTGCTTTGTTTGAACAACTTTTGCAGTAAAAACTGCGCCAAACAGTAAACGAACGTTTTTCACTCCGTAATTAATGGGTGCTGTTTTCATTTCTTGCTTTGTTTGAACAACTTTTGCCATGAAATGTTGCAATGTGAAATGGAGTACAGTACAGAGAACCCTGGCCAACTTAATACCACCCGTGGACGCACTTCCTATTAAGTATAACAGGGTGATTAGATAGTAGAGGGAGCAACACAACCACCCCACTGTTTACCGATGCTGGTCTCGGGGTTTACTAATGCAGTAATAAGAAGACATGGATGCCTGATGTGTTGTTTCAGGAGTGGTTGCGCGATCTTGACATGCATCAACAACGGCGCAATATTGCCCTCCTACTCAAACAGTGTCAGCAGCTCAAGCCGTAATGGTTTACAGATTTTGCAGCTTGATTCTCGCCTCAGGAGTTGGCTATAGTCAAAATGGAATCGACGGCGTCAACAAGTCTAACCAAGACATGCACAAAATATGAACCAGTGCAGTCGGCGGAGATGCTGGTTGTTAGCAAAACATCATCTACAACAATCCAGACACCGAACCCAAGTGAGATAAATCAAGTACGTGAATCTCCCAGAAAAACAGCATGAACCAGACCCTGCAGGTTCAAAATTCACATTTACGCCACCTCCAAAACCACCGGGATTATCGCGCAAACAAAAGCAACAGGCTGAGCGCGCTACCAAGATTCGCGAGGCACGGTCGGAAGCAAAGCGACATGCCGAAAAGGTGGAGCCCGTTACTTTTGAAGATGTACAAATGGTATTGTCGGGTCAGTACTCATGGTCTTCTGTGAGGTCCTCAATGATGGACCTCAAGCTGAACGTGTGCAATGTGCATGGTGACATGAAGGTCCGACTGCTGCAACCCAGAGAGTCACTACCGGTTATAACCAGAATGCTCGACGTACACAAGATCGAAGAAGCTAAGACATATATACCGTATGACGTTGAAGAGGCAGGGACGTACGTGGCATTTTGGGAAGCATTTGGCTGTATCACTCACGATCAGCTGATCGTTATGGAGCGCATAATCGCTGTCAAACAGAACTTGTGTTATGTTGGATTTACGCTCGACTGGATTGAAGGCGTGTCGTGGAGAGAAGCTGATCTTCAAGCAGTTCAATATCCATTTGGTGATGAACACATGATGTCCAAGGTAAGTTGATTCTGCTACAGAATTGATACCGAAAGTATACGGATAAAGCAACCGAAATATGCTATCGGTATTGCTACATCGGTACCACACGATATGTTAACGAAAAACTGACGAATCTATTTTGAATTGCAGGCTGATCGAAAGGGCGCTGTGATGAGCATGTCATTGGGGACGAAATACGTACACGCGGAGGCAACATCTGGAGCTAGTCTGCTCGTGTATCGAGAAGATCTGTGGCTGAATCTAACCTGCATGATTACTGGGATGCTGTATCTGCAAGATGCCTACCCAGACGTTGGCGTCGTGAATCCGTCTTTTTATCATTGCAGGACCCCGGCCGATAAAATCAAGTTGGCCTCCGCGTTCAGACCATTTGATCAAGTAAACAGGCGCATTATCGGGGTACTCAATGTGACAGGGACGCACTGGATTGCCTACCTTGTCAACCGACACTCATGTCTGCTACATATTTGACCCGCAACAAGGGACCGTCAAGAAGATGACAAAGGCACTTCGCGAAATTGTCGAGCCCCTGCTACAGATGGAAGGCGATATGACGTACGAGGCTGTGAAGTGGTGCAAGCAACGAGACGAGAGTTCGTGTGGAGTTCTGAGCCTTGTCGTCCTGGAACTCTTGCTGTCGGGGACGCTATCTGAACAAGAGCATCACACTTCTAGTCCAGGGTAGTGACGATCGAAGCGTGCGTCTATAATACATCCTTCATAATACATGAATTTCATGTTGAAAATGCATTCAATAAGCCAAGCCTGTTAAAGCAGCTACTAAAACTGAGTAGAAGCTGCAGTAAAGAATTAACTGTTTCTTTGAAAATCATATGTCTTTTGACTGGCATCTCCCTGAAATGCCAGTCTACCAAACAACTGGATTACGTAGGTTACATTGCAGTGTTGTTGCATGGTTAAAGGTAGCATGCGCTGATCACTGTCATATATCAATACCTTCGAAAACAGGTATGCTGAGAGGAGTTGAATCTATCAAAACATACAGTGAGGGAATTCAAGCGTAATATATCTGAGCAATATTTCGGAATAAAACCGTGCCCAAACATATGATTGGTGTGGATGACACAACAATTCCGAATAGAGGACGGTAAAAGTCTCCACATTTTTCGGTATCAGCAACACGTGCCACTCCGCCTCGTGTCCGTCCCTATCTGGCACCAACGGGGTTGCTACTGACAGCAGCAAAGCTAAAAGTTAGCCGAGCCGTAGACTTCACCCAGACTACCGTAGTGCGGTCGAGTCCTGCATTACAGAGATCTAGCGGAGACCATGACTCCACTCGTGCCAGAGATCCTACGTAGACTGGCTGTGTAAGATTGTTAATTGATTTACGAGTAGGTGTTAAGAAAGTATCTAACGCGATGAAGATCGCTTCCGTCCATTTTCAACGACGGTGAAGACTACAATGCGAGCACCAGGACTGCGACGACGATACCAGCAGCTGAGGATCTCATGACATTCGTTGCGCTTGACGAACCGCTGCCACCCGAGCCGGAGGCGGTGCTGTCTTCTTCGCCGACGTCGACACCGCTGTCGCTGCCGACCAACGAGCTGCCGGCAATGTCGATTCCCATGGACGTGCACTTCTCCACGACGGGGTCCACGAGCTCGCTCATGAGATTCAGGTTCTCGTTCAGCGCCAGCGTGCAGTCCTCCGGATCGATGGCTAGGATCGAGGCCATGAGAGAGATGCACGCGTCGGTCTCGCAGATGGCCGTTAGCTGTTCGTCCGATGGCGCTCCGTCCAAGTCGGAGAAGATGACACCAGAGTCGCTGGCACATGCGGTCGTGTTGGGGTTCGTGAGTAGCGAGCCCAGCTCCGACTGCTGACACACGCCCACGGCTGCGGCTTGTTGCAGCAGACAGGCAGTGAGTGTCGTCACTGCGAGAAAGAGGGTCTTGGTCATCTTGGAGGAGTGAGTCCGAGAGCGAAGATTGAATTATGAGCTTCGCTTCGCCCTAGCGCATTGCTGCTGTTGTCTTGTGCTCGTTGTTCGAGCGCGACGGTCCCACTGAAGTCAGCAGCGAGTCGGAGCAGTTCAGCAAGCCATGCTGGTACGCGTTTGTGCCGTTGTGAACATTGTTGTATCCTCTGGGTCGGTGCACCGACTTAGTGTAGCTTGACTAGTGGAGGGCTTATCAATCACCGGACGATGGCTCTTTAGCGTTGGAAGACACTGCATTTCAGAGCTGCGGTGCCGTTAGCCGGACATCATGCTTGGGGCACAGCCAGTCAATCCGAATAAGATGCACATCCCTCTTAAGCGAGTGACACAAGACACATTGCGCTTGCGCGTTGCCGCCATAGCATTACTTAGGTTGCAAAGTGGTCCTCGTGAGAAGTATCAGCCTTGATCCCGGGCGGCTCTATTGCAGCTCACACTGTCTTCGACTGGTTAATTTGTGGCTGTTGCTCCATGGGTTTGCGTTCAATCGACAGCAATTTTAACGGATGACCACTGAAGTGGTTCCTCAATCGATAGCACCTATTGGCATTGGACAGTGAGAAGACCACGTTGCCATCAGCAAGTTCACGCAGCTCAATCTCCGTTCAAAGTTGCGCGACCGCTTCCGTTGCTGAACCACTTCAACTTGCAAAGTTGCTGTGCGAACATAATTCGATCTAATCTTTCGTTCGCACAAGGCCGTGCGCTAGCGCCCGGATGAGCTCTGAAATGCCTTTAATTAAAGACGTATCTGCTGCAGGTTAAGGCTTTTCAGCGTTTTTTTGGCGTTTGCGGAGGCTAAAGCCTCTCAGAAATAGTGCTTACAGCCTTGTCGCATAGGATGTCTTCACTGCGCTAGTAAGCTCCTGGATGTGTAGCTTCCTACCCGTACCGGTAGCTACTTCGAAGTAAATATTGTAAATATTAGGGGTGGTCAGAATTAAGAAATGGTGCAAAAAATATCACCACATGAGCGTCGCCGAAATGACCAGAAATCTTTCAAAATATCACCCCGGTCAGATATCAGATGGCTGGTCATTCTGCTTTTACATTCACTCTGCAACTTCAACCCCGCATCGACGTCACTCGAGGGCCACAACCATGCCTCGCGTCTCCCACCGCCGGCAGCTTATTGCAGACCTCATCCGCGGTCTGGCGGTGGCGTGCCTTGCCGAAGAGGACTACGAAGACTTCCTCTTGCTCGATGGCCTGTTTGACGTGGACAGAGCTCTCACTAAACTCTCTGTTCGACATGGAGGAAGATCCGTGGATGGATACCCCGATCAATGATCTCGCTGAGGTGCTGATGCTGGTTGAGGGCAACCGATACCTATCGCTGCGCCAACCCTACGCCAAAAGCCGCGATTTCGTGACAAACTACTTTCTGAGGTTGCCTGACGAAAGCTTTCGATAGCTTACGCGGATGTCAAAGGCGTCGTTTCAGTTCATGCTCTCCGAGATTGAAGGACATCCCGTCTTTCACAACAACAGCTCTCATCCGCAAGCTGACGTCACACTGCAACTTGCTGTTGCTTTGGACCACTTTGAGAACTACGGAAACGGCGCATCGCTAGGAAGAACTCTCAAATTGTGGGGAATCGGCAAGGGAACGTATGTTCTGTACACGACGTGCGTTTTGGAAGCTCTGAACGACCTAGCATCAAATCACGTCGTGTGGCCTAACAAACGAAAGCGCAAGGCCATGTCGACACGCATGGCAACCAAATGATTCAAGGGTTGTGTGGGTTTCATCGATGGCTCAACGTTTCCTCTCTCCCAGAAGCCTGCGGTGGACGGCGAATGCTACTTTGATCGCAAAAGTCGCTACAGCATCAATGGTCAAATAGTGTGCGACGACTCGCGACACATCATTGCGTTCTATGGTGGCTGGCCGGGTTCTTGCTGCGACAGCACAGTGTACAAGATGATGCAACTCGCCAAGGACGCCAAGAAGATCCACTTTTTCTCCCGAGGAGAGTACTTAATTGGCGATTCAGCTTATCCTGCTGATCGGTGCGGCAATACCCTGGTTCCTGCGTACCGCAAGAACATGAAAGGCTCGGACATTGAGGCATTCAACACATGCATTGCTCATGTTCGCGTTGTAAACGAGCCCACAATCGGGGTGTTGAAAGGCAGGTGGTCGTCTTTGAGAGAGCTGCGGGTCCAGCTCAACAAGAAGAAAGATATGGAAACGATTCTGCGCTGGATCACGGCATGCATTGTCCCGCACAACATGCTCATCTGCCACAGCGACTTGATGACGAAAGCTCCGATGAAGATAGTGACGAGCCCGAAGAGGAAGAGAGCGACTACGAAGATGACTCCGATGACGATGATGAGTTTATTTTCCGCCGCCGTCTGAAGCAAAAACAGGGTTCGAAGGGTGGAACGAGAGAGGTGGAATTCTCTGGTACCGCAAACTTCATGCATTAGGATATTACTCAGCGATCTAGCAGCATAAACGACAGCGTTAGCAAAAGCACCTGCCATGTGTCATACTGCTTGATCTTCCTTGTTCCTTCCTCACTCCATCACCGTGCATAGCAGCTCAATCAGGGATGGTCTGAGAGCTACCTACGCGTCCAAAGCATCGGCGTCGCCGACGTCGATAGGATCAGAAATACCGCCACCCATACGGGGAGCACGGCTGCTCTCAACAGTGCTGTCTGCTTGGTTTCGACGACTGGACGCTCGAGTGGTAGCTGGAACACATACACACCCTTTGGTCAGTATATACAGCAAGTTAGTTTGATGACAAGCTGTACTTACGCATTTGGGCCTGCAGTCCAGCTACGTGAAGAAACTCTTCAATTTCTTGGGGATCTCTTCCTTGTTGGACAAGTGCCATCAGCAATTCATGGCGACGCGTGGATTCTTGTTCTCGTTGGATTGCTTTCTGTTCTTGAATCCATCGATCATGTCTGATGTTCTCCTTGTTTTCTTCTTGGTTGAGCCTTCGCTCGAAAAGGGCGTTTCTCGCTTTTGTATTCTCTGCATACGCCATCGAAATTGAAACGCGATTTTCCCGAGCAGTAGGCGGCGGATCGGTGTTGCTTTTTGGCTCGGAATCAGTGGTCGAAGCATTTGTCAGCGAAAGCGGCCTCAGCGCACGCTTATGGGTTGTCTTCTTTTTCTTACTCGAAGACCTTTTGGTTCCTGGGGCCATGTTGGACGACCGTTTGTTTGCCCTATGCTTCTTGGAGCGGCTTGAGACTTGCGGAGGTTGAGTTTGCTGGAGATGAGAGATGGCACGGTTTCTTCCAGCGGCGGGCTGAGACTGAAGTTCACGTAGATCAGCATATGATCTAAGCGCACGTTGATCTTCTGTTTCGCTAGTGGACGATGAGCACAGAAGCTGACAAGCCCAAGGTGCATCTGACACGTGAAAACTATCTCATTCTTGTCTGCTGGATGGAGAGGAGAATCCAGTCAACTTCCCTATGATTCATGGCTGCGAGAAGAAGACGGCCGTAGGCGCCAAAACTACGAAGCTGGATGCGTTCAAGAAGCTAGCGGAGCACCTCCACGCTGTGTCCAAGACGCCAGGTCTGAAATTGCTGTCTGCTGACAGTATGAAGCGCCGTTGGAACAAGACCAAGTTTACACGGACGCTCAGCATCAAGCGATCTGAGACGGGCATGGGGCTTACAGAGAGGGAAATTAAAGCGGGCTATCAATTCCAGCCAAGCTTGATAAAATGTGCCCTCATTTCGCCCGGATGCAGATTTTGTTTGGGGAGAAGGCCAACGTGGACGCGGCTGCGATAAGGAGCTTGGAGCTGTGATTATCGAGGGCAGGAAGAAACTCTGCCGACAAGCGACGATGACAGTGAGGCTAGCAGTGACGCAGCGAGTGGCACTGAGAGTGACGCTAGACTCGACGCCCAACGTGATGCTGGACGCTATGTAGGGCGCGCCGTGGGGCATGGTGTTGGAAGCGGTGGTGATGCATTCCGTGCTGTCAGATTTGAAAATGTGCGCAATGTTCGGCGTGATGGTGAAGATGCAGTTGGTTATCGGTCTGATGCTGGAAATGCTGCTGGTCGTGCTGCCGAACATGCCACGGCTGCTGGAAGTGATGTCGATGACAACATATCAACCAACTGCGAGGAACCTGAGCTTCGCTTTGACGCCTGGTCGCCGCCGCCACTGCCGCCATCAGACCTTGTGATCAACCAGGAAGCTGGCGAGGAGAGCTACATCAACGCCCGTACCTGCTGCTGGGGAGCGCGAGTAAGATGCTTGGGTTGCCTTGGCCTTCGAAGTGCGCGCTCATGAGAGAAAATTCTAGACTGAAGGAAAGTTGCCGTTGCGGATGGTTTGCCATCAGGAAAACGACCGGTCATCTCAGAAATGGTTCGCCCAAACAGCTGAACCATTTGGCAAAATGTTATGACCACTGGTGATAAAAAAAATGTTGGTCATTTGGGTCCGAAAATCACCACGAAAAGCTAATTCCGACCCCTATTAGAGAAGAGTGAAGTGGCGGTCCACCTAACTCCGAGCTTGCCGCCGTTCGTGGTTGATGTTCTCCACAGAGTCCCAGTTGAAGAGGTTTTGGGCATGTCCAGATGCTAGAAGGTGGACTGGCGTTCTTTAAGGGGCTGCTGAAGTCTGCACGTGTGTTGTGCCAACTGAAGAAAGTTCCCGAGCGACAGGATAGGAAATATCCTGTTGCCCTGAAGAAGATGGATGATGACCAAGAGAGAAGATGTGAGTTGACTGAAAGAAGGTTTAAGACTAGATTGAAAGGACTTGACTAAGCCAGCTTCGGCGGCTGTGAAATAGAGCTCAGTCTACAGCTTACCAACAACTCGAGAGGTAGAGCAAATTGAATATTCAATTCTGCCCTATGGACAACCAAGAAGGAGAGATACGACGCCAGACGGTGAAGTTCAAGTCGCGCCGGCGCTTCAGAGGAGTCAAGGAGGTCGCTCACTTTGCGGGAGGCGACTGGAAGGCGTGGCTAAAGTTCCAGAAGGAGGTCAATCGCCTCTACGTCTTCCTAGACATGGACAACTCTGACCGATCGGCGGATGGCTTGCACGAGGTGATCTGCCAGTTGCTGCAAGGACGCCACCTGGAATTTTCACGGATACTGAAGCAGCACTCGGCGCGGACGGAGTGGAACCCTGGAGAGCTATTGTGAGAGTTATGAATGTGCTGACGAGATGTTATTGCCCCTTAGGCACGCGAGAGCATCTGCATGATGAGATCAAAACGCTTCGGAAGTCCCGAGGCATGCCAATTGCGGAATATGCGGCGGCCTTCGAGGACTTACGAGGCTTGGAGAGGTGGATACTACCGGACGACGGGCATGACATGAGAGAAGAGGACCAGTGCCGCTACTTTAGTGCTGGAATGCCTCGAGCCTGGCAAATGCAGGTGGTTCCTCAGCAAGCTTACTGGACGGACCTCCGTGAGCTGAAGGAAATATAATTGCAGTGTGAGCGTGTCGAACAGCGATCGGAGAAAGACAGCTTGCACAAAGAGAAGAGGAGCGAGAACAAGAAGAAGCCAAAGGGGTGGAATAAAAAACGGAAGGAAAACTGGCACCGGAGAAGAAACGGACGCGGGAAGGAAATGATGGCTGTGAGTATTGCAAGTCAATGGAAAAGCCTGGAAGACCCACCAGGATGCAGACTGCTTTCGCAACCCGGCGTCACCGCGATTTAAACCACATATGGCAATCGACCAGAAGAAAGTGAGAAAGTGGCAAGGAGCGGAAGCTTCGGGAAATGCTAGAACTGCGTCCGCTTTAGAGGTGGAGGGCAAGCAAACAAGCGGCGTGGATCCCTTGTCATACTGGCAGGTCGCTGAACACAACCAAGCTGCAGCCGTAGAAGTCAACAACGGCAGGGCGCTGCGAACGAAGGTGACGCTCAAGTACCCACTGAGCTCACACACGTTTACGGCTCGGGAACAACACAATCACTGGTGGTCAAAGAAATAGTGTCGTGGTATACCCCAAGGAGCAGGAGCATTGGTACCGTAACGTGAATAATGAGCTCCAGCAGGCACTCGGAGTGATCGCACTACCATTTGTGCTTCCGGAATTAACGGACAAACGTCAGTGCACACAAGACTTCATGGTCATTGACAAGCTCCTTCACCCGGTGATACTGGGCACGGATTTTATGCGGCAGAAGGGACTAGTGATTGACTACCAACACCAAAGGATTGTGTGGGATGACATGGACTTACCCATGGATAAACCGGCTGAGTCACAGCAGCCTGTTGCTTTTGTGGTCCCTTCCGAGGATGATGAAAGAACCCTCCGGATTCTGGATGAAAAGGGAAAGAAATTAATCTCCGCAAACTCATTCCCAACGAGAACTTGACGAAAGACCAGAAGCAGCATCTGTGGGAGGTATTGGAGTCCTACAAGGTTGTGTTCATTGGGGGCCCCGGCAAGATGAAGTTGATACCGTACGAACTGCCTATCCATACTGGAAGCACTCCCAGGGCACAGCGTCCTTATCAAATTCCCCAGATTTACCGTGAAGCAATGTTCAAGGAGGTGGAAAGAATTGTTCAGCTAGGAATCTTGGAGGCTGATGAGGATTCACCATGGGCGGCACCGGCGTTCGTAATCCCAAAGAAGGATGGTTCGGTGCGCTTCCTGACCGACTTTCGTGAACTGAACAAGTGCTTGCAGCGTCACTATTTCCCGCTTCCACGAATTCAAGATATGATGCGTGAACTCCCTAAGCCAGCATTCGTGTCGACTTTGGACTTGGTGATGGGGTACTACAGTCGGGAAATAGCGGAAGGAAGTCGACAATACACGGCGGTAGTCCTCTCATGGGGAAGTATAGGTACTGCCGTCTGCCGATGGGCATCAGTACAGCCCCGGATGAGTTCCATGCGGTAATGCAACAAATACTGGGGTCTTCCCTTCGTGCCCCTCTACGTGGACGATGTTCTCGTGTTATCGTTGTCATTTAATGAACATCTTCAGTCTTTGAAGATAGTCTTGGAGAGGCTACGAGAAGCAGGGGTTGTGGTCCACCGGAGAAAAGCAAATTCTGTACATCTACTAGCCCGGGCGCGTGAAATTCAATAACGTAACACACCATTTAAGTGGAGTATTTGGGATACCAACGTAGTGCGCAGGGACGCGAGCCTGTGCGATCTAAGATCGATGCCATCACGAAGATTGCTCAACCCCGAAACGTAAGAGACCTTCATCGGTTTATTGGAATGGTGAATTACAACAAAGACATGTGGAGGGGGAGATCGATGACGCTTGCGCCCCTTACCGCACTGACATCAAGTAAAAGGCCATACCAATGGACATCGGTAGAGCAGCGGGCCTTCAAACAGGTGAAGGAAATGATCGTGAAACAAGTTCTGCTACAGTATCCAGATTTCAATAAGCTATTCGATATCTACGCAGATGCTTCAACGCTATAATTGGGAAGGGTGATGATGCAAGATGGAAAGCCATTGGCATTTTGGTCGAAAAAGTGTAACCAAGCTCAGCAGCAGTACACGACTACCAAAAATGAATTGATGAGTGTCGTGGAAATGCTCCGCGAATTTCGACCTATTGTCTGGGGACGAAAGATTCGTGTGTACACAGATCACAAGAATTCCTTAGAGACAACTTTTCGTAATGTGCAGATGATGCGCTGGAGACTTGAGATCGAAGAATATGGTACAGAGATGAACTTTGTCAAGGACAGGAGAATATAGTCGCAGATGCGCTATCACGGCTCCCTCGTCAAGAGGAGATGACCGCGGCCGCCATAGCGAGCCAATCCATCGCAACTACAGCGAACCCCGTTGTTTTCACTCTCGCTCGGAGAAATCGCAGCAGCGCAACGGCAAATAGGCCTGAAAGAAGGACCTGCAGCAAAATGGCGTGCGATTGGCAGCACCAAAGCGCTTGTCAGCAGAGTGAACGGGACAATCATACTACCTGGGAGCTTAGTGGGAAAAGTTCTACAAACATATCACGAATGGCTTGTACGCCCCGGGGAAAGAATCATGAATCAATCCACCACGCACTAACTTGGCCAGGTATGGCAACCGACGTGACACAGTTGGTCTGTAACTGTGTAGCGTACGCCCAAAACAAAGCCGACAAACACAAGTACGGCAAACTACCTGCAAAAACGAACGAAGTTCGGCCGTGGGTGGATATCGCAGCTGACTGTGTTGGACCCTTTGGGCCAAGGAAATGGCGAGCGATGACAATTATTGACACGACTACACGTTTGATAGAAATGGCGGCCATAACGGCGTGTGATAGCAGTAAAACAGCACGAGTACTTGATCAATGGTGGCTCAACCGATATCCTCGACCAGAACGCTGCATTTATGACAACGGACCTGAGTTTCGGGCGGAATTTAAGGAACTCCTTGATAGCTACGGGGTGGTACGAATCCCTACATCGGTGAAAAACCCATAAGCAAACGGGGTAATCGAACGGGTGCATCGAACAATAAACGAAAAACTACGGACCGACCAGATCAACACCATGGGGGAATGGGAGAACTGCTTATCGGCAGTAACGTTTGCCCTCCGAGCTCAACACCACACAAGTACAGCGATGACCACCGGGCAAGCCGTATTTGGTCGAGATATGCTCTTTGACTTACCAGCGGAAGTGGATTGGAACCACCAATAAAACCGACGAGACAATCAAAGCAGATAAATCAATGAGCAAGAAAATGCAGAACGAATTGATCATGACTACATGCCTGATGAGCTTGTGATGATTACCCGCGGTGCAAGCGAGCTCCAAAACTGCAATCTCTCTACGATGGACCATATCGGTTTATCAGTGCTCGCGGCAATGGCACATTGGTGATCGACAAGAAGAAATATCATGAAATCATTCACATGCGCCGAGTGAAACCCTTTCAGACAACGCGCATGGGGGAAAATGTAGTGCCAACTGAAGAAAGTTCCCGAGCGACAGGATAGGAAATATCCTGTCGCCCTGAAGAAGATGGATGATGACCAAGAGAGAAGATGTGAGTTGACTGAAAGAAGGTTTAAGACTAGATTGAAAGGACTTGACTAAGCCAGCTTCGGCGGCTGTGAAATAGAGCTCAGTCTACAACTTACCAACAACTCGAGAGGTAGAGCACGTGTGATTCCTCAAAGACGATCTAGCCGGCTTGCCGATCGGCGTAGAAGATGCAGCCACTGCTGAAGGAGTGCCGGCTCCTATTGTTATAATTGAACGCAATTTTCAAAGATGTTAGGTGAATGTTGAACTAGCATGCCACAGGCAATATGCAGGTTTTTTACTAGTTCTCGATATATATTTGTGATTGGAGTGCATTTGGCTCCTACGGCTACCAAGGCATGAAAGGTAGGGACAAATCTAGTGCTAACGGTCACGTTTGGACGGACATCCCAACAGGGATTAATTCGACAAATTTTGCCGATTCGGGTAACGCCGTTTCTTTTGTTCGGTGCTCCCAACAATAGCCGATTCCAACATTGACGGAGATCAACTTCATTCGCTAGAGGAATTAAATTCATTTTCACTTGGATAAACAGCATTAAGCACGTATTTTAGCTCTGAGAGCTCTCGAGCCCATGCAAACATGAAACTTCTGCGAATCGCTACAATTAATAACAAAGCCGCGATTTCCTCTCAAATCTTGCACAGACAGCTTTGGGGCAAAATTTAACATGTTACAGATACGGAAGTACAGCTACCGCGCTACAGCCTGGCCGTACGACTGGGCTGCGCCCCTGTGATAGGGTGGTAGGTGTACTCCGTACTGCAATGTTGTGGATGTCCTGGCGCCGCCGACCATTCTCCCTGCGATGTCGGCAACCGACTCGCGGCATAAGCGGGTGTACAGCTTGAACGCGTCCGAGGCCCAGCGACCGTGAAATTGGATCGTTAGCGGGTCAACGCCAGCCCGATACATATTGGTGGCACCTCCGGACCTTAGCGAGTGAGTGCTAAAACGGGCTGGGTCTTTACCGGCGGAGCTCGCCGCGCGTTGGATCGCGGTTGACACGCGGGCTGCGGCTCACAACTCGGGAAGCCGTCCTTGTTGACGAACACGACCGCTGGGATCGTGACCGGTAGCTGTCTCCTCGCTTGGAACAGTAAAAGCCGAGTGCTCTAGTACCCGCGTGACCGGGGAACCGCCTTGGTTTGTCTTAGATCCGCGTAGGCGAATACACGCTGCGGTCGTCGTGTTCGGATCGGACGTGGGGAACCTGATGCGTCGATTGCCATCACATCGGAGCCCCTGAGAGCAAACCACTGGAAACTGGTGCGCGTGGTGGCTACGATTTTGAGCGCCGCAGGAGGAAAAAGAACGCCAGACACAGAACCCCTCAGAGTGCCTGGTCAGCAGGGTTCTGGAGGTCGTGAGACGCGAAGCACGCCTCGAGTATAGCGGAGATTTCTGCCTACATACCTTCTCATCTAGTGGGACGGTGAGCTGCCACGGCACGCCCTGTAGGCGTGTCCAACGCTTCCAGTATTTGAAGGCCCGTGAGTACAGCTTGAACGAGGAGTCAGCAACGGAGTGCTCTCGGAGATGCTGAACCATGCCTGGTCGAACTCGGTGATACTGGATGGTGGGGATGCCTGCGACCACCCACGCGTTTGTTCGGAGAACATAGCCCTCGTTCTGTCAGCGACGGGAACCGGCGTCCGCGACTGTGTTCTCGACACCGGGGATGTGCGAGGCGGAGACGCGGAGCCCAAGCCGGTGTTCCCAGATGCTAAGCAGGCGAATGACAACTTGCGCGCGCCGATTGTGCGACAACATCTTTGCCTGCCAAGCGATAGCCGAGGTGTTATCGATGCGGAAATGTACGTGGATCAGACTTGACTCTGGGCGAGCGGTCCGCCATTGTGGTGCCCACGCCTGGATCGCGAAGGTGCAGGAAAGAAGCTAGCGATAATTGATGTCGAACTCGTTGGCTGAGCCTTCCTTAAACTCTGCGATGAGCTGGAGCTCCATGGGCGAGAATGCGTACGTGAGCGAGAGCCGGAGGTCTGGGACAAGTGCGCAAATCCCCACATCCGACGCGTCTGTGATCACTGTAAAATCGGGATCGGGGAGTGAATCAAAGTATACGAGGGGCGCCATTCAGGATTGGATCTCTGAGAATATGCCACCACCAGACGAGGTCGGCGCGTATGTCGGCCGTCACTTGGACGCACGTAAACCGATGTAGATGGCGCTCACTCGAGCGAAGGCGCTGGAGGAATGCTTGTGCCGGGCGGACGCAAGTAGCTACTTGGCGTAGCGAACCGAGCAGGGAGCGAAAGGCGCGTCACGAGAGACCCGTGGCATGGTACGCGTGTGCCACCAAGCGGAGCGCCTTTGAAATATTCGAAGCCGGCATGGAAACGGTCGGTGCAGACTAGACCAAGCACTTTTTGGCGGGATCTCCACGGCGTGAACTTCTCTTCGTTCACGGCAGCGGGGCCCATGACTGTGATCATAGCAAAACGGAGCGATCGCTAGATGTCGGCGCAGCGCGTCCCAACGTCAGCTGCGACATTAATGTGGTCGTCGACCCAGTGGTAGTTGACTAAACCGGTGGGGTGAGCCGCATCAGAGCTTCTGCCGTGTATGAACGCGACAGCGCCCCTAAATACCGTAAATTCTGGCCGATCCCGTCCATCAGAAAGCTGCCGACATATCGATGACGATGGCGTTGTCTTCTGGGATGTGGCCAGCGAACATGTGGACGCATTCGCTGGAGGTACAGGCGTTGCGGTACGCGGCGGCAACGTCGCTGGCCATGACCTTGACCTCGCGCTCAGCGTCGGCCTGCTGACACCGCAGGATTTCGCGCGCGATACTCGAGCAGTGCTCGTACGTTGGCTTCGGTACGCCTGCGCTGTCTGTGAAATAGATGACACGACAGGTCGTGTACTACCCGACAGGTCGTGTACTACCCGACCGGAGATGTCCGGGTCGCCGTCACCTTTATCGACCACCCCGTACGGACTCACGAACAGCTCTGGCCAATGTCCATGAAGTCAGCGTCGACGCCAATGCACCGAAACAGGTCCTGTTCCTTTCTGATGTTCTTCCGCAAGACCTTGATACGCGCGGACGCTGATGGGTGGTTGCAGGGAAGCGAGATTGTCTTCGCAGCGGTTCCTTGAGCCGGACGCGTACTCCCTCGGAGACGACGCGGACGAGGTCAGTCAGATGTGCGTACCCGCGGCACTGGTGGCGTAGAATAGCTGGGCTGACGGCTTCGTTCGACCGGTAGTCTTCCTCGGTTTGTCCCGGATGAGCTCCACGAAACGCTTCAGCGTCGGTCGTTCTCGCCGTATGTACTCGGACATGGCAGTCTGTAGCGCCTTGTTGAGATGGAGTACGTCGTCGATCGCGTTGGACCGCCCCAATAACGCGGCCGGTGGCATGACGGCACCCGCCCGCTCGAATGCGGACATGATTGATGCACGTCTGATCTTCTTCCAGAGTTGGTGCCGCCGCGCACCGGCGGAGGTCAAAGGGCGCAGCTCCTGCGCGGATGGAGGCGGCCAACTCGGTGAAGTCAGCGCAGCGGAGCAATCGGTGGCGTGGCGTTCGTTCCAGGCTGTTCCCGCTGGGGAGACTCCTTGGAGGCGTGGCTTATCGGGCGGAGGCCTGCTGACACAAACAACGCGAGGTCTGGGTCGCTGGATCAACGGCCGATAGAATAGATGAACACCCATCGGAGGAATGACCGACGCTCGAGGAGCTGGGTCTCTCACCGGAAAATGCTGAGCGAGCCGCTGGCTCAGAGCCACCCGGAACGCACGGGTGTCCACACTCCTCGGCAGAATGACCCCTGTTGTGGGGACTCCCTCCGGTATGTGCGGTAGGCAAAATGGGCGATGGAGCGCTCTTAGTGAAATGTCCAGCACTGCAGGCACTGGGACCGTCACTGGCGGTTGTCGTAACACTTGCAGATGCAGCCGCGGCTTGGGTGCTGACGGTGGTATTGGTCCGCCACTGACGTGATCGTAACGTTGCGGCAGTGCACGAGATTGGTCGCTTCGACTCAGCCTTGAAAGCGAATGGACTGTATTCGAATTTAAACCGAGACGATGCAAACGAAGTGCCGGTGAGCCAGCAGCACCTCGTCCCCGTCAACCGCGACGGCACGCATTGTTCGCTCGGCGGCCAAACTTCTTCATGATGAATTCCTTCAGCGCCGCCGGCAAGTCGTTGGGCCACTCGTGGGTCCGATTGTTGGAAGCGCAGCGCACTCTGGTACCCCAAAGAACATCAACCCGGCAAAGAAACGAAGACAGGGATCTTGTCCGTCGTCGTTGCGCGGGATTAGCGCACGAATATGGGATGGTATACCGCTCGGTCGGGACGGCGTGGATTGAGTTGTATGAGTGCGTGCGCCGGGGCATGGAGTCTGGAGAGGTGCCGTTTGTGCAGGAGCGCTACTCACGGGCCCTGGTGTCGCTGCGGCTAGAAGGGTTTTAAGCTCGTTTAGCGCCGTCGCCCACGACACTGAGTTGAAACTGATACGGTGGACGACCGCGCAAAAGTCTCTCCACCAGGACGGAGAATCACTCGAGAGGTGAACGAACGCGGTGCCCAGGAACTGGTTGACTTCGTGCAGCGTACGCTGGACACGGCGTGGCGAGTGGCCGATGTCCGCGTCCATATTAGCCACGAGAAACTCCCGAACCCTGTATAACACACGCGCCATCGGCGCATACCAGTCAGCATTGGCAAAAGTTGTAAGACCCTGGACTGCACCCAACAGGTCGATGTAGGTTGAACAAGTTGGCGCCGTTGGTGGTGCGACGTTAGGACCGAAATCAAAGCGTAGTTCGTGTCATACGTACCGGCGGACAGCTGGGCTGCGCGGTCGACCCGCAGGAAGTGCATGATGGTGATACCGTAGCGACCGAACCGGGCACTATGCGTTGCTCCCAAGACCGGCGGCGTGTCGGTGAAGCGAGGGCGTCCAGGAGCCGCATCCGCAGCACGAACGACATTGGCGTGCCGTGCAGCCCTTCGGGTGACAGGAGAAATGTGTAGAGGCGGTTGGCTGCTAATCTGTGCACCGCTGCGGGTACGAAGTCACCGCGCACGCGGTGGGCCGGTGGGGAAAATACCCCGCTCTCAGATTCCGAGTCGCAGCCGGAGGCAGCTCGCCGTTGCTGTTTGACCACGTCCACGAGTTGGGGTCGGTGACGAACTCTTCGAGCGTGAGCGGGGCTGTGGCGTGTGCTGGCTCCCCGTGGAGGACGGCGCAGGTGGTGCCACGCGCCATTGCAGGAAGCGTTCAAACTCAGCGAGCAGTGGCTGGAATGCTGACAATCTGGTGGCCGCAGTACCGCCACTTAAGTCCTCTCGTGAACTAGCGATGAAAGCGTTAGCTCGCTCTGGGAGAGATAATGCACGCGCCGCATGTGGTCGCGTGGACCTGGAGGCGAAATTGGCTCAAGAATGCATTTAAGTCAAACGGCACGTTAGCGGCGGTACGGGCCTGGGGTGGACCGGAGGGCCGGTCCGGTCCAGGAATGTTGAATGGTAGCGGGGGTCGCGGCCGCGGATCGGATACGAAGTCGCACTCGGAGTCGCTGTCTCTGTGGATGGTCGGCGCAAGACTAGGGCCGGGTGCTTTCAGAAGGCCGCGGCTCGCTGGGGGCGGCCGAACGAGGTGACCTGCTGCCACTGCGGAGGAAGCGCGCGCACTCACATTGGGCGGAGTTGTCGAAATGGGCGGGGCCAATCATGGGCTTCGAGCGCTCAAGGTACCGGTTGCGCAACTGGCCGTCCACGATGGACTTCGCCATGCGGAAGCGAAGGCGCCGTTGAGCCAGCCAGTTGATGCGGAATGGCGAGTCCGTGAACTCGGGCAAATGATACCCCAAGTGATGCAGCCAGCCTGTGAACTCGCGTTCGTTGGACTGGCGGGCGAGGCCCGTGTCGTCGTGAAGGACGACGGGACACTCGTCGTAGTGCTGCACCGGCTGACGACTGTACCGAAGGTACTCGCGGTACTCCGTACGGGCCAGTATCGCAGCGGGAGCAGCTGCTCCTTGTTTAGCGGCGCCGCTGAATTGTGCTCGCGCTTCGAGGTTCGCCGCTGCCCAGCAGCCGTCTTCACATCGCGGGAGCGATCGTGAATGTGCTGGCGGTTGTCGAGCTGAAGCAGCTCCCCAGGTACGTCATCACCTTCGCCGACGTTGGTGATGACTTGGTTTTTCGCTTGGCGGCTTCAGCAGCAGCACTGCGAGGCGTTCCAGGACTCCCCAGATGGAGACGCCGCTGCTGCTCTGTGAGCTTGGGTGAAGCGGTTGGGTCGTTGAACTCGCCCGACTCCAGATCCCACTCGCTGAAGTCTACCTCGTGCGAGGCATCCTCCTCCGAGAGGTGCTTCGCATTCCTTGTTGCGCCCGGATCGGGTTTGCGATCAGTGGCTGAGGCAGCGTCCTTGCGTGCGTCGCTGGTCTGCTTAGCAGTCGCCGAGTGGGACTTGTCGTTGCCGGTCTCGAAGGCCTTGTCTACGTCAACTTTGGGAGCCTCGTCGGCGCCGTTAGTGGCTTCGCCGCCGTCCCTCGGGACTTTGGGAGCTTGGTCGTCGTCGCCAGCGGCTCTGTGAGCCTTGTCATCGCTGTTCGAAGCTTTGTCGTCAGGATCCGGGACTTTGGAAGTTGCTGCCGTCGCTGCTGTCGTTGCCGTCGGCGCGCTCGCATCTCCCGCTCTTGGAGCTTCGTCACCTTGGGGTTCCGGGCTGTCGTCGCCCAGAACTAGGTTCGGGTTGGCCTCGCCATCGGAGTCCGATTCGTCGTTGCTGCTGCCTTCATATGGGCCGGGTGACCTCAGTCTACTTCCTGCTGGACCGAGATCTGGTCGCAGGCTTAGCCTTGTCACCGGGCTTCTGGAAGCTTTCTTTGGATGCCGAGGCGGCTTCTTCGATTGGGCCTCGCCGTCTTTCGTCTTGTGGTCGGCGGCGCGGAGCGCCTTGAGTCGGCGCACTTTGGCATCACAAGTGGTGCTGGTCTTGGCTTGGTGCCCGGTGGGGCGTCTTGGTTTCTCGGCGGGTGTTCGCTCGGGCGCGGATTGCAGAATGAGGCGCTGCCTGTGCGGTTTGCTGGAATTCCCCTGGGACAAGGTGCTTCCGTTTGGGTATGGGAGGGTGTAATGGGGCACCTGACATGGGGCGACCATTGTTTTCTGTGGTGTGGTCCACACCATTGGTGTCCGCCACACGTGTGGTGTGTGGCACGTCAGAACTTAAGTCGTACATCAGTCGTACTTAAGTAGTACGCCAGTTGTATTAAAGCAGTACATCTAAATGGGTGGCTCCCGTTTGGACAGATTAGATTAGACAGGGATTCAGTATGCAGATAGTTTGCAGTAGTTAGAACTACAACACTGTTCTTAATATAAATCAGTTTAACTCTAACCCGGAAGTTCGCAAGTCAATTGGTACTCGGTACCATATTGGACAGGAAGGCCAGGCTTTTGCAAGCTTACAGCAGGAACGCCAGGCGTCTGTTGTGGTTAGCGCGTTAACGCTTCCTCTAAAGCAAAGGTGCGTGTGACCCCCGTCACACTGCTCACCTTGATATCCTTGTCCGTCCTGCTCGCTGCCGTCGTTCTGCTGTTGTTGGTCTTGACATCAGGGAACAGGGCAAGAAAGCTTTGGTCCTCTTACTATCTCTTACTACAGCTTACTTTTCGCCTTCATGTGCGTATTGTTCCTGTTAGTATCTCCAAATCAATGCTTCGAAGTACAATCCAAAAATGGCGTACAATACATGATATGAAGTGAATTTCGCACGACGAATCCCAACCCATTTTTCTATGGCACTCGTTACGTAGACCAACTATACGGACATAAAACCAACTATCCTGCAACTTAAGCACCTCTTACAGCAACTGTACCCCTGACCCCTAACCCCCTCGGGGGTGGCGTGGCAAAAGTCGAGGTTTAGCACACCGCGCGAAGACTTCGCTTCGCACGTCGATGCTAAACCTCTCTGACCAAGCCCGTTCATTTGACCTAGTCTTGGAGCGCTGCACGCTGCGCTTGATCTCGCCGGCAGAAGCCGGAGACTTTGGTTGCTTTTCAGGTACTAGGGTTATTCGCCTGGCTTTAACGAGATAGTTGGTCTACGTAAGCACTTTCTTTTTCTATACGGTATACACTCACTTTGAAAAAGCTTAGTTTGCTGAGTAAAATCCAGAGCTGTTCCGTGCGAAGTGGGGGTTTCAGGTTTCTGAAACAGTGGTTTTCTTGATTTGGCAGCTCAGAACGCCGAAGAAGCGCGAGCACCAGGGCTGGGTCCCCTCGCTTCGCGTTTAGACGTCTGAGCAGCAGCAGTAAACGAACCTACCCATCCCGAACAGTCAGCCCCGACCATTCGCCCCTGTACCACCACCGAGCGCGTCGCCCCCGCCGCAGCCACCAGCCTCGACGTCGGAGTCGGCGTCGGAGTTCAGCGCGGCCCGAGCTCCCTCCATCCGCGCACGATGTCACCCTCGTGTCCGCGGCAACGACGCCAGCGTCGCTCACCGTAGCCGCGCCACCCACGCAAGCGGCTCCCCCGACGCTACCGCAACTCGTACGAGCTCCGCATCGCCGTCCGCAAGCGCTCGGCTGCAGTCTTGGCCGAGGTGCGCCGCCAGAAGAAGAAGCGTGTTGTCGACCGGGAGGCAGCTGTTGCGGTGTCAGCCCGGGTTTCCGGATTGGTCAGCGCGTCAGCAGGCCTGCCATCGTCAGCGGCCGCTACTGCAGTGTTTCCTCTGCCAGCAGCATCCAAGAAGAAAAAGGCTGTCGCGAAGGCGCCCGCGCGGCCTGCAAAGTCGACAGCCAAGGCCGCAACACGACTGGTGGTGATGTAGCCGTCCGAGCCAGCAGCCACAGCGCGCGAGGTGGGACCTTCTTCGGCGCCGCTCTCCAGTCATGCACCCCAGCTGCTGCGCGCCCTACACGCCACTCTGCCATCACACTCTCGGACCTGCTTGAGGGTGAGACGACGGTCGACAGTTTGTCCATGCGCATCGCTCCGACTCCACCCGGGCGTTATCCTTAAGGAGGTTGTGCAGAAGGTCCAGAAGTCGTTGCAGTCGCAGCCGGTAGAACCGTTCAGTGTTCTTGGGGCGGTTAGCGCCGACCGGCTCCAGGGGAGCGGTCATAAGAGGCCACGATGTCGGCGCAGCCCTCTAAGAGACGGCTACCAGCCTCCCACGTGGATAGCCACACCACTTCGCCAAGTATTGGCAGTGGCCGCTACGCCCGCGGCGCCTCAGTATCCTCTCTACATGAAAGTAGAGAGCGCCCTCATTACCAATCAGTGGGGGCGGGGACGCGTCCGTCGCGTCGACAGATCGAGACGCTCCGCGTCAGGCGTCGCGCGCTCCAGCGCCGGTTTCTGATCAAACGAAGCTCGTGACTGCCGTGGTGGGTTACCAGCGGCTCTTGGAGTCCCAGCGGACTGACGTAGTGGACCTGCGAGGGTCTCTGCACTCCATCGAGTCGCCTGTGAACCACTCGGCTCCAAGCGTGGCTCAGCTGGAGCATCATTCGGGTGATCGCCAGCGGCAGCTCGATCGCCTGAGCGAGGACGTCCGCCACGCGCTCTGGAGAGCAAGAGGGCTGTCACGAATGACCGTGCTGAGCTTCACAGCACTTTGGATGGCTCCGCGACCTCTACTCTCGCGTCGAGGTGTTGGAGAGCCGTGTTCCTCCGACTGCCCTGCCACCTGCGGCTGCTCCTCCTGCTGCGGCTGTTCCTCCGCAGGATATGATGCAGATGATGGCGAGCGCGTTTCGCCACTTTGCGAATTCGTCGGACTCTCAGTCATTCGCCTCGGCCTGGTGATACGGCTTGAGCAGTTCCACGTAGAACGTCGGGTGCGTGGCCATAGCCGACGGCAGGTCCAACGTGTACGCGTTTCCATGGACCCCAATGACGGCGAACGGCCCCACAAGCCTTGGATGAAGCTTCGTGCTGACCACCGTAGTGACCGCCTGCATAGGGAGATTCTTAGCGTTTAATATGACCTGGTCCCGAAGTTTAAACACGTTCATGTTCCTCCGCCCGTGGCGATCACTGTTTTCCTTCTGTGTCTTGAGCAGCTGCCATAGCGTCCCAGACGCGTTGCCTTACGGTTTCACCCGTCTCGATGAACGCCAACAGGTTACGTTTGACGGACGGACACAGGCCTTTAAGGCCCCGAGGATCTTCGGCGTCAGCCTCTCCCCACCCAAATTAGAATCCGGAGGTAACGACAGAGGCGTACGCGGATGGCGTAGCCCGTTATCGTAGAACGGGATAAAACCCGTCGACGGATGCACGGCATTGTTTGGCGCGAACTCCACCTGCGGCAGCAGCGTGCTTCACTGTGTGGGTTCTTTGGCGCAGACGCTGCGCAACACATCTTCTAACACGCAGTTCACCCGCTCGGTTTGACCGTTTGTCTGCGGATGGTCCGCCGTGGACATGTCCAATCTCGTACCGAGAAGGCGGAACAAGTGTTTCCAGAAGTGTGAGACGAAGCGGGGATCCCGATCACTCACGAATGCCTCCGGGAGGCCATTATGTTGAAAGACATTGTCGACGACAAAGAGTTGAGCCGCTTGCGGCGCCGTCACGCATTTTCACCTCAGCTAGCCGCACCATCTTGCTAAGACGTCCAACGAAGACCAAGACGCCAGTGTGGCCGCGCGTATCCGCCGGAATCTCGAAGATGAAATCCATGCTCACCGAGCGCCAACAATCGGCCGGCACCGGCAAGCTCATCAAGGGAGCCGACGACGAGGAGCGGGTTTCACACGTTGGCACGTTTGGCACGTCTGCACGTACTTCCGAACCCACGAGGCCACCAGAAGTTGCGCGCCACGGACGTGTACGTCTTTTCACGTCCAAGATGGCCGCTGAGCGGCGTGTCGTGATCCTCGTAGAGAACGCGATGCCGCAAGTCCTCGTCGTTAGGAACGACTATGCGAGGATCTTCGCCTTCATCGACTTGGTAATACAGGAGACCTTCGACCAGAGAGTAGCGGTGGAATCGCGAGCGCTGCCGCGCAGTTATCTTCACCGCTGCCTTCGGCGTACCGAGTGCCTTAACGAGATCAGCCAGATCTTCGTCCTTGGCGTACGCCTCTCGCAGAAGCTCAAAGAGCGGGGACTCGAGGTACGCAACGTGCGCCAGCTCGTAGTCCGGCCGTCGGGAAAGTGCGTCCACGAGGACGTTCTGCTCTCCTGGCTAGTACTCCACCGTGAAGTTATACTCCGCGAAGAAGGAGAGCCACCGCGCCATGCGTTGGGAGAGATGAGGCGACGATGTCGCAGTCCGCAAGGACGCGTGGTCTGTGTAGATCACAAAGGGTTTACTGCCAATCAGGTGTACCCGAAACTTCACCAGCGCGTACTTCATAGCGAGAAGTTCCTTGTCGTGGACAGGGTAGTTCTTCTCTGCCGCCTTTAGCTGGCGCGAGTGGAACGAGACCACTTGCTCTCTGCCATCGGCATCGACTTGCATAAGCGCACAGCCAATGACAAAGTCCGATACATCGCTTACCACACTGAACGGGCGATCGTCGTCGGGCAAAGCCAAGATCGGAGCGTTGTGCAAGCTTCATTTGATAGAGACAAAAGCTTGCTGAGCCTCGTCGTTCCACGACCATTCCGTGTCCTTCTTCAGGAGGTTGGTCAATGGCCGCGCCATCTCGGTATAATTGGCACTGTACTTGTGCAAGTAGTTGGCTAGGCCAAGCCACTTGCGTAGGTCCTTCTGGGATACGGGAACCGGCCACGCGCGATCGTGCACACCTTCTCCAGATCTGCGCGGATGCCGTCCTTGCCAAGAAAACATCCCAAGAAGGGAATCTCTTCGGCGCCGAAGATGCACTTGTTGATGTTCGCATACAAGCGATTCTCGCGCATGCACATCAAAACCTCGCGGAGGTGTTCGATGTGAGCCTCGACAACCGTCTTGTCTACCGAAGCACGTCTGTGCACGAACATATAGTCGAAGTATGTCTGTGCGAACGCTCGCATCGGCCGAAAAAGTTGCGTCACCAGACGATTGAACGTGGCCGGCGCGTTTGACAGCTCCTGGGGCATCACAAACCATTCCCACAACATCCCACTGGGAGTACTCACCGCTGTGAGGGGGACGTCGGACTCGCGCATCAGCAGCTGATAATAGCCGTCGACCATGTTGAGAGCGCTGAAGACAGTGCATCCTGCCATGTTGTTCTGCAACATGTCCTTCCTAGGGATGCAGGTATCGTCGCTGCATCCAACTTGTTGAACGCGTGCACCATGCGCCACTTCCCGTTGGGTTTCTTCATGCAAAACGTCGAGGACGAGTGCGGCGACTTCGACTCACGTATCATGCCCGCGGCAGCATCGTCGCCTTGCGTAGTGGGAGACCCTGCTCGATCACTCTTCGTTGCGCGAGCTCTGGCTCTAGGGACTTGTCCATTGCCGGCTCCATGAGCCTGAGCGACGCTCTCGATCTTGAGAGATCCATGAGCCTCATCGTGAGACACACACGGAACCTCCGTACATTCTCCCACAACCACCGAAGGCTCTTGGGCTCTCGAAGATGCAGGGCACGCGGACGGTAACGCTGTAGACAGTTCGATTACTTCCATAGTACCTGCGAAGTGCCGTCCGCCGCGTGGCATACGATGCTCGTTCACAAACCCGTCCCGTGAAGAGGAGGGAACATGACCCACCAGGGCTCTGTCCGCGAGGGGCTTATGACTAGCACCGATGGTGCGACTTCTCTAGTAAATCCAAGGCTCGTGCTTTGCCAACCAAGGCATGCCGAGGATAAGATCGTACCGATCATCTATGTCAAGGACAATGAACGGTTCGACCGAGTTGAAGTCGTCAAACTTGACGTTCAAGGATAGAAGAACCTTCCGTGTAGACACGATGGACCCAGCCGCCAGGCGAACATATACATTTGTATTATGCTTAGAAGCTGCCAACGCGCTAGCATACAATGCACTGTTCCTAGCCACACTGGCTTTCGTCGCGAAATTGTAGGACGCACCCGAATCGATCAGGATGGTCAACGGTTCTTCATACCCTTTTAACGCTGGCGGTGACGACCACAAGGTTAGACCGCGCAGCGGCCACGGAAAGACAAAACAGTGTCGTCCTTGGGACTTTCTCCCAGGAAGTAGAGGTGGCGGAACCACCGTCCTCGAAGAGGTGCGAAGTTTCCCAGCAGGGCGCCCCGCGCTCACTGGGAGTCGCCGTTTTCCGACCTCGTAGACTCGATCATGTTGATGGACGGAGTGGCCTCGCCACGACCTGTCTTCCACGGGTTCGTCGGACAGTTCCGACGGAAATGACCAGGTTGGTTACAACCAAAGCAGCGACCACTCGCGCGTTGGGTCCGCTGGGGACGAGCCGACTCGGCAGACGAGATCTCCATGCGCGTGGGACCTTCCGTAGCCTCCGTGCGGCACGCATAGCTCTGCGCCAAACGCACACAATGGTCTTCCAGCATGGCGATGTGTACCGCCTCGTTGAACGTCTTCGGCTGACTTCAGTGCGAACCTCGCCCGGGCAGACACCGTTCATGAAGACCGTCACCTTGACGTCCTCAGAGAGGGGCACCCGCCATGGCGGCCTCGAGGTTCTGCAACTCCATGACGTAGTCTTGGAGCGTGCGCTTCCTTGCTTGCACCACATGAATAGCGACCGATAACGGTAAGCCACATTGGCCAGAAGGAATGTTGTGCGCAGCTCTTGTTCCATGAACGCCCACGAGGTGAAATACCCCGGAGGCGAAGTCTCTCGTGCCATAGCCCTTGCGCGTGCACGCCCTCCCAAATTGGAAAGCGCGAAGGCGACTTTGGCCCTGGACTCATAGACCTGTCCAGCGCTCAGCGCTATCTCGATCTCTCGAATCCAGAAGACCAGACTGTCTGCTTCTTTGCCGTCAAATGTAGGCACCGACATCTTGACGGGCTTCGTTGTTCCTTGTCGCGCAGCATACGGAGCAGGATCCGAGGGGTTCGCCTGTGCCGCACTCTGTGCCTCAGCTCGCATTGTCTCGCGAGCCGCTTCCTGCGCTGCAGCGCTCACGTGGGCAACAAGCGACGACTCGTACTTGTCGAAGCGTTCCACGCGCGCGCTCTGCTGCCCCGCAGGCAGATTGGGGAATCCAGCGAATGATGCCTCGCCCAGGAGACTAACCATCTTCTCTTGCGTAGCCCAGTGGGCATCTGAGAGGTGAGGAAAGTCCTGCCGGGACGACAGATGGCTCTCTGAATCGTCCATACTCAGAGAGATCTCGATTGTAGTTGTCCGCGCCGATCGCGGAGTGACTACAAGTACTACCAGGTGTGACGGGGTTCACACACCTTTGCTTTAGAGGAAGCGTTAACGCGCTAACCACAACTGACGTCTGGCGTTCCTGCTGTAAGCTTGCAAAAGCCTGGCCTTCCTGTCCAATATGGTACCGAGTACCAATTGACTTGCGAACTTCCGGGTTAGAGTTAAACTGATTTATATTAAGAACAGTGTTGTAGTTCTAACTACTGCAAACTATCTGCATACTGAATCCCTGTCTAATCTGATCTGTCCAAACGGGAGCCACCCATTTAGATGTACTGCTTTAATACAACTGGCGTACTACTTAAGTACGACTGATGTACGACTTAAGTTCTGACGTGCCACACACCACACGTGTGGCGGACACCAATGGTGTGGACCACACCACAGAAAACAATGGTCGCCCCCTGTCAGTTGGCCCCATTATAAGCAGTGACAACGCAGGGCGACTGTGGGAGTGGCAGTGACCGCGGGAAGATCGTACGGCCTCGAAGAGGCGTATGCGGGGAGAAGACCCGTACATGCATAATGGACGACAGAAGACGGAGGCGGGGCGACCTAGCGAAGAGATGAGCGGCTGCGATCTCCGCGAGCAGTCGCTGAGGAACCTGGCGGAGTAGGTGTAGGAGTATATATTGGCATAGGGTTGCCACAACCAGAGTTACCGTGGAGCACGCAAACGCTCTCGCAGTTAACGTCACCGTACAGGCCTAGTACGCGTGACCCTAGAAATACAGCACCGCAGCGTGATCAAGACATACGACCAGGAAAGAGTTGCCAAAGTTCCCCGGAGTGTGTGGAAGTGGGTATCGGTAGCCCCACAAGATCCTGCGCTATATCTGCAGCCCGCGCAGACGACGTTAACCAACAGTTGTGTGGTGAGATATCCCCGGTCACTGAGGACAGGTGCGCCGATTCTGAGGGCTCGTGTAGATCTTTGGGTTGAGCTTCACGCCCATGCTGCGCAAGGAAAGCAGCTGCAGACCGCCTGCATATTTTGGGGGTAGGTAGTCCTAGGTGGTGATGTCATGTGGTTGTTGCCACCGGTCACTGTTTACTGATCAGGAGCAAGCCGGAGTGACGTGCAGTGTGTAGTGCAGCGACTGACAGGAAGGACTGACTTCGATAGTTGACTAGGTGAGGTAGATTATTCTGTACTTCGAAGTATTAGTAAGCTGTTAGTTAAAGGAGTGTTGAAGGAATGCCTAAATTCGATGATCTAGCATCACTTCTCTTCTAATTAAACGGTTGCTTATTGTAACTATGCCAAGCATGCCTGCGTATTTACTTAAACGAAACCCTCCCAATACTTGTAATAATAATAATAACGTTTAGGTGTATTGTGTCATTTACTTTTCAAGTTGGACTCTAATAACCATCCTCGCCAGTTGTTTACAACCGGTCGAGTCTCGCAGCCTCCACCCTTCCATTGCAGCTGCACATGCATTTGTTTACCTAAGTCTTATTCGCTTGACTCTTCTGCTTCCGCCCATCTAACGCAGTCATCCCATATTATCTCCTCCACTCCCACCCTTACCGGGTGCTCTCCGTCCACCTCTTCCATTGCGATAATGTGGCTTGCCTTGGTATCCATTGCCAAGTTAGCCAAGCAATTTGCTGTTTTATTGCACGCCCTGTAGTGGTGTCTCCAGCTCGCCACTTGGCACTCATCCGCTAATTTTACTTGATATCATGTACGAGAGCTGCGTTTTCTTGCTTTTGGTGTTTGGCGTTCGCTCATCATTCGGATGATCATTGCACTGCTCCAATGACGTGCATCCCCTGCCACCTGCTTTCCACCGCCCTTTGCAACAGCCGATGCAGTCCTACGAATTCTGCAAGGTTATTGGTGACTGTGCGATTGCTAAGTGATGTTGCCGCCGCACATAATGCCGTCACTGTTTGTTGCCTTTACCTGCTAACGGCCACGAGCACGCTTTCACTGCCTCCTGGTCGGGGTTCCCAAGTGACCCTCCGTAAAAAAACCACTCGTCTCACATTGTCCGAGCTGTGACTATCCTATCCCTGCTTACGACCGTCCTTCCAATGATAATGTCTACCGCATCCATTTTGGGTTTAGACTGTTGTGTTAAAGTTAAAGGGTAGAGTGAGATCCGGTAGCCTCATACCCTCTCCTAATTGCTGCTTCATGCCTCTTTGCTGCTTCCTTGACTGTCCATCTGGATAAAGGATGATCACCAAATTATCGTTATTGTTGCTGCACATCCTATGGTCCTAGTTGTTGCAGGATTTATTGTCCTTGTTCCCACGCCTCGTCCGTCTGGGTCTTGCCCCATGCCACCATCCAAGGCGACATTTGGCGCAGCTTCAGACTGAAAATGGTTTCTAGAGCTTCTGCGTGCCGGAGGGCCATTTCATTCCGGGAGCTGGTATTCGCATCCCAGCATTGTAGGTTGGTGTCCCAGAAGGATGCCGTCACCGGGCAGTTCTACCCTAAATGCGCCGATCCCCGATCGTCTTTAACTCGACAGGCAGCGGAGCTATAGCTATTCACCGCTTTGTTCCACAACCGCAGACGATCATGTTTCAGTCTCCATAAATTTTGCATGTGATGTGGCGGTATCCCTTCCTTTCCACCTTCGTTTCCCAGTCCACACGGGCCGCATTCGATGCAGCGCCTGATGCGGGGTGATCCACAAAGTCCATGGCTGTACTTCTAACTCCTGTGCAACTGCCTCTGCTACAGTCATACTTGGTGCTTTTTTATGTCTTCAATTAAATGTATCCAGGAGTGTCTTACTACGCTTAACACTTTCCTTTTCACTACTTGTCTTACCTTTATATACTGTGAAGACGTGATGGGGTCGTCTAATCCATGGTGTACCTGTAGCAACTCTGCCTCTTGTGGTTTGAGAGCAAGTTCCGGCCAGTTCGCGATAATATCAAGACACAGAGCTCCGCTCCGTCATGGCCCAGTTTCCTACCGCTGCTGCAGCAAGAGCTGCCAATTCAGCACGAAAATTCGGGAGACCGATGCCCCTTTCCTGTAGGGCAGTTTCTGCAACTTTTGCTCTTATCCAGCCTGCGGGGTTCTATCTGGGAGTGCAAAGCTTTACTTCCAGACAAAATTCCTAATGCGTCTGTCGGTGTTTTTGATGTTGACTTCGGTAGGACAGGCATGCCGGGCTACGTATAGTAGCTTTGGAATGACTATTGCTGAGACCACCATTGCCCGTTGTTGTACGGTATTCGTTTTCCCAGTCGCCAATGCTAATCTTACTGTCAAGGCCGCGAAAGCCTTGGTCCATATTTCGTTCGTTGACTCGCCCGCACTTGTTATGTGTCCAAGATACCTGATGCTGTCCACTTCCTTCACTGCTTTCGTTAGTTCTTTCGTCGATGCCTCAACTTCGTCATCGGCCCTTTGTGCTCCATCAGTATCTGAACTTAACGCAATCGCGGCTGATTTGATCACATTCACTTGAAGCCCCGACACTTTTGTAAATCCAGCCACGGCAGCTATTACCTTTGTTTGCTGCTCTCTGTCCGTCATGTAAACGGTTGTGTCGTCAGCGTATCCTGCCACCTGCAGTATCATCTCCTCTTCGGCCGTCTGTAGTCGAATCCCCGTAAGTTGGGGTCCTGCTCAATTTCGTCATAAAGTAAATCGACAGCTATGATTTGCGGCGAGGTGAATATTGGGCGAAGTATTGACCTGAAGGCCTTGATTCAGCCCTAGCACCGGGTCGGTCTGACACTGCGTACTCCGCCTTGTCGGTAGGGCAACCAATCAACTCCACAGCACTAGCCACGAGCACGGCTAGTCTGCAATACACGCACACACACAAATAAACCTCGCTGGTCCTAAGAAGGAATGGTCCAGGCCTTTGCCGGTAAGCAAGGGTGCCGGGGCAAAGCTCCGGCGGGTAAGTAGGAAGGAGGCTTCGGTAGCACTCCTTGGTCGAATAAGCTTTCTCGTTCTCTGCACACGCAGCAAATAAATCACACAATCTAGCTTCTTGGACTTGCCGGGTGGATGAACACTTGATTTCTTCAACCTTCGTGTCCACCGGTAAGCATAATCCTGGCGATCAAGCGGGACCAGACGCTACGGACGCTTACCGTAACCGGACTTGACTCTTACGATCGGAAGGAAAATCTGCTCTGTTTGTTGCGCTCTGCGAGCGCTCATCTCTATACTATTCTTTCCTATGCCATATACAAATATCTAGTGTGAACTCGTCCGTTGTGAAACCACCGAGTCCTCGGCGACTGCCGGACAGAGATCCAAGAGCCCTATCCGGCATATCTTCCGGTTGTGGCTGCTCACCAAGAGGCACAACGCGGATATATTCCTCGAACAACCCGCAGCGACTACTCGCCAAAAGCAACGGTCCGGATATCTTTCCGGTGGCGACCTCTCGCTGAACTTGGTGTGCCGTACTTCTCCTCGCACTTATGCCTTGTCACTCTGCCGCGGATGATCTCGAACAATCTCCGCCCCGTCGCACATTCTCTGCAACGGTTGTCAATCACGAAAGCAGCAGTGGCGACAGCAGCGGCAGCGAGAGGCAATTCGCTAAGCCACAACTGCCCCCACCACATCGCGAACCTGCACACTTGCGCGAGCGTTGTGGTGTCTTACGCGTTTCATGGTCCCGACATCCACCTCGCTCACCTCCGCGCGCGACGTTGCGCGCCGTATGGGCCAGGATATGGTAAATACAATCCCCAATGTGATTGCTGGCCATGAGGATCCGTAATAGTCACGACAATAGGACGCCTCACAATAATAGTTATTGCATTCATTTCAATGTATTGCTCAGATGCATCTACAACGCTACAGAGCTCGCTCACTCACTCATCTCCTTCAATGCAGCCAAGCAGCGTCGCACTAGTCCACAGGTCGCTATTGGTACGCAAACACATCATCCTCTCAAAGTTCACCGGCAGCGTCGACGAACGCAACGAGTCGAGTACCAATTTGCAACCCGAAGAAAGGCGTTCGCATGCATTGCTCGTTGGTGGCACGAAGTGCAGCAGGTCGTCGTACTGCGCCGCGACACACTCGGTGAGGCGCTGCTTCTTCGCCTGCCGCAGAATGGTCGATGCAAAATCGACACGAGCGCGCGGGACTGGACTTGGCTCGCGTGGCTCCACCGCAAATTCGTCGACTGCGCGCTGCTCGCTGGTAGTCAACGGAAGGTGGTTCTGAATCTTGACAACGGCAGCTTCAAAATCCGGCGAGTGGATAATATCTGCGCTCGAGCTCAAGTGTATAGCCACCACAGGATACTTTTTCGTGCATGCATAGCAGAGATGGCGGACGTCCTCCATCGAGCACTTATCGGCTTGCAACTTGACACAGAAGCTGTCAAGCTCTTTACGTTTATCGACAACAGCGACGACGCGGCGATGAGCGTTACCGCGAGGAACGAGCTCTTCCACAACGCTGACGGTGAGAATAGCGTCCCGAATCTTGACGTAGCGCTCGAGCATGAGATAGGTGGACGACCAACAAGTTGCATTGGCCTTGATTGGCTTCAGCGAAGTCGATCGACCAAGTACGGCGGCATTGTTGGGTTGACGAAGGAGAATCATCACGTTTTGGATCACAGCGATCTGATCTTGATAATCCTCCAGAAATCGATTAACCGCGAGATTAAACCGTTGGCTGGAATAGCCCCTCAGTGGAACTTCGAGGTCGGTTGCGAGGCGTTGATTCGTCGCGCATTTGTCTCCAACAAAAAGCCGATATCGTCCAGACATTTGCTGTACACACTGAGCACAGTCTCGATGTGCTCACAGTGAGCATCGGCCGTCTGGCTGCCGTCCATCAGTGATAGGGCGAGCGGTCGCTGACACTGAACTCCGTCCACCACGTAAACCAAAAAATGCAGGGAATTGCACGCCCACCCGTCGAACATCAGACAGAAGGAGTCCCCATTTCAGTGGCGATCGCAT
This sequence comes from Phytophthora hibernalis, assembly GCA_012656075.1. Classification (NCBI taxonomy): domain Eukaryota; phylum Oomycota; class Peronosporomycetes; order Peronosporales; family Peronosporaceae; genus Phytophthora; species Phytophthora hibernalis. The sequence continues at coordinate 361,020 of JAAKBF010000159.1, read as the reverse complement.
CACCGACCTTGCCGGCAACAAAGCGCATGTAGGTCTTCATCATCCGCACGAAGATTGGCTTCAGCATTACCACTTCGTGCGTGAGCTTGTTCTCGACCTCGGTGACCGGTAAATTGCGCTGTATGATCCAGCGCATCCACATGTAGATATTGAGCGTGACGTCGTCCACGAACACGAACGCGTCCAGCGTCAGGCGTCGATGTCGCCACGGCCTGGAGCTGGGCATATTCCTCTGAGTAGCCCGCGTGCGTGGATCCAAGGTGGCCCATAAGGTTGCTGTAGCCCGTGCCGGGTGATTGCTTGCGGTTACAGCCGCACTTCTTGCACTCGAAGCGACCTTCACCGAGGTCAGCGAAGAAGAACGCACTGAGCTGGCTCGACGACATTGAAGCAGGAATGAGGGGAGAGTGGTTTCTTGCTTGGGAGAGTTTGGAAAAGAAGGATGAAGCTGGTACGAGCTGATTGCGGCTAGCACTTGAAATGGCTGGTGTGTCGCCGGCCTGCAAACGGTTGGACCGGAAAAATACAATTATATGTTAAAACATTTTGTATTATACTGGAAAGCATACACTGGTGTCGGTGCTAAATCCAATTTGAGTTCTGCTACACCATCAACGCGCTGAAAATGCCCTCTTGAAGAAGCAGCTGAGGATAGCCGAGCGACTTCGTATTGCCAGTGATCGCCAACTCGCGGACCAGACGGCCGTTGTGGCTACCCATAGCGAGATCGTAGACAAAACCAAGGTCCTTCTGGAAGTTGCCAATGCTTCTAAGGCCACTCTGCTGCGTAAGTTCGCTCTTGACTGTCAGCACTAAAAGAAGAACCTGACCCTGTTTTCCAGTCGTGTTCGCCAGCTCCATCATAACTTGACCCAAAAGGGTGAGATCGTACTCAGCGAGCTTTGCTGAAAGCCATGAAATACACGGTAACCGAGACGCTGCGGGCCAACCAGTGGCTTCGCAAATACGTCGACGACCGGTATTTGGATGCAGACACTCTGCTCCTGGTGTCGAAAGGTAGGTTCCCATGAACTCGCCGGTTGTCGTGACTTTTCTCCTAATTCGTATCGTTCACTTTCTCATAGGTGGTTGCATTGATGAACGTGATCTCGCCGATCTCGGGTTGGACCCAGATGCTCTGGACATCATTCGGGACGCCATTCGCGACTCGGATTCTTCATTGACAGTGAAGGCTTTAGCCAAACTAGTTGCTCGGCAAGTTCATCATCTCCGTGATGAATCGTCCGCCGACGATGAGGCATCGGCTGATACCGCAGCTCCAGCAGAGTCGACGGAGATGGAAGTCGAGTTTGGCGAAAGCAGCGAGGGTGAAGTTGAGGATCAGGAAGATCTGTCGGACTCCATTTTTGCGACTCCGTCATCGACAACTCGCTCTGCTTCGTCTCCGCTTGGCAAGCGTGCTCGTCCACAGCAGGCTGTCGTTGGTGGGAAGAGCTTTTATCTCAAGTAATTGAAGACTCGGTATTCGGCGTATGCCGGCAAGACAGTCAATTCGAAGTCAGCGCAGGATCGTCCGAGAGCTCACTCCAAGTCAAAATTACACGTCGCTCACCAGCATTGACTGAAGTCCAAGCACGGTTCGGAATCAACTCCTGCGGCCACACCACTGCCGGCTGATTCCGGATCGTTGCCAACGACACCTCGGTCTTCTGTCAGTACGTCCTCAGTGTCGATTTGCTGTCACCGCCCACGTCTCTTGCAGGATCTTCGTCCAATTTCAGGGACATCTCGCCGCCGGTCCATACGTGCCGCTGCAGCGCAAGCTCGTGAGGACACTGCCAGTGTTATTGCTCTAGAAGCTGAATGACTTTATCTTCGGGTATGGATCTCCTGACCAAAGTAAACCTATCTGTCCGTAGCCTGGGGCAACCCGATCGTGCCATGGAGTAGCTTCGGAAGGGAAGGAGATTAATCAAGTTACGGCGGAGTGCTCGAGATTTTGGGGCAGCACTCAAGTGATCACGAGCGCGCCAGACAAGACGTTCGCCTTACGCATAATCCGATTCCCATGTCTGCTCTGGATCGTGTGGCATACAACGCTTGGCACGACAGCATACCGTGGTTTTGGTATACACCTGGGGCCAACCCCAGCGTGTTGGATCTCTTCCTCCCGTGATCCGCGGTTGGCAGCCTCTCGTGAGGCCATCCAAGAAGCTCGTTGCGTGGGCATATAGCTGGGGTTTAAGCTGGAGGGTTCTCAAGCACGTTGGGATCAAATTCTTAACCACAGGACCCCCACCCCAATTCCTGGAGATATAGTCACGCTCTCCTCGGTCGAGGGTATTCGGGCGTTCGCCGATTGGCGACGTCCTGATCATCCATACCAACAATTAAGACGCAATATGCCGGACCACGCATTCTGCTTCCGCGTGGAGAAGTTCATGCCTGATGTTCAGATATCAATTCGTGGACCGAAGCTACACCGAGTCGTCAAGTTGTGGCGCCAGGCGCAAGGGTTTGCTGCCGAGGCCACCGAGAGCGACGACCTTGGTTATTCCTTGTGGGAGTGTGAGCACTGGGTGTTGAATGCTTCCGTAGAGCGAGTTATCCATATGTTGATCCGGGACTCGGATGACGACTCGACTCTTGTGCGGAAGGTACAAGGAGCGTGGAATGAGTATTTAAGTGGTCGTGACAAATGAGCCGACAACTTGCGTAACAAGTTCATGCCGTTCATGAAGTGGGTTTTTAAGAACGATCGCGGTGAAAGTGAGATCCCGGAAGAATTTTTATTTGAACCGTCGATGCTGCTATATTCCTTCGAGGTGTTGCCGTGGGTCCCCGCTTCTGCCGATTGGTGTACCGAAGTTATAACTTTGGATTCACGTCAACCTTGGCGTAATTGTTGGGTGGATATCCCCAGCACGCACCCGTTCAATACCACGGTCGTTCCGTGCAACCCAGGGGTCAAACGTTTCGTTCCCGAGGAATGATGGACGTGGAAGTCGGTCGATCAGTAGTGGCTAATCCTGAGCTGCAGGAGAACAACATTCGACCAGGTTGCCATCAGTTGGTGAAATCATGGTCCAGCGACGCGTCGGCTACCGACGGAGACCCAATCCAAGCCATGGGGAGCCAGCGTCTAGTGCCGGGGTGAACTTTGGTCTTCCCGGGTTCTCTATTGGAACAGTGACCACTATTTAAGCCTCGGCCGACGTCTCGCCAGCTTCGTCGCGTAGTCTCTAAGCGCATCCAGTATTGGCCGTAGGTTCGTAGTGTAGTAGGTGCGCAGTGGAGTCTTCTTTCTTAATAGTTCGTTCCGGTGTTTCACTCTCGAAATTCATAAAATACAATATGTAGTTTGGTGCAGTAGTTTTTGATGTGTAATCTTGGGCTGCACTGCCCTAGTACATGTCAATGCTGCAGTAGTTGTTTTCGTCCGTAATCTTGGGCTGCATTGCCCCATGTACAGGCCATCATTATGGAGGCAAGTGCTGCCTAGTCCTCGTCAGCGACTTCTACCATCAGCAAGCGATGCTCGCGCTTCTTACGATGCAGGTAATCATACAGCATGCCGCCGCAAGAGAGATTTGAGGTGGGTTCCCACGTGGTCTCATCCTGATCAGCCCATTTGATCTTGAACTCTCGAATTGAGCGTCCAGTTCTCGTTGGCATTGGCAATCGGTCTTCTAAGATCTCGAGGACTTCACTCTCCCTGACCAGTCGGTCTGGCTCCCAGCTATCTTCGGGTAAAAGCTCCTCATCGAAGTCAAAGCGTGATTCCTCGGTCACATCCTGTGTCAACCGAGTCTTCCGTCGATCTTTGAACTTATTCACCGCCTTGAGTCGGGACACATGGACCACCGGGTAGAACCGATACCCGCTGCGGTCAGGTTGCTCTAGCCAGTAAGCATACTCCTCAACCTTAGTCTTAACTCGGGACAGACCGTGCCATCGGTGAGCCAACTTCTTCGTCAGCCCAGGTTTAACACGCTCCATGTACAGCCAGACACGACTGCCTGGTTTAAAGAGAGACCTCGTCACCACTTCAGTAGGTTCGTCAATGTCGGGTTCGTCATTTTGGTGGTCGTCCGTCGTTTTATCGTTGGATCGTCGAGGCACGACTGCCAATTCATTCCGACTTAACGCGTCATTATGTTCCTTCGATCGACGACTCTTCTCTGCTGCTTGGTATTCCTTTGCCATTTCGAGCGCTATCCCTTGCTGTCGATTGGCTTCTCTGCGCCATACCAGCGCATCGGTTTGCCTACCGGACCCTCGCCGGAGCGACGATGTCATTGCGTGGAGCGATGAGTGAGCATCCCATCCATGCACCAGAAATAACGGTGCAAGTTGATGATCGCAACTCAGCAATTCCATCGCAATCTTGCTGCAACGGGTCTTCAACGTACACCTTCACTGACTGCATGACCGTCTTCACCGATCCTTCTTCCTGCCCGTTATCCAGCGGCCTGTAGCTCAGCGTCGCTCTCAATCTTGACTGTATCATATCGGCGAACTCCTGGGAGACCTCGCTCATAAAGCGTGAGCCCCTGTCGTGCCGAATGAGATCCGGTGCGCTGAAGCGTCGGTATATGCATTCTTCGAATGCATATACCGACGCCACCATTAGTGCAGACGTGTCAGACATTGCTTTGGCAATCACAAATGCAGTGAACTAGCACTGGAACAGTAGCAAAGCTGTATTGCTGCGTCGAGACATCAGCAAAGGTATAACAAAGTCCATTGACACGTTCTGGATCGGACTTTCGACCAGGATATTGCCTGGTGAGTACCCTGAGCTGTGGGTGGCTCTTGCCAGAGCTGCAGTCAAGGCACGACTTCACGTGCTTCTCCACATCAGCGCACAGAGTTGTCGCTGGAACGTCCTGACTACACCTTGATGCCCGCCTTCCAGCGAGTCGTGGCAATTCTGCAAGACCTCTTGAATAATCGTTGTCGGCACGACTAAACGCAGCTGACTTTGTCTCGCTGGTCCTCAGTCTTCCGACGCCTTGCATCCAAGTAGTAAAGCAATCCGTCGTCAGTCAGCACGAACTTGCCGGCAATCTTCCAGGCATGTCGAGCATCTTTGTAGCTAATCTTCCTAGTGTCACCGCGCAGCATCGACTTCATGATAGACCACCTCGACTCTTCGTCTTGCGCTTTGGAGATGCGACGTCGCCGTTCCTCATGCACCGTTACTGGGTCGATGTCGTCTGCGTTTGTTGCCGGCGTTAGCTCGGGTCCAGTTTGCCGCTCGTCTACTGGGTTCTAGCTGACTGCCCTGTAGCTTCCGTCTGTTCAGCTGATTCTGCTTGAGTCTCCACCGGGCCTTCACCTGCGAACCTGACGTGCTTCTTGCGAGCCTCGCTCTGTCGTGGAGTCAATACCGCAACCTCTCTGTGCTCTGACCGTACGAAGTCAATGAACGTTTATACGTCGGAGTTTCATGGGCATCCAGAATTTGAATATAATTGACGGAGCTCGGTTTCACCTCAGTGACTTCGTCTGGTGGGGCTTCGTAGATCATTTTAGAGATCCTGTTCAAGCTTGAGAGCTCGGCCTGCCTGTCTTTGCTGAGAACGACTTTCAACACCTTCGTCTCGAGTGTTTTTACCAGGTAATGAGTCTGCCGCTGCGTTGTACTCCCGCAGCACGTGCAGGTACTTGCGGATCGAAATCTCGCTTTGAGTTCCATGTGGTGACTTAACTTCGCTATCAGTGACTCCTTACGGCATTCGATCACCCCTAGTGCTTGCTGGATTGCGAGTCTCGAGTCTCCTACCGCCACCAAATCCTCGGCATCGTGTTCCAAAGCGGCTTGCACTCCGTTGTTCATGCCGGTATAATCTGCAAGGTTAACTGTGGTGCTTTCGAGATACGCACTCGTAGCAATCACTACCTGCCATTTAGGACGTCGCCACACGATCCACGAGCAGCTACGATAGCCACCGTACTTATCCGTATTCGCCGATCCATCAAAAGATACAATTAGGCCTCGGTAATCTCGAGGCAGACGCGCGTAAAACAGCTCGGGGTCCATTCGAACAGTAACTGAACCTTTCGTAGGTGGTGCCACCATTTCCAGCGAGGATTCAAGGTCCCCGAAATTCGTGATAGACGCTTGGAGGAGCTGAGCGAATACGCAGTCCTCTTCCTTGACGCGCTGGACTTTCAAATGCCAGGGTGAGAGTAGCATCGAGAATTGCACCGTCTCCCGAACAGTGACATCGACCGGTGCACCCAGTTAAGCGTCGGAAATCGCGTATACACGTGCAGTGTTTGTCCAACCAGCTGGGTATGACACACTTTCAACAGAAGCACAAATGCTAGGACCACCTTCTCCGGGGGTTGAATGTTCATTTCGACATTCTTTCAACACTCGCCCGCAAAACGGGACGGGTGCAACTTGCCTTCATGTTCTTGCATCAGTGTGGTACTTAGAGCCCACTCATTCGCGAATGTGACGAAGTTGGTGAAACTTTCTCGCCCAAATGTATAGCGATAGCCAGACTTAGTCCTGAAACTTGGCCTCCGGGGTGTGGAAAGCCCTGAACGCAGTTCCTGAAAACGCAATTCAAGGTGGCGCGGCGCCTTGTGTAATCCCCTATCGGCGTCGATTAATTCAGGGAGCCTGGATTTGCCACCAAATGAGTTGTCCCAGCTACAAATAGGCCTTGAAAATGTCGGGGCGCTGACGTTCACTTCCTGAGCGCACTTCTCCAATGTCTGAATCCGGATCCAAGAACCCAGAAGAAACACCGCTTTCAGATAACCAATACAAATACAGAGTGATATACAACAAACAGCCGTACTTATTCTTATAGACCCTTGAACGGTGGGTCACAACATGATCAACTAGGGCTGCGTTCAGAAGTCCTGGTCAACCCTGAAGCCCTTGCACACGCGCACCACCCTCCAGGTGAGGAAATAACACACACACATACAATCCAACCTTGAATGCAGTCTATCAAATATTCTGCAGGATGACTGCTACTAATCACTTAAGAACGTCTTGTCAATATGAAATGAAACACCGCCCTTACCGTACACGCAGCCCAGGATCAACTAGAAAATGGAATGCAAGGATCACGTCAAACACCTACGTGAATGATCCCCTCACAACTGGACTTGAATCTTTTGGGAACCGCGCACCGAACCGTCCTTAGCTGATCGGCGGACCCGTTTCCTGCTTGTCGGAAGCGCTTCTTTGAGCGACTTGTGTAGTAGGGGATTAAACGAACTCTGATTGTTATCTTCGCTAGCCTATCGCTAGCTATTCGTAAATGGTATCTTGTTGTCTTCGTTCTTCGATGTTCTTCTGTGTTCGTCTGTTTTCCTTCATTGCGATCTTCTGCTTTGACTTGATTTGATTATAAGGTATCCGACCAGTCGTCCGCCACTTTTGCCTTTCTCCGCGCGGGAATTTTGTAGCTCTGCAACCTGAGGTCGGACGAAGGCAAGTGAGGGTACCGATACAAAGCTGAGGATTCCCTTTATCTCGATGATTTTTCGTCTAAAGCTGAGCATCCTAAGCTATTCAAACACTCAATTGCACGCGGCGACTGTTCAAAGCGGCCCAACCAGTTGTCCGCCACTCGGCATTATCATTCAATTTGTATGGAGCTATTTTTACAGTTGTGTTCCATTAAAGTACGATGGTTAGGGCTTTGAGGACGTCAAAGGTTACCTTTAAGATCGCTAATTCACTGATTCAAACGAAACGTGCAGTGTATTAAAATACAAAGGTTTGCGACGGGTCGGTGAGCCCAGCGTCCCCAGCCACAAGGGCGGTGGCAGTCTTGGTGTTCTGGCGTGACCTAGTCGTCTTCACGAACTTTGCGGGTGGCGACTTCTTGGGCTGATGTGGTGGTCGCTTCCGCTTTCTTGACGCAGGTACGTTTTGTGATGTATATGGCTGTAGTGGTTTCCTTTTAGGCGCATTCGCAGCGGCCATGTCGTTCAAGAACTTACCTGTTAATAATTGGCCTCCGACGATAACTCGTTTTCTGCCTGTTGTCTTTGGTTTTCGTGGCGGTGGAAGAACCAACATGTTGTCTTGCACCACAGGTTCAACTTGAAGCCATGTATGCTGGGCCCAGGCCGTCTTTGGTTTAGGCGGATACCGGCTCGTTCACGCTTGACGTTGTCATCTAGTGTCTTTCGCTGAATTCTTGTAGCTTTAGAGACTGAGAACACTTTGGCACCAGCCATCACCTGATGCACTGCATTTTCAAGATCTTCGGTGGAGTACGTCCGCCTAGGCCCCATGGCGCTAATTTGTTTATGAATGACAGGGACGGCGCTGTTTGGCGCTCCCCACCGATATAACGTTGTACAGGAAGCGCGCCAAATTCGCATCCGTCGGATTTTGGCCAATCGTAGACGATATGCGATCTCATTGGCGCACAATGGTGATCTTCCGGCAAAGGTCGTGAAGTGATCGACGGCGCTCCGAACCTGCGTTTCCGATACAAAACAACAGAAAGTGACGGACAACTGGTTGGGCCGCTCTGAACAGTCGCCACGCAAAATTGAGGGTTTGAATGGCTTAGGGTGCTCAGCTTTAGACGTAAAAACTCAACGAGATAGAGGGAATCCTCAAGACCTTGCACGCATGATAATTTGCACGCTCAGGTATCTGCGTTCAAGGACGATCTGCGTCCATGAACTAAAGTGCATCCAAAGTCTGCGTCAAAAGGTACACTCACTGTAGAGGCTTCACACGGTATTATTTTCTTGGTTTTCTGCTTCACTTGGTACTTTTGGACACGGCGAGTTACCGGTACACGGATATGTGTGCATTCAGACTTTAGGCGAGTGAACGGGACACCACATAATACGTTTGCATGAGCGTTTTCAACTCCAGATTGGGTTAACCCGCTAAAGGACGGGGCGATCTGGACATAGATCTTTCAGACCCAGAACGCAGTCTTCCAAATGTAAAGGGCCCATCTTAAATCCTGGCCGCATCTGCTCCGCGGAACACAGCCAAATTCCAGGTCGCACTTGCGCAAGGCGCATAGCCAGTACCGGTAAATTTTCAATAACCAATCAAATATCAGGATTATTCCAGGTCAGCATTCACTGGGTGACCCCAGGAGAAAATTTCACTCCAGTCTCGTGTCACGAACAACATGACATGCACCTCTTTAGTTCGGTCGAAATGTCGGAGAATAGGCGCCTCGGCTACCTTCTGCTTCAATATGTCGAAGCTTCGTCGCGCGGTCGAGAGATCGCCACCAGGCTCAAAGTCGTCGTCCTTAAGATGGTGTAGTGCGGCGCCGCACACAGCAAAATCCAGAATGAATCTGCTGTAGTAGTTCAGCGCACCCAAGAATCCCTTTCTTGGATCTCGGAAATGAGAGCTCGGTAATCGCAGCCAACTTCTTCGAGTCTGCTTGGATGCCGGCAAGTGAAAATTCATGTGAAAGAAAGTCCACCTTCGACTGGACGAAGATGCTTTTCGTAAAACTGATGCTGATTCGACACTCGACAAACCGACTTAACAGACGATCCAACGTAGCCAAACAGTCGTCCAACGTTGCTCCGCCGAAACAGATATCGTCCACGAAGGAGCGTCGGTCGAACACCGGTACCAACGTAGACTCGTCCGTTTCTCCGGTCGAAAACATGTCGACTACTGGACTATTCACTAGTTGTGACACAGGATCCATCGTAGCTGAGGCCTCGTGGTCAGCATCAAACTTCGTTCGAAGGTTCGGTCCGTTCGTCGACAGGTTCACCGACTCGTCGTTACTGTCTCCGCGTAGTCGCTTGCGTTCTTCAGCAGCTTGCATTAGCATCGCGTAGTTCTTCCAACCACCTTTCGGCCGAACAAATCTCCAGAGAGCGTTGTCGATCATGCGCTGGTAAATCATCGGCGTATTCTTGAGGCCGAATGGTATTCGAAGCCACTCGAAGTGCCTAGTGCACAGACAAACGCCGAGATCTTCCGCACTCGGTGAGTCATCATAATCGCCCAAAATCCGCTGACGGCATTAAGAGAACAGAACCAAAGGTAGCTTTCCAATTCCGTCAGCAAGTCGTCGACAAGCGGCATCGCATATTGCGGTGATAGCGTTCACCATTTTGTAATCGATGCACAACCGTATATCGACGCCGTTCTTTTAAGGACGATGACGATTGGCGATACCCACGGTCTATCGGAAAACGACACCAATCCATCCTTAAGCAGTCCCTTCAGCAACTCGTACAGCTTTGGCATGTGTCGTAACGCTACTCGTCCGGCGCGCTGTATGATAGGTGCGTGCCCTTTGACATCAATGTCACAAACCACACCGTATGCCGGTGGTGGAAGCGCATAACCACTCGAAATCTTGATTTCTTCGTGCTTCTTCAGCACATTAATCAGACGTTGCTGCTGGTCTCCTTCGAACTGAGCGTTCAGCACGTTAGGCGCTGAATAGTTCAATATCGTGCCGAGGCTTCGGTCAAGTCAGGAAGAAAGGCAAGTTCTTGCGCATAGTCTTCCAGTGCAATGAGATTAGCTTCGTGTTCTGACGAATCCATCGCACCATCACCATCCATGATCTCGCGGCCGTCTACGTTTAGCAGGCCCATTACCGCCACGAACGACTCTTCCAAGACAGCCACACCCCTTGGGAATGGTTCAGTCAGGATTTCTTCTGCCACCGCAGGTGTTTCGTTGGAGACCGAGACTACGGTGGTCACCCTGTCGGAGGGTCTCCAGTGTCCAGGATAGCAACGGCCTGAGAGATCGGTGGCAGCACCGATTGGTCTCTTGCCGGCTCATTGTCGGCATCATCGACCGCTTGTGCTTCGTCGCGTTGTTCCAATATTCGGTCCCAGCGTTGATCACAGGTCAGACGCTCTGCGTTATCGTCTAAGCAGTCGGGCGGGCGACCTTGCACACCTCGGGGAAGTGGGTAATCAATTTTGCCACTGCCGGAGGTTCCTTCGCCAACCATTCCTGGTACAACTCTACCTCCTTGTCGTACAGCGTTTTGTCTCGCAATTCGGCATAAGCAATCACTTGCCACGCTTGGTACTTCCTCGAGTCGAGTTGAACGTACCCTGCTTCGACCGGCAAGTCTCCCTGTGGAACCCACTTCACGACTGGCAGGTGTTCTGGACAGAACACTAAGTTATCGTGATATTCGTCATTCGAACCTGCTCTGGTTGGCCTCCACGAAACCTCGTTATGGTTGGTACCAAGTAGTCCGTCCGTCGAATCCACACTGTATGTGTCTCCAGTGCTGGTTTTCGGCTCCGTAGTCGGAATTCATCCCATTCTCGTCCAAGTATCGCCAATCCCTCGGTAGGACCGCCGAACATATTCCCCTGTCCAGGGTTACCTTCTTCAATCATATTCTGGGTCTTAATCAGCGGGATCCTAACCTCGTCAGGAAGATTGACAGTAGCATGGAACGAGTCGAGTCTGATGCCGATCGGTATCATAAAGTCTGTGCCGAGCACCACATCGACTCCAGCGCTGTGGTCCATAATCTATAGCTCGAACTCGTAAACTCGTTCCCAACCCAACGTCACCTTGACGAGCGTCCGGCGCGTGGTGGCCATTTTGCGTGTCTTAATTCCTTGTACTTCAAGGCGCCGGTCGTGGTTTGGATCATCCCGTAGTTTCATCCGCTTTGCCATCTTCGTAGTCATGACGCTCACCTTTGCTCCGGTGTCAAGCAGTATTCGCGTTCTCGTGTCGTTTACCGCTCCTGTGACCAAAGCTCTCATCCTCACCCTCCGGTCGAACTTCTGAGATGACCACCACCCCAGTCGCTCTGCCGGAAGCAATCTCACCGTCTTGGCGAGTCCGTTTCTCCTCTGCTACCGCACTCGATACCCAAGTTTGCACCTCTCTCCTTTTCGTTTTCAGTTGTTGTCACTCCATTATCATCATCATTATTCGGCCATCGCGAACGCGAAGATACAATCTGCGTCAACCTCGGGTTTGGCTAACTGTGGCAGTCCGTTAGGGACCAACCCAGTTTCAGTTGGCGGGCTGCCTAGTTTAAATGTCCGAATATGAGAGAGTGAAGTTCTGTAGTGAGGTCTTTCTTGTCGACCTTGCTCTTGACGATGTTTGCGAGTTCTTGGAAAGCTTCGCACTTGCCTGCATCGTGCACTTGCTTACAGCGCTTGTAGCAGTATTGCGCCGAATGGGTGAGCCCACCGCAGGCCGTGCACGGACCAAATCGGCCGCCAGCACGTCGGCCTTGACTGCGGGGACGGTCACCCCTTAAGACGGTTGTCGGGCCGGCCATAGGTTCCGTCTGCAGCAGCTCGCTGTTCAGTTTCATTGGCTGCGGCAAGGTCTCGGTCATCACCTTCGGAGACATTGCCGTCATCCAGCTCATCGTCATGGTGGTCTTGCCAAGACTCTTGCTCTTCACCCTCGTAATCTTCTTGTCGGTCCTCCGAGTACTCAATGGTCAACAAGTGGATCTCGGACCTGCAGCGCAGCAATTAGATCCGTTACCGTGGCGTCGGCCAGCATTACGCGCGGTGGAATTCGGTAGTCGTTGCGACGGGTATCACCGGGACGTCGGTCGTCACGTCGTTGAGAGCCGTCACTACCTCGGGGTGGGTCACGGCTCCGGCTGGATGACCTTAGCTGAGCTGCGGTCTTCCATCTTCAAGATCTCGTTGATCATGCTCTCAAGGTTGTGGATGTCACTGACTTGCAAGTTTCGAGACAATCTTGGAGGCTTTTGTAGCCCCAGGTCTTCAAGAAATGCCGGACGTTATTCTTTGCCTCTCGACCACCATTAGTAAATCGAACACCGGCATTCCGGGCATAGCCATTTAGTCGGTTCAGGTAGTCCCAAATGTGCTCCTTGTCTTTGCAATCCGCTGAGTAATACCGAGTCTTTGCCGACTCGTTATACTGCGAACAATACTACCTGATGAACTCCGCGTTGAGGAGCTGCCAATCACGTCGAGTCTTCTTTGGGAGTTGACGGTACCAGGGAAGGGCTCCGTATCGTAGACTCAGCTCCATACACCACTCGTTCGGTGGGAAATGCGTTCCTTTCATCTAGTACACGAGCGCTCGGAGCGACTGCATCAAATTTTCTTGCTTGTCGCGGAGTCCAAGTATTGCTTGATTTGAGCAAGAGGTCGGTGCATCGCGATTTCAAGTTTCGGCGTTGACTCCATGCTTATCATATCGAGGTCTTCCCGCATTTGTCGCGCAAACTCCGCTGCCATGTCATCATCTTCTCCTTCCGAATCCAGCAGGTCACGTTCATCATCCGATGAGTCATCATTACCAAACAGTCTCCAACCAGGACGTCGTCCGGATTCGCGTTTCGTATTTAGTGGTCCATTTCAGACCTCGGTCTCACGTGCAATACGTGCCGTACGTTTAGCCGAGCGAGGTGTTACCATGTACGAGTCTTGGAAGTACGGGGAGCGCTCGGTTGAGGTTGCAAATGCTCCACCCGCTTGTCTTCCAGCCGCATCGGTGTTGTCTCGTTTCTTGGGTGTCTGGGGCAACGGAACAGTCGCCGGGTCTACCACCTCTCCAAGTCGACGTGCCACGGGCGGCCTTTGGTACGACTGGCACCGAACGCGATGCGCAGTTTCTTTTCCATTTCTGCAGGTCAGCTCCAGCGTCCGAAGCTAACCAGTCTCTCAGCGCAGCGTCAGATGGGTCCGTCTGAGATTCAATGCCCATTGCCATCAGGAGGGAAACTGTGTCGTCGGTCACTTGACGAGAGCTCGTTGAGTTCACTGGCCACGCAATTTCGTTGCTTATGGCCTCCCAGACAGCTTGACGAACAGGTTTCGGCGTGAACATCGCTATCCAGGCGCTCTCCATCCTCATCATCTTGAGACATCGGCCGAGGACCTTGTTCGCGATTGGAGTGTCACCATTAATTGGTGTACGGTTTCCACGCGGCGGGGCCGAGGGCGTCTCCTCCTCGCGGGCACCCGTTCTTCATCATCTTCATCATCTTCTTCTGCATAGGCTGGATCGGGTCCTGCGACCTCGTTCAGATCATCCGCGAGGTTCCGCGTCAGCGACCGCAGTCCTCCACTGCCTGTCACGGCTAGCCTCGCGCCTTCCGGGAATCGGGCGTCACCATCGCTGGCTCGTTCACCTTCTCCTCCAGGTCATCATAGTCGTCATTGGCGTCGAGATCGTCCGCTGAGTCCTCGAAGCTAACCGAGCGCTCTGCAATGCCTGTCGTACGCGGGGTCACTGACGGCAAGCACGAAGGCTCGCCACGGTTGCCGTCGGATTTCATCGGAGTAGCTGGTACCGCTGTCGATTCTTTCGCCATGTTCTTCTCTCGCACACTTGTTTTTGCTCGTAACTTGGTTGCCTGCAAACAAGCCACAACACACAGAAGGTCACACCAATCCCGGGTCGCGGCACCAGTTGTCGTGTAGGAACACGCCACCACTCCTGTTCGTCATAGCTGTCGATTTACTTTAGGTCAATACCGCCCAATATTCACCTCGCCCGCAAAGACGAGGTGAATATTGGGCGAAGTATTGACCTGAAGGCCTTGATTCAGCCCTAGCACCGGGTCGGTCTGACACTGCGTACTCCGCCTTGTCGGTAGGGCAACCAATCAACTCCACAGCACTAGCCACGAGCACGGCTAGTCTGCAATACACGCACACACACAAATAAACCTCGCTGGTCCTAAGAAGGAATGGTCCAGGCCTTTTAAGCCGGTAAGCAAGGGTGTCGGGGCAAAGCTCCGGCGGGTAAGTAGGAAGGAGGCTTCGGTAGCACTCCCTTGGTCGAATAAGCTTTCTCGTTCTCTGCACACGCAGCAAATAAATCACACAATCTAGCTTCTTGGACTTGCCGGGTGGATGAACACTTGATTTCTTCAACCTTCGTGTCCACCGGTAAGCATAATCCTGGCGATCAAGCGGGACCAGACGCTACGGACGCTTACCGTAACCGGACTTGACTCTTGCGATCGGAAGGAAAATCTGCTCTGTTTGTTGCGCTCTGCGAGCGCTTATCTATATACTATTCTTTCCTATGCCATATACAAATATCTAGTGTGAACTCGTCCGTTGTGAAACCACCCAGTCCTCGGCGACTGCCGGACAGAGATCCAAGAGCCCTATCCGGCATATCTTCCGGTTGTGGCTGCTCACCAAGGGGCACAACGCGGATATATTCCTCGAACAACCCGCAGCGACTACTCGCCAAAAGCAACGGTCCGGATATCTTTCCGGTGGCGACCTCTCGCTGAACTTGGTGTGCCGTACTTCTCCTCGCACTTATGCCTTGTCACTCTGCCGCGGATGATCTCGAACAATCTCCGCCCCGTCGCACATTCTCTGCAACGGTTGTCAATCACGAAAGCAGCAGTGGCGACAACAGCGGCAGCGAGAGGCAATTCGCTACACCACAGTGGTGCCAGCGGACACCCCTATGTGCTTGCGATAAACTCCGTTCGCCATGAACTCGACTCTCGTTCGTGTATGTATTGCCCCATTATTGCACAAAAATTTCGTGGAAATCCCTTCGCTTTGAGTACTGCCAGTTAGAAATCTCTATCGAGTGAGTCATATGCTTTGGCAAATCCAAGAGCAATGCCTGCGCTCTACGGAGCTGGGGTCGTCCCTGACAATAGTTTTTGCTGCCTTCAGTAAGTCGATAGCTTCATGTATTGTTCGTCCTGGGACAAAACCGTATTGTGTATTGTGTACGAGTCGCTCAAAATGGCGCCTTACCCTCCATGCTAGTATGCGTGTGAAGATCTTGTAGTCCGTGCGATAGGTCGATAGCTGAGAGGATCACTGGTCTCCCTCCTTTGCTGATACTTAAAATTTAGGCATCCACAAAAGACCGCGGAGTAGTGCCATTAGTCATACGTGAGTTGAAAAGTTGCGTGAGCAAAGGCGCGACCTTCTCTCCATAGTCTTGGTACCAATCGTTGTTGAGATCATCAGGTCCGCACGCCTTACCCCTTTTACATTCTTAATTGCAGCTGTCATTTTTCCTCTGTGATTTCGTAGTCAATGTCCTCCATCACTGGTGAATCCCAGTGCACTCTTAGTCGGTCTACATACTGCTCAATGCCCTCCATCTCCTCTGCTGCGCCGTTGAAAATCGGTGCCCAGTTTTCGGCTAGAATATCAGCCTTTTCATGTGGCTCCCACTTGGAGTCTACCACCCTTGAGGTGAGCGCCGGTATTGAATTGTCTCCAAATTTCGTGCAAATCCGACGGAAGAACCGCTTGGTGGAGGCCTTGGTGCTCCATGCATTGTTCCCCAGTATCCTCATACGTAGATTTCCTTGATTTCGTTGCAGTATCCTTAGTTCCTCCAGAGTAGCTCTTCTTTCCCCGCCTGCGGCCACTGCGGTGTAACCACATCGGTCTACTTTTTCTTGAGTCTTCGAATGCTTTTCCGAACCCCCCAGTCATTCTACGTCTGGCGGTGGTCCTGAACTGTATCATTTCTTTGGTGACCTCAGTCTTGAAGGTATTCCACACCACTGTGAGCTCTTCCTGCGCAGTTTGACCAAACTTCTGTCTCAGCTGCTCTATCCGCGCAGTTATCATACTTTGTGTGACGGATCTCGCGTAATGCGGCGGTGGGTAGATCGTTGGTCGCTTCTTGACCCTCACTCCTCTCTGGGGAGTGTAATTCTAACAGAACCCCGGTGGTCTGTGTGACAGGGAGGTTCTTCGATTGAAACGCCTCTGATGAGCTTTCTGTTGTTCGCCGTGATGTGAATTCGATCACTTCTCGACCTTGCTATTTCCGTCCGCTCCTGTGTATTTGTAGGTGTGGTGTTATCCGCATACTCCCTCTTGCTTTATTGTATGATGTGAGCATATTGTGGTACCCAGTATCTACTAATCCATTCCTCTCCACAAATTGTGCAAGGCCCTTGGCGCCTACATCCTCTTGCACAGCACCGCCAAATCGATCGAGCCGGTTGTTTGTTACACAGTTCATATCGCCTCCAAAAGTCACCGTCCTTTTTTGTTCGATAACTCCATCATTTTGAGACGGTTGTAAAATTCTATTCGCGCTGGCCCTGTCGATGGGGCGTATATGTTGATGAAGAGGAAACTCTTGCCGCTGATGTCCCCCGTCACCATCATCATGTGCTCTGTCCACAGCTCCTGTCTCTTATGGAGCAGTTTCGAATGTGAATCCATGGGGTTGAGCAGGATCGCTACACCCGCGCTTCTGTTCTGCCGTCCAGACGTCCAGAAAGACATTGTGTGCGCCATCGTGTGCTTAAACCCCATAATACCGCATACTGCTCTATCGCCGCGCTATTTCCTTGTCTTGCAGGTGTGTTTCCTGTAGGAAAAGTATATCTCTGTCTCCTCGCTCCGTGTTCTCTCGGATGGCTCTCAGGTGCCCACCCAACTCGTGTAAATGTGTCGCCAATCCTCTGATGTTGTACGTTGCAATTCCGATCGTTCGATCGTGTTTGCTTTGTCGATGTGTTTGTTTGCGCTTGTAGCGCTCTTGTTCCTTCATCTCCCGTCTAATCCTGCTACCATGTCGTTTGAAATTTGATCTGCCATTAATTTGCTTCTCCCTTCCCAGAATGGTGGGATAGAAACTCTTTTTCCATGTCTGCCCGCTGTCAGCCTCGTGTCCTCGCGTTTTGCCGTCTTTGGCTGCCTGGTGTGTCTGTCTTCCCCCATTAAATGTCGGTGCGGGCGCCTCGGCCTCGTCCTTATCTTGTTTCGTTGGGTCAGGATGAACCTCCTCTTTTCGTGAGTCACTGCCTGGTTTGATTCAAGACCGTGAGCTGATTCCATTTTGATATACTCAAATTTGTTAATCACAGGTGACGTGATCGGGGTAGTCATCATGTGTGCATTGGGTCCCGTCCCATCTGTGACTTGCCGTACACCCTGGCCTTGCCCTGCTGTTGTTGTGGAAGCGATGGGTACCTGAGTTGTGTCCGCTGCTTCCCCCTCCTGCCGTTCATAGGTATTGTCGTTGCCCGCTTCGCTGTTGGCTGTACAGCTGGGTGGCGGTGCCGATTCGTCTATTTCTCCTCTCGCGGTTTGCAATTTTGGTGATTGCTGCCAATTCCTTTTGCAACCACCGCTGTTGTTTGGCTGTCGTATGTTTCACGATCTAGTGGCCCCCCAGACCGAGCAAGGATATCATTCACAATTTCGTCCATCGGTGGATGCTGTTCGCGATAGGCTTTGTAGCGCTCCTCCGCATAAGTCACTGCCTGGTAATGGTTTCCTGGTGTTTCCATCTAAGCATCAAAATAATCGGGAGGTTTCCCACCTCCACCAGCGCCGTTAACCGCTGCACAGCTTCCTCAGTCGTCAGTGGTGTGACTGTTCCAGTTTCGATGGCTTCTCCTGACGTCACGTTCCTGTTGTGATAGGCGTACGCCTGTACATGTGTATATTCCTGTCCGTCGATATCAAGGACATATATTTCCTCTCTAACGTGCATCGCCATGGCCTTGACATGCGGGCCGTACCCATAACTTCCGCGACGCTTCCACGCGGACTGAGTGTCACCTCTGTTTTACAAAGTTGTTGGCCAGAACATGTATTTGAGCGTCCCAGCTCAGCTGCTCCGCCTCCGCATAGCTACTTGCAGCGAGTTCAAGCCCCAGTAGCATGGGGTTCAGCGTCATTTCATCACGCAAGTCCGCAATCATTCTGTTCATAATGTCTTTCTCGAGTTCATCGGCTGCCTTGGTCATCTTAGGCTTGAGCCGCGCGTGTCCGACGCTTGAGTTTGTAGCTGCTGCATGGAAAGCAATCCATCCGCATTGTCCATTTTCCTCTACGTTGGTGACTGTCCCCCGATCTTCTATAACAGGGTCGCGAGTGGGATGCCGTTGTCGGTGGGCGACGTGGTTCCGGTGTACTCGCTGTACTGTGAAGTATCTGAGAGCTCCTCATCCCCGCAGCTCCTGGTGGAGTTGCTGGTCAATCCCACCTGTCTGTTCCCCGCTATCATCAACAGGCGCTCTTGGTGCGTCAATGCACCCTTCCGCTTCGCTCAGCTTCTGGTCGACGTCTTGGGCCCTCTGTAAGAGCTGATGAATATGACTCTGAGGAGCCTTTTTCCCGCCTGGTGCTTGCCCCATGCCGGTCCCTTTCAGCAGCGACATGGACCTCACCGCTCCATCTCGTTTCCGGGTTTCCCCCTTTTCCGATTAGTTCTACGTCGTCTGCGGTAAGCCTTCCCGACGTCCATGAATCCGGCGCCTTGCGCTTTGGAGACGCTGAGGTTGTCCGTTTCGGGAACCGCAGCTGCTTGTTTGCTCTGCGGACCCGTTTCTGGGCATCCTTGCGCGTTTGCTTGCACCGCCCCTGTTCTTGTTGTCAAGAAGGCGCCTCGGGCAGCTGCGGTATACTGGTAGGATACCGGTATGACCTTCACTCAGTGGGACCGCAATCATTCCTGTGTTTACGGGACACTGATGATGGGACGCGGGACACTGATGATGGGACGCTGTTTACGCTACGGGGATTACGGGACACGTGGGTACAAGATTGTGGGTACAAGATGGGCATCCACGTGGCAGTCGCTGATTGGCTGAAGCAACTCAGTATCCGGTAGAGAATCCAGTAGAGTGTATCCAGTAGAGAATCCAGTAGGCTTAGAGGTAGCAAGGGAGTTTGCGAACTAAGGACCTAAATCAATCACTTTGCATTTTGCCATCAACCGACCAAAGCCTTTTGGTTATGAACCCAAGCCCCGTCTTCCCTGCCCAAGACCCCGACTACGCCTTCGCCTTGGACGCCACCCCGACCACGACCGCCCGCATCAACAAGTTCAACGGAACCAACTTCCACACGTGGAAGTTCAAGATGCAGATGGTGCTCGAGGAGCGCGAACTGTGGGAAGTGACGAGTGGGGAAGTGAAGCTGGAGCACTGCACGACCACGGCGGATCAAGCGACGTTCAAGAGGAAGTCGCGTAAGGCGCTGGCGATCATCTGTCTCGCGATGGAGGACTCGCAGCTGCCGCTGGTTCGCTCGGCCAAGGACGCGCATGATGCATGGTCAAGACTGGAAGGACACTTCGAGAAGAAGAGTTTGGCCAACAAGCTTTTTCTTCGTCGGCGTTTCTTCACGACGATGATGGAGGAAGGTGACGATGTGCTGGAGCACATCAACAAGCTCAAGACGCTGGCGGAGCAGCTCGACGCGGTTGGCGCTCCAGTCAGCGAGGACGACTTAGTGATCACGCTTCTGGGCAGTCTAAACGAGTCGTACCAGTTCCTGATCACGGCGTTGGAGTCGAGAGCCGACTCGCTGTCGTGGGAACTCGTGACGTCTCGGCTTCTGCATGAGGACATGAAGCGCAAGGAACAAGGTGGCGGTGTCGACGGAGCCGCGCACGGTCAAGGTCGGTCAACAACAACAAGCGCAAGGGCCGACCGGTGAAGAAGACCGGGGCGTGCCACAACTGCGGCAAACAAGGACATTGGATCGCGGAGTGTCCCTCGCGGGTCCAGAACGACGCTGAGCGATATCGGTCGCAGCGTGCGAACGTCGCGCAGGACGAAGAAGATCCTGGCGACTACCTTTTCTCGGTTGGTCGTACGAGCAGTTCCGCCAAGTCGAGTGACATGTGGCTAGTCGACTCGGGTGCGACGCAGCACATGACGAGTTCCAACAAGTACATGAGGAACTACAAGAAGATGGCTCCGGTGGACGTGCATCTCGCGGACGACGGTGTGGTTCAGGCGGTGGGGACCGGCGACATTGTCATGTCGATGAAGACGCCGCGCGGCATGAAGAAGGGTGTGCTCACGAATGTGTGGCATATCCCGAAGCTGTCGCGCAACCTGTTTTCGGTCGGCCGCTTCACCAAGGACGTCGGGCCAGTCACCTTCGAGAGCGACGGGTGCTTCGCGGACAACAAGGGTCTCAAGTGGCAGCTCGGCGCTCGTGAGGGCAAAGGGCTGTTCAAGCTGTGCATGACTCCGATGATGCCTGACGAGGCCAATGCGGCAAGTTCGAAGGATTGCCAAGGGGACACCACGTCGTACCTCTGGCACCTCCGACTTGGTCACATTGGCCATGGCGGTCTAGACGCCATCGTCAAGAAGAGCTACGGTGTTGGCATCGACATGACGTCGGCGTTTGCTGAAACTCAGACCGGCAAGCGCGTGAAGACACTCCGAGCGACAACGGTGGCGAGTACACTTCCGGCGCGATGGCCAAGTTCTGTGCGGACCGTGGTATCGTGCAGAAGTTCACTCCGCCGTACACGCCTCAGCTGAATGGAGTCACCGAGCGGATGAACCGGACGTTGGTGGAGTGTGCGGGCTGCATGCTGGAACATGCCGGGTTGCCCAAGACGTATTCGGGTGAAGCGGTGATGACGGCTACGTTCCTCCGTAATCGGTGTCCGACACGCGCCATCAGCCACGACAAGTCTCCGCACCAAGTTTGGACGGGCAAGAAACCGCTGCTGGCGAACCTGAAAGTGTTCGGTTGCCACGCGTATGTGCACGTACCGAAGGCGAAGCGCACCAAGTTTGACGCTCGGTCGGTGCGCTGTCGGTTCCTGGGGTACTCGGAGCACGAGAAAGCGTATCGATTCGAAGAACTGGAGAGCAGTCGCGTGCTGCGACGCGCAATTTATGGAAGACGTCTTCGACAGTGGGAGACGTGATTACCATCAGAGGGAGGTGGTGGTCATTCAAGATGAAGAGACGACGGATCAAGATTCGTCGCAGTCGGATGAAGACGACAACGAAGAAGAGGAAGAGGAAGAAGCTGCGCGGGACGAAGACTTCGAGCCCGGCAGCAAGCGACACCCGCGGACGCAGTCGCTGGAGGAAGTCACGGAGGTTCCAAGTGCCAAGCGGTATGCGTCGCAGAGTCGACACCAGACCCTGGACGAGATGTCGGCTGCGGCTCAAGAAAGTCAAGACTTCGAAGCTGCGTACGTCGTGGATTCAGTGGGAGAAATGCCGACCACGTTCAAGTCGGCGATGGAATACAGCGACGCAGTCAAGTGGAAGGAGGCGTGTGACTCGGAGTGTGACTCGCTGCTCAAGAACGACACGTGGGATGTCGTACCACTGCCGAAGGGACGCAAGGCGATCGGCTGCAGATGGGTGTTTCGCGTGAAGGAGAACCAAGCTGGAGAGATCGAGCCGTTCAAGGCGCGACTGGTGGCCAAGGGGTTTTCGCAAAAGTACGGCATCGACTACGACGAGACCTTCGCACCAGTGGCCAAGTTCACGTCGATCCGGATCGTACTGAGTCTAGCTGCCAGGTATGGTCTCAAGCTGCACCAGATGGATGTCAAAACTGCGTTCCTCAACGGTGTGTTGGACGAAGACATCTACATGGCACAGCCGGATGGCTATGTGGACGAATACCACCCGGACCACGTATGCAAGCTCAAGCGGTCGCTGTACGGACTGAAGCAGTCGCCGCGCATGTGGAACCAGACCATCGACCACTTCATGCTCAAGCTGGGGTTCAAGAAGTGCGAGTCCGACCACTGCATCTACTTGAAGCGTGACCGCCAAGACATGATCTTCGTGGCGCTCTACGTTGACGACTTGGTCCTCGCCAGCAGCAGTGACAAGATGCTCCTCGACACCAAGCAGGCGCTCAGTCACCGCTTCGAGATGACGGACATGGGTCAGCTCAAGTACTTCCTCGGGATGGAGATCGAGCAAGACGTGGTGGCTGGGAAGATGTCGATGCGGCAGACCAAGTTCGCCAAGACATCCTGCAGAAGTTCAGCATGGACAAGAGCAACCCTGTCAAGACGCCACAGGATCCGGGTCTCAAGCTGACGAAGGCCATGTGTGAAGGTGGCTGCAAGCACGACGAGACCATGGTCAACGTGCCATACCGGAACGCAGTGGGATGCCTCATGTACCTCATGGTAGGCACTCGTCCGGACCTGGCAGCTGCAGTGGGAGTGCTAAGTCAGTTTGCAGCGGACCCGTGCCCGACACACTGGCAGGCGCTCAAGAGGGTGTTCAGGTACATTCAAGGCACCAAGACGCACGGCATCGAATTTCAAGCAAGCTGCCACGATGGACTTCAAGGCTATTCGGATGCGGACTGGGCAGGCGACATCGAGTCTCGACGGAGCACAAGTGGCTACGCGTTCATGATGAACGGCGGATGCATCAGCTGGAGAAGCAAGAAACAGCGGACGGTGGCGCTGTCTTCGACGGAGGCCGAGTACATGGCGCTATCGGAGGCGACACAAGAGGCAGTATGGCTCAAGGTGTTCCTGTGCGAGCTCGGCGAGATGGCAAGCGATGAAGCGGTCAAGATCTACGAGGACAACCAAGGCTCCATCGCGTTGGCCAAGAACCCGCAGTTCCACAAGCGCACCAAGCACATCGACATTCGCTACCACTTCGTGCGTGAGAAGGTGGAAGCAGATCAAGTGGTGCTACAATATGTGTCGACAACGGACATGCTGGCGGACATGATGACGAAGCCAATTCCTGCAACGCAGTTCAGTGTGCTCGGACCAAGCTCGGGATCCAAGGTGCAATCGCTGTCGAGTCGAGTGGGAGTGTTGTCAAGAAGGCGCCTCGGGCAGCTGCGGTATACCGGTAGGATACCGGTATGACCTTCACTCAGTGGGACCGCAATCATTCCTGTGTTTACGGGACACTGATGATGGGACGCGGGACACTGATGATGGGACGCTGTTTACGCTACGGGGATTACGGGACACGTGGGTACAAGATTGTGGGTACAAGATGGGCATCCACGTGGCAGTCGCTGATTGGCTGAAGCAACTCAGTATCCGGTAGAGAATCCAGTAGAGTGTATCCAGTAGAGAATCCAGTAGGCTTAGAGGTAGCAAGGGAGTTTGCGAACTAAGGACCTAAATCAATCACTTTGCATTTTGCCATCAACCGACCAAAGCCTTTTGTTCTTACGTCGACGCCGGGTCCACCCATCTCCCCACGTCTTCTTGTAGAGTTTTTGTTTTGGCGAGCGGCCCCTCTCGTCCTCCTCATCGGGTATGCCCCTTGCCTGTGTTTCTACCCGCTTACGAGGGCCTGTCGTCCCCTCATTCTTGCTCTCCTCGACCTCTTCCATGGTCACGTCTCCCACGGGTGCATGATCGGCTGGCTGCATCGTTTTTCCGCTAATGCTGCACGGTCCCGCTGGCGTTCCTTTCGGTTCTGCCCCTGCCACCCTGCAGTCGATCAGCACACTCAAATTGTATGCCCTGTCCTTCTCCTGCTTCTCCTCCGTATTTGTCGCTGGTGTTCTGGCACCCTCGTGGACTGGTGATCGGTATTGCTCCCACTCCTGGGGTATGGCTATCCATTGTGCGTCCGTCCGCTGCGTTGCTTGATCCCCAGCTCTCTGTCCTTTGCTGGGTGACTGCCGTCTCTGCTTCCGATGCTCCTCCGTCCCTGCGCCGCCTTCCTTTAGCAGCTGATTGAGCTCTTCAATGGTTGTGGGTACAACCATTTTGTGCATGAACCCTTCCGTCTTCTTGTATTCAGATGGGATTTGACCGTCAACTGCATCGTGTGCTTCGCTTTCCCCTCCGCAATGCTCTCCAGCCCTACCGTGCAATACTTGGTCGGGTGGTCTGGGGAGCCACATGTCGAGCACGGCCAGTTGATGTGCACATCTTGATGGTGTATAAATATCTCCACGTCGCATACGATGACATACCCAATTGAGCGCACTTTTACTGGACATGCGAGGGCCTTGACGTCCACCACCCAGAGTTGTCATTCATTCCTGTATCTTTCGTTTCCGGGTGAGCCATGGTATGCACCAGTAGCCCCATCTCGCTGTCAGGATCCAATGTAAGTCCGTCGACGTCATTGTACCCTTCCTCAGCACCGCTGTGAACCTGTAATAGTCCAGCTTGATGCTTTCGTTCGAAATTTTTGGCGCCTCTCGCTGAGGTTCGTAATCGATGGGCGGCAGCATTTTCATGACAAGCGGCAATTGCCACCCGCTCCACTTTTGTGCAGTCTGCTTTCCTTTCAAATACACTGTCAGTATTCGTGTAGTCATATGAAGCGAGATCCGTGAGAGGTCTGCTTTCAAGTCCTTGATCTCTTGCTTCTGTGAAGCTGCCGCTTCCGCTTCGATATGAACCTGTCCTAACAGTACATGTTTGGGCAGATTATCTCCAAAGCGCTGACCCGGCACCAAGTGAGCATACAACGGATACTCTATCGCTTTGAAAATATCCATGAAACGTGCCATTTCTCTGCCTGACATCGTCTGTGCTAGAAATTTCGGCGGCTGGGGCACCTCCAGTTCATGGTGTAGTATAATGACCACGGCTCTGTCTTCGTCGCAAACTTGAAAACCGCAACCTCTCCTCTAGTTCTCTTTGAGTACAGTGCTCGTCCACGACCCATGTTTGCATCATGTGTTGCAGCCGTTGTACGTGTTCCGCCTGCTGAATGTTCCTATAGCTCCTCAGTCGGTTGTACTTCTGTTCCATCACATCCGGTGTCACATCCCCCATTGTAGCCTGGCATCGGTCTCAAGTTTCTGCTCCGTTCATTTCCCCGTTGTCGCCCTCCAGTGCTCCTGGAAACGCCGCTCCAGCGCAATTCCCGCTAGCTGGAGTACGGTGTCGTAGACATACTCTTTGGGGGCTTTGTTAATCAGGTAGTTTCTGAGCTACTTAAAGACGATTTTACCATCGCCCATATCCAAGCTGCCTGGTTCGGGGCCCTGTACGTTTCCCGTCCTCTCCTTGGATTCATCAACCGTTCTTTGGCGCGCGGGCGACATCTTGCGTCCGCTCTGCTTGTTCTTCGTCAGGTTTTGTTGCGGGCCTCCTGTTTCCTTGCTGTCTCGCGCGTTACGTCTTTTGGCTCCTCCTACCGTCTGCCACTCGCTTGGTCTTGGTGGTCAACACCTTCTAGTCGTTCACCTCCTTGTAATGTTGGGTTTGGTGGTGGGCTTGGTGGCCGTCGTCCTCTTGATCGCTGTGGTTTATCCGTCGAGGACTCCTGCGCCATGCGTTCTCCCACCCGCGCAACCAGCCTCCCACAAATTTTTGCTCTCCGCCTTCTTCTGCACTTGCCGTACTCGTGTGTCTTCTCGACCGGGGGATCGAGAGCAGCGGCCGGTGCAAGTGCAACGTTCTCGCCCTGCTAGCTACTTGTACCCGCCATCTTCTACAGCGCCGAGATGCCCGTCACCAGGACCTTGTCCTGTTTGCTTCTCGCCGCCAGTTTTTTCTAAAGTGTCTGAAAGCCAACCAACTAGCCAGTCAGACCCTACTCTAGGAGGTCCTAAGTGTCGGAACGGATATAATATTTTGCAAATATGTTTTTGACTTGGGTAGAGTAAAGGGGTACACATTGTGTCAAGACTTCCGACAAATATTTGTCGGAAAGTGTCGGAATCTTTAACCTACCCCTAGCTATCCTAATTGGCCACAATACCTGTTTATTGTGCTGTAATTGGTTGAAATAACGAGCAAGGAAAATATCTAACAGTCCTACCATGTTATTTGTCGGAAAGGCGCGTATATTCATCCATAGACCACCGGGCGTAGTAGTTTCTCTAATTTTTGTTGACCAAGATAGCTGCAGGAATTTTTCGTTCAACTTGCACGAATAAGTTTCCGTGACTGATGCGATTTTAGATTTTGTACGTAGTCTTGCATGACGGTGAGAAGATAAGTCGGCAATACGGGCGTAGCCGCCATAACCGCAACAAATAATACAGATACAAGATAAGTCGGCAATACAACAACCCACGCATATTCTTACTACACCTACACTGTATGAATCCCGGACGATAATAAAAAAATCGGTACGCGCTTCAATATATTCAAAACGTACGGAACTATCTATACACCAATGTAAGTAAACGGTGCTCGGTATTATACATGTAGTATAATAGTGGGTTGCTCGAAGAAAAAAATCATCCAAAATGTTGTTCGAACGGTCTGGATTAATCATCTGCTGCAGGTAAAATACGATTATAAGTGATATCATATCATAGAGGTATTTTGTCCTAATCTTCTGCGGATGGGTCAACCGCCACAAATAAAATTATGTTGAGCATCCGTGCCCCGCTCATGCACGGTTCGCATATTACATTGGGACCGTGGGGGACGGTTAAGGCTGAACCGTTCCGGGCTGCAATGCCATTAGTCAATGCATGTGGCTGGCTGAGATCGTGGCCAAGGCAGCAAGTAGGAAGGACTAGTAGAGCAGGTTAAGTAAACTAATCAACTCACTTCGGCATTTGCCTTCCAAGCAACCCATCACATCAACAGGTTAACAGCCACAACAACTACACTGACCGGAACGCTCCACCTGAACGCTCAAGACATGACGACCAAGCGCGCCGAAGTCCTCCTTGAGAGTGGGATCTACTTTTACTGGGAGTATAACATGCGAATGACTCTGGCCCGTAAGGGACCACTCGCGCATTTGGGGGTCATCAAGCCCGAGAACGAGGTCACTGAAGCGTGGCTCGTTAGAGACGCGAAGGCGCTCGGGATCATCGCTCAAAGCGTGGAGCTGCAGCACCAGACCAAGATACGGTCAGCAACGCGTGCCATGTACGCTTGGGTCACGCTGCGTGACTTCTACAACCGTACCACACTGCACAACCGTGTCGCAATAACACGACGTCTGCATGAGTTCAAGATGGGAACGGTTCGACTATGACGAAGCATCTGGACGCTTTCGACGAACTGGTCGTCGGACGGCAGACGTTGGGAGAGCCTGTCGACGAGGCACGACATCTTGTGATGCTACTGAGCAGCCTTCCCTCGGAGTATGAGTTGAAATCATTCATCGTGGAGAACTCTAAGGATGTATCGCTCAGGAGAAGCTCCTGAAGGAGCACGAACGGTTGGAGAAGAAGGACACCGCCATGGAGAAAGCGTTCCGATCTAACGGAAACGCTGGGCGGTTCAAGGGTGGCCGCGGGAACGGTCGCAAGGGAAACGGTCCACGGAAGAACAGTGGAGGTTTCTAGGGCAAGTGCTTCGGGTGCGATCAAGTCGGTCACATGAAGCGGGACTGCCCGGAACGGAGCGGTGGCAGCGGAAACGATGCTGTATTCGCCGTGGGTGAGGAACGGTCTACTGGATGGCTGATCGATAGTGGTGCTACATCGCACATGACTCCTAACCGTTCCGACCTATTCGACTTTGAAACGCTAGACGCTGGCGTTGAGGTGACTATTGCGGACGGCAAGAAGTTACCCGTTCTCGGTCGAGGAACGGTCAAGTCGATTGGTCTGGACGGCAGACGTATCAAGATAGGGAGGTGCTCTACATCCCGGGACTCGACAGACGCTTACTGTCGGTGGGAAAGCTCGCTGAGCTCGACTTGAGTGTGGAGTTCCAGCGTTCCTTATGTATCATTTGGGGAGCGAACAGCGCAAGTACTAATGGGAAGAAGGTGGGCAAAGCGTTCCTGCTGGACTGTGAGCAAGAGGAGACACGGTTCGTGCAGTACTCGGGAGCTGATAGTGAGTGGAAGCTGTGGTCCGCTCGCATGGGACACCCAAGCAAGAATGCAATGACCAAGACACAGCGTGCCACGAACGGTATGCCTGCGGTGAAACAAGGGATCGAAACTTTGTGCAGGGGCTGCATGAAGGGTAAGCAGATAGTGACAGCGTTCCCGTCACGGTCGTTGACGAAGACATCGCGTGTGTTGGAACTAGTACACACGGATGTAATGGGCCCGATGAGAACGCACTCAAAGGGTGGTGCCAAGTACGTCCTGACGTTCGTGGACGACTACTCACGGTTTGTAGTGGCGTACTTTATGAAGAACAAGAGCGAGGTCGCCAGCAAGCTGAAAGAGTTTTAAGCATTCTATCAAAATCAATGGGGAGAACGATTGAAGTGTGTGCGTTCGGACAATGGAACGGAGTTCGTGAACAAAACGGTTGCCGAGATGTGCCGCCGAAATGGTGTCGTACACCAGAGAACGGTGCCGTACAGCCCTCAACAGAACGGAGTGGCGGAACGCATGAACCGAACGATCATGGAGAAGGCACGGAGCATGCTACACTACAAGGGTGTGTCGACAGAATGGTGGGCCGAAGCTGTAAGTACAGCGGTTTATCTGATCAACCGTTCCGGCAACACGACGCATGCGGACTTGACACCGTATGAGTTGGGTTTAAGACGAAACCTCGAATGGACCACCTGCGTGTGTTTGGGTCGCAGGGAACGCTCATATTCACGATGTGAAGAGGACGAAGCTCGAATCAAAGCGTTTTAGGTGTATGTTCCTCGGGTACGCTGATACGCTGAGAGCGTCAAGGGGTACCGAGTGTTTGATTTGGACGCTTCCAAGGCCAAGGTGTCACGATCGGTGAAGCTGGACGAGCGTGAGGTGGGCGGTATATATGACACGCCGCAGCTTGGAACGGTCATCCATGTGATGATGTAGGAAGCGTTCCTCCACCAGAGGAGCGCGAACCTGTCATGGACGAGCCCATGGAATCTGTCGAGGAACATGCCAAGATGTCCAAGATGTTGAGAATGAATGAGGTGGAACCTGATGAGGACGTCAACCAACCTCAACTGCTTCCACCCGAACCTGCATCGAGAGGACTCGAACTGGCCGAGTATCATCCGCCACCACAAGCGTTCGATGATGACCGTTTGGTGTTTCACCCTGAGGCGGAACGCTCGAGACGATCGCGTGAGCTGGTGATTCTATTGGAGAACGGTTCAGACGCAGAACAGCAGACGGAAGGGAGCGACGGACCTTCAACTCCGAAGCGTGCCAGGATTGACGAAGACGGCTTGCTCGCTGAGGCAGTATTGGCTTATGCTGCGAGTATCGACGGCGTTCCAGACACGCCGAATTCGTATGCAGAACTATTGCAAGTGATGAAGCAGTGGAGTGGCGTCGAGCTATGGAGGCGTAGCTACTCTCTCATACCCGGAACGGTACGTGGACGCTTGTTCCACGTGGAACGGCAACCCGTCCGATTGGGTGTCGTAGGGTGTTTGCCTAGAAGCGTGACGAGCACGGTCGAGTGATTCGATTCAAGGCTCGGCTGGTCGCTCAGGTCTTCAAGCAGAAGTTTGGAATAGACTTATTTGAAACTTACTCTCCGGTCGCAAATATGAACTCGATTCGAGTTGTACTAGCAGTGTGCGCGGCATAAGTTGGACGCGGATACAGCGTTCCTGAACAGTGGATTGGTGGAACTTGTCTACATGGAGATTCCGTCTGGTTTGCAGAACGCCGCGGGCATGATGTGCAAGCTAGAGAAGGCTATCTACGGCTTGCAGTAGGCAGCAAGTGCTTGGAACAAGAATATCCATCGTGTGTTCTTGCAGAACGGTTTTAAGAGCTGCGGTGCGGACCAATGTGTCTACGTGAAACGAACTGGGAACGGTTTCGTGTATGTGTTCCTGTACGTGGACGACATGATCATTGTTGCGACGACGACCGAATGAATTCGTGAAGTCAAGGACGCGCTCAAGAACGCTTTCAAGATGAAGGAGTTGGGTGCGGTGACGTTCTTCTTGGGGATGGAGATCAATCACGACAAGATCGCCGGAACGCTCATGATTAAGCAAACTCGTTACATCGACGACGTGGTGGAACGCTTCAACCAGCAGAACACAAAGGTTGTTGAGAACCCGTGTGTTTCAAACGTGAAGTTGTCGAAGCTGCTGTCACCATCTACGGATGAGGAACGGTCTGAAATGCGGTCAAGGCCCTACCGTTCGCTCATCGGATATCTGATGTACATCACGACATGTACCCGACCGGATATAGCGTATGTGGTGACGCAGTTGTCGCGTTTCCTCGAGAACCCAGGTGTGCAACACTGGAAGGCAGCTATTCGAGTTCTACGGTACCTCAAGTCGACTCGTGAACACGGCATCGAGTATCAAGGTGGCTCCAGGAACGCTTCAGCCGAAGCGTTTACTGACGCTGACTAGGACGGCAACATTAACGACAGACGTTCTGTGTCGGGGTCATGGTGATGATTGGGAACGCTCCAGTGGTATACAAATCGAAGTACCAGAGGAAGGTTGCACTCAGCTCTGCGAAAGCTGAGTACATGTCTCTGAACCTGTTCACATAAGTGGTGCTTTGGGTTCGTGCTATGTTTACGGACATGGGTCGCGAGCAAGTGGGAGGAACGCTTGTCTGGGAGGATAACCAAGGTGCCATTGCATTGGCATGCGACACTGGATATCACGCACGGACGAAGCATGTGGATATACGCCACCACGTCATCCGCAAGAACGTGGAACGTGGAACGATCAAGGTGGACTACGTCGACACCAAGCATCAACTGGCTGACATGCTCACGAAGGGACTCGGGACCAAGACATTGAAGTATATGTGTGAGGCTACTGGCTTTAAGGACAAGGTCACCGTGCAGAAGCGGTGCGTGGGAGTGTTGAGCATCCGTGCCCCGCTCATGCACGGTTCGCATATTACATTGGGACCGTGGGGAACGGTTAAGGCTGAACCGTTCCGGGCTGCAATGCCATTGGTCAATGCATGTGGCTGGGTGAGATCGTGGCCAAGGCAGCAAGTAGGAAGGACTAGTAGAGCAGGTTAAGTAAACTAATCAACTCACTTCGGCATTTGCCTTCCAAACAACGCATCACATCAACAAATTATAATCGATTCGGTTATCAAGTATAGCAGGGGTTTAAAGCTTATTTGCTGAAGTATCCAAATCGTATTAGGAAAGGTATCAGAAATGCAGACCTCGTTGCAATCCCTGGTAGACTTGGGGTATAAAATCCAGAGATTTAAGAATGGCAATTCATTTTTGGGCATGTCAGGTATCCGATGCGAGTCAACATGGAGTTGAAGTGTTGCAAATCCTTTAACATGCTCCTCTCGGCTCTCGGCTCTCGGCTCTCGAACTCCTGCTCACTTGTCCTTTTGCTCGCTCCAAGCTCCACCATCTCAAACCACCACCCTTCCACTTCGCACCGTGTCAATCATGACGGTTCCGCTCAAGGACTACACGCTCTTCACCCCGTACCAGCTCAGCAAAGACGTCGAGCTCAAGAACCGCATCGTCCTGTCGCCACTCACCCGAGCGCGATGTGACCCCGTGACCCACGAGGCAGGACCCATGCAAGTCGAGTACTACTCACAACGGGCCGGAGCGGGGCTCATCATCACGGAAGCTGTTGCCGTGTCGGTGCAAGGCTTCGGCTGGTACGGAGCTCCGTGTATGTACACGGAGGCCCACCGCGATTCGTGGCGTCCGGTGGTGGACGCTGTGCACGCCAAAGGAGCCAAGATCTTCCTGCAGGTCTGGCACATCGGACGCCAAGGCCACCCGAGCTTCAGTGGGGACGTCGTGGGCCCTTCGGCTGTCGGCCCCGTGTCGGGTCACACCCGCAATGTCAACGCTGAACAGGCTCCCTACGAGCTTTGCCGAGAACTCAAGACTGAGGAGATCCATGACGTCATCCGAGACTTCTGCAAATCCGCTCGTCTGGCTAAGGAGGCAGGCTTCGACGGTATCGACATTCACGCGGCCAATGGCTACCTGCCCGACACGTTCTTGCAGTCGTCCACCAACAACCGCACGGATCAGTATGGCGGGTCGATTGAGAACCGTGCTCGCTTCTTGTTGGAGCTGGTCGAGGCGCTTCAGAGCGAGTGGCCGGCCGACCACATCGGCTTGAGACTGTCGCCCAACGGCTTCTACGGTGACACTGGCAGTGCCGACAACTACGAGACGTGCTGCTACGTGGCCAAAGAGCTGAGCAAGTTCGGACTGGCCTATCTGGCGACGCTGGACGGCTTCGGCTTCGGCTTCCAGGACAAGGGCCGACTCACCAAACCGTTCGACGTCAAGAGGAACTTCGAGGGCACTGTGGTCGCTGCCAACAGCTACACGCGTGACACTGCAGAGGGTGCCCTGCTCAGCGGTGCTGTCGACCTCGTCAGCTTCGGACGCCCGTACATCTCGAACCCCGACCTAGCAGAGCGCTTCTACAACGACTGGCCGCTCAACGAACCCGCCGGGTACGACACTTGGTTCGGCACGCGCATGCCCGGGCCTCACGGATACATCGACTTTGCGGTGTACAACTCGGACTCAAAGTCCTACGATGAGGTTGAGAAGAGAGCCCACCCCACATGAAGGCCAGCAATAGCACATGCACACCTGAGACTTGGTACATGGCCCTCTTGGCTAGTATAAATAGTGGTGGTAAATGACGCCTGCCGTTCAGCGTGTTGTCCAAATCTCCTCGATTTAGTCGACGCAGTCATGTCCGAGCTTCCAGAGCTTCCGCGGTCATTGGAACCATCTGGAGCAATGCGTCGACAGTCAACGCGCCACGGGAGCGTGTTTAAACCTGAAATTCCTCCTCTTTTGCTCAAGTTGCTACAGAAAACCCCGGAAGAGCAACAACGTGTAGCAGCAGCTAAAACTATTCTGACGGACGAGCCGGCATTGCGAAATGAACAAAGCTTGGATCTGGTCTACAGTTGGATGCTACAGAATTGCAAACAGTACAGTAACAACATCTTTGGTGCGGCGCCGGAATACATTCGTCGCGAAATCTGTCGACAAATGAGACTCATTAAAGTGAAAAGCGGAGGTCTCGTCATCCGCCAAGGCGATACAGGCGATCGCTGTTACATTGTTGTGGACGGACTCGTGGATGTTTATGTCAAGATGGAGAAGGCTGTCGATGTCGTGGTCTCCCAACTTCTCCAACTCCTATGCTCGCTACCATGAAGCAGCGTCACATGTCGCGTCGTATGAGCTCCGAGGTTAGCGCGCAACCAGTTGACTTTGGCGCCATGGTAGCCAACCTTGGGCCTGGAGCAATGTTTGGTGAAATTGTACTATTGAATCCTTCAGCGAGGAGGAATGCTACCATCAAAGCTTCGCAGTTTACTGAAAGCTGCGACCTAATTTGTTTGGAGCGTGCTGATTACATCCGGCTCGTTCGAACAGCATCGATGGAAGCATCGCACTACAATAATGCTGAGGTACTTGACAGGATGTTTCTTTTAGAAATTGGGAGAAGCATGGTAAGTGCTTGGTGTTTGACCTGAACTTGTATAATACAATTGACAATTCTCTTGCGGATGGTTTCATCAGAGAAGATGCGTCTCGTTAGCGCGATGAGGTCACGGCAGTTCACAAGCAACGTAAGCAGGCTCGACTTTTACTAGCTTGATTGAGTTTGCTGATTATTTCTCGATGACTACAGGATTATCTCTATCGTGCTGGAACGGATGCAAAGTGGATGTACATCGTGACGTCCGGCGAAGTCATGGAGCGCATCAACTGGAAGCTCGAAGCTGCAGGAAATGATGCTGCTATGCGACGGCTCCTCTTCTCGCAGCCTTCGTCTCGAAAGAACCCCGAGAAAATTGTGAATATTGAACTTACTCTGATAGGTCCTGGAGATATCGCTGGCGAGTTGCCTTTTGTAACCTCAAAGCGCAGTGCCATCTTCGATATTAAAGCTGCTTCAGACGTGCAGGCTCTGGCAATTGATCGACGGTACTATGAGACTGTAATGCTAACTGCTACACGTGACAACAAACCCGAAGTCTACGCTACCGTGAAAAAGCTACGGAAGTTCAGTCAGGACCGCGAAGACTGGCGCCAACAGCGAATGGAGTGCGGCATCTCCTATCCAAGCGCACACATCAACATGTATGTTATTTTATTTCTGCTTGACAACTCAACTAGGCTCGCAAGTGTTTCACTAAATGGTCTCGTGTTTATCGCAGTACCTGGCATCTGATGAGAATGTCAAATGTTATATGTCCAAGATGTGGCCAACGAGGGCACCTCGCGGCAGATATGTCCAAGTGTGATAGTGCGCCGCCTCGCCAGTCCCCAACTGGCAACAGCAATGCATGTACTGGGGCCAAACGGGCACCATCGGCGGATTTACTTCCACGCAAAGCATCTACAGCACGAGCGACAGCGTCTCGGATTCATAGGTTTGTATTCGTGTGAAATTGCCACTGATCATGAAACATAGCTGACTTTTAAGCGGTTCACTAAATTGCAGGAGAAACGACATTCATCAGCCCAACACAGCTCGTCCTGATACTGCCATTCGCAATCTCTTCGATGACTCATATCTACCTTCTGCTAAGGAGCAGCTTCAACATTGTCGAGAGCGCAGATTGCAATCCTAGTGACGTGTCTCCTTTAGAATGAAAAATTCTTCGTTCGTAGCTTTTTGGGCTCCAAGCAATGTTCTTACTTGAACCGCGCCACCATCCAGTCGACGATAGTGCGACAGACACAATAATTCCGTTCCAACTCAACCCTTGGTGCATCGACAACTCGACCAGTTAGTTGCAGCACCAAAACTCCTCCTATGGAGTCGCCCAGAGCGAACCTCGGCAGGTCCTTCAACTGGACATCCTGGTGGGCCTCCAACTCTAGATCCACCCCTCCACGTTCTTATCTCCAGGCTTGGGTCCATATAAACATGCAGGATCCACCATGAACACTGCGAAGCCCCGTTTGTCCAGTGCTCTTCCCACGTGATCGTAGCGGTCTCCGTGTTCGCCCAGGCCGTGCAGAATGAAGACGACGCCGCGTGGGGTACAGTCGAAGCGTGGCAGCCACTTGTGCACACACAGCGCCAAGCCTTTGGACGTCACGAAGAAGTTTTGCAATACGTCCACGTGGCTGGGATGGTGCAAACCTTTGGGTACAGCAGGGAAGCGGCGTGACGATCTGGATGTAGCATTGGCAGTGGCGTTAATCAACTGCCACCCGCAGTAGTCCAAAGTCGCGCACTTGAGTGCGCATGCACCGTCGTTTGGCTGAACTTACAAATATACCCCAAAGCTATTCGGTATTGTTGTATTCCATACGGAGGTCAACGTGACCGAAATGAATAATTTACATGATAACCACTCCACATTTAACATGCTGCTTACAAAATCCAAGTCATTTCTGCTTGAAGTCGCACGTCGGGTTCCAAGCAGAACTGGGGCGAGGTGACGAGTCAAACTGAAATCTTCGGTCAGGTAAACACTCGGCGTCTTTTCATTCCGCATTCTGCCTTGTCGAGCGCATCTAGTGACCTTCACTCCTGCTTTAGTCTCAGTTAAAACCATGGGGTCGGCCAACAGTACGGAGCAGCCCATGAGCGAGCGCGACTTCGCGTCGTACAAGGGACTGCGCTACACGCAGGCGGTGCCTCACACGGGCGACGCGCTGCACGGACCCACGTACGAGGTGCCCACGTCGCTGCCCGTGGACGAGGCGCAGCAGACGCTGTATCACAACTTCCTGCGCGGGTGGAGTCGCGAGGGCGGCGCGCGTCCTGCTACGGCCGTCGCGTGGTGGACCCAGCAACGGGCAAAGTGGGCGCCTTCCAGTGGCTCACGTACGCACAGGTCAAGACGCGGGTGGACGACCTGGCGGCGGGTCTGACGCGTGCGTGCGGCCTCCAGCGCCAGGAGAACGTGGGCATCTTCGCCAAGAACCAGATCGAGTGGTGCCTCGCAGCCCACGCGTGTGACCGCATGGCCTACGTGCTTGTGCCGCTGTACGACACGCTGGGGCCCGACGCCGTGCCGTTCATCGCCAACCACACGGAGATCCGCGTGCTGTTCTGCGGCATGGACCAGTTCCGCGTCGTCATGGACTGCAGAGACGCGTGTCCCAAGCTCCAGACCGTCGTGCAGTTCGAGCCCGTGACGGAGGAGCAGCGCCACGTGGCGGCGACCAAGAACGTTGAGCTCAAGAGCATGAGCGACTTGGAGCTAGTCGGACGTGCGGACCCGCTGCCAGCAGACCCGCCACTACCCACGGACGTCTCAACGTTGTGCTACACGTCGGGCACGACGGGCGACCCCAAGGGCGTGATCTTGTTGCACAGGAACTTTACGCTCATCAGCGCCTTGGCGGGGAGAGGTTAAGGGTCAACCCTACAGACGTGCACTTGTCGTACTTGCCACTGCCACATGTGTTTGAGAGGGCGGTGGTTGGATCCATCTTGATGAACAGTGCTGCGGCGGGGTTCTATCAGGGAGACGTCTTGTTCTTAATGGAGGATCTGGCAGAACTGGCCCCGACGCTGTTTGTTTCCGTGCCCAGACTGTTCAACCGAGTGTACGACAAGATCACGCAAGGTGTCGCTGCTGCTGGAGGATTGAAGAAGCTCATGTTCGATCAGGCGTATGCTAGCAAACGTGCGGGACTCAGCGCCGGCTACAAGACCCACGCTTTGTGGGACGCCCTGATCTTTGCTAAGATCCGGCAGGTGCTGGGCGGACGCGTTCGTCTCATTCTGTCAGGATCGGCTCCGTTGAGTGCTGATGTGAAGGAGTTCATGAAGATCGTGTTCTGCTGTGACGTGGTCGAAGGATATGGACTCAGCGAGACGGCTGCCGGTCTTTGCCTTGCTTCGGGCGACATGCCGCTAGGGTCGCATGTCGGCCCGCCACTTTTACGAATGCAGGTGTGTCTTGAGGATGTGCCGGAAATGGGCTACACTAGCAAGGACAAACCTCGTCCCCGTGGTGAGATTCTCGCCAAGGGACCGGTTGTGTTTGCCGGATACTACAAGCAGCCTGAGAAGACGGCTGAGGTCATTGATGAGAATGGTTGGTTCCACACGGGAGACATTGGTTGCTGGAACGCCGATGGCACGCTGAGCATTATTGATCGCAAGAAGAACATTTTCAAGCTATCACAGGGTGAGTACGTGGCCGCCGAGAAGGTCGAGGTGTGTACCTCAAGAGCAAGTACGTCGCGCAGGTCTTCGTTTACGGCGACTCACTGCAAAGCTGCCTTGTTGCAATTGTGGTGCTGGACCCTGAAATCACAGAGGCTTGGGGTAACGCCAACGGTTTATCGGGTGAGCACGCTACCGTGGCACAGCTTGTCCATAACGCTGACTTCCAGAAGGAAGTTCTTGCAGACATGCAGGTCGCCGGAAAGGAGGCGCAACTCCGCGGCTTTGAGTTTGTAAAGAAAGTCCACTTCCACCCGGACGCTTTTTCCATGGAGGACGGCTTAATCACACCCACCTTCAAGCTGAAGCGCCCGCAGCTTAGGACTCGTTTCCAAACAGAGATTAAGCAAATGTATGAGGAGCTCCATTAAGGCGAAGAAAGCGAAATTTGTTCGTTGATGACTAGCGCTAAGAACCGATTGAATACATGAGCAAGTGTTTTCTTACTTCCAGTTAACGGATTCAGCAGACATAATTTTTCTTTGACGAACTCGCAAAGCAATCCAGGATCAACGTTGATCAATTTATTCCGTGGCAAGGCTGTGATTGATCCACAAAAGCGAGCAAACAGAGCCCCACTCCGTATCTGGACATCCAAGTATCCAATGAAGAGCATGGGCATGTCACCATCTCCAGAGAAGTACATGAGTATTCCCCACTTTCATCCGTGCCGCGTTCCCGGGAGGAAAAACTAGGAGCGACCAATACAGACAACGACAATAAAAGCCGCGTCACTTGCTTGCATTCGACCAGTCGGACAAGCGTAAAGACGGGTACGTCTATCAAAATGCGCTGATTAGATTGGCTAAATTAAAATCAAGCTTAATGACTTTAGTTAACTTTGGACAGAAACCGCGCAAGGAAAATGTTTTTTATGCTGTTAAACTTCAACTTCTGGGTATCTTGGAATTGCTTTTTCAAAGCTACTAGCAACTGACTCGGGGTCAATTAATTCCCACGCTCTAATTGTTCGTTTAATCGAAATGAGACGCTTTTCACTGGCAGTAACCGAGCCTTTGCGATAATCAGTCAGCCACAGTGCCCGCAGAATTTTTTAACGGGCCCATGACACCAACGTCAAGAGGCTGGCAAACAGCGGTGCTGTTGTCTGGAAGTGGGACCAAGGCGGCGCTAGCCACCCTCGCAATGACCTCCAGTCCCTCTTCCGACACATGATAATCAAAGTTGTCGGCAAGAAGGACAGAAGGAGTCTCTATTTCGAACTTTAGTAGTTCCTTCGCATAGATTTCCCATACTCTTGTCCATCCAGCCGTTTTCTTGTACGCAGTACACATGCCCTTGCCCTTGAGGATAAGTTGGGAGCTCTTCTTTCTCAATAGTGCCGCCGGGCTTGCCTTTCATGATGAAAAGGATCGGCGACTTCTTGCCTATAAACATAATTATAAACAACAAATAATAAATATTAGCAAACTTTGTCAGTAGAAACAGATAAAAACACATTCACGTACCATCGGCTCGGACCGTTAGGCACGCCGTCAGTCTTGCTGAATGCTTCTCGGTATACTTCACTTTAGCAGAGCCCTTGCGACCACGCTCCGCCAAAATGTGCTTAGGCGGGGTGTCGAAGTAGATTGCAGTTTCGTCGACATTGTATATCATAGATGTATCGTAGCTGGCTCCGTGCGTGTCCCAAAACTCAATTGCAAACTTTATGCGTGTTTCTTCCATGTCCGCAGACGGCTTCTTGGTATGTTGAGCGACTTGTACTGTAAAACCATGACTAACATCGAATCAAACAATATATTATCATAAAACGAATAAAATAAATAAAAACACACATAAAATACAATTTTGGTACCGTTTGGAGAAGCGCTGAAGCAAGCGCATGATTGCATTGTCAGCGGATATTAAGCTCTTTTGCCATTCACGTAGTTGTTAAACCAACGCCTGTGATTGAGCTTGATATACTGTAACATCATGGTAGTACACAACGGCTTGCAGACGTGTTAGTTAATTTCAACAGTTTTAAAAATAAAGCAATCGCTTACCTCTTCATCTCGTCGCATGTCCTTCATGAACGTTAGCAGCCCATGCGAAAACGGAATTGTCTTTTCGACTCTGGCCCTTTAGCGTCTTGCTTGTTCGTGCTCCCTGGAAGCTGAAGATTGCGTTCGCTTGAGCCACCCAGTCGTGCACCGTGCGTCGGGGGTAGCCTAGAGAGTCAGCAGCTGCCTGCGCTCCGATTTCCGAAACCAGTCGGAGAGCTTGGCGCTTTTGTTCGATAGTGTAGGTGCTCTGTTTGGTGGGCATTAGGCCCCAGGCGCGAAATCGTAAGTGAGCGCGCGCTGGGTCCGTCCAAGTTGGCGCCAAATTTGTCAACTGCAAGCCACTCAAATTAGTTGCAATAGGATTGGCCAATATTGTTATAAAGTCTTACATGATTGGCTTTAATAAATTTTCAACGTACTAATACAGTACAGCTTTTAGATAGATAATCTTAATAAATCTTCGTGATGGTGATGCATGGCGGATTTTTCTGTTACGGGGATTTCTCCGTCGTTGTCTGTAAGCAAACGTTGTTCGCAAGTTTGCGATTTCATGTTCGATTACAAACCGTATACACATCAGCACGGTACGGCAAGCTGGGTGCCAACGCCTCAAACGAGGGATATTGCGGTATCATTCCAGCTTTCACCAGACAAGGCTAACTCTGCAAATACCAACGCCAGCTCCAACGTGACTCGGCTCCTAACCACCTCTGCAAACCATGAAGCTCGTCCAATTTGGTACTTTTGCCTCCATGTTGGTAATGCTTGTGAGCAGTTTCTCGTTCTCCGAAATGAATAGAAACATAAGTGAACCGGACGCTGCGACAGATGAAGAGAGAATATGTGGCGGATCAGACGGAAACATTGGCAAGTACCCGTATCTGGCGAGCCTGCGCAGCGGTGGCCCCTATGGTCAAACATTTTGTGGTGGTGCGCTCATCGCACCCCAGTACGTCTTGACGGTAGGGCATTGGTTCGAAGGGGATCTGAAGGATATGTATGTCTCTTTGGAATGAGGCACTCATCGGGAAAGGGCTCCAACAAGGCCGAGCATATCCGTGTCTCGGAGTTTTTCCGCGATCCAAACTTTATCCTGAAGTATACGATCTACGACGTGGCACTTATTAAGCTCGAGACGCCGTCGACGAAGAAACCAGTTTCCTTGGCCGATGGATCGAACAACCCACCGGGAACATTGGCCACGGTAGCTGGGTGGGTTATGTGAGCAACGACACCCTCGGGTTGACACTGAAGACTGTGGACGTTGAGATCATCTCGGACGAGCAATGCGACTCATTGCTTAATTACACCGCGACAAGCGATACTGTGATGTGTGCCGGTACTGGAGATGGGAAGGACGCGTGCCAAGGAGACTCTGGGGCCCACTCGTTGCTAACGGTGCAGTCGTGGGAATCGTGAGTGCTGGGCCTGATGGAGATTATGGCCTACATCAAGGACATTTTGGATGGTGGTTCTATTGGCAATGTTACTGAGTTTTTGACAATGCCTTATAACGATTCGAGCACCGACGCTAGACCCATGCCGACTAAAGAATATTGATAGAAGGGCTGCTGCACCAAAAGTCACAACGACTAACGGATATGGCAGGCTTGACAACAACAACAAAAACAGAACAGGTGCGAGCGTCCGCGTAAATACACCGTTTTCGTTTTTCTTGATCATCAATGATTGATTTCACTTTAGATAATATCTTGAGACCACTTTTAACAAAAGTAGCATTAATGTTTTTTGAGTTTTTAGCTGATATACCCACGGTGAAACTAGATGCATTGGCTTTATTTTAAGCCATTCAGTAGCTCATAACGCGTAAAACTCGAGGAGTAGCAGTGACGCAAAGAAGTATAACAAAGTGGTAGTTGTTACTTCGTATATTTGTCGTCACTGGCTGAGTCAGCACCAATCTGTGACTCTAAATGAGCGACATGGATGAATATCGTGAAGCAGCCGACAGACAGATTCTTCCTTCAATATTGTATTGACATAATCAACCAATCAGAATAATAATAAGGGTCTCCTCCAATGAATCGGAAGTATGCTGTTTTCTCTACCAATGCAATTCTTAGGGGTAGGGTTTTTCTCTGCCGACGCTTGCCGACGCATCATGTCGGCAAGTCCATCCAAATATGCTCGGCCCTGATACAAGAATCAAGTTACTCGCGCAGTTGCGCAATATAGAGTCGGTAGCCGACAGATCCCATACAAAATCTAGTCATTCGCGACCTCGGGCAATATCGTGCCAGTAGTCAAAAAGCCGAAAGACCCAAGAACCCAGCAGAAGCAGAGCATGAGTCTCCACGATCTCGCCCCCGATAACACAAAGCGCGCGATCGCAACGGCAATCGGCACCTTCGAGCAATTCCTGGCCAAGGAAAGTGTGACGAGTGAGTTTGTTCGAGCTTCTCTTCTGGCAGATAAACGTGGCGTCGCGTTTGTGAAGTTGATGGACCGCTTTGCCATGTTCCTCGCGTTCTCGAACGGGAAGGGCGGCGAGCCACGAAAGAGGAACACGGTTATGATCTACTATCGCAACGTGAAAACTGGCTGCTTGAACGCTACCCCCAACACCGTCAAGCCATCGAGCAGCAACTACTCAAGATAGGACGTATTTTGGAGCGTCACTGTCTCC
This sequence comes from Phytophthora hibernalis, assembly GCA_012656075.1. Classification (NCBI taxonomy): domain Eukaryota; phylum Oomycota; class Peronosporomycetes; order Peronosporales; family Peronosporaceae; genus Phytophthora; species Phytophthora hibernalis. The sequence continues at coordinate 318,761 of JAAKBF010000159.1, read as the reverse complement.
TACGACAGCATGAGGGCATGGTGGAAAAGGCTCCCGCGCGTACCAAGAATGACCTTCAGTCGCTAGTCGATGGCCTTTACTATGATGCGATTGAGAGACCGAGTACCAAGACGCCGCTCTATTGGTGGTCATGTGGTATGCCTTTGGAAGAGCGTCAGACCTTACGTTTATTCCTAAGCGCAATCTGTCGTTGTCGGTGGATAACGTGCTCTTCATTCGTTTGATTCGGGAGAAGACATCGGAACAGCAGGGCTACCCTTTTCCCAGACAAGAATTCGTTCATGTCCTGCCCGAATAATGCCATCGCCATGGCGTTAGTCACGCACACTTTTCCAATATCCTCCCTGCTCAACCTCGCTTTGCTGACAGCCAGTGACGATGCTGAGACGGTAGTTCAACCGAGCGAGATCTCACTTGCTGACGTTTTGCTACAATGTGGGGATGATGACGGGACTGAGGAATCGGAAACACCTACTTCGACGGGTCGGCGCGTCGCTACCCCGCTAAAACTACAGGGTTACGTTAATCGTGTCTTGAAAGGAGCGACAGCTCAGCAGGAGAAGGCCGACATTACGGCGAATTTATCGTCCCACTCATTCCGACGTGGAGGTGCACAGCACGCCAATGGCGACTCGACACTGAGTGCTAAATGGATTTTTGATCGTGGAAACTGGGGCATGAGTGCTACAAACAAAGCTTTGCGTATGTATTCAATACTACCGCCGAGGACAAGAGAGTGTCAAAAGTGCTCAGCAACTGGAAATCTGATGAGCGTCCTGCAATTCCATCCCTGGCGGTGTTTGATTCCGTTACGAGGGCCAAAATTCGCCGGCTAGGCAGTCAGCTTTTGTGTCCAGCACAGGATTTCAAGATAGGTCTTTGGACCTGGATAGGCAAGTTATCGACCTTTTACTGTAACGCTCATCCAGCACTTCGCGGAAGTGAATGACAGATATCCGACAAGTCCGTATGCATCGAGAATGCGAACATGTCTTTTTCGCTGGAAGTACAAATGCCAGACCTCCTGGCGTGGAGTGTGGAACTAAACCGTTGCGCCAGTACTGCTGTCCCAGAACCCAGTGTAGACCCGTTCTCACGCGAAATGCAGCTTATCAATCACCAGAACATAGTGATCTCGCAGCTGATCGAGGATAGTCGTCAGCTCAGGTCGCGAATCGATGCTCTGGAAAAGCACTCGGCGCAAACTACCGTTGGTTCCGAGGGCACTGAGTCGCCAGTTACAGGCGGCCTGCGCAACACGCAGGGAACATCACCAACACAGGAGAAAGAAACGAACCCTACTTCTAAAGGAAGAGTGCAATCTGCATCCAAATCTGCAGCGACAAACTGGTTTGAATGGTACACGAAAAGGCCTCGCCTCTGGGACGTCTGGAGTGACAGGCAGTACAAGTCACAGTTAAAGCAAATTGTGGGGTTTATGAAGCTTTTCCTACCAGAAGGATTTCACTTGGACTCCACTGCTGCCGACTATGCCGACTGCGTCATGAAAGCTGGTACTAAGGCTGAAGTCAGCCTACAGGCCTTCTTGCGCGGCCGTGGGATTAAGCGCAACTTTGGTTCTGGCCTTCTCAAACAGCTCCGGGCCCTACATCGCGAGAGGGCTTTCGCAAAACGGATTAAACAGCATCACGCGTGTATAGCAGTAGGCGCGATCACAGACCCGGCACCCGAAGAAACGAAACACCTATTGTAATAAATGTAGGTCAAGATGACACAACAGCTCTCGATTACGTAATTGTACGTCTATTACTGAATATAATGACTCGGTTACAAAATAGTACGACTGGAGAACATAATAGTTCGACTAGGTACTCAATAGTAAGACTGCGTACTCAATAGTACGACTTGGGAACATAATAGTACGACTGGTTACGACTCCGGAACGTAATAGTACGATTAATTACACAAACGTGGGACCAGTTACATGATATTATAACTGGTTATCCAGTATTACGACCGTTTACTCATTTTTACGACTAGGTTACATAATTAATCGACCGGGTTACGCGAGCTGTAGTTCGTGGTCACAAAACACATTCTCTCTCGAAAAGAAGACGCGAATCTCATGGCCGACCCGGAGAGGCGCAGTCGGCAAGACGTCCCAGAAAGCGTGATCATCGAGGAGCTGGAGACGTGGCGAAAGCACTGCAAGGAGTGGGGACCCACTGAAGCTTCCCGCCAACTCAAGCGGCCAAAAGGGACGCTAATTGGCTGGCGGGACAGATATTCCGACCCCACATCGAGCAAGGTGCCTGTCCCATTCAAACCAGCCGGGCGTATCCGAGCCAAAGGCGCTGGGCGAAAGCCTGATGTCCTGATATACGAAAACGATGTCCTGGATTACTACGAGCAGTGTCTTCGCCAAGACGGATCAACCGGGCATGCAGATATCCTAAGCTACTGCCGTACGATGCGTGATTTTATGATGAAGTCTGACGGCGCTCAAAAGGTTTGGGTAACTCGTTTCATCAAGCGGTGCAAAAATTTGTTTATTACGCCCGCATTACAAACCCCAAACAGCGCCCAGCTGCAGACAGGTGGTCAATCCAGTGAAACCACCCCTCCCCAAAGCGCCAGCCAGCCAAGCGATGAACATGCTTCCAAGGATGCTGCTGAACAGGTCGCAAGCCCTCAAAACGCACGCACCCACGGGGAAAGTGACGCCGCGGCCGTGGAAGACGGAGATAGTGCTGGCGAAGATCACCACACGGCTGAAATCGGTAAGACGAGCGACAAAGGATGCGATTTGGTGCGACCGATTGCGTCAAAGAGACGATATTTGTTGCGCGACAGAAGCCAAAGCGTTAAACTCCAGTTCAGCTACCCAACGAAGAGAACACAAGCTTTCCTGAGCAGATGACGACTGACATTACCGCAGATGATTTATTTTCGGTTGAGCCGTGCCAGCCCTTGACCGCTTCCGTTTTGGATTATGTAATTTACAAGCGCATTACTCGTGTACAATAAGGTGTGTCCTCATTTGGGTGCGATCTTTTCACGCAAATTGAGCACGTGGACCAGTCGGAGAAGTACTTCGCTGCTGTGAAGGGCCTAGTGGACAAGATCGACTTGACGTCTTATCCTTTTATTCTCATCCCGATATCTGGCCTGGGACATTGGAGTTTGCTAGTGGTGGAGCAGGCGCTGACTGATAAAGTCACATGTTATCACGTTGATTCGGTTCGAGCCAAGCACCAGCCCAATTACGTATTTGACGTGGCCAAACTGTTTTTAGCCTAACTACGCGACACTGCTTTTCACATCGCTGGTTATTCAATCACAATGGATCCCCCGCAGCGCAACGGCTACGACTGAGGCATTTGCATGATCTACTGCATGGACAGGATTATCCGTTATATGGTGAATAAATCGCCGCACACGCTTTCAGATGAGATCAAGAAGCTGACAGGTCACTGCACGGCTTCGAAGTCGAATAAGTTCCGGGACTCGCTGCGTGGTGATCTGGAGAAGCAGGTCGAATAACTAGGTAAGAGACGAATAAACTAGTAACGGTCGAGTTATTTGGTAATGGTCGAGCTATTTGGAAATCGTCGAGTTATTTGGTAATCGTCGAGTTATTTGGTTACGGTCGTCTTATCAAGTGCAACTGCATTCTATACTGCACTGCCCCCTCTTTCAGTCTGCCTGCAAGGGCCATTGAATGCAATATTCTATGCAATGTATCCTGCATAACGTCCGTGGGCGCGGCGGCATCGAAGTCGTACTGCGGGCACGACTTTACTACCAGTAGAACCTGGCTATCGCCCTCAGCACCCTCTTGTACTGCGAATCGTCTTCTTGCTCATCCTCCTACAGCTCGACATGCAGTCTAAGCACCATTCAGGCCAACTTCCTGCATCGTTCTCTCCCTCTACGGCTGACCTTCTTGGTGCTCGGATGGGCCCTGTCTTGATAGCCCTCGTTCGCTGCCGCACCGCACTCACGACAACGTCGAGTGGTTTTATGGACAGCGGTATCACTTGACCCTTGGTCGACTTGCGCGTGCTGCCGCACGCATGGGTGTTTTCCTGGTCGTTTGTGCAGCTGAGGGCGGTGCACTTGACGAGTGAGCCTGCTTGTGCGAGCAGTAAATCCCAATGTGGCCATGTTTGAGCCAATTATCCATTTAGATAATTTTGGCCAATCAGGGCCTTGTCGGCCCTGTCGGCCGACGGTCGGCACTTTTACGCTATGGAGTACCATCGTGTATCAGGAACATGAGGCATCGTTGTGGGGCACGGACGCGCATAGATTAAGCCAGGATATTTTTTTATAAAATAAAAGTAAAAGGTTATTATATAGGTGTTAGCATACACTAGTCTCCCAGTCAACGAAACGTGTATAATTTAGCAGCGAACTGCCTCCCGACGTTTAAGTGGGATTCGCATTCGCTCCCTCTTCACCGCTAGCAACCTCACTCCACTCTATTAATAAACCCGTCGCTCGACATAATATAAATAATATTAAAAAAACATATTCTGTAGAAATTATCGTCTGGAGGGGGTGACAGGCCCTTGGCTCGCAGAGGGCGCTCAGAGGTCTCGAAGCAATGCTGCTGTGGCTTGCAGAGGAATGATTAGATCTTGTCCAAACACCAGGCGTGCAGGCGTTGTTCCTAAGATGCTATGATAGCTGGCACGTGTTGCAAACGCCGCATACTGCATCACTTGTCTCCAATCCACGCCAGGGTAGCATCGAATGTAGTTGTTCAGCTCGAGATGTACGTGCTCACAGATTGCATTCCTCTGTGGGTTCTTGACCGAAATCGTCTTTCCTTCACGCCAAAACTCGCCAGCATTTCGCGGAATTCACTTGTGTTGAACTCATTGCCACGATCAAAGACATTCTTTAGGACGCGGGTATCGACACAACCAGGTCGCATCAAAGTTTTCTGAAGTAGTTTTCCCACCGACGTCCTTCTGAATGGACACCTCCAACCATCTCGTAGCTTCGTCAATCACGGTGAGAGTATATTGGCGCTCATTGCCATACGGGCCCATGGTGTCGACGTGAACCACATCGAAAGGGTTCACGGTTTGCATACTACGAGATGGTAGTTTGACGTAAGCTTGAGCTCCAGCGTATAGCTTTGCTCGCTTACACGACATGCACTTCTTGCAGTAGTCAACTATCGTCCTCTCCATTCCCGACCAGTAAATGCTTGGTTTCATGGTATAACATTGGCGTTTAGGTCCTGGGTGTACCAAATTCAAATGATACCAGTCCACGAACTCGTCGCGCAGCGCCGTCGGGATCACGCCGCGTTTCTGGAACGTCAGTAGTCTCGCCCCCGTGGTATTATCAAGTTTTTGTGATCTGTGTGCTCGACAATCAGAAAGCCTAGCAACATCGTCCTGTACTCCTTCAATATCTGCACTACCGAAAGCAACTCAAGCTCCATTGTTGTGTAGTTACGCAACGCCGGCGTAAGACTGCACGAATAGCACTCTATCAGCTATCCATCTTGCTGGATCAGTCCACCTAGCTGCTTTCCACTTGCATCAGCGTAGATGTCAAATGGTTTTGTGAAATCAGGGAAATATAACAGAACTGCGTTCGCTAGCGCTCGCTTAACTCCTTCGAAGGCATCCTTTTCCGCAGATGTTCACATAAATGTGGCCTTCGGAGATTTCATCTTCGTCAGAGGTTTCAATAAAACGGATTTACTTGGAATCATCTCGCGGTAATAATTGACCATCCCTAAAAAACGACGAAGCTCTTTCTTCGTTTTGGTGCCGTCAAATTGACGATCGCTCGGATCTTCTTTTCTTGTGGTCGAATTCCGTCAGCGCTGAGCGTAAACCCGAGATACTCCACGTTTTTGCAAAAGATGTGGCACTTCTTGCCATTGAGCGTTACATTATACGCTTGCAGCCGCTTAAGAACCACCCGCAAGTGCTCGATATGATCCTCCGCAGTCTAGGATGTCATCCAAGTACACGATGTCGAAGTCAAGGTCCCCACGATCTTCGACATGCACGCTTGATACTCGTCCGGCGCCGTGGAAATACCCATTGGTAGCCTCTTATATTGAAATTTCCCAAATGATGTACAAAAGGCAGTGAACTTCCTGCTCCACTTTGCTAGTTGGCGCGCATAGTACCCCATGTTTACATCTAGCGACGAGAAATACTTGGCTCCACCAAGACGTGCAAGCACCTCGCGTATAAGTGGAGCGTAGTACGGGCTTCGCATCAGAAACATGTTCAACCACCGAAAGTCCGCCAATAAGCGCAATCTTCCGACTGGTTTTTCAGGGAAAATGCGGGCGAGGCCCATTCACCATCAAAGATCTGCTCGATTTCATCGAGTTCAATCAGGCGACGCATTTCCTTGCGAGCTCCCTCCTCTTCACTCCTTGGAATAGAGTAGGGTGTTGTGATGTTGCAAAACACACAAATTCGTCAGATGTGGACTTCTACCTTGCAATCACAACAATCGCCGAGTTAGGTCGGCGTTGTTGGCCTGCGCTGGGTTGTTCCCCACGCGATCCGGCCAGGTAGTGTCTCGTCTCCGTCGACTACCAGCTGATCAAGCCAGCCAAAATCTTCCAGAGACCAACCGAACTCGGCTGGCTCTGTTCACGTCTTCCCGTGCCCTCCACCAAAGAATGGACGACGGCGCGCTAGCTTTTACGGGTCGCCGAGGCAAAAGCTACTCGGCTGAAAGTGTCACGGCACAAGGGCTATCCGGAGTACCGACTCGCCGAGTTCGGCGAGATTTGTCTTCGCGTTTGGTGGCCGACCGTTATCTCTTGGCGCTACCAGTCAGCACCCTACAAGCTATGCCTCTCGGGTGTCGACGGCAGTCATAATCCAGCCCGTGCAGGGACTTACCGGAGAGGTTTACACTTGTCTTGGACTTAGAAAATTCTGCTCTGTTAGTTCTGTTATCTTCTGAGGATCTGAAAGGTCCTGTTCTTGGTTTCCTAAATATCCTTTACAAATATCAAATGAAATGGGTCGTTTCGACCTCTTCCAACTCTTCAACCGAGCTTGCTGGCTCTGAAATCCCTTGGGCTGAGCCTCTGTCCGTTGGCGCGTTCCCATACGATCTTCTAGTATGCGGTGGTCGTTATGGATCTCAGTCGACCCTTCAGCCGAGTTCCGCGTCTCTCTGGTGTCTGCGCCGCCCCTACAGCCTGGTGCCGACCGTTGAGCTCGGCTATTATCCGGATAATCGAATCCGGAAGATCCGCCGAGTCGGTACCGGGAACCTCAGTTCCTAAGGTTCCCACTGGGTCGTACTATCGATCTCCGCTCCTTAGACTCGGCTCGGACTCCTTTCACCGTAATCTTCTGGTCCTAAGATCGCGCTTTTGTGGGAATAGCCGAGTCACTACCGTGCATCACCATTCCTAAGTGTCCACCCTCCTAGTCAGGATGGTCCTAGTTGAGGTGTGTGCCTAAACTCGAAATTACTACGCCACACGAGAATGTATCGGAGTGTAGCTCTCTGCGATCGGCAAGACATAGTCCGGCAACTTCATTCGTCCCAAATGGCCGTTAAACAAACTCTCAAAGTACGTCAGCAACTTGACTACTTCCTCGTATGTTGTCTTGTCGATCTCAGCATCACCAATCAATTCTGCTGGCTTCACCGAAGTGTCATTAATCTCCTTTAACTCGTCTGGCGTCTCCAACTCCGGTATCTTGTCGGTGTTCGGCTGCTTGGCACCAGTGTTCACCATCACGGTGTTGCCGTTCCACTCCATGAGGCCGTCATTAAAGTTGGCTATCATTCCCATGGCGCTCAGTACATCACGCCCGATCACCATCTCGTCCTTGGTGTCGTTTATCACCGCGAACTGATGCGTGATACACGAGCCGTAGTTGAGATCCATGAATCGGAACTGCACGCTCATGTTTCCATCGGCTTTGATCATGCCATCTACTTGCTCAAACATCATCGACGACTCGGTCATCTCAGCGCCCAACTTCTTGTTTGCTGCAGCAAGATTGTCATTGATGTAGCTAGTACCATAACCAGTGTCTACCAAAGCAACTCGCTTTTCTTTCGTCTTCGACAAGCGCATCCGAAGTCGCATCGGCTTCTCACGATTGCTTGCTCCACCACTCAGCATACTAGTGATAAACTTGCTCTCACTATCATCACTGAAGTGGTAATCCGAGTCTGAGTCCTCCACTCGCGCCAACTTCGTTCCTTCCGTCTTCTTCGCCGTGGTCTTCGGATTGCCTCCAGGATTTGCGTTCTTCTGCTGTGTGAAACACTCACTGTCACAATGAAATGCAGTTTTGTGCAACTTGCACCACTTTCCGCTGTTGTTCCGGTTATTTTTCTGCTGGGGCTTGTTTTGGCCAGAATTGCTGCGGTTACCGTTGTTCTGCTGGAGCTTGTTGCCACGGTAGGAATCGTTGTGTCCTCCACGATTGTTGTCTCCTCCACGATTTGTCTGCTTCCCAAACTTCGTGCTCGGACCGTGCTCCTTGGTTTGACGCCGCTCGGACTGCTCAAGCCGCTCGAAGTATTGTACCGCCTGGTACACGTGACTGAAGGTGAGTCCACTGCGATCGTACGCAGTCTTCCAGTCGTTCGGCATAGCCCGCTTAAAGTACCGGATCAGTGATTTCTCGGCCAGCACAAGAGCATTCACCGGCAATTTAGACAGCATCCGTGTCAACTCGCGCATTCGCTGGTGGCACTGAGAGACTGTCTCACTACGCCTCTTAGGAAATAGGAAAATCCTCCTCCAACTGCTCATGGTACGATGCAGTCACGTACGTCCTTCCCATGCAGCATACACCTTGCCGTATGTCACCGCACTCTGCATGTATTTGTCCTCGCTGACAGCTTCCCATGCTTCAAGGGCTTCATCTACCACTATCAGCTTCAGGTATTGGTCTTTTCTTCAGACGTCCACTCCTTCAACTTGGTCAGATGATCAAACTGGTGATTCCATTTCAACCAGTCTTGGGCGGTTCCACCGCTAAATCGTGGTAACGTGAACTTCACGTACTCGCTCCACGTAAGGTCCTTTCTCGACCGTGGGGACTTGAAAGGTGATTCCCTTCGACGTTTCATGATGTCCTTGATTCTCCGAACTTCTTGCTTCTGAACTAGTTCAGAATGACAGGCCCTTGGCTCGCAGAGGGCGCTCAGAGGTCTTGGCTTGCAGAGGGCTCTTGCTTTCTCGAGAGAAAAGTGGAAGTGATATTGTTGGCCACGAAGGCCTTAGAAAAAGAAATCTGGGAAAGGTAAACTAGACATGGACCAGCTGCCGTTGGACAAAGCAGCTTGGTCCTTTGCTGCTGCTAATGCTGGAGATCGGCATCACTAGAGCTGCCTGCTTGTGAGGGGATTTTAAGTCGGCGTTTACTCGGCTTATCAACGCAAATCCAGTCTTTTATAAGGCTTTATTGAAAAACCTCAAGAAGGCGTTAATGATACTTTTGCTAAACGTGGTCTCATATGTAAACGGCCCCCAAGTTGCGTAGATCACACACCATGTTTGTCACGTATGCATCAGCAGGAATAACTTTTTATGTTTCAGAGCAACAATATGTTGAAATTGCAGGAATAATAAGTTCATATTTTAATACGCACAGAGACGCAGTTGTCGGAAACAACAAAATCCACCGTACTGTACTAATTATTTGACTATCAATATGAGTCGTTTTTCCTACTACATGTATCCTTCCAAGAAGAAGTACTACATGTAGTAAACACCTTTGCCAACTTCGTACATGTACTACATGTATGCATTCGAACCCGAACCTCGCCCTGGCGAGTTAGTCGAGGAACTAAAGTTGCTCTACATGTTCAGTTTTGCATATTATTAGAGAACTTAATGCGTCAAACGTAGCTACTAGGCTGTGATTCACCAATTCAGTGCCGTCCCTCTATTACCATATTAGGTAGAATCATTATCCGTATCGATCCATGCCTAGCTAAAACGATCAGCCTCCAACCGTGTAATGCGTTCATCAAACAAGTATCCACGTTGCCTCGCCATCCACTCTGATGAACTGCATCAAAGAAATTAGACAACCAATGACATTAGAAAGCAATATTGATACGCGTACCCTGAACGGTGGTCACTGAGGCAGTCCATGAAAGGCAGGCTAGCACGTAAGGAGGACCCGAAGAGGAGGTTCTACCACAAGGGATCGAGCACGTTTTCCAGTTAGTATAACGCCACGATTGCCCATAGCGCTGTTGCAAATGATGATCCTTACCTCAGTAGTGTGGCTCAGTACTGTGCAGAGCGAGGGCCTGATTCGGCCTCGATATCATCACTGGGGATGCCCAGTGGCTGGACTCTGAATATGAAAATACTGTCAGCTGTCGACATCATTTTAGTGTCCCTAAGAGCATCGTTGCAGTGTTCGTACGCGTAAACGGCAATCGACGGCAACGTTTGGCGCTCGAATTGCAATCTATCCCCAGGACACCACGAAACATCAATACCTCACACAGTCTCACAGAAAACCAACAACCAGCTGACCTAACAAAATTGCAGGGGAAGAATGGCAGCGTCACGACCACTTCTCTATTATGCGGCAAGTTGTCCATCCTTTTCACTGCACCACAACGCGCTCCATCATCACACAACTCCAAACCTCGTGACCACACCCACAACATACCATGGATATAAGACCTCGACCGGTTCTCCATCGCCACACTCACACTCACTGCACAGGCGTTCTACAAATGAATCCCAGTCAGAAAAACATTGACGTATTATTCTACCAACCCCTTCACCTTATTTAAAATCCGGATTTCCGACAGCAGCGTCTTAGTCTCCCTGCACAAACAAATAATATCCATTAACCCCATGCTAAAATCGAGATAAAATCCGCAACCGCCTACAGTGTCAGCACGAACGTCTCCTTGGGCCGTGCGAAGCTCTGCCAGCACGAGAGTGTCGAGTAGACCAGCAGGTGGTTCGTGGAGCCTGTGCCCGCTGCGGTTGATGCCGAGCGCACCTGGAACCCCACAGCCTTCACGCCTTCAATCCTGGCGTCTTCTTCTCTCCGTCGGTGGCACTTGGCTCCGAGGCCCTCTCGACACGGCATTGAAGTCTGCAGCACCGGCGACGGGGTTCTGTAATGTCGTTATTGCAGTTATAGTTGGTTACCTCCTTTCTTAACCGTTTTACCCCGCCCATCTAGTGTACATGTGTGGTACACATGACTCTGATTTATTCACTGATTTACGGTGCTCAACAAGTATTATTATCTAAACTATTCCATCCAATTATTCAATTTAACTTATAATTGAAACAATCAATTATAATCGAAATAGACATTGCTAATTGCTAACCTTTTTAATTCAGCGCGAGAAGCAGCAGTTTTATTATTATCCCCAAGCCGCCACCAAGATGTTGTTCGCCGCCACCGACGTGCAGCTGGACGCGCAGCTGTACACGATGATCGATCTGGAGGGCGGTCGCTACCGTGCCTTCTTCGCCAAACTGAGCGACGGAGGCTTCGTGTCCCGTGACGCAGCGCTGACTTTCTTCCGCAAGAGCAGCCTCTCGGAGGGGCAGGTGCAGGAGCTGTACACGAGGATCAAGGGGCTGCAGCTGCTGCGGGACCCGAACCGCATGAACGAGACCGAGTTCGTCATGGGGATGCACTTCATCGTGTGTCTCACCAAGCGCAGCCTAGTCCAGATCCCGCCCACTTTCCCTACCTACTTGTTCCCGACGCTAGACCTGACCCATGACCTGACCCCAACCAGACCCGACCCGTTACCTGACCTGACCCCAACCAGACCCGACCCGTCACCAATGAAGTCGTTGAGCTCTGCTCGATCGCTGCATGAGTTGGTGAGTGGGGAGCTCCACATTAAGCAGCAGGAGTTCGAGAGTCTCTCGAGGGTGGAGGAGTCTGCAGCCAGAGCGATGCAGAGTTTGCACGCGTGTGTGGAGCGCGTGGCTGACCAGGTGGATATGCTAGGTTTCCCCGTGCCGAGCTCTTCGCGGTCTTTGGACGCTCTGGATGATCTGAAAAATTTGCTGCAGAAGCACGTGCACGCGGCCAAGCAGGAGATTCAGAGTCTGCAGATCGACGCCCAGATGCGCAGTGTGGCGTCCGAAGCGGCCCCGAGGGAGGACCCATTGAAGGTCGCGAGCGACTTGACGCAGGAGCTGCTGGCGCTGCAGCACCAGACGACGCAGCTCGTAGCGAAGAAAGGGGACGTACTGGGACGCATCATAGCAGTGAAAGCAGGAGGTTCTGCTGCTGGCAGTGCGACCCCGCAGTCGTCATTTGCAGACTCGAGAAACCCTGCCTTTGCGCTGTCGAAAGGAGCTCTTACGGTGGGCGAACTGGGGACAGTGTCGGCGTCCACGACACCGCCGAAACATGCAGAAACGACCGTGAACCCTTCGTTGATGCATAATAGTGCGTACAGTGGTGGCTGGGGACGTTCGGTGGGGCTACGTCGTAAGACCCTCCGCAGTCGTTTGCAGCAAAGACCGAGGACCCCCTATTTCAGGTGACCCATTCAACTTTGCGCCTGCCCCCAACAATCCGAGTCGGCACCGACGTTGAAAAGGACCTTGCCTGGGGAGCGTTTCAGTAAAACTACGTTAAGAAGCGAATAATTCTCGCTTGGCTTTACGCTCTCTGACTTGTACAGTTGTTGATGCTGTCCTACGTGCTTTGTAGATAAATCTTGACCAATGAGCTGATCTTCGAACTACAAAAATGAGAACACACCACCCTGTTGTGGACTGCCCTTTTCCGTAATTCTTGCGGGTTTCTCTTCAGGCCTCCGCACTACCAGACCCTGGCGATTCATGAAGCCATGGTTCGAAACGATGCAAGTGCTTTTAGACAAAAAAATGTTCTACGGTGGAGCTTCACGCCTTGTGGCAAGCCAGTCGTTCAATTCTCATCCAGTGGAGGACAAGTCTGTGTTGGTAGCTACCAGGTGTTGCGAGAAGTGCTGGCCCTGATTGTAGTTGTTGGCTGGGTAGATCGCTGAAATGGTCGAGCAATTTGTGGAACCATGGCTAGTGACTTGGAATCCAGGCATTGACATAAATGGATGGCCCGCTTTGGTTGAGATCGAGTTTATTGACAGCGACGACCTAGAACCGATAGAGCAGGCTCTCTTCTCCATATTTCACCAGCTGAGCCCGCAAAGTACCAGAGCCAAATTCCAACAGACCTGGAAAAACATTGTCAAGAGAGCTACGTCGAACTTCGACTCGAAGGGCGTTGTACTGAAAACCAATTCCGCAGCGTACGTACCACCGTTGATTGGCCTCGAAATTCCCGTTCGACTGATTATTGGCAGACTCATGTCCCGTGAGGTAACTGAAGCTACGCGTCCATGGGACATAATGAGAAATTCGCTAGCGGACAACAGTATTAGATGGGAAATAACTTCAGGTGCTATACCCTCATGTGGTCGAGGATCACGACGTGATTTCTACTGCTCGCGTGTTGTCGATACAGTTCGAGTCCATGGCAATCCCGAAGCTTTTGGTTTAAGAATATTACTAGTACTTCGTATAAGGAGACCGGGAGACCCCGGCGCTCAAGATGTGGATATGTAGTGAATCCAGGGAATTCACACTAAGATAGTTTTTCGTAAACTACCAAATAGAACACACGACGATGCGGGGACTAACCCGCACGGAAAGTAGTCGAATGTATTGATGTAACTTCCTGATCACTTAAGTGATGGGAAGTGAGATGTGAAGTGAGGTCAAGTTGGGGTCACCAACTCTCACTCAATGCATAGGGCATCTCTCACTTGGTCAGGCCAAGCTGAGAGGCAGTCAATCTGGGGTCATCCCCGACTGAGAGACGGACTGTCGTAGCCAGCTTCTAGAAGCTGTTCAGATCTACGACAGAGCCCAAATGAAGCATGTAGCTCGACATGCACGATCTTAATACAAGCTGAGTCAGGCACTGACAGCCTGACCAGCAGCACATGTACGTCTGGCGACTGGCAGCCGTCAGACACCTATCTGGTGAATCTGTGATCCTGTCCTGAGGCATGCTCAGGCCAACCTGGCAGTGGGAACAAGGTGAAACGCTTGAATCCATTACAGGATACCAATCTGATAAGGTTGTCAGTGAAATGAGTGGCCAAGTTCGGTTCTGGCACCTTGCTGGGATTTCCACGAGGTGTGGAGCATAATGCTGGTTCTCTTTTGTTTTGTTTTCAACCGTGCTGCAAATCAATGGAAGCTAAACAACGAATTGTGAATTACGTGCGGGCCAGGTGTGATCGCCAGATTGGGTCAGAGTTTCAGGCTCTCTATGCAGCCCTCACAGTAAGCTCATGTTCGTCTGTGCACATTCTCTTTGGTGCACGCGCGTCTGATGATATCGCGAGGCGGTGGTTAGCTCTCTCATCAAGCGGATCAAACTTATGCTAGAGGAACTAAGTGTCGATGATGCAGAAGCAATGGCGAGGGTACTTCTAAACGGAAACTCGGAGCAGGGGTTCCTAAACTCGGATGCAAAGCTTGCAATTTCCCTCAGAAATGAACTAGAATTTCATGTGAGCGAGAATGCGATAGTGCGAGGAAGCAAAAGATAGTCATAGCGTGGGAATCTCCAGATATTTTTAGTGGTCGAGATGTAAGTGGCGTGGGGATTCTTGGTGCTGATGATGGAATAAGTGAGTGGGCAGACGCTGTGGTCCCTGGAGTTGGTTTATGCAAATTCCAGCGGGGAGATCTGATCCAGTGCCAGTACGCAGCATCAATGAATACTGATGCGGATTTAAAACTCCAGATATCGATCGCTGACAACTGGCAAGTCTTCCTCGGCTATTTGAGCTGATTGGGTCGTACCTGCAGAGTCTGCGGATAACTTTTCAGGTGGCGATATTTCGTGGGCCATCTCCTCGTGGCCAAATTTGAGAGCTTTGATCATTGATTCTGATTCGATTGCTGCTGAGCCATTTTTGTCTGCTTGTGAAAGAAGCACACACAACTCCGACAGTTGAATTGCACATTTGATGATACACGCATTCACAACGAGCCCGCTGTCACAGCACCTGCAATTTTGGCGTTTGGATTGTCCTCAGTACCGTTCGCACAAAATAATCAAGTTCTCTAGTCACTGAAAAATGCTAAACGGTGCTGCAATACCTCGACATTACTTTTTCTACCGTCTCGGATTATGCTTCGAGCAAGATTGCACATTTCAAAGAGGGTGAATAGGCGTATAACTTACAGCAGCTGGATACGAAAGGAGTAGATGTGCGCTGCAATGCAAGACTGCATTCATGAGTGCGTTTGACTATCATCCACGCCGTTCGAATCGTTCTGCGAGGACATATCACGCTCGAGTTCGTCTCAACGTCCTGTCGAAAAATTTCGAGTTTGCGTATTCAGGTAGCGCAAAAAAATTATTTGCTCCTCAGGGGAGCTACGAGTTGCTCTTATTGCTACAAACTTGCTTGGCATCCTGATTTTTTGTGGTACCGGTATCTGCAGACAACAGCCAGAGGCCACAGAATTGAGGCTTCCACATTGGACATATTCAATGATGTCTGACGCTAAAACAGAGAAACCGTTGATTTTACCCCGTTTGTGTTCTCCTACACGGTGACGAAGCTACTGCAACGAGGTAGTGATGGATAAAACTTCCGCAAACAAATTTGCTGCTACGCGGGGAAGCAACAATAATGGTTTTGGTCTCGTTTGTCGACCGCTGTGGGCATGTGTTTTTACTTAGAGATGCGATAGTCAAACAGTGTACATCCAAAGCTTCTTGACAAATTTTTGAGATGATTATCTGTCTAACGTTTGCAGTTCGTGAGTGTTCGATCATTCCTAAACGTGTTGGGCGGTAAGGATGCACCTGTTGTAACGCCCAAAATGTCAATACGCGACCACTTTAGCTTTTAAGGAATGCGTTCAGGCCATGAACTTCAGGGTGGAAGGATGTGGTGTGAAAGCCTTCCACGATATGATTTGCCTCCGTGCGACACCAAACGGGAAGAGAACCGGATCGAGGCTTCCTAGCTGAACCGGATACGTTGGAGACGGAAGTTGCGGAGATGGCATCTACGCTGAGCATTCGGTCAGTGAGAGGTGTGAAGCCGCAACCAGTCCTTCTCGAGTCTGTAGCGACGATATTGACGGCTGTGGTATTGTCATCATGACGTCCTGTGGGGCTAGTTGGCATCTTGCCACATTATGGATACGAAAGTTGTGTCACAAGAAGAATGCGTTGTGAATGGAGCATATTATGTAATAATCTAGCTGACCTATTCAGCTATCGAAGCCAGTCCTTCCTGTCAGTCGCTGCACTACACCCTGCACGTCACTCCGGCTTGCTCCTGATCAGAGAACAGTGACCGATGGCAACAACAACAAGCCATCACTACCTAGGACTACCTAACCACGAAATATGCAGGCGGCCTGCAGCTGCTTTACTTGCGCAGCACTGGCGTGAAGCTCAACCCAAAGATCTACACGAGCCCTCAGAATCGGCGCGCCTGGCCTCAGTGACCGGGGATATCTCACCACCCAACTGTTGACTAACGTCGTATGCCCGGGCTGCAGATACCGCGCAGGCTCTTGTGGGGCTGCAGATACCCACTTCCACACACTCCGGGAACTTCGGCAACTCTTTCCTGGTCGTATGTCTTGCTCACGCTGCGGTGTTGTATTTCTGGGGTCACGCGTACCAAGCAGGTATGGTGACGTTAACTGCGAGAGCTCTTGCGTGCTCCGCGGCAAATCTGGTTGTGTCAGCCCTCTGCTAATATCTACTCCTACATCTACTCCGCCAGGATCCTCAGCGACTGCTCGCGGGAGCTTGTAGCCGCTCATATCTTCGCTAGGTCGGCCCGCCTCCGTCTTCTTTCGTCCACTATGCCTGTACGGGTCTTCTCCCCGCGTACGCCTCTTCGGGGTCGCACGATCTTCCCGCGGTCGCCGCCACTCCCACGTGTGACGCACCATGCGTCGTCGCTCTGCTCACCTCGCTCCCCTTGTCAGTCCCGCTCGCTGCCGTCGTTCTGCTGTTGTTGGTCTTGACATCGGGGAACAGGGTAAGAATGCTTCGGCCATCTTACTATGTGTTGTTGATAATTTGTATGAAGAGGATGCGAAATGAGTAGAATTTTGAGGTGGCTACGATTGCTGTTCATTCTCAACGCAATGCCAATACAATGTATTGGCATTGCCAGCTACGGCGGCAAGGAGTGGCAGCCGTCTGAAGGTATCGTGTTGCATCTCCTTCAGCAAGGATTTTCTGAGGGTGAAATTCGAGCTATCGTTCCGGTGGGCGGTAGCCGTATAGCTCGTCTAAGAAAAGTACTTACGACAGGAGTCGAGGCGTTGCACACTCGCCGCGATCGGCCGAAACCATAGCACGCATTTAGTGAGCAAGACCTACAAGCATTTTAATTGCAGTGTTCAACGTGGATCCTGGAGGACGGCTTCCCTTGCGCGCACCGCAGGCCACGCCAGTATTTCACGGAGCCTGGATTGACATGGCTGGAAGTGCACGCCGGATACGAGTATGAAATTAAGCGATTAAATCCAGATGTGAGGACAATGAGCTACTCCATATTTACACAATACGTGCACTTTTATTTTCCGGGTGTACGGTTTACTCGAACAGCTGAAGATGTCTGCGACTGTTGCGTTCGGCTCGACATCCAGCTACAGGAACCCAATCTCTCAGACGAGCAAAAGCAGACGCTCTTACTGGAGAAGCGTACCCATATCGACGAAGCCATAGTCCAGCGTCGGTTTGTTTCCTCATTCATCAAAGACTACACGCGCCAGCGCAAATGCTTCCACATGAGATCATCCCTGACACATTCGATGCTGCAACAATGGCCAATGATGATGATGTGACCGAGGGCGACGAAGTCGAACGTGGTGCTGCTCCATTATCGTGCCGCGTGCAGATTCAAGCAGAGGACTTCGGTGGTGGAATTTCGATGCCCTATTACGGACATTCACGACCGTCAGCAGAATACTTCAACAGTAATTTGATTCTTCATCATTTTGTTGTGGCGGATATCACCAACAATCGAAACAACGTTTATTTGTACGACGAGCGCGCTCAAGGCAAAGATGCTAACGAACTTTGTAGTTTGCGACTTCTCTATCATTGCAGGATACACCTCAAACTATCTCTTCGAGATTGATGAAGGCGTTTTCACGGCACGAACAAATGTCGATACACCGGACAAAGATGCTATCACGTTTCAGATGATCGACCAACACAACACCAGTACGATTCGTAAAGCGGTTATTCACGAGCTGTTTGGACCTGCAGTTCGAAGTATTTGGGAAGCCTCGGCCCGCCGCGCACAAATACCACGCCACACTACTAAGGTCCTGTCCGAGAAGAAGATGAAGTTGCTCTCTGCAAAATATTTTTCGATTCCGCAGGAGTATTTAGCTGCTACCCCTCGGTTCTTGACTCAGTTGTCAACGCTCCAGCGAATGCAGCCACGCATAAACCAACAGCAGCTGAGGTGGCATCTTCAAAACAAAAGGGAAAACCCGGTCGCCCCAAGAAAGGAAAGAAGGTGAAGACAAATCAGCCTTCGATCCTGCAGTTCTTCAGTGCAGCGGATAACTAGGAAATAGATAACCCATCCATAATACATTTTCCAATACCAAGATAATATCTGTAGTTTTCCCAGCTGGCGGGGCAGGCTGGTACCCCAGGTTCCGGCCAAGCGCTTCACATGCCTTTGCCGAAAAATTCATCGAGATAACCTATATGCAAAACGCTGTTGGTTATGAAAGAGTTGGTTTGATCATGCTAGTGGTCACCACTGTGAGCCCGGGAGAAAAAAATATCGTGAAACAATGAACCGGGGTGGCAGGCGGGAGTCTCCCAATTGTATAGCCAGGGTGGCAATCAAACCATCAAGACCATCGCCAACAAGATGCATCTCGATGCCGCCAAACTCCCACACGTTGGCGCCCAGCTGCCAGCTGGTGGATGACCAGCAAAATGGATCTCGACGATGTAGCGATGGTGTCCCAAGGCTCGTCGACGACAGCCAAGAAGGACGAGTCCATCAATTGCACCAGAGGACTGGATACGAAGGCTAAAAGAATACCATTTCAGTAATGGCGTACAAGCGCAGCCCGATCGTCGGGTGGTTTCCCAGAGCTTTTGTCACGTACCACCTTCATCATTATGACTCACGCCTCTGTAAGAGACTCTGAAGCTCTCCCATCCGCTTTCGAGGCGTACATCTTCGCTCGATCGTACGATTCGCTGAGAAGAGTCGACTATCGAGATGGATGGGTAAACATGGCCCGCCTCACGGTCAGCGTGTTGACGCGTCTCCAAAGTCGTGTCAAGACGTGTATCGGAACTTCCGATACACGTCCACCTGGAACTCACGGCCGTGCCGTTCATATCATAACATGCGAGTGACGTCCATGACATTTCTTCATCGCCTACAGACGGCGTTGGCGACCAGGATTATTTGGATAGCGATCACGTTCGGGTACTCGACCACTCTAGGCGTTCACGTCGGTGAACAATGCATGTTACGCCGGGCGCGGCTTTAAAAATGCTGTCACCAGTTCATTCTCACATTTGCCTTCAAGGAGCAAAGTAGAGCAACATGAAGTTCTTTTTCCCCACGATCGTGCTCGCCCTCCTGGCCAGCGCTGCTCAGGCTGGGCCCATGGTCCAACAGAGTATTTCCAAATGCAACCCCAAGACGCTGGCTCCATCCACCTCGACTGGGAGCACCAGTGAGGCCGGTTCAAGTGAGATCACCACTTCAACCCCATCGACTACGACGGCCGCAACTTCGGAGGTTGCTTCTGCTTCTGCTTCGATAGAAGATACAGATGCCTCCATTGGCGCTGAAGCTGACGACTCCAGCGAGTTGTCGGACTATCCGACGTCGTCTTCGGCCTCGACTGGTTCATACTCTGCTGCCTCGGCCAGCGATTCGACTCAGTACTCATCGTCGACGTATTCGTCCTACACGCCGACCGACTCCAGTGCCGCTAGTACGACCACCGAGTACACGTCCTCCAGCTCAAGTGAGACCCTCGACTATTCGTCCACCTCTGGTAGTACTGCTTACTCCTCGACGGGAGCGAGCGAAGCCGCGTCAACTGCTGCTAGTGATGCTTACGCTACATCGATGGCAGCTTCGGCCACCTCCGCGAGTGCTGCTGTTGCAACCGCTTCCAGCAGCACTAACACGACCACAACTGCCGCTTGTACTCTATCGGGCACCTACTCGGATGGAACGGACGTGTCCTCGTGCAGTAGCATTGTGATTAACGATTTGACCGTCCCCAAGGGAGTAACGCTGGACTTGACGAGCATTACCGACGGTGCCACGATTACATTTGAGGGCACCACGACGTTCGGAGAGGAGGAATGGGATGGCCCGTTGATCCTGCTGACGGGTAATGACCTCACTGTCACCGGCACAGGCACTTTGGATGGCCAGGGATCATGGTACTGGGAGCAAGGTACGTCGATCTCGAAGCCCGTGTTCTTCCGTCTGAACAAGGTCATGTCGTCCACGCTCGAGAACTTCAACATCAAAAACTCGCCGTACCGCACGTTCAGTATCCTCAGCTGCGAGCACACGACGCTCACGGGTTTGACCCTGGACTCCAGTGCTGGCGACAACACTGCCAAGAACACGGACGGCTTCGACTTGAGCCGCAATGTTGGTCTCACGATCTCCGACTGCACGGTGTACAACCAGGACGACTGCCTCGCCATGCAGTCCAGTAACGACACCACCTTCTCGGGCAACACGTGCAGTGGTGGGCACGGTATCTCTATCGGTTCGCTCGGTGGGGATTCCGTCACGGAGTCGGACATTGTCAGCGGTCTGACCGTCAAGAACAACAAAATCATCGACAGCGTCAACGGTATCCGTATCAAAACCATCATTGACCTGTACGGTACGGTCACCGGCGCTTCATACACGGACAACACCCTGTCCAATGTCGAGAACGCCATTGTGATCCACTCAGACTACAGTAAGTCGGAAGGCGGCTACACTGGCGATGCTACCAGTAAGGTGGCGATCACGGACATCACGATTTCTGGACTCTCCGGCACGGCTGACGACATCTACGACATTCTGGTCAACACTGACGTGGTTTCAGGCTGGACGTTCTCGGGTATCACGGTCACTGGAGACACGGGTAGCTGCAGCGGCGAGCCTAGTGATGTGGACTGCTAAGTCTTTGCTTCTTTCTTTGCGTTTGTGGTGTAGAGCAGTGTAGTGATAGCCGAAAAGCACAAGTAGGCATACACGTGCGTGGACGTAAATCTGAATGATCATGTTTTCGGGCATGCTGGTTTTGAATGGTGCCGAAAAGTATGATTCCCTTTGTAAAAATCAAATTCAGATTCCGCATAAAATCAACTTCTGCGTTGCGAGATTTCGCTCCCGGAAGCGATTATAATACAAGATTCACCCGTAAGCTTAGAATATTGTCGTGCATGTATATGCCTCAATCACACACACTTGCTTCCTGGTTTGTGGGCACAATTCTGAAAATCAATCTGGCGTTAAGCACACTGCAATCGCTTAAAAAGAAATCCACATTTTCATTATTGAATTGTAAAACTTAGTGGTATCGTTCCAAGCTGTTAAGTGTCGATGCTTGTTAAATGTACTTGAAGTACTACTCCGTAGTAGTCATAAATTGACCTCATAAATTGCCATTCGTTCGGCGGTCTCCGAAGGAAGAAAGGTTTTCTTTGTTAGACGACATGCTTTTTCATTTGTACTCACAGTCAATTGTGTCTACGGTGCCTACGCAGAGACTGCAGAAGCCAAGGGAGCGAGAGCCGTGACTTCCACATTCAATGGCCCCTTGACCGGAATTGTGAGTGAAAACTCGTACGTAAGCTCCCACGGGTCCTCGACAATCTTGAAGTCGAACTTGCTGAACAGCGTGGCCATCGTCAACTTGATCTCCATTTCGGCGAACTTCTGACCAATGCACACGTGCTGGCCAGACCCGAAGGCGCTGAACACGTAGGGGGATAGCGTACGAAGTTTTCCCGTCTCCTGATCAATCATGCGCTCAGGTTTGAATTCAAGCGCATCCTCGCCCCAAGTCTTTTTGTTGCGCGCGTTGCAGTACGACGAGACCATCATTGTCTGACCCTTCTCAACAAAAGTACCATCAACCAGCGTCGTGTTGTCCATTGCTTCACGCACGATAAAACCAGTGGAAGGATGCAGACGGATGTTCTCCTTCACGACAGCCTCAAGATATACCAACTCACGGATCTGCTTCTCCGTCGGAACCTTGATTTCGCCCGTGAGAAGTCCTGGTAACTTTTCTTTCATCTCTCCACGGATCTTCCTCAGCACCTCCGGGTAGCGGTTCATGTTGACAATGAACCATCCCATACTGTGCGCTGTCGAGTCTTTACCGGCAAACACAAACGTCATCACCATGTCCCGCATAATGGTTGCGTCATCGTCGTCGATGTGCATGTCCTCCGTCTGTCGGAGCTTGCTCTCCATGAAGAGCGACACGAGGTCCCTGGCCACCATTTTCTCACCCTTGGCAGCAAGGTCCGCCTTCTTGTTCATGGACTGAAGGATCACGTTGTTGATAAACTCGTGCATGATCCGCGTGTCATCCATCAGAATCTTCTCCCAGCCGATGTTCAGGTACTTCTTCAGTTCCCAAAGCCACAGCGGCGATTGAATACGCACTCCAAACGCCACTGATCCCTCGTTGAAAGCCTTCAAGAACTCATGGTCCTCTTCACGGTCAGGACTGTTCTTGAGCGTGTCCATCTCAATTCCGAACCCAATCTTGGCAATGGCGTCCATGGTGAAGTGACTGAGCTCCTCCTTGATACTAAATGGGTTACCTCGTTTGTGGTAAATGTCCAACACATCCAGGAAAACACCGAGTTTCTCACCCACAGTCGCTTCCATCACGTCCTTCATCATCTGCATGGAGAACAAGTGACTCGCTGTCTTGCGGTGGTAGAACCACGGATCACCGTCAGAGATGACCATGCCATTGCCAAAGATGTCGTAGCTGATGTACTGCCCCACTGGCCCACGGAGGAACACATCGTCCTGTGTCTTGAGCACGTCCTCGAACATTTCAGGGAGGACAGCACGATAGTCGCCGGACGTCGGGGATGGCGAACATCCACGGACGGTTGTCAAACTCGACGGACTGTTCGTTCAGCCAGTCGTGGAAGCGTTCGGCATTGCCACCGGCGTCCAGGATGTTCTTGAGAATGGGGAGGGTGGTCTTTGGCATGGGGGAGCTTGCGAGCTTCAACTGTCTTGTTCTTCTTGGAGTTGTGCAGTAGCAACGACAGACCCAAACTCACGACTACTGCCGCTACAGCAGTGACAGCCACGTCATTGCGATCGCCAAGGAGGCCCGACACGGATTTCATGGTGACGAGTTATCGGAGACTTCGTATTCCGGCGAACTGGGAGAGACGGCTGAAAAGCTCAAGTGAGGGGAGGGAACTGCTTCGACAGGTAGTCGTTTTGGGGGTTCATGCGGAGACTGCCCACCTCGAGACGAGTCAGAAGTTGACGCCTTGAATGAAGAAAAGAGCCACAGGGCTCCCGTGGCGGGAGAGGACTGATCCCACCGTCAGAGCTGATTTCCCGTGGTCCACTTCAGGGTCAGCGTGGAAGTGGACACAGTGTCAGTGACACTGAGTCAGTGACTCAGAGTGGGTCTTACATTTCCGAATCCGGCGGATTGACCAATCAGGTGATCGTATTTCGAGTCCTTCGTCCGGCGGAGATTTTGTAGCCATCGGGGAGGGGTGACCCACCCGAGGGAGGCGAGGAGCTCAAAAGGGGAGACAAATTTGGGACGGAAATTTGAGACTTGAGATAGCAGGAAGAAACAGGGTAACGTTGGAGGAAGAAGGCCCGAGCGTCGCTAGGTCAACGTTTCTCGTGACAAGACCGAGGTAGTGCATGCGCTCCTCCAGGTACGCCATGCGAAGCTGCAGTTGAAGGCTTGCATCTCAACGCTTAAAAGCGGAGCTGTAATAAGACAGGGCTTCAGGGTACTGGAGACTCTACTCTGGAGTCTCCAGACTGGAGCCCAGTAGAGTCTCTACCGGTACTGTATCTGGATAGTTGTTGAGGAGAAAACGCCCTACATGTAGGAACGGTGACGACGTCATCAGGAACGTGGAACCTTGCACAAACCGACAGCAGGAATCATCAACATACTCACTCGCTCCATCGTTGGTATCGTAGTCTTCGCTTCCTTTCTTTAAAATGCTATTCCAGGTCCAGCAACATTTTCGCATGAATCACTGCGTTTACGAAGTATTAATACAAGATAAGAATTTATACTGTGAGATAGGAGTAGTCACCGCAACTATTATTAGTGTGTGTTCAAAAATTTTTTAGTGCCACACGGGAATTAGTGTCACTACGAATTCGTGACACTAATTCACGTGAAAAGAAATTTTGAGATTCAAAATTAGTGTGAGTAGGCCAGAGAAAGCTAAGGGTAAGGATGGCAGAAAGCTGATAACCACAGGCAAGAAGTTCTTTACGGTCATGGATGCTGAAGCGGTTCGTCATGGGACGCTTATGCAGCATTAACTACTCCAGAAATACAATGATCAGAGGTGGGGTTTCACTTCAGGTTGATTGTCCAACACAGCTTCTCCAGATATTAATTCAGAAGTACCCCGAGGAGTTTGGATGGCAAGACTGTCATTGCTACGACAGAGAAGAGCACGACGAGTGTTAGTGAGTCACTAACACTCGTCACTAATAGTGACGGCAACGCCAGCGCTGAAATATGAGAGTGACACTAATTTACCACACCTAAATTAGTGTTAGTTCACAAATAGCGACACCTACGCTAATTTCCGTGAAGAAAAGCAAAAACACATCACATAAATTAGTGTCGGTGACACTAATTGCGGTGACTACTGTATAAATACACGCAATTTGTGCAACACAGCTTGCAACCATACTATGATTGGTTGATATTAAGCGTAGAATGTAAATCAATTGGCCAATATTATGCATGTCAACGCGTTGAAGAACTACATTCGTAGGCTCGGGTGTCCTCCACGCCTTTTGTCCTCCCGGAGGCCACAAAGGATGCTCGACACAGACAGTTGCCTGCCGTACACCGCGTAGACTTTATCGATCGCGGAGTCGCTCGTGTAACCAGAACGAATGAGGTTTGCCACCACGTCCCAGAAATGTTTTCGCCTGGAGTACGCGAATTTGTTCGCTCCGCGCTCAGCTGACGAGAAATCTTTTGCAGGTTTCAAACCTGTAAGGCCGAAATGATATTCGTGCCAGAGCTCGAACAGGTCCTTTGGCCTCTTCGATAGTCGAGCTGGTGCTGCTCGGTGGTGTGCTGTGATTGTTCCCTCCTCTGTTTGCGCTGTGTCGAGGCGTTGTTTCCAGATCTAGCGAATCGTGGCATAGGGCATGCTGCAAGTCGCTTCAGAACAGCCTGCGTTTTTGCATTTCACGTTGGCATTCACGGCGAGACCTCAGCATTTCGTTCATAATCTCCGTCATGTAGCGCCGTGACGCAAGGAGCTGTGAATGGAGGGCTGCAAACTCTCGTCATGTCGTTTCTCCCCGCCATTAGAAGAACGCCCGACCAGAGCAACCGGGTTGCCATTGTCTTCGCTGGTGTCGTCGCTGTCAATGACAACCAAGTTCAACTGATATCCATCGCCTAGCACGTAGAATGCCTCTCTCTCCATCGGATTTATAGCGGGATTTCCACCGGCGCTTGCATACGCTTGTACAATCCGCCGCTTGAGATGGTCAGGAAGAAGAGTAGAACACACATCGCTTGGCTCCAATGTCACCCATAGTAATGGCAACGCTAGTGTCGCTGCTATTGATTCGCCCATGACCTGGTTTACAGCAGGTGCAATCTCGTTGACGAGCATACTTGGCTCAGCACATCCAATTCCAGTCTTCAATTTGTAAAGCACGGCCCCAAAGGACCGGTCAACGCTGCTGCAGCACACGCATCCGGATATGGCTGCGTATTGTCGATGTATACGTCCACGTCCGCTTTCCTTGTTCGCCACCTCCCACGCCATTTTACGTAGTCTTTCGAGATGCCGCATCGGCTGCAGTAGGTGGCAGCACCTTGCGAAGACTATGTGTACCTAATTTCTCGTCCTTGACCTTTTTGAACGCTGGCTTGTCAAATACATTTTAAATGAATCGCCTAACAGCCCGGTCACCATCATGTGGGTTGCCGTAAATGAACTCCGATCTCATCACGTTTGCTGCGGTTTCAATGTAGACGGCGAGGTTGAGTAGCGCGCAAATGCGTGGGTCCAAACTGCCAAAAACAATTTGCTCTGGTGCATCCCTTTCCTCCGAAATGTTCTTCGACCACCGCACTTGACAGAGAAGGGTGGAACTGCGTGTTCGGCGTGAAGTTGTTGAACTGCAGCTTCATCATGTCGTCAATCCGTGCCATTATATTATGCCACTGAAGTGTCAACACGCTTCCAACCTTGAACTTGTCCCCGCCGCGTTCTTGTTCTGAATGCACAAGCTCCAACAGTTTACAAATTCATCAAATTCAATTGGGCGTCGGGCATTGGAATCAACTCCCTCGCGTCGTACTTCACAGTGCTTGACTTTTTTATGAGCTTGTTCACCGCATCCGAACGAGTGGGGTTCCCTGTGCCGTCACAGGATCCCATGGCGCGTTGATGCGCGGCATGAACGACGAAATGGCTTTCTTGGCAAACTCCAGCGTACTTGATCGGGCATTAACTGGTTTCATGCCTTCGCTCGGCTCGGGATCCCCATACGCTCGCTTCTTCATCCAGCGGCATAAATCGCCTGGGGTGATGAGCAGCAGCACTTCAGTGGTAAAAGTGTGATCAGAGGCGTACTCCACGCCGTCCTTAAACGCCATGAACTTCGCCAGCTCTGCCTTGTATCGATTCATTGTCACTGCGTGTGGAGCGATCTGTTTTGGATAGTGCTCACGACTCTTCAGTTTGCAGCCCCTCTGCCATAACTTGCTTTTTGTATCGAATCAGGTTGCAAACCCGGTGAAATTTTGCATCTGTGGATGCAACCTAAGCTGCAAACTGCACCCTCCTTGTTGTAGCCGTATTGACCACGCTTCCGACTGATACTGTCTCCAGGCGGCGCCTTGATCCAATCAGGTTTTTGATCAGCCCGACCGCTGGAAATACAACCCCGGTTGCAAACGGCCGGTAATGTAGCGGTATTGGGAAGCCCATCGAGGATTGTTTGACGTCAACTGGGTCAACGTTCGTGCAACATGAGTGTGTGGTCATAGTTTGCGTGGTCAACAAAGAGTGAATTTAGACTCACCTGTCGACTCGACAGGGTTCTATGTGTTGAGTGTGAATGAGCGAGCTTGTTGGACTGAAGGTATATTCAGTGTGTAGAGTGTAATGTGTGAGCCCGTTGAGTTTGAGTGTAGTGTGTGAGCTCGATGGTGGAAGCTGAAGACAAGTTCTGTGTTGAGTGTGCGCCGGTTGTGTAAAGTGTCGTGTGAGCCGTCGAGTAGGTTGAGTGTTAATGAGTGAGTACATGGGCAGGAAATATGTGAGCCTATGCACTGAGGACTCGACACCATGCACTGCGACGAGAGCTTCGAGTACGCGGGCTTTCGTGAATACCAATAAATAGTGGGGTGAAAATAAATTCCATCAATGCCAACGCCACGCCTAATATTCTATCTCCCAGACTAAACAACGTACCTAGTTCCTTTCAAAACGTCTGTGAGAATCGCTCCAATAATGAAGGGTTATCGTCCCTGCCACACACTGGGACCTGGGCCAGGTCTTTGGTCGATTTGACGCAGCTGGAGACCGGGGAGATAAGCGGTATTCGAATTTTAGCCAATGATTTGTAGTCATACTGGCTCAAAGCCTCTCAACCCCACAACATCACTCACTACCTAGGAGCCAAGCCAAGTGAAGATGCGTTGCCACCGCGGATTTTGGGCGTACGCTGACGATTATGGAGCTGAAGTATCTGCTGATGCAGCACAGTTTGCACGAAAGCAAGCTGTTCAAGACCAACCTGGACATGATAAGGCCGCCGGGAGCTGGCTGCAGAGCCGTGCAGGGAGGTCTCTACGTCAACGCTGGCTTTCCGAACAACCTGGAACCAGGCAGTCGTACTTTGATGAGAACCCAGACAGCAGTTTTCCCTTGACGACAACCCCGAGGCATCCGTGATGGTCACAAAGATCGCAGTCCCTATCCGAGAATGATCTATGCAGACGTCGAACGCCCTCAGGCTCTCCAAAATAGTGTGGCTGTTGCGCAACCTACGACACCCATGCCGAGCGACCCATCCACCAAAGAGTAACTCAGTGGCTTTGTGAAGCAGCGCAGTGAGCTGGTGCAGGCAGCGCTCGTCGCCGAAACAACGGCAATGGCATTCGCCTCTAGAAGCAATGATATTAGACAAGTTGCTGCTTGTTCGGCTGCCGAAGCGGAATGTATGGGTGGACAAATTGCTGTGATGGTACCAGCATATATTAGATCTTCGGTTTTGCGCGTGATATCGGATGCAGTGATGTATCTAAAAGGCTCGGCGACACAAATGCTCATGCACTCTGACGATGAAGCAGTTGAGGCGCTGCACCAGACGAAGGCCTGTGTTAACGACGCCAAGGGATCTCTAGACAAGTACGTACGAGATGTTTTGGAAATTGGCCCTATATTTGCAGACATGTATAGCCGCAGAGAACACTATACGGCCGTGACAACACATCATTTGAAGCACTTGTATTGGATGAGAGAAACGAGACCAGAGGAGCTATCACAGGAAGTTGAAGGTTCACATGCAAGTACTACAACGCCCTTAGTCACCCTGGCGAATTCAGCTGCACAGTGTCGATCGGAGATAACCAGAGTGGTGGGGCTGCACCTGCCGTTACAGATGCAGATGCAGAGTCGGTTAGGGCATCAACTCAAGTCCCTGAACAAGATCCACTAAGTCACCGACGCAAGCGGATTCGTGCTTCCCCGCCACTCATGATTGTCCTGCTCCGACTTTAGAAGCAGACATTGAAGGCAATAATTACGGCGGTGTGCTTGATAATGGTGCAGGGCCGAAAGTAAACGAAGTAGATGAAGCGGGGAATAGTGACGCGATTATTGATGACGGTGATGATGAAGTTAAGAGCAGTGGAGAACAGGAGAGTAATGACCCCAGCAGTTCTGGTGATAGCTATTTCGTGGTTCTCGATTCGGGTAAATCGGATAGAGAAATCCCGCATCGGTTTTTCAGGAAGCGTCTACCAAAGCATGATGCCGTGTTCGTTTGGACGGATGTCGAGAACGGTATACCCATATACGTGATGCCTAGCGATTTGAATAGTTTGCAGGTTGATGCTTCGTTGACACAGACAGCGTTGGATTTAATTATTTCTCGCGATTTGATTCGAAAAAATGGAGTAGTTCGCGTGTGTACATCTGAATTGTACACTTTGATGGAGACCGCCAGATTTACACCTCGGAAACCTCGCATGCAACAGCGCATGTGTGATGGGCTGAGCGCATTGGTTGACTGGTCATACCGCTACCTACTCCTACCGTCTCGGCTTGCAAACACTGGGGCTTCCGGATAATCGAAAATTTCCTGCAGTCTGCGCCCACGACAGTTTATCATGTCAACTCAATGAAAAGGCTCACAGTTCAGCCTATGCGTTTGACGTACTGAACTGGTTCTTGAAAAAGTTCACGATAAACGATCGGAACATGCGGCTGCGCTCGAATGCAGAACATTTGTCTACAACACAAAGCCACAGCATAACAACTGCGCGGATTGCGGGCTTTACGTTCTTCATTACATGAACGCTATTTCAAAGCACATAGCTACTGATATGCCTGGGACAATAGAGGCGAAGATCGCGAAGTGGACTTCTGGCGGTTTTAACGCCACCAAAGCGTCTGCGTACCGTTCTCACCTTCATAGAGAACTCATGCCAAAGTGAGGAAAGTGTGAAACACAAGGCGAAACTAATGCAGCAAAATTGAAACATTGTTAATCCATTTTTGTAGTGTAAACTGGCCTACAGAAGCAAAACTCTACTGGAATGCTATACTGCGGTAGTTACCGCACTGGCTTACTGCGGTACCGTACTGTCATACTGCGGTGAATGATTCCAAATTCCAAATGTACTTTATGTAAACCGGTCGTACAGAGATAACACTGTGCTAAGCTATTCCCTAGTCAACGTTACCGCCCCTGCATCATCAGCTGATCCACTGTGTCCTCTGCTACCTGCCGCTGTCATCCTACAGCGTCCTCTGCAGCAAACATCCAGACCGCTCCGTGTATTAGTTCCTGCCCACCGCCACTTGCAGGTAAAACACGCCGCTCTTGTTGAAGCTTCTTCCGCTCGTTGGGTTGCCCAACGAAGAGAACGACGACGGCTACTGCATCCGCAGACTCAAGTACGCGATCACGGATCGCCCGTCGCGCTACAGGATGTTTTCGAAGCTCATATCTCGAAGAATGAATTTGTATCTGTACAGAAAGCACAGGCCGGACAGTTCGTCCACCCTGTAGACGTGCGCCACACTCTCCACGCGTTTCGACCCGTCCACGCCGTGGAACAGCTGCCCGTTAAATGGGATCGCAACTAAGAAGTTACTTGGATTAGCGCAACTCGAGCAACGATGATACTCTTCACTTCATCGTAAATTATAGCAGTGTTCTTTGAGACCCAATTAAGAGTTGTGCATCACGCGAAAGTTGCTGAAAGAAATTGAGAACAGCTCGGCGACGATTAAAACATCGTCTCTCATCAGCATCACACCACTTTGTACCATGACGTTGTTCCAGCTCACGCACATCAGTACCTCCATCTACGCCTATACTCCATTCATCCCACAGCTCTTTGACCGATTCCAATCCCCGGCGCATTTTGTAACGAGGTACTGCTGACTGGCTACC
The DNA here is from genome assembly GCA_012656075.1 of Phytophthora hibernalis. Taxonomy (NCBI): domain Eukaryota; phylum Oomycota; class Peronosporomycetes; order Peronosporales; family Peronosporaceae; genus Phytophthora; species Phytophthora hibernalis. Next base: position 287,852 of record JAAKBF010000159.1, on the reverse strand, counting down.
ACCAACCTCAGGTACAGCAGATGCGCTGCTCCAAGAAATGGTGGCGATGCTGTTTTCTGTGTTAGTAACCAGCTTAACCTGAAGTATGGCAGTATCTCCTCGAACCGGCTGAAGAGTGCGCAATATTTCGGCGATGTTGCCTTCCACACTTCCCATCTTTGAGCTTACTTGATCAACAGATGCCTTCAGATCTTGGTGTACGCCATCCAGCTTTGCTTTCAAGATAGGCATAGCTTTTTGCAGCCTCTGATCAGCAGGGTCCTCCATTGTTGTTACTGACTCTCTTGATTGATGTTTGAATTGCAAAAATGCGTTTGAGGCAAAAATATTGTGCTTCCACACTGGATGATGCGGCGTTAACTCTTGTAAGAAGACTGCATCCCGAAGAAGAACTTTGCGAAGATATTGCAGGAGCTCTAGAAATCCCCTGCTGCAATTGACTGCTCAGCGTTGCCTTCATTCAGAGCCTGCTGCCACGTCTCAACCTGGGAAAATCTTGCGTTGTAGAGAAGAAGGAGATCCACAGATGCGCGGGCAACAAAAAAAAACTCGAGAAGGCTCAAATCCAGCAAGTGTACGCATAGCTTCGCAGGGTAGAGATGTGAGATAGCACTTCTCCATAGATTGGGTGTTCCAGCGGCCTAAACGCCTTATTTGAGATTCACTAGCACCACCAAGGTCCGCCATTAACGACCCACATCCTCGTCCAACATGCGTTTTCGCCTTGCTGTGAATTCCAACATGCTTTAACGCGGCTGTAATAGCCTCTCTGTGCACTTTGTATGACATCATCTTCTTGGGATCTTTTCCTGTTTTCAGGAGTTTCAATGGGTACCATCGTTCAGAGGATGTGAAATCTGGAAATGCTTCTCCATCCACGTGCCAACGCCAAAACAATACAACGCCAGCAGTCCGTGAGGAAAAATCTCCACATTTTTGTGCCGCATGCAAGCACCAACCTCCATACGACCCACTTGGTATGTTTTTCCTTGGTGCATCACCATAACTATGGCTCGGCAAGGACTGTAGCCTTCATTCTCCAGCGTAATAGAATGCAAATCGGCCAATTTCAACATCCGCGCTGACCCCCTCTCATTAGGGCGTAATGGCTCACAAGAAATGCCAATAGATTCCGCAAGTTTGTGCCCGCCTCATGCGGTATTCCCCAAAAGTACCTAGCAATCTGCTGAATCTGTTCTGTAGTTGTATAACCGTCTCATAGAGTACCTGCACCCCTGTCCTCATAGTTTTTCGCTTGCGCTCGTCCACCTCGAACTGCGTAATTTGGAGCAACCACTTCACAGCATTATCACGCGGTGAAGGATAACTGTTTACTCTTGATTCAGCTTGTTGTTTCCACAGATCAACCATGGCTGCAACATACAAGTTGACAGGTGAGCGGCCAATCGTATCTAGCCTTCCCGTTTGATGTTTCGAGTTCATCTGTCTCTTTGGTCTACCGATGACACATTCCTCTAAAAAGAGATGAAGTTTTTCTCCCGTCACAGTGAAACGAGTCAAGTCATTAAAGGAGTTATATGCACCACTTGATAAACTTCTGCTGACGCTTGTCGTAAGACCACTTTGTGTTCTTGGGCATCAGGTCCTTCGCTTTGGCATATGTCCTATGTTTGGACTCTTGCATCTCCACGGCCATTCTCGCTTCATCTGACATGACCAAGTCCTCGTTTCAGTGTTTCTTGCTTTCTGCGCGCGTCTTGCACTGTCAGAAAGAAGGCCCGACCCTCCACCACCCCGCGTCGCACCTATTTTTGCCTATCACAATGCCGAAGACCAGTGGAGTTGATAACCTGTTATTTTGCCCACCTACACCGGTTGATAACTGGGCTTTTCGCTCCTATTTAACAGCCCATCAGCGGCCCCGGTCCGGACCCCGGTGATGATAATGAAGTCTAGTGCGTCCGACACTTTCACGGCGTACGTCTCCCTGGCCACGTACGATTCATCAAGTAGTAGCTGGTGAATCCTTCTAGAAGCATGGGGCCAGGCCACAACACAGTCATCTGAAAGCGCCGAGTTCAAGGAATTCAGCTGGGCTACCTGTTGTACTACATGTATGGCCTTGCAGTCGTTGGACCGTATTACCGAGTGTAGTGGCAACAGCATTTAAGCGGCACAGTATCACCCACCCACCACTGTTTCGATGGACTGCAAACCGGTTTTTCTTCGCCATTGAATCATCACCCGTGTTCGGAGCTTTACTAACCAAGAATTCACCTTACGTATTGAAAGCCATCTCGTGTGGCAGGTCGTTTTCATCTGTGTAATAATCCATGTACCAACGACTGTATTTCGCATTAGCCACTGCGCCACTTTACAAATCGAAAGTCACCTCTTATAATTTCCACAAACTCGGTCATTTTCATCTGAAAGTCGGATGTCAAATGCTATTCTTAATAAAGTTCAGGTGTGGGAATTTGGTCCAATTCCCTCGCCTGTCAATATCCAAACACAATATTATAACATACGATGCACTGTTTTACAGTAGTGTGTTGCTCGAAGAAAACCAAAAATCCAAAATGTTGCTTGAACGGTCTGGATAAATCATCTGCTGCAGGTAAAATACGATTATAAGTGATATCGAATCATAAAGGTGTTTTGTCCAAATCTTCTGCGGATGGGTCAACCGTCACAAATATAATAATAATATTCTCGTATATTAAATATAGCAGTCATTTAAAGCTCATTTGATTAGGTACTCAAATCGAATTAGGAAAGGTATTAGAAGTACAATTCAGACCTCGTTGCAATCCCTGGTAGACTCTGGATATAAAATCCAGAGAACAATTAGGCTTCTCTGTTTTGCTGTATATGGGCATCACTAGACACTTAGTAACAGTAACCTTACAGTAAGTTACATGTAGGAGTGTATGTAATGTTTTGAAGGTAAACCTTTAAAATCTTATATACAAATCAAATTTTTACCCTGTGTGAAGCTGTAAATGAACACCAGGTGATTGGATATTGTGTTGAGATGAACGGTACAGCCGAGCCTGATTTATTTTACCACGTGTGAACAAGAAAATACTCGCTGCGTAGTTCTCCTAGCTCTGCCAAAAATGTTGTGGGAGGCTTCGATTTTGCCTGGATTTCTGGCTACTGATATGTTTTCGATATCTACTGCACACTTACTTACAGTAAAAAACATCTCATCACTTCAGCAACTTGTCAATCCCTAGATGCCGTGCGCAGTCCTGTTCTACATTGGTGGGTCCCTGCATTATATTTAACACAGCGAGAATTATGTTTGCCCTTTCGGGTTCATTCTCACTTCAAATGTCAGCCTTGGTCTCCGTAGCTGGCATTCTCGGCGAGCAGACGACGCGAGGAAGCCAATGAGGCCCTCGCCGGGTCCAGGTGGGCCATGTAGCGATCAGGACTGCCCCGAGTCCGCCGCCGATGCGTGCCGTCGTGGTGGCACTTGTGAGGGCAAGATTTCCAAACTGAGCGAAAATGTGGTGCACGCAAATGCTGAGGTACACATGTATTAGAGTGTTGATGTTTGGCCGACGCGTGTCACACACGGGAATATGCACGACTGTACATGTACAGTAATTGTACCACCAAATCTTGGTGGAATTGGACGAATGGTGGTGCCAACCGCCGAATCCAAAGGGTTTCTCTTATTTTGTCGCCAACGTGTCTGGCGACCAATGAGTCGTGCAGCGAATATAACGTTACCCATGAAAATGTACCTTTTCGCGTCACATCGCTCATCAAATGTTTCAGATGATCACCAAATCGCTCAAAGACAATGCGTTTCGACAAAATGAAAGTCAATAGCGATCGTCGAATATGTACTGTAGCCGCCAACCATTATTAAGTCATGGTATGACCTGAGTGTCTCTGATCTAAGACGACAAACATCTCGAGCATATAAATGAAGTCCATGGTGGTGAAGAAGTCTCAAATGGCGGAAATCGCCTGCAGCGGCATCTACAGTGGGTTTGTGTTTGGCTTGGCAGTTGCCACTAGAAACTGGCTTCACCTGTCAGCTCAACGACGTCGCCCATCCCGACAGCGGTCTCCCACCGCGCATCTCTAGCAGCTGAGAGCAATCCTAAATTCTAAATCCTACGACATACAAGACCGGCCCTCAGTCTGAGAAATCATCGCGCGATGTACGGTTCATTTCCTGGAGGTACGAGAGGAAATGGTGTTTACACAAATGGGTACAATAATGATGTGGTGCACATATCATGTGCGAGCCACCCACTGCGAGCTCCCAGTTCAGCTTTCGACCAAGACAAGAAAGACAAGCTAGTTTAAGAGAGGGTTTATCGCCACACGACACCACACGACGCCATCATGACCGACAAAGGACCACGGAAGACCGTCGACGACGCCACGAACGAGGCGGGGCCTCCCACGACGAACCCGACGCCCGCAGAGCATCCAGCGGCTGCCGCTACTACGGCCTTAGAGGTCGTAGACGTCACCACTGATAGCGCTGCGTGGACGAATGCTCCGGCTTGCTCGACGACTGACCCCTCCTCCGATTCGAGCCTCCAAGCGAGTGACGAAGCGCAAGGCGGACCCGGTGGGCATGGAGAAGGCCAAGAAGGGCAAGAAGAAGCTGGTACGCAGCGTCGGGCTTCCCGCTCCGCAACCCGACGAGCCGACGACCACCGAAGATCGTCCGACGACCGAGACTGAGACCCCGCGTCCGAACACGACACAGAGGGCTGACTCGGCGACCAAGGCGAAGCCACAAGCGCCGACGGAGTTCGACCTCACGGATTTCATGACGTCCTTCCAGCCTGGACTCGTCAGCGATGCATGAACGCCTGTTCCGAGCGCGTGTCGTGACATCTGCGGCCGCCCCATCACCTGGAACCCAAGATGAGATGCACCTTCTACGCCAAGAACCGGAAAGCCTGCGGAGCCAATGCGTCAGTCACTGGCCGTTCTCACCAATCTGAACGACAAAGGCAAGCTTCCAGCTGACAGCGTTCGTCAACTGTCAAGCACCAGTTTTCATGAACAAGTGAAGAAGACCAAGGGCGACTACCATCCTCCGCAAGCGCATGGCCTAGCGGCGACTCGCATGTTCAAGGGGCTCACTCCGACTGAAGGTAAGCCAGTGTCTCCCATGTCGTTTGTGCTAGGCTTGCGTGAGGCGGAGTGCGTGGGGTTCAAGACAAGTCCGGCCGTGCTGATGGCGATTTTCTCCGGTCGACTTGGGTCGCGAGGGCTGCCGATCCTTCACTTTCGTTAGGAGAATGAACAAGAAGCACTGGAGGCCGGATTGTCCAACTGCAAATTCTCAATCATCTTCAACCCGTCAGCGACTCTTCCGACGGCGGTCACCACCTGCCGCGCGTACGACGACATTCTGGATGGTATCCTCGGCCAGGATGGGTGAAGTCTGGATGGTATCGTACGCGCGGCAGGTGGTGACCGCCGTGGGTGACTTCACCCATCCTGGCCGAGGATACCATCCAGAATGTCGTCGTACGCGCGGCAGGTGGTGACCGCCGTCAAAAAAGGGTGAAGTCACCCATCCTGGCCGAGGATACCATCCAGAATGTCGTCGTACGCGCGACAGGTAGTGACCGCCGTCGGAAGAGTCATGACCACATGTTGATGGTCACGGAGCGGCTTCGAGTGTTCGTGTCAAAGAACAAATCCGCAGACCCCGCCATCCAGCCATGTCGCGTGAAGCTCGTCCTCGTGTACGCGAACAAGTGGCTCGGTGCCGCGCTCGGCCACGTTCGAGTGGACAGCCCGGTGTGGTGTTGTGATTCACAGAAAACGTCGTTAGTTCGGCTTCCACGCAACAGCACAACAATTCGCCGAGTCAGGTCGGCGATGTTGGGCTTGCGCAGGGTTCCTGTCGGTTTACTTTGCGGTTCGCCCCAGCCGGGGTTCAGGTGAGTGTTGTTTCCAACAAGTACCAAGCTCCAAACTCTCCAGAGACTCGCCTGAGCGGGGCAGTCTCCGTGCAAAACCCTGTGCCCTCCACCAAAGGATGGAAGGCAGCGCGCGAGCGCGTTTACAGGTCACCAGGCGCAGATTACGCCCAGCTAGGAGGTTACGGTGTCCTGGGTTGTGCAGACCCACCGGCTCGAGACTTGTCTGCGCTTGGTAGCGAGAAGTACCCACCCCGGGCCGACCTTGATCTCTTGGCGCTACCAGACGGCTCCCCTACAAGCAATGCCTCTCGGGGAACGACGGAAGGCATAATCCAGCCCACGCAGGGACTTACCGGAAAAGTGTACGCTGTTCTTGGACTTAGAAGATTCTGCTCTGATTGTTATCTCTATCTCTTCGGAGAGCCCCTTCGAGCTCTTCCATATGGTCTTCTATCGGTCCTAAACAAATATCTAATGAAATGGAGTCGTTACAGATCTCCTGCGACTCTTCACTCTGCTCTGTCTCTTGGTATCGAGCTGTTTTACCTACCTCTCCGCGACTCTTCGCCCAGATCCTGATTTATCCCCCAGTTGGTATATCTCCCTCGAGGCATATTATCACCAAGTCGACTTTCGCCGAGTCCAACTTTCGCCGAGTCGATTATCGCCGAGTCCGTCCATCGCTGAGTCTCTCCGTCGCTGAGTCCAGCTAAGTGCGGTTCCCGATCAAGTCCGTTTCCTGTTGAGTGCGATGTATCCACTTGGCGGTGTATCCACTTGATCCTCTTGAGTGCGATGTACCCACTTGACCTAGTTTAGGCGGCCCTAGTGTAGGGTCGCATAAAATCTGGATTTCCCTTCACCACAACTGCCCCGGGCGTGATACGATCCAGGCTGGTGAGTGTCTCGGGTGCAGATGAGAAGTGGGCGGTGCGCGCTGCCATGCGTTGAGTATCGCGCGGGGCGAGCCGCGATGCGGTGGTGGGACTTTGTTGCGGGATGGTCGGTGGCGTGTACCGCCCACATAGCAGTGGTCATCGAGAGAATGCAGAGGTGCTGTACGTCAACACACGCTGCCACGTGTTGAATATCGCGCGGGGCGAACCGCGGAGCGGTGGTGGGACTGTAATGTGGGATGGTCTGACGGCGTGTGCATCGTGCAAGCACTGCCGCTCGGTGGCGGTCGGAGGGTTGGTGGGTGGGGACCGCACCGATCGTTAAGGTAAGTTTGAAGACGAAGTGCTGAAATTGATTGATTCAATACTCTCTAGTCTAACTGCAGTGCGCTGCCTTTGCTTGCAGGTCTCCCAGCTCCCTGATCTTCAACCTGCTGACGGCGCGCTTTGTTGCGACCTCGGTATACAAGTCGCGCTCGGCCAAAAGGTCAAGCCTGTCCCGCACCGCGAGGCCATGGACAAGGTGGATGCAGCAGCCGGCCTTAAAAATATGCGGCAGCCGCATGTCTAGGCTACTACGTCGACTTCCATACCGCATCCTGGCATGCCAGCGATCTCCATCCTCGCCTTCTGCGCAGAAATGCATGCTGTCCCGGGAGGGTCCCTTCGTCCGCCTATCCTGCAGGTCAAACATTGGGTCCGATACCACGTTGATGATGTCGGAAGCAGCTGATATCGTGGTTGCGCTTGTCAAAACGTCGATTAAGTGCTTTGCTAGGGCGACCTCGCTAATGGAGCCCGATTTACTCATCTCCCGTACTCGACGAAGCACATCCGCAGCAAGTCGTTCTCCTCAAGGAGTTGGTCGATGAGGGTTCCCATTTTGAGGCGTGCACGAAGGGTATAATCGCGATTGATAGCGCGATTGAATTGCTCTACGGGGTTATTCGTAGCGGCGAATCCGCGTGGCGTGTGGAACGCTTGCCAGCGGTGATACGGAGAGCCGATCCAGACTGAGGAGAAGTAGTTGGCGAACGCGCAGAGCAGCGGCAGCTCATACCACTCCTCCAAGCAGCGCGTTTGAATGGAGTCGAACTCAGTAGCAGAAGTGGCGTAGTGCATGTCAGCAACATCTCGCGAGACTTGAGCAGCTAGAGAGATCGGGATACCGCGCGTTTTCTTGTAGATTTTGCTAGCCACGTGAAAATAACACATCAAGTTGACGAGGTCGTTGTCCACGCCGAGCACTGCATTCACTTCGTTGTGTTGGGCTCTGTCAGAGTCACCCATGACGTATCGGATGTCGAGCTGCTTGCTCGTCACCAGCATGTAGGTGCGCCTTAGCATCGCGAGTGCCTCGGCAAAATGGTGTTCCGTTTGATGAGACAGAATGAGGAATGCCACCAGGTGGAACGAACTCGTACTGTCTGAGATTCCGACCACCATGACCGGATACTCCACTTGACTCAGCTTGTAGGTCGCATCAAGGTGTAGCACGTACGCGGACGGATCGCGATCCAGTTTCAGAAGCAGTTGCTTCGACGAAACGCCCACCGCGTACGCGTCAGTCTCCGACGTGCAGTAAGTTATAATGTAAGCGTACACGGCCCACCCTAATTGCAATCTAGGTATTCGTTTACCTAGCACATTTACCTTACCGGTACGCACATAGCAAATTCAAAAATATTACTTCTGACGAGTGAAAGGTACTCGAATAATTTATTTTCGTTTAGGTACAAAATGTAAAACGATTATTGCGAAATTTACAAAATGGTTCGTAAGCAGCAGACCGGATACCCACGGGAAGATTGGCAAGTGGAGAGGGAATGGCTCCGCTGCCAGCGTCAATGTCCCTTTTCTTCAGAGGGAGGTCTCCGCATGACCGTCCCTCCGTCGCTTGACCCCTTCCTCACTCGCGTTTTTCACCACAGCCCGTCGGAACCGCAGGAATTCAAAGTCTCCAATAACTCATGAAATCCGTGTCGGATCTCCTTGGCGATCGCCATGACGTGGCTGTCACTGCTGCAGCGGCAGTGGCCGTGAGTTTGGGTCTGTCGTTGCTACTGCACAACTCCAAGAAGAACAAGACAGTTGAAGCTCGCAAACTTCCCCCATGCCAAAGACCACCCTCCCTATTCTCAAGAACATCCTGGACGCCGGTGGCAATGCCGAACGCTTCCACGACTGGCTGAACGAACAGTCCGTCGAGTTTGACAACCGTCCGTGGATGTTCGCCATCCCCGACGTCCTGCAAACATCGTGCTGTCGTCACCCGAAATATTCGAGGACGTGCTCAAGACCCAGGACAATGTGTTCCTTCGAGGACCCACGGGTCAACACATTAGTCATGACCTGTTTGGCAATGGGATGGTCATCACCGACGGAGACTTGTGGTTCTACCACCGCAAGACAGCGAGCCACTTGTTCTCCATGCAGATGATGATGGACGTGATGGAAGCGACTGTGAGTGAGAAACTCAGAGTTTTCCTGGATGTGCTGAACATCTACCACAAGCGTGGCCAAACGTTCAGTGTCAAGCAGGAGTTGAGCCACTTTACGATGGATGTGATTGCCAAAATCGCCTTTGGCATTGAGCTGGACACTTTGAAGAACAGTCCTGACCGTGACGACGACCACGAGTTTCTGAAGGCGTTTAACAAGGCGTGTGTTGCCTTTGGTGTGCGTATTCAGTCGCCGATGTGGCTCTGGGAGCTCAAGAGATACTTGAACATTGGCTGGGAACGCGTGTTCAAGGAGAACAACACCATTATTCAAAATTTCATTAACGATGTGATCGTGCAGTCGATGAACAAGAAGGCGGAACTTGCTGCCAAGGATGAGAAAATGGTGGCCAGAGATCTGATCACGCTCTTCATGGAGAGCAGGCTCCGACAGACGGAGGATATGCACATCGAAGACGACGATGCCACCATCATGCGCGACATGGTCATGTCTTTCGCTTTTGCTGGCAAGGACTCGACGGCGGACAATATGTGCTGGTTCATTGTCAACATGAGCCGCTACCCAGAGGTCCTGAAGAAGATCCGTGAAGAGATGAAGGAAAACTGCCAGGACTTCTCACGGGTGAGATCAAGGTGCCGACGCAGGACCAGGTTCGTGACCTCGTCTATCTTGAAGCCGTCATGAAGGAAAACATGCGCCTTCACCCGTCCACTGGCTTCATCGTGCGTGAAGCGATGGAAAACACGACTCTCGTGGATGGAACTTTTGTGGAGAAGGGACAGACTTTGATGATCTCTTCCTACTGCAATGCACGCAACAAGAGGACATGGGGAGAGGACGCACTCGAGTTTAAGCCTGAGCGCATGATTGACCCAGAGACGGGAAAGTTGCGTGTCCTGTCACCTTATGTCTTCAGCGGCTTCGGCTCGGGCCAACACGTGTATCGGTCAGAAGTTTGCGATGATGGAGATTAAGTTGACGTTGGCTACACTTTTTAGCAAGTTCGACATCAAGACTGTTGAAGACCCGTGGGAGCTCACGTACGAGTTCTCACTCACCACTCCTGTCAAGGGCGGTTTGAGCGTGGAAGTCACACCTCTCACTCCCTTTACCCCCATAGCCTCTGCGTAAGTACCATTGTTGGATAAATGTAAAGCTGGCTGACAATTGGATGCAAATGAAAGTAATCAACATCAATAGAAAGGTAATTCTCAGACGCTTTCAACGTTGTAATCCAGGAGGATACGCATGCCAGCAGAACCCATTCATTACTGTCTTCACATGTCAGTGGCTAAACTGATGCATGTCGATGCAAATAACCTTCACCTTACGCACCGTGGGATTCTCTACAAACTCAAAAATCATTGACGTTGAGTCGTGATCCAGAGGGTGCAGTCTTTTGATGTCCATGTGTCTGCTTTTTGGCAGGAGGGGGTCACTCGAGTTGAACACGCTCAGGAACGCCTGCCTGCAATCCTTTTCTAGTTTCTTCTTCGCTTGAAGTTTTTCACCATCGCAGCATGACAAGTTAGCTTGGATCCTGCCCTCACCGTCAGGCATTGCAGCGTTCGATTGACAGTAAACATTGTCTGCAGTGACTGTAATTCATGGTCATAAACTATTGGGGAATGCCATTGTCTTGACAGGGAAGGGAGTGTGAGGCATCGCACAGTGTATTTGTCGCCACGCATACATGTACATCATAAAACACAGCTTCCCGATGACGTACACGAGAGTTATTTTCTCGCAGGCGTGAATGAAAGCATCAACCGAGACTTTCCGATTTCTTACGGACAGTTCTAGCAGGTGAGGGCACGAGGAAATTATCCAGGTAGGATCAAGTACACGAGTTGAGTACATGGATTTACTGAAAGTCAGTCGCAGAGATTGCAGATGTGGACATCTCTTATAACGTCCCATGATCGTCTCAATAAAGCTTCACCTTTCCTAGTATCATACTACGTAGTATTCGTCAATCCTAACACGTACCGGAATGTTGACTTTTAGCGCGGGTAATGCAGATGAATGTTACTGTACTACAAGGGGTAGGCGAATCAGATCGGATGGGATTCGGGATGGTCAACGTGGGCTTTAGCCTTGTTTATAGGCGCAAGGAAATGGCCTGAAACGGCCTGTACGCTGAGAAATCAGCCCTTTTCTTTTTCATACAAATTTGGCTCGGGAGCCATGTGCTCTCCAGCCGTCAAATTCAACAATGAAGGCCGATCCCCGGGTGGGGGCCACTATTAAGGCAGAGTCGGCCACTTGTTCTCAATCCTATTGGTTAAATTATCTGCCAATAGAAGAACGCCAACTATAGAGTAAATAGACACGCGGCGAGTTAGTGGCTGTCGTGCTGAGCCCTCGCCGACAGAATTTGTTCGTCCTCACTCTCCTTTTTTCAGCCGAAGTGCGCAAGTCGCCTACCCTCTCAGGCCGTACAGGCCTCACAGCCCGAGCGCACCGTACTGCCTGTACAGGCCTCACAGCCACGCACGAGCTATGAGTCTACCGGATCCTGCCCCTATCCACCCACCGACGACGAAGCTCATTGGGAGAGCGCAGGGCTTGCCCTGAGGTTGCTGGTTCGATTCCAGCCGTCGCCATGACTTACTCTGTGTGTTGTATTGATTGTGGATGACTAATGCTGTGCTGATCATGTAATAAACGTTGTATATTGCCACCTTATCTTGTCGGTTGCTATTGCTATTGCTATGCTTCTTGCATGGGTGTGTCGTCTAGAGTGCAGTTGCTACAGGCTCAAGGGCATCTTGACGGTCCGGATCTTGAATGGCAGAAGCACGGCAAAGCTGAAGGTACCGGGCGATCTTGTCGTTGAGCTCACCCTTCTTGTACAGCTCGTGGAGGTGCTTGCGGATAGCTGTGGAGCCGCGCGACATGATCTTGCGGGCGTTGAGGAAGGTCAGTACGGCAGCCTCCGCCTTCTTCCCGAGCTCCAGGACATGGTCGCGGTAGCCGGCAGTGCTAGGGTCCAGCACCAAGTCGTCGGCAACGAAGAGCTTCATCAAACCCACGAGCAGCTTCGCGTTCGATCGCTGCCGCTTCGGGGCATCCGCCATCCAGAGCGGCTCCTGCGCGTACCACGCGAACCACGTCACATGAAGGTAAGTCACCGATGTCCGTTGACGCTTGGGTTTCTCTTCTTCTTGGCTTGGTTCCTGCTGACGCTTGTTGTTCTTGTCTTGTGCTGGGGATCCCTTCATTATAGCTTCTAGGTTGTCGAGACGCTCGTCTTGGCGCTTGATGTGCGCGACTAAATGGTCAATCACACTGCTTTGATGGTCGATGATCTTGCTCTGGCTGGTTTGTTCCTTGTGCGTGGCGGCTGCTTGTTCTTCTTGGCTTGGCTTGGTGGTTCCACAGGTGGCGAGGTGTGAAGACCATGCGAGTAGCTCGGCGACTGACGCGCCGCCATTCACCGCCGCCCCCTCCAGACGTCTAACAGCGAGGGCATCTGCATCCAGCCTCTTCATCAGGGGGTAATGCAAGATGAGGTAAGCTGTAAGCACATCGACCACTCTCTGACTTACGTTGTTCTTGGAGCTCTCCATCTGGTAGCAGTGAGCGCTGGAGACCTGCAATCTTCACTTGTGTCTCAGTGGCGAACGGCTTCAGGTCGAACGACTTAACGCGAGCTGTGGTGTCGTGTCCACTGAGCGCTTTGCTAACCATGTGGTCTTCTCTGCTTGTGTTGAAGATATAATTAAACCCCTTGTTTGTCGTAGACAAGTTCCAGGCACCACGGTCGAAGATCCAGCGTTCTGTGAGGCCATCACACGCGTTCACGTGTTGGGCCCTGCCGCGCCGAAACGAGTGCGATGTCAGAGGCGACAGGACTCCAGCAGAACACGCGACGCGATCAAGCAAACGGTTGACGTGCGAGTAGATTGTCGGGACAACAGCAGCGGGCTTGGAAGAAACGACAGCCGCGGCGTCAAGTGCAGCGAACTCGTTGGGGTTGTTCAACACCTCCAGCAGCGGCGTCGCTGGCGACAGCGTGACGGCAGCTTCGACCGGTATCTCGGGCAAGTTGTCCAGAACGGCGACGGACGGAGCCGACTAAGTGATGAGCGCCACCGCGATAGCGTGCAGCGGGCAGGTGATGAAGTCGGCATCCGGGAACAATGACAAGCCCTGCTCCTCGGTCGTCTTGATGCGGATGAAGCGCACGAAGAACACGTCAGCTGCGTCAACGGAGAGGTTCTGCTTGCGGACGAGCGACAGATCGGAAGCTCGTCCAAACAGGAACCACAGCAAACACAGCTGCGCTGCGTCCTGGTAACCACTAGAGGTACATGTATTCTTATACAAATACAGCATCATTTTTTGAATCGGTTTTGAGCACAGTGGAGCTTTGTTAACTACTTTGCCATCTCGCTTCATACAGAAGCTCTCGAGGGTCTTCCCCATGCTAAGCAACTTTGCTTCGACAATGTGTCGTTGCGCAGGAAAAACCTCAAAGAGCCACATCTTACTTTGTCTGTAGTACTGCATAGAGGTGTTCCGGGCAAGTGGCTTGCCGTTTTTACCCTCATGAAATGCAAGATACATACCGAACATATCTAACACAGACACAAAACACTTACCAGTGACATCCTTTTCAATGCATTGCTTGACATAGTCGAACTCTACATTTTCTGCCTTTACAAAGGCTTTGAACGCCTTGATGGCCGTCACCTGAGCTCGCTTGGTGTTGCCAGGCTTGAGCTCGCTTAAACCCATCCTGGTCGGATGCGTCGGATAGAATGCAAATATGCAAATGATATGCTCGTCACTACATCAATGTATAGAGATACACATATTTTTCGTGTCCCTCCGACCCGATACGTCGGAATGGCTGGCTTAGAGGACCTACCACATCTTCCACATTCTGATTGGCTGATAACAATGACTCGAAATCTTTTGATTGGTTCAAACTAAATACACGTCGTTCATTGGTCGATAATGAGCCTCCATGCCCAATACAAAATATAAGTAAGGTCGGATAAGTGATCATATTCATCCATATCGATGATGTCGTCAACCAACGACGCTGCGAGAACGACGAAATAATCGTGTTATAACGCGGTGCGAACAGCAACAACGGGCTTCAGCTTCTGGCTTAAGTGCGATTGTTCCCTGTCAAACCTGCTACATAAAAATACCAAAGCGCAAAAGCAGCATTTCGTTCCTCAAGTTGCAGGCCGAAGCTCGAGATGGCGGCGCGCGGAGCTTTGCTGGCGCCGGTGCTGGTACCCATGAGCAGCTGTTTCGTGCACCTGCCGCCTGCCTTCGTGCAGACGTTCCTGGGCGGTCCGGATCTCGTGCGTTTGCGCGTCCTCCCAGCAGAATCATCTCCAAATGTTTGTGACCTTTTTGGTATTTTATTATTTGCTGCAGGTGGGAGAGGGCGCTACGATCCTGGAGCTGTCGTGGGAGACGGTAGACGGATACGTGCAGCGCGTGTGCGTCGGGTGGATCGGGGGCCTCGTGAAGGACGGGGCAATGCGCAGGTCTGGAGGCTCTGTGATGCTTGTAGCGGGGTTTGTACTGACTTAGTGCGTTGCAGTGACGTGATTGAAGTACCGGCGGAGTTTGCGCGTTGCGTGGGCATCGTACGTGGTTTTTGATGCTGAAAGGGAGAAAAAGATGCTGACTTGTGGTACTTTTGCAGCAAGATCATCTGAGAAGGCACCGCAAGCGTTTATCGGAGTTCATGTGGCGGAGGCGCTGCCAATTGCACGTCAGGTGAATGTGGAGCCTTGCACACCCGACGACTGGGAGCTGATTCAACTGCACGCGGGGGCATTGAGACGGAGCTGCTACGACAGGTAGGAGGGTGCTTGGACGAGAGTTTGAGGTGTAGAGTGCTGACGTTGAATTGCGATAGATGTGTGTGGTCAATGACAAGCAAGTGAGTCCTATCTGGATCAACCACAACACGCTTATTCGCATTCGGGCGTCGCTACCGGTTGGAATGTAAGTCTAGCTATGTTGCTGCATTTTTCTTGCTCACACACTAATGATCTATGTTTTCAATATTTACTAGGGAGCATGCTCGGTTGTCGCCGACTTCCGAGGTCATTGTGGTACCAAAAGAACGTAAAGCACAAGTGGTAGAACGCGGTCTGAGCCCCGATCTGTATTATGAGCAGTCGCCATCCTTGATTGTCCAGGTATGAAAGTGAAAGGTCCACGTACGATGTATTGGTCCTTTTACTGACGGCCTATATGTGTTATCATGTAGGATGACGTTGGCGCACTTCTAAATGATACGGTTGACGAAGTGTGCGTCCATCCTGAAAGCCTAGCGATGCTTGATGGTGCAATAATTGCAGACGCACCCTCGGAAGCGCAAGAAGCTCCTGTGGTGGCTATATGGAGTCTCGAATCAGTTGCAGTTGCCGAGACTAACGAGCAGGCTGAAGTCCCAAAGTACGTCTGAAATTGCGCTTTACGATTGACCTGATACTCCATGCTCATACCATTCACAAAATGTGTCTTTAGACCGCAGCCTACATGCTGCATTGTAAGATTGAAAGCATCACAAGATGTCGTCCGGGGCCGTATCGTACTCAACCAAAGAGTGAATGCTACCTTGGGTGTCACTGCGCCTGGGTCTGTTTTTCTGCGAGTATTGAGAATACCGGAGCTCCTTCCTTCTACGGTGACATTGTTTATCAACCCTGACCGACCCGACGGAATCTTTTCCACTTTGGCCGATCGCATTCAGCAGGCGTTTTTGCGCTGGAGCAGCTCTACTGCTCGCAGTCACGTTGTCAGCTCTGGTTCAGTGCTTCATCTTGAATTGGACAATGGAGAAATAATCCAAGCGATTGCTGACGTCCAATACGATTCTGAGGAGTCCTTTAGCGCGGAGCAGCTAGAAGGTAACGTATATTTCGCGCTGCATGTGCAGTCAAACTGTATAGAGGGATCTGTGTTCTTATTCTCGTTTGTTTCTGTTGGTAGGCGTCCCAACTGGTGCACTGGAGAAGTATACTGTGTTGGGTGGGAGCAATGGTGGCCACATTTTGTCGCTTCATCAAGTGTCGGTGCAGAACGCAGTTGGTCACCAAGAGAAACTGCTCGTGAAAATGCGCACCAAGGCCACATCAATCAGCGCGTTCAATCTATCGGTTCTACAACTATCGCGTAGTGCAAAATCCTACGCTAGGTTGAAGAAATCAGTGCGTCCCATCTTATCTGAAGACGCATCAGCTGCACGAGTTCTACTGGGGACGAAGCCTCCTGGTTGTGCTCTGGTACATGGCGAGCGAGGCAGCGGCAAATCTACTCTTTTACGAGCGTTAGTACACGAGGTGCATGCCGCTTCAAAGTTTGCAACTTTCGCAACAATTGTGGAGTGCCGGAATTTGCGAGGGCTTAAGATGGAGTCAGTGAAAAATCGACTAAACGAGTTGTTTGAAGAAGCAGCTACGCACGCGCCTGCCCTGATTGGCTTCGATAATTTGGATGCGCTGGTCCCTGAAGAAGATGAATCTGCAGGTGCTGCTAACGAGCAATCACGACGCATTGCGGAACTTCTCCTTGTACTCATGAATCAAAACTGTCAGCGGATGTGGAAGACAACAGCCGAATTGAACGCGTCCTTCAAACGAGAGTGCGAGACTATCATGAGTTTTTCCGACCGACAAAAACGACACGCAAGGCCCAAACTGCTTCACACAATTGGAAACGCTATGCAGAGCAAGAGCGTAGCTGTTATCGCTACTGCTCGGTCCGACACGAGCATCCACAAGACGTTGCGAGGCTGTGGGCTCTTTGACCGCCCCATTCAAGTGTCGTCGCCAGATGCAGAGCGACGCGAGGCGCTCATTCATGAGATGCTACAAATGAAGATTGATAACGCGAATTCGACAGGTAAGGGAGCGAGGGAGCCACGGCAAATTGTCATTGACCCTGCCATCGATTTTGGTCTGCTGGCATCGTTGACAGAGGGGTATAGTCTGCGCGATTTATCACGTGCGACTGATCGTGCTCTGCATCAAATCTTTAAGCGTCAAGCCTTACTCCAGCCGAGCAAGAGCGTATATACTATTCCCAAAGTGCAGCAAAGTGATTTCGTGGAGGGCATCGAAGATTTCCAGCCGACTGCATTGATCGGTGTAGATCTTCAAGAGCTCCATCAAATGGAGTGACGTCGGAGGATTGCAACACGTGCGAACAGTACTCAAGGACACACTTGAGCTCCCAACTCGTTACGCAAAGCTGTACGACAACACGCCAATCAAACTTCCGGCGGAATGTTGCTGTATGGACCTCCCGGTTGCGGGAAAACGTTGTTGGCCAGTGCGGTTGCGCACGAATGCGGCTTGAACTTTATCAGCGTCAAGGGTCCCGAGGTCCTGAACAAGTACATTGGTGCAAGTGAGCAAGCCATCCGTGATTTGTTTGCACGTGCCGGCTCTGCTGCTCCGTCGGTGCTCTTCCTGGACGAGTTTGACTCCATTGCTCCCCGCCGCGGTGCTGATAACACCGGTGTCACTGATCGTTTAGTGAATCAGTTGCTTACGTTTTTGGATGGAGTGGAAGCCCGAAAGGTAAGCTGGTTTGTATTGCGGGTGCACTGTCAGTGAATACTAATCGTTCTGTTTGTGCAACTACAACCATTAGGGCGTCTACGTGCTGGCGGCTACAAGCCGACCGGATATGATCGACCCTGCACTACTTCGACCTGGACGATTGGACAAGTCACTCTATTGTGGTGAGTTGGGCTGGCCATTGTTTGACTGTGCCCCATGAACGAACTAATATTATGTGCTGCATCGCTGCAGGGTTTCCAAACGAGGAAGAGCGCTTGGATATTCTTCGCGCGGTCTCCAAAGACATGGATCTCTCAGACGATGCCCTCGAGTACCTTCCTGAAATTGCGAGTGCCCCAAAAGTGTTCACTTCTCCGGTGCCGATTTGCAAGCGGTATGTAATGTTTTTTTGTTAATATTGTGGGTGGATTGATGACATCCGTGAGCAGATCATGTATTCGGCGCAGCTGGAACTTGTGCACCAAAAACTGAACGGTGACATCTCCAAGTACGTATCCAGCCCTACTGCTGCTATATAAGCCTCACTAATGCTCTAGGCTAATTCTGCTTTCAACTTGCGAACGTTACAGCCTGATCTCCAAGACTCACGTGCAGACGTCGTTCGAGAACGCCAAGCCGTCGACGTCCGAAGTTACCCGTCTGCAATTTGAGCGCATGTACGCGGGTTTCACCAAGGCACGCAATACGAACTTCTCAGTGGCCGAATCCGACGTCACTGCCACGAGCGACTCACTTAGGTCTCACGTCGCGCACCAGCGCACCGCACTAGCGTAGTCAAGTGGATGTAGCATGTGTCACCAGTATGTCATCACTATCAGTACGCCCCGGCACTCTTCCGGACATCTTGACTTCTCTATAGTCACTCTTCCGCTTCATCGAGAAAATCCTCGCATTCTCATTCTAGCACCATGGTGAACATCGTGGGGCTCTCGAGTCTCAGCAACCGCAACGACGACGACGAGCGCCAGAGTGGCGACCAGCCCAACCAGTACTACGCAGGAGGGGCGACTGACCGTGGCGGAGGCAGCGGCCTGTCGGTCATAGGCCCGGGAGCGGCAACGACCACGTAGCCAACATCATCGGCCGAGCGCAGCAGGACGCGCGCACTGCCGCGGCGGCTGGGGAGTCGACGCAGCCGCGACACGTCATCACCTTCTACAGGGAAGGATTCACGGTGAACGACGGGCCGTACCGCGCGCGCTCGGACGCGGCCAATCGCCCGTTCCTGGAGGCGCTGGAGCAAGGGTAGGGAGTTGGATACATTAGAATTGGTGGAGTTTCTCATGTGTGTGCAATGCAGACACGTGCCACGGAGCTGGAGGGCGAGAACCGCAACGAACCGGTCGAGATCAGCCTCGTGGACAAGAGAGAGGAGGACTTCGTGGCCCCACCGGCACCCGCGTACACGGCGTTCAGCGGTGAGGGACAGACGATGGGGTCCGCTACATACGCGACTGAGGTCGTGATCCAGGGGACGCGGAGCCGGCTGAGCGCCCCGTGATCGACGACAAGAAGGCGACGACGACGCTACAGATCCGTCTGCACAACGGCCAGAGACTGCGGGAGACGCTCAACTTGGACCACACCATCCACGACCTGCACGCGATTATCCAGCTGTACGTTGTTGTTGAGGTGGGGTTTAATGTTGTGCAGAGGATTCATCGGGGTTGTATTTGGTTGTGG
Organism: Phytophthora hibernalis; assembly: GCA_012656075.1. Lineage (NCBI taxonomy): Eukaryota > Oomycota > Peronosporomycetes > Peronosporales > Peronosporaceae > Phytophthora > Phytophthora hibernalis. Next base: position 268,367 of record JAAKBF010000159.1, on the reverse strand, counting down.
TAGGAATGACGCGGGTGCACAGCCGTACACGCTGCTGGCGGGCTTCCCGCCTCGCCCCGTGTCGACGGATCTGTCCCAGACGCTTGAACAGGCTGGCCTCAAGGGCGCTGCAGTGACGCAGAAACTCATTTAAGACGGACAGGCTGCACCTCGTGATAGTTCTCTAGTGATTCCAAGCAACCGGACAAATAGCTCTTTTTGCACCAACACAAGAATTTATATTACCGTTTTTTATTGGTCCAGGCACCAGCATCATGTCGGCACCGAGACGCGGTGGCAGCACGGCCAAGGCGTTCGTGGGGCAGATCTACGCGGCCTTGCAGCCCTCCAGTCGCTCTACGCCTACCATCAACGGCGTCGACTGCTCTCGCCTCTGGGTTCAGGTTCGTAGGCCCTCGTAATTTACTCACTCAATCCAGGCATAAGCTCATTTGGGACGGTATTTTATGCAGGGCGTTGTGGTCGAGATCTCAGAAGAAGGGAAACAATGCACTATTGACGACGGAACTGGGGTTTTGCGCCTGGAACTCAAGGTTTTCCTGAAAAATGCATCTCCGGGTGTCGACGCTCGCCTTCAGTTGGGTAATTAATATCCAGTGTGGAAGTGGAAGTTGGTATAATATCCTGACTGGTTTGTGCAGGTGACTATATCATGGCTATTGGGCCTATGCAGAAAACGAAGGCTGATATTGGTGGTGCAGTGCGCACATTGTTGGCGCACCAAGTCGTGAAATTGGACGCCAAGGTGCAACGGGAGCCGATGTGGTTTCTGGAAGTGATCGAGTACTGGACGTCGGTCGTCAGCACTACAACCGCATAAAGGTATTTAACGCAAAGCTCGCAGCATGTACATGCTCATTGTCGATCCTTGATGGGAGTGATAACGAACTAGCACTACGCTAAGCTAGCCTAGCCTAGCCTGCCTCGAGTCGAGACTCGCGACATCTCTCGCTTCCTTTCCTTCTCACTATCGATCAGCGCTTTGGCAGCAGCAAGACCTAAAGTGGCACCGCTCGAGCGAGGGAGCCCAGTTACTCGTCCTTGGGCTTCTGGCCAGACTTCTTGGCCTCGGAAGCGGACGCCACACGAGGCGGTAGCTCCTCACCCCCTCGCCTTCCATCTTCTCGCCCCCTTCTCGTCCAGAGCCTTCTTGTACTGAGCAACGTCGTCCGCGCCGAGCCAGTAGTCCAGCATGGCCACGAGGATGGCGACAACGATGGCGATCACCAGGATACCTGCCAGGACAGCCAGCACGGTGTGCTCCGTGGCCCACTCGATGGTGATGTCCACGATCTTGGAGAAGAAGCCCTCCTCTGGGATGGGGCCGGTCGACTCGGCCGTCTTCCAGCCGCTCTCCACGAAGTCAACGAACCTGTATTCATCAGCATCAACCATCGTTAATAACCTCCGCCACAGCAGCAAACAATAAAACAATCAAAAACACGCACGCAAGGAGCGAGCGTCCACCCTTGTAACGGTACACCTGGCCGTCGTTCACGTAGAACAGCGACGGGTAGCCGTTCACGCCGAACCGCGAGCACACCCGGCGATGCATCGTGCAGTCCACCTTGGCCACGTGCACCTTGCTGCCGTTCTCCTTGAGCGTGCGACTGAGCTTGTTCCACGTGGGCGCCTGACAACACCATCACCATCAAACTATCAGTGTTCCACTCCCTCCTTTATACCCTCTTCCCTCTCCCTACCAGTCGTTTGCAGTGGCCGCACCAGGGCGCGTAGAACTTGATTAGCCACGGGTCCTTGCTATTGAGCACCTGGTCCTCGAACGAGGCCGTCGAGAGCTGCTCCACGGCGCTGCGGCGCTCGTTCTCGGCCTGCTCGGCGGCCGCGGCCTGTCGCTGCTCCACGAACTCTGCGTACGACAGCACGCGCTCACCAAAGTCCTTCTTGTAGCCATCTGTGGCGAACGCGACCATGGCGGGCACGTCGCGGCGGCCGTTGTAGTCGTACGACTTGCCCTGGGCCACCACCTTGAGCGTCGGGTACGAGCCCACGCTGAAGCGCTCGCACACGCTACGCTCTGTGGTGCAGTCCACTTTGGCCACGCGCACGTCGCTCGAGGCCTCCGACAGCTCGTCGATCGTGGGCGCCAGCTTCTTGCAGTGACCGCACCAGGGCGCATAGAACTTGACGAACCACACCCCGCTGCTCGTCTGGTGGTCGAACGTGGCCTCGGTCAGCGCCACGGGGGCCGCCTGCGCGCGCGGGGCCGCCAGCGCCAGGGTCGCGAGCGACAGCAAAAGGCCGCGGAACTGCATCGTGTCGGACGTGTTACCGGTAGTAGTAGGGGCACGCGTTCGGTTTTGGTGTCGGCAATTGGCAGAAGCAAATGTAGCCATGTTCAATCGGGACCTTCGTACCTTACTTAGCACGTGATCTATAGTGCCAACTTTTGTCATTTTCATTGGTCCCAAGCAACAAATGACGCCGCCGCTGCCTGAGGAATGGCAGGTGCGCGTGTCCCGCGCCAAGGGCAAAGTGTACTACCACCACTTACCCAGCAACAAGACGCAGTGGTCGCGCCCCACACCCGAAGAAGTCGCGGTCGCAGAGGCCGACACAGCCTCGAGAGGAGCGACCTACAGTTGAAGAGAGGGACGCCAAGCGTCGCAAACTGACAGTTGAAGAGCACAAGTCGGGCGTCCTGCATTCTCTTGTGGTGGCCTCCATGCGCGCAGGTGGCAGCTCCGTCACTCGTGGCACCAAACGCGCTGTGGTGTTTACGCCATGGCCGCACCAGTGGACAGCCGTGGAGAATATTATTACGTCCATTCAGAGGAGGACGCTAAAGGGTGATAACGTGGCCACCGGGACAGAGACATTTTTATTACAACACAGTACAGGCGCAGGCAAGACGCTCACGATTGCAGCGCTGACACACCAGCTGCTGTACGTGAAGGACGCTCGGTTCTTGCAGTTCCACACGGTCGTGGTCATGCTGGACCGCGTGAAGCTGAACGAGCAGGTCGGGGATGCAGTGGAGCGATATCTGCGTCGCAATGGCGTGGACGAAGTTTTCCGAGCCGAGAGCATCGAGCACTTGGCCACGTTGCTGGATGCGCAGGTGCAGCAGAGTCCACAGCGGGTGATTATCTCCACCACGCACAAGATGGGGCTGCTGGTGAAGGATGAGGTGATGCTCACGAGGTTGCTGCATCGCAGCTCGAACCCGAAGCGGAATTCTGGGGAGGAGGGAGGTGACCCGTTCCAGCGCGTGGCAATTATCACGGACGAAGCCCATCGGTCACACACGTCATCTACACGTGACGCCATCGAGAAAGTCATGAAGGCAGGAGAAGGCAGCCATGCCCAACTCACGGTGCGTCTGCTGAGTTGCTTGTGTATTTTTTGGTTTGACGAACGACTTATCTATTTTGCAATGAATATAGTTTATAGGTTTTACAGCAACACCGAATACTGAGGCGCTTGAGTTGTTTGGCTCTTCTGCGGATGATGGTTTTCAGCATCCGTTCCATTGCTACCCGATCGCCCAAGCCACCGCTGACGGCCGCATTATGAACATTCTTAACGATTACACTTGTATACGCTGCGAGATTGAGACCTCGGTGTTTCCCAAATCGGTGCAAGAGTTGCTACAGACGACCCGAGGCGCTCGACGCCGTATCATTGACCACGCTAGCGATGACGTCGCCGTTCTGAAGGCAAAGGCGCTGATCATGATGACGGATTTCCACAGTATGAAACGAGAGCACCCGAAGGTGAAGTGTATGATCGTGGTACGCAATCGACAGGACGTCGTGCGCTACTTCAACTTGATCACCACGTTCGTCGAGAGAAGGAAGCTTGGGTGGAATTGCTACGCCGCTTTTAGTGGGACAGTCGCTCTTGATGGTGAAGCTGAAGCCTCAAAGCCCGTCACAGAGCAGACGCTGAACAATCGCAGCGTCACACTTGCCATCAGCGATATCGTTATTGTCTGTGACAAGCTAGACACGGGTTACAACGAACCTCTGTTGGCCTGTATGTACGTTGATCGGTACTTGCGTTCCAGCGCGCACACTGTCCAGCTCCTTAGTCGGCTCAATCGTCGCCACAAGAACAAACCCAGTGTGCACGTTCTAGACTTCGCTAATCACGAGGCGCAGGTTCGAAGAAACTTTGCCGATTTCTGGCAAGCTAAGGCTCCGGTCTCATCCGCCACGATTGACAAGGCTGCCGAGCAGATGGATCTAGCGACGGCGATTGTTGTTCTTTGTGACCACTTCCCGGAGTTGTGCTCTGCTCCGATCGACATCGAGGATCCACGCACTTTTGTATCAGACCGTATATTGCCGCTGGAGCGCGATGCTTTCCAGCAAGTGGTTGATGCACTTCGGGGTGCTGCCTTGGCTTTCAAAAGCTTGTAGCGGCAGGATATGACGATTTTGTCGAGTCAATTTGTCCGTTCAGGTACGTCCAGCGTTGGAAGCGCAGTATCCTGCAGCATCCATTCTGATGGCATGTCTTTTTCTGGTGGTGCCACAGCTATTATTTACTTTATGAGCTCAAGAAGGAGACAGAAAGTCATCTCGTCGCGCTGGAGGTAGACGCTGAACTGTCACTGGACGACATCAAGACAAAGATGTCCGCTAGAGTCAACAAGTATTACAGATCATTTTCCGGTACACTGCACGCTCAATCGCTTTTGGTGCGCCACCGAATCCCTCGATTTCATTACGATGTTCGAACTTCTCTAACTGATTATCATTGTAACAGGATCGCGTAAAATGTGACTGTAAGTTATCGGAGATGGTATCATGCTTGTTGCAGTTTGGGGAACTGGAGCAGTTCGAGGCTTTCCTGTTGGGGGCCTCTGCTCGAAACAATAAGCTGGATCTTGATCCCTCAGTTGCGGCACGAGTGTTAAAAGCAGCTGCAAGATTTTTGAAGCCCTCCGAGCCATTAAAACGAAAAGCGAAGGAAGAATCGCGTATGTCAGCGAAGATCGTGGTCATGCGAGAGGTTCTCGCCGCTTTTAAGCAGGATTGATCAGTCTAATTCATCACGCGTTCGTTTGATTTCCTCTAGCAGTAAAGAGAAGCCGCGGTAGAGCTCTTGGAATTCTTGCAGCGAATAGGCACATATATCGAGTGTTCGCGTTGGGGTGAGGATGGATAAGCATACCTGGTCGTTTGACTTGTTGGAGGCAGCTCGACGAAACACCGTTGTCTGCTTTCCTGTTACGATCGCTGTGATGCTATCAACTGGAATGCTTTTGTTGTGAGAGAAAAGACTTGATCGGTGCTGTTGGTGATGATCATTGGAAAGCTGCTGGTAATCCGCACCCGCTGTAGGAGGCTTTGTCCACATAATGTGAGAGCACAACGCATCTATGTAAATAACTTTCGAGTGTGGCTTCCCTAGGCGTCCATGCTAATGGAGCAAATGAAACAGTGTCAGACTACGTTGTAAAGCAATGCAAATACAGTCTCCGAACGCACCTTCTCCACCAGGAACCCACGCTGAAGTTTTCTTTTGAACTGGTCAATGTCAAGCTCCCTTTGGGCTAGAAAAGTAGGCACCGTGACTATCTCAGCAGACTTGGAGACTTCATGACTTTGTTCTCTGTGAGGTGATGAAGCTACCACAAGTGGTAACGAAATTGGCGAAAATGATTTCTGCCGCTCAACGACTTCGAGGATCGGTGCTGGTAGAAGGAGCTGCTGCAAAACACAAAAACTCGTCGTGGTGGGGCGAGCTTCCAAATTGGAAGTAAATCGCTTCCCTGCTGAAGCTGAGCTGAATTAGGCGCTGCTTGAGTCCGCCAGGTGATGCTACGTGAATATCACCAAGAAAAATTCCGGTAATATCTGCGATGCTCATTTTCAGCGCGGCAAATGCTGCTGCGTGCCGCTCCCAAATGAGCATCGAAAACTCTGGACAAACAAATAGTTTTCCTTCGCACCACCCCTCCCATGCACCTCGCTTCCGTTCCGAACATACACGCGAATACTGGTGTTAAAACAGAGCTACACGTTAGCCACAAGTAAATAGGACGTACCGAATCAACGCTAATTCCTGCCGTTAACATTTTAATCTCGTCGTGAGCCAGCACGATGCCGTGAGGCAAGCGAATTTCTTTCCCGCTATTGTTATGATCGTCGGCGTCTTGGTTCCAGGATCTTCGATTGCTAATTGCAAGAAGATTTCGTTCAGGCCCTGCATCTTTAGTATGCCCTTCCTTGTGAATTGAGACGTCACCTTCTTCTACAAAGCATTCATTTGCAGTGCATCGATCCTCATCGCTCTCGTCGCCCTGTTGCGAAGTTAGTTTCTGATCGTCAGATGGCTCAAACAACCATGGATCGTCTGCAGCGTCGGCACTCCCTAGAGCTTCGCTTAGGGCAGTATCAAAAATTGAGATCGTCGTCTCCGTATCCGCTCGTTGAGTATTCACTATGCTCCCATATTCACTTCGCCCCACACTTTTGGGGTCTTCTGCGTAGCTGACATCGCTTTCGTTATTCAGACTGCGTCGGGGAGATTCGACTGTGTAACTCATCGGAGATTGTAGCGCGAGACGCTGGACACTACCAGGGCTTGCTACGCTCGCTTCATCGGTCACCCAGAAAACATCTAGCTCAGACTGACTTAGTGGCCACACAAACGTTCGGTCGGGTCTTCTTTCAGCGTAAATCGATGATTCACTCAGTGTAGGGGATAACAGCTCGTTTGCCTGGGTTGGCGAGTCGGCTTTCTCATTCGGTGCGTTCTTCATAGTAGAGAAGATTCTAGCTATACACGAGGGCAGTATACACATACGTTCATCAGATAAGTTCACGAGCAAAGTGCCATGATAAAAGCAATACCTGTAGGTGTAGAAGCTGCGGATGAATGCTTCACTAATCCAAGTTCTAGTTCATTCCGGATCGGCAAAGCTACGACGTCATGGCTCTTCGTGTCGACGTCCGAATTTGCGCAGACTTCGCCAGCGATATTTGTTAGTGAGCTGCTACGTGGAAGTGTACTAGCTCCTGCCAATGCTATCTGAAAAAGGATACTAGCAGCCGATTTCAATCCGTCATGCTGCGAATTATTTGAAGACGATTTCGTCGACACCTGATCCATTGTAGCTTGGACATTTGAAACTGGATGCTTATTTTGTTCTACCAACGCCGCAACAGGTTGATCATCTTGATACTTTTGGTACATCTGGGTCTGCACGAGGGTGTCTACGAACCGCATTTCAGTAGCATCAAGTTGTTGTTCTGTATCTTGCTTATTTAAGCGCGGGCAAACATTAACCAGTTGCTCAATATGGCGATGTATCCGATGGATCACGAGATGAGTTGAGAGAGGCAAAATGTTTTCTCTGAATGAGTCTGCTACGCGTCCCAGCATCTGCTTCGTAAATCTTGTCAAGTCACAGGAAAGGTTTTCCAATTCAGGCATTCTGAGCTTGTCGAAGGCATTCTCGTCTTCTGGGTGTAGTCGCACACGATTATCCATCAGGTAAAGTATACAAGTGCCTTTCATGCACTCAAAATCACGCGGAAGTTCATCAACGCCGCAAATTAGGGGAACAGGGGCCTGGTATAGGCAACAAATATCAAGGTAAGTAACAGAGAAGCCAACGATCAAACTATTGCGTACCTCCATGTACTCGTGCATTGAGAGAGGTAACACGCTAATTAGCGGCCCAGCCCAGGTAAGTGGGTGCAACAGCGACGCTAATCCCAGTGTTGCAGATGACAAAAGCTGGATTTCATCGGAAACTACGATCAACTTCATCTCGACGAGCAGCAGGCTCAGAATCTGAAGTAGACGATCGATTGACAAACGCGTGAGTAGCGAGGGAGAGCCCACTGCAACAGTAGCGCGACCTTCTCATCTGCATCGTTTTCTTTGTGGGGACGAGCCAAGGTTAACTGGAGGCTTGGCGGTGGAAATACGTCGGCAGATACTGAAACACCTTTGTCTGGTAGTGAAATCTTCTTCAGGTTTCGCAGGGTGTCGTCAATATATGCTGCGTGCTGAAACCATGATGAATTATTAGCCCCAAGTTTTGTCTAATGCCATTTTGTCTAATGCAACAAACGCTACACAAATCCCACCTTGTCTGTCACAATACAGCTCAAGGATCCACAACCACTACTAGTGCTGGAGTCGAGCTCATTCCGGAGATTATCTGTTGAAGAATCAGGAATTTAGGATGAAACAACGACAAATGCTAACGAGTTGGCATGATACGTGTTCGTACCTAGAAATCCCTGTAAAACCGGCCGAAAGAAGGGAATCAAAGGGGTATGTGCGATAATGCAGTAGCAGATCGGTAACAACAAATTCTTCCCATCATCACCACCTCCATGAATGGTTATTGTTCCCTTCATGCACATAGCATATTGAACGCTTTGGCCTTGCACGCCACCACCGAGATCACAAGGACGAAAAACTCTCCTTCTTTGGAAATCAGGGATGTACTTTCGTCCGGAGGTTCATATTCGTTGCGCTTGTAAACACTAACAGCAACGCTGGTACTTTGATCCCAGTGGGAAAACAAAAATGCTCAAGACTTTCAGCATTGAATTGACTTTCCGGAGGGTGCGCGAACGCGACAGTCGCTTCGAACATATTTTCATGTTGGTTCCAAAATTTCGGATTTTGACATCAAGCATGTCTGGCCCAATCACGGCAAGATAGTCAAACAGGGCAGGTGACGAAGTGAACTGCAGGTCATCAGTCTTTTGCTGCACAGAACGAGATGTTTAGCGATAGGAGACCAGTTCAAGACAAACTTGATATTCGCCGTACCTCTTTGCTGCTCGTTCTTCCAACATATTGGTCGAGATCGTTGAGATGGGAAAGCTCGTTCTTCAACGAATTTTCTAGTACATCTAGCGAGTAGTACAAATCATCAAATAGTCCGTAGTCTCTGGAGTTCTCACGCTGATCGGTTCCAGACTTGTCCACCTGCGCAATGTTGACACCGTAGAGTTCGAGCCAAGAATTGATGGCGAGATATCGTTCCATGTCCACGACTGTGACCACAGGTTGTCGCCTGGGCGATCTACTCGTAGATGACACCCTATGAGGAGAGTAGCGTCCATTCTCTCCGTTTGATTCTGAGGGATGCCTGAGTAGAGGACCGGACCGTCGCCTCCACGGAGACGAAGGCGAAGTGTCCGTCGAAACTTGGGCTCGGTCTGGCAGGGGAGATTTTGGTTTAGGACTCCATTTCTCTCGTAGATTATTTATTTGCTTCACCCTGCACCAAGACAAAAAAGTCAGCTCAACTTCAGTAAATTGAGCTCGACAGACGCTCTCACCTGCCCATGCCGCTGAAGATGGACTTCTGCCTGCCAATGCTTGCCAAGTCCTCTTCACTTTCGCTCATTGCGGTCCAGAGATCTGAGTGAGCTGGAAATCGTGCAGGAAATCAATACGCTGCACTTGCTTGCATCGTCTGCACGGAATCTGAAGTTCGACTGGACTGGATAACCACAACGGACGGTTGCAACAGAGCCAAATTAGGAAGTCACGAAAGTCGCTCACAGTCTTCAAGCCGGGGGTAATCGCTAAAATGCAGGCCCCAAGCCCCTGATTATCGTGAGAACGACGATGATAGCACCATGGTATCCACGAGGACGAGTTGTGGAGCTACTACGAGTACCTTCAAACTAACGTTAAATGGCATCGTACAGTACATTAGCCGCCCTGCATCGAGTGATGCAGTGAGAATGGGAAGCTTGTCTGAAAGACGCTTGCTACTGCGTAATGAAGGTTAGAGCCCACACGCTGGATGCTTGAGGTTCTGCTGGTGTGACGTGTCAACATTGACACTTCACTTCAACTTCAGTTTCCCTCTATCAACACATACCCTTCCGCAATTAGTATAACATAGAAACAGAACCGTACCCCACTGTCGACGCAGTCTTAACAACTGCCCGCAACATGGCGAGCACCAACGCGAGCTCTGCACCTGCCAAGCCCTGGGAGAAGCGCCAGGCGAGTGCCGCCCAAGCTGGTATTAAAACCGGTTCTTCTTATCTCCCATCGTTATGCTGTCCACTAACCTGTCCCTGTTTAAACAGGCGGTGACCTGCTTGCGGCTGCTGGTGTCGCGCCCCAATCGACGCCTTCCACTGCTGCAGCGGCCTCGCGACTGGCAGACGCCTCTTCTACGATCGTTTCCGGCGGTTCTGCGTCTGCAGCGGCCTCCACGTTCGGCGGAGCTCAGTATGGCGCTGGGACAGGTTACGGAGGGACAGGATACAGTGCCACAGGTGGCTATGGCGCTACAGGTTACGGGACAGGATTGGGATCCACGTACGGGACAGGATATGGGGGTATTGGAGGCTACGGTGGTGGCTACGGTGGTATGAGCTCCTACGGCGGCATGGGCGGCTATGGCGGGGGCTACGGAGGAGGGTACGGCGGCTACGGAGGCATGTCGAGGATGGGGTACGGAGGCGGCATGATGGGGGTATGGGCGGCATGATGGACCCCAATAGTGGTGGCCTGGGCTGGCTCTCGAGTTTCAACCAGATCGTGAGCTCCATCGGACAGATCACCGAGGTATTATACGCGATAAGCTGGTTATCCTGTCCCTAAGGAGGAAGACTAACTCTGCTGTTGCTGTCTTCAGCTCCTCGGGATGAACGCAGAGGCGCTCAACTTCTGCATCGGTGAGGCTCTTAACGCATCCTATCCATCTTAAGCCTCTTGCTAACCAAAGCTTGTGTTTCATGTGACGCAGGCAGCTTTGTCCACTTCTTGAGAGGATAGGCGCCATGTGCGCTGGGATTGCGGCCATGTTGGCTCCTCGCCCAGTGTTCCCGCCCGGTCACCCTCGACACGGTGAGCCTCCAGCCACAGAAGAAGAAGAGCGGAGTCGATGGCGCCGCGTGCGCATCTTCCAGTTCATGGTGAGCATGGCGGCGCTCGCGTGCGTGTACAAGGGCCTGCGGTGGATCACGCGGCTGCGCGGCCGGACATCGCCCAAGCTGCTGGTCGCTCCGCCGCCGCCTGCCATGGGGCGAGACCTGGAGAGCATTTTCCAGCGCACAGTTGGCGTCAGACGCTTCTAACGGGTCGGGGGCAGTTTAGTGTGTAGCTTGTAAGCTCGCCTCTTGATGCGTGGCAGGCGGCTGAGAGACTCAAGACAGACGCAGCAGACGCCAAGGTTCGGGTTATATATTGTCGCTTTGTGGGTCTGTCACTCCTGTTGTTGCTTAGGCTGCTGGAGTCAGCCCCCGCTGATGGGCGGATGAGCGCCACCTCGTCGCCGTCGGCCAGCGCCACGGCGTCCTCCGAGTACTGGAGGTTGCGTGCCAACGTGATGCTCTCGAGAGCGGCATGCGGGTACTTGTCCATCAACAGGCGGCGCAGCGTGGCCAGCGTGGCATCACTTGGCAGTCTCAGCGTCTCCTCGCGCAGGCCGATCTCCTCGCGCGCCGACGCGAAGTACAGCACCTTGACCTGCATCGACGGGCTCCGATAACGTGATTGTGTACGTGTACACAGGAGCGGATCTTGAAAGGCAGTTGACAGGCGACCGCCCGGAAGACACTTGGAGATTTGCGGTCAGGAGGCGACGATGAAGGCGGCGGGGAGGAAACCGTGGCGCTATTACTACGTAATGACGTTCCCACTTGGTAGCAGCGGCGTCACGCAGGACAAGGCACGGAGACAGGGCTGCTGTGTCAATGGATGGGGTTCTAACGGTTTTCGTTTTTGTAGCTAGAGGAGATGACAGAAGTGACGACAGCAATTGAACAGCGAGAGGAGGAATATCTACGCAAGGTGGAAGCCAGGAATATATCACATACAGCAGCACTGGAGGCAGAACGAAGAGCCGCAGAACGGAAGGGGACGCCCACGATGGCGTCGCATGTGGCGTGGGTTCTACGCAGGCTGTATATGGTCTCGGCAGTGTTGCTGCTGCTGGTGGTGGGCGTGCTGTACGTGATGTTTTTGAGAGACGACGGCCGAGACCATGTGCCCAAGATGCTGGTGAGAACAGTGACGATATCTGTAGTGTTTTTACTTGTGGTGAATGCTGGTGGCTGGGTAGCTGCTCACAGGAGCAGCGTTAATGGAACACGTTTGCTGCTCGTGATAAATGCCGCGCTAGTCATTGGAATGGCGCTGCTCTTGGACGAGGTAGGGATTGCTCAAAGCAGTCACAAAAATCTTCGTGGAGCCCTAGCAGGCAGTGAAGACAGCCTCACTCAAGACGCAATCGAGTTGATACTAAATGGAGGTACGGTACCCTCACTGGTGCAGCGATTCGTGTTCGATGCTCCGAGTATATTTCTTCAGTGGTTGAGTGTGCACTGTGCTGGCCAACCGACGAAGAAGCTAGGATACACATCCGTTGCCATCTATCAACGGGAATTCTTCTCCCCAATGTGGAGAGATAGCGAAAAGGCTTGCGTCGCTTCGTCTATAAGAAGGTGTATCCAAATCGACGAGGTTGCCGTACCAATACTTATCGGCGAACTGGTGATGGTTGCCCTGCAAGTGCTGTTCACAGCCTTGTTTTTGGCTGTGTGCGACCCTCTCGTGGCTCGGAAGACGCCCAAAATACGAAGACAGCTTTCTATTCCCAGGTCGACACGCTCAGCACTGAATTCGTCAGCAAATCTATCAACAACTCTTACTCGGCTACTAACTTTCGGCACTGCGTTGTTTGGCTTTTCGAATGCGATGGTGGGCTCTGACCTGTTGCATTTTGTTCCATTGTGGACTTTCACGCTCTTTTCACATGGATAGTGGTGGTGTTTCTCGTGTCGGGGTTATCATCGACGGTGGCTGCTCTCCTAGTGGGCTGTCGGTGGAAGCAGCAACTGGCAGGTATGCTGCTTGTTCTCGCAGTTGTTGCTGAAGTCTTCATACTCTCAGAGTTCATCAAGATGGCTGTCAAACTAGTTGGACCCGATTTGACAGCCGAGAGTGATCAGGTGCAGGTGTTCAAACTACGTGAAGTGTACGTGAAGGCATCAGCACAAACATGCTCGTCGATTAAGCATTGGATTTCCCATATTTGCGTGGGTATGGCAGCCGGCAAAACTCCGGCCGAGTTTGATCTTTCCTGTCAGCATGAATTTGTGGCTCTTTTGCTGGCATCCTTCAACTTTACGGATTCGTATCTGGCGTGGTCGATAGGTGTGAAATTGGTTCTCCTGGTAAAACTCATATTACCAGCTCTTCGTCAAGCGGTTGTGAATGTGATGTCTTATATGTGTTGTATATCGTCACCGGACGAGTCGGCAGTAAACGGCACGGCAAATATTCTGCAGCAATCGTCTCCCTCTCGAATATGACAAAGCTCTGGAGATGTATTTGAGATCTATGAGAACGAAAGATCCGACTCGTTTAGCTGCGGAGCGTGAGACCTTCGAGAAAGAATGGTCTACTCGAACAGGAAGGGTGCTGTCAGATGTGCATACCTCGCACGTAGTAGTCACAGCCAATGATTTTGGGGCAATTGTACGCACGCTCATACTACGGCGGCTAACTACAATATGCAAACTGGATGTAAGTTTAAGTGTATCCGCAGACGGCCAGCTACTGCGTGTTCGCATTTTTGCGTCTGATAATCTTCTGCTCGCGACGTTGTGTGAGAAAGATACGTATCGTTTACAGTTCGCAGATGCTGTTGACCCGGGAATGATTTTCTGGCGCGACAAAAGGAAGTCAACGCAGACCAGAAGGTGCTTGATGCGAATACAGTCAAGCATAAACTGAAGCTACTGTTAGCAGAAAAAGCTACGCCACCAAAGGAAGCTGCGTGGTTTCCTGGTGAGTCACTACCTCGCGTATCCGCCCGCGTTCACGCACTTTCGCGAATATCACGTGCGTCCAGAGGGTTAATCCATTGCTGCAATCCCACCCCAGCGTTTGCCAGCTATTCACCGAACATTCAACGCCAGTTTATATACAAGAAGTATCCCAATCGACTCGATATACCAGACACATATCGACGATCAGCTGTGCTGCGTACGATCGATTGTATTCGTCTCACGCGACTTATCGTTGATGCCGAGTTTGACACGAACGCTACAATCACCAGTGGTTTGATGTCGTCTTTTCACTGTCTCCACAACAGCAGCAGATTTGACTTGAACTCTCGTGCGGCGCTTGCTTCGTCGTGGATTACATTTTGGCGTCCGATTCAGCTTCCGGGGAGTTCCGGCCGGATGAGCATGCCATACTAAACCTAATCGGTCGTATAGCTCCGTTTCGCCAACCGCTGCAGCGTGTAAGAGACTACTTTGGGGAGCTGATTGCCTTCTACTTTGCGTGGCTCACATTCTTCGCAAAGATGATGGTTCTACCCACGGTTGCTTCTCTCGTTGTGGTAGCTGGTAGTCGAGAACACCACTCGCTGGTCGCGGAGCTGTGGATTTTCTACTTGTCTCCGCACAGCATCCATACCGACAATGCGAATGTGTCCGAAGGAGTTGACAAGATTGGGGCAACACTTTCGTTACCTGAACTTATCCTGGGTCTAGTAATGATTGCCTGGAGTTTTGTCTTAGCCAAGCTGTGGGAGCGTAAAAGTGTGTGGTATCGGCTTCAATGGGGCATCACTGCTAGTGATGCTGTCAGTGATGCTGTCAGTGAGGCAGACAGCTTTCATTATAGTAAGGACCATGGCGTCCAGCAACCCCTCGATTTGCTCTGAGTTTGAGTCTCTCCAGCGCCAATTAGGTTCTTGGCTGTGCGTTCTGTGTCTAGCCGCCGCTAACTTGGTGGTTGTGCTCGCGATGCTTCTCGCCCAAGGAGTGTTCGTTGACGCTGTGGGCGAAAAGCTTGCACTAATCGGTAGCTTCCTATGTCAAGCTTATCTGGTTCAGTGGAATGGTGCTTGTATCCCTGGGGTAGCACGTACTCTTAGTAGGTGGGAGAACCCCGGGTGCTCAAGTGACCGTCCTACATATCGGAGCTCTGTTGTCGCCAAGATGTTCACTCTGCAGCTATTCAACACCTTCACTGGATTGATTATTCTGATGCTGAGTGGCGTGGGTGGGTTGGCGACGCTTGTACGTGTTGTGGTCCCTCTTCGGCCCCTATACAGCATCTACAGTGCCCGCATTGAAGGCCATATCGGTATCTTCATTCAGATGGAGACTCTATTAATTGCGCTTTTTGTAGCGCAAATGAGCATTCGCGTCCCCCTGATTGTATCTGCAGTTAGGCGTTTTCGCGTGATCCGCCGAGAACAACCAAGCTATAGCAGAAGGAGGTACGACGACGAAACTACTCTTTCACCGTATCCGGGCCCCCACAAGGATTACGCGCAACTTGTCATGCAACTGGGACTGATAGTCATGTTTTCTGGCGTGTGCCCATTGCTGCCAATGCTGACACTGATCGACTGTGCTGTTAAGCTTCGGCAGAATGCACTAGAGCTGTGTTGCATACGCCAACGACCTGAGCCAGAGGAGGTTAGAGCTCAAGGAAACAGCGATCCCGGGCTGTGGACATCTTACACGCTCCTTACACTCAAGATCTCTGTGCCCATAGCGCTTGCACTTGTATTTTTCACGGCAGACAACTACGACAACATCTCGATTGAGCGTCGAGTGGGCTGGTGGCTCATAGGAGTGGTAGGTTTTTGGCTGATAGCCCAGTTGCTATGGTTTTGGTTTCGCGCGAAAGTCGCCAGGCGGACGAAGCTCGTGCGCGTAACAATTTTCTCGTTGACCACTATTTCGGCCATGCTGAAGTCGTTGAGCAAAATACACCGTCGGAAGGCGAGAAGCGCAGCATTCGTGCTGGGAAGAATGCCATTTGCCTCCAAGAATCCGCACCTTCACCAAAAAGATTACTGCGACACTATGAAGAACGGTTGGAGTGCTCCAGCGCCTAAATGTGGCCTTGCGGAAACGACAGGAAATTGGCGGTCCTATATCTCTTCCTGCTGCGGAGATAGTTATGCTAGCTCCCTCAGATGGAGATGCCCAGCAGAAAACAGAAGCGTCTGCTATGGAAGTACACGCAGACGAAGAAAAGGGGGGGATGCACCTGTTCGATGCCAAAGGTGCAGAAATGACCGTAGTTGAGGAAGAAATAATGCGTCGGTCAAGCGAAAGCAGTGAGGAGATGATTGTGGGCTACCTTCGGCCTGTTCGGGGCAGGTGGTCTCCTCCACAACGTCTTCAAGAAAAGGAAATCGTAGAAGATTTACCGGGCAGTATTATCGATCAATGTCATCTCGAGACACTTCCGAATACAGATTTGAAGATCAGCGAGAGTGGTGATGGAAGTATTTCAGGTAATAGTCGTGGTGAAAGTGGTGGTGACGTTATTGTGACAGAGCGGTCAGCCCCAATGCGGCTTTCCAAACTATTCAAGCGGATACCTCCATCGCCATCGTATGTAGCCTCAGCTCTCGATGAAGCATCCCAGTTGCAACCCCAAGTTTCTCCATTTGTGTTCTCGTCCCCTCAGCTTGATCTCAACCCGGGGTATTTGCGCCAGATGTTGCTGAAAATGCAGACCTGGAGGTTGGTGAAAGCACATATTTGATGGCTGGTGCAAATAAAGTGGTGGAAGATGGAGTCGATACTAATTGTGAGACCTCGCAACAGGTCGGTCAGAAGCCTGCCGTCACTACCACTGCTCCTAGTATTGATGCTCGATTTTCGCCTCGATTGAGATTCTTGACCCGAAGACCCAAGTCTCCAGTATCTACTCACAGCGACGATGGGAGCAGCAGGGTCAGTCAGACTGATACTGGCGAGCGTATATTGTTCAGGCATCTTTCACCTCGGGTGAGTTTCTTGACCCACAAGTCTAAACGCTCCAGTTCCAAAGCTAGTGGCAGCGAAGACGGCGAAATCAATGTTTCCCTGCCTGGTAATAGCTCAATACCGGCTGTACCTGAACAACCTGCACCTAGGCGGCTGTCGGAGTTATTCAAGCGTACTCAGCCTCAATCTATGGTTGCTCGCTCAACTAAGCCACACCCACCTGTAATCACTGTGATATCGACATCTGAAAGGACGAAGACCGAGGACAGAACAGTAAACCCCACGACTTCACTGCGCGACCAATCCGACTTCCTCTCCGACGCCCGTGAGTATTTGTCGGATATTTTCCAATGCCCCCGCTAACTTTTTGGCTGTGTAGGTTTGGAGAGCGCGGTGCTGCAGACTTCATTATCAGTGCAGAGAAGAAGATCGAGTGGTAACCCGCCGCCGCCGGTTTACGAGAGAGTTGATCTGTCAGGGCTCGAGGCTGTGCGTGAAGCTGCAAACCGACGTCAATTTGACTTTTCTGCTGACGAACAAGGTACAAACACAAACGCGCACAACAATAAGTGAGAGATGGTTTATATATGCCACCGATACTGATCAAATATTTATTTTTGATTTACAATAACAGGGAATCCCATCGAATCAGTTGCCGCGGTAATGCAATGGGCTGCCCGTAAGACCTGACATTTTGTTTACACTATTGAATACGAGGCCGAGGCAGATGCAGCATCATTTGCCGCTACATAGTGAGCTGCTGGTTCTCGACTCGTTTTGTACAGGGGAATTGGGGTCGGAGGAGGAATCACTGGGAGTCGTGATCACCTCGCGGCAGCTCTTTCGAAATGTTGCCGCAGCAATTAGAGGGCAACATGACACCGGTATTTTAACGGTGATGGATGGAACGTACAAGATTCACACCGGCGGTGGACTCTAATCGACCTTGGAACCTCCTGTGTCGAGCACGGTACTTCTGACTATGTACACCCGTTAATTCCGTGGGTATATTTTTTGTCCGCTCTGAAACTGGTGCAGCGTACCAGAAATTGTTTGACTGTGTCAAGATCCGAGCACAAGAATTTTTGACTCCAGTTGAATGTTTTGTTCAGATCACTTGATCATTCGCTACCTATTGCCAATGCATTCAGGGCAGCGTGGCCAGGGAGAATTCTTTTAATTGTTGGCCCCATTTGATGCGCAAGGTCGGAGAAAAAGAGTTTGCTACGTGATGTGTCTCTGTATGACGGACTTATTAAAACCCAGATCTACTACTTGCATACTGCAAGGTCTCGCAAACAATTCAGAGCTTTGGCAGACCTGATATCGGGCAATTGGAAGGATCTTGGTGAGATCGAATTCACGGCATGGTTTGCTGAGCAGTACCTGGATGAAGTCTGGGATGGTTGGTTTATCAGCGCGAGCAACAAAGCTGGCATCATCCTGAACCAGAATGCGATCGAGTCGCACCACAAAAGCTTAAAATGTGAAATTCCGCTCCTTTGAGCTGCCACTTCCACGGTATTCAATCAGTCTCTTGAGAGCGTCATAATGCATGCCAACCGGAAGTGGAATACAGCTGTCGATGCTCGACTTGTTGGCGCAGGCCCGATTGATGCGGACGTGATTCAAAAAGCGCATCTTCTAGTGGTTGCCGACAATTCCGCAATTTTTGCTCGCAGAAGCAATAGAAAACGTGTGAGTGGAATGCTATTCAACTCTTCCAAGTTTTTTATTCCTGGAGTAGGCGAGTATTTACATGGTGTGGCTGTGGATGCAGATAGAGCACGTAGATTTCCCAATTCGCTTTCTGGGCGACTTGTAGAATCCGAAATGGTGGAGAATGTTGAAATCAACTATCTATCGCTCCATCGTGTTCAGGTTAAATTCCTAGCGAAAATATCTTACAACGTCGATGAACACTCGTGGAGTATTTCTGAGGTAAGTATCTATGAATGATATTGAAGTTTATAAGCGAATCGGAAGTCTCTAATCTAGTCATGTGGTCGCTTTCATTACTATAGGAAAATCAATGTTACATTAGAACAAGCCAAGACCGTATATACACAGGGTCATTTCAATAGTACCTTCTATTTTACTTTCCAAAAGTAGATAATTTCAATAACTTTGATGGTCGTATTCGACTTCATTCGTTGACTTGGGATGTTGGTGGTTTGGTCTGGGTTCTTTTGGACTCTCGAACATCCCCTTGATGAACGTCCGCTGTCGCTATTCCAAGGCAGCGTGAGTGAGTGGAGTGATATGAGAAGTTATTGCTACCCCTTATTCCTTTACTTACTATTAACATGACTAATTTTTATTTCCTACTTATTTGAAGTGCTATTATTGTGCTTTGCATATATTTCGGCAAAAGGCTCGATAAAAGTCTAGTATAATATAATATTATTAGACCTGACAACTCGATTTTATCCTAATTACGACTTTACTCCGAAGCGGAAGTAAGCTTAGAAGGCATGTGCTAAACGCTAAAACTCGATTTTGAAGTACAACAGTCTTGCTTACTGGGAGTGCAAAAGCGAGATCGTTGGGTGCATCTCAGCCTTTTGCACGTGGAGCAAATCGAATCTGATTTGCACAAAGTCTATTTAGACGGCATAATAAATGCAAAGGACAATAATAGTTGGGAAAACGTCAAAAGGTGTGTATATCCGAAACCTTGTGTCAAAAGCGGTTAACGTGCGTCAGTAGGTGTGCATAGGGCTGCCAGTATCGACAGTATGTGATGGAGAGGAAACGTGGCATCATTGAGATGAATTGCTATGCATAGATTTTCCAGCGGGTTCTGACTCATACCCGCCTAAACCCGGAGTTGGGTGGGTTTCGTTATGTCGCCTCAAGTCCGATACACGCAATTTCAGGCTTCAGTACCGGATATTCTGACTGAGGGACAGCAATGAATGTCGACGTTGATGACATCGGAGATGATAGCGATTCCAGCGAGGTGGAAACTCTAAGCGTTTGTATCGGGTACACACGCACTTCATGCCTATAATATTAGATTTCATTTAGGCTCAATTCCTCAGGAAGACCTACACTCGCCCTGGAGGAGGGTGTACACGTGCTCAGCGGCACCGCTTTCATCACACCGCAACGATAAGCTCTCGCCGAGTCGCAGACGGGAGCTCGCCGAGACATTTATCACTCTTCCGGGCCTTGGCCTGGAAGTACCCGACTTTAGAAGGGCGGGCAACGTGCAACCTGCGCTCGGCTTCGGAGTACGACTGACTCCACTCTTGGCCGGCACCAACGTCATTGCTACTCGTCCCTCAGTCGCAGTATTGCGACGTACTACATGTATTCGTCTGGGCCGGGTCTCCCTCGGTGAACACCGGGTTTCGGCCCGAATGCACTGGCTACCACTAAAACCAGTGTCAGTACGTGTGTACGGTTGAAACGTGAGAGCGACCAACACTCCACAGCGTTCCGTAAACGTTTTTGACACAAGGTTTCGGATATACACACCTTTTGACGTTTTCCCATAATAGTTAGAGCTTGGCATAACATACATTGTTTTTTGCGGGGTGATATACAAGCCACATCAACCATTTCGTAAAGTGAAATGATGTGGAGCTTGTCGAAGTCGCTGTACTTATTATTATATTAATAATATAATACATTCTGTGAAATCTAACGCAAACTTAATTAACTGTACAAACACGCACCTGATGTATAAACCCATCTGGAAATGCCGAAAACACCTCCACCACAAACAGTGAAATGCGATTGCTTTCATTCCTTGACGACGCCTGCATAAACGTTTTTGTCGACGCATTGCAGTAATGGTCTTCAACATGTACAGCATGAAGTGCCTTCTCCAAGTTGGAGTCCAACCGCTGCAGCTTACTCATTGGTACTGCGCACTCTAAAGCTTTGTCCTCACCTTCGAGTTGATCTAACTCATACCTTCTGCATTGCTCCGTATATTGTCATTTTGTCAAGAAGGCATCATGTACTTCAAAATAGTTTACCTCCATTTCTGGGTTATCATTTGCCTTGCAATCTAGATTGGAAGCAAGACCCCGTTGGCCATGGGTTAAATCCACAAACGATGCTTCTGGATCAATGAAGCTCGGTGCATTACCAGGACCTCGGTGCGGGTACGCCACCCCATCTGGAAGTCTGTGTATCTTGTCTGCGATGAACCTTGTAATCGTTCGTATGAAGGGCTCTCGTCAGCAACTCAAAGTGACCGTTAAAATAAAAACACCTCAATCCAACTCTCATTTCTCCATTTGCCTCGGCAACAACCAGCCCTCCCCACTCTATCCAGAAAACTTCTTCGGCACTATGCGTCTGTATCACGCTCTGATGGCTACTACTGCTGCAGTCCTGGCTGCTTGCAGTATCGGTGCTGAGGCTGCCGACAACTCGAAGATCTGTGCCAAACCCCGCGTGCAGATCACTGAGGTCGATGTGGGTGTCGCCATCGATAGCAACGAGGACGAGGCTGGTCTCAAGGTCGTCGCTATCGCTGCACTGCCCTCGGGTGGGTCTCGCATCGCTTTCCACAGCGGCGACAGTGTCATCGTGCGCGAGCTCGACGCCAACGACAAGCTGGTGACCAGCAGCGCCGAGGTGAAGGTGCCGCTCAACGACTTCGCCGACATCTACGCCGACAAGAACGGCTTCGTGATCCTGGGAACGAGAGACGCCGAGGGCGGAGGCACCCTCAACTGCGGTAACCCGAGCAACCTCTGCGGCTCCGCACCCAGCCCAGCCGTGCCGTGCTACGACATGTACATGGTGCGCTACGATGGCACGAGTGAGAAGTGGGCCACGAAGCTGACGTCTTCCAGCGCGTCGCTGCCGCCCTACTCATCGTCCAAGACGGGAGCGGATGTATACATGATCTGGTGGTACGCGCACCACGGCCGCATCGCGTTCGACGGCACAAACTGGGCCGCGTACTTCGGTGCCGCCATCTCGACGTCCGAGGGCGGCTGCATCAACATCCACCAGGGCGATCGCATGAAGGTGGTGAACCCGTCGGGCTCCATCACGGCGGACGAGTCGTCGTTCGACTGGGGTTGCTCGCACTCGGCCTACGAGCGGATCACGTACGACAACCGCACGGACAGCTATGCGACCATCTGTAAGACGGACAGCAACAACCGCATCATGCCTCCCCAGGACTGGGACACGACCATCTACCCGGTGGACCTGGCGGCCGCCAACCTGGGAGACATCGTGCCGGACGCTGACCCGGCCAGCAAGAAGTACTGGGCCACGGTGAGCAATGGTGCGGGTGACAACGCCAAGGTGCACCTGATCCATTTCGCCTTGAATGCGGCGTCGGACAACGACATCACGCTGGGCGGCACGGACGCCAACGAGCGTGCGCCTCACCTTGCTCCTATCGGCAACGGTGGCATGCTGGCCATGTGGGAGGGTAGTTCTTCGGGCGGTGACCTTGTCGAAGGTGGTGACCGTACGATCTACGCTCAGGTGCTGGACGCGAAGACGGGCAAGGCCGTCGGCGAGAAGGTGACGGTGGACAAGTCGGTGGTGGGCAACCGCTACCAGGCGTTGAAGACGTACCGGGACGGCAGTGTGGCGTACCTGTCGAAGGGCAAGACAGACACATCTGTGCAGGTTGTACGCTTCTTTGGATGCTAAATGGGCAGCGCGTTGGCTTAGCAGTGAAGGTGTTGAGTAAATTTACATGGGTAGAGAGTGCAAAACTACTGGTCTTGAAGTAAATCGGGCAAATTTTGTTTTTGACAAGCATATTCATTTGTATTCAAATATGAGACTGCGGCGAACAAAATGATACTTATCCACCATTTAGAGTTATCGAGATAATCGACTTTAAAGTTGACCGCCTGTTTTTCGTACCTAGCCGAAATTTTAAATTGATGTTGTCTTTTTATCCCTTTCAAAGCGTAAAACAACTCTCTTTTAATTGCTTTTAACAAGAGCTTTCCGATAATACACTTTTCACAAAAATTAATAAGATATTGCGATCACCAAGACAATAAAATGTTCCGCCATTTTGGGGGTATGAAAATGGAGATATTTTTTTCCAGAGCGTGCCACTTCACCAATTCTTAACATTTTCAAGTGGACAAGGGCTCAAAATGAGCGCAAGACGCCCCTCGTGCGAGTGGTGTGCCTAAATCACTCATTCGCTTTGACGCCGTCTCATATATTAATATGACCTCCCGAGTTATTATATTAATATGGACAAACCAGATCAAGTATGAATATTAATATTCATTCGAATATTTGAAAATATTCAAACATATTAATATGCCATTTGACTATCAATCCCTGACCACCGTGGTCACCACGGGGTACAGCTCATCGAGGAATTCGGTAGAGGGCCAAACCACCACAATATTCACGCTGCGATACACGTATGGTGACTTTAGGTCTTTTAAGTTTAAGACCTAAAATATTAAAATATCCACAACATCGTTGCTCCATTTGATGGAACGTCAATCGCCCATACATGTCGTTTGAATGTTGCATGAGTGCTTCAAACCAAATTGTCTTCATGTGCTGTATTTTTAAAATGTTACTCCAGCACCAAAATGCACATGCATCTGTAGCACCGCTTACTATAGAGCTGAAGACCTGATACAGCGATGTCCCCCTTCGAGGACTGTAAAGATCTTTGTGTGATGCTACCGGTCTAGTAGCCGCTGGGGATGCCCAAGCTTGCGACGCGCCGTTGCTTGCTTATCAGGCTGAATGTTCCATGTGAACTGACAGGAGCTGACCTTCTGGCTGAATGTTGCTTGTGGGTCTGACCCGGTGGCTGAATGTTGCACACAGGATTAGAGCTACGCAGTACCGTGAGATTAATCCGTTGCCAGAGGTATTCCCAGTATAAACCCCTCCCAGTGACATTCGGTAACTACCTCCCAGTATAAATGGTTTAACTTTCATCGACATGTTAAATGAAATCATGTAGTCATTTTTTATCGGCGAGAATTATCTTCGTTGAAGTACTCACACGAGTGAGCTTCCTACGAGTACTCCGGGCCGTAGTACTTCTTGTACGCCATGTACTTCTTCCATTTGGCGTGCCCCCTGTTGGAAACGCCCCACTTGGCTGCCATTTGTGCAGGCGTCTTGTTGAGTACTTTCCACGCAATAAACTCCGCCCTCCACTTGACCGCCTTCTTCACGCCCACCGCAGCGTCCTTGATAGCGAGATCAACATTCACCAATCGTCTTTCTTCGGTGCTGATATCCTCACTTATGATTTCTTCAGTTCTCAGCATTCGTGTTGTCGCGACATTGTTCTGGACGCCACTGAGCATTGGCGGGGCCACCTTGGTGGAAGAAGTCTGCTCCGTGACGGGTGACAGAGCGTTGGCGCTAGCCAAGAAAGTGGCAATAGCCATTAGGACGATGCCGCTCAGACCACGCATGGACGTTCTTGAGAGGACTCTTGTAAGCGAGTCTTGGAGAGCAGATTTCAAAGTGAGAAGACTGGGTGCTCGGAGCAGAAGGCTGGTTCGTAAATTATACACTGTACATGTAGCTGTCTTACGAATAGCGAATCTGGTGATCGGCAACCCATAACGGGTTTCCTGTTTGGGGCGGTACTACAGTACAGAAAACCTGGCAGGGTTAACGTTTTCACTGTCGGCTAGACTCGCTCTTTAGCAGCAGTCGTCCACAGTGGGCGCCATGCAATTATAAAGGTGTTGGAACGTTGTTCTTCAGCAACTACAAGACTTGTCGTGCAGGTGCAATTGGAAGTTAGCCGTCCATGGTCCCACAACAAGTTTCTACAAGAAGCCACAAAAGAGGACGATACAGTTACCGGTACCAGTTCAACATCAAACAGCAAGCAAACGCGTCTTGAAATAATACAGGGTACGTTGATTTTACTGGGCAGGGGGTAGCAAAGCTAGCTACAGGGAGCTCAACGGGGATTATTTGAACGACATGTGACAGATCCAAACAAGTGAGCAACGACGTTGGAGTTGAGATGGAATTGAAATCATTTGCAGGTTGGTGGTCATGGGCCATGCTATGACTCATCGATATCCTGTGAGTGTTTGTTTATCCTCTGTGATTCACCGAGTATGGAGAACTGTGCTGCAGTATGGATACATGTATGCAGAGCAGTTTTACCGACTTAGTATGTGTGTGTGAAACGGTGGGTTCAAATTCACAGTTCGTAAGAAATGTGTATAGTACTGATGCTAACGAATGGCTACAAATACCGGTATTTTTACACAAGGAGTACACAACGTCTTTGTAACGACTCCGGGGTTTTGGAATTTTGGAAACAATTTTGGAAATTGTGGAATTCATTCGTCTATCAAAGATCAAATCGTCTACAAGGGTGCTGGAAGTGTGTCAAGCATCAGCTCCCCGTGAAGACCTCTCGGGCCGGCTTCGAGGCCTTGCCACAGGCAAACAGAGGGTAGATAAGCTGGCCAAGCGGGAGGAAGGCAATGCAGCAAGCGGGAGGAAGGCGATGCAGCAAGTGGGAGGTCAATACCAAGGCCAAGCAAGACCAAGGAGACAGCCGGGCTCCTTGGTCTTCCTCGAGTCTAACAGGGGATACACGGTCCGCCTCCAAGCGGAAGGGAGGCAAGGACCAGTCAAACCAAGCAAGACCGAGGAGCCAGTCGTGCACGGAGCCTCTCTCGAGTTGCACAGGAGATGGGTGCGTCCCGTTGTTTTATTAACGTGACACTTTGTGCCTGGCGTGGACTAACTCAGTTGCCATTCACGAATTTGCTGCGTACTTGGCAGATGGCCGACGGTAAGAGGAAGCTCCGGGATGTCGATTCAAGCAGCGAGGACGATGGATGTGATCTTCTCCGGCTCTTGGACGATGCACGGCTGCGTGAGCACCACCAGTGGAACCAGAAGCGATCCCTTGCTGTGGGAGAGCACGCAGGGGTGCAGGGGCGTGGTCGATGCCGATGACGTGAATTTAGGCGGCATCTCAGACATTCAGGCAGGCCGCGGCAGTGCTACGAACAACGACCCGACTGCTGCTCAGATTTTAGCGGCTGCGTGGCGAGAATACTGGAGGGTCTTCAACGCGCTAGGGCAGCACAAGAGGCATCGGACACGACGATTGATGCCGAAGCAGTGATGGCCCAGAACAGTGGAGAGACAACTGAGGATGACGGTGACCTTCTGGTCTTCTTGGATGTCGAGAGGAAGAAAGAGCTGAATCGCAACAGGGTGCGTCGGCTCAGGGAAAGAAAGCGGCAAGCAGCATGAATCATCACGAAGGCGATGCCGATGCTCGACCTCAACCCAGCAATGAGAGAAGGAAGGCGCTGCAGCGCAACAGGCAGCGGCGGTACGCGACGCGAACACGACAAGCAGGCAAGGATACACAGCAGGCTGACACATTTGACAACGAACTCAGTGCCGACGAGCGGGCTGGATGTTTGGAACGGCTTCGCAAAGAGCTAGGAGCGGAAGGCCTTGATGAGTGTGTGTGTGACTCGTGCGACCGGCTTGTGTTTCGCCAG
This sequence comes from Phytophthora hibernalis, assembly GCA_012656075.1. Lineage (NCBI taxonomy): Eukaryota > Oomycota > Peronosporomycetes > Peronosporales > Peronosporaceae > Phytophthora > Phytophthora hibernalis. Next base: position 242,170 of record JAAKBF010000159.1, on the reverse strand, counting down.
GACACAAGACGAGTGGAGGACAAGGATTCAAGCTACCTCCGCAAGATGCAAAAGCATCTTACTGTCGAAACAACGGACATTCCGCAGAAGCTGGTGGATATGTATCGATCCCCGACTCATTTGAATATGCTAGCAAAGGCTTCATTATCGCCTCGTGGAATACAGACCTACACTGATGATGGATCTTCGCTGCGTTCGTGGATGTCGGTTTGCAAGGAATGTGACAGATCGATTCAGCAGGGTAAGCTGCCGGAGATTGCGATTGGTAATGGCTTTTTCGTGGGGTGTCTTTCGAAAGACTTGTGCGGGTTGACGGCTCCTGAACGACTGATGACTCAGCTCGCGCACATTGCAGCGATGACGCGTGTAATGCGTGGTGGAAGGCATCGATGCATTCGTTCGCATTGCATTGCGTTTGATTGTACACCGGGTCCTCCGGTTTGTTTGTTGCCACGAGCGATGAACGACGTTGTGTCGTATAGCGTCGTCTTGGTCGGCGAGTTTACGTCACCACAAGCCGCTCAAGTCCGAAAAATGCACCGAATAAGAAAGCAGCAGGTTCACGATGTGTTCGCCTTCTACAAGCAGTACAATCACTTGTATACGGGCGTTGCTGTGAATGAGTATGCACTAAACAGTGAATATACAGATGATGATGTAGAAAGAGCTTTCGTGGAGCACGTTGCTGACCCTGAAGGCAACTTGGATTACGAGATTAACATGGAGCAAGAAAGCGTCCGCGGTGAATCGGACGCATGGCGTTTGATGCATCCACAGGACGAGTGCAGCGTGATTGAGCGACGACTTGGATTAGCCATTGATAAAGCGCCGGTTGCGGTTGGTGAACATCCTGTGATATCAACAGTGAGCACGGAACGTGAGGTTGAGATCCGGCGATCGACTCAAATTGCCAATGACGTCTCCGAGACCTTGTTAGCGCGAATGTTTTCACACTCTTTTTCCATTTGGACGTGGTCATCCAGGGAAGACAGGAAAATTCACGTGTCGGTGGAGGAATGCATGAAGCATTATCATTTGCTCAGTGAACGCCGGTTCGCAGAGGATGAGCTGTTTTCGTTGGTCGCGTTCGACCGTATTTCCCTGCGCAACATGTACATCCACAATCACTTTCGCTGCCAACGTTTCCCGCACCTGTTCGAGAGCTACGAAAATTTAAACGCCGAGAGGCTGAGGCGTACTCTTCTTCAAAACGATCGCCGTCGTCAGGGAGCCTCTCGTGGAGACCCGCGGACGATTCCGTTGCCGAACGCTTTCTGAAGTCGGTTGAAGTCGGTTCGCGCTCGATATGGGGAGCAATGCCAAACGTGCTCAATGCCGGCACAAGGCATTTGCCTATCAGCCAAGGTTTGGCCAGCCAGCCTTGTTCGTGTCCCTGACACCCAACACGGACAACGCTCAAGTGTTGGCGCAATACACATGCATTTCATCGGTGGCTACACTGTTTGATGAGCTTGGTGCCCGCCTACCAAGTAAAGCTGATTTGAGCGAAGCCAGCTGGGGCAATGATTGTGCGTCGGCACGGCTGTTCATGCGGCACGTTGATGCGTTCATTCGATACGCTCTAGGCATGGATCCGGCTACTCGGAAACGACTGTATTTTCGTGGCTTTTTCGGCGATGTGAAAGCCTACTCCGGCATGGTGGAAACACAGGGTCGTGGCACACTGCAGATCCACTTTCTGATCTGGTTAAATAAGTGTCCGTTGAATTCAACTTCAACTTCCGTTGAAAATATCTTGAGGTCGCCTGAAGGCAATCTTTTCCGTGACCAAGTGGCTTCGTACGCCGAAAGTATAGTGCAAAATGAACTTCATATTCCTTTAGACGAATGTTGCTGCTCTTACTGCGGTGCGAACTTTTCAAACATGAAATGACTACCGATACCGGATGTAGCTCGGAAGGACCCACACGCCGTCAGCTGGGTTGTCCGCTTTCGCTGCACTGCAGCAAAGCCTTTGCTGGTCGAGTGCAGTCTCTGCGGTACGCAATGCAGCTCTCAGCACCTCATTCGCGACGCGCTACTGAAATCCCGGCCGACGCATTGGCCCGTATGGAAGCGTCCTCTGACCGCTGGCGAGATTAAAAAGCAAGCGGCGACTGAAGGTATTTGCCGCGACACGAAAGCATGCGCAATACGAACCATCAGCGAACGTGAGTCAGTTTACACAAGCTATTGCAACGAAGAGTTGGTCCTTGAGAGCGACGTTCTTACTGCGAAACTACTGCAGCAGGACAACCACCGGCAGCAGCCTATATGTAGCAGTGACGACGATCCGTTTAGGAACGACGAATTGACTCGGTTACTTGAGGTGTCATCCCCCTCGACTTTAGATGCTCGAATGCCCAAACAAGCTCAAGACTATATGGTCTCCGCTCTTGCTGTGTTGCTGAACCAGCAGCTTTGGAGTCACACAACCAGCTGCTTCAAAACGTCTGCCGTAGTTTCTAATGACTCGTTCTGCCGGTATCGTTTCCCTCGTGTCCGCGTTGCAGAAACATCGTTTGGATCGACAGGAGTAGAGCTAAAGCGTACTCTTTGCCACGAATACATAAATGGATTCAATTACGAAATCATAGCCGCGTTCAAATGCAACAGGTTCTTCTCGGTGGTAGCGACGTCACCGATCGCATTCATTACGCCTTCAAGTATGTGACAAAACAGCAGATGCAATTGGATTCTCAAGTAGCAGTTGCAGTGGCCGCACTAAACCGCAGACAAGAACGAGAAAATATTGAGGTCGCAAGGGAATATGCTGCTTTTCCTGACCGCCTTGCTAGGACTCGAAATCGCGTGGCAGCACTAGTCTACAACATGACTAAACGACAAGAAATTGCAGGCCCGTTGGCGGCTCTGTATCTGTATCGAGTAGCTGTTGTTACGCGAGTGCGAAGTGCGCAACACTACCCGTGGGTGATGTTATCCGACAGCTAACAATGTCAGAAAATTACTCGTGCAATCTAGTAGCTGATAACGACTCAGTAGAGGCTGCTAATTTCCGCGCAGTGTCCTCATAAGACGACTACATCTTCCGACCCAAGATTCTGGAGGCGATGAATTTGTATCAGTTTACAATGCGTTATTTCAGGAAAAATGTGAAGCTATGACGAGCTCTACTTTGCGGTTTCTGAGCAAACACCCGCTTTCTAACACTCATTGCCCCGGGGAACGGTACGACGAAGTCGTACCTATCGTTCAAGGTTTTCGCTTGCCCAACACAGAGGCAAATGCGTCGCTGCAACAGCAGTATAAAATGTCGGTGCTTTCCTTGTGCTCTTCAAAACTTTCCGTGGGTTGGAAAATCTCGTTGGTGATTCGGATTGTTCCGATGAACAAGTATGGATTGATCACTTCGAGCAGTGGAAGCCAACACGGAGCAAATTTGTAGAGGAAATCATGAATAATATGAAAGATTTTACAGTGGACAGGCAAAAGTAAAAGGCCAATGTGAAAGTGCACTGGCAGTCCAAGAAGCTGGACAGGCTGACAATGGCGACAGTGTAGTAGATAATGATGACCTGTTCGATGGCGATGGCGATCCCGACGGCAGATTGGGCGGCGTAATGCAAGTCGAAGCAAGCGATAGAGATTTACTCCGGCTGTGGGAGATGGAAGGAGCTACCAATGTCACTCTGGAGAGCTCATCAGTAGCCCCTGCTGCGCGATCACCTCTGCGGCCCCTGACGCGCGAATTGCTAGTATGTTTGCTATTTTCGAGGAGAAGGGTATCCTACAAAGCGCTGCCCAAACGCTTGCTCGAGATGGATTTGCCGAATGGCCAACAACAGGCTTGTCCGCTGTTAATATTATGAAAAAATGGCTCAAAAGCCCTGTCACAGACAATGGCTTATGTTCAGTGCCTCCTGCACAGCAATGCTACCGAGAAACACAGAGGTGGTGGAGCTGCTTGACGAGGGTCTACTCGAAGCTAACCCGGAATGGCATCCTGTAGCAAGTATTTCTGGAGAACCCAAGCTTTCGACGATGTTTAGTAGCATCGCGAAGGTTTCACGACTGTACACACTAAATGAAAGACAACGTCATACCTTTAAGGCAATTGCAAAAGCTTTCCTAACGCGGTGGAGGCGAGCAGAGGTGTCTGATGACTTAGGAACCTCACTACATAAGATACTGAGTAATGACCAACTGCTACTGTTTCTGGGAGGCGAAGGTAGCACAGGCAAAAGTCGCATTGTGGCAGCCGTTCAGGCAATTTGCGAGAGTTGGGGTCGACAACACTCTGTTATTAAGACCGCTCTTACTAGCCGCAACACTTATTGGAGGAAGAACATTAGCAGGGTTCTTGCTTGAAATTCGAAAGCAACGAGTGTGTGATTCGATAGCAGACTTGGATTTGATTTTTATTGATGAGGTTTCGCCGATGCGAAAGTATCAGCTCGCACAACTGGATAAACGCTTGCCGTAGCTAAGCGAGTCTTTGACGTTCCGTTTGGCGGGGTACATATCGTTCTTGTGGGCGACTTCTTGCAACTACCTCCGGTTGGCGGTGAACCAATTTACAAGGACCCCTCTCAAAAGGCCAAAGTCTCGCCCAACGAGCTCGCTGGCTATCGGTTGTGGCGTGAGTTTAAAGACGTTGGCATCTTAAAAGAATGCGTTCGGTTTCAAAGAGACCCTGAGTGGGGCCGTGGCTGCCAGAAGGCCCGCCTTGGCATATGGACACCCGAGTTCATCCGCCTTGTCAATTCTCGAGTCATCACGAGGGAAAGCTCTTTGGAGGAATCGATAGGACGTACAGTGAGCACCTTCGTGACCCCCGATAACGCAACAAGCATTTCTATTAACAACTTGTTTGTTTCCACGGCAGCTAAGCTACATGTATTACCCGAAGGCGATTATCCGGTCCGTGTCGTAGCAAATTTCAAGGGAAATTGAACGCTCTCCGAAGGTCTGAAGTTAGAATGATTATGCAGCTCCCGGATACAAAATTCGGCAGACTGGCACCGTATCTTGACCTCATCATTGGTATGCCTGTTCAAGTCACACAAAATATCCGTGCAGCAAAAATGGTAGCTAACAGCACACCCGGACGATTAGAAGCCATCATTTATCACCCGGTACAACATTTCGGCTGGTACATGACAGCACGGTCGACATGACAGTCAAGGTACCAAGCTTACCTCCTCCTGCTGTGATCGTGCGGATCGAACGGGGCACCACCGCAGCTGCGATGGTAGGGTGCCAAGATGCAGACATATTTCCGCTATTTTCGATACCAAGGCCTACAATGCCTGCAACATCGCATTAGCTGGTTTTTGAACGGAGTCCCCGTTCTCTCAACGTTAGAATGGAGCAATTGCCGCTGGTTTATGCCGTGTCGTCCACTGTTTACAAGGTACAAGGGGATACACTGGATAGTATGGTTGTTACTGAGTGGCGGTCTGAAGGCGTGTTTGCAAACAAACGAGAACAGCCATATCTCTTAGTGTCGCGAGTCACGTCTCGACAATCGTTTGCTACGCTTGCACCTCTAACAAACAAGATCATTTCATGGGCACATCCACCACGTGCCGCACTAGATGAAGAAGCGCGTCTAGAACGTCTTAGTAATAGCACCATCGAGGCGATTTACACGACCGGGATCGATCCATGGACCAGCTGCACGCCAATCCACGATCTAACCGACTGAGCCGTCAGCACATTATTCAGTGCACAAAACTAATCAGCTCAGTTAAAGTTGACTAAAGGACTCATTTTTGTATGTTATTCTGGTTACCCGATCATACCTGCGTTATGCACCCACCTCATCTCACCCGAACGCTGCATGATTTCCGCCATCACACAGTTCAGGTGGCCGCCATCCGAGGACCTTCACGTCGAGCAGCACCTCCCTTCGTGAAGACACATAAATTTGCAGGAGTACTTGTCAGCTCGTTTGAAGATGTATATTGCAGCAACTTCTCATGTGTATGTCGCGGAACTTACAATCGTTTGCCATTCTGCCACTTACGCAAAAATATGATTTAGAAAAGTTAACAATTTTTCACAAAGAAAAGGATTTCTTTAGGATCGGGATTTCGCAAAAGTATTGTAGCACCAGATGCTACGGACAACCGATAACATAACTGTTGAGCATATTTGAAGATCGGCCAGTAAATGCAGATATTCATTCATTGATAAATGAAGGTATTCATGTTTTTGTTGGCAATTGCAACTTACTGAGCTTACTGCATATCAACTAAAAACCTACGGACGTGTGTTGCTGCTGCATTGAGAACAGACTCCGGGTTAAGCCCTCAAGCCTCGGACCTCGGACTCGCTCTGATAGAGCGTTGATTGTTGCGGAACCGGATGCGGTGAAAGCGGTTGATGTGCCTGCGCACTGAGGCCACGTTTCTGCCTCGAAATTGGCAACGCCACACAAAGCAAAACAGATCTTGCTGGGCAATCGTGTCGGCGACCAACATGAGTACATGTGGGTGATGGTCAGGGATCGTTCGTAGTCGGCGGGGTCAAGAACCCCATGCAAGCAGATATTATTGCGATCGTATCCCACCGGCTTGTATACCAGGTCTCCGCGAAACAGAACCATATCGCCTTTGTTGGGCTCATTCAGCACACGATTCGACTTCAATGCCACCTTGTGATTCCAGCTAAAAGAGTAGAGGAAAGTGTTGTCTTGGGTAGCGATCATGACCGAGCCGGGAATGGCGCACGCATCCAGGAGATCCGCCTCAGATGAAGCGGACTCAAAATCGCGCCGACGCGTTTGCGGCTTGCTGCCAGCGAACGTCTTGATGAACCGCCACTCTTGACATTGAGACCGAGGGAAAACGTTTTGTAAAAGCGTTTAAGCGTGGCAGTGAGGGAGCGAGATGTTTCGTCGGGAACCAGCGCATGAAGACGGTCCTCCTCTTCAACCTCGTCGTCGAGCATGCCTGTGGATCAGTTAAGGTCGTTGTCAAAGTGGGCGAGCATGCCTGTGGACCAGTTAAGGTCGTTGTCAAAGTGGGCGATGCGGCTCAGCTCGTTGATACGCGCCTCCGGCAGTGCGCGGTAGAGAACGACGAAGCCTCGCTTTGCGAAATTCATGGGGGTTTGCATGGCTGCACGGTGAGGTCGTCAGTGGTGTCGGTGGTAAAATGAAAAATAAGCGCTTGCGAATCTCATGCATAAGGTAGTCGAGCGTCCTAGGTGTAGCACGCCACTGATAGCAAGCATTAACGCATACAGATAGACCTATATGCAGCCCGTGCCTTGATTTCTGCTCACTATGCAGCTAACCTTCCAGCTTGTCCATCGACTAAGGAGGGTCACACCTGAAGCTATAAGCCCATCCACTGAAATAGTAGACATTCAAATAAGCACCGCCATCGCTACTAGTTATGCAAACGTGATGTTTGCGGGACCATCATTAAACTAGCAGTCCAATTCTTAATGATATCAATGCTTGGGAGCGACTGCACGTAGAATTGAAGGATATGTTTCAGAACACTCAATGTAGATTCATTGCGATTACCGATCCAGCCTGAATGAGCGTCGCCGTACTCTCCACCATGTCCCGTTGTTTTATAAAGGAGGTTTAAGTAAACACGTCAGTTTCACCGCAAGCTTCGAAGCTGGTTTGCCTATCGAGGAGCAACGTACACACACCGCAGCTTGAGTGTGCCGCTCCGCAGTGCCTTTCGTTTATACACAAACCATCTTACTACGATGAGTGCGCCTTTACGAGAGCGGCGAAGCGACGGTGGAACCCATCCACCGTCGCTTCTTTTATGAAGAGGACATCACCACGGTTCAGCGCTAATGGCTCCGCAACAGCACTCATCTTGCCATCGTTGCAAAGCGTTAGAGCTGTCACGTCTACTTGCCTTCGAGAGGAGGCTTGCACGATACGCGCGCTGACAGCGCGGAATCAATTCGCTGGCTACAGATATTATCGCTTCATTTGGTGCACTAGGTGGTACAGAAAACAGATCGTGCTCGGGGTGTTCGTTGACACCTGTCTGTATAGCCATTTTATGAAAAGGTCTTTACCCCATCACAAACCGGGCCGCCTTTGAACCTATTGATAGATTCGATACGTTCTCATCGTCGATTCGCATCCATCGGCGGTGTCGTTCGTTTATGAAGAAGGCATTTCGCTACAAAACCGTAACAGCTCGCTTAAGCCTTTCTGTTCATACTAGACGTTCCATAATGCATCCACGTTAGCTTAGACCATATCGTTCATTATTCCTTATCCACCATGGGCCTCAAGTCTTGTCAAGCCGCCATGACTGCCAAGGCCAGTGTCAAGAACATCCCTGCCATGAACGGCGACACTGCGCCTACGGGCGTCATGGAGGGTGTCATGACACCGCGTGTGCTCATGACGCCCGATAGCAGTGAAACACCTGCGCTAACGCCTTACCAACGGATAAATCTACTGCTTGCGACACGAGCAGCCACCCCAAACACGATCACTGCTGTTGAAGGTGAATTCTACGCGCCGCTAACCATGTTCAGCAGACTGATTATGTTTGCTATGTTCAGATTTGCTGCAGTTCCTGCTGAAGCGCCCCAAAAGTGATGACAAGGTCACTATTCGCATGAAGCTGCTTTGGATTTTGGACCACACGTACAAGCAGTGGCAGCTTGTTCGCCTCCATTTAGTGGACGCTGATTCTCCGAAATCGCTGGACGACATGATCAGTGTACGTTCGTTCTGGCGCTTGCATTGTGCATTTTACTGTGCCTTGACTCCGCCTTGCTGACGGTCACAGTGTGGAACATGGAGAGAGGCTCGGACCTTCTGCCTACGCCGGGGCTGTTGTGACTATCAGAAACTACAGCAATTTGTAGCTGTACCAAGACACTCAATGTCAGCTGTCGGCTAGGCTGACCCAGCTAAGCTGGGAGCGTGCTCAGCAGTGAGCGATTGGAGACCGGCATTCTTGGTACGTCTAGCGCTCTTCCATAACATGCGTATATGTGCTGTAGACCCATACTCCAAGTCTTCTATATTATAGTCTGCAGATGCATGCATTAATGCGTAATGAAAAACCTTCACATAATTCTCATAACAGCCACCGATTGGATAATTTTTGGGTTCGATGTTGAAGCTACTTTGAGGACCGACGCCAGCTCATTATCAAGTCAGCCGCCTCGGAAGCTGTGCTTACGCAGGTTCTACACACTACACCTCGGATCTATTAGCTCTAACTAATAGCGCTTCTCTGCAGATGCCTAAACGGCGTGGATCCAGAAACTACAATGAGGATGAAGTGCAGTGGTTTCTGGAGCTTGTGGACAGCCACGTCCCCAAGACCATGACCGACTGAGAAGCACTGGCAGCAATCTACAACAGGAAGAAAAGTGTTCAGTCGGCTACGCGCGACGCCGTCAGCCTCAAGCGAAAATTACGCAACCTGCGCTAGCAATAGACAAGCGACTGCCGTGCCGACTTCACAGCATACAGGCCGCTCATCCCGGACATTTTCGACACCGAAGAACGTCACGGCAAGCGAGGAGTTGTGGCACCAGCAGAAGCACTCAGAGAAGGTCGGTGATGGCCCAAACTCCCCACCAAATGCCACAGCACGTATGTGCTCCTTTGCGAGCCCCCAACACGAAGGACCTCCAAGGACACTGTCTGAATTTGACGGATTGAGGCGCCAGGTGGAACACCGAGACGACCGGCATGGTCTACAAGCGCTCGCTCTCGTGCATCGTCGGCTTTATAAGATACTCAAAACACACCGCCGTGCTGATCGCCGTCACCGCAAAGCGCTTCGCGACTGTATTACGTCATTTACAGTCACCATCGAGAAGGCTTCGGAAGGACGTGTGATGAATAAAGCGCCAACGTTTGCACGTAAATTCAGTCTCAAGTTTTCGATTGCGCTATGCTTTCAAACCTGATCGGATCCCGTAGCGCCACACCAATCTCACCCTGCACATGAGTAGTTTCTACTGTGTTGCCTAGCTCTCACCCAATACACACAGCTGTTTTAAAGATCCGATAATAAAACTACAGCCCTACTCATTCGTTTTGTGCCTGACTGCTGGTTGCAGCACCGATAGCCATGGCATGAGATCACTTCCCAACTTTCGACTCACCACACACACCAACTTCCCTCCTGTTGGACGCAACTATGTCGGGCCGCGGCAAGGGTGATGCGGGTCTCGGCACCTGGGGTGCCAAGCGTCATCGCATAATTATTCATGACAACATACAGGGCATCACCAAGCCGGCGATCCGACGACTTGCTCGTCGGGCTGGTGTGGTTCGAATCTCCAGCCTGGTCTACCACGAGACACGCGCAGTGTTGAAGGCCTTTTGTCAAGTCTCATTCGAGATGCTATCACCTATGCGGAACACGGAAACCGCAAGACGGTCACAGGAATGGACGTCATTTACGCACTAAAACGCCAAGGTCTCTTCCTCTACGGCTTCGGCGGTTGAGCTTCGTGTAGAAAAGTCTAATGCAACAAACAAACATGGTGCTTCGTTATTACACTTTTTACGAACTGTGTCACCGCCGGGCGCACCCGCCCGGGCTGGCAATTGGTACACTTCTTCGGAAATGCTTTCCACTACAGTGATCTGCTTCTTCAGCGAACACCCCAAACTAAATAACCTTTCAAATCCTGTGGACCAACAGATCGTAGACGATGTATAGAAGGATTTAACATACGATATACTTGCGTTCTTTATATATATATATCAGGTGCTCGCTGAGGAAGCAGATCACTGTACTGATTCCTTTGTTCTCTAAAGAGAAGCTCAGAAAACTACGTCAAAGTATTTCTCACGACGAAATGGAGAATAGATACTGGCCGGGTGGATACTGGAGCAAACACTAATGACAAATGAGCGCATCAATTAAGAAATTGCTCCACCTTATCATCATACATGTACGTTACCACGTTTTCCTCAAAAGTTGGTACCTTGTCAACTTATGACGAGCGCCATGACCTCTCCCAACCTCAATACGCTCGGTTCGACGAGAAGGACAAAGTGGTGGTGATCACGGGCGGTGGCAAGATGATGGCGTACGATTTCGTGCTGAACGGGACCAAGGTATTAGGCCTGCGAGACCAGCCAACGAACTTAACGCCAACATGTCGTGGCGTTCCAAGGAAGGCCACATCCTAGTGAATTCCATTGCTCCCCGGACTGGTGCCGTCCAAAATGTCAATGGGTATTGAAAACGGGCAAAACATTGAAGGAGATGCAACAGACATGAGAGGTGAGAGCTGGTAGAAAATCAATTGGGTAGCGACAAATAACACTCAGCTCCTCGACTGAATGGATATGGACCGTCCATGGAGGGTCGCGCCTCAATTCGCGATTCGTTATAAGGCCCTTCTTTCGGGGAGGAGTCATTAACTTGGACGCGCTGCTGCTGCATCGATGGGATCATGCGGCGTCGGAAGGTGGGAAAGGGACGAGATAGAATATGTTGTAGCCTGAAAAGCCTCGTGAATTACCAGGCATTATGCGGACGAATGTGGACGATACGATGCGTCGTCGGATCCATGGCGAGTTGGGACTCGTCATCCAGTTCAATCCTAGTCATCTCAAGGTGAGGCAAAACAGGAGTAGAAACGAAATGTTCGCAGGTTGACATGCTGATTTCTGCAGAGCAAACGGCCAGTGGACACGCAGCTACTGGCACCGCCACCCACTGCAGAACCAGCAAAGATCAAAACACCAGCGTTCAACTTCACGAAAGCCAAGTACGACTGCTGCTAAGTGACTTGATCGAAGATTATGTCACCCTCATGATGGCTGTCCAGGATAAATGAGTTTTTGAGCGGCTTCCGCTTCGTCGCTGCTGATGAGCAGCACCTTCCGTCAGTTCAAGTCGTTGAGGAGACTGAGGAAAGCGACATTGGCGCGGAACACTTTGTTCTCGTCAATGTGACCCCATTGGTACGAGATCGATCGACTTCGCTATAGGTACGTTGGTATTTGTAAAAACTGAATCGAGAAGGCATCTGAGACTTCTTTTGGTGTGGAACAGGATTAAATAGTGCTGGAGCCTGGTCGTCCGTGAACCACTTTCATCTGCGAGGCTACTATTTTCCTCAAGTGGAGGAAGCTATGAACTTTCCCGTTGTCCAATTAATTACACATAAAAGGTCTGTATGTACGCCGCTTGGTTTTCACAATTGGTAGAAAGGATCTGAATTCGTGTTCGAGCATTGATTTCCACGGTGTTACTCATCTATCACCGGGAAGAGGACACATTGGCATTTCCTGAAAGTGAACTGCACGCATTAGAATCTTTCATGTTGTAGTAAAGCTTCCTCGTCAGCTCAGAAAAAAACTCGCTGCAGCCGTTGATAAAGCCTTGTCAATTGAGGGCCCATTATTGGAAGAGGATTGTCGCGAGTCAAAACTCGTTAATGCTCCGCACTGAAAGGTATGTCAAACGTTGTCAATTTCAATCTATCAGTAGAATCGTAAAATAACATTGTTTTATGCAAAAAAACAATGTTATTTTACGATTCTACTCTACACGAGGTATCCAATACACCTTCTCAGATCTCAAAACAAATGCAACCTCCGTGCTGCATTTCACGGAGAACGCAAAGCTCGATTAAAAATACGAGTCAACGTGTACTAAGATATCAGGAGACCCTAGTTCGCAGTGTCCGAAACACCCACTACATCTAGCCCCTACCACAAAGTCGATGCCTCTGGTCTGCATCCTCATCTCTTAGCTGCCGATGATCATGTCTAGACAACCGCCGTTTGGTCACCTACAGCTCCATCTATTCCTGCATTGTCTGTCGCATCACAGTACTCGCAAGGTTCGTTCGATAAGTCGAGTACCACTTCTGCGTCGCTGTTCGAATCCTCGCTTTCTTTATGACCTTCTTCCTCTGAGGCGCTGTCTACGTCGGAAGAAATGCCACCCTCATCCATCTCATCTTCACTGTCAGAGTCCGTGGCTGCATCTGTTTCGGTAAAGTCGACTGGGTTTGGGAGGTCGATTCTATCTGCACTAGCTTCAGTTGTTCCAGTAGCAGATTGACGTGACCCCTTCCTTTTGTTGGCGTTGTGTCGGTTTACTTTCCTATGCCGCCCTTGAGCAACGTTTGCCAGCTTGGTCACGAACTCCTGGGAAATCCCTCGTACTACCTTGACGAAGGTCGAAACATTTGGGTGGGGAGTGGAAACGCACAGTTTAGCTCGCGATTGAACCGCTCGAGCGGGTTGTTTGTTCTGGCAACAAGGCTGTTCTCCAACCCGTAGACATTTCATGACTCGATGTTGTAGCGTTCGATCCAGGTAGAGCGGAAGTACCCCCAAAACTGCTTCCATTTTATGGGTGTACGGGATGGCAGCGGCATAACATCGTTGGCGGATTGTCCGCTTCACCCACCGAATACCTTGGCACGGCACCAACTCGGGATCAATCACAGTAAGTACCTCGAGTACCACCTTTTGCATTGCGATTCGGATTTCAGCGTCCGGGATGCAATACGTGGTTTTCATGCGTCTACGTACTGCCTGTTTAAAGTGGAACAGGTATACGATGACTTCAGCATTCGGGAATTGTTTCTCAATAGCTTGTATCAAAGGCATCTCAAAGTCGCAGACGACGTCACATGGCTTGAGCTTCTCCGATGTATCTCTAAAGATCAACTCAAGAATGTTGAAGTACATGTCCTTCGCTTTGGAGCTACATAGCACAAAGTAGACTGGAACGTACAGCTCACTAGCTTGGTCATGTACCATCATCACCATACACTGCTTGAACTCGGTGGGTACACATCGAAATGTACCATCGAAGAACAGTGACACACCGTTGTACATGAGCAACTGACGGAGCTCGGGGTGTGCCCAGCTGATGATTCTGTCGGGCTTGGTGGTAGGGTCACTCTTTGGCCTGGACATATGAAACTGGAAGATGCTTTGGTTCTTACCTTCGATCATCGAGAGAGGAGGAACCCTCGATACACCCCAGGATGTAGGCTCCATATTGCTTTTGCCTAACACTGTAAACCCGTCTCTTGACTTGTTTTTCTGACAAACCTCTTCGAATCACTTCATCCGTTGGGTAGAACTCCTCAATCACTTGCTGCCACACTTCATGCACTGACCGCGTCAAATCCAGTATTGAGAGACTGTCCACACGAAGCTTCATTGCTATCATGCAGTCGAGGATCTGGGTCTCGGAGCAAGTAGTGTGCATGCAGGTGTGCGTGTTGATGAGCTTGTACCCGGCGATTTCTGGGCGAATCGCCAAGCGTGCTTTGCACTCGGTGGTTCGGTACACTCTGCATCAAAAACGATCTTGCGACTCGAACCCCACGCCCGTGTGGTACTGGAACCTCATGTGCTGGATCTTCGTTTTCGAGTTTCATTTCTTCTTCTTTGGCCTGGTCGAGCTGGCCCCGTCCCCTGTATTATGCCTTACCATGACTCACTCTCGTGCAACGCGAAACTTGGTTTGTGAACGGTGGTCTATCGCCACCAGCAACGCATAAGAAGCGGAAGACCTGGCGGTAAAAATGGATGAAGTTGTTGGGGGAATGGGGTTGGTTTCAAGGACGATAGTTTTGTACTACGTTGTAGTAGTGGGTATTTAAAAAACAGATTCGTTGTGCCTGCAACGTCGAGGTTGCATTCTGTACCACTGCGTCTGAGCATCTATTACATTCGTTGACATGTCCTCGCAGCTTGAAGTGTCGATTGCATTAGCACTGCCCTGCGAGCATAATTATCGACGACCCAAAACCACGGTCTCAGACAATGACGACCTAAACGTATACACGACCCAAACACACGATCCGACCCGTATACGACCCCGGAGAGAATCTACCGGCAGCACCATGCATTACTGAGGGATAAGATGCAAAATCTTACCTAGCAGATAGTCGCACGTCATTTCGAACATCATTGCTGTACATTTTGTTCGACGCACTCCTCGAGCTCTGGGACTCGAGCACATTGCATCGCTGCGGCTTCTTCTTCTAAAATAAGTGGAAGCAGCAGCGGAAACGAGACCAATGGACATGAAACCATAAATTAAACGTTGCTTGAGGCTTGAGGCCTGAAGCGTGCAGTTTGTGTTTGTTTTTGACAAGCATATTCATTTGTATTCAAGTATATTAATATGACCTCCGCCCGTCGACCTCATTCGAGTATTTATATTAATATGGGCGAACCAGATCAAATATGAATATTAATATTCATTCGAATATTTGAAAATATTCAAACATATTAATATGCCATTTGACTATCAATCCCTGCTTGCAACGCTTTGGTTAAGACGAGCATATATTTTTTGGCGATAGCAGAGCTATATAAATCGTAAAGCCATTCAATGCATGCGGCTCTTAATAACTTGCTCGAGGGGCTTTACCGGGATCGTTTGAATTGGACTCAACACGTATATTAAAATAACTCACGCCCGTTGATTCGTTTTCCTGTCCGAAGGTAAACATGTGCTCGACAGATCCATCAGAGTTTGCAAGCATCCGTTTGCAAAATTGCATTCGTCTGTCAGCAAAGAGGGCATCTGTCACCCGTATCCACAAACAGCGAAACGACGTCGGCAGTCATTGTCGAGGACTTCTTGAGGCCGGCTGCATAAATGTACCAGTCGAGCTCTGCTGTGGTGCTGTATTTCACAAGTTGCAGAGATTGCGAGCGTCCCAGGATGTCGGTTGACTCGCTATGAGGGCGAGCCACACACTTTGTGCTTAATAAACTTGAAGGCGGTTCGTGTCAACGGGTGACAGTCAACCTCCGCTCGAACAGAGACCGAAAAGCGCCAAACAAAACACAAAACACACGGAGAGCGGCTCTCTTCTCCCTGTAAAGTGTGATCGGCGACCGGTGCAACGTTCACGTACGCACGTGACGCTTATCATCTGTCGTGACGTTTGCCTTTGCAGATGATTCGAAGGAATTGGATCGCTGTATGGTGACACCTCAAGATCAACAGAGAGCTCACAGCTCAATGCAGCAGCATGGATGTTTCGAGGTACGCCACCACTACATCTGGAACCTCTGAACCCGTGCTCAAGAAATGGTAATCGAGCCACGACCACCAGCGACGAGCTCATCGAAGTGGTTGATGCACCTCCCTTCCTTCCTCCTCATATCCAAATTGGCCTTCTCCAACTCAAGCAAGACTGCCACCAAGAAACAAGTAAGTATGCGTCTGTACCACGTCCTGCTCGCCACTGCCGCCGCTCTCCTAGCGAGCAACAATGGTTTCGCCGCCGCCGAAAAGTGCACCATCGTCACAAATGCACCGGAGGCCGCCGGCTCCTCTTCTTTCACCAACGACGCCTCCTCCAGTGGCTCGAGCATCGACACCCCGGTGACCCAAGACTCGACCGCCACTTCGGACGTCGGTGCCAGCCAGGCTTCCGCGTCGGGCGATGACGAAACTAAGCAGAGTGTCGCTGACTCTGCTTCCGGTTCGTCCCCGTCCAGCGTTGACGCTTCGCAGAACACTGACGTTGCCTCATCGGAGGCGACTGCCGGTGAAGCTGACCCTTCGGTGTCCTTGACCGATGCGCCGACCACCACTACGCGTGCCCCCACGGTCGACTCGAGCTCCAGCGGATCCAGCTCTAGCTTGACCCCTACCACCTCCACCAACTCCACCTCGACGGCTACCACTACTTCGGTGGACAACTCGAAGCTCTGCGCCAAACCTCGTGTGCAGATCACTGAGGTCGACGTGGGTGTCGCCGTCGAGAATAACGAGGATGAAGCTGCACTCAAGGTCGTCGCTATCGCTGCACTGCCCTCGGGTGGATCGCGCATCGCCTTCCAAAGCGGCGACAACGTCATCGTGCGCGAACTTGACGCCAACGACAAGCTGGTGACCAGCAGCACCGCCGTCAAGGTGCCGCTCAACGACTTCGCCGACATCTACGCCGACAAGAACGGCTTCGTGATCCTGGGAACGAGAGACGCCGAGGGCGGAGGCACCCTCAACTGCGGTAACCCGAGCAACCTCTGCGGCTCCGCACCCAGCCCAGCCGTGCCGTGCTACGACATGTACATGGTGCGCTACGATGGCACGAGTGAGAAGTGGGCCACGAAGCTGACGTCTTCCAGCGCGTCGCTGCCGCCCTACTCATCGTCCAAGACGGGAGCGGATGTATACATGATCTGGTGGTACGCGCACCACGGCCGCATCGCGTTCGACGGCACAAACTGGGCCGCGTACTTCGGTGCCGCCATCTCGACGTCCGAGGGCGGCTGCATCAACATCCACCAGGGCGATCGCATGAAGGTGGTGAACCCGTCGGGCTCCATCACGGCGGACGAGTCGTCGTTCGACTGGGGTTGCTCGCACTCGGCCTACGAGCGGATCACGTACGACAACCGCACGGACAGCTACGCGACCATCTGTAAGACGGACAGCAACAACCGCATCATGCCTCCCCAGGACTGGGACACGACCATCTACCCGGTGGACCTGGCGGCCGCCAACCTGGGTGACATCGTGCCGGACGCCGACCCGGCCAGCAAGAAGTACTGGGCCACGGTGAGCAACGGCGAGGGTGACAACGCCAAGGTGCACCTGATCCATTTCGCCATGAATGCGGCGTCGGACAACGATATCACGCTGGGCGGCACGGACGCCAACGAGCGTGCGCCTCACCTTGCTCCCATCGGCAACGGTGGCATGCTGGCCATGTGGGAGGGTAGTTCTTCGGGCGGTGACCTTGTCGAAGGTGGTGGCCGTACGATCTACGCTCAGGTGCTGGACGCGAAGACGGGCAAGGGCATCAGCAGCAAGGTGACGGTGGACAAGTCGGTAGTGGGCAACCGCTACCAGGCGCTGAAGACGTACCCGGACGGCAGTGTGGCGTACCTGTCGAAGGGCACGACGGACACATCTGTGCAGGTTGTGCGCTTCTTCGGCTGTTAAATGGCTGTAAAATCGGATAGACAAGTGAGTGAGTAGTGTCTTTAGATGTGTGGTGATCAATGCACGGGTCAAAAGTTACATGGGTATCTCCTTACTTAGGACGTTTGTGAAGCAGCAAGTGTGTTCCAGCGTTCCACCACAAGCAGCACAGCGCCCACTTCCTTGACAATAGCGTCAGCCGCGGCATAGCGTTCTGCGTCTTCCTGTGTCAACTCCGATCGCGTCAACGCATCCGGTTTCGTCCACAATGCGTTCACCCAAATGGTGCGCAGACCCGCGCGTTTGGCTCCTTCCACGTCGCACTCGTAGTGGTCGCCCACGTGGACAAGGTGCTGTCGACTGTACGAGGGCGGGAACTTGGCCACCGCAGCATCAAAAATGGCTGCACTGGGCTTAGCCGTGCCCACGAGTTCCGCCGAGATCATGAAGCTCATGTGGTCTTGGAAATATTTGGGCAAGTTGTCCATTTCACAGTTGCCATTGGTGATGACTCCCAGAACTGGGCCCAGTTCATCTCCCGTCCGTTTGATTTCAAGCTCCAGACCTCGGAACAAGCGCTCGACACAGTCGAAGAGCTCCGGTTGGCTGCGGGGCACCAAAACGCTCGGAACGCTGCGTCCACGAACGCTTCGAGCTGGTTTTGGTCCTGGAGGTGCAAATTTTGGGCACCACACACTTCTACGCAGTGACGTAGTGTATGTTTGCGGAGGAACGTGTAGTCGTGCGCCTTGTCCGGCAGCGCGCGCTGGAAACCGACGAGCAGCGCGTCGAAAGCGGCGGGAGGGAACGTGTCGGCCAACTGCGGCGTCTCCTGCGCCAGGAACGCGTGGAACGCGGCACCCGCTTTGCGGATCACGGCCTTGCCGCACCATAGTGTGTCGTCCAGGTCGAAGGTCACACCACGCACGACCACAGCGGCCGGCGTAGACACGAGAGCAGTAGAGTCGACCATCTAATTGTGAACTTTGATTTACGCTAGAAAAATGCTCTTGACAGAAAAGTACGCCGTATTTAATTTTAAAATATTGTTTTAGTCATAAAAACTGACATAATTGTTTTCACAAACTCAAGTTTCAACTCTAAAATCACTAAATTATTTAAACAACCCGAACTTGACTTTTTCATTTTGCTGGGGATTGTGTTTTACGTTCGCGACAGCGAAGTTGTCCGAAATCCTGGCAACCAAGTCAAGTTTGTCAATTTTCCTCTACTGCTCATCGTCTATGGTGCCGTTGGCTATCTATGAAAGAATGGCGTCAAAGTCGATGTGGTTCGCGTAGTGTTCGCCACACGCGTGCACCTTCTGTTCGTCGGTCGGGTTGAATTTTGCTACAACAGCCAGCAAGCAGAGGTAAGACGAGAGCACAGATCGACAAGAAAACTCAAGGCCTTACCAGTGAAATGCGTGATTTTCTCCATGGCTGCGAACGTCGTGGTGGGCACGTAGAGCACGGGGGCCTGCGCGTTCTTGATGATGTTCATAATGTATTCCTCCGGGTGGTCAGCGGACGGTGTGCCAGTGAGTATGAGCCCACCACCATACGGCCTCTTCATCATGAGCTCGAAGTTCTGTGCGTGGGACAAGAAACCCAGTATGATGTCGTTCCGGGATATGTGTGTGACGAACAGCGTGTTCTCAAACTGGGGCGAAGTCAACTTGGCCAAAAACCGCCGCAACCCCGCCGTCACGAGCGTGGTCTTATCATACTGCTGGAAGCGCCGCGAACGTTCCGTCAGCATCGTCGTCTGGAATAGTCCTTCAAAGTCCAGCATGCTCGCATTCGAGAGCGCCGGCAAGTTGGGCACGACGCCAATAAGCGGCACATCTCCTCCCCAATGCTCCATGGCCTTGGGAAAGTACTCTCTCAGCATATCCACTCGGTCTTCCCGCACTTTGTTCAAAATAACCCCGCGGATCTTCACGCCGTGTGCCTTGCACATGGAATAGTTGAGGGCCAGATCGTCGAACGCCGAGCCCAGTCCTCCGTTCGCCACCAGCACCATATCCACGCCCAGTTCGGCAGCTATCCGAGCGTTGTTACAGTCTACAATGGAGCCTACTCCTGTATGCCCCGTGCCTTCAACTACAGTGAACTACACAACATAAAACCACACACTTCAGTGTCAAGAAGAACCCGACGTCACTCCAGAGTCCACCCACCTCGTTGGCCTCCGTAATCTTCTTGAAACTGGACCGAATCTTGTCCAATTGGCTCTCCACAGTAATATGTCCGTCCAGGAAGCGCTTGGTATATCCAGGCATGATCACCACGGGAGACATGTCCGCGTAGTCGCACGTTGCGAGCTTGAACACCTCTAAAACATCAAACAGTGTAATCATTACGTTACAGTCCACCTACAATTGTGAAATAGTACACCTCGGCTACGAAAACCGCAAATGATTATCACCTTTCGCCACGGCGACATCTTTGTCCACCCTCAAGGAGCCGCCCTGGACGGTGACGCTCTCCTGACCCACGGGTTTGAGGAAACCGATGCGGTCCAGACGCGCAGTCAACCCCTGCAGCAAACCCAGACATGTACTGGTCTTGCCCACGTGCTGCCGAGTCGCTGCCACGTACACAGCCTTGGACATTTCGGCAGTTGGGCGGC
This sequence comes from Phytophthora hibernalis, assembly GCA_012656075.1. Classification (NCBI taxonomy): domain Eukaryota; phylum Oomycota; class Peronosporomycetes; order Peronosporales; family Peronosporaceae; genus Phytophthora; species Phytophthora hibernalis. The sequence continues at coordinate 221,678 of JAAKBF010000159.1, read as the reverse complement.
GTTTGGATAGTGACGCTAACTTCAACGACGTGGTGTATGCCACAAGAAGTTTAGGTGGATGTAGCCATTTTGAAGAGCTTTTATCTTCCAGGTAGTCAAATGCACTTTTAACTTCAAGCGATGTAGTAGGTACCTATGAGTCAACTACCTTTGTCGCCCTTGGTTGTTTAGCCTGGAGCGAATGGACATCTACACAATCTTTATACACTCACGTCTATCTTGCTGTGACCTGCAGTTTAGCAGCCGAAGAAACGCACGACCTGCAGCGATGTGCCCGTCGTGCCCTTCGACAGGTACGCCACACTGCCGTCCGGGTACGTCTTCAGCGCCTGGTAGCGGTTGCCCACTACCGACTTGTCCACCGTCACCTTCTCGCCGACGGCCTTGCCCGTCTTCGCGTCCAGCACCTGAGCGTAGATCGTACGGCCACCACCTTCGACAAGGTCACCGCCCGAAGAACTACCCTCCCACATGGCCAGCATGCCACCGTTGCCGATGGGAGCAAGGTGAGGCGCACGCTCGTTGGCGTCCGTGCCGCCCAGCGTGATATCGTTGTCCGACGCCGCATTCATGGCGAAATGGATCAGGTGCACCTTGGCGTTGTCACCCTCGCCGTTGCTCACCGTGGCCCAGTACTTCTTGCTGGCCGGGTCGGCGTCCGGCACGATGTCACCCAGGTTGGCGGCCGCCAGGTCCACCGGGTAGATGGTCGTGTCCCAGTCCTGGGGAGGCATGATGCGGTTGTTGCTGTCCGTCTTACAGATGGTCGCGTAGCTGTCCGTGCGGTTGTCGTACGTGATCCGCTCGTAGGCCGAGTGCGAGCAACCCCAGTCGAACGACGACTCGTCCGCCGTGATGGAGCCCGACGGGTTCACCACCTTCATGCGATCGCCCTGGTGGATGTTGATGCAGCCGCCCTCGGACGTCGAGATGGCGGCACCGAAGTACGCGGCCCAGTTTGTGCCGTCGAACGCGATGCGGCCGTGGTGCGCGTACCACCAGATCATGTATACATCCGCTCCCGTCTTGGACGATGAGTAGGGCGGCAGCGACGCGCTGGAAGACGTCAGCTTCGTGGCCCACTTCTCACTCGTGCCATCGTAGCGCACCATGTACATGTCGTAGCACGGCACGGCTGGGCTGGGTGCGGAGCCGCAGAGGTTGCTCGGGTTACCGCAGTTGAGGGTGCCTCCGCCCTCGGCGTCTCTCGTTCCCAGGATCACGAAGCCGTTCTTGTCGGCGTAGATGTCGGCGAAGTCGTTGAGCGGCACCTTGACGGCGGTGCTGCTGGTCACCAGCTTGTCGTTGGCGTCGAGCTCGCGCACGATGACACTGTCGCCGCTCTGAAAGGCGATGCGAGATCCACCCGAGGGTAGCGCGGCGATAGCGACGACCTTGAGACCAGCCTCGTCCTCGTTGCTATCGATGGCGGCACCCACATCGACCTCGGTGATCTGCACGCGGGTCTTGGCGCAGAGCTTCGAGTTGTCCGCTGAAGTAGTCGCAGCCGTCGAGGTGGAGTTGGTAGAGCTGGATCCACTGGAGCTCGAGGCGGCCGTGGGGGCAGCGGTGGTAGCAGCGGGAGCAGGTGTCGTAACGGTCGGCGCCTGCGTGGTTTGGAAGTTAATGTCGGATTCACCCGCAACATCGGTCTTCTGTGAGGCATCATCGCTCAATGGTGCATCGGTTCCGGCAGGAATCACAACACCCTGCTTGACGTCGTCATCGCTGGAAGCCGAAGCCTGGCTGGCATCGACAGCAGAGGCAGCGGTTGAGTCCTGGGTCACCGGGGCGTCAGTCGTAGATTCCTGTTGGATCGGAGAGTCCTGGCTGGGCGTGTCCTGGATCGGGGATTCCGGAGAGGAACCGCTCGCAGAGGACACCTGGCTGGCACCGACGTCCGAAGCAGTGGTGGAGTCCTGGTTCGAGTACTCGGGGAACTCAACAGTGGATCCGCTGTAGTCGCTCACGAACGAGGAATCTTTCGGCGCGGAACCCTGGCTGGCACCGACGTCCGACGAGGAGGTGGAACCCTTCTGAATCGGAGAGTCCTGGGTCGGGGATTCCGGAGAGGAACCGCTCGCCGAGAACACCTGGCTGGCACCAACGTCCGAGGCAGTGGTGGAGTCCTGGTTCGAGTACTCGGGGAACTCAACAGTTGATCCGCCGTAGTCGCTGACGAACGACGAATCCTTGGGCGCGGAGCCCTGGCTGGCACCGACGTCCGACGAGGTGGTGGAGCCCTGCTGCACTGGGGAATCGTTAGACGAGTCAAAGCCGTCGAACGAGTCCTTAGGCGAGGAACCACTGGCCGAAGACACCTGGCTGGAGCTGGCACCGACATCCGACGAAGTGGTGGAGCCCTCCTGAATGGGAGAGTCCTGAATAGGAGATTCAGGTAACGAGCCGCTGGACGAATACACCTGACTGGAGCTGGCACCGACGTCCGATGAGGTAGTGGAGCCCTGCTGCACCGGGGAGTCGTTGGACGAGTCGAAGCCGTCGAACGAGTCCTTAGGTGAGGAGCCACTTGATGATTCGACAACGTCGCCGGGGTCATCGCGCAATCCACAGCGCCAGCCGAGACGTTGCTAGCAAGCAGTGCGACCGCAGTCACGAGCAGAGCGTGATACAGACGCATACTTTGATTGTTGGACTTGCTTGAGTTGATGTGACTGTAACTGGAGAAGGCCAATTGGAAAATGAATAAGAGGTAGAGCGACGAGTTTCATTCGAACAGCGTCGGTCTCATCAAGGTTGCCCCTCCGTTCGCTGTTCGTACGACGATGACATTGCCCGTTGACGAGCTACATGTACAGCTGGGCCGGTGTAGCGTTGGCCAAGGAACTGTTGCTACACCACGCATCACTCGCGTTTGAGCCCTCTATTGCCTTGCAGTCTTCCAGCCACCAGCAACGAGCTTCCAGTGCAGCATCTGTCCTCAGGAAATGTCACGACAGAGGCAGAACCTCGAGCGTAACGCGCGTGGGGCTCCGCCAAAGTGTCGTTTTGTTGCAGCAAGCGATCCGAGAAGGGCCATGGCGGAACTCTGTCGTCACTGCAGTCAATTCTCGGCCCCAAGGCTGACACTCCTGCGATTTGACATGAGTCAACAGCCGTGAAGCAGCAGCGTCGGATTGAGAACCCGCTCATTGACCAGTCAAAGCGTCTAAAATACTGCACGCAGCGATGTCAAGGATCGAGTCGTCAAGTTTTCGCCGACTGTAGTTTTGCTGGGGACAGCTGGGCTCTGCAGTCACAGCCGGATGAAAGTCCAAGCAATGTGCGACCCGATGGATCGAAGGAAGTGACAGACCAAAAGGATTGACCTGAGGTCGGTGTGCTCTCAGCGCTGCTGAGCTACCTCCAAGACAAAGCGCCGAAATCATGCCGTTATCGATTCACCAAGTGTAACACTCCTGAGCGTAGTTCATCAATGTACCAATGCACGACGTAAGATCACTAACTTTACACCCAGACACAAGAGCTTACAGAAAGGGAAAGCATGACAGAGAGCAACTCGTTGCCACATCGATAAAATAGTCAATGCAAAAGAGTCCTCACCCTGATAGTACCGTAAGACCGACCCTAAGATTTTAGATTGCACCACGATACTTTACTTACGTTTAATAATATACGAAAGTAAAATATCATAAAACGAGTGTAACATATCATTTTACTTTCTTTTTCGTTTAGTATTAATACATGTAGAAATAGTAGTTGTAACAATCAATATATAATTACTAATTTTAAAATTAGTAAACTGCTAAAAGATTAGTCTCAATTTTGAACTATTGTACTATTTAGAGCCACATATTACACGTTTACTATTTAGGCCACAAAACAGCATCGGAAGTGGTGTGATTCTAGCGGCGTGTACACTCGCTATAATACCTTTAGATCGATAATATTCATTGGTAAGCTGTCGTGAAGTAGTCGTGGTGCCATAGGCTCCGCTCCACTCCGTCGATATTGGTGTCGTTTATCTTGAAACGCGATTCATGCGTTGTATCCTATTTTAATAGGTACTTCTTTAAAATACCGTACCAGTATGGATACCTGAAAAATTCCGCGACTTTCTTAAACAAAAATGTACTCGCGGTTTTGTTTTAACGTCAGACAGGAGGTTGCCGAGTCGGCAATGCCGATCTAATCATTACTACTACATGTAGTACATTGTAGTTGACAATGACGTTTCTATCTTTCCAAAGCACTTCGTGTGCAAAATGACAACGTAAAGCAAAGCACCCTTCGACACGACGATACAGTTCTCCCCATTTGAAACGAACATCCAGCATGGAATGCCACAATTGCGAGCAATAAGATTATGGTAGGTTACAGCTTGTCGGGCTCATATCGTGTAGTATCGCGTCCTCTGCTTGTCTCGAAAGCTGCATGGCTCCATGTGTGGCTTCACCAAGCGCTGTATCCGCTTGCAACTGAGTCTTAGTGTCCCGCACGCTTGAATTGTAAGGTGGCAGCATCGCATCCGTAGTAGTTGCGTTCCTGTTTATTCGGACTCTTCCTCCTCTCTGCGCAGTGAGCCACGTGCGAATATGATGGACTCGTCGCCCATGGCCAGCATGTGTCGGGCCTTCACGCCGGTCTCTTCCACGACGTTGGCGGTGGTGCTGTCGGCGACGGCGAGCGCGAGAACGACCAGAGCAAGGCAGCTGAAGAACTTCATTGTCGGCAGTGGGTGACGAATTCAAAGTGATCTCTAAAAGTCAAAACGAGAACTGATGAGCAAACCAACCCAAGCAGACAAAGTCTTGTCACACGGGTGATGGGGGCGATTACCCCGGACGCATATAGTCACAATTTCGGAATAGTGCTTCAAAGCTTACAAACACACAGTCATTCGGCTCCTTTGCGTCCGATTGACGCTGTCCTATCGCGCCGCACGATGCCGTGTCCAGATGTGCGGGGCGGTCCCCGCCGACAGCGACGCGGAGCCACAAATGCAGCATCTTGGCGCTCGGACTCTTGGCTGTTCCATGTGTCAGAGCACAAACAAACAGAACGAGGAAAGAGAACCAGAGCGCCTCCGGACAGAATCTTCCATCGCCGCTTGGTCCCGGGTGCCTCTCAGTCCACGACCACCATCAGAGGAGTCAGTGCGTGAAGAAACATTTGAGTGACGAGGTCTTCCTTCAAACAGCGCGAGTGCCTTGCTACCGAAGCGGACATCGGCATCGACAGCTGCAACCAAGGTGGAAATATCCCAGGTGGCGTCTGTTGCTGCAGCACCACTTCATCCTCAGCGTCTGTCCTCCACTTGGCCGCACAGCGAGAAAGCAGACATTCGAGTTCATTATGTAATGGTCTTATAAGGCGGCGACGAAGAACACTTGCACGCGCTCTCCCCATCGGAGCGGCTGCTAATAAATACGCGGATCTCAGGGTCCTCAGACGATCTGGCGGCGCCACGGCAGCGAGGGCCTGCGGATGGCCTTGCAGGCCAGCGACACGGCGTCCTCCGTGCGGCTGCGCAGACTCGAGGCCTGCTCCGAGAACTTCTCCACGTCCTTCTTGCTGTAGAAGAGCTCGGGCACCTGGTCGTCGGGTACCGTGGGGATCGTACGCACGAGCACACTACCGAAGAAGGACACGCGGCGCTTCTCCACTGCTGCATTGTCGCCCTGCTCCTCCATGGACGCGCTCTTGACGCGGCGCGCGTCGCTCTTGAGCGCCAGCTGGTAAAAGGCCGAGACCCACTGGGCCTGGTCGGCGCGACTGAAGACGCGGGCGAGCAGCTCACGGCCGTCCGCCAGCGAGAACTCGACGCCCAGGTCCGTCTTGGAGGCCACGCGGCCGCGCGCGAGCTGCAGCGTCTCCAGCACGTTGCGGCGGTAGCTGGCGTCCTGTCGGGTCTGGAACACGAGCAGCTCGGCGTTCGTGAGCACGAGGAAGCGCGTGTTCCAGGTCAGCACGTTGCGCCGCTTGATGCGCGCGTATCCCTCGCAGTAGATGACGCCAGACACGGCGGCCTGGTCCAGGCTGAAGCGACGGCTCTTGGACGTGGAGTTGGGCCCCGGCGTGTATTGCTGGCTTGGCGGGTCATTGGGCTGAGGTGGGGCGGATGGGTGGGTTGGTGAATGAAGTGAAGGGCGAACAGAGGGAGCGTCTGTTTGGTGTGTCGACACACAAAATGTACCTTCTTGAAGTTGGAAAGACAAATGTCGCGGAAGTAATGGAGCAGCGACGGGCGGATTCTCTTACCTTTGACTGCAGCTCCCGTCTGGAGAAGCTTCATAGTATACGATAATCCGGACGAATTTGCAGAGTAAAAGAATAGCTATCCGGACACGTGCTGATCAGTCTACCGGACGGGTACGATATTATGACTAATGCAACACTCAGTCGGGGACAGCAGCACGTGCCCTTTGAAAGTTTTCCCCGGATTATTGCCGCGCTAATGCCCACTGCGTTTACATGTAAGCTTACATGCATGTTGGGCTCTATGCGGCGGCCGTGAGAAGATCCGGCCTTCTTCTCGCTGTTTTGGGATACTCCGCAGGATTTTCCTGCTTTCTGGTCTGCAATGGTGTCAGTGCTGCTTCCAGCCTTGGGTGGAAATGCTGCAAGCAAGCAAGAGAGCAAGCGGCATCGGCAGGTTCACGCCACCATGGACCATAATATTGCAAGGAGCCGTTCGCTGAAAACCGTCTGCAAATGAAACGCGAGAAGTGCTCCTCGACGCTATTGACGCGGCATCATCGTTCGGTTACCGTATTCCTCCTGGACGAACAAACGGAGAATTGCGGTGGGGAAACGATGGTGCTGGCACCGCCATGTATTTTAGGCGTGACTCCACTTGCGGTGGCGATACCGGTAGCGCCGTCTCTGCTATTGTTGCATACACCACATATCCTAGCTGCAGCAGCGGAAAAATGCCACTCGTTCGGATCGCAACCAAGCGCCGCTGATTTCTTACTTGCTCCATAAAGTTTATCGACCGTTTTCACTGTAGCCGTTGGTGCTGTCGTGTGCAGGAGCAGACCTTCCACCTGCGCGCTCCCAGGATCCCAGGCAACGCCGCCAGCACGAGCAAGTGCGTGGGGGAATAAAGCGGGGAATCGAGTGACTGAACAAGCCTTCAAAAAGTTGTCAAGACTTCTCGTCATATTTTTGTTCTCTGTAAGACAACTATTTCATGTACCGGTAATAGCAAACTATTTCCTTTTGAGTTTACTTGAATAGCTTGTATAATAAATGGCGCTCATGAACGCAACTTCACTTGCGATGTTAAGAGTCTTCCTAGCTGTCCATGCAATCGTGACTGCAGTACCGGATATTCTTTGTTAAGGGATACACCCCACCGGAGGAGATACTACGCCGCTCCGTTTATGTACACCAAGTCGACCGTGACTCATACTCTTCTCCAAATTCTTCGTCTACCTCAGGTTCTTCAACTTCTTCATGTACAAAAGATGGATATATTTCTTCATCCATCTTCACTACCCCTAGCGTCAAGCGGGGCAACCGTCTGGTGGTGCACGCCCCATTGGAGAAGTGAAAAATACTGCTGTATCCCTTAACAAAGAAAGCATAGTGTAGTGATTTGCTGACCTGTGATTGGCTAACCTGAGCCTGTATCCCATACGCGGGTGTATCCCATAACAAAGAATATCCGGTACCGGTATACTATTATAGTGCCCCCGTTGTTGGCAAATGTAAAGCAGCGTGGCCGCTGGCTGCTGCGGCTGTAGGTTGTTTTGCCTCGCATCATGCAAAGGAAAATGTACAACAAGTACGGAGTTGCAGTTCAAGGCCATCGTACATGTAGTACGATGGCCTTGAACTGCATCGTACACCACCGAACTTTAACCCACCTTTGTTATCACGCACTTAGTCGATTCGATACCAGCCTAAACATATATCCTTGTACAACTGAATCCAACCAATCCCAAAACACAAGTCAAAATCTCCTCTGAGATATGATTCTTTCCCACCTTAGATATGATACGCAGTATCCGCTGGCCGCGCGCCATGCGATTTGAAAGGCCTGATTTCTCGGCCTCACTTCCAGATTCGCCCCTAATCCGCAGCTCAGTCTCCAATTCTCCTCTCCAGCGCTATGAAGTTCTCCACCGTCCTCACTACCGCCGTCGTCGCCGTCGTGTGTCTGCTCCAGCCCACGGCCGCCGAAGAGCAGGCCTCGATCCACCTCCGCGTGCACTCGGAGCAGAGCCCCAACGGCGCCATCTGCTACAAGGCCTGCCCCTCGGGCCAGTACTGCCCGCGTGGCGAGAACGCCTGCCGCGCGCCCACCGGCAACCAGTGCTTCAACCCGGCCACGAGCCTCTTCCGCCAGGGATGCGACGCCGGCTTCAAGTGCAGCGGCGGCAAGTGCGTGTACAACTAAGTGCGACCTACTCGAAGCTCCCAAGCTCCCAAGACGTTGTTGTCCCCTCTCACTGTGTCAATATTTCTTCTGCATATAAGCTCGTTGGTGAGCCTGTTGACAATATAACGGTGTCATTTTCAAATTTTGACTTGTGTGACTCATGGCCCTCAATGAATGGCTGCGCTCACGTGTTCGTCATGCGGAGGGCTGTGGTGACTTTTGATACAGTACCGTCCCGGTGTTGGACATCACATCAGTTTATTCATGCTGTTGGCATGTGTAGTGAGGTTTGATACGGAAAACTCCCTCACCCTGTGAGTAAAAGCACATCCGGAAATGAGCCGCTCTTGCGAAGGCCGTCGCGATAAATCAGGACGTCGACTTGCAAATCCTTCAAACGAGACTTCGCGTGGCCCACACGCGGCGTAGGTGAATTGGACCTTCCAACTTCCAGGTCTCGCTTTGGACTGGAGCCAACTTTGCTGCAAAGAGAGCAACCCAGGTAAGAATTCGAAGAGGGTTCTTCGTTGTTTCCAGCCCGAGCTGAAAACTGGTCAAGGAACGACAACAGAGAGACCAGACCAACTTGGCCATCAAGTGTCGCCTGCAGACCATCAAATGCTGAGAAGTGGACACTTGAGCGACAACCTTCCAGCCGAGGAAATTACATGTACTCAACTCATTTCAAATAAAGCATGGGACTCGGTGTTCAATACCTTCTCTCTCTCAAGTTGAGAGTCTCAATTTAGCGGTTACTCGATCCGAGTACTGGAGAAAATTGCCTTCCGGTGTTGGATCCACAAGTTTTGGCACTAACGTTACTGTACCTTTGATTCGATTCTACATGTATTTTAATACATGTACTCGGCTTTCGGCGGGGTCTGTTCATTCGCGCCCTACTTGTTTGTACTTGTAGTTTGTTCTGCAATTGAATTCAGGCAGCATTTACGGACATGAAATGAAAATACCGGCAATAGTGACGTCGAGCGCGAGCCAGAAACAACGAAGAACTAGCCGAACCACTTCGAGTTTGTTCGCCGCTCTGCTCATTGGGCCGTTCATTTGCCCAGCAGAAATCAGTGATAGCCCGACAACTTGTAACCAGGCAGACTTGTCGCCGACAAGTCGCCGACAAGTCTGCCTGGTTGCTCTCTTTGCTCGTTGCCCGAACTTGGAGTCCAAAACAAGACCTGAATTTGAAAATTGGACAGTACAATTCACCCACGCGAAAATTGAAGTCTCGTTCCAAGGATTTGCATGCATCACAAGAATGAGATCGCTGTGGTGACCCTGATTTATCTTGCGCCGCTGGATGTGGGACTCTTGCTGAGAGAGGCTCACTTCCGGATTCACCTTCCAAGCCACAGCACCAGCTCAAGTCCACATTTCAACCACCATGAAGTTCTCCACTGTGTTCACCTCTGCTCTTGTCGCCGCCGTGTGCCTATTCCAGTCGACGACCGCCGAAGAGCAGGCTTCTGTCCACCTCCGCGTGCACGTTGAGCAGGCTGATGGCGGCGCTATCTGCTACAAGGCCTGTTCCACGGGCCAGTACTGCCCGCGTGGTGAGACCGAGTGCCGCGCGCCCACCGGTGGCCAATGCTTCAACCCCGCGACCAGCCTCTTCATCTCTGCCTGCGACCCCGGCTTCAAGTGCAGCGAGGGCAAGTGCGTCTACGCCTAAGCGAGAAGATCACAAGAATTCACACGACTGTGCAGTAGTCACCTCTCCATACTCGTGTTTAACGAGCCTGCAGGGCAATATATCATGTCATTTTCATCAATGTGTCTCCTGCCTTTTGCTCATCACCGTCGTACTGAAAGACTTTTGGCGATAACTCACCCATGACAAGTAAATGGACTCTATTCGATTTTCAAAAATGAGCATAAGTCTCGGTGAAGAATGTCACCAGCTTCTATCTAGTATGTGGCTAGTTGTCTACATGTAGTTTGTCGTCACGATGCACGCAGATCCATCGCGTGCGCTTCTTTTGGTTTGAACCTTCGGTTTGGTCTGCTTGATCCGCGATGGGAAAGTGGAAGTGCTGCGGCGCTGTCACCTGTGGCACGCGTGAGAACGGTTGCGGGTGCAGCAGTCGGATATACTCGATCGGAATCGGTGTCGCTAAATTACCAGCGACCGCAGCGTTGTACGCGATTTCTTCGTGCTTGATCTCAATGTTCACGGTCGTCATGTCCTTCCAGCGCGCAACAAGGTCCATCGAGATGGATGGGGACTTGGAGTTATCGCTTGTAGCAGCAGCAACGATGCTCTTCTTGCTCTTCTTCTGAGATGTGGCCTTGGTGCTGGTGAAGCCGTTGAGCAGAGCGAATACATGGTCGCGTCCTTGGTCATTCGTGACCACGCGCCCCTCCTGGCCCATTAGCACGCTGGCGTACAGCCAAAAGAGGTCATCCGACAAGAAGTCCGTGCGGCAGCTGAAGATCATGTCTTCGTTCTCCCAGCGTTCCATGATGGCCTTTTCCTCACGCGTGCGCTCACGGGTGGAGAACTTGCCCTGACGACGCATCGCCTTGTGCTGTTTGGTGCGGATGCGCACCACAAACTTGTCAGCGAGATATGCGGTGGGCATGGTAATACTGACGAGGTGTCCCTGTGCTTGCAGTTCTCTCGCCACCGCGTCCACCTGGTCCAAGCGATACGTGCCGGCCTCGAAATTCTGGTTGATGTAGGCGATATTCGGCCCGTCCAGCACGTAGTGCAACGGTTTGCCATCCTTTAGACTCGAAGCAAGGCTTTGCAACTGAAAGTTCTCGTGACGGAGCATCAGCCAGTCCCGAAACGGGTCCAGGTAGTACTTCACCTCCTTTTCTGGCACCACCTTGCTCCGACGCGATTCAATCGCTGTCAACATGTGCTCACGCTCGAGCTCCGACATGCCCTGCTTGGTTAGCGCATGGCCACAGCACGGACACTTGTTTCTCATCCGCGCGTCGCTCGGCACCGTCTGCACCGTGTACCCAACGTCACAGAACGCATGCAGCATCCGCTGAGCATTGGCCGGGGACACTTCTCGACACGTCAACTGCAGGTCATGCAGCAGCGACGCCATCTGCGCGTGAAAGTCACTCGAATCACTCTCACTCTGCTGCTGCTCGTCGTTCTTGACGCACGCGATGGCCATCTGCACCAGCACGTCCTCCATGGCGCTGGTCCACTCGACGTCCTGCTGCTTGAGCTGTTGCCACCTCGAGTACGCGCTCGAGAACTGGCCGTGTCTGCATTCATGCTCGAGCAAGGGACTTACCGTGCGAAAGTGCAGCTTGTTGGGTCTCACCGCGCGTCTCAACTTGGTTAGCAGCTCCCACGCGGCCTCCGTGTCGCCTCCTGCCAGATGCAGCTTGATCACCGAGCCGAACACGGCTTCATTGAGTGCCTGTCCGAGCACAAAAGGCTTGCTTTCGTCCACGACGAACAGCTCGTCCCTGAAGTACTGCAGCAGTTGCAGTCTAAACTGCTCCGTGAGTCCCTTCTGCTCCGCCTCCTGGGCGCAGTGGAAGTAGAACGAGTCCACTGCTTGTCTGGCAACTGGCGTCTGCAGCGTCTTGAGCTGCACCTCGCTCTGCACGAGCGGCAGGACGTCCTGGAGCGGCATCTGCTGCTGCACGACGTATCGGTGCACATTAAACCTGGATTTCCTGTCTTTCTGCTGCGTTGTAGGTGCTGCATCCCCTGCATCCTCCACCGACGTGCTAAGTCGCTTCTTTTAGCGCGACGCCGAGCGAAGCGGCCGAGTTTCGCGGTCTCTTCGACAACCGGTTGCGCACTTAAAAACCGGCAGTTTGCAGTCCACACAGAGCCGTTCGCAGCACCGCAACCACCCCACAAGCGAGCAGACACGACAGCGGACGTATGGAGCCACCCACGAGGGACCACAGTCGCGTACAGACCGCGAGAGAGCCGCTGCATGTTGCACCGAAATCTGATGGACGCGGAACCTGCAATAAAGGGGTACGTGTCAAAGCGTACCCCTTTAATTTACGTGCACCACAGCAACATTTCTACTTGATCTAAGTATTGGGGTTTATGTACGGTTGGTGTACGTACCCCTGGAAGATTTCCCCAACGTAACGACACCAAAGGGAGCTCTTTCAGGACAGGACCATGGAGGCGCTGGTGCTCAAGTCGCTGGGCAAGCTGCGCAAGGCCTGCACACGCAGCCACCGCGAGTTACGGGACATGATCGACGCGAAGGTTACGGCTGCAGGACAGGACGGGGCGGAGGTGCCCTTCGAGCCCTTCTTATGCGCGTGTCTGACGCGTCACGCCAAGCTCGTGGCTGTGGCGCTGGACTGCATGGAGAAGTTCCTGGCCTTCGGGTTCTTGAAGGAGGCGGGCGTAATCCCCGAGGGGTTAGGCGTCGTTTGGTTCAAAAGGCAGCAGCTGCGTCGTCTTCGGCAGGTCGCAGGACGGGGTTCGGGTTGGGACTCGGGTCTGGGTCCGGGTCTGGGTCTGGGTCGAGTTCCGCACCCTCTTTGCAACCAACACACCTACAAGTGGTACTGAGGAAGACTCGAACGAAGACAGTTACCGCCTCATTGACTGCATTGTTGAAGTGGCTTGTGACTGTAATGACCACCCAGATGAAGGCGTGCAGATCCAGGTGCTGCGGGTTTTATTGACGGCTGTAACCACCCCGACGTGTGAAGTACACGAACATGCACTTCTGAGAGCAGTGAGGGCTTGTTATCATGTGCATTTGGTGAGCAAGAGTGCAACCAACAGGACAGTGGCTAAGGCCACGTTACAGCAGATTATCAGCATTGTTTTCCAGAGGATGGAGACATTTGACCGACGGGTGGAGGAAGAGACCAAGGCCACGTTGCAGGCGTCACTGGACAAGCAGGAGTTACAGAGTCACCAGGACGCAGACCAAGAACAGGAGCCTCGACCAATCAGTGAAAGTGACAGTGGAGACGAAGAAGGTGAAGTGCACAATACGACGTTACTAGCCGATCCTACGGCGGGTTGGTACCCGGCAGTTGCACTCGTGCTGCAGCTTCCTCATGGTGCGGACAAGACGCCGATCCCGTTGTTGGTTAAAAAATGAAGGCGGTGACAACGTTGTCGCAGCCCATGTTTGCGCCGGCGTTCCCGTCTGTGCTTCATAAGGACGCCTTTTTGCTGTTCCGGTCGCTGTGTCGAATTTCGATGCGGTCGGTGGCGGACGACTCCCCGACGGCTAATGGATCGAACGGCGCGATGGCAGGGAATGCAGGCAATGGTGCCAATCCGGAGGACCCGTTTGCGTTCCAAAGCAAGATTTTGTCGCTGGAATTGGTCAAGGAGATTCTAGAAAATGCAGGTCCATCGTTTCGACGTGGCGAGCGGTTCGTGCACGCGATCCGGCAGTATTTGTGCCAGTCGCTGCTCCAAAACTGCACGAGTAATTACACGCAAATCGTGTCGCTGTCGCTGCAGGTGTTCTTGGTGCTGCTGCGCAACTTTAAACGGCATCTCAAGACGGAGTTGGATATCTTCATCACGAGTATTTTCCTGCGCTTGCTGCAGTCCGAGAACGCCAGTTTTGAGCACAAGCTGCTGGTGCTGGAGGCGCTGCACGCGATCTGTGACGACCCGCAGACGCTAGGTGAAATTTTCATCAACTACGATTGCGACTGGAATACCAACGACTTGTTCAAGCAGATTGTGCACGCGCTTGCCAAGGCGGCAAAGGGCGGCCGTTCTCAGGATGCTGCGGCCCAGCAGTATGCTGCCAGTTTATCGAACAGTGCGCGGATCAAGATGCAGCAGCAGGATGCCGCCCTCGCGCTTAAGGGTCTTGAATGCCTAACTGCCACAACTGCATCGCTCAAGAAGGCCGCCAATTTCGTGGAGAGTGAACGACAATCTTCGCAACACGAAGGAGAGAACGAGTTGCACAGCGAGAACGGCGGCGAGGAAGACAACGTTGCACCACCGGACCTGGCGCTCGTCGTGTCAGCAACGATGTCGGCAGTAGAAGCTTTCGAGACCAAGAAGAAGCGTCAAGAGGAAATGGCAACGGGAATTCTCAAGTTTAACGTAAAACCGAGTGCTGGTGTCGCTTATCTCGTTGCGCACGGGCACATGGGTGAGGGCTCCCCTCGAGATGTGGCACAATTTCTGCACACGCACAGCAACAAGCTGGACAAAACCATGGTGGGAGATTATCTCGGAAATGGTGTTCATTACCAGGGTGGTTTCTGTGTGAAAGTCCTTCACGAGTACGTAGACATGATGGAGTTCACGGGTCTGGAGATTGATGTGGCTATCCGCCATTTCCTTGCTGGTTTCCGTTTGCCCGGTGAATCGCAGAAGATCGATCGTATGATGGAAAAGTTTGCCGAAAGATTCTTCAATGCGTGCCCACCAGGATTATTTCCTAGCGCCGACACAGCTTTCATCCTGGCATTCTCTATCATCATGTTGCAGACAGATTTGCATAACCCAAGTATCGCGGAGGAGAAGAAGATGGACAAGTCTGGATTCCTGCGCAACAACCGTGGCATCAACGATGGCAAGGACTTACCTGAGGAATACATGGGTGGTATCTTCGACCGTATTAAAGCAACACCTATTTCTCTGAAGGAGGATGATGACTTCCGTAGCCGTCGTGGTGGCGCCGCACCTACGGCTGCAAGTTCTTTGTTTGGCGCTTCAGGCGCAGCCACAGATCGAATCCGTCGCGACGCATACATTAAAGAGCGTGAATCGATGGTGCGCCAATCCGAGGCTCTCTTCAAGCGTCGTGTGCCCGCGTCAGCACGTGCTCAGCAGCAGCTCGCAACTTCTCCTCGTTCTTCGGCTGCATCGACTTCAGGAGCTTCCTCCTCGGCTCAACGAAATAGCGATGGGCCATCGTCTTTGCTTGCACCAGACCCGTCGTCGTCTACGTTCCGAGAAGTCTCTGGGTACAATGAACGCTCACATGTGCGACCGATGTTTGAGACGCTCTGGGCCCCGCTTTTAGCTGCGTGCTCTGTGACCTTCGAGAGCTCCGAGTCGGTTGAGGCTATCCAGCTTTGCTTGGATTCTTTCCGTCATGCAGTGCACCTCTCTGCGAGGCTTAGCATGCCAGCGGAGCGTGATGCCTATGTGACAGTCTTGGCGAAGTTCACAGCGCTGCACACAACCAACTCGCGTTTGATGCGCTCAAAGAACATGGAGGCCATTAAGGCTCTCATTTCTATCAGCGTTAAGGAGGGAAACTACCTTGGTGATTCGTGGCACGACGTTCTGCAGGCGATTTCTCAGTTGGCTCGGATTCAGACGCATGCTCAAGGCCTGCACGAGCGTTCTGCGTCAGGCTCCGTCTCCGGTGATTCATCGTACTTCAACCGGCAGCCTTCACCAGGGTTGAGTAGCCATTCAGGCTCGCGCAACAGCAGTGCCAGTTCAACACCTTCGTTCAGTATGCTCGGCTCCTCAACGAGTAGTAAGCGAGGCGGATTAGCATCATCAATGTCGTTGTCCCCGTCTCCATCGCATCGTGATACGGGTGGTCGTGGTGGTGAGTTGGATGAAGCTCAAAGTGCTGCTATCGAGGATGAAAATGCCGCGCGTGTGTTGAGCGAGATTGATCAACTGGCGAGTGACCGCGTTTTCTCGAGTTCGGTGTCGCTCAGCGACAGTGCACTACAGGAATTCGTGATCCAGCTTACTGTTGTGTCGTTATCGGAATGCTCCGGTGTAGGGCCCTCTGGTGCTGCGGGTGGCTCACCCCCTCGTGTTTTTAGCCTGCAAAAGCTGGTTGAAGTAGCCGATATGAACATGCGCACTCGCTCGCGCATGGTCTGGGCGGCAACGTGGCAGACTCTCTCAAGGCACTTTACGACAATCGGTTGCCACGAGGATCTTTCTGTCGGCATGTACGCTATTGACTCGCTGCGTCAGCTCAGTATGAAGTTCCTTGAACGTCCGGAACTTCGCGATTTCAACTTCCAACGCCTGTTCTTGGCACCGTTCGAAGTGATCATGGCGAATGCCATGTCGCTGGAAACTCGCGAGCTGGTCTTGCGCTGCGTCGAAAACCTGGTACTTGCTCGAGTTGCTAATATCCGTTCAGGGTGGAAAACCATTTGGGGTGTCCTTCGTGTTGCTGCCGAGACGTACGCGCCTGGCAGTGAGGACCGTGTGGTTCTATTGGGCTTCCAGGTGGCGCGCGGGGTTTTGGAGCGTCACTTTGACTGCATCGTGGACGTGTTCGTTGATGCGGTCGAGTGTCTACTTGCTTTCGCGGTTTGTGGCTGTGAGGAGGTCGAACGTCAAATGGAAGAGCGACTTGCACTCACGCAACTGGGAGTAGACAGCATTGGTTTGCTGCGCAGCGTCTGCATTGAAAAATTAGCGACAGGTGAGGTCATTGAACCACTTACTGCACGTGAGACGGCAGGATCTCTTTCTGCTGCGTCAGCTCCTGCTGCTGCTGCGGCGGCTGCAGCCGCGGCGAAGCAGGCTGCTCGCGTTGGTTTCAAAAAGATCAAGGTGATTGCAGAAGACCCAAGTGGTGAATCGAGTGCTGCTGGCAACGAAGGGCCTGCGAGTGTCCAGTCGCCTTCTAAGCGCGCTTCGGTGAGGTATCAAAAGCAAGAATCTGTGCGTTCTCTGGAGGAAGAGGTCGCAGAGTTGTCACCGCGTACCAAGTTACCACCTTCTTCGTCCCAGCTGCCCCTCCGCCGGAGAACGGGTTCTGTCGAGGCAGTGGAGGCAGAGATTAATGACGTTGGCGAGACTGCATATAACGACTCAGCAGCCCACACTCGTATGTGGTGGCCTGTTTTGACTGCGTTGTCTACTCTCGCCGCAGACCGTCGTTTGGACGTGCGTCTTGCGGCCCTGGAAGCGCTGTTTGACGCTTTGGAGACTCACGGGAAGAAGTTTTCGGCAGGGCTGTGGGGGTTGATTTTTAAGGGCGTGCTTATTCCGTTGTTAGACGAACTGCGGCATCTTGAAGTGGTGGTCGAGAAGGGGTCTCACATGCTTCCCAAACTGCCTTTGCCACCGACGCGAAATGCTTCCACTCGCATGCCGCCGTACACAGCTGGCAAAACTACCGCAACGTTGTGCCTGGAGCGGCTGCTGGAGTGCTTTGGACTATTCTACGATATCGTTGGATTCTTGCCGGAGGTACTCTTCCTGTTGGGTAAGTGTATGGATGCTGGAGACGCCGAAGAGCAACTCGCGGCCGCATCCGCGCGTGCACTCGAAGTTATGCTGGTCACGCACGGTCATAAGTTCCCCGAGGATGTTTGGGGTCTCATTTCCGACGAACTTCGGTCCGTCATGAAGCGCGCTGAGCCAACGTGGGTATTCTTTGCCTTGCCACCTGAAGACAACCGTGGACACTCACTCGTGCCAGAACCGCAGATTGAAGCAATTGTCGAGAGTCCATCAAAGATGGCGAGTCCAACGACAAATGGGAGTCCTTCGAAGAGCGCAAGTCCATCAAAGCAGAACGCACAGATGATGCTGCCGCCTCCGCTTTCACCAGCCCCTGATTCGGCTGCTTCACTTCTTATGTCTCCACGTCAGCCGTCACTGCTGAGTATGTATCCTGGTGTCGTGGCGACATTGGGTTTCACATTTACTGCAAGCTTCCCGCCGAAGGTTATCAGCGTCGAAGAAGTTGAGGCTCAGCGAGTGCCTTCCCGCACTCATTTGGCTGTTTTGCTTGCGCTTCAGCGAGTAGCGGGCAACGTGCTGGCCAGCCGTCGGAAGCAGCAATTGTCGCTGAGCGTTGGCCATGCCCGGTCGCTGCTAGCGTGTCTGCGTGAAAGTTTCATGTTCGCGCGCAAGGTAAACGACGCTGCACCTGTCCGGCGGTACTTGCAGCGCGTCGGCTGGCGGTATGGAATGACGGTGCCGTCTTCCAGCGAATTACCAAGCTTGTTGCCTCAGGAAGTGCTAGGCAAGCAACAGTACCTGCACGTCCTGTTCTCCGCTTTGACACGGAGTGTGAATAACGCTGAGATTGCGCCGATTGGAGAGCAGGACGAAGCACGCAAGTACATGGCACGCTTGGTACAGGACACACTGCAAGAATATTTGGCCTGGACTGGTGCAGCTTCACAGCATTTCGAGGAGGCGCAGATACCTGCCGATGCCCAGCAGCGCGTCGAGAGCTTCACGCCGCTGATGGTCGCCACACTGAAGGAACTGGCCGAATTTGACAGTTCAGAGGTGAGCAACGCGTGGATTGATTTTGATCTGGTTCAAGTACTAACTGTTGTTTGTTTTGTAGTTACAACGTCACATGATGTGGCTCTATCCTCTGCTAACGGACCTCGTCAAGGTGCCGAACGCTGAGGTGCGGATAGCACTATCTAGCGTCTTCAGCAAGGCTGTACGACAACTACTGCCTCCCATGTAAGCAGTCGAGCTGAAACTAACTTGTAGGATCAAAGTAGTAGACCTCGACAAAATAGGTTTGCCGAACGAAGGTTGCACGTTGTCGGAGGGAGTAAATCATTCTTACAGGACTCACGCGTTTGAGCTTTATGGTTTCTTTGTTTCAAACAGGCAAGATTCAAACATCAAGGACAAGATCGAAGTGGAAACAAAGCACAGTCTTTCGTAAAACAAGAGGATGGCTCGACGAATGCTAACAAGCCTACACTTCCAGTCGCTTAGCATCCACTTCCACCAGCGATCACAAGGCACGAAGTACTGGTGAAGATGGCCATGATGTTGGTCATGATAGACCAAATGATGGCAAAGGACAGGTAGAACACCGTGAGGCCACCGATGAGTTTGCTCTTGCCGCCCTTGCGCAGCAATCTCTGGGTATCCTCCTTCTGCTTTGGCAGCAAGAACAGGAACACCCACGCGAACGCAGTCATGGCATACATGATGATGATTGTGTACGTGAGGTCCATGCGAATGGAATAGTCGTCCTGCTGCACCCGAGTGTTGGTGATGTTGAACGGGGCATCGATCACGAGCGTCAACGCAGTGGCGAACGGGGAGGCGACGTTGGTCACCGTGGTGATCAAACCGTACACGGCGGCTTCATTGCCCAGTCCAGCCAGCTCGACAGTCACAAACGTCGAAATGATCCAGCCAACTCCGTACGGGAGCTGTACAGCAATAGGAGGGCCAAGCCAGAACCACTGGTTGCGGAACACGTCCCAGATCACGATCATCGACACAGTGCAGTCGACTACAATCACCACCGCTCCAGTAACGACGATCATCCAGCGCCAGTTCCAGTGCAGACCCCACTTGGACGTGACCATGATGCCAATCATGAACAGCAAGTTACCGAGGATGTCGCTTAGTGTGCTGTTGATCGGAGTAACACCCACCATGTAGTCTTGAACGGGAGAACTGCCGGTGTACGTGATGTCGGCGAAGATGTTGGCGAAGAAGTTGTACGCGATGACTTGGTACACTGCTCTGGTGCACAGCAAGTCCCAAAAGCTGGTGATGTACTCCTTAAGGTCAGCAGCCTCCTTCTTCTCCTCTTTAATGAAGAACCAAGTCATCGGGAAGACCGGAAGTGTAAGCACCGCCACGATGATCATCAACTGGGGAAAACTGAGAGAGAAGTCGAAGTCGCCGCCATAGTCTTCACCGTTGAAGAAGAAACCGGTCAGCAGCTCACCGATGATGACCAAAACAGTGCGGACCGTGTAGATACACGACTGCGTCTTGCCTCGCTTATCAATGGGTTCCCGTTGTGCCAACTCGACTGTGATACTGTCAGCACACACGTCCGACATGACGTACCCGAACGCCGCGAAAAACATCAACATGACGTACTTGGCACCTTCCGACGGAGCGTTATAGTTGATTCGTGCTTCGATCTCCGATGTATAAGCATCAACGTCCACGTCTCGATCCGCAGCGTCTGTGAAGTACGGCTTCCCAATAGGCATGATACACATCACCAGCAGCATGATGAAGCAGATACCCCAACCGATCAACATGTAAGGTCGACGACGGTAGCCGCAGATCGGACGACAATCAGACAAGATGCCGTAGAAGACCTTGAAACTCCACGGCAGAACGACAAGCTGTTGAGCCGCAGTGACTTGGGAGCCCGAACAATTCAGGTACTGTTGCATGAACGGGTAGATGGTTTCTGGTAGTAAGCCGTATACGAGACCAACGGTGGCGTATTGGAAGAGTAGACCGAGGTTCTCCTTGCTGGTCAGTACGGGCATGCCACCTTCACGGATTGCTCCATTTTCTCCGGCGGTCGGACGGGATCCGATAACGGGGTCTTGACACCGACGTAGCTGCCCTCCTCCAGGTCTTTGGGTTGCGAGGCGCCACTCACGAACGATAGGCGTTTGGGGATGTCAAGGTCAGCATTATTCACGCCTCGACCTCCGGTGAAGGTAGTCGGCATGGTGACGCGCGGAGTCTTGATTAACTTACTTTCGAGGTCACTTGCGAGGCTCAGAGGAAATTAGCGAGTGAGCAGGAAGCGGTGACGATGTTGAGAGATCAAGTAGGGAGGCCCTTGTGCATGAAATGCTAGGATGTATGAACAGCTCATTAACCGAGACCAACGGAGATGCGTCGGCTTTCGTCTCCATTGCACGCCCCGCTCAGGGTATCGACGCCCATCGCTTTTGAGACCGGCCGCATCGCTTTCGATGATAGCAGGAGCACTTGTCGAGTCATACTACCCCGGCTTTACATCTCCGCCCGTGTGAAAACCAGGGAGTGCTACCTCGACGAGCACTACGTCGACTGAACTTGCCGATATAGCGGCCGGGTCCATGCATCTTTGCTACATGAGACCTGTAGACGTACGTGTCCACAGATGACGATCCGGAGCCGCAGTTGTCCTGGTTTGCATATCAACTTCGCGGAGCTCCAATTGCAGCTCCACACGAAGAAAATTCATACGAGTTGATGTTCGTCAACAATAATAAACAGCGATGCTGAAGGCAAGACGTGTTTCTAGTTACATGTAGCTGGGGCGTGTTCATGTTATCGTTGAAGGAGCTAACCTGAGCTGATCTGACAATCAGCACTCAAACTTGGACAAACGTGCACAAGCAAATGAATCGGAGAGTTTGCTTAGCAGCCGCTGCCGCCAGCAATGACGAGACAAGCGGTGCTCTCGAAGATAGCCATGATGTTGGTCATGACCGACCACACGATTGCAAAGGACAGGTAGAACACCGTGAGGCCACCGATGAGTTTGCTCTTTCCGCCCGTGTGTAGAAGTCGTTGGGTGTCCTCCTTCTGCTTTGGTAGCAAGAACAGGAACACCCACGCGAACGCAGTCATGGCGTACATGATGATGATGGTGTACGTGAGGTCCATGCGAATGCTGTAGTCGTCTTCTTGGATACGCACATTTGTGATGTTGAACGGGGCGTCAATCACGAGCGTCAACGCAGTGGCGAACGGGGAGGCGACGTTGGTCACGGTGGTGATCAAACCGTACACGGCGGCTTCGTTGCCCAGTCCAGCCAGCTCGACAGTCACAAACGTCGAAATGATCCAGCCAACGCCGTACGGGAGCTGTACGGCGATAGGAGGACCAAGCCAGAACCACTGGTTGCGGAACACGTCCCAGATCACGATCATCGACACAGTGCAGTCGACTACAATCACCACCGCTCCAGTAATGACGATCATCCAGCGCCAGTTCCAGTGCAGACCCCACTTGGACGTGATCATGATACCGATCATGAACAGCAAGTTACTGAGGATGTCACTCAGGGTGCTGTTGATCGGAGTGACGCCCACCATGAAACGTTGCACGGGTGAACTACCAGTGTACGTGATGTCGGCGAAAATGTGAGAGAAGAAGTTGTACGCGATGACCTGGTACACTGCGCGCGTGGTCAAGAGGTCCCAGAAGCTGGCGATGTACTCCTTGAAGTTAGCAGCCTCCGACTTTTCCTCTTTGATGAAGAACCAAGTGGTCGGGAAGACAGGCAACATCAGCACCGCCACAATGATCATCAACTGAGGAAAACTCAATGAGAAGTCGAAGTCACCGCCGTACTCCTCACCGTTGAAAAGGAACCCCGTAAGAAGCTCGCCGAAGATGACCAAGACGGTGCGGACCGTGTAGATGCACGACTGCGTCTTGCCTCGCTTGTCAATGGGCTCGCGTTGCGCCAATTCGACTGTGATACTGTCGGCGGCTACGTCCGACATGACGTATCCGACAGCGGCGAAAAACATCAACATGACGTACTTGGCGCCTTCCGACGGAGCGTCGTAGTTGATTCGTGCTTCAAGCTCTGGGGTGTAGTCCTCCAATTCGACGTCTCGATCCGCAGCATCTAAGAAGTACGGCTTGCCAATAGGCATGATGCACATCACCAACAGCATGATGAAGCAGATACCCCAACCGATCAGCATGTAGGGGCGACGACGGTAGCCGCAGATCGGACGACAATCAGACACGATGCCGTAGAAGACCTTGAAACTCCACGGCAGAACGACAAGCTGTTGAGCAGCAGTGACTTGGGAACCCGAGCAATTCAGGTATTGTTGCATGAACGGGTAGATGGTTGCCGGCAGAAGGCCATACACTAACCCGACTGTGGCGTATTCAAAAGAAGACCCAAATTCTCCTTGCTGGTCAGCACTGGCATGCCTCCTTCACGGATAGCGCCACCCTCTCCTCCAGTCGGAAGTGATCCAATGGGCACATGTTCAGGGGTTTTGACGCTTGCGTAGCCTCCCTCCTCTACGTCCTTCGGTTGCGAGGCACCACTCACGAATGATAGTCGCTTGGCGATATCGAGATCAGCATTGTTCACACCTCGACCTCCGGTGAAGGTAGTCGGCATGACGGCACGGAGAGTCTTGGTTTGCTTACTTTCGAGTTTCTTGTGAGGCTCCGAGGAAATTGGCGAGTGAGAAAGAGATTCCAGCGGCATCAAATGCCGTGCAGGCAACGAGGTTGCAACTTGCAAGGGTAAAAGCCAAGGATACTTGATGCCTCAACAGTCCGGTGCGGTGGTACTGCGTTCGCTTTCGTCTCCATGATTCGCCCTGCTCAATGCCCATCTACGTTCCACGTACCTTTCGTACAGCAAAAACAACCTGTAGACGGATACTGCTGCAGCCTGAATCAGTTTTCGTTTGATCTCTCGCTCCCAAATCTGGGTCGATGCTGCCACTGCTTGCACATACGAATTCCCACGAAACACTGCAGCATTATCGTCGAGCGGTTGAGTCATCACCGTATTTGAACTAGAATCCTCACAACGATTAGTTGCTCAAGTTGTCCAAGGAGAAATGTACATGTTCACAAAATATCGAGCTACACGTTCATTACGCCACGAAAGACTGACGACAACGACGGAGTGTTCCTTCCACACCGCGTTCTCCGCTTCTTTGCTTAGCAACCAGTGCCACCGGCAATGATCAAGCACGAGGTGCTGTCGAACATGGCCATGATGTTGGTCATGATGGACCAGAGGATCGCGAACATCAAGTAGAATGCCGTGAGACCACCAATGAGCTTGCTGTGGCCGCCCTTGCGCACGAGTTCTTGGGTTTCCGCCTTCTGCGGGGGCAGCAGAACCAGGAAAACCCACGAGAAGATGGTCATGGCGTACATGATGATGATAGTGTACGTGATGTCGGCACGAACAGCGTGATCATCCGCCTGTACGCGCTCGTTGGTGACATTGAACGGTCCGTCGATTGCGAGTGTCAACGAT
This sequence comes from Phytophthora hibernalis, assembly GCA_012656075.1. Lineage (NCBI taxonomy): Eukaryota > Oomycota > Peronosporomycetes > Peronosporales > Peronosporaceae > Phytophthora > Phytophthora hibernalis. The sequence continues at coordinate 197,677 of JAAKBF010000159.1, read as the reverse complement.
GTCGCGAACGGCTGAGCCACGTTGGTAACTGTGGTAACAAGGCCGTAGACAGCAGCCTCGTTGCCGATTTGCGCAAGTTCCACCACGCAGAACGTCGAGATGATCCAGCCGATACCGTACGGGAGCTGGACGGCAATAGGAGGACCCAGCCAAAACCATTGACTACGGAAGACGTCCCAGATCACGAGAAGTGACACGGTACAGTCCACGACAATGACCACAACTCCGGTCAAGACGATCATCCAGCGCCAGTTCCAGTGCAAACCCCACTTGGACGTGATCATGATACCAGCCGCAAACAGCAAGTTGCTTAGGATGTCGCTCAGCGTACTGTTGAGAGGGGTGACACCGACCATTTTTGATGCGACTGGAGAGCTGCCGGTGTAGGTGATGTTGGCAAAGATCCCGGCAAAGAACAGATAAGCGATGATCTGGTACATCGCACGCGAGCACAACAAGTTCCAGAAGCTCTTCATGTACTCCGAGAAGTTGGCGGCTGGCGCTTTCTCCTCCTTGATAAAGAACCAGGTCATTGGGAACACCGGCAGAGTGAGCACAGCCACAATGATCATCAACTGAGGAAAACTCAGTGAGAAATCAAAGTCACCGCCGTACTCCTCGCCGTTGAAGAAGAATCCCACGAGAATCTCGCCAAAGATGACCATCCCCGTTCGCACCGTGTAAATACACGACTGGGTCTTGCCACGTTTGTCGATGGGCTCACGTTGAGCCAATTCACATGTGATACTGTCGGCGCAGACATCGGAAAGCACATAGCCGACAGCAGCGAACAGCATAATCATGACGTACTTGGCACCTTCGTCCGATGCGTTGTAGTTGATACGCGCCTCAATCTCGGGCGTGTAGTCGGCAATGTCGACGTCTCGATCCGACGGAACAGAGAAATACGGGTCACCGATAGGCATGATGCACATTATCAACAGCATAATGAAGCAGATACTCCATCCGATCAACATGTACGGACGACGGCGGTAGCCGAAAATCGGGCGACAGTCGGACAGGATGCCGTAGAAAACCTTGAAACTCCAGGGTAGCACCACAAGTTGTTGGGCCGCTGTCACTTGAGCTCCAGAGCAGTTGAGGTAATTCTGCATGAACGGGTAAATGGTGGCTGGTAGAAGACCGTAGACAAGACCGATCGTTGAATACTGGAAGAGCAAACCGAGGTTCTCTCGACTGGTAAGCACGGGCATGCCACCTTCACGTAGAGCTCCACCTTCGATGTCCGCTGGAGTCTTGGAGGCGGCATAGTCTTTATCGATGTCCTTCGCTTGGGAACCACCACTCACCAAGGACAACCGCGTCGGGATGTCCACATCCCGAACACTTGGAGCCACAGTCATGGTCTGCTGCAGGAATACACTGGTGTGGACCGACGAAACTTAAGGACTGAGCTTGTGGGTCGGCGACGGCGAAATTTACTGTGTCATCCCGATCGAGCGGTAGCGAACACATGACGACGGACCCGATTCAAGCAACAGCAGTAACGAGGGATTGCAACCGCGAGCTTTGTCAAATTGCAGATGCTGTACCGGTCGGTAGACCACCATCGGGTAGGTCAAACCTTGAGTGGAGAAGACGGACCCACAATCCGGTTTTCCGACATGATCAGTAGGAACGAGCAATTGTTGCTTTTGACCGTCAAATTGACGAACACGACCGAGATGGGGTGGCGAACGTGAGTGGGGCGCAAATGTCTTTCTGCTCGAGCATCTCCCGCTGAGACCAGCACCTGTACGGTATGCTTGTACACCAGAACTCTATGGACTTGGTTTGCTTGAATTGACAAACATCACAGCCCCGCTTTGCATGGCGTGCTGGCCTGACCTTCCACTGGAAGTTCCAGGTGGCTAAGTGATTTCAATCACCACGATATCGCAGCGTATGTTCAACGTACATTTTTGGCTGCCGCTAGTAACGCTAGTTGATGTGATCGGCAAAAGACAACCATTTCGTAGGTGAAACAAAATAAAATGTACACATAGTATTAATACATCCAGCCGTCTACAACAACGGAATGTTGTAACCAACGACGTCCCTTGTTTTTTGTACTTTAACAGCCAGTGCCACCGGCAATGATCAGGCATGAGGTGCTGTCGTACATGGCCATGATATTATTAAATAGTCATGATGGACCAGACGATCGCGAAGACGAGGTAGCACGTCGTCGCACCGCCGATGAGCTCGCTGTGGGCCACAGTGTGACCACCTTTGCGCACAAGAGCCTGTGTTTCTGCCTTCTGCAGGGGCAGCAGGAACAAGAAAACCCACGAGAAGATGGTCATCGAGTACATGATGACTATCGAGTACATGTACGTGATGTCGGCACGAACCGAGTAGGTGTCTGCCTGCACGCGCTCATTTGTGACGTTGAAAGGACCCTCAATCACGAGGGTGATTGACGTAGCGAACGGCTGCGCCACGTTCGACACGGTACCGGTAGTGACCAGACCATACACTGCAGTCTCGTTGCCTATTTGAGCAAGCTCAACAACACCGAACGTCGAAATGATCCAGCCGGATCCAGCCAGAACCATTGACTACGGAAGACGTCCCAGATAACAAGAAGAGAGACCGTGCAGTCCACCAGGATCACCACCGCACCACCGCTCCGGTCCAGACGATCATCCAACGTCAGTTCCAGTGCAAACCCCACTTGGAAGTGATCATGATACCGATCATGAACAGCAGGTTACTCAAGATATCGCTCAGTGTGCTGTTCACCGGCGTAACTCCAACCATGTACGACGCAACGGGTGTACTACCGGTGTACGTGATGTTGGCGAAAATCCCGGCAAAGAACAGATAAGCGATGATATGGTACATCGCCCGAGAGCACAGCAAGTTCCCGAAGCTCTTCATGTACTCACGAAAATTGGCAGCCGGCGTTTTCTCCTCTTTGATGAAGAACCAGGTCATTGGGAACACTGATAGAGTGAGCACCGTGACGATGATCATCAACTGAGGAAAACTCAGCGAAAAGTCGAAAGTGCCGCACCGTTGAAGAAGAAACCCACCAGAATCTTGCCAAAAATCACCATCGCCGGTAAATGCACGACTGCGTCCTGCCACTTTTGTTGATGGGCTCGCGTTGACCAACTCGACCGTGAACTGTCAGCGCAGACGTCCGATAAGACGTAGCCGAAGGCTGCGATGAAAATGATGATAACATACTTGGCACCTTCGTCCGGCGCGTTATAATTGATACGCGCCTCAATCTCGGGCGTGTAGTCCGCCACGAGGATATCCCGATCCGACGAAACAGTGAAATATGCGTCACCAATCGGCATAATGCACGTGACGAGCAGCATCACGGAGCAGATACCCAACCGATCAACATGTACGGACGACGACGGTATCCGTAGATCGGACTGCAGTCGGACAAAATGCCGTAGAAGACCTTAAAACTCCACGGTAGTACGACCAACTGCTTCGCCGCTGTCACTTGAGAACCGGAACAGTTGAGGTAGTTCTGCATGAACGGGTAGATTGTCTCCGGCTGCAGACCATACACAAGACCGATGGTGGCGTACTGGAACAGAAGACCCAAGTTCTCTCTGCTTGTCAGCACGGGCATTCCACCTTCGATGTCGGGGTCTTGACACCGATATACCCGCCCTCGAAGTCTTTTACTTGCGAACCACCACTCACGAACGACAAACGTTTGGGGACGTCGACATCGGCGTTTGCCACGGGCATGATGACTGCAGGACGGAGGTCCTTGAGCTGGTTTCAACTTGTGTGACCCGATGAAAATTGAAGAGTGAGCGTGAGAGCGGCGCGCTAGTCCGACTCAAGGCGCTGCTAGCGCAAGACAAAGCACTGGCCTGGTGCAGATATAAGAGAGATGTTGACGACACTTGCGCGGCCAAAATTTGTATCGGATACATCTCCATCAAGACAAAACTGCTGATTGTTCCACTACGCAATGAGTCGTCCTGGACGTCCGAAGCACTCAACCTGTTTGTGAAGGACCGGCGACTAGCAAAATGATGCTTGTATTAGCTGTTTTACACAATACACGGGCCAACAAACAATTCATCCAGCCTCTGGTTAACAACCTGTACCACCGGCGATCACGAGGCAGGACGTGCTGTCGAAAATGGCCAAGATGTTGGTCATGACGGACCACACGAGCGAGAACATCAAGTAAAACACGGTGAGACCGCCGAGGACCTTGCTGTGTCCGCCCTTGCGGACGAGTTCCTGGGTCTCTGCCTTCTGTTTGGGTAGCAGGAAGAGGAAGACCCACGAGAAAACCGTCATCGCGTACATGATGATGATCGTGTACGTGATATCGGAGCGAACCGAGTGGTCATCAGTCTGCACTCGAGTGTTGGTGATATCGAACGGGCCGTCGATCAAGAGCGTCAAAGTGGTGGCAAACGGTGAGGCGATGTTGCTAACCGTGGTGATTAACCCGTAGACGGCGCCTTCATTACCAAGACCGGCCAACTCGACCGTCACAAACGAGGAAATGATCCACCCGATGCCGTACGGAAGCTCCACAGCGATCGGAGGACCGAGCCAGAACCATTGGCTACGGAAGACGTCCCACACGGTGATCAAGGAGCACGCACAGTCCACCACCATGACAATTGCGCCGGTCAAGACGATCATGAAGCGCCAGTTCCAGTGTAGACCCCACTTGGAAGTGATCATGATACCGGCAGCGAACAGCATATTGCTCAGAATATCGCTCAGTGTGCTGTTGATCGGGGTTACACCCACCATGTACGACTGCACCGGGAACTAGCAGTGTACGTGACGTTCGCGAAGATGCCACTGAAGAAAATGTACGCGATCACTTGGTACACCGCACGACTGCAGAGAAGTTCCCAGAAGCTGTTGATATACTCGCGGAAGTTGGCAGCTTCGCACTTCTCTTCCTTGATGAAGAACCAAGTCATAGGGAGCACTGGCAGTGTCAACATCATCATGATGATCATCAATTGAGGGAAACTGAGTGAAAAGTCGAAGTCACCGCCGTACTCCTCACCGTTGAAACAGAACCCGACAATGATTTCGCCTAGGATAACTACGACAGTGCGAACGGTGTAGATGCACGACTGCGTCTTGCCCCGTTTATCGAGAGGTTCACGTTGCGCTAGTTCACACGTGATACTGTCGGCGCAAACGTCCGACATGACATACCCGAAGGCGGCGAAGAACATGAGAATGACGTACTTGGCACCTTCCGACGGTGCGTCGTAGTTGATGCGCGCTTCAATTTCCGGGGTGTAGTCCGAAACAACGACGTCGCGGTCGGAGGGCTCAGTATAGTACGGTCTACCAATAGGCATAATGGCCATGACCAGCAGCATGAGGATGCAAATGGTCCATCCGATGAGCATGTACGGTCGACGTCGATAGCCGTAAATGGGTCGGCAGTCCGACAGGATACCGTAGAAGACCTTGAAACTCCATGGCAACACTACAAGCTGGTCGGCCGCGGTGACTTGGGATCCGGAACAGTTGAGGTACTCTTGCATGAACGGGTAGATGGTCGCTGGTAACATACCGTACACTACTCCAACTGCACCGTATTGGAAGAGCAGCCCAAGGTTTTCCTTGCTGGTCAATACGGGCATGCCACCATCACGAAGAGCTCCATCGGGTCCACCCGGAGGTGGCGCACCGATCGGTTGAGGTGTCTTGATGCCGGTATAACCTTCTTCGACATCTTTCGCCTGGGAGACACCGCTCACGAATGATAGGCGCTGGGGGTCGATGTCAGCGTTTGCAAGGCCATTGCCTTTCCCAGTCGGTGCAGCAGGCATCGCAGCGAGATGCTCAGGAATTGAGGCACTTGTGAAGCTCCGAAGAAATTGAAGAATGAGAAAGCTGGTTTAGAGTGAGTTTGCTCAGACAGGTCTCACAAGAAGATGAGGAGGTATATAGCTGAATGAAACTCGAGTGCTGTGCAGCAAGGAACTCATGATGTGCTCGGACCGCGAGATGCTTCTGGCATTCTGAGCTTGGCAATCCGTTCACTTGAAATTCGACATGGTGTAGACTAAAAATCTTCTCAGCGTGTCAAACGAAGCGTGGTAATCGCACCTCGTTGCCGTTTATGCGCGGCTTGAAAAGGATTGAGCACAGCCACAGGTCAGCTCCGCTTCAACGTCGAGCGACGTCACGCTGTCAGTCTTTCGGTCACTTGATCAGCAATGCCGATCATCGTCAAATGAAAATCCAAATTTATTGACCATGAATTGCTGACGGGGTGAGTTTAACGTTGGTCTTGTGCACTGACAGTCTGTTGGCAACCAAGTTCGTAGCTCTTGGCTATGCCAGCCTTGTGATTGAAGTCAAAGGAACCGTGTGGCGAAATCGATCAGCATCACCAAGCGCCTGTGCTCTGCTCGGGCAGAAATCACCTGAAGGTGTTCATGCTGGCTGCGGGTCAGCGTGGAATCATCAACGCGTACAAGTGACCGACTTAAGTTCTTGTCATTCTGCAAGCGAAACCTACAAACACAAGGAGACCAACGCAAACGAAGGATTATCAACACTTTTGATTAATGAGCGCTACCTCTAATCGAGCAGCAGTTCACACTTGACTATTTGCTCAGCATCCGGTGCCGCCAGCGATGATCAGACACGAGGTGCTGTCGAAGATGGCCATGATGTTGGTCATGATGGACCAGACAATGGCGAAGGCGAGGTAGCCCACCGTGAGACCTCCGATGAGTTTGCTGTGGCCGCCCTTGCGGAGTAGTGCCTGCGTCTCCTCCTTCTGGCGAGGCAGCCAGAAGAGGAAGACCCAACTGAAAGCCATCATGGCGTACATCATGATGATAGTGTACGTGATGTCCATGCGGACCGAGTGGTCGTCCTCCTTGACGCGGTCGTTCGTGATGTTGAACGGCCCATTGATGAGCAACGTGATGGCTGTGGCAAAAGGTTGCGCCACGTTAGACACGGTCGTGATGAGACCGTAGACGGCAGCTTCATTGCCCATGCCGGCCAGCTCAACAACGCAGTAGGTCGAGATGATCCAGCCCACGCCGTACGGAAGCTGTACAACAATGGGAGGGCCGAGCCAGAACCATTGGTTGCGGTAGACGTCCCACACGACGAGCATGGCGACGGCGCAGTCCACGACGATAACCACAGCGCCCGTGATGATGATCATCCAGCGCCAGTTCCAGTGGAGCCCCACTTCGAAGTGATCATGATGCCGGCCATGAAGAGCAAGTTACTGAGGATATCACTCACTGTGCTGTTGATGGGCGTCACGTCCACCATGTACGACGCCACCGGGGAGCTGGCCGTGTACGTGATGGTGGCGAAGATGCCGGCGAAGAAGTTGTACGCGATGATCTGGTACATGGCGCGCGAGCACAACAGGTCCCAGAAGTCGCTCATGTACTGGCGGAAGTTGGCCGGCTCGGACTTGTCCTCCTTGATGAAGTACCAGGTCATGGGCAGCACCGGCAGTGACAACACCACCAAGATGATCATCAATTGAGGGAAGCTCAGAGAGAAGTTGAAGTCGCCGCCATAGTCTTCACCATTGAAGCAGAAACCCGTCAGCAGCTCACCGAAGATCACGAGCGCCGTACGCACCACGTAGATGGCCGACTGGGTCTTGCCTCGCTTGTCCAGTGGTTCCTGCTGAGCCAGCTCCACGGTGATACTGTCCGCGCACACGTCCGATAGAACGTATCCGCAGGCCGAGAAGAACATGATGATGACGTACTTGGCGCCTTCCGATGGAGCGCTGTAGTTGATGCGTGCACGGATCTCGTCCGTGTAGGCTGAGGAGGCAACATCTCTGTCCGCAGCCACCGTGTAGTACGGCTCGCCAATGGGCATGATGCACATGACCAGGAGCGTAAGGATGCAAATGGTCCAGCCGATCAACATGTACGGACGACGACGGTAGCCGTAGATCGGACGGCAGTCCGACATGATGCCGTAGAAGACCTTGAAACTCCACGGCAGCACGACCAACTGCTTAGCCGCAGCGATCTGCGAACCGGAGCAGTTCAAGTACTGCTGCATGAACGGGTAGATGGTCTCGGGCAGCACTCCGTACACGAGACCGACGATGGCATACTGGAACAACAGACCGATGTTGTCTTTGCTCGTGAGCACGGGCATGCCGCCTGGACGCAGTGCACCACCTTCATACTCGCCGATGTTCTGACCGGAGGTGTCGGGGGTCTTGATGCCGACGTAGCCGCCTTCTTCGACGTCCTTAGCCTTGGACGTGCTGCTGATCGACAACCGCGCGTGGATGTCCAGGTCGTTAGTGCTGGGACCGGCGCCGCTCATGCTTGCAACTGGAGACCGGAGACCTTGAGCTGGAGCAGGCAAAATGCAGAGTGACTGACTCGGCCCAGGATTAAAGTTAAAGCTGCAAGGACAAGCAGACCTTGTCACCTCGCCTAGGTCAGCAAACCACGGGAGCGGACGAAAAACCGGTCGACGCTAGGAACCATGATGGGCACTTGGTGGCGCCGTCTCCGCTGGTAAAGGTTCCTGTGTCGGGCCACCACTGCAACGTGATGACAGACAACAAGAAACGAGGCGGCGGTGCCGGCGTGTTGAGAGTGCGGCGCGAACAGCGCTCTTTGGGCCCTTCTCTGGTGATTTCAAGCGATACGTGTGCAAGTGCAGTGCAAAGCGTCCGTCGCTACCTGCTGCGCCCGGCGCACCCCCAACGATATCCATGCGCGAGGATTTGCACATTCGAGGACGCCGGTACATGTACCGCGGAGGTGACGTGCACCTTTGGAAAACCAAGAAACAGTGGAATATATTGATATGTACAAGCAGTTCTAGCTGCAACGGAATTGTGCTAACTCAAGCGAGGACACGACTGCGTTGCGTCGACTTGCTGAGTGGTTAGCAGCCGGTGCCGCCAGCAATGATCAAGCACGACGTACTGTCGAAAATGGCCAGCACGTTGGTCACGACGGACCAAAGGATAGCGAATAGCAGGTAGCCCACCGTGATGCCGCCAATGAGCTTGCTGTGACCGCCCTTACGGAGCAGTCGCTGTGTGTCCTCCTTCTGCTTGGGAAGCAGGAACAGGAAGCTCCACGCGAACACCATCGCGGCGTACATGATGATAATAGTGTACGTGACGTCCATGCGGACGTCGTGGTCGTCGAGCTTCACACGTTCGTTGGTGAGGTTGAACGGGCCGTCCACCAACAGCGTCAGCGACGTCGCGAAAGGTGAGGCGACATTGGTCACCGTGGTGATCAAACCGTAGACGGCAGCTTCGTTGCCGAGCTGTGCGAGTTCCACGGTCACGAACGTCGAAATGATCCAGCCAACACCGTACGGGAGCTGTACAACAATGGGAGGACCAAGCCAGAACCACTGGTTCCGGAAGATATCCCAGACCACGATCATCGAGACGGCGCAGTCCACCACGATGACGGTCGCGGCAGTGCAGACAATCATCCAACGCCAGTTCCAGTGGAGACCCCACTTGGACGTGATCATGATACCGAACATGAAGAGCAAGTTGCTCAGGATATCGCTCACAGTGCTGTTGATCGGAGTAACGCCAACCATGTATGACGCGACAGGGGTGCTGGCTGTGTACGTGAAGTCGGCGAAGATGTTGGCGAAGAAGTTGTACGCGATAACCTGGTAGACGGCGCGCGAGCACAACAACTTCCAGAAGCCACCGATGTACTCCTTGAAGTTGGCAGGCTCCACCTTGTCCTCCTTGATGAAGAGCCACGTCATGGGAAGCACGGGGAGTGACAAGACCGTCACGATGATCATCAATTGAGGAAAACTCAACGAAAAGTCAAAGTCGCCGCCGTAGTCTTCACCGTTGAAGAAGAACCCGGTCAGCAGTTCACCGAAAATCACCATAGCCGTTCGAACCGAGTAGATGCACGATTGCGTCTTGCCCCGCTTAGCGATAGGTTCGCGTTGAGCCAACTCGACCGTGATACTGTCGGCGCACACGTCCGACATGACATAGCCGAAGGCGGCGAAGAACATGATAATGACATACTTGGCGCCTTCCGCTGGAGCGTCGTAGTTGATACGCGCTTCAATTTCAGGCGTGTAGTCGGCGACGGCGACATCTCGGTCTGTTGCGACTGTGTAGTACGGCTTGCCGATTGGCATGATGGCCATGACCAGCAGCATGATGATACAGATCATCCAGCCGATCAACATATACGGCCGACGACGGTAGCCGTAGATCGGACGGCAGTCCGACAAGATGCCGTAGAAAACCTTGAAACTCCACGGCAGCACGACGAGCTGCTTAGCAGCAGAAACTTGGGAACCGGAACAGTTGAGGTAGTTCTGCATGAACGGGTAGATGGTCTCCGGTAGCAGACCGTACACGAGACCGACTGTGGCGTATTCGAACAACAGACCGAGGTTCTCCTTGCTCGTCAGTACGGGCATGCCACCTGGACGCAGAGCGCCACCTTCGTACTCACCAACCTTGGGGTCGGACGTGTCGGGAGTCTTGACGCCCGTATAGTTTCCATCTTCGAGGTCTCTGGGTTGCGAGGTGCCGCTTACATATGACAAGCGTTTGAGGATGTCCAAGTCGCTCACAGCGGGTCCAGTGCCACCGACGCCCGGCATGAGTTCGATCGATAGTTCCGTGGACGTTCTTGAGGCCAAGCTGGCAACTTGGGGAATGAAAGAGTGGCAAAACTCGTCTACAGGCTCCGATATGCACGAGATCCCCTGGTCGAGGAGCGGTCACTCGACTTCCGGGAGATGAGCTGTTCGTCTGCAACCCTGCATGGCAGTGTTGCTGGCCGTTCTCACGACTGAAGTGGGCGGCCCACTATCTTAAGATCATAAAGCGTGCGAGACACGCTTTCTTTTCCTGATGCACGTGTACCTCCTCCGGAAGCGTGATCTGGTACTTGGTCTGGGAAGTTCTTGTGGTTTTGAGTCCAGCTCGCCGCCATCGAAGGCATGAACTGGTGGCCATGGATATCCTCCATCAAACCGACGAAGAGAAGCCGAAGCTGTAGACGAGAGAGGATACCTATGCGCTCCATCCCCCTTGTCGCCGAACGGATAGGAATGAGCTAATCGCCGCAGAGCCGGACAAATCCATCAACGACGTTGATGGAGCACAGGATTCCTGCCACGAAGGATGAGATTTCGCCATCTCATCCCACGCATTGCACATCAACCAAAGCATCCCCAACGGTCTCCGCACAACGGACTTGATTGCACGAGCGAGCTGTCCGAATTGAGACCGTGCACCAAGGTGTGCTTTCGCCAAGAACGACTTGTATCCTGTGTCTTCGATTGAAATTGGCGATGACGATCAGAGACAGAAAAGTTCACATTGCAATGTTTAAAAGTATGAGCCCGCAGCTACGATTGCTACAGTACACATTTTAGTCGACAAGGCTTAGCAGCCACTGCCACCGGCGATCACGAGGCAAGACGTGCTGTCGAACATGGCCATGATGTTGGTCATGACGGACCAGATGAGCGCGAAGATGAGGTAGAACACGGTGATGCCGCCGAGAATCTTACTCGAGCCACCGGTGCGTACGAGCTCCTGCGTGGCCTCCTTCTGCTTCGGCAGCAGGACCAGGAACACCCACGAGAAGATCGTCATCGCGTACATGATGATCACCACGTATGAGATGTCCGATCGAATGGAGTGGTCGTCTACTTGGATTCGCTCGGTGGTCAGGTCGAAAGGCTGGTCGATCAACAACGTCAAGGTCGTGGCGAAGGGTGATGCCACGTTGTGTGTGGCAGTGATGAGGCCGTACACTGCGCCTTCGTTACCAATACCCGACAGCTCGACGATCACGAAGTTGGAAATCATCCAACCGACACCGTACGGGACCTGAACGGCGATCGGTAGTCCCAACCAGAACCACTGGCTGCGGAAGACATCCCAGATCGTAATGAACGTGCAAATGCCGTCGATGGCCATGACGAAGACGCCCGTGAATACGATCATACCTCTCCAGCTCCAGTGGAGACCCCACTTAGACGTGACCATGATACCGAACATGAATAGCAGGTTGCCCAGGATGTCACTGATAGTGCTGTTGATCGGAGTCACCCCCACCATGTATGACTGCACGGGCGAGCTGGCCGTGTACGAAATGCCGGAAAAGATATTGGCGAAGAAGTTGTAGGCAATGACCTGGTACATGGCGCGCGTGCAAACGAGGTCCCAGAGCTCCGTCATGTACTGTCGGAAGTCGGGCTTGGGCTTCTTCTCCTCCTTGATCAAGAACCACGTTGCAGGGATAACTAGAGCCGTACAGATGGCCATGATGAGCATCAACTGCGGAAACGTCAGCGAGAAATCGAAGTCGCCGCCGTACTCCTCGCCATTGAACGCGAAACCCGTGATGATCTCGCCGATAATCACGAATACCGTTCGGACGGTGTAGATGCACGATTGAGTTTTACCACGCTTTTCCAGTGGTTCGCGCTGAGCAAGGTCCACCACGATACTGTCCGCGCACACGTCGGCCATGACGTAGCCGAACGCAGCGAAGAACATGAGGATAACGTACTTGGCGCCTTGGGCGGACGCGTCGTAGTTGATACGCGCCTCAATCTCAGGCGTGTAGTCCGTCGGTGAGATATCTCTGTCGGACGACACGGTGTAGTACGGGTTACCGGCAGGCATACAAGCCATGACGATCAACATGATAAGGCAGATACCCCAGCCGATAAGCATGTACGGGCGGCGACGGTAGCCGAAAATGGGGAAGCAATCCGACAGGATGCCGTAGAAGCACTTGAAGCTCCAGGGGAACACCACCAATGTTTGAGCGGTTGTCACTTGTGCCCCACTGCAGTTGAGGTACTGCTGTAGGAACGGGTAGATGGTGGCTGGTAGCATGCCGTACACCATGCCGACAGCAGCGTACTGGCAGAGCAAACCGATGTTCTCCTTACTGGTCAAGACGGGCATGCCACCTTCACGCAGGGCTCCACCCTCGATGTCGGTCGGGTCCGGAGACTTCATACCGGAGTACGCATCGGCCGGATCCTTGGGGGTTTGCGATGCGCCGCTCAAATACGACAATCGTGCCGGAATGTCCAGCTTGCTGGGCGTCGTACCAGCAGCGTGGTGCATCGTCGCCATAGTTGTGTTCGGCAGTCGAGAATGTAGTGGGTCGCTTGAGCAGAGCAAGGCAAAATCAAGAATGAGTAGGAACTACATGGACTGCGCGGCACGGCACCACAGGACGGAGCACTGCTTGCTCAACAAGTTGTGTGAAATGCAACGATCGGCACGGAGTTTAATCTATAGGGACTAAAAGCGTGAACGTCTGCAAAGGGACGAGTCCGTCGTGGTGAGCCAACCGCTGCAACAAGAGCCAACGCGCGTCATTCACGGGGATGCGCTGGGGTATGTACGGTACATGTAGCTCACGGGCTCCCTCGTCCACAGTCGACGATCGCGAGGGTCCACCTGCACGTGAAAGCAACAATGCAATGGAGACCAGACACGTTGACAGTACGCGCTGAAGGCGTATTCTCAAGGAAGACGAGATAGCAACGCAGCAGGATACACGCACCATTGCACTCCAATGCAGTTTCACTTTACAATTAATCCGAGTAGACCCAACATTAATCAGCGGATTCGTGATCGACTTTGCTTGCCGGCGGCAAGCTCCCGAACGGGTCACCACGTTTCGTCTGCAACTCGGAGGCGCATCACCCAGCCATGCAACGTTTTGCAATCAGCTCGAGGACGAATGGACCCCAGCTGGCGATATGCTCGGGCTCGCATCCCGCGGTCACCTTGATTCAAGCTCACTTCTAACCGCAGCGCGCCATGCAGCCCACACACTTCCAGGGCAAACGTATCCTGTTGGGTTCTCACCATGTGCATTTCACATGTCAAAAGATTTTCGCTGACTCACCGGAGACTTGAATCTGTCCTAATTAATCCCTGTGAATGCTATTATAATAATAGTTAAAACCACACATAAAATCAAAATAGTTTTCTCTTTAATTTGATATTTATCTGTAAAACGCTAATAATGAATCAGAATCTGTTTCACGAAATATACAAACTACAACAGGTAAAATAGTACTTGCGCTTCAAGGATGAATCAGGTCGCTGATTTGTTGAATTTCGTCGACAGCGCATCCGCTCAAGAGATCCGTCATATTCGGCATTGTGTGCAGTGCTGGCAACGGGTGTATAAACGTTTATTCCATAAAACGCGTAATAACGTGTCATTTGACTGTTTATTTGATCGGACGCGTATAAACAGAGGTCCATGACCGTTCATTCAAGTGGCACAGTGTACCCATGCGCTCAAAAATGCACACATTCAGTCCGTGGAAGTCCGGTGGGTTTACTGATATCAAATCAACTTTTTACACGTAATTACCACACTGAGTTCGTAAAAACTGTTAGTACACGCTGTCTAAACTGTACAAACAGTCCAAACTGTTTAAACGTTTTTAATCGTACTGTCACTACCAGCCAGCAGGGCCGCACACATTGTGTGCGGCCCTGCTGGGTGACGCCGGACGCGCTGCAGAGAAAGCGGAGACCGTGAGTGGCTGGACACGCTCCGGCTTGATTAGACCACCGTGGCACCTGTCAACGCACCTTGAGTCAAGTTGACACACCAATGGGCCATTGAATGGCGGCACCATTGCGGTCACGAGTGATTCATGTAGCGTTACATGTATAATACCTTCAAAATACAGAAGTTCCTGGACGTCTTCGGGACTTCAGTCCAAGCCATCACCGATGATGGCACAGATCGCCTCGGAAGCCTTGCAATCGTACTGCACGGTACATGTACATGGTCCGACCGTCGAGCTCCGACGAGATGTTGTCAGCGCGTGCTTCAAGTGAGTGCGCAAGGATTTCCATCAGTCGAGGCCCTGGTCTAGTCGTTGCCTACATGTGCAATAGCGCTAATGTGTCGCCGACATGCTGCAATGGATTGGCAATCCTGCGACTTACTCACTTCGAAGTTATGTCGAATCACGGAAGCAGTTAATTCCCAGCCCCACCAGCGGCCTTTATGAGTCCGATTTTGTGTTGCTGAAGTGTGTCCACTACATGTACATGCACCCCGCTCGACAACAACGGGAGTGGCTACGTGAAGACGAACGCGCTGGATTGTCGCCGTGAAGTTGTTCGGGCCCTGCTGCTCAACCGAGGGAGTATTGTTGAAGACACTCAAACGGGGGCATTAATTAATGTCAACGCGTTGTCCAACTACCGGTACCGGTATTATTAATAATACATGTATTAATACTGTATCTAAATAACAGCGTTGCTGAGCAATACATGTGCGTACATGCACTAGGTTGGTCATCCGTTCATTCATGGAGAAAAGAGGATTTATGGCGCGGTCATCTTTGTGGAGTTATACCGGTAGACCGCTGTGCACGTGTACGAGGATGGCGAGTGATCAAAGTCTTGAGGTGTTCGAAACATGTACGCAAATGGACTGGATAAAAACTTTATCCGCTGGATAAAAGTTGACCAAGCAGCTCGCAAGCTTAAACGACATACAGCCAGGCCACAATACAAAGACTTCTACGTATCACTGTGAGTAGATTTTCACGAAGCGTTGCCTTGGGTGCGTCAACTTCGCAACGAGTTGGACTTCAGAGTTGCTGTTTGATTAAAAATGGTGCAAAACCGCGTGACGATTTTAATCTCTTCACGTTTAACTTGATCAACGTGTTCAACATCACCTTGTGCAGCTCTCCTCGTCAGTTTAACCGCAATGCTCGATTCAATCCTAACTCCTCCGACGGCATTCTTCGCAATCGTTGGACTGCGTTTACCGGTACTCTACCGACGACGTTCTTGAACACATCCTCACTCGCATTCGTGCCCACGCAGCGGGCACTGCCCGCCGCATCGTCGAGCAGCAAATCGCGCACGTCGGTTGCCTTACTGCGGTTCATAGATCGACAGAGCTGGCGGTACTTCAAAGTTTTCACTGTTTGTCCATCGATTCGCCAACTTCGACGGGCTCTTCTGGCCGAGTGCCTGCTCTCTGCTGAACGACGCACGCTGCAAGCAGTTGGTTGTTCTTGCTCGTCCTAGACGTCTCGCTTGTCATTCCGGAATTTCGCCACTGCTGCTCACCTGTCACGAAATGTCGACTGCGCACCCGAGCAAAGCCGACCTTCCCGGTCGGTTGTCCTTTGTGAGCGGGACTTCGCAGCCCAAGGACATCGAGGACGGTCACTACGTGGCCGTGAAGACCCCCGACCCGACCAACATCGAGGGAGGTGCTTTACGTGAAGGTGGTGCTCCCGATCTCAAGAGCAAGGACAGTATCGGTCTGCTGGTGCAGTATGCCGCAGTGGGACTTAACTACGGTGTGCTGCCAGCTACGATCTACCCGTTCCTGCAGAACTACCTGAACGCGACCGGTTCTCAGGTCACCACTGCGGCGACGTTGGTGGTGCTTCCGTGGAGCTTCAAGTGCTTCTACGGTATCTTATCGGACTGCGTACCGTTGTGGGGATACCGTCGTCGGCCCTGGATGGTGATCGGTTGGGTCATTTGCCTGGTCATGCTGTTGATCATGGCCTGCATGCCCGCGGGAAACCCGTACTACACAGTTTCGGCCGACCGTGACATCAAGCCTGCCGACTACACGCCGGAGATCGAGGCACGTATCAACTACGACGCAGCCTCGCAGTCTGGTAAGTACGTTCTGCTCATGTTCTTCGCTGCAGTGGGCTACGTCTTGTCCGACGTGTGCGCCGACAGTATCGTGGTGGACTTTGCGCAGCGCGAACCACTCGAGACTCGTGGCAAGACCCAGTCGGCCATCTACGTGGTGCGCACGGTGTTCGTAATCATCGGACAGCTCCTTACTGGTTTCTGCTTCAACGGCGAGGAGTACGGCGGCGACTTCGACTTCTCGCTGACCTTCCCGCAGCTCATGATCATTCTTGCCGTGCTGACGGTGCCTGTCATCCCCATGACTTGGTTCTTCATCAAGGAGGAGAAAAAGCCCCGTATCAACTTCACAAACTACATGAAGGAACTGTGGACGTTGATTCAGAAGCGCGCCATGTACCAGGTGATCTTCTTCAACTTCTTCCAGGGCATGTTCTCCACCATCTCATACACGGCCAGCTCCCTGTGGCTTCGTACATGGTGGGCGTGACGCCTATCAACAGCACGCTGAGCGACATCTTCGGTAATTTGCTCTTCATGGGCGGAATCATGGCCACTTCCAAGTGGGGACTGCACTGGAACTGGCGCTTGATGATCGTTGGCACGGGTGTCTTTGTCATGGTTTTCGACGGTATCACCACCTTCATCACGATCTGGGACGTCTTCCGCAGTCAGTGGTTCTGGCTTGGTCTGCCTGTTGCAGTGCAGCTGCCGTACGGTGTGGGCTGGATGATCTCCACCTTCGTCATCGTCGAGCTGTCGGGTATCGGCAACGAGGGAGTTGTGTATGGCCTTATCACCATGGTGTCCAACCTGTCGTCGCCTTTCGCTACGACCATGACCCTGGTCATCGACCAACCGTTTGACTTGACGACGGAGCGCATTCAGGCTGACGACTCGTCCATTCGGACTGACATCACGTACGCCGTGGTCATTATGTACGCTATGACGGCCTTCTCATGGGTCTTCCTGGTCTTCCTGCCTCGCCAAAAGAGGAGACGCAGGAACTTCTTCGCACTGGTGGCAGCAGCAAGATTCTCGGCGCACTCACGGTGGCCTACCTCACTTTCGCGTTCGTGTGGTCGCTGATGACCAACTTTATGGCCATGTTCGACAGCACCTCGTGTCTGCTCATTGCTGGTGGCAGCGGATGCTAAGTTCAAAATTTAATTTTACTTACTTTGCGTAGTGTAAGTCGTGCGAAAGTAGCCGACCAAGTACAGTGCAATGTATTGTTTGATTCAGTATCTGAGTAGTTTTTCCGAGGCTCTGTTTGATCGTTGTTTCGTTTCCTGAAGAACTTCGTCATGCCTGCGAGCTTGAGGTGACCGCCTTACTACATTTCGTCGAAAAGAATTGCATGCTCGATCTCATCCAGAAAAGACATAAAGCTACATGTATGATACTTCGAAGTAGCTATTAGCTTAGCGACATGCACTTCAAACAAGCCGCCCCAGGTTTATTCAAGCCTCTTGTGGACTTCATGTTTGGACGTCAAATTTGGAGATAAAAATAAAGACAAATTGTATTTGCATTAGCTTCTGTCGCATCTGCACGATTTAGTATGATGGAGAAGACGACGTACATCTATATGAATGTCAATCCATGGTATCCGCCGCTTAGCAGCCTTTGCCACCAGCAATGACAAGGCAGGAGGTGGACTCGTACATGGCCATGATGTTGGTCATCAGCGACCAAATGAACGCGAATGTGACGTAGAAGACCGTGAGACCACCCAGAATCTTGCTGCTGCCACCCGTACGGAGAAGTTCCTGCGTCTCCTCCTTCTGACGAGGCAAGAACACCAGGAACGACCAGGAGAAGATCGTCATGGCGTACATGATCAGCACGGCGTACGTGAGGTCCGTACGAATCGAGTTGTCGTCCGCCTGAATACGCTCCGTGGTCAGGTTGAACGGCTGGTCGATCACCAACGTAAGAGCCTGAGCGAACGGAGCCGCCAAGTTTCCGACCATAGTAATGAGACCGTAGATGGCACCTTCGTTTCCGACACCAGACAGCTCGACGATGACGAAGTTGCCAATCATCCATCCGACACCGTACGGAAGCTGCACAGCCATGGGCAGACCAAGCCAGAACCACTGACTACGGAACACATTCCAGAGCGTCAAGAAGGTCGTGAAGCCGTCCACGATGATAACAAAGATACCCGTGAAGAGGATCATCTTCCGCCAGCTCCAGTGTAGTCCCCACTTGGAAGTAGCCATGATACCGGCCATGAAGAGCACGTTGCTGAAAATCTCACTGATGGTGTTGTTGATCGGAGTCACGCCCACCATGTACGACTGTACGGGGAACTGGCCGTGTACGAGATGCTGGAGAAAACGTTCTGGAAGAACTGGTAGAAGACGACCTGGTATACTGCACGCTTCTGGATGAGCTTCCACAGCTCGTTCATGTAGACGCCAAACGGAACCCTCTCCGCCTTCTCTTCCTTGATAAAGAACCACGTAATAGGGATGATCGGGGCCGTGATGACCGCCACAATGGACATCAATTCGGGGAAGTTCAACGAGAAGTCGAACTCACCGCCGTACTCTTCACCGTTGAAGCAGAACCCAACCAGAAGCTGACCGAGGATGACGAACACCGTACGCACCGCGTAAATCGCCGACTGGGTCTTACCACGCTGCTCAATAGGCTCACGTTGCGCGTAGTCGACCACGATACTGTCGGCGCAGACATCTGCCAGGACGTATCCGATAGCGGCGAAGAACATGAGCATGACGTACTTGCCGGCCTGGTTACCAGCGTCGTAGTTGATGCGAGCTTGGATCTCCGGAGTGTAATCAGCGGGCTCAATGTCACGGTCAGATGGCACCGTGTAGTACGGGTTGCCAGCAGGAGAGGCCGCCATGACGATAAGCATGACAAGACACATACCCCAACCGATGAGCATCCAGATTTTACGACGGTAGCCGCAGATCGGCACGCAGTCAGACAGGATACCGTAAAAGACCTTGAAACTCCACGGCAGGATAACCAGAGTCGAAGCCGTGGTGACCTGCGAACCCGTAGCGTTCAGGTACTGCTGCAGGAACGGGTAAACGGTGGCCGGAAGCAGACCGTAGTTGATACCAACGGCGGCGTACTGGAAAAGCAAGCCAATGCTATCCCTGTCCGTCAAGCTGGGAGTTCTACCTTCACGCAGAGCACCACCTTCGAGGTTGGCCGGGTCGGGGTCTTCGACTGGGTGTAGCTGGGAGTTCCATTGTTCGGGTCCTTGGCTTGTGAGGTTCCGCTCACAAAAGACAACCGAACGGGAATGTCCAGCTTGCTGGGGTTCTGCGACGCCATGAGTTCTGCTTGAGCGAAGGAGAGCAAATTTCGGAATGAAAGTCTGCTGCCACGACTAAAAATTAACCCACTGATAAAAACTGATGAACAGAACCTTGTCCTCCAGTCCAGGGGTCCTTGACTCCGAACCGAGGGATGCCTGTTGCGATGGGGCTCACTTGTTCGTGACCTGCGGAACCCGAGTCGGACCGTAAAACGGTGCGCTCTTCACTCTTTCCACCATCAAACCTGCACAAAAGCCGGTTGGAGATCTGTTGATTTGCCTGCTTTCCACGCCATCTGCGGGTGGAAATCGGTGACGTCCCGAAATCGCACAATGGCATTCGCTGCTCAGCCGTGATGCACGGCAACGGAAGGGGAGGCTGCAAATACTGACTTGGTGACAGGAAATGCTACCGCGCTCTCGTTTGCACCGTATGTGCGTGTAGTCGCGAACAAGACGGTTGTGTCGGGAAGCAAGAACCTTCAGCCATGGAGAAGATCCTCATAATGCGGTGCCTTGCTACCTTCATCGACACGATAAGCGCTCGTTGTGGACCGCTAGTCAGGGTCCACCGATCGCGGCCCGCAACTTTTGCCATTGCAGGTCCATGCACGAGCTTGAAGCTCATTTTACATAGCGGAGACCGTGGGAAATTAATTTTAATCAGTGCTGTTGATCAAATGCGATCAGACGATGTTGACGAGGACCCCCGATTGTGAAGGACGCTGTAAACTTAGCTTCCTGGTGGTTCGATTGCCAACCATTATCTACGTTAACCCTTTTATTAAAATGGCATTCACGCACACAATGAGTACTGTAACTGTATGCCTTATCGGCGTGAAATTCATGGTGGATGGCATTCACGCACTCATTGAGCACCTGAGTCCGTTGGTCGCTAGCTCGCGTCACCGCTGGCTAGATAGCAGGCCCATCCCCTTCAAACAAGTCTCCAAACGCATGGATTTCGCTTTCAGCGAGTCACGAAGCGAGTCCCTCTCCTGTCACCTACAGTGAGGCTGACAAAGAAAGAGTTCTTAAACTTTGAATCAAAAGGAGACCGTACGTCGGGACAAGATCAAAATTGCATTGCTCTCCTTGCTCTATATGTAGCTGTAATGTTTACCACTATATCAGCACCCCTTGCCACCAGCAATGATAAGGCACGACGTGGATTCGTACATGGCCATCATGTTCGTCATCAGGGACCACACAAGCGCAAATAAAACGTATGCAAGCGTAAGACCTCCAAGGATCTTGCTGCTTCCGCCGTTGCGAAGAAGCTCCTGCGTCTCTTCCTTCTGGCGCGGCAGGAAGACGAGGAACACCCACGAGAAGATCGTCATACCATACATGATCGACACAGCGTACGTGAGATCCGTTCTAATGGACGTGTCGTCGGCCTGGATGCGCGCCGTAGTCAGGTTCAGTGGCTGATTAATTACCAGCGTCAGTGCCTGTGCGAACGGAGAAGCCAAATTGCCGACCATGGTAATGAGACCGTAGATTACGCCTTCGTTGCCCACACCAGACAGCTCCACAATCACAAAGTTGGCGATCAGCCAGCCAACACCGTACGGAAGCTGCACAGCCATCGGCAGGCCAAGCCAGAACCATTGGCTGCGGAACACGTTCCAGATCGTAATAAATGTTGTGAATCCGTCAACAATCACAACAAACACGCCCGTAAGGATGATCATCTTTCGCCAGCTCCAGTGCAGTCCCCACCTTGAGGTCGCCATGATACCAGACATGAACATCACGTTGCTGAGAATCTCGCTGATAGTGTTGTTGATTGGCGTCACACCCACCATGTACGATTGCACGGGCGAGCTTGCAGTGTATGAGATGCTCGAGAAAACGTTCTGGAAAAACTGGTAGAAAATGACCTGATAGACCGCGCGCTTCTGGATCAGCTTCCACAACTCGCTGATGTAGTGCTTAAACTCGATTCTAGGTTTCTTCTCCTCATTCACGAAGAACCACGTAATGGGGAGAATCGGTGCCGTGATGACCGCCACGATGGTCATAAATTGAGGAAATGTGAGAGAGAAGTCGAAGTCACCACCATACTCTTCGCCGTTAAAACAGAACCCAACCAGAAGCTGACCAAGAATCACGAATACCGTGCGCACCGCGTAAATCGCCGACTGGGTCTTACCACGCCGTTCAATCGGTTCACGTTGGGCAAAGTCAACCACGATACTGTCGGCGCAAACGACTGCAAGCACGTAGCCGAAAGCTGCAAAGAACATAAGCATAACGTACTTGCCGGCCTGGTTACCAGCATTGGAATTGATGCGGGCTTCAATCTCCGGAGTGTAGTCAGCAGGGTTGACGTCGCGGTCTGACGGAACTGTGTAGTATGGGTCTCCAGCAGGCGAGACTGCCATCGCGATAAGCATGGAGAGACAGATTGTCCATCCTACAAGCATCCAAGACTTTCGACGGTAGCCGTAAATGGGGACACAGTCCGACAGGATGCCGTAGAATGCCTTGAAGCTCCACGGTAGGATAACAAGAGTTGAAGCCGTAGTAACTTGAGAACCCGTAGCATTGAGGTATTGCTGCAGGAACGGGTAGACGGTGGCCGGCAGCAAACCGTAGTTGATGCCGACAACGGCATACTGAACGAGTAAACCGATGCTGTCTTTACTCGTCAGACTGGGGACTTCTCCAGCACGTAGTGCACCACCTTCGAGGTTGGCCTGGTCGGGGGTCTTCACTGTCGAGTAGCCGTTGTCGTTGCCATCCTTTGCTTGCGAAGCGCCGCTGACGTAGGAGAGGCGAAGGGAAGAGAGGTCGTGTTTGTTGGGTCTAGCCGATGCCATGCTGCCCTGCCTTGAGCTGTTGTGGGCGCAAGAGCGGAAATTCCGGAATGACAACCGTGGTCAGGTTTGTTAAACCGAAGCTGTTGGTTTCTGTAGTGTGGAGGCTACATGTACAGCGGAGCGGAGCAAGTCTTTTGCCTTTCAAGATCTTCAACGATAATCCCGATGCGCTGCTTGGGTATTCTTTCGTGGTCTTATTGATTGTTGGCTGGAGGCTTTCGTGTGAAAGTAAACCTGCTGGATGCATCGACAGATGGGAAAATTCGTCTTGCTGCACCAACTGAAGATGGTATAAGTGACGCCCCCGATTGACGAGCTCGCATTCGTCCACCACTGCAATATCCCCACACCGGATATGCAACTCGGTACATGTATTCATGTAGTATTATTAGTACATGTAATAAATACCGGTACCGGTCACGACCGAGGTACTGTACCGGTACAGTAG
Organism: Phytophthora hibernalis; assembly: GCA_012656075.1. Taxonomy (NCBI): domain Eukaryota; phylum Oomycota; class Peronosporomycetes; order Peronosporales; family Peronosporaceae; genus Phytophthora; species Phytophthora hibernalis. The sequence continues at coordinate 174,458 of JAAKBF010000159.1, read as the reverse complement.
GTTTCTACACTCGTCTATCGATTAATTTTAATAAATTGATTAATGAAAATTACCGTAATCGATTGACGATCAGACGAACGCCTCTAGGCTGTGATAGTATCACTGATACATGTAGTTTCGCATTCTTTTACTAAATGGAGATGCTTCAATACAAGTACATGTATTGTAGAATAGACGATTGCCTCTAGGCTGTGATACATGTAGTTTCGCATTTTATTACTGAATGAAGGTGCTATGTACAATCAAGTGTACAGCATAGTTACAAGTAGCAACCGTTTAATTAGAAGCGAAGTAGGATTCCTTCAACACTCCTTCAACCAACATGTTGCTAATACATGTACTTCGAAGTACAGCTTATTTTTTGCCTTTATTTGAGTATCGTTCCTATCAGTATCTCCTAATCAATACAATCCAAACCTGCCGTACATGAATATGAAGTGAATTTTGCACGACGAATTCCAATCCATTTTTCTATAAACACTCACTTTGAAACTGAGTTTGTTGAGCTCAAAGTAAAATCCAGAGCTGTTCCGTGCGAAGTCGCGGCTTTGTATTATTAAAATACATGTATTGGAACATCGAGCGGTAATTTATCCGTAGTCAATCCACGATTTTTACGGATTTTCGTTGTTCCAACCCTGCAGTTATTCCAAGAATTAAAGTTCTCTATTGTGCCGCTATCGATGGATATGGCTTGGCTTTTCGTTACATGTAGTACTGAAGCAAGGTGGTGTCATCTAGATGTATTGGTTGACTTCGTGTGATGCAACTAGCTTTAGTGATGAGTTTTGTCGAAATGAAGCAGAAGTCGATCGGGGCCGTCCTGGACGAACGGGTGATTTCACCTTTGAATAATGATATTCCAGATTTTTTTATTGCATTAGAGAACTTTAGTTCTAGGAATAACTCGCGGTTTTGGAACAAAAATCGAGATAATCCAAAAATTATATTCCTTGGATCAAGTATTACAACAAATATACTGTAAGCTTATCTTAAAATCCGCAGATAAATTGCGGATAAATTACCTCCCGATGCTCCAGTACTTAGTTCCAGTGGACTCATGGAATATAATTATAATATTCGGATTATCTCATTTTTGCTCCAAAACCGCGAGTTATTCCAGGAACTAAAGTTATCTAGTAATGAAAGTGTCGCAATACATGTACAGACAATCGTTTAGGCCGTGATATCCTGAATTGAGATTCATTCCACCGACGGATGCAGAAGCTGCTTCCATTGACCGACGGCATACAAAGCCAAGTCAAAAATGCCTCTACCTTCTATTCTGTAGAGGATGACTTGAATAGACAAATTTAAGACTGAATGAATTGAACGTTAAATAGCTCGTGGTTGAGCACTACATGTGCACGCTGCTGTGGGGCCTGTAGCCCTCGACAGCCAGCCATTCTGACTAGCACAACAGGGACTTGGTCGCAGCTTGAACCGCAGCCTCCCAGTCTGCACCAGCACTCACTTGGTCCACCGGCCAAGTTGAACCTCAACTTAACACCCGCCCTCCGAGGACGCGTGCAATGCGACTCGGAACTTAGTCCTTGGTGCCAGGTCCATTTGCTCGCCATCGTGGCGCTGCTGCTGCTCGTCTTGATAGCGGGCCGTCGCTGTTCACGGTGAGTCAGTTGGAGATCAGGCTTCATGCCGATCAGTGTCTTCAGCTTCGCCAGGCGCGGGAATCCGAGCGGCTTCGTCACCAGGTCCGCTGGGTTCAGGTCGCCAGCGATCTTCCAGATCTTGACTGCTTTCTCCTTGACTTGCTCACGTACGTAGTGGAATCGGAGCTTGATGTGTCGTGTCTTCCGACTGTAAGTCGGGTTGGAGACCAAAGCAATGGCAGCTTGGTTGTCGACCCCTAACGTAAACTCCGCCTGCTGTTCGGGTATAGCCTCCGCCAGGACATTCAACAGCGACTTGCCCTCCTTGCACGCCTCGCACGAAGCGACATACTCCGCCTCAGCGGTGCTCTGAGCAACCACACTCTGTCGTCGAGCTTCCCACGCGACAGGTCCACCAGCCACCATCATAGCGTAACCGGTGATGCTCTTCTGGTCTCCGGGCAATTTCCCTAATCCGAGTCGCAGTAACCATCGATTGTGATGGTCTTTGGCTTGGTGCTGGGGCGCTTGAAGAAAATTCCGTGGTCCGCCGTGGAGACGAGATAGCGAAGCACGCGTTTCAACGCACCGCCATGTGCCGCTGTCGGGTTGCCTACGAATCGGCTCAGGTACCCCACTGGGAACGCCAAGTCGGGTCTCGTGCTGGTTGCCATGTACATGAGCGCCCCGATCGTGGCTCTGTACTCGATGCTAATCTCCTTGCGGTCTTCATCTTCTGGAGCTGCTGTCAGCTTCGTAGTTGGGTCCATGGGCGATCTGCATCCTCGAGCGTCACCAAAACCGAATCGGGTGAGGACGTCCTTGGTGTACTTGGTCTGGTGCAGGAGCGCACCTTCCTCTGTCCACTCAACTTGGATTCCTAGGTATTCTTGCAAGCGACCCTGGTCCTTGATGCCGTACTTGCTGTCGAGAGCCTTGAAGAAGTCCACCTTCCAGCTCTCGTTGTTGGTCGCGCAAATCAGGTCGTCTACGTACACCAGCAGGATAGCGATCACTCCGTTCTCTGCGAACACATACAGGCACGGCTCCGTGGTGCACCGACGCCACCGACGTCCAGTCAGCCAGGAGTCCATTCCTCGTACCATTCGCGACCGCTGTGGTGTAGTCCGTTGATTGCGTGCTTGACCTTGTACACCCAGCCTTTTCGAAGCGGGAAACCGGCAATGCGGCGGATGAAGTGCATGATCTTCAGCCGGGCGTTAAGATACGCCGTGTTCACATCGCACGAGAATGGATCCAACCCCAGTAAGACACAGAGCGCCACGAAGAGTCTGAACGAAGCCATCCGTGCCACCGGTGAGAAGATCTCCATGACCAAGAAGTCTACGCCGGGCTCTTGCTTATCGCCTCGCGCACACAGTCGTGGGCGGAAGCGGCTAACATTTCCGTTCTTGTCCGTCTCGATCTGAAAACGCCACATTGTCTGCAGGGCTCGCTTACCGGCGAGCATCTTGTCTTCGGGCACTAGCTCAAACACGTCCTTCTCCTCCATTGCGGCCAGCTCGCGCTCCATACCTTTCCACCATTCCTTGTGCTGCGGCGATTCCATCGCCTGTTTGAACGTGCGAGGCAGACGTACCTCTGACTCGTGCCATCGGCGTTGTTCTGGCTCTGTTTCCATCGTGACCGCCACTGTCACTGCGGCGTACACCGCGAACCCGTCAAGAGCGTCTTGCTCATCATCGTCCACGACTGCTACAAGGCCGGTTCTGTTGCGTTTCCGCTCTGCTTCGCCGCTTAGTACAGACTCTTCATCTTCTCGTGCGCGACGATGTCCAGTGAGGATCAGCGGTGTGGGTTCAGGGCGGGTTCTCATTGTCATCACTGGGGCTTTCCGCTCCTTCATCCTGCGTGTCGAACGACTGCTGTTTCTGGACGTCTTCGGCGTCAACCGGGCTGAGGGCTTCGGAGTTGCTGCTGAAGGTTTCTTCTTCTCCAGTGTCCGAGTATTCACCTTCAGTTTCGTTGTCGGCCTGCGGACCTCCCTCTGCAGACATCGTGGCGCCAACGTTTCGCTCGTCTTCGTAGTCACTATCGATAGCGTTGTCCGCGTCCGATTCGCTTGCGTCGGCCTCTTGGTCATCTTCTGGTTCTTGATCTTCTGCACTAGTTTCTTCTAGATCCTCAACCTTGTGGCTACTGGGCTGTAATGGGTTGGTGAAGACGATGTCGTCATTGAACACGGGTGGCTCCCTGTCCATCCAGCTGGCATGAGGATCCTCAGCGTCCCTCTGTACTTCTCCGACGGTGTCTTCGTCCAGTGCTTGGTCATTGTACAACACGTCATGGTGCACTCCGGCGCCATGCTCTCGCCCTCTACCGCCGGCAGGTCGTAATCGCGTTGCCCTGCGCTGGTGAGATCTGGGTAGACATCCACTGCCCATTGTCGAACGTTGTCCTCGAACGCTGATCCCCGGCGATCTTTGTAGAGCACTTGCTCGTTCACCGTGACTTGGCCCCGAAGAGTACCGAGCCTTCCGTGGGGAAGTAGACTTTGCAGCCGATGGCATTCTCTCGGTACCCCAGTGTGAAACCAACGCGGCAGTTGCCAGCAAACGTGTGACGAGAAGGCCCGACCTTAGAGTGGATGCATGCGAGTGCTCCGAACTTCCGTACATGGTGGATGTCCAGCTTTCGGCCCCACATAGCTTCGTATGAAGTCTGTTCGATCGGCGTCGAGTTGGAGCGGTTCTTCAGGTAGACTGCGTAGTGGAGTGCGTCCACCCAGAATGAAGTTGGCAATCCCGCCTCCTTCATCATGGATTTCATCATGTCGACAAGTGTCTGGTGAGTCCTTTCCACCATGTTCAGCCTCAAATGAGATGCGCGGCGTCGTCGTGTGGATGGTGTCATGGCTCTGGTGACTTCGTCGTTGACGAACTCACCTCCTCCGTCTGAGGAGATGGGCCGCAACTTGCAGCCCGGGCACTGGCGCTCCGCCCATGCCACGTAGCGCCGAATCAGCGGGTTCACCTCTTCCTTCGTCTTGTCCTTCACAGGGAAAGCTGTGACGAATCTCGTGTGTGCGTTCATTATGACGAGGACTACCTTGAACGCGTGCAGTTGTAGTTCCTCGGCGGGAGTAGGAGATCTGCGAACACAAGCTCGTTCCGCTCCGTGATTCCTCGGTTGAGATGCTTCAGAACTGCCTTCGCCCGTTTCTTGGCCAGTTGACAAGCTTCACACATGTCGAACTGGCGTCGACGAAGCATCATGCCTTCGAACAATCCCTCGTCGGCCATCTTGCGGATGTACTGGGGGTTCAGGTGTCCGAGTCGCTCGTGCCAGCACTGTAGATCTGCTACGCCATCACGCAGCGCGAAGTTTACCAAGGCCTCCGGCACCAGCGGGTTGCGTTCTCCCGGCAGGAATTCGTTGTGCGCGGTGAACATCCACAGGCCGCATGTCGTCTTGAGTGGCGCTTGCAGCGCTGTGGCCTCGTTCTTCGACAACGTGTAGACAGCCGTCGAGTCGTCGTAGTCGATCTTGAAGCCCTGTTGGCGTGTCACCGATTGGGAGAGGAGGTTCGGGCGCTCTGGGGAGTAGTAGACCTGCTCGAGTCGGAGCGTGACATGGCCTCCGTTGACCACCACCCATAGGTCGATAGCGCCGACACCAACGGGGCTGACGTGCCGTTGTAGCCTTGGACCGTTTCTTTCTTCCTCTCGGTCTCAGAGAGACTGCGATACTCCACGAAGTACCGCTTGTCGCCGACTAGGTGGCGATTAGCTCCGCAGTCGAAGACCCACGCTTCCGGACGATACGTGGCCTTCGGCACCTTCTTTGAAGATGTTCGGCGGCCCTTGACAGATCCATCGTCTGCACCTTGGATTGCGCCGACAGCAGGCCCGCTCTTCTTCCCAGGTCGTGCACTTCGACCTTCTCGTTGCTTTTGGTGTTCCTGCCCCGTCGTTGGCTCGGTGAATTCTGAGCCTACCGAAAACAGTTATCCGCCACTGCCGCCATTTCCACCACCGGCGTTGGGACATTCTCGCTTCGCGTGTCCCGGTTTATGACAGCCGTAGCAGTTACCAAGTCGCCGGTCCTCCTCGCGTTGCTTCTGCGCTTCCTCGCGCTTGGGGTTCTTGTTCTCGCACCTCTTGCCTCCTGTACTGCTCTGCGGCTTGGACTGCTGGGTCGGTCCAGACGACTGCTTCCCGCTGCCAAAAGACCGATGCAGCTGGCTGTCAGCTTTGTTGGCTTTGTCGAACGTGATGGCCATTGCCACCACCTTGTCCGGCCTGTCAACGCAGCTCATGCCTGTGTCCACGTAGCCCCGCAGGCGATCAAATCTTTCGCTGGAGGGGTACGACGACACCAGCATCCCGCTAAAAACGGCGTCGTCGAGGGTCATCCCGACTGTCTTGAGTTTTGAGTGCAGCCGGCACAGGTAGTTGAGGTGGCTCTCCACGCTGCCGTTCTGCTTGCACCGTGAAGTCTCTAGCTGGGCATAGAGCTGGCGCTTCGTCATCGCCTTGGTTTGCTCGTTGGCTGTGCCTTCAAACCGCTCGCAGAGGTACTTCCACATGGCCGAGCCGCCCTTCAGTTCCATTAACCGCTGGTCCATGTCTGTGCCCACCGACGAGAAGATAAGCTCCTGCAGGTCCAGCTGGTAGCCATCCCACGCGCTCTTTTGCAGGCTGGTGGCGTTCTCTCCAGCTTCTTCTCACCCTTCATTATCTTGAAGAGGTCGGCGTCCTTCTTGCGCGCGGCGATCTCCATCAGCTTCTTGTAGTACTGGAAGTTTTGGCCGTTCCAGCGAATGGGTCGCCCGGTTTTCTCGGAGACCTCGACCTCCCAGGTCGCGTCCGTCGTCGGCTTCGGCATCCTTGCACTTCAGCGCCAGCGTGACTTGGGATCATAACCCTATTCTGTAGAGGATGACTTGCGCTTGAATGGACAAATTTAAGACTGAATGAATTCAACGTTAAATAGCTGTGGCGAAGCGCCTAATAAGATTGGCGGACCGGCTACGAGAAAAACGGGTCGAAGATGAGAAAAGCACGATCGCTGACTCCGCCAGAGAAGCTTGGGTGTCTCACGGGAACTATGCGTCCACGTCATGGGTTGATGTCGAAGGGGCGAGATCAAGTGAGATAAAGAAGATGGTACCGCAGATGAGTCCAGGTCGACCTCGATCGGTGCGTCGGAATCGCCCCTCGATCGTACCTCGATCGCCCTCGATCGTAACACTTCGATCGCTCCTCGATCGTAACACCCCGATCGCTCTTCGATCGAGGATCCGCCGATCGACCAGCTGTCTTTCAAGATCGGGCGAAGTCGACATCGACGAGTGTACGAAGGCATGGGTAAGAGCGGCGGCAGGTGACACGCAAGGCATCTAGCGGTTGTTTAGTGGAGTTCAGCTAAGTGTTTGGCTGAGATAGACATAACCATAAATCAGACTCGAATTTGCACTGAACATCGCAAGTGCCTTCCAGACGGGAAGAACATTGGCCCCATAAGGTGTTTGCATACTAGCGTTAGTAGATCTAGTGTTGTAGCGTAAGGATCGGATAACACATTGGCCGACCTTCCTACGCCTAAGTCTCTATCGTTCTAGTGCATACCTCGATCGAATGGATTACTGCTTGGCCGTCGATCGTCTTCGAGCTCTCGTCAACTCAAGTCCCGCTATTGGAAGCGGCAAGCACCCAAAGGAAAGGAAAAGGAAAGGAAAATAACGCCCCACAAGGCATCCCCAGGCTTCGGATCAAGTCCAAGCCCTCGATCGACTCTCGACAACACCCGATCGAGCCATATACTCGGCTGTAGCGTGAAGACTTCCGCGCTACTCCACCCCGTTCCCGCGTCCCGCCAGGACGTTCAAGACTTCTTGTCACTGCACTCTTCGGAGTCCCGAGAGAGCAGATCCAGCCCACCAACGGGTACACAAGGTGAGACCAAGTTCAGCAGATCACGGATCATCGGGGATCCCCTCCGTTAGTTGGTGTCTGGGCGCAGTGGGAAGTCGGATCTGGCCTTAACAAGATTTTGGCTGATCCCGCTACACGAGAATCGTGCGCGTACCCGGATCTCTTGGTGACTCAGGATTTCACCGTGAGGCCGATGAAGAAGAAGTGAAGATTGAACAAGGGAACAAGCGTCATCGGAGATCGGATCGACGACGACACCGCTGAATGAAGCGAGATCTGCAGATCGGCAGAGTCCTGGAAGGATCTCTGTCGACAGACAAGATATAGATCCGGATCCGGATCTAGAGGAGAAACCTCGATTTCCTTCCCAGGTCCCTTCGGGGACCCCCGCAGATCTCGATGCGAATCGAGATCTGCAGAAGAACACAGAAGACCAGGTCAGCCCTGAACCTTATGTGTTCTCCGCTTTCGCGGCCCCGGCCGTGAGAGAAGAGAAGGTCAAACGTGAACCTTACACGTTCGTCCCGTCCGGGACTCCCGCGTTCTCGATCGCGAAGACCGAACGCCCTGCGTTCACAGGTGTCGCGGCTTCCGAAGTTCCCAAGCAGATGCCGAAGAAGAAGAAAGGCAAGACTACGAAGAAGAAGCTGTAAGCCCCGGAATCGGACACCGAAGATCGGAGCGGAAGGAAGTTAAATTGAAGCAAGAACACGATGGCGATCGAGAAGATGTATCACGAGAAGGTCTTGCGTGACTTTCTATCTCAGAACCCAGTGTTGAGATCGTTGCAGATCACCCGGATCGGGGACCTGAGTGGGCCGGTTAAGAGTCCAGATCCGTCGACCAATCCGTTGGAGGCGGCGCAGAGCCTGATGAATTTCCTGGACCAAGCCGGTCTGATAGCGGAAGCGTTTGATCCGGATCAGCTATTTGATATGGATCGAAACGCCATCCAGACGTGGACGCATACCCTGTTCCAGATCGTGAAGTCGCTGGTCGGTGAAGCCCCGAGGATCGCCAGTCGACAGCCATGATAGCTCTGGAGCTCAGACGGGGTCCTCACATTACGAGTCGGCTGCGTCGGAATCAGATTCAGAAGGCCCGACGGTCCCACAGCGAATGTCACTAGGTCCGTCCGGCGAAGCGCTATTGCGATCGCGCCTGAAGACCCCGAACCAGACAACGTCGCCTCTGGGCAAAGTGCCCACGTCGTCGCCGCTAAGTCGAACTCAGAAGACCCCCGACGTAGCAAGATCTAGTGTCGACCTTTGCATTAGACGTCCCAGGCCACGGCGACCGAGGATCGAGGATCGAGAACGTTCAGTGCAGCTCCAGCCGCTGCGGCGTCCGCAGACGACACCGCTAAGTTAGAAGATTACTACCAAGCGGCTATGGCTCGATTTCTGAGCGAGCAACAGGCAGTCGCCGCACCGAGGGTCCCCGAGCAAACAACGTACACGGGACACCTAGATGTAGACCTGGCGTCGGTCGGATCCCCCGGAGTCACTCCGGAGAATACGATCTTGATGACTTGGATACTTCGAATGTCGGACGAGCCATGATGGCCTCAGCCACCGCGAGATCGGGTGGATCTACCATGGTTCAACGTGTTCGAATCTCGGCGATCTCAGACCTGAAGGAGTTCACTGGCAGAGATCAAGACGAAGATCGTGCTATATCTTGATCAGCAAAGTCAAGTCAGCTTTCCTGCGAGATCAAGCCTCGGACAGTGAGAAGTGCCTGACGTTTGCCGATCTGCTGTCAGGACCAGCCAGGAACTGGTACAGACAGATCAGCCGATCGACCAGAGACAAGTGGAATGACCTGCTCTTCAACTTCCAGGTTCAATACTGTGGGCTGGGAGTGTCGGTCGTCTGGCAGTACTATCATGCTCGCAAACGATCGGACGAGTCGCCTCTAGAGTATCTCTACTGTTTGAACGTCGCTGGTCTGCGGGCTAAGCTTAAGGTCAAGGACGGAGATTCGAAGGAGCGTCGGGAACATGTGAAACATTACATCGAGACGTTGGGTGATCAGGAACTAGGAGATCAGCTAACGCTGCTCCGACTGGCTGACGCCGATGAGTTGGAGGAGGTCCTCCGCGATCGCGAACGAGCGAAGAACAGACAGAAGAAGTCTGCGTTCGGATCCAAGTATCGGCAGAAGACATCGAATCCCGCACCGGCAGCCCCGACCAAGCGAGCGGTACAAGCGATCCAAGCGCAACGTGCAGACTCGGGATCGGATATAGGGTCGGACGGGTCGGATTCCGACGGTGATCTACGTCGGATCTATCTCGCTTCGGCCGAGAGAGATCGATCCCGGCCGGAGAACCACACCCGGTCCAGGATCAACCTCGACCGCCCCAGACGGCACCCGATCGGCCTCTCCCGGATCATCGGAGTCAAGTCCGCCACGACGGACTGGATCGAGGGCGATACTCGCACTGCGGGTCTCGGAAGCATACGGATCTGGGCTGTTGGAGACGTCTCATCTGCCAGAAATGCGGCAAGAAGGGTCATCCCCGGATCACTGCCTGTTCGTGTGCCGAGGATGCGGAGAGCTGCATGACATGGGGAAATGCCCGATGGTGGAATTCTACAACCAGATCCGCCAGTGGTATAACCCGACGAAGTATGCGGGCATGTTGCCTGAGACTGCTGAAAAGATGTTAAACTAAAACGCTCGTCGGGTTGGAATCCCGTACGAGCCGAGCGTTCTAGCTACTGCATCTATGCATTGGTGAACAAGACATCGGTAGATCGAGTTAACAGTCGACCAGATCTACGCGGTAATACGTATGATCTGCACGAGAAGCGAACTGACCAGGTCTCGAATCTTCGTCGATCGAACGAGTTCGACCGATCGGATGCCGCGACTATGACCTTGGATCTCCAATCCGGAGAGCCTAGAGGTTATTGGAAGCAACAAGAGAAGGAAGAGTGGTTCAGACCTGCAGATGGTGAGATTACTGTAGTCACCCCAAATCCTGGAACTCCGCGCGTCGGTAAACTCCACCGATCAGATGCGTCCCTATCGCCCACAGATCTCCTACCTGGAGAATCGCGCGGATACTGGAAGCATCATGCGCCAGGAAAGTGGTTCCGACAAGCCAAAGTGACTGGCAAGATCAACAATGAGATGGCGATCTTGCTCCTAGACACAGGCGCCGAGGTGTCCATCGTGGATACCACGTAAGGTTGGGTGCTATGTCGATCAGAGTGAGAGTCAAGAGTGCCTAGGAATTGGAGAGAATGTGTACGTCGCGAAAGGACGGACCAGGGTCAAGATCATCCTCGCCGGAAATCTGGTGTATGTCTTCGAAATCTGGGTGGGAGATCTGTCGGGACAAGAGGCGATATTGGGTATGGACTTCATGGTCCCGGGATCCGGCTCGATCTTGCTAATGGGACACTGTGCTTACCGGATGAAGTCAGGATCCCGCTAAGTGGACGTCGACAACTCTATAGCGGAAAGATGAGACTGATACACATGGATGACTCCCTACAACTGGAGGTGGGCTAGTCCGTGGAATTGCCTTTGCGTCTGCGTGCGTCGTCGGACCAAGAGAAGCTCTGGGTGACGCGAGGATAAGACTGGGTACCGACGGTAATCTCTGGACGGGGTCGAACTCGGTATCTCCATATCACAAATGTGGGGACCGGTCTGCTTCGGATCCCGAGGAATGAGCGAGTCGGAATGTGGCTGACAGGAGATCGCGTGCCTCGATGGCCAGGATACGTCTCAGTCGGGTCACGTCGCAATGCTGAGTGGCAGAATTTGGCGTTCGAAGCTACGACCGATGCTGACCTGCAAGGATCGGATGAAACTGAACAACAAGGACCCTTAGTCGACCATCCGACATATCCTACCCCGCGCGCAATCCTGCGTAGAGGATCGGGCGTCACCCCGAAGGTGTTGTCCGGTGTAGTCATTAACGACGAAGGCCGAGAGGTCGACAGCCCAAGTCTGACGGACGGAGACGACCGAGAAGTATGTACTCCAGCTGCCATGCCAGTGCAGTCGGCACCGGAGCATGAGAGGGAGTCGGAAAGTCCGACACGAGAACCGCTGCTGAGCCAGTCCGACTCTGATCGACCAGAGAAGGAGAGTCCCACTGAGGAGTCCGTAGATCCTGTCGCTGTGGTGGACAACGAACCAGGACCCGAGCCGGTCGAGGTCGATCGACCAGGGGCGGACGTCCCTGAACCGACTTCGTCCGACTGCTCGAAACAGTCGGACGCCGAAGGTGATATATCAGGCAGGTCGGGCAACGTCGGTGCAGATCTGGCGACGCCTGTTAACTACGGGCCAATACCAGCTCTGACCGCGACCGATCGCTATGGCCATGTACCGTTAGGACCGGAACGATCGAAGCCAGCGGAACCCGAAGAAGGTGAAGAGGTTTATGTCCGTGATGGTGGCGAACTGTTTGCGGAGGACGTGCAGGGAGAGCTGGCGGTGCTGCCCGAGGTCTCGACCACGACCGACGAGGTGACGATCGATGACATACAGGTAGGTGGTTCCGAAGGCGCCGATCCGGTGAAGATCGAGACGCTTCGACAGATTATCTGGCGGAAACACCACCTCTTGCTCGGTAAGGAAATGCTCTGCCGCCCGCAGCGCGGGTGTGGTCTGCGACATCGACGTAGGTGGTGTCAAGCCGATCGCCCAGCGAGTGCGCAAGATCGCGCCGCGATTCAGGGCGAAGGTGTCAGATCTGCTCAAAGGATTGTTATCTGCGACTATTATCAAGTATTTGACCTCACCATGGCCGTCCCCGATCGTGATCATTATCAAGAAGAATGGAGTGAATATACGCCTATGCATCGACTACCGGCTGGTGAACAGCCTGACCAGATTGATGGTCTACCCCATGCCTCTGATAAACGAGCTGCTAGAGAACTTAGATAAAGTCCTCTGGTACTGCTCTCTGGATATGGCTAGTGGATTCTGGGTCGTGACCATGACTGATCAGGCGCGGGCGATCTAGGCTTTCATCACCCCCTTCGGGCTGTTTGATTGGAACCGGATGCCATTCCGTCTTAAGAATGCGCCACAGATCTACCAACGTCTGATCGACAACGCCCTAAATGGAGTTATGAAGATCTCTCGATCTGGTAACTCGGAAGGTCTCGTCGACCTGTTTGGAAGTGGGGAGCCCCTGGCCCCTGGTCGACCGTCGGTGCTTGGGCGTCGATCTTACATCGACGATATCCTGGTGACCGCTGGGTCGTGGGACCAGCTATGTGGCCGAGTGGAAGCTCTGCTAGAAGCGTGTGATGAGTGGAACCTGTCGATCAGCGTCGTGAAGAGTTTCTGGGGCATGCGGAAGATGGACTACATAGGACATCAAGTGTCGAGCAACGGACTAGAAGCTCACCCGAAGGACTTGAAGGCACTGACCGATCTGCCGTTCCCGAGATCGCTGCGAGCGATGCAGTCGTTCCTGGGCAGTCTGAATTATTACGGCCGTTTTATTGAGGACTACGCGGTGTACGCGGCTGTTCTGTATGAACAACGCGAGGTGGACTTTGCGGAACTTAAGAAGAGTCAGGACCACCAGCGGGTCTTCGATCCGACGAAGTCGGACCAAGGCGTGTCTCGACAGACGAAGACCGATCAAGACGAGTCAGCTCCAGTCCGGTTTGATGAGAAATGGCTTCGTTCGCTCCGGGCTTTCGAGGACTTGAAGCGGAAGATCGCGTCTACCCCAGTCCTCAAACACTTCGACCCCGATCGACAGCCGGTGATAATTGTCTATGCGAACGACTGGGCGATATCGGCTGCCCTGGTGCAGGAGCATGATCGGGTATATTATCCCGTCACCTTCGCCAGTCGCACGGTGAAGTCGAACGAGCTCAACTACAATGTGGTGGAAAAGGAAGTGCTGGCGCTGTTGCGGATCCTAGATCTGAACTACAACATGTTGGTCAGCCGATCGATCCGGATCTTGTCTCGCCATTCCACCGTGCCCTGGCTCTTTAAATCACCCGGTTTTGTAGAGGCGGCTGGGACAGTGGGAGGCGCTCATGTTACCTTGGACGTTGGAGATCGTGAAGTGTACAAAGGGAGAGGACGAGATCCTCGGGACGATCGCAGCAAGTATCACCCTAGGTCGGAAGTGGACGAAGCCTTGATCGCGATCGCCCCGAAGAAGGAGCCCCGACGCCCAGTTCAGGCCCCGATCCCAACTATCCAGACCGGAGAAGAGCTGTGGGTGGTGAGTTTCGATGGATCAGCCCGCGTCAAGCGCGGAGGTAGCGCCTACAGTGCGATCGTGTGGAGTCTGCCTAGCTGGATGGTGGTGAAAGCTCGATCTGGCTACAGCGAGGGCATGACGGTGAATGAGGCTGAGTATAATGGCCTCCTACTGTGTTTCGACCTTCTGGGAGACTTCGATCGAGGACGGCTGGTGATCTGTGGCGACTCTAACCTGGTAATCTGACAAGTCCGAGTGGAGATCGATTGTAAAGCACCCGGTCTGACACTATTGAGACAGAAGGCGCTCGATCGACTCCAAGAATGGCCAACACATGAACTGTTGCATGCCAAGCGCGACTGGAACGCCAACGCGGACAGTCTCGCTAGCGCAGCTCTCCAGCGTCAAAAGGGCGTGATCGTGGAAGGTGAAGAGGAGTGGCAGGATTTGGCCACTCTGAATCGGTTGGGCGAGATCCTGACTGTTCGATCAGTGGAGTCGGTGGTCAAAATTTCACCCGTAGTCACGCGGTCAGGCAACATACCCCGACGGTGTTGCGAGAGGAATACATTCGCAGTCTTCGAGTGGATCGAATCAGATAGGAAGTCTGGATCGCGGGGTTGAAGAAATACTTGGTCGGCAACGTATCGGATCTGTTTCAAGAGGAAGCGCGATCGTACGGCAATATCGCGACGGATTATGAGGTAGACGACCAAGATCTGCTGTTCTATTGTCCACCCGGGCAAGGATCGAGCGTCGATCGAGACGAATTGATGAGACTGGTGGTGCCAGAAACGCTTCACCGAGACGTTTTGCATCACTACCATGCAAGCCTAGAAGGAGGTCATCAAGGTATCGGTCGCACATATCAACGGATCCGGCGCCATGTCCACTGGAGAGGGCTGTATCGGAGTGTCCAGCGCTATGTCGGAGAGTGTGTAGACTGCAAGACCGGCAAGGGGCGACCCACGATCAGGGACGAATCTCCGGGTAATATCCAAGCGACGTACCCTGTTCAGGTTATCGCGATGGATCACATACCCTCGCTACCAAAGTCGGTCAAGGGCAATACGGAGCTGTTGATCTGGGTCGATCTGTTCACGGGCTATGTGATCGCGAAAGCAAGCGCATCCAGAACGGCGCAGACGATCGCCGAATCCTATGAAGAATGCGTTTTTCGACGATTTGGGGCGAGCGAAGTGATCCGACACGATCGAGAAACGGGATTGATGGCAGACTTCTTCCGATCGTTTAACAAGATCCTCGGACAACGTCAGAGGGCGACTATGGCCTATCGACCTCAAGCCAACATAACCGCAGAGCGAATGGTGCAGACCTCGACAAGAGCGCTGAAAATGCACGTTCAAGATCTGGATCAACGAGATTGGGATGAATATGCCGAACGTCTGATGTTCGCGATCAATACCGCTCAAGATCGAGTTGGTGGAGACACTCCATTCTTCTTAGTGCATGACTGGGACCCGAGATCGACCCTGGAAGCGGTCTTACCTGTGGGAAGCACCAGGAATCACGATCGAGACGCTCGACAGTGGAGGTACCAAGTGCAACGACATTACACCCAAGCTAGAGGACAGGTCAACGATCGTCTGAGGCAAGCGATAGCCGATCGGGCCGACCGGCACAACGACGAGATCCGACCGCAATCGATCGACGTTGGGTCTCAAGTCTGGCTGTACTTGGATCGAGTAAAGGAAGGGTATGCGCGAAAGCTGGCTCATCTGTGGCATGGTCCTTTCCGAGTCGCGGAAAAGGTCAACGAGTACTCGATGAAGCTCCAGACAGCCGGCACAGATTATCGTCTGTTCCTGATCGTGCATGTCTCGAAGTTAAAAGCTGGTCCGCGACTTTCCAGATCGGCCACACGTAGAACTGACGGATCCCGACGCGGATCGACAAGATTTCGACGAGGTCCTGCTACCTGAAGACAGTTGGACGCCGGATCTCGAGGACGGAGAGTATGAAGTGGAGAAGATCACCGACATGCGAATCGGTCGACGAACCAGATACGGGCGCGCAAACCGGGAGTTCTTGGTGCACTGGAAGGGATATGACGTCCCGAGCTGGATCGACGAGGCCGATCTCAACTGTGGGGCGCTCCTGCACGAGTTCCTTCGCGATCGCGTGAACCGGAATCGGTTCGGAGTGATGCAATCTCACGAGGAGGAGTGAGATTGACTCCCTCGGGGCATATAGGCTGCTCCGGGACGTAATAGGAAGACGGATCTGCAGGGAGGTTGCTGATCGGCGGAAAGGGATATTTGTATGAGTTTATACATATGCATGTATATGAGTCTCGGAAGTCTAGGCCGGATCCCGCCTCACACGATGAGGTCGGAGCCAGACACTGCTCGATCGAGCAACTATGTCAAGAAGTTGGAGAAGACCAGACAGATCGGGGCTCAAGAAGAAAAGAACGTGTGGAATTGAGAAGTAAAGCGGTCGGATCTCAGACTACAACTCCGGATGCCGAATGGCAACCGCCAGGAGGCGTAAGTTAATGGATCGAGGAAATCCCGATCGGTCGTGCGAGATCGTGTGGGATCGACTGACGGGTGCGGCTACGGGACGAACTTGTTCCGCAGGCGGTTGACTCGACGAGCAGGGTGTTCCTGAGGAAGATCGCGGAATTGGTTGCGCCAGTGGTCAGCGTCGTGGCTCTCGTCCAGAGCCTCGAGTAGATCATCAGGTGGTGCTCTGTGGTTGGCAAGAGATTGTTGACCTGGGTACCAGGTCGTCTCAGGAGCTGTGGGCGGTATGTGAAGGATCAGCGGATCTAGCAGCAAATCCCCGTCAGCCCAACCATCTCGCATCAAAGGTAACAGTTCGTCCAAGAGTTGGCGCCAGTGTACACCTGCGTCGATCCGACGCCGTCGGCGTCGGGCGTGATAATCCGCGAGGACAGGATCGGCGTTCATCTGCGCGGTCGTGATC
This sequence comes from Phytophthora hibernalis, assembly GCA_012656075.1. Classification (NCBI taxonomy): domain Eukaryota; phylum Oomycota; class Peronosporomycetes; order Peronosporales; family Peronosporaceae; genus Phytophthora; species Phytophthora hibernalis. Next base: position 157,797 of record JAAKBF010000159.1, on the reverse strand, counting down.
GGCAGGTAGTGGGTCATCTCCAAGAACGCTTGGAGATACTGCTCCTCGAACGCCAGATACGCCCGGCCCCACTCGCCCAATGCAGTGCGGGCAGCCAGATGTCGACGCACGTCGAAGGTCACCGCGTCCAACGTTTTTCCATGACTTCCCATGGCGTGGAATTCATCAAAGCAGTGACGTTCGGGCTGGTGATAAGAGTGCCCAGATAGTCAGTCCCAGGAGCAGGCCCACGAACTCCGCGCATACGCCGAGGGAAGTACCAGCCCGCTGTCATCGAGAAGTGATCGAGCAGCGTGCGGCGGATCATCCCGGTTAGCTGCAACTGGTTTACGATCGCGGCCGACCAAGGCTCGACGTCGGCTTGGTTAAAGTGGCGGAGCCGATCGAATCCCGGGATGGAAGTAGATAGATTGAACAGGGGCGGGGTCAGTCCGCCTTGAGGCCCTGGAGATGGTGGAGGAGATCCACCTGGCGATCCGTTCGGCGACCTGTTCGGTGATCCAGAAGGAAAAGACTCGGGGCCATCGGAGCCGGGGGCCTCGATCGGGTGAGAAGGCTCGCTTTCAGACCCAGCGGATCGGCGACGTGATTCAGAGCGAGATCGAGACAAAGCTTCCAATGCCTGATCGTCGATCTCGTCTTCATCTTCCTCCCTTCCTCCTCCTCCTGTTCGTCGGTGAGTGTCGTCTTCCCCCTCTCCTCTTCCTCGTTGGCCTTTTCTTCGGTTGCCTCTTCTTCCTTTTCGATGTCGCGTTTTTCTTCCGTGTCATGAGGTGGGACGGACTCAGGAGGGGTCCCGAACAAATCGTAGTCGTCATCACTGCCGTCGCCTTGGATCTCCTCGACCGACTCTGGTTCTTCCTCGATCGACTCCGGTTCTTCGACGTCGGAACCTGGGGGTGTCGGTGATCGGCTGGCGCAAATGCTCAGCGGGTCGCCCGTGCCCTGGATAACCAGAGGGCTGATCAACAGGCTGCCTATCGGCAACTTCGCGACGTCAGCGATCTCATGGGTCTGGGGGCACGATCAGCACTTCGCAATCTGTGGCACACCAAAGTCAGATCCGAGAAGAAAGGGGCTACCGGGTACGTGCGCAGTCGAGCGGAGTCAGCTACTGCGACGTTACGATCGCGAGTCACGGCGGCGAGACCGGACCGACTCGTGGTCTGTTCACGACGCAGATCCTCGTTCTCCGCGCGGAGTTGATCGCGCGTTCTGACAATTTGATCGAGGACCAATCGCATCACAACTGGGTCAGATCCATCGGGACGCGGAGTGGCGGGTGCTGTCGTAGGCTGGTCAGGCGCTGCGCTTGCATGGCGCAACCGAGCCTCCGCTCGTTGAAGCTCAAATTCTAGCCGTGACACCTCCGATCGAGCGTGGTCACGCTCCACCTCCGCTTGTTCTAGCTGAGTCCGGGCTGACTGCACTCGATCATCCACTTCCACGCGATCGGACTGAGATCCGGCCGTCTGGGCTCGAGCCAACTCGTCTTCTGCGTGACGCAGCCCCCTCGGTATCGGTTGAGACTGATCTGGAAGGAAGAAAGGTCGTCGCGAGCGAACAACAGCTCACGTTCGTTGTAGTCGACTTGCGCCCGGAGATCCTCCACGGTGTCGAAGGCCAGATCGAGCTGGTATGCCAGATCTCGGTTGGTCTCCTCCGCACGAGCCAGCTCTTGCTGCATACGGGCGAGACGGCGTTCCGATCCATGGAGATCGTCACTCTGTTGCTGGACTTGAAAGCGCAGATCTTGGAGTTCTTCCGACGCGGCGAAGCTAGCAGGCCCCTGCTGACGAGCGTCGATCTCGGCACATAGACGTCGGATCTCCGCGTCTTGGTCTTGGCGGAGGTGCTCCAGACCTCGCAGTTCGTTGGACATCCGGGTCATTGTTTGGTCTTGCTCCGCGCGGTCTTGCAGCAGCAGATCTCGGGTGGTCCGAGCTTGGCGAAGTTCCCCTTCCAGGAATGCAACTTGCCGTGGGGCGCCGAATGCAAAACGAGCCGAGGCGACCGATCTGCGTGAAGCCATGCCCGGGGAAAGTGATCGCGACCGAGGCGGGGTGTTGCTCGGAAGTCGCTCCAAAGTCTCGGATGGATGATCGCTCTTCTTGAGGCGGCTTGGGTAGCAGGGATAAGATTGGCGAATGAGCAACCGAAGATCAACCGCTGTACGGCCCCAACTTCGGACGAGGGGCGGTTGTGGCGAAGCGCCTAATAAGATTGGCGGACTGGCTACGAGAAAACGGGTCGAAGATGAGAAAAGCACGATCGCCGACTCCGCCAGAGAAGCTTGGGTGTCTCACGGGAACTATGCGTCCACGTCATGGGTTGATGTCGAAGGGGCGAGATCAAGTGAGATAAAGAAAATGGTACCGCAGATGAGTCCAGATCGACCTCGATCGGTGCGTCCGAATCGCCCCTCGATCGTGCCTCGATCGCCCCTCGATCGTAACACTTCGATCGCCCCTCGATCGTAACACTTCGATCGCTCCTCGATCGTACCTCGATCACCCCTCGATCGTAACACTTCGATCGCTCCTCGATCGTAACACCCCGATCGCTCTTCGATCGAGGATCCGCCGATCGACCAGCTGTCTTTCAAGATCGGGCGAAGTCGACATCGACGAGTGTACGAAGGCATGGGTAAGAGCGGCGGCAGGTGACACGCAAGGCATCTAGCGGTTGTTTAGTGGAGTTCAAGCTAAGTGTTTGGCTGAGATAGACATAACCATAAATCAGACTCGAATTTGCACTGAACATCGCAAGTGCCTTCCAGACGGGAAGAACATTGGCCCCATAAGGTGTTTGCATACTAGCGTTAGTAGATCTAGTGTTGTAGCGTAAGGATCGGATAACACATTGGCCGACCTTCCTACGCCTAAGTCTCTATCGTTCTAGTGCATACCTCGATCGAATGGATTACTGCTTGGCCGTCGATCGTCTTCGAGCTCTCGTCAACTCAAGTCCCGCTATTGGAAGCGGCAAGCACCCAAAGGAAAGGAAAAGGAAAGGAAAATAACGCCCCACAAGGCATCCCCAGGCTTCGGATCAAGTCCAAGCCCTCGATCGACTCTCGACAACACCCGATCGAGCCATATACTCGGCTGTAGCGTGAAGACTTCCGCGCTACTCCACCCCGTTCCCGCGTCCCGCCAGGACGTTCAAGACTTCTTGACACTGCACTCTTCGGAGTCCCGAGAGAGCAGATCCAGCCCACCAACGGGTACACAAGGTGAGACCAAGTTCAGCAGATCACGGATCATCGGGGATCCCCTCCGTTAGTTGGTGTCTGGGCGCAGTGGGAAGTCGGATCTGGCCTTAACAAGATTTTGGCTGATCCCGCTACACCACATAGCTCGTGGTTGAGCACTACACGTGCACGCTGCTGTGGGGCCTGTAGCCCTCGACAGCCAGCCATTCTGGCTAGCACAACAGGGACTTTGTCGCAGCTGGAACCGCAGCCTCCCAGTCTGCGCCAGCACTCACTTGGTCCACCTGCCAAGTTGAACCTCAACTTAACACCCTCTCATAAACAGAATAGAGAATTTTAGTTCTTGGAATAACGAGAGGTCTGGAACAACGAATGTCCGTAAAAATCCATAGGTAAAATACGGATAAATTACCACCCTGCTCCTGAGTCAGGAATCCAGACTTATCATTATTCCAAGGACTATCCAGATACAGTATCTGGATAGTCCTTGGAATAGTGATAAGTCACTGTACTACGTGTACAGAATTTGAGATACTGTACAAGTAATAGCGAACTTTATATTAGTAAACATCCGCTAAAAAATTACGGATTAATTACCACAAAATTTTCGGGCCTCCTTGTTCCAAGAAATATAATTTTGTTATCTCGAAAAACCGCGAGTTATTCCCGGAACTGTAAAGCTAATTTTTACAGGTTATGGGACGGATGATTGTGGGACCCATATATTACGGGACGATTATTACGGGACGTATACAGTATTATGGAACGGCAGCTATTGCCACTCCGGTACAATAGCATTGCAGTGGTAACTTAACAACACATCACATGCTGTCCTTACCCGAGCTAGGATAACCCTCGTACGATGCTTCTTTCGTGAAGAAGGCAGGAACAAGACTCATGTAGTCCTGGGCGATTCTTCTGGCTTCGGAACAACCGCTGCTGATGCAATACACTTAGCGAGAATGCATGCACTGCTAAAGTGGAAAACGATTAATTTAGACAACTCTTTTTCTCTTGTCCGCCTTGCCTTGAACTTCGGTACCACAAAGTCAACATCCACTACCTCCAGCGATCAGCAGACAGCTCGTGCTTGGTATGATCCCCATGATATTCGTCGTGACAGACCAAAACAGCGCGATGATTAGATAGCCCACGGTCAGCGCCCCCAGTAATGCACTTGAACCACCTGACTGCTTGAGCTCTTGCGTCTCTTTCTTCTGCTTAGGTAGAAGAAAAAGAAAGAGCCATGACATCGCACTCATACCGTACATTAAGAGCACTGCCTCCGTGATGTCACGCCGCACAGCGTAGTCATCGACTTGCACGCGCTCGTTGCTGAGGTCCCACAAACTGCTGTCGACGACCTTTGTAAGTGTGGATGCAAAAGGCGACGAGAGGTTGGCTACCGTCGTAAGAAGGCCATACATCGCGCCTTCGTGGCCATCACCTACCAATTCCACCGTCACAAAAGTGCCGATCAAAAAGCTAATGCCGGCTGGGACGTTCACCGCAATCGGCAGCCCCAGCCAAAGCCACTGACTGCGATACACGTCCCACACCGTGATGAATGTGCACACCGCGTCCACTGCAATTACCATCACGCCAGTAAGTACCGTCATGGTACGCCAGTTCCAACCAAGTCCGTACTTGCCCGTGAGCACGATACCAGCCATGAACACGGCACTTCCAAGAATGTCGCTGACGGTGTTATTGATGGGCGTGACGCCAACCATATACAACTGAATTGGAGACCCTGCGGTGTACGAGAAGTTCGCAAAAATACCACTGAAGAACGAGTAAAAGACAACTTGGTAGACCGCACGCGTTTTCATGGCACACCAGAGCTCGCTCACATAACTCGAGAAACGCATCGGTGGCTTTGTCGATTCATCAATGTAGAACCATGTAACGGGATGATTGGTGCTACACAGACCGATAGCACAAGCATAAGTTGAGGGAACGTAAGCGAAAACTCAAAAGACCCGCCATATTCCGCTCCGTTGAAAGCGACACCAGTTAAAATTTGCCCCACCGTGGCTGCGAAAGTTCGGGTGGCGTATATGGTGGACTGGGTCCGCCCTCTTTCGGCCAAAGGCTCTCGCTGCGCCAGTTCTACTACGACACCATCGGCACATACATCCGATAGAACGTACCCGAAGGCGGCAAACATCATAAAGACAACATAAATACCACCTTCCGATGCAGCACTGCGGTTGATACGCGCCTCAATCTCAGTCGTATAGTCATTAGGAGAAATGTTACGATCCGTAGGCTGCAAGAAGTAAGGTTCTCCCACGCGACTGCACCCCATTGCGAACAACATTGCCACACAAATTGTCCACCCGATGATCATGTACGGTCGGCGACGGTAGCCGAAGAGAGGGAAACAATCAGAGAGAACTCCGTAAAACACTTTGAAGCTCCACGGCAGAACCACCAATGTGCTCGCAGTGACTACTTGCGCTCCACTGGCATTGAGGTATGCCTGCATGAACGGATATATAGTCGACGGCAGCACACCGTAGACAAGTCCAACCGCTGCGTACTGCATCACGAGGCCAACATGCTGCGCAGTGAAAAGATTAGGTGCCCCACCTCCGCGCAACGCACCATTGGCTGCGCTTTCCACATCTGGAGGAGTATGTGGGGTCGTCACATTTTCATACTCGCTGTATGCTCCTTTCATGAAGCTCGACGAGACGCGGTCTCTCACTTTCACGTTACTGGCTCGCTTGGCACTGAGCCACGTCATCTTCGATCTTTGTTGGGGACACTCGGGAAGCTGCACAAATGAAGTATTGTTGGGATTGTTCAAGGTAGCTATCACTCTGTTCGGGGTCTTCATCTTTCTACGGAAGAATGACAGCCAAAGACCATGATAATTTTGACCTAGGTCATTGAATTTTGGTGACAAATTATTTGAGACCGAGGCTCGCGGATCTCCTCTTCCTCGAAAGAAGGTATGTGAACTGAAGAAATGGTCTAGCCGATAAAAAGGTGGTTACTATACAAGGACGTGCACCTTCGTTAGCTTATTACAAATGCAGCAATACCGGCGTCGAAGGAGTCAATAAATGTTTTCCTGCAATACCAGCCCCAGGACTGCGTACTGACACGGATCAGCTGAGCGTGCGACAGAGAGGACTTCACTTAAAACATATCGCGGCAAACAGCATTTGAAAATGGCCATCGAAAGGCGTGGACAAACGACACTACATGTAGACTGTTCTTGGCAAAGCGGATTCGGTATAAAATCGTCAGATCGAGGCTAGTAAGTTTCAATTTTACTCCCTTCCTTTACTATTAACTTCGAAGTTCTACTCAACTTATTTACTCATACGCTTAGCTCGGGTCGGTTGACCGTCCTAAGGAAAATGTGGGATTCCCCCGAGTTTTACATTATACTTCGAAGTATACCTTTCGAAGCCCGTGTTTGTTATTGGCATATACTTCGAAGTAGCAAACACGGGCTTCGAAAGGTATATACTTTTCAAATTTCCGCATCTGCTTCATTATTCACAACAGTGTACATTGAAATTATGTTGCGAGGATCGTTGAGAATAACCTTCGTCGTGTCGTTTTAAGATTTCACGGATGCGATACATGTACAGCAGCTTCAATGATTCACATTTATATACTGGATCGAGTGAGAGCTTTACCGAAGCGGCCAAGAAGACCAACGACCCAGAAATTGCCCTACATTGACAACTGGCAGCGATGGCTATCTGAAGTACAGGTAGCTAGCGCGATATGACCTTCAAAATTGTTGTTACATTTATCAAGCCTGAATGAATCACTGGTATGCTTTGTTCAAGCTGAAACTGGGCCTTGGCCAATACTGCAGTAAGCCATACCTCACTACTATGGTACCACGCGCACGTTTGGAACGAAGTCTCGAAGATAAATTTTGTACCGATTATAGATATCCATGTAGCCACTGGAATGTTTGCCAACAGCCTTCATGCCTTGAAAAACCATTTCGTCAGAGTATCCCAAGCTGCGCCACACCTTGTACGTATCAAAAGGGCCTTGTCGTTTTCACAATATTGTCGTATAGCCGCGCGTTCGTAAGCCACTCTTGGGCTATTTGAGATCTCACCTGCTTCGACGCTGATTTCAAAGCTTTCGCCGTTTGAGCAGCTTTCCACGATGATGTCCCTGGGACCAGTTTCTTCAGCCAGGAAAAGTTGAGCACACCTCTCTCTTCGTCATCGGCCTCAACGTCTTCGAGCGCCCGCAAAACCTTTTGTCGTCGTCTTGAGGTGCGTTGAGGGATTCAACCGTGTCCAGTGGTCTTTCCTGTGTTATCGCTTTTGCAGAGTTTGCAGCCGCAGCCGTTGGAAGCGAGGTACCACTGGCACAGAGGATGGTAGCGATGGCAACCAACAACATATAGGGAAACGCATGCTTGAGCTGGACTTGAGATTTTCTGTCGGTGGTGCTTACTGCTGTGGTGCGGTTGTGAAGAACTGGAGTGTATGAACTGGTTACATGTATTAATAGTCATTTTCGAAACTTATGGCAAGATGGTGACAAGACTCTACACAATATTACGACTCGCGTTACTGCACATTTAATTGCGACAGCACGACAGCACGTGACAGCAAAATCCATCTTTAAGACATGTTGACTGAGCCTTCTTTCTCACAAGAACTTCTCATTCCTCTTTTCTGAAGTGCCAACGAACACGACGCTATAATACATGTATCCCAACGGTACGGCTTTACTCGTCACTACGTTTGCCACACGTCCGCGAGGTACCGTATTTACATCGGCAGGGTATGTGCCCATACGGTGCCAGCAACTCGCCCCATGTGAAGCGATATATTATCTTTTAAGACCTATCCTATCGTAACACATACATTCCATACACATGCGCACGCTCATTCGGTCCTTAGGAGGCTTTTAGCTGTCCCATCGCCCCGGGCAACTCGCTTCCTCTCGACGTTTCTCCGACCGCGCAAAATCCAAAATGAGGAAATGCGGATAGAAGGCGTACTTAAAAGAGTGCATACAGTAGCTTCCGAAATATCAAAATATTGAAAATGGTTAAATGTGCTGCAAGCTACAGTACTGCAGCACATTTACCGGTAGCTGCCTGTTGTGCTGTCGTAGTTAAATGTGCAGTAATGACTTCCCAATATTACGGTGGTCGCCGTATTAATAGCTTGGTCAACAATACAATGCTAACCCAGGTGACAACACTCCTGGCCACGCGCTTGATTTTTCCTATGATTTGCTACTAAAAACACACGCATGGACGAGAAGTGTGACGATAACTCCTCGTGTGTGCAAGACGGCGCGTCGGCATCGCCCGTCCGCTTGTATTCAGCGTACCTAGTACGTTTACTACCAGTCACACTGAGCTTTTCAACCTATGGAGCCTGTGTAAAAACCGCACCTTAAAACGATAAATGTTAATAAATATTGGATAAATATTTACCGTACCGTTATCAAGAGCAAATTTCAAAAATGTAAGTTATCACATGTGTTTTTAAGATTTTTCTGATATCTCTCTCTGCCATGGCTCCAGACTCCCCACGGATCCAAGACGCAAAGAGAAGGTGACTCAGCTCGAGCACATGATTGAAACGTCTTGTACAGTGCGCGTATGTTCCTTCAGGAGCACTGTAATGCGCGACCTAGAGAGCCTGAACAGAAACTGTAATCTACTTTGTTTGTCATTTGGTATAACTGAGATTTTAGTAAGTTTACGTGGTACCTTACAAATAGCTTCTGCAAGCCAGGTTGATAACTTCTACTCCGCATCTAGCCGTTTGTCCCTCGGGTTATCTAACTGCATGTTGGTGTCTTAAGGTAAAATAGTTCTCTGGATTTTATATCCAGAGTCTACCAGGATTGCAACGAGGGCTGAATCCTTGCATTTCTGATACCTTTCGTAATACGATATGAATACTTAAAAAAGCAAATAGGCTTTTGATAACCAGATCGATTATTACATGTTCTTCGTATTAGATTTGTGAACCATGTGATTTGATATCACTTTACCGGTATATCTGCAGCAGATGATTTATCCAGACCGTTCGAGCCTCGAATCGAGGGATATTTATCTGATCATGTAGCAAATCGGTCACCGTTTAACGTTATCACAGCTTGGAACAAATTCATTTTGTGTTCATCAGTCCAATGTCGACTCTTTCGCTTTCTTTTTCATACAGGCACTGCACAATACGCTGCAGCCCTATGCAGCTTCATTGGCCGTTGCCACGCCCCCATAGAAGATGACAGTCTAATCCTGTGTTACGGATCAATATAAAGGGCAATTACTACAGTGTAGTGATACTGTAGCAGGTGTGGCGAAGCTGCTTCACGAAAATTGCTGACGCGGTCAAAGCTAGCGCACGGTACGCCCGGACTGCCGACTGTCGGAGGGGTACTCCGTTGATCTGGCGCGATAGAAACCTTGTAGTCACCTTGTGTACCCAACGGCTGGGCAGGTTACACTCTTCCGGTGTTCGTGAAGATGTTCATTAGTGACCAGGGCGGAGGTTGGAGCTTGGTTGCTCCTTCCGGGGTCTGGGTGAGTGACGGCCACGCGGTTATTCTTCACGCGGTCGTCGGTGTGCTGCGATCGAGTCTTGATTCAAGCCGATCGCGTGGGGGTGTATCCTTTTCTTGTGCTGTTGTAGCCCTTTCCGTTGCTTGCCGCATCCTCTTGGCGGGATCTTGTGGTGATATTGATGTGCGAGCGTACCCTGGCCAAGCTATCCAGGTGTGCGTCGTGTTCTTGGTTGGCGTAGTGAGTTCTTCTTCTGGTAGACCAATGTACCTCCTTCCCCGGTAGTCTAGAAAACACTTGCGTCTTGCAAGGCAAATCGGAATCTATTATATTAAAGTAAAGGTCCTAAAGGTCTCTCCCCATCTCGCTCTCTTCCTATCCTCTTGCGTGCTTCCTGTTTGCGCATTGTACCTTGAACCTGATATTATGTACCAAGATTGCGGTACCGTAATGAATTGATAGCTCCATTGTACCCACAATCCATGTGATCGCCCGTACGGAAATGATTGTTCCAGGTCAACCCCCGCAGATCGCGAGTTGGCAGATCGCATGTTGGCAGATCGCGTGTCCCAATGATTGCACCTGATCGCATATTGGAATAATTGCACCAGATTGCGTATCGGAATGATTGCGCCAGATCACGTATCGGAATGATTGCGCCAGACGAATCAGGTCGGGGTGTACCCCATTGTTGGTACACCAGTCAAGTCTTGCCCAGATGTCACACAACCGGATGTAACCAGACACAGCTGCAGCTCTCATGTCGCGATCCATCAATCGTGATATTTGGGTCTTCGTGTCGCCTTCGCTCTACAGGAGCCAGACCGCTTCACGTCACAGGTTGGGGTCGTCCGAACCAAACGTCAGCGAATTCAGTACTGGAGCTCAGCTAATTCAGTACAGTGACAGCGAATTCAGTACGTCGAGCTCAGCGAATTCAGTACATCGAGTTCAGCTAACTCAGTAAAGGAGATTCAGCGAATTCAGTCAAGGAGATTCAGCGAATTCAGTTAGCGATACCTAAAAAATTGCTGTAAGGAGGAGCAGTTGCTGATTGAGGACAGCGACCGCTAGGCGAAAGTACAAGTTGCTGACTAAGAGTGGCGACCGCTCGACGAAAGGGCGTCTGGAGTAAGATCGGAGAACGAGAGAGCGGAGAGCGAGATAGAGAGTTGACACAACCAAATTGGCGGCGAGGCAGGCAAGTCCAGCAGCCAACACAACCGAGTTCGCATTGGAGCGGAGAAGCGACCAGTGCAGAGTTCCGACCAAGGGAGGCGAGATCGAAGGAGCGGAACCGAGAATCGGTGGAGCCTACGGTGATGTTGGACGACGACTGAGAGCTGCAGTAGACCGACGGGTCGACTGTTAGTTGGAGCGAGTAGGCAAAGCGAGTGCTGCGCTCGGAGACGGAAGGGAGGGCGGCCAGTGTGTCGACAAGTTTGCTGTACGCTGCGGTGTAAGGGTAGGCATCTGTGGGCGTGAACCCAGGTGGCTAAGTGAGCGTACTGGAAGTGTCGGTGTAGATAGCATCAAGATTACTAGTTCGACCAGTAGTTGTTGCAGTGCCAAGCAGAATACAAGTAGGTGGTGCGCTTGGTCAAGCAAACTACCGGCGTAGGGAGCTACAGTTGATTCCTTGAGACATCACGACTTCGGTTAACGTCCAAGGCGGACAAGTTGCTAAGCATACAGACCAGCCCGGCGTACGGGGTAATTGTAGACACGTTTCAGTACAAACCACCCATCCCCTGGAGAAAGAGGGAATGGAAGCCAACTCGCTTGGCAAGCCGAAACAACGCCTGCGGTTTAACGATCCGTGTGCGCAGCACGCTGGCTTAAACCCAGGACCAAGCAGGGTTACACGTAGCTCAGATTAGGCTTGTGTCACCGCTTTCAGGGTTTCTAAGGGTGATGCGGATGTAGTTTCCGGTATCTCCGACTTTCATGATTTGTAGAAAGATGACATCCCTCCTCAAGACGATTTGAAAGTTTATACGATGTGGCAAAAGGGACCAGTGTGGTGTAGGGAAATCCAGATTTTGGGTAACCCTACACTAGGGATGCCTAAGCTTGACCAGTGGGTACATCGCACTCAAGAGGATCAAGAGGGTACACCACCAAGTGGATACATCGCCAAGTGGATACATCGCACTCAACAGGGAACGGATTTAAACGGGGATCGCACCTAGCTGGACTCAGCGAAGGACGGACTCAGCGATGGACGGACTCGGCGAAAATCGACTCGGCGAAAATCGACTCGGCGATAGTTGGACTCGGCGAAAGTTGGACTCAGCGAAAGTCGACTTGGCGAGAATATGCCTCGATGGAGATATACCAATTGGGGGATAAATCAGGATCTGGGCGAAAAGTCGCTGAGAGGTAGGAAAACAGCTCGACACCAAGGGACGGAGCTGAGCGAAGAGTCGCAGAGAGATCTGAAACGACTCCATTTCATTAGATATTTGTTTATGACCGATAGAAGAACATAGGGAAGAGCCCGAAGGGCTCTCCACAGACATAGAGATAACAATCAGAGCAGAAGCTTCTAAGTCGAAGAACAGCGTACACTTTTCCGGTAAATGCCTGCGTCGGCTGGATTATGTCTGCCGTCGTTCCCCGAGAGGCATAGGCTGTAGGGGAGCCGCCTGGTAGCGCCAAGAGATCAAGGTCGGCCCGGGGTGGGCACTTCTCGATACCAAGCGAAGACAAGTCTCGTTGATTCGACGAGACGGTGGGTCTGCACAACCCAGGACACCGTAACCTCCTACCTGGGCGTAATCTGCGCCTGGTGACCTGTAAAGTGCTCGCGCTGCCGTCCATCTTTTGGTGGAGGGCACAGGGTTTAGCACAGAGACTGCCCCGCTCAGGCGAGTCTCTGGAGAGTTTGGAGCTTGGTGTTGGGACAACACTCAACTGAACCCCGGCTGGGGCGAACCGCAAAGGGAACCGACAGGAACCCTGCGCAAGCCCAACATCGCCGACCTGATTCGGCGAATTGTTGTGCTGTTGCGTGGAAGCCGAACTAACGACGTTTTCTGTGAATCACAACACCACAGCAGGTTCCCATATAACTATTAAGTTTTAGTAGATTCGGGTGTGTACCTGTAACATGCGTCATACAGCACGCATTTTAAATGCCCATCGCATCCGCAGTCACTGCGCCACACACGAGCATTCCTCGGCTTGTCGATATCTCAGAGGAGGTCACCACTCTTGCATGTGTTGATGCTTAGGCCATCGTAATAATGTACGAAGTATGAGCTTCTAATAAACGGTGACCGATTTGTTCCAGGTTCAGATAAATATCCCCGTTCGAGCAACACTTTGCGTATTTATCGTCTTCGAGCAACACGCTCAAAGCAGGGCATGAGTCTCCTAGAAGATCGTGTTGTTCCAGGGAAGCATATACAAGAACTATATCCAACACCGCCGCGCGATTTCTAGGTGGATACTGCCACTGAGGCTGCGACTGTGTTAAAGCAGTTGGAACTGCATGGCATGGCCTCCATGCAGAGTTGATAGAAAGAGCTTACGAATCTAATTTGCTTGCTTTCATAAATAATTGATGCAGCGATCTAAGCGTCAGCGGTGAAATCTGATTCTGTGCGAGTTCCGTACCGTCGGGAATTGTTCGAGGTGCTAAACCTCTTCGGTGATCTAGATCGCTACTGTTGCAGTGACATGACCAATTGTTGTACTGATATGCTGTCGGCAGATTGGGATCACACCAATGTACAGTACCATACTGAAAAGCAAGAAGGAAAAGAGTCGTTTATGTTTACAGTTAGGAACTTCACATAATGATGTTTTAAACGGATACAATGTGAAACGAGAGTCGATATTTTCATATCGCCCCTTTGAAACTTAGTTTGGAAGTAGAATCAAATTTCACACCCGACCCGGAGCTGTTCCCGAATTAGGTCTATTGCGTTGGGTCGACAAAGATCGACCCAATACAAAAGCCAAGTCAAATCACTTGTTTTGGTTGTTCTGTTAAGTACGAATCCGACTACGGCCTGTCTATCGGTCCCGATAGTAAAGCCAAGTGATCGATTCGCCGCTGGTTTGCCGGGGGTCGATTAACGAATCGAACAATCCAGTTTTGAGTCGAACTCACAATACCTAATACACTCCCGGACAGAATATTACGGCCACCGACATTTTTGCTATAACTTTTTCTACTGGGAGTTGAGGCTTGCTGTTTCGATATGTGCTGTAGGCACCCTAGTGAAGCATAGTTACGATTAGAAGTTTGCGAAGTTCGAGCTGCGAGGGAGGCTCTCATACAAAAAAAACATTTGTGGACCTGGACACAATATACGGCCAGCCAGACCCATACAAAAATTAAGTCAAACGTCATGAAAAGATTGTGTCGTAAAGTAAATGCTCTCAGAACCACCAGTCCACTGGCAAGCTGTTGCCGCTCCCTGCTCGACCACCTTGTGCTCTCACTGTCATTCCCCAACCGGATGGGCAGAGGACCATCGCTGACCGAGGCGGAGCGCGGACGGATCAAGGACTGAGCGAGGGCGGCTTCAGCATCCGAGCTATTGCCGAGAAGACGAAGCGCTCAAGGGACTGCGTGCAGAGAGCTCTGAAGACAGGCTCGACGCGGCGTCGTACAGCAGGCCGGAAGCCGTCGCTAACCAAACGGCAGACACGCCGCATCGTGCGCAAGGCTTCCACCGGAGACTACAGCTCCACGCGTCTGAAGGAGGAGCTTTCGTGCTCGTGCACGGCTCGAACGATCCGCCGTCTTCTGGCTGGTGTTGACTGGCTGGATTACGCCAAGATGGACAACACCCTCCCTGACCAAGCAGCACAAGCTAGCTCGTTTGGATTGGGCCAAGCGGATGATTGTACAGCCTGACATGTGGCCCACAATCGTCTTCTCTGACGAGAAGAAATTCAATCTCGATGGGCCAGATGGTCTTCGCCATTACTGGCGTGATATACGGCGACCTACCAGACAGACTGTGCGACGGTAGAACGGTGGGGGTCTGTAATGATTTGGGGAGCTTTAGTGCAGCCGGAAAGTCGAAGCTCGCAGTTCTCCAAGGGCGACAGGCGTCCGAGCACTACGTGTACACAGTGTCGGAGTACATGCTCCCGTTCGCGCACCTCCATCATGGCGTGGACTACATCTACCAGCAAGACAACGCGTCTATCCACCGCTCCAAGTTCACGACCACATTCTTTGAGGAGGAAGGCATCCGCGTTCTCGACTGGCCTGCCCGCTCTCCGGACTTGAACCCAATCGAGAACGTGTGGGCCATGATGGCTCAGATCGTCTATCATAATGGCAAGCAGTACGACAGCGTTGCGGAACTGACAGCGGCTATTTATGCGGCGTGGGAGGCTGTTGACGTTACTTACTTGCGCAAGCTCATAGACTCGATGCCAAGACGCTGCATCGAAGTCATCTCCAAGCAGGGCAACACAACGCACTACTAATAGCAAATTACACAATCTTTTCATGACGTTTGACTTAATTTTTGTATGGGTTTGGTTGGCCGTATATTGTGTCCAGGTCCACAAATGTTTTTTGTATGGGAGCCTCCCCTCGCAGCTCGAACTTCGCAAACTTCTAATCGTAACTATGCTTCACTAGGGTGCCTACAGCACATATCTAAACAGCAAGCCTCAACTCCCAGTAGAAAAAAGTTATAGCAAAAATGTCGGTGGCCGTAATATTCTGTCCGGGAGTGTACATACCATTGGTCGTTCAACTCAAACATAACCACACGCGGAAACGTTTTTAAACCTCGAACTTACTATCGACCATTTTAAGTACGAATTCAGTTGGTACCTTGTACCATCTGTCTAGAACAATATTTTTGTCGCCAACCAAAACGCCAATTCCGACCATGAACTACGGGGGCGGCTACGAGGCGTACGGCAACGACGACTACTCTGGCAATGGCGGGGGCGGTGGCTTCATGTCCAGCCAGCCGTCAGGTAGTCAGTCCACACCCACGAAGCGCAGTGGTGGTGTGCAGAGCATCCTCCCAGTGACGATCCGTCAGCTGCTGACGTTAGGCCCCTCCAGTGACGACGACGCGCAACGTCTGGACGGCCAAGAGCTCTCGACTGTGCGACTTGTAGGACTACTCACTAACTTAGCGCCACACTCGACCAGTCTGCGCTTCCAATTGGACGACGGCTCGGGCGCCTTCGACTGCCAGTACTTTGTGCCTGCAGATGACGCCGACGCCAGTGAGAACGAACTTAACCGACTGCAGGAAGGCAGCTACGTGCGGGTGGTGGGGAAGCTGCGGTCGTTCCAGGGCAAGTCCAGTCTCTCGTGCTTCAATGTGACCCCTGTGGAAGACATGAACGAGCTGTCGCATCACCTTCTGGAGGTGGTCTACGTGCACTGCTACAACACCAAGGGGCACTCAACCAGGGCTCCACGGACGTCTCTATGACGTCGTTTAACACGCCTACTAAGGCGGCACCCGGGGAACTCAGTGGAACCAGCCCAATGCAGGCTTTAATGGAGGTGTGGACTACGGCATGATGGACGCCAGCTTCACCCCCGAGCAGAAAGCCATCCTGGACGTCCTGGGCACGTGCACCAGTGACCGCGGTCTCAAGACGGATCAGATCTTCTCGGACCTACGCGGACAGATGACTGAAGACCAGATGCGCAGTGTGCTCAACTACTTGACCAGCGAGGGACACGTGTACTCGACCATCGACGAGCACCACTTCAAGCGCACGGCCTAGGAGCTGCAACAGGAAGGAGCAGTTGAAGTCCTACCTCCTAACTAATTAGTCAGCACCCTTTCACGTGTTATCTCCTGAAGTTTTTGTGTTTTACTTTGAAGGATGTCTTGCAGGAAGGTGATGACAAGTTGTTGAAGCCCAGCGTGCTTTGAATAATGGTTGGTTCTATTGTATACGCTCCCTCCACGTTTAGTTAATCTTCACACGTTCGTGTCACTCGAGGTCGAATTCGTCCAGATCGCCGTTGAAGAACGTGTGCTTGATGGTCTCGTACACGCCGAAGCAGATGCCCGTGGTGGGCATGATGGACACAATTCGGCACGACGCGCCGCGCCACAAAACCATCGGTCCTTCCCTGCTCACCGACTTGACGAAGCAATCTCGCAGCCCCAAGTACTTTTTGTCCTTGCCCTGCGTCATGAGGCGCACCGTGATGACATCCAACGGGTTGGTGAGGAACGCCGACATTCCACCCGCCACAGCACCCACACCCAACGACTCGACCGAATTCAACTGTCGCTCTTCGCCCAAGTAATTCTGGTACCTGTGCTTCAACGTCTCGTAGAACAGGAACGAGAAGGCCGAGAAGAACGTGTCGACGCTCAGACATGCCGAGTAGCCTGTGTAGAGTCCTCGAATCCCCTCCGACCTCAAAATGGACCTGACTGCATGTGTAGTACCCTTGTAGTTCTGCGTATACTTGACGACACCTCCACTGGCATTGTGTGGGTTGCGTCCAAGTTGCAGTCGTGACTTGATGACCTCCGAAGGGACACTGATAGCTGAAATGAGGACCTCACTAGCTGCTCCAGCCAGGAAGTAGACCACTCCACGATGCTCCTCCGGCACCAATGGAGCTGCAGTGGCTTTCAGCGTCTCGTACGTGCCAAAGTACATTGCGGCACACACTGGAGAGGCCAGTAACGTGGTGCTGAGACCTCCAAAGTAGCCACGAACCCCTCCTCCTTGAGAATTGTGCGGACAGAGCGCAGGATTCCACTGTACTTGGCACTGGGCTGTTGCTGGATCTTCATACGCAGGTTAATGACCTCCAGCGGGTGCAGCATCGAGTCAGCCACGACGCCCGCCACGGCGCCAGAGCACAACGCGCGAACGGCGGGCGACGCGGCGGCTACTGCGGACGTGGCGGTGGCCGTGGGGCGACTGCCTGAGCGGAGACCGTTGCACGTCATGACACCTGGGAGAGGAGCAACCGCTGGTGTCATTGGGGCTTGCGTCGGACGCAAGAGGGGAGTGACGGAGAGCTACAAGCACCACAGACGGGATAGTTGCGGTGGATAGAAGTCTGGACGAGCAAGAGCCACAGGTTGCACCACCGGATGAGTATACTGTATAGTAAATTGGTTGATTGTGGAGTTGTTCTGAAAGGGTGTGATAGAAACCGCCACTGTGTATACTTCAAAGTACGAATAACCGGAGTGGGTGGATAGACAATTTGCAGCTTTATTACTGAATGGAGGCATTACAATCAAGAGTAGGGCTTACAATGGGTCATTTCTGTAGTAAAAAGACCCAATTTCATCAAACATCACTAAAGTGCTGCAAAGAGATTCACAGCATTTCTTGCCTAGATCCTAGTTTGATACCGTTGTTTGCAGTGATGCATGTTTGCAGCGGCAACATCGTTATTGGACTTTCAATTATCACTGTTCAGTTGAGCCCTGCTCAACGTCAGATGCTTATTCTTTCTTCTTTTCCCTCGCCGTTTCTTTCGCGGTCTCCTTCAGAAACAGATCAAAACAACCGTAGTCTTCATGCTTCTTGAGCACGTCACCTTTCAGTGTGACCGCCGGTTTGCAGTGTACAGTCATCCCCAGTGCTAGCTTCGCATACGCTTCGGTCCTCTTTGATTCAGCCATAATTCGCACTCTTGCTGTCATCTCCGCGTCCGAGTCACCTCTGGAGACCATCAAAGGAGGAGGGTTGTATCCACCCTTCAAGTTATCGAAAATTGCGTCGTCATATACATTCACGTACCGCTTGTAGATTTTTAATTCGTCGGTTTTCTTGATCCGATTGAGGTGCGGACCTCTTGCATGCCCAACGCTTTCCAGACTTGGTACGTCGTACTTGTTAAGCCGAATTCTCTCGGCCTTCTCCACAAATTTCAGGAAGTACTTGTAGTTCTTGTTCTTAGTGAGGTCACTTCCACTTAACCCCTTCAATTTCAGCGCCTTCATGACGTAGTCGTCGGTCTTTTCGCCCTCAAGTCATCATTCCACTTTGACGTTCTAAAAAACTTTGGCAACAAGTTGGCTCTCTCCTCCGCAGAATTTTTCGACCCGCACGGAGCTCCCTTTGCTGGCATCGTTGTAATCTGTCATGATCTCGTCACCCCAGTTCGGGGAGCTTTGCGAAGTCACCGCCGTAATATTGGTCTGCGCGGCTGCGTCGGTACTTGTACTCACAAGAAGAGCGATCACCGTTAACAACATGACGTGAAGTAGTAGGGTGGACACGTTGAATTATTTCACAACACATCTGCCGCCCAGATGGGATGTTTCGTGGAATATCAAGATTTTGTCTATGCCTCGTGAGGGATATGCACACGGGAGGGTTTCAACGGTTTGCAAATTTGCTACCCAAAACTCTTGATGAAATGCAGTCTGGTATAACTAAGATTCTCATCAACTCGTGGTTGTGCGGTCCTAACGCTGTATGTTTTAAATGTTTTACAAATGTTATGTGGCAGATGTTAGATTTTATATCTGCCACGTAACCTTGCATTAACAGATCACCTCACTATCGGAAGGTATAGCACATATTTATTATTGACCGGGTAATAATGGACAACAAACCGTCCAAGATCACGAAATCACTTGAACTTACTAACTACTTAAGGTACCTTTCTAAGTTGCAAATCGATGTTTCTACTAAGTCCCACGACGCATGGGGTCGTGGGACTTAGTAGTTGCAACTTAGAAAGGCCACACCATAGAAATCCGCCAGTTTTGAAGGACGATTTCCAGAGAAGTCAGTTTGTCCATTGTTGTTTACCGGTAACATTCAAAATGATCAATTTGAGATAAACGATTGGTATTCGCACGGGAAATTACTTTTGGACTTGTCACGAAAAGGGTGTCACGTTAAATTTTTGCACCGTCAACATTGTTGATGCAGTGCAAGGCGTTGCATATTTTAGCAATGCATCGCCGTAGATGCCGCATCTCCTTTAATATTGTGCAACGACTGGTATTTAGACCAAGACGGTGAACGCACGAGCACTACAGGAAGCACCATTTCCAATTTTCCTTGCTGCCTACAACTACCAGCTTTTCTTTTCCCCAAAGATGAAACTTCACCAGGTCATCGCTCCCGCGATGATACTCGCGCAAGCAGCCGCTGCGTCCAACTTTTCCTCGACGAACTACTTGAACGGATGGTACCCTTGCTCCGACTATACGTTTTCTGATCAAGGAAGCTCGACGGAAGATGCTGAATGTGCGGTGTACAGTGCACCGCTGTGCTATCCTGGCATCTGCGAGACCCCATCGTCGGTGAATTCGAAGGTCGACCTGTTCGTGAAACGCTTGCCAGCAACTGTAGGCGACCCTAGCACTGCTTCCAATGTGTGGCTACTTCAGGGGGACCTGGTTACTCTTCGACTGCAAGTAAGTTGGTGTGTCGTTCGTGAAGACTAAACATTGTTGTGATTGATCACGTGTGTGTCGTTGCTTGTAGTGGAAACCCCCATGGTGACACTGCATTCCAAGCTAGAAGGAGCCGTGAACGTGTATACGATGGATCATCGCGGCACTGGGCGGAGTACTCGGCTGGACTGTGTGGCCGCACAAGTCACGACGACTGGGTCCCCTTTGGCACTGCAATTGTTCCATCCGAGGTGGCCGCATGTGCTGAAGATCTTCACAACAAGTATGGCGACCTTGCGTCGTTCTCAGTGACAACCGCTGCTACGGATCTTGCTACGTTCATTTCGACGTATTCGAACGGTGCAAATACTATCGTGTATGGTGTGAGTTACGGCACCATTTTAGTCGAGCGCCTGATGAATCTCGCTCCTCCAGCGGTGACTGGGTACGTTTTGGACGGAGTTGCAACAAGTTCTGGAGCTCCCGCCAATGAATTCATGTTCTGGTCTGAGTGGGACATATACGCTGGTGAAGTGGGCGATGCTTTTCTGGCGCTTTGCGAAGAAGACCATGAGTGCAAGATGCGTTTTGAGTCAAAGAGTCTCAATAATACCCTTCAGAGCTTGATTCAGCGGTTCGACAACGACCCAAACTCGACCTGTGCTGCGCTCATGAGCAATATGACGGGCGATCCCCTTCAACTAGCCTTCGGTCCATCTTGGGCATTGTGATAAAGAATGCTTACCGACGCTCGCTTATTCCACCGGTCGTTTACAGACTCAACCGCTGCGCGCCCGAGGATGTCGAAGTGCTGGCCCAATTCTTCTCGACTGTCTACACTTATGGCCCGGTCAAACAAGACAGCTCCTTTTATCCGACCTGCTCTACTACCTCATCATTTTCTCCGAGAAGTGGGAGTCGCCTACCCCATTTACATCGAAATGGAGGCGCGCTTTGAGAACACAAGAATCTGTGACGGAAGTCTTTCATGGATGAACTCGCTGTACTGCGCCTTCGCGAAAGAAACCTCTCCAGCATGCGAGGAACTGGGCGTCGGTACCTACGACGCTGACGGCATCGTATACAAACGCGACCAGTACTGGAACAAGACTGCAACGATTCCAAGTCAAGCCAGTGTCCTTCTTCTCAGCGGAAAGTTGACAGACCCCGCACAAGTATGCTGAGTATCTGCTGAATGCGCTTGACGGTGAGAACAAAGAGCTTATCGCCTTCGACTACGCCACGCACGCAACGATCGTGTCGACTCAGATGATTGCAGGTGTTATGGACAGCAATACGTGTGGCATGAAAGTGCTGGCTTCGTACGTGCGCAACGGCGGAGATCTGAAACTCATGGACAAGTCGTGTGTGGGTGAAATGCCTGGTTTCAACCTCACGATACCGGAAAGCTATCTGCACATGTTCTTAGGCACGGACGATGCGTACGATGGCGCGTACAATTCGAGTCTCAGTTCGAGTTCGAACTCGTACTAACGACAAGCATCACTAACAACGAATGTAATCTACCGATGCCTGCGTAGTTGCATTTGATCATGGAAGCCGGTAAAGCTGAAGTATCGAAGTACCCATACGCATAGCTCAAAGTAGGTGTTACAGTACAAATAAAAAGTGATTGTTGTAATTTGAAGAGTCTAGTGAAAAAAGGTATAGCAACAACTTCTCATATCACTCCACTCACTCACGCTGCCTTGGAATAGCGACAGCGGACGTTCATCAAGAGGGGAGGCCGAGTCCAAAAGAGAACCCAGCACGAACCACCGACATCCCGAGTCAATGAATGAAGTCGAATACGATCATCAAAGTTATTGAAATTGTCTACTTTTGGAAAGAAAGTAGAATAGAAGGTACTATAGAAATGATCCTGTGTAAGTACGGTCTTGGTTTGATCTTGTGAAACAAGATCTAATCTATGTGATTGTGGATGACCACACGATCAGCTACACCTATGTTATAGCTATATAATTGGATGATTTATTTCAACATCCATCACTGTGTTGAAGTCGACATTCACTCTGATCATTATCGCGAGAAAACGTATCAAAGCGATTTCACACTTTTGCTTTACCGGTATCGGTATTCTCTCTCCTCTCTTCTGAATGGGGGTGGGTGGATGGTGTCGTAGAATATTGGTTCATCATTCGCCCGGCGCTATTGGTTGGGTGTCCACTAACCATCAACATTAAAGTCGCTTTTAGTGTGTCAAGTTCCGATCGTCTCCAATTGTATCCAAGTGCAGATTCCCATCGTTCCCAGTCTGCCGGAGTGTGGTGATGGCAGTCACCCTCGAATCCTTCTTCCCTCGAGCTCGACTGCGAGGTTGCTGCTTCATTCTGCAGTTCGACGTGCCACGCAGTCGTGGTTGGTACGGAATACTCAAGACACGATTCGTGGGGTCACGAGTTGCGACGCAATGCCAGCAAGAGTTTGCATGATCGCGTAGTCCGCAGTCGAAATGTTGTCGTGTGCCACTCGATCAGAAACACACAGAGACGCCACAATGGACCCGTCCGGCGCTCGAATAGGAAACCCAGCATAGAACCGAATGCCGTGATCGCGGACCACCGGCAGTTGGGAGAAGCGTAAGTCGCACTGCGCATTCTTGATAATTAGCGGTTTATCGACGTACACGGTGTGGGAGCACATACTCGGTGCGTGGTGTCTGAAGTCCAAAGTTTCGTGGAGGGTACGTTCCAACGGAGTGGAACAAGTTTTCGTCCACGAGAGACACAAAGCCAACGGGGCACTTGAGACGTTTTGCAGCCACCTGAGCGAGCAAATCAAGCGCTGAGTGATCGTATTCTGGTTCTAGAACGCCTGAAGCTCGGATGTGGAGTAGACGTCGAGTTTCTCGTGTTGAAGAGGGGATCGGGGAAGGGGTGCCCTTCGTACATGGTTCTCGTGGCGTCAAATGTGTACCGGTAATCGCGCCTCAAACCTGCAGTCTCCAAGTTGTGCGACGGAAATTTGTGCTGCGAGTCACATAGCGAACGATTTACGTAGCGTTCAAGCTTGGCCTGCAAACTCTCAATCGTTATGGATTCCTTTCTTCTACCGGTGGACTTCGAACGATATCGAGCTCCTTGCTTTAGTAGGACTTGTTCAAGCTGAGCAAGTCCTTCAAACCGCTCGATGGTGTCACGTGAGTACAGTTTGGACTTGATGTCTCCTACGAGATCAGCATCAAGTTCCAAGCTGGAGCCTAAAGAATCGGATGCTGTTCCGACGTTGTCGTCATCGCTCTCATCGCCAATTTCATCGCTCTGAAAAGCTTGGGACCACTCGGAGCTGCGATTTAAAGGAACTACACTGGGTCCGAGCGCTGCGATAATATCTTCGCCCGCAAACGTGCACGAATCCACGCGAAAGACGCAGTTAATACATACCCGGTTCTTCCTTACTTCACCAACTCGAGCCTCGACTTCGTAAAGTTGCGAACAATAGCCACACACAAGAAGGCCGCATATCTGGCAGAAATACTCGCGTCGGAAGAGAGAAAAGCGCTTCAAGCAGGTCTGGCACGTGCGAAGTTGTGAAGAGCTACCGTAGTCCGAGTAGACCGAAGGCTGGAAGTAGATGAACGACTGGAAACCAAAACGACGACGCCCGATAATGCGCTCGAACTCGCTCAACTGATGCGTGAGCAGGTCGAGAATGTGCTTCGCTTCCGGATTGACATCACTCGGGCCTTGACGCTCCCAACTGTCTGGTGAAGTGCGACTGCGAGGGCGATGATCCATTGCCGGAGAGTACTCGGCCGAGTTCTCGAGACTGGGTGCAGCCACGTACGCGTGAACAAAAATTCTCGTGATCTGCCTTTGAGAAACAAACTCAGCGTCTTCAGGAACGGCTTCAATGTCAAACGCAAGTCCAAGGTGATCCACATCACGTCGGAGCGCTGAATGATAGTTTCGTGGGGTGATTTGGTCGTGAATTCGCTTTGGTAGCGTCTTCATCACGTGCACAGCTCGATCCGAGTCTGGATACCGATGTGTGAGCGACTGGAAGCACAGCTTCTGCGTACTAGGATGTTCCGGATGACACAAGTGATTTGGAGTTAACCGAAGTCTCCAACTCGGACGCAACGTCGTTATCTGCACTCCTAGCAGCGCTTGACTCGCCTCGTTCGACTCCTCACCTGGAACCAAGCGACATCGTTCTCGGTACAACAACTCACCTCCTTCAAACCTGCGTCCACTGAGCGCTTGCATTGTTGCTTCGTAGTCGCTCGACTTCTGGCTGATGAGGACGTTGAGCACCTCGTTCAAATGGCATTTCAACCGCATCGACGCTGCTACTGCGTGTTGCACCTCGCTCCCGTCTCCTCCTCCATCATCCGGTGGCACCCCACCAACTCGAAAGTGTTCACACTATCATGATCACCCGACGTTCGTCTCCAAAGTCGCTCATTCTTATGCGGGTTACTCCGTAGCGCCGCGTGTAATTTAGGTAGTGACCGAAGCAGGTCGTCGACGATCTGTTGTCTGGAGAACACCAAGCGTTCTCGGCCGTAGATATTTGCCGTCAACCCGGACGGTGAATCTTCCGCTGGTGGATGCGTATGTCGTCGTCTAGAACCACGTCGGCGTTGTTGCATCCTAGCAAACCAACAAGTTCCGACGTGTCCTCTGGTGCTTGGGAAAGTGACTTGCAGAGCTCTGGGCAATGTCGATGCGATGCAGCGAGCTTCAGAGTGGTAGAAGATAGCGGAGACTTGGATGGTGACGTCCCTATAAGTCGCTCCTCTTCGTCACCGGCTGGTCTCGCGTAATGGTCACCGCCCGCGCAACGACCGTGCGAGCATCCAGCAGGCTGCTACATGATCATCTTGAGATGACTTAGAAGATTGCGCCCGTGTTTGACATCACCCTAAAAACGGCGAGTCTCTACGTGACGTTCCGAAACCAACCACCACCTTTGCTTAGTCTGGTACATGTAGCTTTCGTTGTCGAAACGATTGTCCGACCAAAAGGTTCCGACCGGCATGGAGAGCATGATCCAGACTGTGGTCGTTGACTCACCTCGAACGTCGCGACGGAGGTGCAGAGACAACCAGGAAGACGTTGAACCAGTCAAGTCCGACGTGATGAAGCTAGCAGACTACATGGACAGCTTCCCGTTAGTACCGTTGCCGGTCATTCCTCAGTTGAGCATTGCAGACCTGGAAAAGGTTGAACACGGCCTCAATGAGCTCCTGGAATCGTTGATGCCACACGAAAGCGACCAGCAACTCGCAAGATATGGCACTCGACAGCTGGCAGTGGTGCAACGTCATTTAACACAGCAGCGAGCTCAAGAGCGAGTGTTTCAGATGCTGCGAGGCGATTTACCAGTCTCTATAGCCCCCATTGGGGTTCCAACGCTGAAGAAGAGCGCGTCGGCTTCAACTGCTGTGAAAATATGTCCGACGCCTCAATCTACATCGTCGGATAACCAGAAGTCGGGTTTGCCACTGCGGCCTTCGTCGGGATCGCTCACTCGAGCTGTACGAGCTCAGTCTGGGAATAATGAAGCAGCGAACTCGCATTGGAAGAGCAAGAAAACGGCAGTGGAGATGGCTCGCGCAATGGTACAAGCGAATGCAACGAAAAAGACTGCTACGATTGCTTCAACAAGTTTCATGATATCGACCGGAGATAATGGTTCGAGAAAGAGAAGGAGGCCGCGTGCACCACCAAAGCGGACCCCAAAAGATGAAGCTCAGTTTCAGGCACAACAACTTGAGCGCGAGCGAGAAAACCGACGACAAGCTGCCTATCAACGATTAGTTGCTCGACGGGAGTTGCAAGCACAGCGAAAGCAGGAACACAAGAAGCAGACCAAGGAAGAGTCGAACGACGGAGTTAAAAACCAGGATGACGACAGCGGAGTGAGCAATAACGATCTGAACGACAGCGATAGTGACTGTGAAAGTGAAGCAAGCGAGGTGAGCAATTGCTCTGAGAGCGATGAAGCAAACGAGAAAGCCATTCTCGCACTGGACGTGGAGATCAAGCCCTCAGTTGACGATGATACTAGGAGTGAGAGTGCTGATGATGTTGACGATGGTAAAAACGAAGTTTACAAGGTGGATGGAGAAATTGCAGGCTCTGCGCCTGAAGATGAGGGCTCAGAAGCTCCCGGATGTCATTCTAGTCGTAGTATTTTCCCCAACAACATGGGGACCGATGATCAAGCCTCTGAAAATGTGAATCACGAGACGGAAAGGCAACATTTGCCTTGTGCGCCTTCAGTAAATCCTAAAACCTCGGTTGATTCAGAGCACAAGTCGAAATTTACCCCGGGTGTCAACGAAGTTAAACAACAGGGGAATGACACCGAGTCTGCTACCGAAGACCAAGCAAGCCATCAGGGACAAAACCAAGAAGAAGCAATTACGCTTGATCTGCAGCGTTTCATTGCTTCACGAACGGCAGCAAAGCTTGAACAGCTGCAAGCAGAGAAAGAGGCACGAGACATTGCGTTCCCAAGGCCAGCGTTTGTTCCTGCTGCCGTGCCAGCCACAACTTGTACGAACGCAGAACATTCCTCTATCAGCTCTTCTTATGCAAGGCTCCACAGTGGTGAAGCAAACTGTGACGAAATCTTGCCAACTACCCCAATAATGTTGGTAGATGGAAATGACGGTGCACCGCTCGAAAATGGCAGTTCATCGCCCGATTCTAGTGGAACTTTGCCGCCTGAATCACAAATTGCACCGAATTCAGATGAGAAACCACCCTGTTGGATACAGGAAGTTCGACAGAGCGCTGCAGAATCGAAAATCAACTCTCCTGGTTGTGGCAAAATTGTAAGTCTTCCTCGTGCCCCAGTAGCCGAGTGCAAGGACTACCAATCCTACTTCACCAATTTTCACTGCATTCTCACGACCGTTTTCGAGCAATGCCGCGGAACTTCGTCAATTACGTCGTCTTCGTCTTCTCTGTATCACCGTCCAGTAGGTGCTAACGGTGAACACACGATGAGACTGCAGCAAAAACTTTATGAAAGCTGGCAAAGCATCATGCATGACTATGCCACTGTGTTTGGGCCTAAAATCGTGGCACCCGAAGGAATGGTACCTCTAGCAGCAGCAAAACCGTGGGCACCGCACTACCGGATCAACTCTACTGCACGGAAGGAGGTCTCGGAAATTGTTACCCAGGCTTTGCAGCGCTTGGATAAGAATTGGGAGGATCATCCTTCGGGACTTGGTCTTAAAACTACATGGAACTTACTCTGGACTTGGAGCAAGCCACGAGTAGAGCGTCAGACGCTGCTAGCTTGGCAGAAAGTGAACCATTTCCAGCATGCCAAGGCTCTCACTCGCAAAGATTGTCTGAAGAAGCACATCGGCAAGTATCTCGCTGCAGGTGGGCGCCTACGTCAAGCGTTCGACATTATCCCGCCGACGTTTTTGCTGCCAAAAGAGTATGTGGCCTTTGTACAAGCTTTCCAAGAGCGCAGTGAGCGGTTGCGGCAAAATGGTTTTTCAGAAGGGAAGAACATTTGGATCATGAAGCCTGTGGCGCTCTCTCGTGGACGTGGAATCTCGTTAGTGAACGATCTCAGTCAAGTGATCTACGGCGAGCAGGTGGTTATTCAAGAGTATATTGCTGCGCCGCGATTGCTTGACGGCTTCAAGTTCGACTTGCGCTTATACGTGCTAGTGACGTCGTTCAACCCTCTAGAAGCTTTCCTCTATGACGAGGGCTTCGTTCGACTTTGTACTAGACCTTACGAGGACGGTGATCTGAGCAACATTCTTGTGCATTTGACCAACAGCAGCATCCAGAAAGACAATGAAGATGCGATTGCTGGTAGTGCTAACCCCATTGCCAGCGCGATGAAAGAAGAAGCTGGGTTGAAGTCGAATGGATTAGATAGCTGCAAGGAGAACAGCAATGCCCAAACTGATGCTGGGGTACGAAAACAACGTTGGCTTATCTGTGGCGAAGGCTGGCAGCCGAGGGCGTTGACGTTGAACAAGTAAAGCGGAACATCGAAGAGGTGGTGCTTAAGGCTCTCCTCTGTGGTGAAGACCAGATTCCGTTCCAAGTAAACAGCTTTGACTTGCTCGGCTACGATATTTTACTTGACGCTGATCTTCGTCCGTGGCTTATCGAGATCAACTCGTCTCCTTCCATGGCACGCGACAACGATCTGGACTACCAGGTGAAGGACGCCATGATGCTGGACACGCCCGAGTGGTGGACCCGCTGCATTTCGACCGTGCAAAACTGGCTGAGGTTATTTCTCGACGACAACGTGATCTGGAAGATGAAAAGCGGCGGCCTCACGCGCATACACGCCACCCTCGAGAGGCTGAAGAACTAGCAGCAAGACAGTTGAACGAAGACTTGACTGCCATTTTGAGAGGGCGAGTGCCTCGAGCCTACGGAGAAATACCCGAGAATATTGGCAACTACAAGAGACTTTGTCCGCATACAATCATCCACAATCAACTCATGAAGCTCAAGCGGAGCTGCTTGCGAGTCAAATCGTGCTGAGGTGTAGCCATATCGACGGTCAGCCAATCAGAAGCCTACTTTTGGTTCACTTCAACTTGCTGTAACTTCGCACAAATGTATTTTTCGTAATGTGAAGCTGTTGCATGTGAAGAAATCTCAAAAGGAAGCCCAACTTATGTCTGTCAGCTTCAGCCACGCATTCAGTAGTGAATGGTTCGTCGCGACTCGCGACGAAACGTGCGCGAACAACACGAGATTCAGACTCTGCATGTACTCAGCAACGTTCTCGTGGTATACATCCATACGGTGCAGCGAGTGGGTGGTCACCAGTCCCCGTCAAAGCACCGGCAACCATCGACTCGCATTCAGGACCTGGACTTGCATTCAGTCACGAGACAGGCCAGCAAAGTCGACAAGATCAGCAAGAGGTGTTGATTGGTGCAAGACATCTAGAATGGACGCAGGTAAGGCTGTACGCTCGTCGCAGCTCTACTCCTCGACTCGGATAGTGAGTGGTGAAGGAGTTCCCACTTTTGAATTCGCACTGCTGAGCACACACTTCTCTACAGCAACATGCCAAACGTCCAGCAACTATCGCCAGAGAATCTATTGACGCCCAACGTGGTTGTCGGTATTAATAGTCTCGCACGGCTGACTCCTGTAGACCTGATGCCTGAGCGATACTCGCGTCACATGAAGATCATCACCAAGCTCAAACTAATCCGCCAGGTGCAAGTCACTCGGACTGAAGGCAGCTACCTCATCGACGTGTATACTTCGTCGCTGTCGACGACACGCATCCCAACGAGGTCGACGTTGGTCGCTGCAAAAGAGAATCAATCCGTGGCACTTTTTAGCCGACCTGATGTCCACATCGAGAAGCAGTTCGTCGACTTCGTGAAGCTCCGTGACGAGCTGTACGACGTCTGCCACACTGGGCCCCACCTGTACATGAACTGCAGATTTTGCTGCGAAGTGACACGATACCTACTTTTCAGTGCCGTGCTGCCGGGTGCACTACTGACGTGGATGCTGCCGCAGCGCCAGCGAACTATAGCGGTGCAAAGATTCGTCGAGTCTCTCCTGGTGCTGGCAGTTTCCTGTCCGGTAATCGACTCTCAAGCGTGCACTTGCCAAGAGAAGCTCCCAAGGAAGCTGTACCAGTTCCTCTTTGAGACTGCAACTTGAAAACCGGGTCCCGATTTACCGAAACTTGAAACACTTAACGTTAAAAAGTATACACTTTGCAAACAACAAGTTCATACACATCGAGGGTTCTTTCAGCACCTGCTCATAATCTACCTTGGGCAGATTTTTTTGTTTGGTGTCGATCTGAGTGGTAATGCGAGATCTTTTCCTTGGCCGAAGGGTGTTGGTTGTTTTGCAAAGTACGCAACGACAGCGAGGTTGGCTGTGGTTCAAACTCTCACATGACTTGAGAACTCTGGCAAACTACCGAGTGGGTTTAGCTTCCTCTGCAGGTGTTTGATAATTGAAGTATAATTCTGTTGGAGCAACCTTTGTGGCACAATGCATTGTGTGCTGGCTGCGTCTTTGAGCTAGTCGAACGGATTGCAAAGTAGGCACCAATCGCACTAAAAAGCCATGCATCTACCTCCGTGTAAAGGAACATTATCGTAACTATAGTGGGGCGATACTTGCACAGCTCGATTATTTGGATCGTTATTTCCAGCCTCCAGCAGTTCGTGGCTTGTGGATCCGCGCTGCAAAGCACCGGACCGTTCGCATTCAGCGCTACGAGACGGTCCAGTTGAAGGTTGTGCAGGACCGGAACCCATCCAGTTCACTTTTGAACTTCCTCGCTACTGCACTCGCCTCCTTCCAGCAAAAACTACCACCACCATGGCGAGCGTCCAGCTGCAACCTTCAACCACCGTAGTCGGTGGTCTCGCACGACTCACTCCAATGAACGTCACGCCCGAGAAGTACTCGCGCCACATGCAGACCGTGACGAAGCTCAAACAGATTCGCAGTGTACTCGTGTCGAGTACCAGCAAGAGCAGTTACGCCATCGACGTGTTCACCCCTTTGCACTCCACTTCACGCATCCCGACAATTTTGAAGGCCGCGGCCAAGGAGCAACACCCAGACGTCCACATCGAGAAGCAGTTCGTCGACTTTGTCCAACTGCGTGACGATCTCTACGAGTCCTGCAAGACGTCGCACCCCACCTTGGACTGCCCGTTCTGCAGTGAAGTGGTTCGTATTCTGCTTCTCGGAGCGGTGCTCCCGGGTGCAGTGCTGACCCTACTGCTCTCCCAGCACCAGCAAACCAAGGCAGTGCAGCGATTCATGGAATCTTTGCTGGTTCTGGCTGCGTCCTGCCCTGTTATCGACTCAGACGCTTGTTCGTGCCAAGAAAAACTCCCACGACAGCTCTTCAAGTTCCTCTTTTCAGACTCGTCGGCTTGAAGACAGATATCTGGGTCCCGTCCTGAAATGTTCACGCCGCGTTGACGGCCGAGACCTGAATGTTTGTAACCAGCTTCCAGGAACTCGAGTTCTTCAAGCAAATAATTTACGCGTTAAAATCCGATGGTCGTTCGCCGTCTCTAATGGCAAAATGCGCGTTCGGAAAGGTCGACTGCTCGGCGACACTTTTCATTTCATGCCATTGCATCGCCGGTCGCTAAGTTAACATTCGCATCGTCCTGCTTCCTGCAAATACTATACTTCTTACATCATCACAGGACAGTGATCCGTGGGCGTCGGCAGCCTCCTGTTCGCTCTGGCCAGCCTCGGCATCACAGGTGTAGGTCCATCGTCCTCCTCCAGACCTGCTCGTTTCCTCTCCTCGCTTCTGTGACGTCCGAGGCCTTCTGACGACACAAAGTCGGACATGGAGGCGGCGGTCCAAGACTGCCAAAGTCGAAGCTCTCGGGCGTCTTCCATTTGTGATCTCCATCCTCCTCCTCAGCTGCTCGACACGTGACGCACCACTCGCCTCTCGCTCGGATGCACTCGCCGCAACACCGCCCCGTCGTTGCACGCCAGAGTGAAGGTCCCTTCTGTGATGCTTCGTTCCGCATTTCAGGGAGCATTTTGGGGCGTTTTGGTCCAGCGAGACAAATTCCCCGGTGGCTAAAACGCGCCTAAATCGCTCCTGTCGCCGCCGAAATTCGAGTTGCCGCGCGCTCCACTCGCTCCGAGTCCGCTGAAGCCCCTACCGGCGCGCCTGCTGCTCTGTTCGCGTTGTTGCCTGATGCTCCGTCTTCTCCCCAAATGCCTTTGTGATGCCGCCGCTTTTGCGCAAATGGACAGCGCCGTTTGGTTTAGAAATGAAAAACCTTGATTGTTAAAACCTCGATTACCGTCATTCAGACAAACTCATGAAAAGAATGGAGATGACTGGAGGCAGGACACAGATTGCTTTGGTGGTGTGTTTACATGACAGGATTTGCTGCGGCTTCTTCTGGAGGGGGCTGCAGATCTGTATTAATAGCAACGACTACATTTTCTTGGCAGGTGTATCACTGTGTGGCCCAATACGCGGCCCAATGCAATGAGCTGTGTTGAAGCGGGTTGAAAATAGCCATCTGATTGGCTGGCTGGATGTATTCCGATTTTCATGGATGGCTACAGTACACTTTCGAGAGTTTTTGGCAATATTGTATTAACTTACCACTCTCTTTTCCTGTTCTTGCTACCCATACAGAAGGCGGATACCCAAGAACTCGTTCGCAAGAGTGGTCATAGCAAGATTCGGGGCGGTCTCACTGCTACCTGTCGTTCGCGTTGATTTGGTCTATCACGACCAACATATTGACCATCTTCAACACTTCATGCGTTGTCTGTTGAAGGAACAGGCTGCTTTAATAATAAGTCGACAGTGTTCCTAACGCTTTTAATCTGTGAAACATTGAGTAGCTAGACAATTCTCCATCTCCATTATTTCTTTACGCGTGTATGTACTGTATCCGTGCGCGCACAGTTCCGGACCACGCAGAGTTCCGGACCACCCCGTTTCTATACAAGTTCTATTTTTAAGCTCGTTTTTTCAATCGATCGCTGAGGCCTCATTTTAAAAGGCGATCGAGTTATTGAAAATACCGGTACATGTACCATTAGACAGCCACTGACGAGACGAATCGAATGGTATCGTTTACACTCGATTCACAGTTGATTTGGCGGACTTCGCCCAGATCGACCCGTTGCCAAGGGTCAAAATTGGTGCGAACGCGTCGTTTCCTAACTACAGTATTAATAAGTTCGATTTTATGCATAAAAGTTATACTTCGAAGTACGAAACAATGCACACATAACGCTCCAAAACTTGCTCATTCGGGGCAGTAGCCACCTGAATGCAACGCATATTATCGTAGAAAGCCAAGTCCATCCATACAGGGCAAAATCGTAAGCATTTGGAAGCTCGGGGGCTCCTGTAAGGGGATAACAAGGCTGCAAAATGATGAAAAATGTGTTAAAACGACTGTTTAACTTCAAGTTTGTATGGCCGACTGGTGGTCCGGACCAAAAATAGTTGCTCGATTCTAATGTATTTTTCATGTTATAGTGCTACAGCAGCGGCACCAACAAATGCATATATGGTCAAGCTAACGCTTCTCGTTCTTCTGCAGTGCATGACGCCACTTTTTCATAAGGTTATAGGCATCTCAAAAAATGGTCCGGAACTGTGCGCGCGGATAGAATAACAACCTTTCTGTCGAGTCAGCTCGAAGCGAGTCGAGAACACACCTTTAGTTTCTCGACTACCGGTAGCTATTGACCAGCACCATTTATTGCTGCTCCACCTTCGCGAAAGGTTTCATCTGGGAACCAATATTTCCCAGTACTGTACGCGATTTCTAAAGCATTCAATAACTACAGTAGAGCAATTTCCCACCTCAAAAAACGGTGCGCATGGCAGGAAGAAAACAAAGTTAGATCCTGGTACATGTACAATCCACGAGAGCGATTAAGCCATGAGAGTGAATGTCGACTTCAACACAGTGATGGATGTTGAAATAAATCATCCAATTATATAGCTATAACATAGGTGTAGCTGATCGTGTGGTCATCCACAATCAAATAGGTTAGATCTTGTTTCACAAGATCAAACCAAGACCGTACTTACACAAGATCATTTCTATAGTACCTTCTATTCTACTTTCTTTCCAAAAGTAGACAATTTCAATAACTTTGATGATCGTATTCGACTTCATTCATTGACTCGGGATGTCGGTGGTTCGTGCTGTGTTCTCTTTTGGACTTGGCCTCCCTCTTGATGAACGTCCGCTGTCGCTATTCCAAGGCAGCGTGAGTGAGTGGAGTGATATGAGAAGTTGTTGCTATACCTTTTTTCACTAGACTCTTCAAAGTACAACAATCACTTTTTATTTGTACTGTAACACCTACTTTGAGGTATGCCTATCAGCTTCATTTGCTACACCGTTCACCCTAATTAGTCGTGTGACCTAAATAGTCAAGCACCTCTGGAATCATTTGACCGGTTTTGAAAAATATTTTCATTTTGACCTTAAATCAAGAAAAGAGCCCGGATTCTGACTGATCTCAACAAGGCGATTACGTGGTGTATTTTACTCTGACTGTTGGCGTGTAGTTTTTCAGAAGGACGGTTTTAAAAGAAGGTTGGGAGGAGTTCGAAACGTACACGGTAAATAGTCGTGGCACGACTAATTAGGGTGAACGGTGTACCTTCAGGCTTCCAATCCCGCCTTCATAAATTTGCGCAGTCTTATTTTTTAGGTAGGCACGTCGATCGAGAAGCTTGTCGTTTTTACTAAGTAAAGTCATTAGAAGGCTTATGTGTGAAGGTGATTAGTGGGTGTAAGCTGTGTTGCTACATGTACAGACAGCCTGTAAATTGCGTCTTGGTAACACGTTAGTTTACACAACGCCAGCCGTACACTTGCGACGCACTGTCGACATCGAGAGGAGACGAGTCCAGCGTGGATGAAGACGCACTCGTCCGGTAGTTGTTGCGGTGGATGAGCATTTCGTCGTGAAGGTGGCTCAGTATCCGCGGTAGATGTTGATGTGGCCGTACCAGCGCCAGTTCCTGTACCGGTACCGGTAGCTACTCCGGTGCTTGAGGCGGCGATGGGGGTGCTGGTCGCTCCTGTGGTTCTCGCGTTGGCAGCCGCAGAGGTGTCGGCAAAGGATAGACGAGGAGTACTTGGACGACCTTCATGGTTGTGCTGACTAGGGTATTAAAGGTTATTGTTGAGTAGCAAATGCGATAATGAAGTTTGTCGAGGCAGCACTTCAGCCGAAAGATGAAAAAAACTCGCTAAGGCATCCTCTGTTAGGAAGAGCTCTGACGTGGGCGAGTATCGCAGCAACTATAACTTTTGAGAGCCACAGAAGGAGGGCGATCAACCGTGTCGCCACAGTGGCCGAATGTCAAAACCAATGTGATGCTTACACGCAGGCTAGACTCAATGGTACCTCAAAGACTAAAGATTCATCCTCCACCTTTGTCAATACTAATACTTGTACCCATCAATCCAAACCTGATGTTGTCTTAGCTTTTTTCTCGTTCGATAAGATGCCACCGACGGAAGCCGGCGAACTCATGTGGTGTCAAGCATGTGGAATATGCCTTCCTCTAAAAATTGAAGAAAGTCCGATCTTTTGTATTCCTCGTGGGTATACTCAAGGAAGTGGTTTGATTTTCACGAACGAGGATCTTTTGCTGTATCGCCGGCAGCAAGTAGTGGAGGAATGGCAAGCTCTTCAGGCCTGTGTTTGCGATGCGATTGCTGAGTTGTGGTTTGTGGGGCCGCCTGGAACGGGCAAATCGTGTGCGGCATTTGCATTTGCTTGCTCTCTGGCTTTGGGCCATTGGAATGTATTCTTTTTCTCGGCTTCGCCATATATTATATCTCTTGGATTTACTGAAAAGGGGAGTACGCGCGGGATACGTTTGTTGGAAATGCAATTCTTGAAGCATGCGTGTTATGGCAACAAAACGAGGGGGTATATCACCACCTCGTGTGGGTCAGTTCAATGTTTACATTCGGGAAGGGTTGGTATCCAACTCAGCACAAGGTCGTTACGTTGGAAACCGAGGCACCGATTCTAAGGACTAAAGCGCGGTTTGATCCAGCTCCAAAGTCAAAGATAAGAGACCAAGAACTGTTTAATCTCACGTTGTGGACACTGGATGACTACGCAAAAGCGCTGGCGAGCGATGATTTTTCGAGTCTGTGAGAGAGGAGTTCACTAATGCAAAAAACATAGTCCTTTAGAAGGACGGATTCGATTACTGGAGGATAAAATTTCTTTTGAAGGAAGCAATAGCCTTGTTGGAATGTTTATTAGAGTTCATTCCCTATCAGGTCAGTAACACAATACTTCGAAGTATACCTCACCAAAAGTAAGTAAAATTTCTTTTGATGGTGGAAACGCACGATACATGTTCAATGGCAGCGATGGCAGATGTTATTGAAGAACTTGAGTGGGCTTTTATCACGACTGAAGATATCACAAACAACATCAAGTATTTGATGGGAATTCCCCCGACGGGACCAGCAAGCCGACTGTTTTCTTCTGCTCGCGCCTTTCCGAGATCAAAGGAAATACTTAAGTAAAATTTTCACTTCTGAGCAAATATACTGCGAGAAAATTTGCTTTTCGCCTCGGCCTGGAGTTTGTTGGAAGTATTGTACGCAGACTACCGCGTACTAAATCGATAGGTGATCATTCTTTCCAGCTGTGTTCTTCTCGAAGCTGGATCATTGTGGTCTCAATAGCTACGCTTTTCGGAAGAATACATGTAATGAGAACCTATGTCTTGAGCAATGGAAAACGGATTCGAAAGGGGTGCTGTATGTTGACCCAGACAAACCGATCTACCTAACGAGTACATGGCAATGGTTAGTCCCATATCGTGGAGTGAAGGTGGTTACGATGCGGTGAAAGTATGCATTGGTGTAGATGAAATGTGTGACCGTGTGGGTCCACAGATGAATTCTACAAAGAAAGTGAATCATTCAACTGATACATGTCCATAAACTCGTCCGTTTAATAATGACAAGTTATTTGCGACGCTCTTGGCGAGGTTGCACAAGCAATTGGCCGGGTATCAGTGGAATTAATCTTCGCGTCCCCGATCAAGAAGCTGGTCGGCATCAGTCTCCAAGTGGATGGACAATTACAAGATAACATCCTGATGCCTGCTTCTTTGTCGGAAGATACTACGCGTATTGCAATTCATGTCGTCGGGCTAAACTACGAGGACCCCAATGAGACTGGGAGTCTACAGTGCTGTAGTATTCGACCATTGAAGAGGACTGAGGTGGCCTGAATAGCTGCTGATGATTCAAAACTCGATTTTCCGTCATCAACCATGTATCTTGGCACCCTGCATGTAGCACACTTGAATTCCGTAAGCAATATAATGATTTTTATCTTGAGCTGATGCCTGCACGGAAACAACTCGAAGACTGAAAGAAAAACTGTTTATAACATGGGGCTTCGCGCGTGATGCGTTCTGCCATCGAATAGAGAGCGGTTCCACTGCCACTAACCCCTAGAAAACAAAACTAACGCACTAAGCACGCACATATACGCTACAGGTCGACACATCCGTTGATCCAGAGTAGGCCTAAATTTTAGCGATGGTCGTGCTGATGCGGACCGGGGAGCTGAATGTGTCGAACGATCGTGCCATGGCTTCGTTGCGGTCAATGTTCTTGTCATCCAGTCTTTTCTTCTTAGCACTGTAGGCGACTGCAGTCAGGGCGACACCGGCCACAACAGCCACAACTGCAAGAGCAATGAAGACTGGGCTCGTGTTAGAAGAACCGCTTCCTGACTTGGTGGTGACCTGTTTCGTATCATCCGAACCAGCAGTCTGCGAGGTACTGTCCGATTCGGTTTGGGTACTTGGTGTCTTCTCAACACCAGCCTCGCTAGACTGCAGGATAGACACACCACTCGACGACTCGTCGGCCGGCGTCACTTTACCAGCCGTATATCCAGTGGTAGAGCTCGACTTCAAAGTGTTGAAATAGTTGTTCACTTCACTCTGTTGCTGCTGCGACTGAGACGAACTGGTATTAGAAGACGTCGTTGGTGTAGCAGTTGTAGCTGTTGGTGTAGCAGTTGTCGGAGTCGGCGTGGCGGTAGTCAGTGTCGGTGTTGTGGTAGCAGGAGCCGAGGTGGACTGGGTGCTCTGGCTGGTGGAGCTCTGACTGGTCTGACTGGTAGAGCTTTGAGTGGTGCTGCCTCCGAAGTTGGACGTTCCTTCCGTGCACACGTCGGCCGTGAGGGACAAGGTGTCGGTGACGACTTCCCCGAAATGGACGTGAGTTCAATGTCGACCGCCGAGATGTCGACGTCCGAGCCTCCGTTGAGCAGGAAGTAGTAGCACGAGTCCACCATAGTCACGTCCTGGTTGGCGATTTTCACGGACGCCACTCCATTGGCGAAGTTGGCCGGTTGCACGGCCAGCCAGTGGCTGCTGCTGCCGCTCTTGGTGCAGTACTGGATGTTGCCACTCACGGGGCAGTCCACGAACTTCCACTTGATGCTGTAGCGAGATGGGTCACTACCTGTAAGTTGCTTAAACACGGTCGGGGACAGGTCCAAGTCGCCTTCCTCGCACTCAGGACACTTGTCCACGAGGAAAACCGTCTGGGTGCTGCTCGTGTCGCTGCATCGGGAATCATCGCACGAAACTTCGGCGCATCGGCCGCAATTGAGTGTCGAGTCCCATTGCGCACTGTTGAGGGCGGCGTAGTTGTCCCCGACACCAGGGTCGTACATGAAGTTGCAATTGCCAGCCGAGACCTGTCCGAGTGTGTACGATGTGCCATCACCCGTGAAGTACGTGTCACCGCCTGCAAGAGCCACAGCAGGCAGCACCGTCGCCAATAGAAAAACCTGTCGGAACATCTTCCTCCGGATGCCTGACGGTGGGGTTGGTAACAGGCACAAAGCAAGAATGAGGCACTGAACTGACTGGCTGCTCTCGACGCAGAGGCGAGTCGAACGAAAAAGCAGGAGAGATGCAGATCGAGTCCACCATCCTGCGCAGAGCATAGCTCGGCACAGAAAGGAGACACATGTTGAACAGGTGCATATTCCATGAGGTTTAGAGTTCATGAATCACGTCTCGAGGACGTTGAGTGGAAGACTGGAAAAGTGGTGGTGATTCTACATGTTCCCTGTCGCCGCATCGGAGACCTTCAAGTACCGCATTCCACCCTCGTAGTAACCGCGAGCGAGTCCTCTACGGATTCGGTAGTAGACAGCCAAGGTGGCTACAGACACGAGTGAAGCGATATACCGTTCCTTGTCGAATTTGGGCGAGTGACTCGTGCAGCATCGACGAAACATTTGCGGTGAAGCTCCTTGTTGCAAAATGAACACGTGCAGACCTGTGCATTGCTGTGTATTGCCAGGGTGTTCGAACGTCATAACACTACGTGTGTATTGTTCTTATGACTGCGATAGTTGTGGTTCCACTGCCACTGAAAACTAACACGCACGTACACCCTATCGGAGCCACATACTCAAAGACTGCACCATCACTGAAGTCCTGTCGCTCTTGTCTTAGATCTTGGCGATGGCGGCCTTGGACTGCGCAGGAGAGCTGAAGGTGTCGAAGGACCGGGTCACGCACTCGCCTTTCTCGTTCAATTTCTTCTTCTTGGCCGAGTAGGCGACGGCGGCCAGCGCGACGGCACACACGGCACACAAAACTCCGAGAACAATGAAGAACGGGTTCGTGGGCTCGGAGGAGCTTTCCGACTCTTCCTGCTGTTGCTGGGTGGACGTCTTCTCCACGCCTTCAGCATTCTCCTGAAGGATGTTCACACTGCTCGGGGTCGCGTTGGCGGCCGACACCTTACCAGCCTGGTAGCCGTTGCCACTACCAGCGTTGGTCGACTTAAGAGTGTTGAAGTTGTTGCCACCGCTCGTGGGGCAGGCCGCGAACTTCCATTCGACGGTGTATCGGGACGGGTCTCCGCTGCCGGTGAGTTTCTTGAACACCTCCGGGGACAGGTCCAAGCCCTCGTCATCGCAGTCGGTGCACTCGCCCACGACGTACACCAACTCGGTGCTGGTCGTGTCAGTGCATCGGGAGTCATCACACGAAACTTCGATACATCGACCGCAGTTGAGCGTCGAGTTCCACTGGTCGCTGTTGAGTGCCGCGTAGTTTGCACCGATATCCGTGTTGCAACTTTTCGAGGCAGTCTGGCCCACGTCGTTCGCCGTGCCGTCGCCCATGTAGAACGTGTCGGCGGCGCCTGCCAGAGCCACAGCAGGGAGAGCTGCTGCCCATAGCCAAACCTGTCGGAACATCATTTTCGTGTTGTGGTTTGAGTCGAGTTGGTAATGCGCTGCAACGGAGACAAACCTAGAATGAGCTCAAAGAGAACTTTCGGCCCAATCGATAGGCGATAGAAGCCAGGTCGTGGTGAAGAGGAGCGTCCAAAAGCAGATCAAGCACATCGAGCTTTGACATCCCGCACGTTGTGGTCGACATTCGTGTTGAACCGAAGTAATTGGCGTCCGATTGTTTTTGAAGAACTGCTGAGGTTTCTGTACGAACGTCGTTCAAACAGAAAAAAATAGGCATGGACAGTGCCAGCGAACGATTGTTTGATGTTTTGTTTGCTTTGATTTCGTTCACAATTCACGTAGATTGTTGAATGGCGTAGTAGAGGTTGACAAACTTAGGATGATGATACATGTAGTTTGCTTCGAGTTAGTATGCGGCGGCAGGAAGTTGTCGGGGTACGACAAGCTGCCCTGCGAGTTTGGCTAGGGTCTCCATAGTCGCGAACTCTTTCGTTGAGATGTTGTCGTGCGCCTTGAAGTCGGAAGTGCATAACGATGCCACGATGGCACCATCGGGAGCTCGGATTGGAAAACCCGCGTAGAACTTGACACCAGCGTCTCTGATGATAGGCATCTGCGCGAAACGCATATCGCGCTGCGGGTTTTTGACAACCAAAGGTTTGTCGGCGTAGACGGTGTGAGCACACATGTTCTCGGCGCGCGGAGCCACATTCATCTCTTGAGGTCGTTGGGGGAAGGTGCCCACAGCGTGGAAAGTGTCCTCCCCAACCAATGACACGTAACCAACCGGACAGTTCAACTGTTTAGCTGCAACCTGAGCTAAGAGGTTGAGAGCAGCTCGATCGTAGGTCGGATCCAGTACACCCGACTGGTTGATGTACTGCAGTCGCTTGTTCTCCTTATCCAACTCAGGTGTGGGTGGAAGCGGGTGGTTCGGGTCACGTGTTTGAGAGCCATCGAACTCGAAAGCGTAGTCTCTCTCCAGATCAGCCACATCGCAGTTCTCCGGCTGGGTGAACTTCTCGGCCACACGCAAACTCTGCTTGAGGTGGTGCTCGATGTCCCAACGCACTTTCTCGGCCAAATCCTTGGCAGACTTGGGCTTGTGTCTGCGTCTCCGTTTCGACTGCGATGCTGCAGACCCCGTAGGGCTAACCAACCGTCCAAGTTGTTCCAGAGCTTGAGATCTCGTAGCTGGATCACCCGATGTCAATTGGTCATATAGTATGTCCTTGGGCGAAGGGTTGGACCCAAGTGAAGCCGTCTCCAAGTCGTCGTCAAGCGACTCCGGCTCACTATCAGAGAACCAGCGATCGTCGCTCACGACTGTAGGTCCGAGTGCTGCAATGAGGTTCTCGTCTTCAAACTTGCAGGCGTCCACATGCACAACGCATTCCACGCAGATGCGGTTCTGACGGACTTCACCGACGCGTGCCTCGACCTCGTACAGTTGAGAGCAATCCCTGCACACCATGTGACCGCAGAGCTGGCAAAAGAAGTCCCGTCGGATGAGTGAGAACCTCTTCTTGCAAACGGAGCACGACTTCAACTCCGAGTCACCCACCGAAGCCGTGTGGAAGTACACGAACGACTGGAAACCAAAGCGCCGACGTCGAATCACACGTTCAAACTCTCGCAGCGAGCGAGTCAGCAAGTCGACAACGTGTTTAGCCTCCGGGTTCACCATTGCTGCTCGACGACGCACCACTTGAGACCGATTTGTGGCTACGTGTGGATTCGGCGTGTACACACCGAAAGTCTCTGGTGGCGTCACTGCAGCGTACCCGTGTGCAATGATGTTGGTTGTTTGGCTACTGCTGCCACCGGGGACTAGT
Source organism: Phytophthora hibernalis (assembly GCA_012656075.1). Classification (NCBI taxonomy): domain Eukaryota; phylum Oomycota; class Peronosporomycetes; order Peronosporales; family Peronosporaceae; genus Phytophthora; species Phytophthora hibernalis. The sequence continues at coordinate 116,119 of JAAKBF010000159.1, read as the reverse complement.
GTCGACTGAATGTCGAAGCCAACCGCAAGGTGATCCAATTCACGACGCAGCGCTGTACGCTCAGCACGGGGCACGAGTTCATCGTGGACATGTTTGGGGAGTGTCTTCATCACATGCACCGCTCGGTCCTTGCTCGCGTACTGGTGCGTGAATGACGCGAAGCAGAGTTTCTGAGGCTGCCGATGTTTCTTTGACTGCAACTTCAAGCGCAGCGTGGGCTGCAGCGTCGCCTGGTTCACACTGATGAGCACCTTCTGGCCTTCTGTTCCTTCAGGCGGGCTAGACAAAGTCCGTCGCGCTTCTTCTGAAAAACGACAACGCTGCTGGAACACGACGCGCCCGTCACGGAACTTGTCACCACAGAGCGCCGACATGGTGCTCTGGTAGTCGCTGGACTCGTGACTGATGAGTACGTTGAGTACTTCGTTCAGGTGGCACTTGATCTGCGTCTTGACCAGTGACGCGTAGGCCAGATCCATGTCGTCCGAGCCGTTGGTGCTGGGCATGAGCTCGAACGTGGCCACTCCGTCCTTGCGGCTCTTTCGGTGCCACATGGAACTGCCTCGTGCGTCAAGGAGATGGCGGCATGCAGCTTCGGGACAGAGGCCAATAGGTCGTCGGCCATTTGCTGGTCAGTGAAGAGCATGTTCTGCTTGCCACGACTGCCTCGGATCGCTAACCCACCTCGACGCTGCTCTTGCGGTGGTCGATACGATTTGAAGACCGACGAAGGCTTGCGAGGATACGTCGGGGCTCGAGCTCGAGAACCGGATCGGCTTGACCGGATGCTGTTCGAACGACTGGATCGAGTACTCATGGTCAAATGCTACGACGGACTTGCAAGCTCGACGCAGATCGAAGAATGGTAGGTGTCTGTCACCTGTCTGGTCACCGTGACTGGTAGGCAGGGTTCCTCCGTTAGCGGAGACCATGCTGGTTGCGCAGACAGACGTCCTGGTGAGCTGGCGAGGATACATGTGGTACTACGTCATTGACTACCGTTGAACGGATACATGTACCGGTAGACCAGGTGCTCCATGCAATCAGGCTCGCCAAAACGTCAGCTGGACAGCGTTTCCTTGGCTCCCAACCACGAGGCCCAGTCACCAGCAGACTCGACACTTTATGACGGCGGGATACAGCTGCAACGCTCAATAAGCTCGTGGGCGGTTTGCTCCATGGCCGTCGCCACCTCCGTTCAGGTGGCATGCAATTTCTTGTCGCCTCTGGGTGATACGTTGTGGAGGTCGAGTTGCGGAGCGCACAGCGTTTACAGAGGAGTCAACAACGCCTGCGTTAGCAGTGGGTTTCTTCTCTACAAGAAAATCCTCGTGTGGACTCACGTCGCTTAACCTGACTGCCAATTGCTACATGCATACGTAGTGGCAAATGATAATTATCGTGCTCTGTTTCGTTGAAATCACCTTGCGATTCATACTGCGTACTGGGAACTGCAGTCGTTGATTTCCAGGACTTCACCGGTATTTCCTTCGTTACAACAAGTGTATCACGAGCAGAGAATATAATGGCATGGCACTCCAACTACACTTTGCAGATAACCAAGCCTCAGATTAGTACGAAGTGAAGCTCAGGTCCGCGCCTTCGGGAGCCGACTGCACAATGTGGTCAACCATCTGCGGAAGCATTCGCTGGTTAACCGTGTGCCATCCAAGTGAGATCGACTGATCGAAGCTGCCCGTCCAGCAATGTTCGTAACCTCGGCCGTCCGTGACTCCGTAGACAATCGATCCGTTGTAGTACGGCTCAGTGGTGGTTTTCAAAAAGTCTTCAAGCAGGAAAACCGCGTCGTTGAGATAGTAGCTGTCGGTGACACCCACGTAGACGTGCAGTTTGTTCACCAGCTTGGCGCCAAGACCACGAGCTTGCCACTCGCGTTGCAGTTTTGCACGAACGTCGTAGTGCGTTTCCCAGTACTCGACGACTTCAGGATGGATTTCACCCGTGAGCTTGTCCCAAACTGCAGCCGGATACCCGTCCGTGTTGTTCACCGGGGAATACACCGCTTGCCAGGCATCCCATTGACCCCCGATCGTCCTCGTGAACCCATCGCAAGTTCGTGGTGGTTCTCTTCGGCCATTGTCTCGCGAATATCACCGAGGTAGTCACGCTTGGCACCGCGATCCTTCTGGGTCCAGTCACCACGAGCGTAGTAGGCATTCTTGTTGGAGAAGAGGTCGACTTGCTGGAATCGGCGGAAATCAAAGGCGTCCGGACAGAACGACCAGCATCCATTGTACTCTTCGGGGTAGTAGACCTGAACAGCAAAGGACTCCCAGCCACCAGTGGATCCACCGTACATGGTGCGAGCCCAACCCTCGCCGATGCCACGGAACTTCTTCTCAATAAACGGCAGGAATTCAAACGTGATAGCGTCTCCGTAAGGACCGATATTGGCGCTGTTCACAGCGTACGAATCATCGTAGTACGGGTTAGCGTGCTGGAGCTGAACCACAATGCCTCGCTTGTTGGTAAATGGGTCCGAAGCCTTGTCAGACGTCCAGTTGGAGAAGAAGAAGTGGCCGTATTGTTCGCTTATCGAAGCAGTGGTTGTGTTTTCAGGCGAAGCCGGCACGAAGCTGTGCTCGAAGAACCGGTTGTAGTGTGTGTGGTAGACGAACAAGGGGTAGTGCACGTCCTGCACTTCATCATCGAAGAAGCGGTACGGCAGCAGCACCACGCCTTCAGGTACACATCCGTTCCCCAGAATTCGGACAACGAGGGGCTGCGGAACGTCACGTGTTTCAGCAATTCGTGCGGCTCTTCTAGCGGAGGCAGCTCGGGTTCAACTTGGTCCAGCACGAGGTCAACGGAAAACGTTGCGGGGTCATAGAGAGCGAGCTTTGCCGCGCTGTAAAGCGTTCCGGGGCTATAAGCACACCACCTTCACTCTCGAACGTCGTGAAACGCGGCAATTGCAGGTTGCGACCGTCCGAGCGGTTGTAAGTCACGTACGGATGCAGCACGGCCTGCACCCAGTACTCACCAGCAGGCACCTCGTCCATAAACAGCATCGGGTAGCCCACCGCGTGCGTCGCATTCACCTCACGGTTTTCCGTGCCGACGTCGCCTGGAGCAAAGTCCCACACGTCCACCGCGAAAATCTGCTGGGTGTCCTCCGAATCGCCCACAAGAAATCGAGGTTGGTCTTCACCTTGCGGGTCCTTGACGGAATGTCGTTTGGCAATGCAAACCATCAACCGACCCGTGATCGGCTCGGCGTGCACCGACACCGGAAAACTCACGCGGAATCGCGGAGCTGGTGACTCGGAGCTGAAACCAGTGGAGGTCGCGGCTTCCTGAGTTGCAACGGGGTGACGGATAACCAGCAAGAAACCGGTGATGGCAAACGTCCACAGTAGCCCAACGAGAGTCGCCCACCCGAACTTTCGTGCTGACGTTCCGGTGGTGGGGTGCAGCATCACGCCGGACTTGGCACCGCCGGAGATGAGCGACGATTTCTCGCTTTCGAGGCCTTGCAATGACATGGCAATTGCACCACTTGGTCGAAACTTGACTCACGAGACTGGAACTTGGCGAATGAGCTCCATGGCAGAGAAGCAGAAGCGAGAGGAGAATGCCCGGCCATTGGTGACCGTCCGGTGATAGGCAAGTGTACCGTCGTTGTTCATTTCAGTCGAGAGCTTCGTCGTTTTGTCTTAAGCGGGGTATGTTAGGTAAGAGGTCAGCAAAAAACGTGTTAGTATAGCATTTAGATCGAAACGAAATATAAAGTTTATCAGGTTTCTGTCCCATCAACTCTGAGATAAAGCTCCTGGTGATGCTGTCGGCGAGTGATACAGGCCATGGCTACACCGCTGTACAATCCACCGACTGCACTGCAGCTATAGGCTTCACGCTTCCATTATTGCACGAGTCATTGTGTCATAGAGTCAAATGATATATTTCGTGTACAGATGATGTAAAGCTGAAGGACGGGCTGGCAGTAGCACTGGCCACCTGAGTCATCACCGGCTGGACGGACGGATCTCCTTACGCACTGCCGCTGGCGGACGTGCTGTTGCTGCAGGTGCACTCGGCCACCGTGATCACCACGTCCATGGACGCGAGGCCTGACTTGTAGATGGAGCAGAGACTCGTGGGGCGGTTCACGCAGTTGCGAACCTGCTGGAACTCCCAAAAGTCGTTGAGCAGGCAAAGGTCCTCGCACTTGGCGGCGCGCTCCTCGGGTTGCGCGTCCCACGGCGTGGACTTCATGTGGGCCATGCGGTAGAACATGTCCTGCTTCTTGGCCAGCGCCTTCTGGTTCACCACGCGCTGCTCCACGTGGTGCTCGCTCACGGACTTGGAGTGGACTTTCAGGTGGGATGTGGCTTCCGTCGAAGTGACGAGGAGAACGGCAGCGAGAACGGAGGCGAAAATCTTCATGGTTGGATTCTGTGGGGAGTCTGGGAATGAGCCAAGCGCCGTGGTTTTTCACAACGACAGGGGGATGGGTTTGTGCAGCATGAAACTGGTATATAGCATGGATTTCTGACTGCTTGAGATAGAGCCTTTGTATGGTAGGTAAAAAGGCACCGCATATTCCTGGGATACAGACTGAAGTTGCAGGAAGGATGCAGGAAGGATGACATTTGTGTGAGCCACACACAAAACCGGCACGTCCTATAATAGGATCTCAATTTTACTGATTACTGGGATACAGACTGATGCAGGAAGGATGACATTTGTGTGAGCCACACACAAAACCGATATGTCCTATAATAGGATCTCAATTTTACGTGGTGGATCTGATAAAATAGGACACAAAGATGCGCTCGTCGCACGCACCTCGGCCGTATCCACGTGAGGCCATTGACCAGTCTGAAGTTGAGCAAAGCCACCGAAATGCAACCGATGGAACTTCCAATGGAAGTTGCATTTCGGTGGCTTTGGAAGACCGTCAGTTGGTGCAGTACATGTACCTGTCTGCGATGGGGTGGCTGTTCTCCAGCTGCCAGGGTACAGTCCCGCTTCCAACGGTGCCAACATCCAAGTCACAGTCCATTTCAGCATTGGTCACTGACAGCAAGGTCTCCGTTAGTTGCTCGGTGGTCTTAAATGGAGTTGAAATCGAGCAAGCGATTCACAAACCCGTTCAAGCCGTTGAATCTGACGACCGAAGCTGCGTCGGAGCTCACAGCTCTCGCAGATGTGTTCGTGACCGACAGCATCCGCGCGTACGAGCACTTTTTGCTCGATGAGAACTGTCAGGTCGACGATACCCGATGGAAGTTCATGTACGAAAAGGACGAGGTCAAGTCGTATGCTGAACGCGCCGGGTTTGCATCCCCAACGACCAGAGCGGAGTCTTGTCGTCCGCGAGCACTATCGTCGTCCACATCCGACCTGCCCATTGTTTTGTTACTGGAACTATCGAAGGCGACCTGGACGACACCATCTATGGTTTGGTGTGTCCGACGCTCGACATGATGCGCATCAAGACCTCGTACGTCCAAGACACAATGTACCGAGCTGCTGTGCTAGCGTCACTGGTAACGCCGACAGCAGAAACCCCGTTTCGCTCTGTGAGCATCAAGTGGATCGAGAAAGGTCAACCATTGCATGTCCGCGCCGTGATCAAGAACCGCGACTTTGTCTATATGGAGGCAACAGGCACCCGATACCTACGCAACGGTGAACGAGTCGGCTACCAACTGGTGCACTCAGTACAGTTCCCCGAGACCCCTGCGCGTGGTGCGGCTATTCGAGGCAATATGTCCATGAGCGCCGTGTATCGCCAGCGAGCCAACAACGTCGTGGACGTGTTCATCAAGGGCTTCCTGAATCCAGCCGGCGGCTTGACGCGCTCCATCATCACCCGTTCAGCTGCCAAGGCGCTGCTGTCCGTGTCCAAGAATGTGCATTGCGCGCAGATGAAGAAGCTGGCGTGGAGTATCCGACACCGCTGTCCTACGATGGAAAGGCTCGAGTCTGAGCGCTCCGCCATCTGCACAACGTGTCTGAAGAAACCTTCGGGTACACTCCGCCTGTTGCACCGACACCTGTGCTGCGGCGTGTGTTCACGCTACGTTTGTTCCTTGTGCCGCATCCAGAAGAAGCTGCACTTCTTGCTCGCTGACCGCAAGATGATGCAACAGGAGGTGGCGTTCTGTCCAAAGTGCTATAAGGCAGGGCTGGATACCAAGACGACGGCTGTGGCGTCTGGAGAGCTGCTCTTCGACGACGTCTACGGCTGGGACGAAACTTGCGCCTACACTTCCGGCACAGAGATCTCCCTCTTCGACGACCTGAACTAACCAGATCATTACATGTATTTATCAACAAGACATGGATCCAGTTGAAGTGGCTGAGTCAGACTGCTTGGTGACCCCATCCGACATGGATCCATTCGAGAGGCAGATTGAGAGCCAGGATCTTCGCCTGGTCTCTCACAGACACGCTGGAGCGGTCCAAAAGCAAAAGTCTCAATTGGCCTCTTCAAACGAACCTAGTGTGCTATATAGCGAGGTGCTCGTGTCATTCAATGCTGGAGCCATGCCGGTAGAGCTATAACAATAGATCCGCCATCTTCCAGACTCAGGTGACGTTATAGGCATTCAAGCTTTCCATTTCCAAATGCTTGCTGGAAGCTTCAAATCCCGAGGTGTCCGCCGCGGACTCCGCGCGCAGGAACGGATGGGACTGACTGACGTAGGGCGCATGGCACGGGCTAGCGTCGATCAGCCCATGTGGTGGCGTTCCCGCAAGAGAGAAGATGCAGCTGAGCGAGCGGCTCGCCACGGTCGACTCGTCTCGAGCCTCTCGACTCGACCGTCGAGGACACAACCCATTGGCACCACGGGCGGCAAGACCTCTGCAATGGTCTCCAAGGACCCTTTCGCAGCCAGGCGCGCGGATTCGGCGGTCTCAGTGGGCTCCGTGGGCTCAGCAGCGGTGCGGATGGATCCGTCCGTGGCCAAGCGCCATCAAAGTCCGTTCCCACCGTTGCACTTGTCAGCGGCGAACGCGACCAGCATGGAAAACCTGGCGCAGAACCTCGTGTCGCGCAACGTCCGACTGTACGAGAGCTTCCTGCTCGACAACCACAGCCAAGTGGACGAAACGCAGTGGAAGTTCGTGGCGGCCAAGGACGATCTGCGAGCGTACGGGAGCTGCCTCGCGCGACCGAGTCGCCTCACCCGGGGTACCAGCTCGAGACCCCGGCGGCCGACGTACCGGCTGTGATGATCACCGGATCGGTCGTCGGCGACCTGGACGACGTCATGTATGGCGTCGTGTGCCCCACCACGGAACAAATGCGCGTCAAGACTTCGTACATCCACGACGACATCCCTAGCAGTTGCGTGCTGGCCAACCTCGTGGATCCGACTCCGGACGCCCCGTTCAACTCGGTGACCATCAAATGGGTCGAAGTGCACGTCCCGCTGGCTGTCCGTCCGGTGGTCAAGCACCGCGACTTCGTGTACCTCGAGACCACTGGCATCGAGCGTCTGCGCAATGGAGAGCGTGTGGGCTACCACATTGTGCACTCGGTGCAATTCCCCGAGACGCCAGCACTCGAGACGCACTTCCGCGGCAATAGCTCTATCAGTATCCTCTACCGACAACGCACCAAGAACGTCACGGACGTGTACATCAAGGGGTTCTTCAATCCTGCGGGTGGCATCATGCGGCAGATTGTGATTCGGTCCTCGGCTCGGATCCTGCTCTCGGTGGCTAAGGACGTCTACTGCAGCCACATGAAGAAGCTCGCGTGGGCACTTCGTCAGAAGTATAATGGCGAAACCTCCTCCTCCAGCTCCGAGTGCACTGAAGGCTCATCCAACAGTTCACTCGATGACAAATGCTGCTCTGGGTGTGGCAAGAAGCAATCGGTTTTCGTCCAGGCTGCGAGCCGCACGAACCGCGGCGCCAAGATCCTGCAGAAGAAGCGGCACTGCAAGATCTGCGCGCGCTACATGTGCGTGGACTGCAGGAGGCAGCACCAACTCACGTTCCTGCTGCCGAACCATCGACTCAAGCAGCGGCTCGTCACGATCTGCAGAAGTTGCGAGGCGGAGGCGTTGGCGGAAAGTGCCGCTGCGATTGCTCGAGACGAACAGCTCCAGAGCAATCAACTGCAGCGATGGGACAGCGACGACGTGTCTAACACGACCATGTCGGCGCAGAGCGAGTAGATAGTGTAGGTAGAGCCAGGTATTCAAAGTATAATGATGACTATTTTCAAGAAGATTGCCAACGCGTACTTCACTTTAACGCGTCTTGCCGCGCTCCAATGACGGAGTTATCCACAGTCAATCGAACCAACTGACAAACAATAAGCGAGGCGCGCGCATGTTGATACTTCAGTACTGTACATGTAGGTACCCTATTGCATGTAATGCCAGTGGTACGGTACCGGTACGCACCAATTCGGTGGAGACCGAAGAGCTTCGGCTCGCCGCGAGCACATCTCTTGCTACATGTACTGTACGGGTAAAGGCGTTTGTTACGCGCGTTGCCGACATATCGAAGAGACCCAAGCTCGACGACACCCGGTCTCCGGTCCAACAACCATCGAGCTCGTAGCGTTTTGCGTCTGCTTGGATCGGCATTTGAGCTCTATGTTCTAACGAGGCCGCGATTGAAAATTCATTTTTCGTGTTTCGTGAAGGTGTCGGCGTCAACTTGACGCCGTCATTGACGGCGTGGCCGTGCCGTTGTGGAACGGCGAGTAAAATCCGTGGAGTTTCCGCTCTCGCAGGCAATCCGAGCTGAGACCGAGCATCGAGTTCGGTGGAGCAAACCGAACTGGCAGCCAGGCTGGTGGCTGTCAACGATGGCAAATTGCCAGGCAATTTGCCAATGGCAATCGCTGCAGCCTGCACTGCAGGCGGCATCATTCTGATCCATTTGCACCAGCTGTGACCTGACGAGCGAGACCAGAGCTCATCATTGCCCGTCAACTTCCAAATGCCCTGAAAGTCGAAGCGTGGTCATTTTGCGAGGCATTTTCACACAAGGAGGCGTCGAAGTTTCCATTGGCGAGAGCTCTTATTGCAGCATTTTGTTTTGCGCAGGTCGATCAAGTCAGCTTGCAACATGATGCGCGACCAATCATGCAGCACCATAGAGGTCTACCTCCAGTCACTATGTATGCAAAATCAAAATGTATCCATATCACTAACCGTCTAAATATACGCTCTTGCAGGTCCAACTGGCTATTGCACGTCACTTTCGCGCTGCATCGGAGAGACACCAGCCAAGCATGTCCTTGACCATCTGGGCGCCTCTGGCTCCTCTCTGCTACGTAGGACCAGCATTGCGATCGCCGATCGTCTGCATCGGCGACCTCATTCCAAGTTGTCATTCCCGATTCCGCATTACCGACTCGAGTCGACATCCATTCCGCATTAACGATGCGACAGGTTGCAATTCTAGCAGTGCTGCCCGCCGTTCTTGCAGGTGGTGATACCTACTTCACGGGTGATGGCACATCCTACACCCTGGGACAGGTCTCGGCTGGCAATTGCAACTTCATGTACGACCCTGGTGTCGGGGACAACTACGCCGCCCTCAACAGTGCGCAATGGGATTCGACACTCAATTGCGGCCGATGCGCCGAAGTTTCGTGCGATGATTCCCGATGCAGCGACACGAGCAGCACCCAGACGGTTTACCTCGTGGACAAGTGTCCTGAGTGCGAGGAAGGCGACTTGGACCTGTCCCCGACCGTGTTTAAGCAACTTACAGGTAGTGACCCATCTCGCTACAGCATCAAGTGGAAGTTCGTGGACTGCCCCGTGAGTGGCAACATCCAGTACTGCACCAAGAGCGGCAGCAGCAGCCACTGGCTGGCCGTGCAACCGGCCAACTTCGCCAATGGAGTGGCGTCCGTGAAAATCGCCAACCAGGACGTGACTATGGTGGACTCGTGCTACTACTTCCTGCTCAACGGAGGCTCGGACGTCGACATCTCGGCGGTCGACATTGAACTCACGTCCATTTCGGGGAAGTCGTCACCGACACCTTGTCCCTCACGGCCGACGTGTGCACGGAAGGAACGTCCAACTTCGGAGGCAGCACTACCCAGAGCACCAGTCAGACCAGCCAGAGCACCACCCAGTCCACGTCGGCTACCACAACACCGACACCGACACCGACAACTGCAGCTCCGACACCGTCAACTGCTGCACCAACAGCTGCTCCGACACCGACAACTACTGCTCCGGTGGCTACTCCCGCTGCTCCAGTGGCTACTACTGCAGCCCCGATGGCTACTACTGCGGCTCCTATGGCTACGACTGCAACGCCGATTTCTACGACGACGTCTTCGAGTGGTAGTATCGGAAGCACTTCTCAGAACCAGCAGCAGAGTGAAGTGACCAACTACTTTGACTCGCTCAAGTCGGCTACCAATTCGAGCAGTTCTGGAGGATACAGTGCTGGTAAGGTTGTAGCGCCCAACGAGTCTTCCAGTGGGGTTTCTATTCTGCAGTCTAGCGAGTCGGGCGTCGAGAAGACTTCCAGTACGCAACAGGATGATGAGACCGACAGCACGTCGCAGACTGCAGGTTCCGACACGAAGCAGGCCACGACCAAGTCTGGGAGCAGCTCTGCGACCACGAGTCCGGTTTTAATCGCTCTTGTGGTGTTGGCTGTGGTGGGAGGCATCGCCTTGGCTGCCGTCGCGTATACTGCTAAGAAGAAGAAACTGGACGACAAGCGCGTCGACCGCGACGAGGCCATGATGCGATCCTTCGACACGTACAATTCTCCTGTGCGCTTCGACGAAACCATCGCCAAGATCTAAGCAAATCTTGCGACGGTACTTGTTCAGATATCAAGGCACGCGGTGAGACTTTGTCTGAAAGCTGCTCTACCAGTGCCGGTAATTTGTAATGGTTGTTGAGTTCATTGGCTTCAATCGATGTGCGTCAAGGGGCGAGCTGCAGTGGAACCGCTCCCAACGAAGTCGAAAGCTAAAGTAGAATACACCGATGGAGACCTGACATCACACGTCAAGCGCAAAGGCCCATGTTACAATGCTGTCGGTATTCGTCTCTAGATCTCGTGGTGTTTTTGGTGGATATGTGCGATGAAGGTGCCTGGAGCAGCACTTTGATCATTCCATGAAATGTCTTTGAGGGTTAAGCAAGGCACGTCAGACTTCATCTCAACCCGAATTTAGCTGTGTTGCCGTCTCCACCGCAACGCAAGGGCGGACCAATGTTGTGATCGAATTGAAGGTAACAAATGCCATACGCCACACGTGACGGAGCAAAAGCTGAAGCAAAAAGCTGAAGCAAGATGAAAATAATGTTTGCGACTGCTTTCTGAACTTGCCCTTGTCCTGTGAGACAGTAGCGAAACGACCAGACCCAAGTTCAGTCTTGGCATGCGTCTTGAATGCATTATGCACTGGAGAAAAATACGAAGCCAGGCTTTTAATATCGTACAGGCCCGCCGTGAAAATTTCTTGCAAGGTCCATAAGCTGGCCAACACGACAGACAGAGAGCGCGCTTAGCTAATGGTGTCTCCTTGCAAGCGTCGAGTCTGAAATAGCAACCGTCGACACTGTGGGGAGGGGATCACAAGCACCACGTTACGACTTTGGAGGTGACGATGCGGCGTCCTGCCTGTCGTGAGCATTCCAGTTGATTTTGAAACGACGATTTTGCGCTATGCCCCACGGCCGAAACACCTTGCACTCTTCTCGGATAACGGTTCCGGAAGAGCATAGCTCTTGGTATTCGTCGTGAAGGATTCGACCTCCTCATTCCTGAACTCGATAGCAACGACGGCGACTTGAAGGCAGAATGCATCCAAACAACAGATTCCGACAGTTCTTGCTGACGGTTAATGCCGTAGCATTTTTAGTGCTGTGAGCGCTTACACCGGCCATGGAACCGTGTACGGACCGATCCAGCCGTCCGGTGGCAACTGCGCCTTGATGTCATACCCCGACTATGCGGTCTCCAACTACGCAGCAATCAACAAAGACCAATGGGACGATACCATGAACTGCGGACGCTGCGCCAAAGTGAAGTGCGTTGATGCACAGTGCGTGAGTCCATCGAAGATATCGGAGATCGTGTACATCATTGACCAGTGCCCTGGATGCGAAGATGGAGACCTCGATCTATCGCCGACGGTGTTCGAAGCGATCACGGGTTTGTCCTACACAATCCTCGACATCGAGTGGGAGTTTGTGACCTGCCCCATGGACCAGAAGATCGAGTACTGCCTCAAGCCAGGCAGCAGTTCGTACTGGGCTGCTATCCAGCCGACGAACATGGCTGCTGGTGTTGATAGCGTCACGATTGACGGAAAACGACATCCATGGTCGAGTCGGCGTATTTCTTCCTTTTGGACGGCGATAGTGTGTCAACAACAGATCTGACACACGTGACAATCCAAATGACCAGCGTCACGGGTGAAGTCATCGAGGATGTCATATCGTTTGCAAGCGGAGAGTGCGTCGAAGGCACCTCACAATTCTCCAGTGACACCAGTGAAGTTATTTCTACACCAACACCAATACCAACACCAACACCAACACCAACACCAACACCAACACCAACACCAACACCAACACCAACACCGACACCGACACCGACACCGACACCGACACCGACACTGACGAATACCACAACAGAACCTTCGGCAACAACGCAGACTCCGACATCGACAACCTCTACTCCTAAGCCTGTTGCAACAGAGACTGCTACAGCGGTGGCCACTTCAACAGAGACAGCTTCTTCAGAGCCTGCATCAACAGTGACTGCTACTTCGGCACCCGCTACCACAGAGACATTTACTTCGGTGCCTGTTACAGCAGAAACTGCTAGTTCAGTGCCTGCTTCAACAGAGACAATTACTTCAGCGCCTATTTCAACCGAGACTGTTACTGCCATGCCTGTTGCAGCCGAGGCAGCTACTTCGTTGCTTGCTGCAGCAGATTCGGTTACTTCGTTGCTTACAGCAGCAGAGACGGCGGTGCCTGTTCCAGCGGAGTCAGCTACTACGGTGCCTGTTGCAGCGGAGACGGCTACAACAAAGGCGGCTTCTGAGGATTTGACAACGAGTGTTGCAACAGCTCCAGTTGAAAGCAATGCAGCTGCCGCAACGACGTCACCGCCAACTGAAAGCTCAGTGCCTGCCGATAGTACCACCAGCGGGGAGCGTCCGCGTCGATCAGAACTCGAAACACTGGTGGTTCAGGGCACGGCATTGTCGTGAGCGTGTTAGTTGTGCTCGGCTGTCTCTTCGTCGCTGTTGTTTTCGTCATCGCTTTTGTCATCAAGAAGAAGAAGAAACTCAACCAACAGCTCGAGCAGGAGAAGATCCCCGCGACTCGCTACTCGTCCGAGAGCGACTTCCATGCCAACATCGCCGTCGACCAGCAGACGGCTTTGACGTACACTGCAGTGACCACTCCGCAGCCCACGAGTGCTTTTTCTATCTAATCGGACCCCGTACACAACGACAACGTATCGTCACAGCACCTAGAACGCATAGATATCCATCCATTTGCTTGACGTGAAGCCATTTTATAATGTTGCTGCTGGCCGCGTCGAGGAAGCTTCGCGGGCACAAGCGTGGCGGTCCAGGCCGAGATGGCTACACTCATGCTTGGACGAATCACTTTGCACGAGCAATCAAGCGCGTAGAAAGGGCGGTTGTCGTGTCGTCTCACGTTTGACAAGCTAGTGTGCGCCACACGATATAATTACTCTCGGTTTTTGTATGAAGCGTTCCATGATGAGACTTTTCTGAAGTTTGGGACGTGTCGCAACACCGAAAAGCGCGATCTTGCAAAAAGCGCTGTCACCAGAGCCTCGCCGTTCTGTCCTGCGCTGCGAAAGCAGGCGGTGCCGTCAACGCCGACTGCGATCCATCGTCGTGAGTTAAGCACGCAAGCGCGTCGCAAATGCCACCTCCACTCATCGTGGCGACGGTCTTACGCCAGCGCAGATCACACGTTGACGTCCCACGCTCCCGCCCGCAACTTGTCAAGCGGCGAGTCGCGGAGAGTGGACCTATCACTCGGCGTCAAACGCGGTGTTGCGTGACAGGCAAGTCGCGCAACGCGGCCACCCAACGCACGAGCCGTTTCCTCCGGCTCCACCCATTCGCACGACCTGCTGACACCAAGCCTCGAGTCGCATCCCACACTCGTCGCACGCACACCGACAGAGACCATGGGAGCTTCCCAGATGGCTCATTTAAGACGCGTCCACGCGCGAGAGACGAAGATAAAGAAGCTTCATCGCTGGACGACTGGTACTGTATCGAGAATAGCTGGCTGTGGTGCCGCAGTCTCACCAAAGTCACAATGTTCATTTCACATTTTGCTAGCGTTCACACAAGTGTTCGACACCAACACGACGATTGACAAACAACATGGCACCAACCTTCAAATCATCACTTCAACTTGCCTTTGGTGTTACTGTACTTGGGATGGTATCCGCTTCCACAACCTACGAAGGCTATGGCACAGTCTACACGCTCAGCGAACCCTCCGACGGCAATTGCAACTTCATGAGCGCACCTGCTGACGCCTCCATCAAGTACGCAGCACTCAACGCAGACCAATGGGACGAGACCATGAACTGCGGCCGATGCGCTGAAGTCTCATGCACCGACGCATCCTGCTCGGGCCAGTCGTCCGAGGTCGTCTACATCATGGACCAGTGCCCGGGATGCGAGTACGGCGACTTAGACTTGTCCCCGGACGTGTTCGAGAGCATCACGGGTCAATCGTACACGAAGCTGAGCATCGAGTGGAAGTTCGTGGACTGTCCGGTCTCGAACAACGTGCAGTACTGCTTGAAGACGGGAAGCAGCGAGTTTTGGATCGCAGTGCAACCTGCGAACTTCGTGTCGGGCGTGCAGAGTCTGTCGATCAACGGCCAAGAAACGAGTGTATTGGACTCGGCGTACTATTTCCTGATCGACGGGAGCGGCAAGAGTGTGGCAGACTTGAGTTCGATCAGCATTTCGTTGACTGGAGTGAATGGTGAGGTGCTGGAGGAGACGTTGTCGTTGACAGCCGACGAGTGTACGGATGGAAGCGCTCAATTTGCGTCTGGCGGTGACAACTCTCAAACGACGACAACAACGACGCAGACCTCGACGGCAACCTCAGCTCCGACTACGGCGACTCCCACCTCGGCCCCAACAACAGCAGATCCAACCCCAGTGCCGACAGCAGCTATACCGGTTCCTACCACCGCTGCTCCGACACCGGAGCCCACCACTGATGCTCCTACTACGCAAACCGCGACATCAACAGCTACATCAAGTCCAACAACCAATGCTGTTGCGTTGTCCTCTGAAAGCTCAAGCTACATTCGATCAACTAGGAATTCGTCATCTGCTTTAGCTGATGAAGACGCCGTCGGTTCTTTCAAGACCAAGACAAGTCAAGGGTCTGGTGCGTCGGGGTCGACTGCTGTTGAGGTAACAGTGACAACGGTACCAAACACCGTGGGTTCTGCGACGACTGCCCCGGACGATACACTTCAGTCAAACGTGCAAAGTTCTGATGGCTCGCACTCGACACCTTTGATGATCGGAATGATCGTTGTAGTGTGCGCTGCAGTGGCAATTGCAGTCGCGTTGGCTGTGTACGTGCGCCACCGCAAGCGGCAGATTGACTCGTACAAGCGTCGCGAGGAGCATGGCACGGCGATGTCCGACGATGACATGTCACCCCGCGCGTCGGATGCTTCGTCCGCCTACGACGTCGTGAAGAGCCCCACCGTTCACTTCTCGTCCATGGATTCCATGTAGGCAAAAGTAGTAAGCATATTGATTCGTTGTAGGGTAGTCTCTAGCCGTAGTTATAAGTTGGAAGCACCGTAGGCAAGCTCGTTTAGAGGAAACAGGTTCCAGTATTTAGGAAAGCATCGTAATTTACAGGATCGCTTGGCAAAAACATACTTTCAAGAAGCTGAAGTGCACAGATCTTGAAAAGATCGCCTTGGGCTTACTTTCGTTATGTCGCAAGTCAGTGCAGCGATCGGTGCCTTCCTGAAAGTCTCCGCTAACCACTCGAGTCGAGTCTCGACGTCTTTGCGAGTTCTTGTTGCACTCGCTTCAACCACAGCAAGGCAGGTATCAAGACAGAGTTGCGATGACGTGCGATCATTTGCCGTGCGAGTGGCCCTGCACCTTTACCCATCAAGACCGACCGCGCCCAAATGAGCAATGCAACTCGTGGCGAAGGCGGTCGACTGAGGCGTGGAAGGAAGCGCAAGCACGTCAGTCACAAGCTGCTCAGAGAGGCTCCGCTGTCGCAGCCTCGACCGAGGGTTTCGAGTCGGAACAGGTCAGTGCAAGTCACTCGCGGGTCATTACAGCCACCAACGCCTGTGCAAAGCTGTCAACGTCCTCGGTCGCCGCCGCATCGTCCGCGGCATATCCGACCTGTTCTCCAGAGACCGAACGGGTTTGACATTTCTCCGGACGAACCCACCGCTCGCGGCCACTCGTTCAGACGTCCCACCGGACATCGTCCCACTCCGACGTACGTGGTCGAACAGAGACGGTCTCCGATTCTGAAGCAGACCAAGCACTGCTTGGTAAGCAGAGCGCGTCGTGTCGTGCGCTACTCGCCACATGCAACAGCCGAATGTGAAATGAAGGCTTGACAAGGGAGCCAAGGTCACGCTTGCTCGCTTGACCATTTCGCGCAGTTTTCCAGCACGTCAGTGCACCTTTCTGTCTCTTCGAGTCCCTAGCTTTGATTTGAAAGCGTGCAGGGCCACCTACACTTCCGCGTGCGGCACCACAAACCCGCTCTAGCAATCTGCTCACTTTCAATTTAGCTGCGGCACTAAAGCGTACCCTCAAGTGTAGTGCTTTGCAACCAATAGAGAACATGTCCTCGAAACGAATTGTCTGTGCGTTGGTGCTAGTTGCGTCGTTTGCGATGGTGTCTGTCTCCGGCACCTACGAAGGCTACGGCACAGTCTACACGCTCGGCGAACCCTCCGACGGCAATTGCAACTTCATGAGCGCACCTGCTGACGCCTCCATCAAGTACGCAGCACTCAACGCAGACCAATGGGACGAGACCATGAACTGCGGCCGATGCGCTGAAGTCTCATGCACCGACGCATCCTGCTCGGGCCAGTCGTCCGAGGTCGTCTACATCATGGACCAGTGCCCGGGATGCGAGTACGGCGACTTAGACTTGTCCCCGGACGTGTTCGAGAGCATCACGGGTCAATCGTACACGAAGCTGAGCATCGAGTGGAAGTTCGTGGACTGTCCGGTCTCGAACAACGTGCAGTACTGCTTGAAGACGGGAAGCAGCGAGTTTTGGATCGCAGTGCAACCTGCGAACTTCGTGTCGGGCGTGCAGAGTCTGTCGATCAACGGCCAAGAAACGAGTGTATTGGACTCGGCGTACTATTTCCTGATCGACGGGAGCGGCAAGAGTGTGGCAGACTTGAGTTCGATCAGCATTTCGTTGACTGGAGTGAATGGTGAGGTGCTGGAGGAGACGTTGTCGTTGACAGCCGACGAGTGTACGGATGGAAGCGCTCAATTTGCGTCTGGCGGTGACAACTCTCAAACGACGACAACAACGACGCAGACCTCGACGGCAACCTCAGCTCCGACTACGGCGACTCCCACCTCGGCCCCAACAACAGCAGATCCAACCCCAGTGCCGACGACAGCTATACCGGTTCCTACCACCGCTGCTCCGACACCGGAGCCCACCACTGATGCTCCTACTACACCACCGACTACGGCACCTGCGACCGAAGCACCAACCATCCAGCCGCCCACTACGGCTCCTGTGACCGAAGCACCCACGACCGAGCCACCAACAATCACTCCTGTGACCGAAGGACCAACTACCGAGCCGCCTACGACAGTCCCGGTGACTGCAGTGACCGAAGCTCCTGTGACTGAAGCACCAACAACTCAGCCACCTACGACGTCTCCTGTGACCGAAGCACCCACGACCGAGCCACCACCAACCGCCCCTGTGACCGAAGCACCAACTACCGAGCCGCCTACGACAGTCCCGGCGACTAAAGCTCCATCAATAACCGCCCCAGTGACCGAAGCGCCCACGATGGAGCCACCAACAACCGCTTCTGTGATGAAAGCCAACGCTCCTACTTCGCAGCTCCAGACACTGTCTGCGGTTCAATCGGCTTCGACCAGTTCGGATGGCACGACGAGCACCTCGTCCTCTGTCGACCAAGAAACTCTGGCGCTAGCGTCGACCAATTCGACGCCGTCTAACACCGACCAAGACTCGGGAAGCGCGTCGGTTGCTACCGCCTCGACGACAAAATCCCCTCATCAACGTCTACGCAGACGTCGACAACCGATCAGCAGACAACGTCCGCACCAACACCCACTTCAACACCAGCCGCTACGGAGGCGTCGGTGCAGGAACAAGCGAGCAGTAGTGGTGGTCTCAACTCGACCGCCGCCATCGTCGGTCTGGTTGCTGCCGTTTGTGTGGCATTGGGAGCGGTCGTTGGCGTGGCGATGGTCGTGCGCAGGAAGCGCAAATTGCTTGAAGAGAGCAAGACCGCGGAAGACCGCGACTCGTTCGCGTCGTACGTCAGCATCCGCACTCCCAGATCGGACGTTCCTGTAATGCACTCGGCTGTGTAGAGGAAGACTCCGATGTTGCTACAATGTTTATAGTGTCGTTGATAAGAAGTTTTTAAGAGCCGAGAGCGAGTGGTTCACCGTCCCAGTGAAGTTTGTACGAGAAATACATGAAGCATGCTAACTCGATGGAGATCATCTGAAAGAGCTGGCGTGCTCTCGATGATCGCCCCGTGCGTTGAAGCTCATCAAGAGTTGACGAGCAGGTCGCACGCCATTGCCTTCGCAACGCAACGGGTCGTGAAAGGGTCACACTTGTCGGTCGTCACGCCAAGCTCGATAAGTTCGGGGCGTGTTCTTATCCACTTCATGCAACATCGACAAGAACCTCTACGCAGTTGACAACTATCGTTTGCCGCATGGCTGGCTTACCTGAACTTGCCCGTGCAAATCTAACGAAAGCAGGAAGGAAGAAAGGAGAAGGCACCCATGCGGCAACTGCTGTCTAGGGCATTAGGACATCTGCCACTGTCGTGGCTGCGTTTTCTAGGCGAACGCCCTAACATCTCTTGAAGATTGCCAGGGTTGGTACATTCGTCAGCCATGCAGCTGCTGAGCAGCAGACAATATCAAGAGCATGGAGAGGGCGGCGACGTCAACGCCATCGACTCCGTTGTGCGTTGTTCAGAGCGTTCTTCATTTTCCAACTCGCCAGCAACCACACAAGACTTTCGTCAAACCACCACAACATGGCCGCCATCGTCCCCATTTCCTGCAACCAGAGCTGGCGTAGTCGCTCACGCAACGCCAGCACCGACTCGGACTTCTTGGGCCTCGTGCCGACTTCACCTTCCGTCGTTGGTGAACTCTCCATCAACCTGCTGCACCAAGCAGCGTACGACGGCGACGATGAAGATAAAGGTGTCGAGCGGGTCGAGTCTCCGCACACCCTCATCATGCCTAGAGAGTTCACCGCTCAAGAACCGGCGTGGCCTATCGTTCGCCCGAATAACGCCAAGGCCATGGAGCGACGACGTGCAAGTGGTTTCTAAAACAACAAGCAGTGATTCAAGTGTCTGTCTTATGTGAAGCAAAAGTATCGTCAATTGCGTAACGAGATGAAAGAAGGTCTCAGCTAAATATCAACTCTCTAGCATTCATCTATTCTATCTTGTGTTCTGACTTGTGAAGTACATGTATATCATCACTTTGACGGTGGGAATGCTGCCTTGACAGCTTTCGAGTTTAAGAACTGCAGTGCGCGCTCTACAGCTTGTTCGCCACTTTTCTGCGATGCCTCACTGCTACCGGTGCAGCCTTCAAATGAAGTGATGCACTGGAGAAGTTTGCGTTGAAGTTGTTCCACGAGCATGGCTTGGGGGCAGAGAAGAGAGTCAGACGCGCGATTTTTGTTTGCCACCCCCGCTGCAACATCATGCAAGTGTACGAGATGATGCTCCACAATACTCAGACTCACGAGCTGCATACGCTCAAAACCTGGAAGGAAGAAGATGCTGGTCAGCAACGAGCGTCGATTGTTTGTTCGAGCTTTTCCTTGAACAACGAGCAATTGTAGCTGCTCGATGAGAGCGGTAGGTCTGAAGTGATCGCTGACAGCACAAGATGATCTCCATCATGCACGAAGCCACGCTGAGACCATCTTGATCGCTCAATGCCAGAAGATTTCGCTCCAACGATTTCTCTAGCAAGTTCAGCGCTTGTGAGCGATCTAGTGTGCTTTTGTCGTCCTCAAGCGCAAGAAACACGCTACATTGAGGTTCTTCAGTGCTCGAACGGTGATTCACCTTGAAGTCATGGCGGATTCTAGCTGCAACGCCATCCAATTGAACTTTCAACTGCCCGATTAACTGTGCGAAGTTCTTCTTCTTCTTTACACCAAGTGCTTCAGTCATTGGGCTGCCAGACAGAGCTAAAGCCGCTTGGAATTCTGCCACTCGCTCAGTTTTCTCTGTCAATGTGAACGGAGCACCGTCACTTGCTGGGATCAAGCTGAATTCGACCCGGGACACCTGAGGTTTACTCTCTTCATCAACGAGAACTTCTTCAAGACGATACGAAGACCAAATCCCTCGAAACACTGCAAAGTCTGATGCAACTGCATGCGTCTCGCACAGGATTCGACGCAGCCGGTAGAACGGGTGGAACGAACTAGTTGAGTTAGCACTGAATGACGTGAGGTAGTGGCTGACAGAGACTGGGAGTGAAGCGTGATCTACCGCGCTTGAGGGCAACAATATTTCTTCCGCCGGATCAATTGAGCAGGATTGAGCGGAAACATTCCAGCTGCTCTCGCAAAGAAGTACCAGAGCCCCAAACAACAATCCAGTGGCTGACGAGATTTTTGAAGAAGTCGACAACCTCGATTCATTTTCTGCCAGTAACTTGGTCAGACTTGCTTCGCCATGGCAAAACTTAGCACGAAGATTGGGCCCAGTCGACATCATGAAGAGATCTAACAGCACCACCAACGACGCAAAGGGAAGTATGTTGTAAAGCGCGTTTGGTACTGCATCACGAGAAATATCGTCCTTCTCGCTAGTTCCATCAGCTTCATTATCCAGCAGAACTGTAGGATGTAGGAGCACTTGGTGCTTGTCCTTCTGGCCAAAGCCATCCAGTGTTGAGTAATACGCGTCAATCTGCGCGAGACCGTACGCGCTCGACAAAGCTGCTCGCTTCTGGTTTACAAGAAGAAACTCCAGGCGCAGTGCGTGTTCTAGCACTGGGAAAATCGCATAAAGAAACCACAGCTCGTCTCCACGTTCCACCAGTGCCTCCATAGCACGTAGTAGTAGATTTGATCTCCCAAGAGGGATGAAAGGCGCATTCGACCACCTAGTTATCACTGCGTTCCTTGTAGCAGGAGTCTCCCGGCGCAGCACTTCGACAAGATCCTGCTGCAAACTGCCTTCATCTCGCTCCAGATCAAGTATTTCCACTGGTCTAACCACAAACTTTGAGTCAAAGCTGTCAATATGAAAGAGCTCTGCATCCAATGTCATGTCGTCCAGCTTCTCCAAAGACCTATCAAAATACCTCGGCAGTACCAGGATAAGCAACAGTGTGAGGCAGCCAAAGCACTTGGGGAACTCTGCGGGGGCCATAAATCCATGCCAAACCAAGTTTCTCAGGTTCAAACCCGACGGCAGAAACAGAATCTTCAGCAAACGCAGAAGTCCATCAGGTAGCGTGGCGATTAACGTGTCCGAGTGCAGTAGATCTCTCAAAATCATGTTCTTCTTCCGCGTCTTCACCGAATCTCTAAATCTCGATCTCTCATGTAAATCGAACAACGTCTTCTCCAAGATAGTGACGCCCACCACAAACGCCAAAAAGAAGTCACCCGAGTCGTCGTGTAGCATCACCGCGACTTTTTCTAGTGAACTCGAGTGAGTCAAGCTGCGAACTGCTCGCCAACTCGAATTTCGTCTTTCTCGGTCCAAATTCACTGCCCCATTGACAATAAATTGCTCAGCTTCGATTGCAAGTGCCCACGTCGTCTCAATCTCATTGACGCAACCTCCAGCAGCATCGACAAAGGAGAGCCACGAATCCCAGTCCAGAGTCACGACCCCGTCGACGTCAAAGCGGAATTTGGGTAAACTCGATTGCAGTGAGGAACGGGTGGACTCAGGCAGTCTCCAGAACGAATAGAGAGCGTCGTGCACCGCAGAAGACAGTGACGGACGATACATGGATGCAGAGGGAGATATTGACGAGTCCGCTGCTGACAAAGTGCCAATTGACACGTGTTGGGGCACACAAACAGTATCATTTTGTGGCAGTAGCCAGGTAACGGATACTTTTTGTCATTGTTTAGCACCAGAATACATCCACTGCTACATGCTGTTCGCAAGGCTACTGAATGATCAATCGATTGCGTTGCTGCTTCTATGATTAAGAGCTTTTGACTTTTGCAAAGTTAGCTTGTGGCTTACCAACCTAAGGCGCCTGGTAACACTGTGGTATGCACGACGTAGATATGTTCAAAGTGAGACGTATGAAAGAAGGTTTTCTACTTCAAGTAGTTGTTGTCGTGTACTACTAGTAATAAAAGGAGTAGCAATAACTTCTCATATCACTCCACTCACTCACGCCGCCTTGGAATAGCGACAGCGGACGTTCATCAAGGGGAAGGCCGAGTCCAAAAGAGAACCCAGCACGAACCACCGACATCCCGAGTCAATGAATGAAGTCGAATACGATCATCAAAGTTATTGAAATTGTCTACTTTTGGAAAGAAAGTAGAATAGAAGGTACTATAGAAATGATCCTGTGTAAGTACGGTCTTGGTTTGTTCTAATGAAACTTGACCATGCCTGTAGGATTGGAACTAACCACACGACCAGCGAGAAATAAAATATCGCCATCCGATTCGCCTATTCACTTCAACATCATTCACTCTGCATTGCAACGACATTCACTCTGCTCTTTGTTTTGTGGAGTGGAAAATTGCTCTCCTATTATGCTTTGGAAATCGCGTACTGGAAATTATTGGTTTTCAAATGAAACCTTTCGCGAAGAAGGAGCACAGCAATAAACGGTGGGTGTGAATGGTGCCGAACAATTGCTAGAGAAACTACCGGTTATGGTGCGTTCTCGATTTGCCTCAATTCGTGTTGTAAATCGTGTTGCATTTGGTGGTGGCCTGGTGACTATCGGCTGCTACCTGGTGCTGCAATTTTAGTCGCCCGACAGCTCGAGAAGAGGCCGCTTCTTGCACCGGTATACGATCTCCATCAGTGATGGATATTGTGAGTTCATCATATCTTCAAGTGGGGCAGCGTCGGTGACACGGAAGTTCTCGTTAATACGGTGGAGAACGGACGCGTAACCAAGAGCGCAACCTGCATTTCTACGACGAGTGCCATGTATTCCAACTGCTGAGAGCGAATCTTTCCGAGGACTGTGCGAAGTAAATGCGGCAGTATGATATCCAGTAAGTTGCTGTTAAGTGGCTAGATGTGCGTATGTATCATTCTAAGCTGTAATTGCGTGGGAACGTGCGGTGGTTAGAGCAACCGTCGGCTCTTCGTGCTGTAATTGTGTTTGCAGATGCTGGAGAATGCAAAAATGATTTTGTTTTCATGATTGAAGGTGCCAATGACTGGTTCAACATCAATGTGTTGTACAGTGTTCTGGGGTTTGTGATCGTACTGCTCGTCGTTGTACCGCCCTTCTTGTACCAGATCAGCCCCATTTCGACGAACCAAGTGCGATCCCACACAACGTTCAAAGTTGAGGTTGTATGTGTAATCTAACCTCGTTGCTGCTACCTGCACCCCTCGTGGGAACACGGTCGCTGCTCCTCCATAATCTACATGAAGGACTTGCCAGAGAATCGCTCT
Source organism: Phytophthora hibernalis (assembly GCA_012656075.1). Taxonomy (NCBI): domain Eukaryota; phylum Oomycota; class Peronosporomycetes; order Peronosporales; family Peronosporaceae; genus Phytophthora; species Phytophthora hibernalis. Next base: position 92,200 of record JAAKBF010000159.1, on the reverse strand, counting down.
CCATTTGACCGCGGTATGCTACAGTATTCATGAGTGCAGCCGATGGCATTGTAGCCCTGTCTTTAATTCGAAGAATATATATACGTGATGTATGTTTGAAGCATGAACAATATAATATATTGTTTATGCTATATGATAAGAAAACGATGAGTACGCAATGGGTTTAAAGTCATTAATACATATTATTATAATAATAATATGCATATAAAGTCATTAATACATATTATTATTATAATAATATGCATATTATGTATAATAAAATGTATTAATGACTTTAAACCCATTGCGTACTCATCGTTTTCTTGTGTAAACAAGAAAGTCATTAATACATATTATTATAATAATATGCATATTATGTATAATAATATGTATTAATGACTTTAAACCCATTGCGTACTCATCGTTTTCTTGTGCAAGTTAAATCGGAAGTGCATCAACTCCAGAAAATGCACGTGCATCCAGTCTGTAAACGAAGTAGACATTGAAAGGGACTGTGCTTGATCAAATACTCACCGGGAGTGATTTCGCTGCCAAAAACAGCTATTTCCATATTTACCTTGGAGCAAGTGGAATGTTATGACCGTCAGCAAGTCCACACCCGCTGCACTCGTACGTTTGTCGTTTTTCGCCGTTGATCCTGTAATTTGTTGACTGATTCTAGCGTGAACCCCTTCGTCGCGATCAGCTTCTTCGTCAGGAGCAAGATTGAGTTGATCCGTGACCATTGCATGAGAGGAACGCTGTGATGCCTTGCCGCGTTGCTCACGTCAGTTTGGGATAAGCTTTTGGATATTTGCTCTGTCGCTGTTGTTTGTTTTGTGCGATATCACTCCAGTTTGTTTGTACATAGGAGGCAGAAGGATGCCAGGGCAGTGAAAAATGATTGTGATTGTAATATTGCCGAGATTGTCAATCAGAATAATTGATTGTGGAGAGATGTCAATCGACAATCACCATCAGAATATTGCGCTTTCAGGCTGTTAGAGCCTTAGGATGTAATTGCTGTGTGTTAATAAGCTCTACATGTACCCCGCCAACTACCGCGTCTTCAACGTGCGCATCGCTGCCGAGTTCAACGGTGTCGACATCGAGCTTCCGGCCTTCGCCATGGCCAAGGAACTCACGTCTTTCCGTCTTCTTCAAGGCCAAGACCCCGCCACCATTGTCTAGGCGACCACCGCCGAGTTTTCCTCCTGCGCCGCCAAAGCCTTGAAACTGTCCTGTCATGATTCCGTTTGCTCCGCCAGCAAAAGCGCCGGCTCATGTTCCTTCTCCAACACCTGCAGCCGCACCGGGGCTACTCCATCCCCGCCAGCCGTCCCATTATCATTGATAGAAGTTGGTCCACCGCCCGGTGTCGTCGGTGCGGGGATCACCATTCCCAGCCCGGCGTTTCCAGCGCCATTACCAGGGACGCCTCCCATTCCCGCCGTCGAATTTCCAACGCTACCGGGACCAACCACGAATCCATATCCATTTCGTGGTCGTGCCGGTTTGACGCCGTTGTGGACAGCTCCGAAACCCAGTTGATTGTTGGCTCCACCCGCTTGTCCAAACCCACTAGCACCGTTGCCAAACTTGTCGAAGCGCGGATCACCGCCTATATCAGTGTAAATAGCATGCAATATAATATAATTATTATTTTACTTCGATGTATATATAATAACTACTCCATACTAAAGTGTAGTATAAGACAATAGATTGCAATCACTAGCACTAAAATTGTTCGGATTGCAATTATTGATTGTTCCAGCATGAAGGTCTACAACCAATATACAATCTTTATTTCCACAGCCCTGGAAGGATGCTGTCGACGGGTTTTACATCGTGTGGCAAGGGCAAGTCTAGCATTATCGATTCAAATGCATCGCGATAAATCATAATCTTGTAGTAATCACCGAATAGCGACAAAGCTGCCAATTTTGGCTTACGTTTGCCTTTGACTGTTTTCAATGCAGTGAAAAGGTGAGCTTTCTAGTGACAGAGCCTCTCAGCCCCGCTGTGCTTCATGCGCAGTTACATGCCACTACCCCAGCAGCAACAAGCGACTGATCGTGTTGCGTCTGCACGTCGCCGGCGCGGGGCGTCCGCTCCGCGCGCTGTTGGATTCGGGCGCGACGAATAACTTCGTTCGCGGCGACAGTCTGGCTGCGCTGATCGCCAGCGTGCGTGTTTGCAATGGTCCATGCGAGATGGAGATCAAGTATGCTGATGGCGTGCCGCGCAGGGTCGCGCGGTGCTCGCATCGGTTCGCCTACGAGTTCAACGGCTTCTGCAGTTCCGACGAATTCCTGGTGATCGAGCTGAGCGGCTCGTTTAACTGTGTTTCGGCATGCCGTGGCTTGCTCGCCACCAGCTCAACGTCGACTGGCTCAACCGCACGGTGCGGACGAGAGACATTGATGTGACAGCGGTGCTCGCGCATCTCCAAACGGCAAGCACGCTGTGGCTCACGTTGCTATCATGGATCCAGACTCCATGACTCGTACCCTCTCTGAAAAGAGCGATGGCCCTTCTTGCGAGGTGTGAACCAGCGTGACAAGACCAGTCTCCGGTCGCCCGGAGACTGTTGGCCGCAGGCGCCTTGGAATGGCGTCTCGCGCGGCTCGAACTCAAACTCGACAAAGCGTTCTCGGCCATCGCGAACATGTTTTCCCAGAAGCCACAGGTGCGCGGGAGAGGCGTCGCTGGACGTTTTGACGATGATGACGATGTTGATGATTTCGCTCCGCGTCGGCTGTGGCCGACGCCGTTAATCAACGACGAGGCGCGCCGACAGGGTCGACGCTGCACCACCACGAGAACGAAGCGCTCCAGCCTGAGCTGACGCTGCGCCATATTGAAGATTACTCGCACCGGCCTGAGCCGGTGCTGCGAATGTGTGGGGGTGAGGAGCGCCGCGGCCGTCTCCGCCGGCGTTTAGGATCGGACTCTGGGTCCGAGTCGGAGTCAAGCACGGAGACCGTTGCTGACATGGAAGTTATCCACGCCATCGAACACAACGAAGAAAGGTCGTACGTGTGCGATGTGTGCGTACATTATCCGCCGCGCACGGCGTCTGTTTGCGCTCACGGAGCTTCCAGCTCAATCCTAGAAGGGCTTCCTACGCGACCTTAGTCGCGGCGACGTGGAACAAGTTTGCTTGCTCACGTCAGCGGACGCGACGGCTTCGTTCAACATCATTGCGTCTGGATCGGCTTCGGCGCTCGGCAAACACGAGCGTCCTGAAGGCGCTGAACACAAGTCAGCGCGTGAAGAGCGCTTTGCAGCCCAAACTTGGGATGCGCTGAAGGCGAGTGGCAATCATGTCTATGTCCTCGCACGCAAGTACGCGGACGTCTTTCATGACAAGATCTCCGCTACCATCCCTAAGGACCGCGGCGTGCGGCACGAGATCGACCTCGTGCCAGGAGCGAAGTATTGCGTGACGCGGCAGTGGCCGCTGCCGCACGATCAGGTCAAGCGATCGATGATTTTCTTCGAAGGCCGTCGCAAAGCAGGTCACGAGCGGGAAAGTATCTCCCGCCTTCAAGTCCGACCTTCTGCGTAAAGACGGTCACCGGCGGATGGCGCATCGTTCACGCATTCAAATAGCTGAACGATCCGACCATTCCGGCTCAGACTCCGATTCCCCGCAAGGACATCATTCTGGACTCGATGTTCGGCAGTACGATCTACAGTGCCATCGATCTGACCGATGGCTTCTATCAGATCCTGATGCGCGCCAGCGATATTCCTCTGACGGCTGTAAGCACCCCGAGCGGCATGCTCTGGGAGTGGCTCGTGATGCCCCATGGATTGGAGAATGCGCCAGCGACATTCAACCGCATGGTCCCACATGTACTGAGACCTCTGCGTGACTTCGCGCCCAACTACTTTGATGACATCTTCGTGCACAGCAAGGAGGAACGCGGCCAACCCGCCCATGATGTTCATCTCGAGCACCTCGAGAGAGTCTTCACGGCGATGCGCGAGAACAAGCTGTACGCGAATTTGAAGAAATGCATCTTCTGCGCACCGGAGATTCCGGTGCTTGGGTGCTACGTCAGTAGTAAGGGCGTTCGTGCGGATCCCAAGAAGATCACGTCGATCTGTTCCTGGCCAGCGCACAGGAACGTGAAGGAGCTACGGCAATGGCTTGGAATGGCTAACTACCTGCATAAGTATACGAAGGACTATGCTCGTATTATCCGACCTCTGTCGCAGCTACTCAAGAAAGACATGCAATGGACCTGGTCCCTCGAGCACCAGGTGCCTTCGAAGCTGTGAAGAACAGTCTCGCGGCAGCCCCAGTGCTGGCGCTGGCAGACCACTTGAAGGCCTTCCACGTCGTCTGCGATGCCAGCGACTTCGCAATCGCCTGCGAGCTGATGCAGTTTGACGGCGAAGGGCAGGAGCGTGTCGTGAGTTATCAGTCACGGCAACTGAAACCTGCGGAGCGCAGCTACCCGGTCCACGACAAGGAGCTCATTGCCATGCGTTACGCGCTCATCAAGTTCCGCGTTTATCTACTGGGCGAACAGACGTTCGCTCTGTACACGGATCACGCGTCGCTGAGGACGGAAACCAAGAGCCCCCATCTGAGCCGGCATATGGATCTCTGGATCTCCTTCTTTGCCGAGTACAACTTCGTCGTCCACTCCAAGTCAGGCAAGTCGAATATCCTGGCGGACGCGCTGTCTCGTCGTCCCGACTACGATCCTCGACCCGACTTGGGCGCGTCCGGCTTTGCGGACGTCGAAGAAGACGAAGATTGCGCTACGTGTGTCGTAGCAGGCATCAAGTCGACTGAGGTTCACGCGACAAGTCCACTACGCGAAGATATCGCGCCCGCGTACGACACAGACGACTTCCTCTCTGAGATCCAAGCTTTCTACGCGAGCGCTAGCTTCGGTCGCGCGCTACCAGCTCGAAGGTGACCTGCTAACGTACAGCGTCGATCGGTTCGAAACATTCCTCGCACTGTCGCGCGACTTCTTCTGGCCCCACATGTACAAGTGGGCCCGGAAATGGGTTCGTTCGTGCGAAGTCTGCCAGCGCGTCAAACCCGCACCGTCTTCGCAAGCTCCGCTCCGTCCACTTCCGATCGCGTCCGATGGGTGGTCGTCGGTCAGCATAGACTTCATCTTTGGCTTGCCTCCAGACGCCGATGACAATGTCGGTGTCGTCGTGTTCGTCGACCGGTTCAGCAAGATGGTCCATATGGCGCCGGTGTCGGTGTCGGTCAGCGCAGAGGACACCGCGGCTCTATACATCGACATCGTCTTCAGACACCACGGCCTTCCCTCGTCCATTGTGTCGGACCGCGACCCGTGGTTCACGTCGGCCTTCTGGACTCGACTGTTCGGAAACCAGCGAAACGTGCCGTGTCTTTTCCTGCAATTCATGATCCGGCGACCGATGCCGGATCCGCTGTGGTCAATTTCGAGAAGATGCCTGACATCACGGCCGCGGACTCCGCAGCGATTTCGGACTTCCTGCTGCGCCGACAATCCGTCGTGCGCTTTGTGCGCGACGCTATCATCCAAGTAGTTGATAAGCAGACAGAAAATGCAGACAAGAGAAGACGCAAGAACATGGACGTGTATTATGTTGGCGACAAGGTACTACTCTCCGTCGCAGGCATTCAACCTGGACCTTTACTAATCTCGGCGCCAACAAGCTATCATTAGTCCGTTTACGGTTATAGCTGTCAAAGGAGACGCCTACACGCTCGACATTCCGACCACTATGCGACTACACCCCACGTTCTACGTGGGGCGTCTCAAGCGTTACTACCCGTTGGTTATCTCGCGGAACCCCGTCTACTTCCGAAGCCGACGCAGCGACCGCTGCGTCGCTTCGTGCTCCTGATTCTGACGGTCGCGCAACGCACGCAGCGCGACGGCTTAATTGTGATGTCGGTTCAGATCATGCGCGTTGTCCAGTGCACTCGACTCAGCCGGATCGGCTTGGTAGTTCACCAAGTCCAAGTGAGACGCCGAACCCGCAGCGCCGACGTCCCCGGCGTTTGAGAGGCGCAGACCCCGCCGGTCCCCGTAGTGGATCACCAGCATGATGTCCCGCCTGTTCATTACTTGCAACGCGACCCCGCGGAGAGATCCCGACGTGGCGTGGCTGCCACGCTTCCTGATTCCGCGATTGCACGACCCATAGCGCTACCACAGCCCCGCTCACCGCGCAGATGATTCCAGCATTCGTCCCGGTGCGACGCATGATATCTTCAGTCGCGCCGCTCGTATCCTGGACGCCGATCAATCCGCGCCGGCCCTCTTCCGGCGCGATGGACCTCCCCACTCGTGGATACTGCGGGCGACCGTCGCAGGATCATCGGCCGCATTGTTGATCACGTGGACGATCAGTCAGCCTGGCCGCGGGCCGCCCCGCGGCCGTACACCGAGTATTCATCGAACGCGCCAGTATCGCGTACGCTGGCTCGGCTATGCTCCCAGGGATGATACGTGGAAGGCGCGTGAAGCCCTGCTTGCTGATGTCCCCACGATAGCGGCAGCGTACGAAGCAGGAGTCGAGGCGGATACACAGCAACATGCCCGAGCGTCCCGACGCATCTAGCTTGCGCCCGTTGAGTGTTTGCCGATGTTCCCGCGACCGCTGGTGCTACTCGTTTAGTCGGCGGTATATCCGCCGACATAACGCCGTCAAGATCCGCCGAAGTCGCCGCGCTCTCCGTCTCCGACCAAGTTTGCGTCGCGTGGGTTCGAAGTGTGGTGACAGGCGCCGTAGACCACTCGCCCGCCATGCTTTCCAGTTCACCGCTGCAGTAGTTTGTGTCCGACCCCAGGGGTCCCTGCGCGTTTTCTTTTCGTTTTCTTTCTTCGCTCACTGTGTTTGCTCCCTTAAGTGGGGAGGGTGAAACGGGCCTCGGTATCATTCTGTCATATCTACATTTATAGGTTCTTTCCACCCATTGGTCAACAGGGGGACTGTGATCTGGAACTATCTGATTGGTCAGAAGTACAATTACATATCTCATTTTTAGCCTATTAGAGAGGGACCCCCAGTTGGGTGGCCCTGGCCTTCCGCCAGGGTCTACTCCTAAAAACAGAGTCATTTTAACCGTAAATCCCGCACGTCCTTCTTAGACGTTCGTCTTAACCAAGCTTTCTCTAAGCACTATATAGTGTAAGCTGTATAGCAAGGCTCTAGCCCCGTTACAAACACCGTCCCATGAATTATCAAGCAAATCTACGTATGCATCCCAATTCGACAAGTGCCCTCTTGCGTTGGACGGTACACACGTTCCAGCTCACGTTCCCGAGGAAGATGCAAAGCCTTTTCGTGGTCGAACTGGTCGGTTTGGCCAGCATGTATTTTCTGCTTGTACATTCGACATGCAATTTGCATTCGTCTTATTGGGCTGGGAAGGTGTTAAATGGTATTATACGCTCACTAACTTTCTTAACAATAAGGTATGCTGCTAATTATACTGTGTTAGATGATGCACGACGAAAAGGCTTCGTCACACCTCCAGGCTTATTTGACTTGGGTGATGCTGGATACCGCTTGTCTAAGGAAGTTATGACAACGTATCGTGGTGTGCGTTACCACCTTCGTGAATAGGGACAGGTCAATGAAAGGTTTGTTATACGCTCGCAAATGTGTGCTGTTCTCTACGATAGTTTACGGTTATTGAATGTGCTTAGGCCCCAAAACTACAAAGATCTGTACAATTTGCGTCACGCTCAACCTCGCAACGTCATCGAACGTGCCTTTGGCGTTTTAAAGCGTCGTTTTCCGGTGTTGACGACACCACCAGAATTCAGCATCAAGCGTTCGGGGTTTTGCATAACTTTATTCGCCTCCAAAACGACCCAAACGATGATTTCGACGGTAAGGTTTACGGTGTTGATGACCTTGAGAACGTATAGTCTACAAAGAGAAGTACCAACAACAACAGCGAACCCACGGATCAACAATGCCGTGCAAACAGCAAATAAGCAAGTGAGTTTCGCGATAGGCTTGCGAAAGCAATGTGTGACTCCTTCTTAAACTCAAATTCGTCGTAAAGTTGTTTTTCGTCGTAAATTTTTAATGAGTCGACTTAAACTAGAATGCCACAGACTTTTCCAGTTTTCTCTTGGTCGCTTGGTTGTTTCACTCCATTGTGCGCAACTGGTTGGCGAGTCAGACATCGCGAACGTCACCATCCTCCATTACCACAAACAGCCTCGCCTTGTTCTCATCAAACATGACATCAAATGCCTGTGCCATATCAAAGGCCGAGAAGCGCTCTGCGTATACTCGTTGCAACACTTTCACTCCTTTCTGCGACGGAGATAGTGTTTTAGGCGGGCGTCGGGGTTGCGCATCTCGAGAGCAACCTCATTTTGATCTCAAGATGAACGACACGTCGATGAGCGACGCGTCCAGAGCGTCCGGCAGCTCCCTCGAACACGCCAGCTTTCCCCACCTTTCGACGATTGAGTGGGAAGCGCTGCACCGCCTTGCAGCGGTGTCCGGTGACGGCGTCATCAAGACATTGCTGACCTCCGGCACGGAAGAGCAGCACCGCCTGGCCGTTCAAGAGTTCATGGTACGTGAACTCGCTGACCTCCGTCAGCGGGTGTCGACTCCCACGCACAGCAAGAGTAACAAGACCGATATCGTGAAGCTCGACGTCTCGACCCACAGGGGTGAAGGTGCTGATCGCCTCCACCTGAACCGGTGGTTCTGCGAAGTGGACATCGCTGTCGAAGCTCGGCAGCTGTCTACCGAGCTCGCGAGGACTCACTTCCTCCTCTCCAAGTGGGGGAGGCGAAGGAGTGGGCACTCGGCAAGCTCGTTTCCAACGCCACCTGCTTCCCAACCATGGCGTCCATGAAGTCCGACTTGCGGCTCGCTTTCGAGCTGCCTCAAGGCGAGACAGTGCAACGGTCGGCCTTCTTGTCGCTGAAGCAGGGACGGCTGTCCATGCTAGAGTACAACCAACGTGCTCGTCACCTCGTGTCATGCGTGACAGTGAAGCCGATAGACATGGCGACACAAGTCCACGTTTTTGTTTCCGCTATGAGCGCTGGCTACCAGCGCTTCTATCTGACGCGAAAGACGCCGAACACGTTGGAGAAGGCCTTCACGGTGGCACACCGCGAAGACTACAGTGTGACAGCATCACACGCATTCGACATTTCCCTCCTCTAGCTCCTGCTGATCCAGAGCCGACACCAATGGAAATTGATGCCATTCAACAACAGTACAGCGGACGTCGGGAGCCGACATCTTTCCAACGGTCATCCTACTCATCATCGACGCGCGGATCGCGTCCGATGCGATGCTTCCGCTGTCGGAAGCCGGGACACCGTGCAGCAGAGTGTCGTGCGCCGGCGCCTGTAGCGGCGTACGTCACGATCGAACACAACGTCGCCGCACCAAAACCGGCGACACCCAGTAGGCGCGGGGCGACCTACTGGGCGTGGAAGGAGTGACGGATCTCTGGTGGTAGATCCTCCTCCTAGCCCTCCTGTGCTTCACGCACAACTCTTTGCCACCACCTCCGGCAGCGACTCGAGACTGATCATACTCAGTCTCCACGTTGAAGGCGCTCAGTGTCCGATTCGTGCTCTGCTGGGCTCGGGCGCGACGAACACCTTTGTTCGCGCCGATAGTATGTCGGTGTTGCCAACGGGCATGCGTATCCGCGAAGGACCCCGTCATATGATCGTCAAGTATGCTGACGGTAAGCCGCGCCGGTCGCTCCGACACTCGGTCAACTTCGCGTACGAGTTTGACAGCTTCGCCACATCGGATGATTTCCTCGTCATTGAACTTGGAGGCTCCTTCGATTGCGTCTTCGAGATGCCGTGGCTCGCTCGCCACCAGCCAGCCATCGACTGGTTGACTCGCACTGTCCGCCCCCGCGACATCGATGTGAATGCGGTGTTGGCGTTCCTGAGCGGAACGCCCAACCTTGGCCACATGTTGCAGTCATGGACCCCGACTCCATGACCACACCCAAACCTGAAGTGAGCGATGGCCCTTCCTGTGACGGTTGTGAGAGTGCACCTTGTGCCGGTCCTGAGCAGGTTTCTCAGGACGAATGTAACGCGGTCGAGCATGGTCTCCCGCATCCTGATGATCAGTGGCTCACGAATGAAGAATAAGTCGAAGAAGTGGTAGAGCGTGGCCTCCCACGCGCGGTCGAATATGGGTTCCCGCGAGTAGTCGAGCGGGAGCTCCCGAAGTTGAAGAAGTGGTAGAGCGTGGTCTCCCACGCGCGGTCGAACACGGGTTCCCGCGGGTGGTCGAGCGGGAGCTCCCTGATGAAGCGGATGTGGTCAAGATGTGCGACCGGCGTCCTGGCGTTGATGAAGTGTCTCGAGGCCCAAGTCCAGCAGCCGTGATCGAGCGTGGGTTCTCGCAGTCTGTTGTCGCGGATGACACTCCACGTCCCGTTTGTCGTTGAGGCCGTCGTACACCCCGACGACCTCGCACTCAGTCGGAAGACCCAGTCTCTACTGAGTCCGAAGTCATTTCGTCCCTGACGTCATGCACCGTAGGCACGTCTCCGCGCGTACATGACGTCGAGGTCGCGCGCCCCCGTGTGGCACTGCTGCTATCACCGCGCTACCCAGTTTGTCGTGGAAACACTTCCTCCGCGACTTGAAGGGCGGCGAGATCGAGCAAGTGTGCATGATCGTAGCGGACGACGCTGAATCGTTCGCAGCAGTCACAGTCAAGGCCGACGACTCCGCGTCCGACGCTCGGACGTGCCCGAAAGGAGCAGAGCAGAAGAGTGCTCGTGAAGCGCGCTATGCTGCTCAGTCGTTGCCGGCTCTCGAACCCGCCGGTAACCCAGTCGCTCCACTTGTACGTGAGTTCATCGAGATCTTTCCGGACAAGGTGCCAGCTACGCTCCCTCCGGACCGTGGAGTTCGGCACGAGATTGACCTCGTGCCTGGGGCGAAGTATTGTGTGACACGGCAGTGGCCGCTCCCTCGTGACCAAGTCGAAGCGATTGACGCCTTCTTCGAAGGCTGCCGAGGCTGGACACGTACGTGAAAGCCTGTCCCCACATTCCAGTCCGACGTTCTGTGCCAAGAAAGCCACGGGTGGATGGCGTATCGTCCACGCCTTCAACAAGCTCAACGACGCCACAATCCCAGCGCAAAGGCCGATTCCTCGAAAAAACATGGTGCTTGACAGCATGTCCGGCAGTACCACGTACAGCGCGATAGATCGGGTGGACGGATTCTATCAGATCCTCATGCGGAAGGACGACGTGCCTCTGACAGCCGTCAACACGCCCAGTGGAATGCTTTGGGAATGGCTGGTGATGCCGCAAGGGCTGAAGAACGCCCCTGCCACCTTCAATCACATGCTGTCGCATCTCTTGCGCCCATTTCGCGACTTCGCTCCGAGTTATTTCGACGACAACTCCATCCACAGTCGTGCCGCGGGCGGCATGGCCGACACATTGGTTCATCTTCAACACCTCCGCATGGTGTTCCAAGTGATGAAGGACAACAAGTTGTATGCCAACTTGAAGAAGTGTATCTTTGCGCTCCCGAGATCCCAGTGCTTGGAAGCTACGTCAGCATGGACGGCGTCCGTGCTGACCCGGAGAAGGTGGAAGCCATATGCGCGTGACCAGCGCGACAGGACCAGAAACAGCTTCACCAGTGGCTAGGCCTGGCGACGTACCTCCACCACTACTCGAAGAACTTTGCTTCGACTGTCCGCCCACTGTCGCAGCTGCTCAAGGCCGACACCCAGTGGTCGTGGCGCTCAGAGCACCAATCCGCCTTCGACGCGGTGAAGCAGAGCTTGTCCACCGCGCCCGTGTTGATGCTGGCCGACCACTCGAAACCATTTCACGTCGTCTGCGACGCCAGCGACTTCGCCATTGGTTGCGCCCTGATGCATCACGACGACGCGAGACGCGAGCGTGTGGTGAGTTACCAGTCGCGTGAACTGAAACCGGCGGAGCGGAACTACCCCGTTCACGACAAGGAACTGTTGGCCATGCGCTACGCGCTCATCAAGTTCCGTGTCTATCTCTTGGATAAAAAGACCTTCGCGCTCTACACGGATCATGCGTCACTACGGACCGCCACGAAGAGTCCCCATTTATCCCAGCACATGGCACGCTGGCTCTCGCTGTTCTCCGAGTACAACTTCGTCGTGCATTACAAACCGGGAAAGACCAACATACTCGCCAATGCGCTCTCGCGTCGGCCGGACTACGAACAGTCGAGTCGCCATGCGGTTGGCGACGAGGGCACCGACGAGTGTGCTGTGTGTGTCGCCGAGGGAGTTGCTGCCGTTGAAGTCGCAGCAACCAGTCCACTCCGTGATTTGATATCGGCCGCGTACGAGTCGGACGCGGCGTGCACCGAAAGGATCAAGTACCTGAGAGACCCGTCCGACACGGCGCGGCGCCGGTTGTCCCCGCGTAGCCGTGCCCGCATTGACCGCTATGACTTGGATGGCGATCTGCTGACATACTGTGTCGATCGTTCCGATCCCCGCGCGTAGTTGTCCCGCTGGACGACGATATCCGAGCTCGACTGATTCATGAATTCCATGATACACCCAGCGGCGGCCATCTCGGTCGCGAGAAGACATTCGCGTCGCTCTCTCGCGACTTCTACTGGCCTAACATGTACAAGTGGGTCCGCAAATGGGTGCGTTCCTGCGAAGCGTGCCAAGTCGTGAAGCCATCTCCGTCCAAGCAGGTTCCGCTTCGACCACTACCTGTTGCGGCGGAACCATGGACTTCCGTGAGCATGGACTTCGTCTTTGGGCTGCCCTGTGATCCTCAAGGCCGCACCGGAGTTCTCGTCTTCGTTGATCGTTTTAGCAAGATGGTTCATCTCGCTCCAGTATCGGCAACCATCACCGCGATCCAGTCCGCGGCGATGTTCCTCGACATCGTTTACCGACATCACGGCTTGCCGGTCTCGATCGTGTCCGATCACGATCCCCGCTTCACCGCCGCCTTCTGGACAAAACTCTTCAAAGTCGTGGGGACGCGGTTGGATATGTCCACCGCGTCACATCCGGAGACGGACGGTCAGACCGAACGCGCGAGCAGAGTAGTCGAGGACGTGCTGAGAAGCTTCGCCACGTCGTTCAAGTCCTGGAGCTCATTCCTTCCCATGGTTGAATTCGCGATCAACAACGCCGAACATGCCTCCACCGGACTCACACCGTTCTACGTCAATCACGATCGGCATCCGCGTATTCCAGCGCTCCTCGGTCTGGAGCGCTCGGCCTCTCAAGGAAGGGATGACGATGCTGACGCGAACAGTCCTCCTGCGGATCGTACCGTTGATAGCAGTCGCGTGAGCTCGGCAGGCGACCGCCGCGCCTAGCTTCATCCAAACGCCAACTGACTTCACGACCACGCCGCGCAGATATGTGTTCTCTACCTTTAGTAGGGGTGGTGTGACGGGCCTCCGTCACACAGGTGCCATCGCGCGTGCGCGTTGGCCAATCACTGTCTAGAATAGATTTAATGGCTGGGACGGTGTCGACACTCGACACCGTCCCGTCAATCAATCCCAGAGTCAAATTTGCCTATTGCTTCCTACGCTTATTCAGTGTACGCTAGTAACGGGCTCCTACCCCGTTACAGCCGCTGGTGTAGCATCGATACCTCCTTCACGAGGTTCAGATTGGTATTCGTCAGAAGCATTCAATATCGGTCGGGTATGGTTCATCCGAACTAAGAGCGTAGTACTCAGTCGCTTAAGTCCCCTCGAATAGATTCACAAGCTGATCGGAGTACGGCACTTCCTTTTGCAGTAGTCAATGGCATTTGAGTGTCCCAATACATATATAATATTACGCATGAAACAAGAGTCATTTAGTTGTAACATTCCATGCAAATGTGTATGTTTCTAACTTTGAGGTACCGACCCCAGACGTCGTCGTGCACAAACGCAACATTGTGGTTGACGTCCCATCCGAAGCCAGAAGCCTGCAACATGGCGGATGTGGTGGTGTATTTGGCCTTCAGCTGTGGATCAGCGCGTGTAAATAAATCATTAGTTTAATCAAACACAACCAACTATATCGCGAGTGCTGGTATTACCGTTTGGACGAGTGTCTTGATTTGCTGGGTTGAGATGTATCTGTTGAACTCCTCGTTCATGAACTCATGGGCAGCAACGCGGGCATCTTTCTTTAACCCCGAGTCTGCTCGTTTTCCATCTTTTGCTTGATCGATCAACGCGTCATTTAGGAACGTGCCCATGCGCGAGTCCCATAAAGCACGAAGTATCGTGCTAGACGTCAGGATACATTGCTGCTGCCGCAGCAGACATAAGGAAAACGCACGATAATACTCGACAGCACCTTATGAATGGCCGCCGTACCGCTCCAATCAGCAGAGACTCGTGCTTGATGTGTACAGGGAGCTGCTGAATGTTGCTGTGGGTCAGCTCGGTGGTCTGTAGTTGGTATTACCAGTCATACCGGGTCGTCGACTCCTCTGGGTCTCGTGCAATGAGGCAAAACAATTCTGGTGAGAGTAGAATATTTTGGAACTCAATTTCAATTAAATATTGCAATTCGTTTTGGCGATATTGTCGTAAGATTGCGATCCCAACTGTAATATTCGAGCCTAAGATTAGTAGGTAACCCGCAAATATGGGCAGGATTTCATTTCTGACAAAAATTACATTACAACGCCGATTATTGCAATATTTTAGTGGAACCAAACAGAGCGATTAGGTATTAACATTAACTTCGTCAGGACTTGACACAAGTTTTTTGGGTGTGGTGTGCATATTGACGGGGCAGAAAGCGAAGTATCAACAGGCATATCTTAAGGTGAGTCGTAAAATACGAGAATAAAAGTTTTTCTACTTCAAGTAGCTGTTGTTGTGTACTACTACACCTTTGCCACTTCAAAGTGGTCCTAGTGCAATTCAAAACGGTTACGGTCAAAATCTCGAACATCCAAATTTCACAAAAAGTCTATTGTGAATTTTAATCCAGAGCAAAGTGGATTTTGTCCAGCTCAAATGGCTACTTTCCGTACTCCATTGGCTCGGAGCGTTTAGCTGCTGCGACGGCGTGCGCGCAGTGGCGAGCCATTCTGCTGACAAGTCTCAGAGTCATGCATGGCATACAATTCTCAGCTGCCTTCTCGAGAAGCTGCATGCGGAGCTCTTGCATTTGTCCGCGAGGAGCTCCCAGCATTTCGTCGAGGCTCAGAGCCAAGTAACTCTTGATCTTGGCCTTCAAGACACTGAAGCAGTCTATACACAGCACATCAAACAAAGTAAGTAAACAACAGCAGCACACATTAGACCATGCTTACCTTCAATGGTGTTGCACATTGGCGAGTAGGGACTTAGGCGCAGCAGCACCAAGTCGCTGCGCTGACGTACCCGGTCCTCTGTATGGCTGTGAGCGGGCGTGTTGTCCAATACAATCACAATTGGCTTACCCGAAAAGTCAGTTTGGTAGGTTTCATGCGTTTTCACAGTGTCGTAAATAGCATCGACGAAGGCTGCATTAGCCTCCATCTTGATGCTTCCACGTTGGGTAGCGTAGTGCACGAGACCAATCTCCGTCGACACAGCGCACTGCACCTGCAGATTCTTGCCCTTGGACGCTAGCAGCTTCAACACAGCGCGCTCACCTTGTAGCGCCCTCCCTTTCAGCCGCTTGCAGTACAGATTGAAGTTCGTTTCATCGCAATAGATAAAAAAGCACCTTCACGCTCATGCTTGAGCAGAGCTTCGGCAAACACGAGCCGCTTTTCGATGTTCTCTTCGCTGTTACATGTAATCGGCTCAATCCGGACCTGCATATATGATGTCATACAGAAATCATCAGTAAGAACAATAGCGATAACAGGTTAGGAAATATCACCTGTTGCATTGTGTACAGCTTGCCACACAGCTTCTGGCTGATCAGAGACGTGCTCAAGCTGACGTCGAACACAAAAGTGACCATCCTCTGCAGCTGCACCAGCGTGTGCAGACAGTTCTCCTCGACGTAGTCTACCAGTGCCATCTCGATCACCGGCGTGCACTTCACGTTGGAAGCGCGCGACCCTCCTCTCCTTAAGCTCTGGTGAGCCACTGTCGACAACGCGGCAGTCGGTGGTGGCCCGGATGGCGTTGTGGTGGGCCACGAGAAGACAGTCCTGCCCTTGCTTGAACGCGTCAAGCAAGAGCGCGCTAGGAACGTGTGCCCTGGTTCGCTTGGCATCCTGGGCCCCCGGGGTTCCTCACAACCACCACTTTGTGTTTGAGCCCACTTTGCATTGGACAGCAGCCACTTTGATCTAAAGTCAAATTGTTACAAAATATTTTCTAAAATTCGTTGTTACTTCAGCTACTTCATACCACTTTGCATTGTAGTGCTATCTATCACTCTGAAGTGGCAAATGGGTAGTTGCAATATCTCTACAAATCAGTTTCTCTTGTATTCATTCTCATTAGTAGGGGAAGTGCTATTTAACCTACTATTAGTACTACCGAACCCTGGTCACTCCAAAGGTGGTCGCTCACTTCAGAGATAAACCTATTGTGGGTTCTACTCAAAACTGCATTGGGCGATTGGTTGAATCTCCGGCGGTGAAACCGCCATGCAATGGCCAGTGCCCCAAATCTGACTGCCGAATTCACATTAAGTCCGATTCGTACTTACTGTGACACATGTGCTGCTATGGACGATTTCGCAAATGACTTGTAATTTGTATGTGGCGGTTAAGCGAACCGCCCAAGATCTGCAAATTTGGACGGAATTCATAATACCAAAAACATTTACTTTGTCAGCTTGTGGGCCGCGGATACAGTGTGCCTTGACGATTGAGAGTTGGCACCATTTTTTTGAGTGTGCTGCGAGGTGCTGTTTGCGAGCCTAAACGAGGTGTCTTGGCTTAACCTAATTATGGGATGTTTTTCAAGCAATTACAATGATATTTGATGCACTATTATTGGTCAGAAGGATCATGATTACTGATCGAGCACTCTTATTGGGCATCTGTCCGTGTAATATTCGCAAGTCCATTGAGGTGTGTTGATGATATTCTACCTTGTATACCTAATTCACTTAATTACGAGTGCAGGGAAGCGAAGTATCGGTAGCATAGTTTAAAGAGAAACGTAGAATACGAGTATGATAGAAAATTGTTCATCATGTAGTTGTTGTAGTATAAAGAAAAAGAAAGAAGGAGTAGCAATAACTTCTCATATCACTCCACTCACTCACGCCGCCTTGGAATAGCGACAGCGGACGTTCATCAAGGGGAAGGCCGAGTCCAAAAGAGAACCCAGCACGAACCACCGACATCCCGAGTCAATGAATGAAGTCGAATACGATCATCAAAGTTATTGAAATTGTCTACTTTTGGAAAGAAAGTAGAATAGAAGGTACTATAGAAATGATCCTGTGTAAGTACGGTCTTGGTTTGTTCTAATGAAACTTGACCATGCCTGTAGGATTGGAACTAACCACACGACCAGCGAGAAATAAAATATCGCCATCCGATTCGCCTATTCACTTCAACATCATTCACTCTGCATTGCAACGACATTCACTCTGCTCTTTGTTTTGTGGAGTGGAAAATTGCTCTCCTATTATGCTTTGGAAATCGCGTACTGGAAATTATTGATTTTTAAATGAAACTTTTCGCGAAGAAGGAGCACAGCAATGAACGGTGGGTGTGAATGGTGCCGAACAATTGCTAGAGAAACTACCGGTCATGGTGTGCTCTCGATTTGCCTCGAGTCTGGCTCGGCAGGAGACTTGTAAATCTACATACACACGCGGGGCAAACATGGGGCTTGTATTATGGATACTACTCAATGTTTCACAGATGAAAAGCGGAATATCGTCGACATGTATTCAAGTAAAGAACACCCAATTGTCACGGTCGACTTAGCAGCCTGTGCCTCCAGCAATAACTAAACATGAAGTGCTGTCGAAGATGGCCAAAATGTTGGTCGTAATAGACCAAACCAAGGCGAACGACAGGTAGCCCACAGTGAGGCCGCCCAGAATCTTGCTGTGGCCGCCCTTGTGAACGAGCTCTTGGGTCTCCGCCTTCTGTCTGGGTAGCAAGAACAGGAAAAACCACGAAAAGATGGTCATCGCGTACATGATGATAATGGTGTATGTGATATCGGCGCGGATCGAGTGGTCGTCCGTCTGTATGCGCACATTTGTGATCTTGAACGGTCCGTTAATCAACAGCGTCAACTTCGATGCGAACGGCGATGAGATGTTGCCCACCGTGGTAACAAGGCCGTACATCGCACCTTCATTGCCAAGACCAGCCAATTCCACCACCACAAACGTGGAAATGATCCACCCGATGCCGTACGGGCTCCACGGCGATCGGTGGGCCAAGCCAAACCATTTACGTCCCACACCGTGATCAAGGAGCACGCGCAGTCCACCACCATGACAATTGCACCCGTCAAAACAGTCATGATGCGCCAATTCCAATGGAGACCCCACTTCGAGGTGATCATCATACCGGTCGCGAAGAGGATGTTGCTGAGGATATCGCTTAGCGTACTGTTGATGGGAGTCACGCCCACCATTTACGACTGCACCGGGAGCTAGCAGTATATGTGATGCTAGCGAAGATACCACTGAAGAACATGTACGCAATCACTTGGTACACCGCACGGCTGCAGATCAAGTCCCAGAGGCTGGAAATGTACTCGCGGAAGTTGGCGGCTTTGCTCTTTTCTTTTTTCTGATGAAGAACCAGGTCATGGGGAGGACTGGAACCGTTAGCACCACCATGATAATCATCAACTGGGGAAGCTTAGCGAAAAGTCGAAATCACCGCCGTACTCCTCACCGTTGAAGCAGAACCCAACGATGATCTCGCCAATAATGACCACGATGGTGCGAACAGTGTAGATGCACGACTGCGTTTTGCCGCGCTTATCGAGAGGTTCACGCTGTGCCAGCTCGCATGTGATACTGTCGGCGCAAACGTCCGAGATAACGTACCCGAACGCAGCGAAGAACATGATAATGACGTACTTTGCACCTTCAGACGGTGCATCGTAGTTGATACGCGCTTCAATCTCCAAAGTATCGTCCGAAACATCGACGTCGCGGTCGGAGGAAACCGTGTAGTACGGCTTGCCGATAGGCATAATGGCCATGATCAGTAACATGATGATGCAAATGGTCCAGGTAAATTGAGGAATGAACAACTTATCGCTGGCATGAGAATCTGGATCACAACACACTTGATGCCAGTCAATTTGCTGCGCAGCGAGTTGAGAGGTACCTCGACCTGAACGAAGCTCGGTTGCTCTCCATGTCCGTCTACAGCAACAGGAGTGGTAATCCGATCTTCCAACCGTTTATGCGCGGATCCTCCCGGATTGAGAACAGCCATTTGCTAAGTAGACCCCTTCAACATCACAGCATGCGTCAATGAGTCACGGTCACAGAGCCAATTATTGCGGTAAACCTGGTACTGTCACTTGTGAACCAAAGTATCAGCACGAGGACAATCGAACGCCACAATGACCGCTATCGTGGCGGCAGTGATACCGATCGCGCATCATGCAACATGTACACAGTTGGCGGCTCATGTTCGGGATATTGGTACAGACGAGATGGCACCAGCGTTCGGTATTTTTACTGAAACTGGAGTGCTCAGGTTGGAAAGCCCATTTAAACATCAACGGGGAACTCAACGGTTGCAGTGCAACCAAAAACCAACACCTTCTGTCAGCTGCACCAAATTGCCAGAGAAATGTTATTGATCCGACTAGCGTTAGTATAGATCATGAAATGATAGTCGTTCGGCGCAATGATCTACCGGTGAGAATGCTTGCTCTGCCCGAATATTATTCCAGTAGCTTAGCAGTAAACACAAAATACAAACTCGTAAATGAAGTACATAGGCGGCCAGTCAGACTAATAATTTGGGGTATTTTGCGAGGACACTCCAAGCACCGGACACGCAGTGAAAACCAAGCGACGCACAAGCAGCACGCTGAGAAAAACTGCAAGGATTCCACACGACAACAAAATCACCATCTTTCAACGGACAAGGGCGAACCTTTGTTGCAAACGTCGTGACTGCATCCGAGTCTCCATAGAGCCCAAACACCGTCGAACGGCAACCCTTTGGAAGAGAACGACCTCGTCATCACATGGAAACCCCATTGCAGCTCCTCTCTGCACCTCCAGCACATTGCACCGCTTGCATCAACCTCTTAATTTTCCATTGTGCTCCCCGATACTTGAAAGTACTTGGCAGAGACTGGGAAAACTCGAAATCAGACCTCGAAAAACACCACCGCCACCTGAACCACCACCAATCAACGTCGAAAAAGCAGAGAGCGAGACTGGAACACTGCATCAATATCCTGACACACTCCAAGCAGCAACACGAGGTAACAAGAGGCACCAGAACAAGTGTAACCCACTGTATACAAGACAAAGCGGAGTATCTACACATATACACAGAGTCTAGTACACACCACTGAAACCCCATCATTTCTTCGTCCTTTTGACTTTTGACACCTCGTAATTTACCCAAGTGTGAGGAGAAGAAAGAGGTCAGCAAACAACACATAACCCACTCGGACGAGGTATACCCCCTCACTTTAAATAGCCCTCCCGTATCTTGTCTAGGGTTACAGGCAGCCCATCAGACCAACCTCGAATAAGCGCAGTGCATACAAAACGCAAGATGTATGTAACCTCCGCCTCGTAATGTAAACAAAGAGTAACCCTTGGTTCCGGTCGAATTCTCCCCACCCATCGCCTTGTTACGAGGAAGCCCCAGCCTCCCTCCCCTCCACGCCAACCAGCAATAATCCAGACGACCAGCGACGTCTCCGCAGTCCAGTAACGAGCCCTAAAGCCTCCACACGCACGCTGTCGCTCGCTGTAACCTTCATCATCAGCACGCCATTTGGAAAAGTAACCTGTAACCTAATGTAGCCAACTGGAAAAACCTGTCAAATCAGATTGGATGTAGCCATATCGAAGCGACACGGCTGTTGAAGCAGTGATCATGACGGCGTTCCCGGCGCTGGCCCGCGCCAAGAAGCTTTTTTTGCAAAGGAAACATGTTACAGGGACGTATGAAGGAGCTGCTATTGCAGGTTCAAATGTGAATCAACGGCGTGACATTTCGAGCTCGAACGGCCCCGAGAAGGCTCAGGACCGACTGGAATCTGGTGAATCGGACGTCTGTGTTCGTAGATGCAATGCGTCGCTCGCTGCCTTTCGCTCGGACTTTGATGAGCAATTGAAGATGGTTAATAGCGATGTTTTGCTACTGAGTACGTCGGTGCGACGAGAGTATCAGCGCGAGTCGATTGCGCTTGAAAAGTTGACGTCGGAGCTGCTGGACGGACAACTTCAAGAGGTGGAGACACCTGCAACAGCAGCGAGACATTGTCGCGTTCGACTGCGAGTGAGAAAGCCAATCCTCAAGCTTCGTATCCAGTCTCGGATGTCTGAGAATCCACCGAATAGTCCGAAGACGCTCAGTCGAGCGGCTCTGCTGGCTCTTCAAGCGGTGAAGACGAGCGTCTTGCAGAAGTACACCCGCTTCTACCTCTATACCTGTCTGTACAGCGGAGGTCCGAGTCAACTCACTGCTGCCGTCCACTTGGCCACTCGCTGTCGTCAAACTCGCGCTTTTCGGCACTGGCGACGAGTTGTCACTCAGCGTGCCAAGCTTCGACTGCGTTGCCGTCGAGCCCAGCAACGCATTGCGTCCTCTACTGCATCAAGGGCTCGCTCCAGAGCAGTGGAAATCCTCGACTCGGAGGGCAAATACGCTACAGCTAAAGCGTTTTATCAAGCTAAACTCACAGCCAAAATCTTCCACACGTGGCTGGGCTGGTTCAGCCAGCAACCAGTTCCCAGTCCCACATAGCATTTCGTGGTAGTCAAACGCCGCTAGTTCAGCATACAAAACCTCATAACAATTGCTAGTCTCATAGCATTTCGTCCATGCGAAAACCTCTGATACCACGGTCTCATTTCTGAACGAGCTCATTTGGTAGGATATCTCACCCCATGGAATGGTTCATCGATTCCTCGGGGCAGACAACGCGGGCGCGCTCTGTAGAGACCGTTGACGGGTATGTGAGTCGTGGGCGAGCGCCTCCCGCTTCTGTACCTCAAGACCACGCCATGTTGCAGGATTTTGCGGTCTACTTGGAGCTGAGACTCAAGTCACAGAACTTGAGCATGCTGCGTCGCATCTTCGCGGACTTCCTCAATGAACAGGAGAACACGTTGCAGCCCATGATGCGCCAGGGCTGCACTATTGTCACCATCTTCCCGGTGCTACGAATCAGTGCTCAGAGACGCCAACAAGCCGAGTTCCTGCTGGCCAAACCGAAATGGCCGTTGGACGCCCGTGGCTGCGTCTTCCTCTATCTGCAGTACCGTACGGCTACGAGGAACATGGCACTACTAAAGCACCTGTTCCTGCAGTTCGTGGAGCATCGAGAGACGGCGCTGCTGGACTTCGTGCAGCGAGGGTGTCAGGTGATTAGCGTCATCCCATTTGAACTGCCTCAACTGGCCCCTCCGGTGTGCCAGGCGCCGCCTCCAATGCAGCAAGTGGCGGAGGTGCAGAAGGTGAAGAAGAGAGGAAAAGGGAGGACATCATCGCCAAGACCAGTCTCTCAACTTGAGGAGGTGCAAAAGAAGAAGAAAAGGAGAACTTCTCGTGTTGTGGAGGTTGTGGAGGTCGGAGAGACTACGACTGCTAATGTTGGTGATTCAGTGCAGCAACAAGATGCTGTAGCTCCTGATGACACTGCTGCAGCAGAAGTTGAGGAGGTACAGGCGCCTCAAAAGAAGAAAAAGGGAGACCTCGTGTTTCGGAGACCAGAGGGTCCTTGGTGGCTAACGCTGTTGAAGCAGCGCTACAACAGGTAGCTCCTGCCTTGGTGCGAGTTAGTCGGGTGAAGACGAAACAGAGGAAGAAAAAGGGAAATCTCGTCGTGCTTCGAAGACCAAAGATTCTACGGCGGCTATTGCTGATGATTCATTGCAGCAACAGGATGTGGTGGCTCCAATGGAGTTAGAAGGCACTGCTTCTTCGGTGCAGCAGGAAGATGTTGCAGGGATTGAAGGCTCTGAGGGAGATACTGCACCTGTTGAGGATTCTGATGCTGCTACAACCATTGATGCTTCTGACGATTTTGCTGCGAGTTCTGATGATATTACCGCGAGTCCCGACGACGCTGCTGCAGCTATTGACGATGAAGCCACAGCTATTGACAATCCTAACGATGATGCTGCATCTGTCGTGGGCCCTGGCGATGATTCTGCCTTAGCGCAACTGGAAGAGCCTGATATTGTTACCAAGAGACGACGCAAGCGCACCAGTGCTGCCTCTGTGACTGTGACCGGTGGTAATGAGGAGGCTGACACTGACGTCGCGTCAGGCTCAAGTTCTGCTGCAGTGTCCACTCCGGAACGTGATGAATCAAAAGATACGGATGCTGCTACGAATGCGGAACCAGTTGAAGCTTCTCCGGTCGAATCGCTGAAGTCCAAGAGAGGACGAAAGCGCAAGGTTGATAGTACCACGCCAAGTAAAGAGAAGTCTCACAAAAGGGGTAAGCCAGTAATGTCGGACGATATGTGCCGCAGTCAGCTGGAGTTAACACGGAAAATGGAGCCTTTCGAGGCGCAGATCCCGTGGGAAGCGGTGTATTCCAATCTACCAGCACCATTTGACGAGACCCAACATCCTGAGCTTTCAAAAATTCCGCAAGTTTTGGCGCTACCATTCTCGTGCTGTGTGGGAACGTGATTTCTGGGTTCCATTGTCACGCAAGACGAGCTTGCCCCCTTTTAAAAAGCGCAACAACCGTCAGCTCACAGCGAAGAAGGCGTTCGAGTCGATTATTATATCCGTTTACAAGGAACTTGGTGCTAAGTTCTTTGTCATGCTGGACTCGCTGAAGCCGCGACACCCAGGCTGGTGGTACCGAGGTCCTGTTGTGGCCTTGTTTGCACTCCAGCAGATCAAGGACGAAAATGCTGTGTGGGACTACGTCACGAACGAGGCGCTTCAACGTTTTCCTGACTGCAAATTAGCACTACCGTTGAGGGCGCCCAACTCGGCCGCAGTGTCAAAGTGTCACCAGCGAGACAGTGATTCGATGTGGATGGCCAACCACCAACTGGCATCGGAGATTCAACTTGCAATTGCAGCGGTGAAGGCCAGCCAGCAGACTTGTCGACCGAAGGCGAACCGAACAATGTCACGGAGGTGATGGATTCAATGACCTTGTTGAAGGGGTTTCGTCTGTCTTCACGAGGGTTGGCAGTGGTGGATATGTGAATTGGCAGTGTATGCAATGTTAATTGTTTATGAAGGATGAAGATGATGACATTTCTTGGTCTGTTATCCTTAGAGGCCTGGAGCCTACTTGACAGTTTTTTTTATCTTTGCTTCGAGCAGTATTTTTGCCGTAACTTACTGTAGATGCTCTTACCGTATCGCCGAAATCAGAAGTCCTACCTGATCTACACAAGGGCTGTGGTTATAATGGCTTTGTCAGCTATAGTTTATCTTATGCTTGCTGATTATATACCACTCCGTTTCAAAGAGAAAGCATGATTGACAAAAGTAGATGCCCTTCACTCCTGTTTATCGCAAAACAGGTTAAAACAAATAGCAAAAGACGCATCTAATTGTCACCATTCGTTTGGTACCCTCAGATTTCTCTAGCTCACAGTATTGATGGTTATATGGCTGGTTGAGCAGTGCCGCCACCATATCGCTAGCCTGCCCAGCAATCCTCACAACCAAATTCGCCTGTTCTGCTTCAAGCACTAACTCATCTGCACCATGGCCAAGCCCAACACCGTTCGCAAGACCAAGCTGGCTGACGCCGAACGCCAGCAGGTTCTCGCCGTTCTCCAGATGCGCTCCACCAATGGCCGTCTCAAGCATGGTGACATCACCGCTGTCGCCGAAACAGAGGGGATTCACCCTCCACCGTCTCCCGCATATGGACTCGCGCCAAGACGGAGGAGGAGCGCACTGGCCGCTTTGCATCGCCATCGCGGAGACTTCGCAGCGGGCGCCGGCCGGCCGACCACACGGCAACGCTCGAGCGGCTTCGAGGTGTCGATGTCGTGGAACGCTCAACTGTTCGCTCGGCCGCTGCCGCATGTGGCATGGAGCCGGCGACGCTGTTCCAGCAGCTCCGACCTCGGCCGCTTGCGAGTGCACACGAGCGTCACCAAGCCCTTGCAGACGGAGGCCAACAAGGTTCAGCGCCTGCAGTTTGCGCTATCCCACATTCAGCGCGACACCATGCTGTTTGACGACATGCTCGTCGCCGTGCATGTTGACGAGAAGCTGTTTTACATCACGCAGCCCACTCGACGGTTTCTACTCCTTCCGGGCGAAGTGGCTCCTGTGCGGCGGTTGCGCAGCAGGCGTTACATCACTCGCGTGATGTTTTTGGCTACCATCGCGCGCCCCCGGTACGACCCCACCACAAACCAGTTCTTCGACGACAAGTTGGGAATTTGGCCGTTCGTTGAGCACGTACCTGCGCAACGGTCGTCTAGACACCGTCCTGCAGGCACGCTCGTTACCAAGGACGTCTCCGTGACGAAGAAGACCTACAGAGAGATGCTCATCTCCAATCTGCTGCCTGCCCTGCGCGACCGTTGGCCTGCTGCAGTGGCTGGGAAACACGTCGTCGTCTAGCAGGACAACGCCACCGCTCACGTCCCCGAGGCCGATGCTGCGTTCGTGGAGGCTGCTCGTGTCAGTGGATGCAACGTTGTTTTGCGTAACCAGCCGCCCAACAGCCCAGATATGAACGTTAATGATCTGGGTCTGTTTTCAGCGGTGCAGGCGCGCCTGCGCAAGAAGAGGGCCCGCACCATCGACGAGTTGAATGAGGCCGTGGTCTCATCTAACTGGGAGCTGCCCATGCGAACTATAAATGCCGCGTTCTTGAGCCTACAAGGCTCGTTGGACGACTGCATCGCCCAAGCCGGCGACAAAAACTTCAAACCGCGGCACATGAAAAAGGTGAAGCTTCGGCGCGAGGGTCGCCTTCCTGTGTCGATTCGTTGCTGTGAACGCGCAGAGCAGATCTTGACCAGCTCAGTAACTTTGTAGGTGGACAGGCAATACAAACTTGAAGTCAAAACACGTGCTATCTTTCTGAAACATGCTTCACGATGTAATCATGCTTTCTTTTGAAACGGAGTGGTAAGAGATTTGATTGGCTAACAATAGGTGCGCTTTATGATATCAACAATGCGGTACGGATATAATTTCTATGCTCGGTTTACCCACACCCACCCACCGCCAAATATAACCAACTCGGGTACCCATACCCACCCATGAGACACACGAGTACGGGTGGGTACATGTATTACAAGGGATGTTTTGTGCAATGCACTTTTCGTGTATTTCACCCCTTCTATGCCCAAAAATGCATTTTACCCCTGCTATGCACACTTTAATGCAGATGCAGTATATTTGTATTACGAAAATAGCCCCGTGCGAGGCGTTGGTTGAGGAGATGGCGCTAGTGCAGGAAATGTGAGCGCGCTCGAGGATGACTTCTGTTTGCAGCCAGCCTGCAAGGTCGCCGCTTGCGCGGCTCGTGCGAGCAGTCACGCGTTGAAGTTTGAATTTGGGTACGGAATTTGGGCCGATGACATTTTTTAATACATAAATGACCATGGTCCCATTTGAGGTACCCAATGCACGAAACATCCCTATGTATTACCCTACTTTGGGCACCCACTTGCGAGCTCTGGAACGCCTGGTGTCGTCTTCCCTGACCCCGCTGCTGATTATCTCGGCGTTGTTCCGCTCCAAGTCCAAGTTTGAGTCGCTCTTTCACGTTGTCGATCTTTTCTGGACTCTTCCGTGGAACTTCCACTTGCAAAAGCATGCAAACTCGGGTCTATGACGTTGCTGAACCGCATTTTGAAAGCCAAGCGTTACTAAAGTCATCAAATGAAGACTTGCCGTGGTCCATCCGCAGCCTAATGCTATCAGAGCACCACTACCAGCAATTTCAGTTCTCGTTGTCTCTGTTGGAGGCAGCGAAACGCAGGGACCTGGAGATGACAAAATGGCTTTTTGAGCATTTTCGAGGTTTCCTTGTGCCTCAGAGCGTGGTGAACGAGGCCGCAGCTTCTGGGGCATGCGAACTCTTGGAGTCAATGCTCGAAGCGCCGAAGAGTATAGTGACGAGGAGAGAGAGCTGTCTCGACCAATTGGATGAGGTGGCACTGATGCAGCTGATGCAATTCTTGCGGGTCATCGGGGTGTTGCCGCTTGGATGTACGACTACGTTTTTGTCGACGGCAGGGAAGAAGATGAAACGCTGAAGGCAGCAGTTGCTACTGGCGATGTTGCAATGGCGGAGATGTTACAGGAGAAGCTGGAAATGGACTGTGACAGAGGGATCCAAGAAGCCGCCGCAAATGGCCATCTCGACATGGTACAGTGGATGTACGCACAAGAATTTGAAGAAATGTATGACAGGGGAGTACTTCTCGCTGCAGCTAAGAACTGTCATCTGGATATCGTATGCTGGCTAATTCATCGCGAATGGGAACACGAGGATTATCATTAATGACAGCGATATTGACCGCAAAGACGGAAATCATAATGTTGTTGACGACTACGACCGTATCAGCCATCCCCATATCACCAATGTTGGAGGAGAAGCGAGTATTGCCATGTACGTGGCAGCTATGAATGGGCATTTGGAGGTCGCCAAGTATCTTCACAGTTGTGTCGATCATCCTCTAAACATACACGGTCGACAGCGAGAACAAGAAAGACTGAGCAGAACATTTGAAGCACTTTGGGGTCAGTACACACGAGTGCACGACACTACAGATCCAGCCAACGAAACGATGCTGGTGGCCGCAAAAAGGTCTTTATGACGTCGTTCAATGGCTATACGACGAGTTCGGCGTAAATCCCAGGATCGACTTATTTTGTGTCCACAACTACGGAAATGACGAAGACTACTGTGCAATCGATGCAGCAGCAACTAATGGCCACTTGGAGATCGTTCGGTATCTACACCAAGTGGGAAAGTCAGCTGCCACAGATGCGCTCAAGTTCAGGAAACGGAAACGAAAGATAGAGAGGCATCGATCTCTGTTTGATCCGTTATATGGCATGAAGATGGCATTGTACAGGAACGGCTTGAAGCCTGAAAGACTGATCAGACCTCAATGCACGACAGAGGCTATCGACGGCGCAGCCGCTCACGGCACCTGGAAGTTGTTTGCTGGTTGGCTGCTAATCGAACTGAGGGATGTACAACTACCTCGCAGCCAAGAATGGTCACTTGACAGTGGCTAAATGGTTGCATGATTATCATACAGAAGGCTGTACAACGGCTGCGATGGACGGTGCTGCAAGTAGCGGCCATCTTACAGTGGTGAAGTGGCTACATGAACACCGAAGTGAAGGTTGCACTGCGAAAGCGATGGATGGTGCGGCAAGTAGCGGCCACCTCGATGTTGTCAAGTGGTTGCACAAAAGCCGAGGAGAAGGGTGCACAACTATTGCGATGGATGGAGCGGCACGAGGGGGCCACCTTGAAATCGTCAAATGGCTTTATTGTGAACGTCAAGAAGGCTGCACAAGCGCCGCAATGGATGGAGCGGCTACCTTTGGAGCGCTCGATATTGTAAAGTGGCTTGATCGCAACCGAACCGAGGGGTGCACCACAGCTGCAATTGACGAAACTGCTCGCAATGGCAATTTGCAAGTTATAGGGTGGTTGAAGGATAATCGCCTGGAAGGTTGTACGGCAGTTGCAATGGATAATGCGGTAAAAGGATGCCATTTTGAGACGATAATTTTCTTGCACAGGAGCAGAGAAGTATGGTATACGGATATTGCCATAAGATTAACCACATCATCGAACGAAATGAACGATTGGATTCGAGAGCACTACCCAAGGCGCAACTGACGACTGGGAACACGATAAGCGAAGACAATGTCTTCTGATCAAAAAGAGCTTGGTCGCGCCTACACTGTATTCCTTCCTGGCGTTTTAATGTTTTGACTGCGTTTTATAAACAGTGTCGAAGATTCATGCTGGGTGGAGGTTGATTCATGCTTAGGGTGGATGATTGGGTGAAGGTCGATTCAGTCTGTTTTTGACCTAGAGCGTGGTTTGCGTTGGTCACGATGCTACTCGGCAACAGCTTCAACATGCTACTCGGAGACAGCGTCAGCTTGGCCAAACTGTACGACTGCTGATGCTGAGCAATGGTTTAGAAATTGCTGCAAGTCAACAAGCGCACTTTTCCGCCGAGGAGCCACGCGTTTTAACTGTGGTAGCTTCGAGAGGCCATTCTCGAAAAACAATCCAACTGAGAACCGACAATCTCCAGTATCAAACATACACGATTTTTGAACATGCGACCAGCCCTTGTGGGCCGCGGATACAGTGTGCCTTGACGATTGAGAGTTGGCACCATTTTTTTGAGTGTGCTGCGAGGTGCTGTTTGCGAGCCTAAACGAGGTGTCTTGGCTTAACCTAATTACGGGATGTTTTTCAAGCAATTACAATGATATTTGATGCACTATTATTGGTCAGAAGGATCATGATTACTGATCGAGCACTCTTATTGGGCATCTGTCCGTGTAATATTCACAAGTCCATTGAGGTGTGTTGATGATATTCTACCTTGTATACCTAATTCACTTAATTACGAGTGCAGGGAAGCGAAGTATCGGTAGCATAGTTTAAAGAGAAACGTAGAATACGAGTATGATAGAAAATTGTTCAACATGTAGTTGTTGTAGTATAAAGAAAAAGAAAGAAGGAGTAGCAATAACTTCTCATATCACTCCACTCACTCACGCTGCCTTGGAATAGCGACAGCGGACGTTCATCAAGGGGAAGGCCGAGTCCAAAAGAGAACCCAGCACGAACCACCGACATCCCGAGTCAATGAATGAAGTCGAATACGATCATCAAAGTTATTGAAATTGTCTACTTTTGGAAAGAAAGTAGAATAGAAGGTACTATAGAAATGATCCTGTGTAAGTACGGTCTTGGTTTGTTCTAATGAAACTTGACCATGCCTGTAGGATTGAACTAACCACACGACCAGCGAGAAATAAAATATCGCCATCCGATTCGCCTATTCACTTCAACATCATTCACTCTGCATTGCAACGACATTCACTATGACCACCGAGCATATTTGCATGTATAAGCTTAATAGTAACAGCAGCAAATATCAGAGCAGCATTTCAAGGTGATTCGGCACGGCACCTCGTTGTAGCAGCACATCCTCCTCTCTTTGGTTCATCTCCGCCTGCCGCATTCAGTTAAAGCGCGCGCCTTGCGTAATGGAAGCGGGTGCTTGCTTTGTGCGTAGCTTGCCAATCTAGCCGCGGCTGGTCGCATGTTCAAAAATCGTGTATGTTTGATACTGGAGATTGTCGGTTCTCAGTTGGATTGTTTTTCGAGAATGGCCTCTCGAAGCTACCACAGTTAAAACGCGTGGCTCCTCGGCGGAAAAGTGCGCTTGTTGACTTGCAGCAATTTCTAAACCATTGCTCAGAATCAGCAGTCGTACAGCTTGGCCAAGCTGACGCTGTTTCCGAGGACATGTAGCATGATGAAGCTGTTGCCGAGTAGCCGTGGCCACGGCAAACCACGCTCTGGGTCAAAAACAGACTGCATCGACCTCACCCAAGAGATTGCTCTGATTGTGGCTCGAACAGATCAGGATGATATCGCTCTCACCCATCGCTTCACCTGTGATCGCTTCGAAATGTATTTTGTCATGAATCTTCAACAACGCTTTTGGATCGCATCGAAGCATGGGGTTCGCTTCGCACATTATGTAATACTAATACCCTCTTGTATCTGTTTGGTGATGAAATGAATAGTTTGCCTATCTGCAGTGTGACCATACTTAATACCTGTGAAATCGCTACCGTATGTGTAGCTTCAGACTGGAATCGCTCCTGTGATTATTGCTCGGGAAACGACGGGATGTCTCCAAAGCTCAAAGCTCGCGCAATTGATCATGCAGATGTTGCCTTTCGCAGCTGAAGCTGGAGGCGTAATATCTGCGGATTGAGTTCAAGTGAAGCCATTCATTATCTTGGCGGGCAATCCTTGGGCGGAAAAGTAGTGAAACTTTTGCTATTTAATTTAACCTATTCTCTAAACTCGAGCTTGATCTTTTCTTCACGAAGTCGTGTGCCATCCGCAGGCGTCGGCTCCATTCTGCGGAACTGGCGCAATTGCCAAGGCATGAAACGCTCCCTTCAACTCCAAGTTGGAGTTGCTGCTGTTGGAGTCTCCAACAGCATAACTGAAAAAACTGAAAAAATCCCTACTGATCGTCCACGCGTCCACCGTTGAAGTGTCATGCCAAGACATGTCTGCACGTGTTCAACAGCACGTTGAAATATCCAAGTAGGTAGCGAAGCGTTCCCTGTTTGGCAAGAAAAATCGGAACTTATTCGTGAACTGCAAGCACGACAGCTGAACAACGGCTAGATCTGACCTTTGGGCGAAAAGCACCGGAAAACATGTCCACGTGTACCTTTGGGGGCTGCCATAAACTGCAGCGCGGGAGCGTCGTGCGCGTCATGCACTATGTCTCATGAATTGCAACGCGACGAACTTTGCCTCGTCTCGTTATTTGGCTCGCGTCCTTTGCCGTTTGCTGCCGCGACCAGTGCTTTTGTAGGTCCCAGCACTATCCCATCCAATCCAGATGCCGGAGGGTTTTCTTCTAATCAATACTAGTTCAACTTGAGCTTCAGCTTTAACAGGCGATTCCCAACTGCAAGTATGCACTTCGGTTGGCCCCGAGGCACGCTTCGAGCTCTTGTTCGCTGTTCATTCTCCAATTTCCGGTGCCGAGCCACCATCAACCAAAGGATCCATCAGCGTCATGGTTTTCAACCGCGTGGCCGCGTTTGCCGACAAAATGTGGACTTCCATCACGACCACCCCGTCGGACGGCGACTACGCCAGCGTCTCGACGCCCAATGGCCGCAGCTCGCCGCCGACGCAGGAAAAAGGCTTCGCGCTGTCGATCATTCTGTTCCAGGCCGTGTGTCTGATCTTCTTCGCCCTCAAATTCGACATGCCGAGCCCTGGCAATGCTGAAACCGACACCACCAGCACTCTCAACTACTACCCCATGTACATGGACGTCCACGTGATGATCTACATTGGTTTCGGCTTCTTGATGACCTTCCTACGCAAGTACAGCATGAGTGCAGTGTCGCTCAACTTCCTCATCGCGGTGCTCGCCCTTGAATGGGGCATCATTGCAGTGACCATGGCTCATCAGATTGGTGGCAACCACTACACGAGCAAACTCTTGGACATCCCGACGATGATCAACGGAGACTTTGCTGCGGGTGCTGTGCTCATCAGCTTTGGAGCCGTCCTGGGTAAGACCACCCCTACACAACTAGTGTGGATGACTTTCCTCGAAATCATCTTCTACGCCTTCAACGAGTACATTGTGCTGGAACAACTGAAGGTGACCGACGCTGGCGGCTCCATGGTCATTCACTCGTTCGGTGCCTTTTTCGGACTCGCACTCACCATTCAACTGGGAGCTCCCAGTTCCGTTGAGCAAGTGCACAACACGTCACGATACCACTCGGACGTGTTTGCCATGATTGGTACGCTCTTCCTGTGGATGTACTGGCCTTCCTTCAACGCTGCTCTGGTGGGCTCGGACGGCTTCCAGCAGGAACGCGCTGTCATGAACACTGTACTGAGTATTGCGGCGTCTTGCGCGTCGGCTTTCGTTGCGAGCAAAGTCATGAGCCACTCCAAGAAATTGGACATGGTGCACATTCAAAACGCCACACTTGCGGGTGGTGTTGCAATGGGCACGAGCTGCAACCTCGCGATCAGCCCTGCCGCGTCCATCACGGTGGGTCTCGTTGTTGGAATCGCGTCCGTGTTTGGCTTCAGCTTCGTGTCCCCACGCTTGAGGAGACCATCCGCATGTCCGACACGTGCGGCATTCTCAACTTGCACGGAATGCCGGGTGTGGTTGGCGGACTCGCTGGTGCTATCATCACCTTCAGTGCGTCCGACAGTTTCTACGGAGATAGCTTGACGGACGTGTACGCAGCACGCGCCTACCGTTCCGCCAGCGAGCAGGGCTGGTACCAGCTTCTTGCCATCGTGTCTTCTGTGGGAATCGGCACGATCTCGGGCTTCCTCGTGGGTTTCTTCCTCAAGTCCCCGCTCTTCCGTCAGCAGAAACTTAAGTACGAAGACGAGGAGTGGTTCCACGTACCGGAGGAATGCCAGGCTTGAGCAACTACTACGTAGTACATGTAGTCAAGAAATGACTCAAATACATCATCATACGAATTTCATAATCTAACGATAGTGTAGTTCTTGAAAGTGTGCAGCTGTTAAATGCAGGAGAAGCAACTCGATATCGACACTTGACTGCTGCATTGGATGGGGAGGTTGATTATTGTTAATACGGTGCCTCATGTGAACTTCTGCCAGATAACGACAGCTTAGCGTGTGTCATCACAAATGTTCTTGTTTTGTGGTAAACTTCACGATGAAGTTCATATCCTAGAGCAGACAAGCCACCGTAAGTGTTGTTTCATGAGTCACCATTAAATTGTTGTTCATTTTACTGCGCAGTGAGGCTCGGCCCCTCACTTCATACACATTCACTGCCATCTTGATGATCCCCATCTCCTTCAGGTTACTTAGTGATCGTTCAGGTCGTCGAGTGGGACCGGTTCATCCCCGGAGGAGCTGCCGTACGTGTTGCTCCACTCGTGTACTTCGCCAAATGTGATGATTTCATCCCGCGCTATGGCATGTGCACTGGAGGACAGTGTTTCACTCAAGCACGGCTTGCAAAAATAGACTTCCTGTTCTACAAGCCGATGGTCCGGCATCATGAAGCAGAGCTTGCGTCCCTCGCGATACGACTTGCACACGTAATGAATCCAGATTTTGCACGTGCGTCTCCGCTTCTTGTCCAAGAGGTTCAGTGACTGGGTTGACGAGTTCTTGCAGGTCACACACGTGTCCGAGGCCTTGACAGCGTCTTCCAGTTCGCCTAACACAGTGCCAGTTACTAGGATGGTTGGGAGTTCGGACCGGGGCGTGTCGGCGTGGATCGGCACGTCGTCTTCACTGGAGCTGGAGCTGTCGTCGATGCTGCATCTGCGTTCTCCATAGGCACGACATGCGCCTTGTTCGCTCACGAGTTTCCAACGCTGCCGATTGACGCGGCTGTTGTTCTCGCTTAGAAATTGTTCGTAGAGACCTATGTGCTCCTGCACGAACATGTGCGCGAGTCTCTCCAACTCGTCGGCTGCTGTGCCGTTAAGCTGCAGCGGTGCAAACGGGTTGGCGAACCGCTTGATCATTGCACAAAGCCAATTCGAAAGTGATTCATTGATGGTCGGGACGGTTCCGCTAGAGGTCCGACGGAATTCGAGTGTCGAGATGGATACGCGACCGTATTTTTCGCTAGTCGGCACAATGGGTCACGCTATCATTTAATACCCTGGTATAATAGAGACTGAGCAATTTAGAAAAAATGAAAGCTTAGAGTGTTCAAACAAGTTTATGTAGACCTTTTGAATACGATCCATTTATCTCTTTCTGATATTCTGCTTCAAGACGACCTACGACAAAATGATTGTCTCGCTGTCAAATTGCTGTTCGGCTTCATGCGGTTGGTTGACGATTACGGCGCGCAGCTTGATGTTATATTAGTTGCACTCCTCTCGTTGTCCAATGGTGCTTTTCAGACATCAGCTTAGCCATGAAATGATCTTACAAAGCGATTTGAAGTTGAAAGAGACTGTTCAAAACTTTCAAACGTCTTGACCTTCATGGCATGCAATGGCTGGTTACATTGAAGAGCGTGTTTACTTCGGACCTCTCCATGCCTTGCGACTGTAGCGTCTCAGAACTACTCGCAATGCCTCTGGGAATCGATGCAGCTCATGTGTGCAGCATCGTCATCGTTAGTCGCGATTTGCGTTGCGTTCCTGTAGACGAAAGCTTCGAGACGGTACCTAGCATGCTAGGTACTTCTGATAAGACGTTGGTGGTGGTTGAACTCTCACTCTTCGTGTGCAGCGTCTACGATGTCGGGGTATTGCTCATGGATCCATTCGTAGATGTCCGGAAACCAAACGCTCACAGCACTGGCTGAGTACCCTGCGTCTCTCATCCTGTGCAGCAGCAGCACCGCTTCAAACTGTTCCCTACCGACTGCGCTGTCCATGGCTGCGGTCGTGCATCCTTCTGAGCGATGTTCATGCAGCCATCGCATGATTCGTAGATGACCATATGCAGCAGCGTTATCCATAGCTTCCGTCGTGCAACTTCAGTGCGATGCGCGTGCAGCCACTTTACGACATCTAGGGCTCCACTTTTAGCAGCGCCATCCAGTGCAGCCGCCGTACAGCCCTCAAATCGGTTCTCACTTAACCACTTCACGACCTCGAGGTGGCCTTTCGATGCTGCTCCATCCATAGCAGCAATCGTGCAGCCCTCAGATCGGTTTTCACTCAGCCACTTCACGACTTCGAGGTGGCCTTCCGATGCCGCATTATCCATCGCAGCAGTCGTGCAGCCTACCTTCGTGTTTTCGTGCAACCACTGCACAATTTCCAAATGACCATTTTTCGCCGCATTGTCCATAGCGTAGGCCGAGCAGCCTTCCTTTCGGTTGGTATTAAGCCAACGAACAACAGCCAAGCGACCATTTGCAGCAGCGACGTCCATCACAGCCTTCGTGCATCCAGACATTGACGGTTTGTCTGGTGGCGGTAGCTCATCCGAGTCAGATAAGCTCAGACTCGGAAATCGTTCATATCTCCGCTTTGGCATAACTATGACCGGGACCTCCTGGCCAACTTGATGCAAATACTGCACGATCTCCAAATGTCCATTACTCGCTGCTGCATCGATTGCGCTGTTGTGTTTTCGTTCGTCCCGCTCGTACGCCCGAAAGAGTTCGTGCTGGATGCTAAACTCCGAATAAACCCACTGTACGATATCAAGCATACCCTTTCGCGCAGCGATCAGCATGGTACGAGCCGATACATCTGCAGCAAGATGATCTGGTCCAATCCGGTTCGTTAGAGTTTCCATAGTTTTCGAGCGCCGCTTATTCATTCGAGAGGTTTCCGCAGAATTCAGCGGGGTGTCAGCGCGAGCGTGAATGTACTTGGCGACGTCTAAATGACCATTGATGGCGGCGGCGTGGATGGCAAGGCTCGCTTCTCCCTACACTCGTAATATGTGCAGGGCCTAAAATCCTTTGATTGTTTCTATGAGTACTAAAAATCCGTAGCCAAACTCGAAGTCATCGCTGTCGTCGTCACTATCCGAGTCCAGATCTGGACCCGCTCAATGACCCAGTGCACAACGTCCAAGTGTCCCCGCTCTGCTGCTTTCAGCAGAACTCCCAGGTTTTCATCTTTCAAAAGATTCTGTTCGTCCATCTCATTCAGCATCCTTAAGTCCCCATTTGCAGCAGCGTTTAAGTACGCGTTTTCAGCAGCCACCCTGGAAACTCTGCCCAAGAGTGTCAGACAGCCAGGCAAACAGATCCACGTTTCCACTATCCATTGCATTTTGCAACGCCCGATCATCGTCTCTGGCGTCACTTTCAGCAAACCGGTAGAGCCACCTCGTAACGTCTCCATGACCTGCTAAAGCTGCTTCTCCGGCGTCTTCACCGCCCCAATCGACGTACGGAGGACCCGAGTCCATCTCGTCGTCAGAGTCAGTGGGGTTCAAATTGGTGCCCAAGTCGTGGAAAAGGCTCAAAATGTCCATTGATCCAGTGGCTGCAGCCGCTTCCACCACATTTCGTCGGACGTCGAACCTCCAGAAATGGTCCAAAAGCCACTCGACCAGTTCTACATCAAGGCGTTTAATGGCCACAAGTAGGCATTTAGTGAATTGGAATTACTGGTAGTGAGGCTCCGTGTGGAGAAGGCGGCGGACGGACCAGCAGTGGTAACTACCGGTCTCAACACCTACGAGGGTGGTCCAGATCCGGTTTAAGAGCGGTAGAGACTCGAATTCGCAGGCTTTCGAGAGCGGCAACTCGACCGACGAGTCCAGGAAGGAAGAGGTGCTGTCGACTACGTGAGCAA
Source organism: Phytophthora hibernalis (assembly GCA_012656075.1). Taxonomy (NCBI): domain Eukaryota; phylum Oomycota; class Peronosporomycetes; order Peronosporales; family Peronosporaceae; genus Phytophthora; species Phytophthora hibernalis. The sequence goes on along the minus strand of JAAKBF010000159.1, from coordinate 55,083 downwards.
GAGAACCGAACGCGGACTTGGACCGGAAGAGCAACGTCACGGACAGCAGAGGAGACGGAGGTGATGCCATTCGATTCTGGAAGGATATGTGTATTAATACTACTTGGTATTAATACTACCCGTACATACTACTATACTTTTTTTAAAGGGTATGACAATAGCACCTGTACTTTTATCATTTGAGACGCCTGATGCTTACGGACCATTTGTAGTTTTCGAGATAAACGGCTTTAAAGATTGGTCAACCAAAATCGAACCTAACCGAAATTTCTCACAAAGAGCCCCTACCCACAATTACCCATTTTTTCCAGTCGATGGACACGAGGGTGACGGGCGTAGCTCCAGGCAGCAGCTCGCCTCCAGACGGTGGCGATAATACAGACGACACTATGTCTCTCGGACAAGACGATCTCCTCGCCAGTCACAGGAAGCTACTAGGCTCACTTCGACCAGACCCAGAAGGATCAAGCGACGACGCCTCGGAAGATAGTTCATGGGAGCCTGAAAAGGACGATTCAAGTGGAGTGTCAAGTGCTGGAGTAGTTGCGGAAGAGCAATCGGAAGCAGAATCTGATGACGACTTCGCTGAGGACGGGAACGTCGTTTTGATTGACGACGAGCTTCGCGATCGAGTTACGCGTTTAATTCGTGCAGATACGTGTGATGATCACTGCCTTCAAGGGAAGGCGGCCGAGATCGAAAACTTCTTGTGCTCTCTATCGTATGTGACGCCCCAAGAAAAGAAACAGAGTGTGCTAACGTCGCTGGTCATGCTGATGAAGACGGATACGGCACTGCGTCGGCGTGGGACTGGAGTGCGACAGGTTTTCGCTTACTTTCTTCCTCTAGTTGGGCGTGTGTGTCGTGAATCCTGGTGCGCCGTCTACGATGTCTCTACTGCAACCATCACTCGCTACCGACACCAGATACAAAGGGGCGCGTTCTCCGTCAAGACTCACCGGGGACGGATGAACATCAACGCTGCCAAGATCGATATTCAATGGCTGGTGGCCTGGTTCCGTTCATTTGCGGCGACGTTAGGTGACGTCGTTCCTGTATGAGTTCGGACTCAGAAAACGATTGATGGAGTTGTTCGCAAGCAGTACACCGATGAAAACTACACGTTGTTACCTGCTTACTTCACGTGGGACCAACTATTCACAGAAATGCACAACTTCGTAGTGGAGAACGACTTGGAAGTGCGAGAACCACGTCCATCTACGTTTCGGAAGTTACTTCAGCAGTATTGTCCTGCGATTCGAATCCGATCCCTCGAAGCAACGTATGTGACATGTGCTCCATCCTGTACGCCCGAATGCGCTCGAATGCCACTGCAGAACTCACCGAGGAGCTTGGCAGTCACACAGCTTCGGCCAAAGCGATGAGGTACGGATATAAGAATCATTTTGTTTGGACATGGATACTAACATCATTTTGATTTGCTGTGAACATTTTCAATAGGTTGGAGTATCAGTGTGACTTACAAGCAGTATCTGAAGAGCGTGATGTGATTGTGATGTGATTGTGATGGACTTCAGCCAAAATCTCACGCTGCCGAGTGTGACTTTCACGCCATCCCAGTGGTACTTCCTGTCGTTGGTGAACGTGAACGTGTTTGGCATTTACTATGCCAACAAAAGCATTCAGTACAACTACTTCTACGACGAGTCGGTCGCTGGGAAAGGTTCGGACGAAGTTAATAGCATGCTCTATCACTTCATCCAGCGGATTGTGCTTGCAAACGGTCATCGCAAACTAACTATCTACGCCGACAACTGCGGATGGCAAAACAAGAACAACTACGTCGTCAAGATGCTGCTAGCATTGGCTCAAACCAGTGAACTCGAAACTGTCGAGCTCAATTTTTCGTGAAGGGTCACACAAAGAATGCCGTCGACCGTGGCTTAGATCACATGAGGAAGAAGTTTGCGAAAGAAGACGTGTGGACTACCAAGCGGTTGCTGGAGGTGATAAACGCGTCTTCAACGAGCTCGGCGCTCGTGCACATTCCCAAAGACAACGCGGTGATGAAAAACTTTCGTGGTGTAGTCAAAGAGGCCTACAAGGATCTTGCTATCCTGCAGCGCTACTAGATTTTTGTCATGAGCGAGTCAAATCCAGGAGTTGTGAGTTGCCGTATTGGACCGGCTGACGAGGTTATTAACCAAGATTTACGGCGTGTTTTCGATGGTATTCACACCGACGCTGTAAAACTTCGTGGCCTCCTTGAGAATCATCTAGAGCCTCTACAACCCCTGCTCCAAATTTAGAGAAGAAGTAGCAGATGCACAACAAAATTCGGCCATATGTCCCCAGGGAATACGCTTCGGACCCAATATACGACGTGCCCACCGATGAAGAGGAGAGACTTGCGAACGAAACCAAGCAGGCTCGCCGTAAAGCGAATGCCCAGAAAAAGACAGCATCCACTACTTCTGCCAGAGCCGAAGATGCCCCACGGAGCCCACAAAAGAACAAGCGACTGAAAACGAAGACCTCATGAAAGTAGCGAGGAACAGCTCAGCTCAACCGAAGACAGGAAAACAATCTCGGAAGCGTGCCAAGAAAGATAAGTAGTGCAGCTGAATGATGGCAGTTAATCCAAATGATCCTTTCGTCCAATACCTAAACTATCCAAAATGGGTCCTTCGTACCCAAAATTATAAATAATTACCCCTCACAAATTCAAGATCACTCATAGACCCTTCAATTTAGACCTGAAGGAATCCGAATTAGAACCTGGGAATAGTTGCAATCGCTTCAGCAGGAAAAACTACGCTAAGGGAGCCATAAAAATTCTAGAAAGTTGCATCTACAGGGAGACATGTTTTTTAGAGGACCGAAGCCTAACGAGTATTTCACTTTTCAATAGTCTGAAGGGACCATTCGAAAGAGGAGACGCTCCTGTTTCGAATCGTGTGCCTAAATCGCGATTAGTACTTAGGTTAGTAAGCATCTTTTCGTTTGACGCCGTCTCATTTCATGATCACTATAACTTTAGTATTTTAACTATTAGCTGTTTGACACTACATGAATTACTATTGTCTCCTTTTGCATCACCTTTTGAATTTCCTTCAATGGATACAGTACTGTAGGTACCGTAGTGCTATCCTACCATCAACGCAGAGAACGATTGATTCCATGAACGAGCTTGAACACGCGGTTCGTTGCTTTATTTGGTTTTCCATACACCCAAGCCGACTTACACAAGCTTAATGTGTGGAATGCTTCTCGGCCTCTTCACCATTTGCAACTTTCGGTCTTCAACTGCTTCGACACCCGAACGACACCATTGATTGCGCCTCCGCTTTCAACAACAACCACGAGAGGCTGCAATCAAAAATCATTTGTGATGACACTCGGGGTGCTTCGAGAGAGAGATACACTGTACATGTACCATTCCGATCACGGTTGACATGCTGACCAACCGCCGGATGCAAGTGTCGGCAGACAGGAAATGAAGATCCAGTTCACGCACCGCTCCATCAGGCCATCGCCGTCGTCGCCCGTGGGTGCAGGCGTTTGAGTCAGACTCGACTTTTTGCCGTGTTGGGGCTCTGCTGCTCACTGAGCTCAATCCTAAAGTTTAGGCTAAACCAACAACTTGTTGAACAAGCAGACGGCCCCATGGACCGTCGACAAGTGTCGACAAGGGCCCAAGATGGTGAAAACGCGGAAGTTCCCGGTCCTGCCGCATTTTGGTTCCCGGGGCAGCGAAGGTAAGACGCACGGCCACCGACTCCCCATCGCCAGCTGGGTCTCACGTCCAACGTTTGCCCTTCTGCTTGGGTATCTGGCACGTTGAGCAAGGTCTCACGTAGCACTCTCCACTTCGAGTGGTCCGGAGAGGAGGGATCCTGCCACCTCATCAAGGTCACCACGAGCATTGTTCATTTCGATTGCAGTCATGCGGTTCCCATTGCCGGCCGACACGCTCCCGACCCTTTCACTACCTCTTGATGACCAGGACGCGTTGAAAACTTTGGCGTCGGCTTTCGTCGCCGATGCTGTGCTGCAGTTCCGAGTCTTCCGACAGAATGATGAGGTCGATGACGCACGCTGGAAGCTCATCAAGAAAAGAGATGGCCTCTCTTCGTACTTGGATCGAGAGCTCGGGGATCCAGCCGCCACCCGTAATTCCGTGCGCGAAAGCGTGGGCTCCATGAGCTTTTCGAGGAAACTACACGGCGTCTTGACAGTCGGCACCATCGACGGGTGTCTGAACGACCAGATGTACGGCATCCACCACTGCACCATGGAACTCATGCGGATCAAGTCCGCGTACATGGTGGACAAGATCGCCGACGGTAAGATCCTGAGCGAGATCTGTGTCCCCACCGTTGAAGACCCAGTTCACGGACTCTACATCAAGTGGAGTGTATCGGACTTCGCCCCAGCCCTGTTGAAAAGGGTGATCCGACCTCGAGACTTTGTCTTTTTGGACGGTACGGGGATCATCGAGGATCAAGTAACTGGAGAGAAAATCGGCTACAGTTTGCTGCACTCGCTCCAGATCCCAGACATCCGCGAGCTCACGGACCACCAGATCGTACGCGGCACCTTGTCCATCGTCGCCCTGTTCCGACAGAAATCGCCCGGAGTCGTGCAGGTTTTCATGAAAGGCTTCGTGGATTCCATGGGCGATATTCACTCGAGTGTGGCCGTTCCTGCAACGGCCGAAGCGCTCATGTCCTACCGCAGAGGCGCGTACTGCGGCCAGATGAAGAAGCTCAATTGGCTGCTCAAGACCAAGAAGACCATCATGCTCGACCGAGCCAGCGGCATGTGCTCGATCTGTCAGCGGACAGTGAAGAAAGCTTCATCTACGTGTCAAGTCTGCATGAACCAAGTGTGTTCGTCCTGCAGTGCGATGAGGAAGTTGGCCTTCCTGTCCACGTCACGCCGTATTGTCATGCGCAACTTGACTTTCTGCGCGAACTGCATACGCGTCGCAGTGCTCGCTGACGGCCTTGAAGTGGCGGCGGAGGAGCTACGAAGCCAGAACCCACTCGAGTTTTTGAACTCTCGTCAAATGACAGCGGCACACCTGCGTCCCCATCAAATTCGACACTGCCCGACATCGTGCAAGAATTCTTCGGCTGAGCAACGGAGACCGTATTATAAAGTGTCAAGTAAGTAAACTCAATGGTGCGTACATGAACTCTGGTGCTTGGTGGTTTGGTTTGTCGTTGCTCAACTGTACAGGTGACTGAGATATCGCTGTTCGTTATCAAACGGCTTGTTCGCGTCTGCAGATTGTCAGTTGATGAAGACGGTGGAGTCCGCCGTAATCACCACCTGCATCGCGATGACTTGAGCGATTTGTTTGTCCATCTGCTTCGCTTCGGCTGGCGGATAGTACGATTTGAGTTCAACACGAAGTTTCGAGTGCTGGAAGCTCTGATATCGGGTCAGGAGCTCGAACGAGGTAAGGTGAGATCACCCACCAGACCCCGTCAAGGACTCGGCACGAACTTGTCATGTGGCTGTGTATCTTTTCAAGGCAAATTCAGAGATCGATCTGGATCACCTGCGTCGGGAAGTCAAAGCTCAAGCAGCTCTCTGGGATAGGCGTCACTTTTGGTTTTGGTGTGTCAGGGTCAGGTGAACCATGCGCTTTCCACTGCCAGCCGACACGTTTCCACCGTTGATTTTGTCGGAAGATGACCAGGTCGAGCTGCAGAAGCTGGCGGAGGGGTTCGTCCACGAAGCTTTCGAGGAATATACGGACTTTTGCTACGTGGATGGAGGAGTTTTGGATAAAGAGCGCTGGAAAGTTGTCAAGACTCGCGACGGGGTCACGTCCTACCGTGATCTGCGTATGATCGACCCCGAGAGATCTCGTGTCGCGCCCAAGGAGAAGGTTGGGTCGAGTCAAATGACCGCTTCCACGAAACTACACGGCGTACTGTCAGTCGGCACCATCCCAGGAGAATTCAACGACATGGCCTTCGGACTGGTGAATGCCACCACCGAGATGCTCAAGCTCAAGTCGTCGTACACGAACGACAAAATCGCGGATGCCAAGGTGATAGCTGCTATTGTGGAGCCGACACCAACGGAACCTGCTCGTGGAATGTACATCAAGTGGAGCGTCTCTCAAGGCGTTCCCGTGTTGCTGCGGAAACTCGTCCGACCTCGAGACTTTCTGTACTTGGAGTCTATCGGTACCCTCAAGACCGATTCGGGAGAACGTATCGGCTACAGCTTGATGCACTCGCTTCAAATTCCGAGTATTCACGAGCTTTCAACGTACAACATTGTGCGAGCGAACGCTTCCATCTGCGTGCTCTTCCGACAGCAATCTCCAGGTAAGATCGAGCTTTACGTGAAAGGTTTCGTCGATGCAATGGGTAGCGTGCACCAAAGCATTGCCGTACCCGCGACAGCAGACGCACTCATGTCGTTCAGCAAAGTCGTGCATTGCGGACAGATGAAGAAGCTCAATTGGCTGCTGAAGACCAAGAAGACGGTCATTCTGGACAGACACAGCGATGACTGCACGGTTTGCTGCAAAACGGTGAATCGACCTAAAAGTTGCCAAGTGTGCTTGAACACCACGTGCTCTCGTTGTGCCGTGACGAAGAAGCTCAGTTTCCTCTCCCCAACATATCGACGAGTTTCGCAACGCAGTTTGATGTTCTGTTTGCGCTGCATCCTAGCAGCATACAAAACTGACGCGCTCGAAATCGCAGCCGAAGAATTGGTGCGCCAAAACCCGTTCGACTTTTACGAGAGATCCACAGGCTCCACAACGTCGTCGAAAGTGGCGTCACCCTCGAATTCCATTCCTCCAGACGCTACCAGTGAGTTTTTCGGATGACCATCAAAGTCGAGTCGTTACCGAATTCCTTCTGGGACATTGGTTATTTGCACTCGTCTCTTCACGTTACCAGTCCTGCAAACGTCAGTGAGAACTAACGACACTGCTAGGATGCCGTCGTCGGAAGAAGCAGACGATGTGCTTGAAATTCGCGACAATGAAGAGGCCGAAGACAGCTCTTCGTTATCGTCCTATGACTCGGAAGACTTTGGACTTCTCGCTCGAAAGGGGTTTGCACGGATGTATGTGCTGTCCCGAAATGTGCAATCGAGTGACTGCAAAGAGGAGTCCTCGTCTAAGCAAGGAGGTTGGAACTTGCTCTATGCTAGTGGACAGCACTATTTCCACGGCCCCATTGAGTTACCTGAAGATATCGACGTGCGTGAAGAAGCGGACCAAAACCGGCCCAGTAGCTTTTACGAAAGCATTTCGCGCCAACATGAAGGTGGCGTGGAACTTGCGGACATTCCGAGACTATTGCCACTGCTACATGCTCAGCAGGATTCGCTCACGGCCGTGGACGATGTCACAGAGTTGACTTCTGAACAACGAGACGCGGTGTACCAGATGATGGAAGTTGGGGAGTTTTTCGTGGAGGAGCTGGCCAAGCCACGCACCACCGAGAGACTTGAGCGAGGGTCACGTGAATTGCCATGGCTGTCTGAAGCCACGGAGAATAATAACCCAACGTTCTTTGAGCTGCAGACACATCCGAACACGAATAATGACCTGGTGGATGCAGGAGTCCGACTTGTGGTGATGAAGCTCGTGCTGCGCGGTGTGCTGCTTGACATTATCTACTCTCGAGACTCGTACTACGTCACGCTGAGAGATAATGAAGAGGAAATCGCACTCGAGGACACGTTCGTTCCCAACGGTAAAACTTCTTCTTTTACTCAAACGCTATGATTCATCTTCTTTGTCTAATATGCTGAAAACCTTGTTTGCAGTCGCTTGTGCTGGGCCGTGCTACCTCGTGCGCCGCTACAGGTGAGCTTGCCTTTCTTGCTAGTGAAAAATCAAAGTTCCTTGTCTAACCACTGCAAAATGGATAGTGACGAGGACCTGAAGCAATTGCTGCTCTGGTGTCCGCTTCCTGCCGATGCGCCGTCATCTTTGCAGATTCATCAACCTCCAACAACGAAGGCCAGCAGCCCTAGCGGAAAGTCTCGGCGGGTTTTAGCAGCCAACGACACGCAACTTTACTGCCTTATCGCGAAGCGTCCTCAGTCGAGAAAGAACGCAAAGGCAGCGAAGAAGAAGAACGAGTCAAAGAGGAACGAGGATGATGCAGACGCAAACGATGAGTCGGGTGATATCGTGGACGATGCTGTCGTCTTCCAGTTCAACCAGTTTGTGTACCATGGAAGTGCTCAGCTTCCGACAAGTATGCTGGACGATCCAGGAGCACTAACCTCCCGTGGATTCCCACTGCTTCGGGCTCAGGCGAGCGATCTCGCTTTTGCAGGGGTGTATGAGGAACTGCTAGGGCCTGGTGGCGAGCATGAAGCGGAGTTCCCTCGAACAAAGTTTTTGAAGCGCTTTGCTACGGTGCATCATCGATTCCAGAACGAGATTGGGTCTGTGTTGCTGGAATTGCTTGGTGGAGCTCAAAAGTGGGTTAGCGATTTCATGACGGAAGTTCCTGCTGCTAGCGGTGGCAACTCATTGATCGCCACTCATCTAGCTCGTTGGTTGTCAGTCGAGGACGGGTCCGAGTCTTTCTTCGAGCTCGAGTTGGCACGCGGTTCAATCTGTCCGTTTGCCCAGGTGGTGGATGAAGATCACGCTTTCGGAGACCAACAACCTCTCGATTTGATGGTCTGGAGAGGAATTGTCCATGATGCTCTGCTTGGTATTATCTATCGTCGTGGGAGCTTCTTCATGACTCTGCGGCCTGTTACAGAGTCTTCGGATGTTATGAGCGATAGCGTGTTAGATGACGATGCCTCGACTCAGCTTTTGCTGGTGTGCCTCCCCACCTCAACAAAGGTCGAGGTTACCTCGTTCGTCGACTACTGAGCTCTGCAGGAACTCCGGCATGGTTAGCTGGGGCGAAGTTGCTGCTCTGGCAAACGAGTCTCAGTCTCGAGCGTGAGGAACAGGATGAAACTCAAATCCAAGCGAGTGAGAGCAAGACGCCGTGCAAGGACTGGTTTGAGGACAATGACGTGAAAGCGGATGTCATAAAAGCTCAGGCCAAACCTCATGCTCTTCGACCAGTTGAGATGACCGATAATAAACTTCCTGATGCTGCGCTTCCGAAGGCTGATAAAGTGGCAAAGCGTCATCACGTGCCTCGACTTTCAGGGAGCGACGCACTTTTAACTCTGCAAGCGAAGGCACTAACGAGTCCACAGCCAGTGCCTTGGAACCTACGTACGGGTCGTCCGCTCTGAGATCGTAGTTCTTCAGGCTTGGAAACTACACAAAATACACTACGAGCTCGTTTACTTTCTTTATTGAGGCGTTGAATCCGTTGTGAATCTACCTGTAGGCCTCACTAGTAGTGTATGAAGTCGTTGCAGTACGTGTTTGGTATCTAGCATCATGTCGTCGTGTGAGCAACTCACGGGTACTTAACCCCGAGACTGCAACCAGAATTCGTGCCACGTCCGGTTCAGACATCGCTGAATCCGCAGCATGAAGACACGCTCGAAGATCACGCAACGAGATCATCAGCGCTGCTCCATTGTCTCTAGATAACTCGAGTGAATCGCTTTCGGATGCATTAGGCAGCACGTGTCTTCGGATATGGCGTTGAACATGACATCGGAAAGTCAGGAGATCGTCTAGACGCTGCATCTTGAGGCATTCAGCAAATTGACACTTTGCTAGGACTTGGCCAGCACCAGGTTTTGACACTTGGTTCGTTGCAACATTAGGATGATGAGACAATAACGTTGTGTAGTCAACCTGAGGCTGGCCACGTAAATCTACGAGCAGAGCTCGATGAAGTTGGCTGAGAGCTGCGTCGGATTTCCACGGGAACGTGAGACGCAGAGTTCGCACCACATCGGCAAACGAAACTCGACCTGGACGCAGAGAATCACTTGACGAATCAGCCAACTCGCTGTCAGCTGAAGAATTCGAGAAGTGTCGGTCGTGATCCACCCCACTAGTGCCTCGTGCAACCTTGCGAGCTCTCGAGTTTGGTCGTTGCGAGCTTCGATAGGTAGTTCTTGGCTGAATACGAGGTGAAAAAGGCGACAAGCGCTCGACTGTGAGCTGAAGCGCTCCAACCCAGCCAGAAAATTGTAGACGAGCTCGACTCGATCCGCTCGATTGTCGCGGGAACGCTGCAGAAAGCGTTCGAGAGCTAGCGTTAGCAATGAAACTCCTGACGCAGAGCTCAAAGCGGTAATTGAACTCTCGTTCCCGGAAGCCAAAGCTGCACGAGCTGTCGAATTTCGGTTGTGTGCTGCTCGGAGTTGATCATCTAGCTGGTCCCAAACCTGACCGACAAGGTGCTCAATTTTCACACGGGGAAGAAAAGGTTGCGTACGAAGCCGTCATGTTGCAAGTAAGTGGGGACGTCCGAGCTCATTCCTCGGCCAGTGAGAAAATCTCCACTCGCTTTTGTCAGTGTAGCGGAAGATGTCACAAGTTGGTCTGCCGTAGCGCCGTTGAGTTTCAATAATTCTGCTGGTTCTGTGAGAAACGCAACCGGACTTTGTTGATCTCCGTCACTTTCTCTCTTGGCTGCTAGCAAAGCGAGTTGTTGCTGCTGAATCTGCCTCAATCGTTGAGTAATGGCAGTAGAAGTTGCGTCGATGGCTTCAGGAATCGTCGACGCATTGGCGATCCCATCTAGCAGCTCTGAAAGCTCGAGTTCGAGTCCAAAGCCGTCCAAACCCACCACAAATGCGTGATTCAACGCGACGTGCTTGTTTTGATCGTTTTCTTGGTTCGGGTTGGATGAATTGGTAGGCGCCGAGTTCTCTGGCGCTGCTAAAGCTGCGGAGAGTTCCTGTAGCTCGTGACTGAGTAACACGATCGTGTTCTTGTCTGCTGCAACGTGTTCGCCATTTCCTGTTCTTCCAGCGCTGCTACCGTCTTCTTGAGCTCAGCAAGTTCGTCACAAGCGTGATAATACCGAGCTGTAACTTTCTGCAATGCCCTAGCATCTTCAAGAGAGCGTTCATGACCTGCTCGTAGACTCTCATCATGCCGACGCACACTGCTAGCTAGTGCTAATGTCGAACGTTGCAACTCTGCGAGCTTACTCTCCGCCTGAACGACATTTTTCTTCTCAGCTTTCAACGCAGAATTGAGCCGAGCGTTTTCAGCTGCACTCGCAGCCAGCATCGCTTGAGTCTCTGCAAGTCGACGTTTAAGTGTCAGAGATCGAGCCTTGGCTTCGGCACTGCACGCGCTCAATTGACGAAGACAGTGAGTCTCCACGCTCTGAAGTCGAGTGTGCAGACCCGGAACTATCAAGCTCCGAGCATACAGAGATTCCACCGCGCGTTCGTATTCGTCACGAATTCGCATCAATACCGGAGCGTACACGCTGAACCCGTGGATAAGTCTACCGAGTGCTTCACGAACGACCTGAAGTCTCCTTAAACTTGGTTTACTGGACGAAGTCTCGCTCTCACCACCATCAAGTTCAAAACGAAGAAAATCTTGCAGCTCCTGAAATAAAGCTGGTCTTGTTCGACTGTCGTCTACGAGACGAGTTCGAGCGTGAAGCTTGTGCACCTTGGGCGAGATTGGCGAAAACGGGTCGAGATCAACCATTGACTCGCTTTGTCGGGGGCTCCCAGGTGAAAATGTCAGCGGCCATGAAGCAACTTGCTCTGCTCGTTGTGCATGGTGATGTGGTTTTTCAACGTGAAAGTGGTTCACAGTCGTCGGTGACCTCGGTGATAAACTGACGACTTCATTGATTCCACGTCTTGGGGTTGAGATAACAGTGGGGCATTCACTGGTAGCAGGTAGCAAAGGTGGAAGTGAAGAGTTGATACTTGTACAGGCTTTTGATTGAGTTGAGCGTCGAGGTGGTGGACTCGTAAGACCGATAGCTACGAAATCCATCACGAAAGCTGCTGGAAGGTGACTAAAACTCGGCTAAAAGCGTAGCGAGCAGTCGGTTCCGTTACTCGGTTTTTGCGTATTCCCATCGCTGGAACTGCTGACGTCATGGGTAACACGCTAAAACTCGACTCTCCTGACCCGATCGTGAGCGATGACCCCCTTCTCAAAGTACGTACGATGAATTGAGGTTTTTGATACCTGAAGTTGAAAACTAACTGTTTTCTGTGGTTTTCGGGTTTGTTTAGGAGTACCGAGCAGGTTTGTCAGAGCCTTGAGGTGTGAAAAGTAGAGCTTTGATGCCTAACCTTTCTATTGGTAGCGACTATCGAGGATTATCAAGAGGCCAAGGAGAATTTCGATTTGTTGCAGGCGACGGTGGGGGACAAGATGACGGTCACCCCGGAGGAGTTCGACGACATCTCTCTCTCATCTGCCAAGATCCAGTCGAGCATTTCGCGCTATTCGACTCATGGGAAGTCGGCAAGGTGGTGTGTTTCGTGCTCTTTCTGGTTTTGAATAAACCTGCTCGTGCTTCAAAACCCTCACGAAATGTGGTGTACCAGGTGGACGCGATGGAAGTCTTCGCTGTTGTCATCGTGTACTGTGACGCGACAATGGAAGAAAAGGTTCCGCTGCTCTTCGATCTCTTTGACTTCGATCGCTCCAAGGAGATCTCGCAAGATGAGCTGGTACTTTTGATGCTCTGCACGACTCGAGGTCTCTGTAAAGTCGTCGGAATGCCTCGTCCAGCTACCGACAGCTTAGAAGCTTTAGCAACTGACGCTTTCAAACACATTGATCGTGATCGGAGTAGCCACATTTCTCTTCAGGAGTTTTCTGACTGGGTGCTAAGCGAACGCAGCGTGATGGCGTATTTAGCAAAGTTCGCAAACACGCGCGTGATTTACGAGAACCAAGTTCAGTACGATCTGATGCTCAAAGAGATCTGTACGGCATTCATGACCTTTTCGGAAATGGATGCAACAGAGGAAGATAAGGGTGGACAACAAGCCATGCTGTGCTCTGAGGACTTCTGTGAAGAAATGATTCAGCGCTTCTGTCCTGCAACCGAGCCACACGAAATTGCGTTCTTGCTGAGTTCGATGAAGACCATTATGAAAGAGTCAAACACTTCAGGCGAAAAATAATCAGCCCGAGGACAGTACTGCAGAGCCTGTAGACAAGGAAACGTCTACTATCTCCATGGAGGCATTCTTCCTCGTGATATCCCCGTACGCTGCATTTCTAGCAGCTGACGACGATGGCGAGCACTCTATCAATATCAAGGAGCTGAAAATTTTGATTTGGCTGCTGCGAGGGTCGGAGCCAAGCCCCCAACTCGTTGACAGCTTCATGAAGTCGCTGGATGAGAATCATGATGGCACTCTAAGCACGACGGAGTGGGTCTCTTACGCTCTCGAGACCAACAGGAGTACTGGAAGTCAGGCGTTCGCAACCCAAATTCATTTGCTTTTTGCAACCTCCGACCTAAACGGAGACGCAATGTTGTCATCATCGGAGCTACAAGCTGGCCTCGCTACGATCTTCGCGGATCACTTGGACCGCGTGAAAGCACCCAAAGTGCAAGCTGCTGTATCACCCGAGTCAGCTTGGGAGGAACTTACAGCTCCGGAACGCGTGGAGAGACGACGAAAATCCCAGTTTTCATCCATCAGCAGACTCGTGGAGGAGCTGGCCAAGGAAATCATGCAGGAGCTAGATGTAGACGAATCCCAGCGCATCGAATGGTACGAGTTTCGTCAGCACCTCGACTACCTCGAACAACGCGTGATGCAGGCGAAAGCTACTTCCAAGAGCACGTGTTAGACTTCCAAGAGCACGTGTTAGACTAATTGATGAAAGAGTAAAGAGATACAGAGTGGAATCAACACGTCTGAGTTGTAGAGAGAAGACGGCTGCGCTCACAAGAAAAACAAAGCAGTAGAATGATAAAAGGAACTGATATAAATGTTGTTGCTGCTGATGCCTGTGATGTTTCGTACCTTGCCTCGTGACGGCATTTGCTCGACTTGATGACCAAGACATAAAGCACCTAAGCCCAGATCTTGAGAAGCGTGTCCCAGCTGCCTGTGCAAAGTGCCTGTCCTGCAGGGTTCACCCCGAGGCAAGATACGCGGTTCTCGTGTCCTGCGAGCTGGTAGATGTGCGCGCCCGTGGTGCTGAGTACGTCCCAGCAGTAGCAGTTGTAGTCGTCGTATCCGGCGAAGAGGAAGCGACCCGACTTGGAGAAGCTCACGGACGTGATGCCGCACAGAATCTTGTCGTTGCTGAAGTTGTTCAGCTCGCCATACGCGCGCAGGTCAAAGAGACGGCAGCTCGAGTCATCGGATCCCGTTCCCAGAGCGTTGCCACTGGGGAAAAAGTCGACCGAGTTGATGTCGGACTCGTGGCCCTGGAACGTGTGCGTGGTCTTGCCCGTGCGGATGTCCCAGACCTTAGCGGTAGAGTCACACGATCCCGAGATGAACATGCTCGGGTTGTGTGGGTTGATGCTCACAGACATGACGTCGCCCGAGTGTTCACGGAAAGTAGTCTTGACCTCTCCACTCGACATCCCAGAGGATGCAGTTGGAGTCCCCCGAGCTGGTGACGATGCTGGCTTCGTCAATGAACCTGCAGCAACTCAAGTAGCCGTCATGAGCTGCGAGTTCCTTGGTGGCGCGCATCACTTGAGCTTGGGACAAGTGGAAGATGCTGCAGAGGTTGTCGAGCCCTCCGCAGGCCACCATGTTGCGTTGTTTCTGCTCGAAAGCACACGTCATGACCCAACTGGAGCGTAACGGGATGGCCTGGATCTTGTTGGTTGTCTGGGCGTTCCACACGATGAGTTTGCCGTCCTGGGAGGCCGACACGAGGCTGGAGCTGTCGCCACCCCACTGCATGGCGTAGATCTTGCCAAAGTGGCCTTTCAGCAGCCTCCTGCACTTGGGAGGAGCCGGAATCGGCTTGGCCCCGGCACTGACATTGGCAGTCTGAAACCTCCGTCTGCCTTGGCTTCTCGGGTCTTCTCAATGGTCTCTTTGAGGCCCTCGCACTTCTTCTTGAGGTCGGCGGCGTCGGCCATGATGGGAAAAGGCTAGGATGTTGGGCTACAGAGGGCGGTGAAAGGCTCGGAGGCAAGAGCAGACGCTGGACGAGATGGTCGGAGCACTGGTGCGAAGTGGGGAGGCGCGCGGAGAGGAATGCGGCGACAGGAAGAGCAGCTTGGCGACGCTTGGCAGGTATTTATAACTGCTTCGTCGCGACGCTTGGGAATTAATATCTTCCATGGAATGGGACGAGCTGATTGGACGAGACTGGGGTGGACCACTACATGGAATGGAGGGGCGTGGAACAGACTTTCTAAACGTTTCTAAACAGGACTTATTAATATCGTGTGCAGTTTTAATTACTACCTCCGTATCGTAAAATTAGGGGCATTTCGACAAAAAATATTATCTCCACCAATAGTAATCGAAAATGACTGAAACCGGCACCAATCAACAGCGCGCGATCTCCGCTATACGGCAATACCAAGTTTTCGTTCCAACTCCAAGCGGTTGCCTCATGGTCGCCTTTGGAAAACACTGCCCAGCCAACCAGTTCACATCAGGATCCTGCTCGTAACGCTATTCATCTCAAAAGATGGCAACATGAAGCCTGGAGGACCCCGCACACATTGAAATCTTCTGCACCTGCTAAAGACCAGTAGAGGGCGAGTTGTCCTATGGAGAAGCATTCGACACCAGAAGCTTTTGGTATTGATCAGCACACTATCGAGCGCATTTAGGGTGCCTAGAACACTTCTACCACCGCTGCAAACTCGCTACGTGCAACCCCGGCAAGTACAAGGGCAACTCAGGGCGCAAAGGCTTCGGGCTTCTACTGCGGCTTCACTCCAGGTCAGGAAGGTTGCTCGCAGTTGGATAACGAACCAGCTGGTCCCATACAAAAACCTATATAAAAGTGACCATCACTCTACAATGTCCTTAATAAAACGATACGGAGGCAGCATTAATAATACCGGTAGAGTTCGCACTGGTAGTACCAGTGGAACTGGTATGCGTACGGGGATTACGAAAAGAGTGATTGTACAGAGTGAATGATGTTGAAGTGAATAGGCGAATCGGATGGCGATATTTTATTTCTCGCTGGTCGTGTGGTTAGTTCCAATCCTACAGGCATGGTCAAGTTTCATTAGAACAAACCAAGACCGTACTTACACAGGATCATTTCTATAGTACCTTCTATTCTACTTTCTTTCCAAAAGTAGACAATTTCAATAACTTTGATGATCGTATTCGACTTCATTCATTGACTCGGGATGTCGGTGGTTCGTGCTGGGTTCTCTTTTGGACTCGGCCTTCCCCTTGATGAACGTCCGCTGTCGCTATTCCAAGGCAGCGTGAGTGAGTGGAGTGATATGAGAAGTTATTGTTCCTCCATTTTCTTTTCTTTTACACAACTAGAATTTTTCCTTTCAAAGTCGTGCTCTCACTCGTACGCCTCAGTTGAACATTTTGACCACTATTTCGTAGACCGATACGACAAGGGTTGAAAATGACGCTTCGAAAGTTTTGACGGATGAAAACAACTCCTTTCTTAAACGGTAGCCTCTTCGATGACCATTTTATGACTGGCATTTACAAGCTCTCTTCTAATAATGTAACGAAGTATCAACGAGTTCGACGTAAATCAGCACGCACTTTACGGTGTTGGTGAGCTCAAGAGCTTTGGTAGCCAGTATTTTGCGTCAGGGGGCCCGTTCCTCTCAGCAGTGTTTTCCTCTGTATTGCTAGACAGAGTTGTAATTATTGGTTTGAAGTGAGGTACAACTTTTACTTAACGCCACCCAATGCCCGTGACCGTGGTAGATATTCCTACCCCTCAAGGTCGTAATTGTAGCGCGTCGCCCTCGTACTTTTCAGAAACGCCAGAACCGCTAATTTCTTGACATCAAAATCGCCATGAAGCTTGAGTGTTGTGGCATTCGCTACTGCGATTGATATTCAAAATAAGTGCCATCTATTTGTTAACTTGGTGATTCGTGGGATCACTCTTCTAGACAATGGTCGTCAGACACTGCAGCTACACAGAACGTTTGGCTGAAAGTGATGTGTATCTGCAGTGTCATGCGAAATACGTAACTTAAAATTAACCTGCTGAGTGAAAATACGTGTTATATTTGGTTCCAGAACGAACGTACTTCAGTGTGAGCATGAGGCTGTTGCCTTGGGAGTCAGTCTACCCCACTTTTCCCACTTTCAACCTACTCCACATAAATCTCCAGCCATTGAATGCTAGTACAAGGTTCTCCATAAACTTGCTTCCAAACAGCGCTCTCTCTTCTTCTCCCTTCGATCCAGATTCGTCAGATTGAGTGAGATCGTACACCTTTGACGCGTCGGTGGAGGCTGAGTCGTCGTCAACCTCCCGCAAACTGTCCGGGTCGATCGTGATAATCATCGTGCCCGTGACGTTACCATACTTGAACGGGATCTTCTTAACGAAAAGCTCAGCAATTTCGGTTGTACCTGTGCCCTTTGCAGCTACCGTTGCGTCAGTGGCGGTGGCGCCACCGCCACTAGCTGCAAGTAGAATGACAGTAGACGCTACCAGCACCTGAGAGACACGCATCCTTCTTGGATAGAGGATATCGGTGCTTGGCAAAGTCGGCTTGTGAACGAAGTGGTGAATTGCGAACTGAAGAGTTTTTATACTGAAGACATCGGTACAATGTAAATGTATCAGATGGAGCGTGTCACCCCCATCACTTTCTAATCCGCCGAAGTCTGAGTTCGAGAATCGCCACGTGCAGTGTACATGTACTGGTACTGTACACTGTGTAGTTGCATATCTTGGGATTGGTAGAAGCTGACTCTCACTCGATAGAACGGAGGAATTACCGGTAAGCTTACAGTACTACCTCCGTCCCGAAAAATAATGTGCATTTAACTATTATGTGAGGCACACAATGTTTTTTAAGGAATATTATTGACCAAAATTGGGTCAAACCTAACTATGTACGCAATTTGATTGGTCAATATGTGGTCGTTAGTTTATTCATACCAGTAATCAGTGTCTAATTGCAGGATTGTTTGCATATCTGTGCGGATCGATTGGGCGTTAAACTATCTAAACGCATGCTAACCCAACAGCTGTGGACACAAAGATTGGGCAGGTTGAATCCGCAACTGAATCAAATAAATATTGATAGCGCTGCGAAATTTTTAGTCGCCCGACTTGATAGGTGTGTTTGTGAAGTGTATGTAGTGGTCCAAGGAGGCAACCAGTGTAAATGTAAAAAAATGTAAAAATAGAGCAGCCGCACAAGACAGCTATCACCCCAACGAGGTCCAACGCGATGTATCAATCGTTCTGTGAGTAAACGTATAAATATCATTACCTGTATGCACATTATGTTTCGGGCCGGAGGTAGTATTGTGTTTTTCATCGGGGTCCGAAATAGAGATCAGCTCCGAGATAGCAAAGAATCAGGTCCAAAATGTATTTTAATACATTTTGATTAATTAAAATAGCAAGGGAATAGGTTTGTGCTGCTACCGCATGCACTGACCACTTTAATAGAGGGAAATTGGCCCAAATTCCCACACCTTTAAGTTGATTCGTAGCTGGTTCAACACCAAATGTGCCTAACAAACGAGCTGGCGAAGAAGAAGCGTAGTCTACTCCGTTAAAGCAGAGATTGGTCGTGTTTTACAGGTTATAATGCCCACACCAGGAATACGCGTCAGCCACTTCAGGGGCAATAGCTATACAGACTATTTTACTCATGCTGCAAGTAACTGAGGGACTTGAACGCATGCTTTCGTCACAATACTCATGCTGCAAGTAACTAAGAACTGTCAAATGTAAATCACAGAAAAACAAAGACTGAGGTGTCGTGCAAAAACCTAATGCACCAGCTCCTTCTGGGGGCTGTTATAAATAATGTTTCACTAGATTTCATCGACGACCGAGGACCGTTTGAATTTGCTCCAGCTTTTACCGGGTCAAGAAAGAGGTTGCAAGGTATAGCTGATACATATTTTACATATGTTATGGTATTATATTGGTTAGGTTGGCTAACTAATATCGCCTTGTACTGGCAAGTGCTGCCACCCAATTGAGTCGTTTTAAGTGCAGAATACAGTACAATGCTGTAGTAGCTAATCTATCAACCGATGACTCCACTGTCAAGGTAATTGATAGTACTGTTCCTAAAACCCGCTCACTTAAATTAATAATACTGACTTCCAGCTCTTACAAGTACAACATTTGGCCAAATCATTCCAGTACAAATACCTTAGTTTTACTATTCTTAAATAATTCCCTCACCTTACCTTTTCATACCACGATTAGTGGTAGAGTTAGGATTTCCTCTATTAAAGTGGCCTGCGCCTTGTATGTAGACAACATTCCGTTTTGCCGCTGTTGAAGTGGCATAAACGAGAGGCATATCTGCATACTACGTAGTATCGGATACCATCAGCCCACCGTCAGTGTGACTGGCCGGCTATAAAAGTGTAGCGTGCCACTCCGATTTGGGCCCCAAGATAGACTAACCTATCCCGATTTGTAAATTGGACCCCTCAGAGATGCGGAGCTAAAATGGGCGGCTAAAAAGGTTGAAAACCACAACAATACCTGTCTGTAGGTTACAGTACCGTACAGACGTACATTACATGCACAGACGTCCCTCTCAGTACTACTGAGTCAGTAGGCGCAGTAGGGTATCTGAAGCGATTAGATCTTGATCTTGCAAATGACTAATTTTATGTGCCTTACATTATCAGATATACCGGTATTCAAAGGAGATATTCGTACATGTAAAGGATGATGACGTGATGGCCGCTTAACTCTATCGTCATACCCATACAAGTCTATATTAAGCCTCAGCATACAAATGTCAAGTCAAACGCGGCAAAAAGATACATAATGTACCCTTTAGAATTATCCCGTCTCACAGGTTAACGCCAAAATTATATTGGGGATAGGAGGTTTTCGGGCATTTTCCTTCCAAAAGATACATGAGGTATTATTTTGCTGCAGCGATGTCATTCGTCCAAAATCGCCAGCCAGCGGAGCTGATACATGGAAAATCTCAGTAAGACGAGTACCGTGGAGCTCTTCACTAGGAAAATTGCATTAGCAGTAGTACCGTGGAGAACATGGTGGCGTCCTACGTAAGGACTCGCCGTGGACCGCAGACTCTACCGCCACTTCGAGGAGGTGAACAACGAGGTGACCTGCCTATCGAGCATCAAGAGCACGGACATCTTCTCGTCTGAAGCCGAAGTTGCCGCCGAGCCGCATCCAGAGCTGGTGCAACTGCAGACGATGCCGGACCGGGCGAATCGCCGCGCCGTGCGTATCCGCGAGGACCAGAGGCAAATCATCTAGCCGCTCGAGGGCCAGCAACGCCGAGGCGTGCTGTGTAAGTACCTGGCGCTCTGGTGGCACTCGGCGCCCAT
Source organism: Phytophthora hibernalis (assembly GCA_012656075.1). Classification (NCBI taxonomy): domain Eukaryota; phylum Oomycota; class Peronosporomycetes; order Peronosporales; family Peronosporaceae; genus Phytophthora; species Phytophthora hibernalis. The sequence continues at coordinate 34,746 of JAAKBF010000159.1, read as the reverse complement.
CTGCAGATAAAGACGGAGGAGCTCGAGAAGCAGCTCGTCCACAGGGCCGACACCGTGCGTGATGACGAGCTGCTCCACCTCGAGAAACGCTCCAGCTGCCTCGTGGACAACTATAATAGAAGCTGCGGTTCAGCTTCTTCACTAGATCGTGCAACCCAAGGGTGATGGCGACGTGTAGGACGAAGACGTCTACTACATTCTCATTTTCAATGATGCACTTCTTCCAGTCACCGTGAAGTAATTCTCGGACGAGTGAAATTACAAACGCTCTATGGTTGTCGCGGCCTTTTGACTTAGAGCAATCTCCAGTGGCATGGTGCGGATCAGGAAATTCACTAGGCGCTCTACCACGTACGAGTTCGTGACAGACGTACGCACTGCACCTGGCAATATCAACCATTGCTAGGGCCAACTTCTTGTGCCACTTCTGGAAAGAGTGTCCATTGGCTAACGAGAATTACCCGCGAAGTTGGTCGTGTCTGTCGACCCCTTGCATGGCGGAGTTGTATTCGCCGATGCATGTTGGGGCTTCGAACACGACCTTGTTTTGGCTAATACGACGATATACTGTGGACGAAGTGGATGCGTCAGCGTTGGAGACGACATTCACAATGGAGCCATCCACCCAGCTAGCAGCGACAATATGCTGCTCCAAGCATACGCCCTGCTTCATGTAACCTCTCGGCTTGAAGTCTCCGGGCTTGATCATTGTGAAGTGCGGAAAATGCTTGCTTGCTGTTCGAACCGTTCCTCGGCCGTACAATCCTATCGAACGGAGGCTTTCCAAAAGCAAGCAAGACGTATAAAAATTGTCGGTGTTGACAATTCGCCGGGATCCTTTTAGTAGTGATGTGACCTCGATTACATGCGATCTGATCTCTGATGACTCCTTGGTGAGCTCTACAAGCTGTGCAACCTCTGTATCTGGAACGACTCCACTCAATCGGTCTTCCAATACGCTAGAGCAATGTAACTTGAAGCTGAGAACATACCAGGATGTCGAGCAGCAGCATACGTACAGTTTGAAATGGTACTTACACGTTGGTTTTCTGGGGTTGTACACAATCACATGCCGAGCATACTGGGAGCGACACGCGATGCTTGCTTCATCAACAGCAACGTTGCGACCAACAGCTACATACCGACGACATCGCGACTTGAGTATACTAATAAGCGGCCGAATTCGCGCAGCGGGTTTTTTCAATATCGGCGACGGTGACACGAGAGCGGAAGCTCAAATTCTTCCGAATCTAGATGAACCTGTTCCAGCTCATAAATGCATCCAGACTGGTAGAGCTCGCACCCGGGAAAATAGATGCCTCCTCGTTGCCCCTCCAGTAGTTCAGCATTTCGCCCTTGTCAAACAGTGTCATGTACCACAAGATCCCCAAAAACGCCATCATCTCGTCCAAGACGACATCCTTTGGCGATGGGTTGCCCCGGCAGCGGCATACTCGTTTTGTGGAAACTACAACTGGAATCCAAAACGCTAGTGGAATAAAAGCGAAAAAGCTGGAAGTTGCCGAGTCTTCAGAAAGATGCCGGCTCTCGTCTTTCACTTTCGTTAGCACAGACCCATCAGGGTGCACAAATAGTCCAGGAGGCTGTCCAATTGATTCGTCGGGGTCAAAGTGCATCGATTCAATCGCTTCAACTTCAGCTGGGCTCATAGCGATTTGAAACTCTTTCTGCCCACGGAAATTGGACCTTCGAAGTCGTCAGTCAGAGCAGGTATGTTCGACAGTTGCGGGACCATATTGCAAAGCGACATCCAGGTCTCCGCAAACTGTGGTTTATTCTTCTGTAGCTGCACAAATTGCCGAATTCCACGAACTAGGCCCTCTTCTAAGATGTTGTGGACGTGGTCCTTGGTTTGAAACGACGTGTTCGTCCATTGAATCTGGAATTTTCCGACAGGAACGCTGATTTGTTAGCTCTTGTCACACTGTCAAGGTGGTAGCGTGTCATCACTCCAATCAAATATGCCGCGCCAACGTCAGGATATAACCTTTCGGCATCCAATCTTCTTGAGCTGGCGAAAAGGCAACATTAGCATCAATAAACTTGGCTGCCGATTCTCGAGCTCTAAGGAGCATTTCGGCTTTTATAGCGGCCAGTTTACTCGGTTTCTTGGGTGCCGCCTTAGCGGTTTTGGTCTGCTTTGCCGTTGAGCCAGGTGTGCGAGCTTTCTTTGGTCTGCCACTCGAAGTCGATGCTGCTTTCTTTGCTGCTGCACTTGCCCGCTTCTTCGGTTCACTTGCCGTCGTTCTCTTTGCAGACACTCGATTTGCTGGTACATTATCCGGTACGCCGCATGTTACGTTGGAGTCTGACACCGCAAAACTTTGTGTGGAGCGCGGCTCATCGAAAGCAGAAGTAGCATTGACAAAACACTTCCTACTGCAATAACAACTGTCACCAAAATCCTCGATACGGTTCCCTTCCGCGTCGTAAACTTTCATAGCGATGCACACCTCGTGGGAGCAGAAATGGTGCATAATTTGTTGCAGCTCATGCATGTTCTCTCTTTCGAACATTTCAAGGAGCAAACAGCATACCTTGTAATTTCACCAGGTCCATCTTTCTCCGGCGATACACAGTCCTCTATAGCAGCATCTTCACCACTATCCACATTCATCGTAACTTCCTCTGCCTCTCCTGCTTCGACATCCATCTCGACAATATCGCGTGTTTGGCTAACGGCACCAAAAATCTTGTTGTATTCCTCAACCAGTGCCTGCTCACCCAAAAGTAGTCGACGCCTGCTACTCCGTCTGGATCACCACCAGGCGGCACATAGCGGTACTGATCACTCAGTAACCCACGCGGTGGCCTTGAAAACCATTTTTCGCGACGAAGAAGTCGCCAAGCACACTTGAATTCTTCTCGATCGTACGCTGTACAGGATTTCAAAATGTCAGCAGCCCTAGGCACCTTCAAGGTAGGGCAATGCAGCTGTCACTCGTACCTATCGGTGGCTTCACATTTGTTGCTGATCCATGTGTTGTTCTCCGTCGTTTTGGTTGAACATCACCACTGTTGCTTTCTTGACGATGAGTCTGTTTCGTGGTCGAACTCGACATTGTCCCGTGAAAAGTCTGGCAATGCAAGAAGTAACCAAAAGCACCACAAAACGAAGAATCGGATGTGGAGCGAATATCTTTGGCAATGTATGCCGCAAAGATCGAGACCGAACATGCTCTGGTCTGTATGACTTTGCACCCATCCGAGACTTGACTACTTGTATCTGCTCCTGCGAATCACTTGGCTGGGTACAGACTACACGATGCACTGGCCGGTCTGTAGGGCGACGTTGTTCAGTTTTCGTCCACGGGAACGGCTTGCGCACGGTCCACATGTGCTAGAGCCCCAGGTTGTGGTGGTGTCATCGCGCACCACTTGGCATCTGTGTACAAGATCAACTACAATTTGAGCGCACCGAAACCGTGCGACCGACAGATTGAGAAAGCTGGGCAACAATTTGCGCGCAGAGGAGAAACAAGATCTACTACTTAGTAAGAGCACCACAAACGTGGCAAGTGTTATATTACTGAGCCTATGTGTTCTTTGTTTAGCGACCAACTACAACTAAGTTCATTGCTGCCACGCCGAGGTGGTGAGGTGCCCGAAGTAAAGAAACCCAGCATAGAAGACCGAAGTCCAGCAGGTTTCTGTCACCGCTACGGGAGCACCTTTGTCACAAAGCCACAGCCCAGCGACAAGTTGTACCGAAGAGCGGCAACAAGCCGCATAGCATCGCCGAGGATCATATTTAGACCGGCGTGACTGATGGGGCGGCTTTGACGACCGCCACCACGACGCTGTTCGACGTCGGAATGGCGCCAGCGGCAAACACGTACTGGAGGACAAGTCGTACACGATGCAGAACCCCTGAAGAGAGGCAAGAACGTGACATAGGGTCTTGAAGGCCAAGTTGAGAGCTGCGCGACTGCTGGAGCGGCTTCGACGGCCACGAGGCCACTGCAGCGGGGCCGATCAGCATCAGCATGGAGACCAGCGGCACGCACGTGTTGCCAGACGAGTCGTACGAGGTGACGAAGTTTCTGAAGAACGGCAAGGACGTAAGCTACCGTGCCGAAGACCGCGATGAGGGATGCGCGACTGCTGGAGTACTGCAGCAGCGGCAATCGGCGTCAGCATGGAGACCAGCGGCACGCACGTGTTGCCAGACGAGTCGTACGAGGTGACGAAGTCTCTGAAGAACGGCAAGGACGTAAGCTACCGTGCCGAAGACCGCGATGAGGGATGCGCGACTGCTGGAGTACCACGAGGCCACCGCGGCGGCGGCAATCAGCGTCAGCATGGAGACCAGCGGCACGCACGTGTTGCCAGACGAGTCATACGAGGTGACGAAGTTTCTGAAGAACGGCAAGGACGTGAAATAACGTGCCGAAGACCGCGATGAGGATGCGCGACTGCTGGCGCGACTGCTGGAGTACCACGAGGCCACCGCGGCGGCGGCAATCAGCGTCAGCATGGAGACCAGCGGCACGCACGTGTTGCCAGACGAGTCGCACGAGGTGACGAAGTTTCTGAAGAACGGCAAGGACGTAAGCTACCGTGCCGACGACCGCGATGAGGGATGCGCGACTGCTGGAGTACCACGAGGCCACCGCGGCGGCGGCAATCAGCGTCAGCATGGAGACCAGCGGCACGCACGTGTTGCCAGACGAGTCGTACGAGGTGACGAAGTTTCTGAAGAACGGCAAGGACGTAAGCTACCGTGCCGAAGACCGCGATGAGGGATGCGCGACTGCTGGAGTACCACGAGACCACTGCAGCAGCGGCAATCGGCGTCAGCATGGAGACCAGCGGCACGCACGTGTTGCCAGACGAGTCGTACGAGGTGACGAAGTTTCTGAAGAACGGCAAGGACGTAAGCTACCGTGCCAAAGACCGCGATGAGGGATGCGCGACTGCTGGAGTACCACGAGGCCACCGCAGCTGCGGCAATCAGCGTCAGCATGGAGACCAGCGGCACGCACGTGTTGCCAGACGAGTCGTACGAGGTGACGAAGTTTCTGAAGAACGGCAAGGACGTAAGCTACCGTGCCGAAGACCGCGATGAGGGATGCGCGACTGCTGGAGTACCACGAGACCACTGCAGCAGCGGCAATCGGCGTCAGCATGGAGACCAGCGGCACGCACGTGTTGCCAGACGAGTCGCACGAGGTGACGAAGTTTCTGAAGAACGGCAAGGACGTAAGCTACCGTGCCGACGACCGCGATGAGGGATGCGCGACTGCTGGAGTACCACGAGGCCACCGCGGCGGCGGCAATCAGCGTCAGCATGGAGACCAGCGGCACGCACGTGTTGCCAGACGAGTCGTACGAGGTGACGAAGTTTCTGAAGAACGGCAAGGACGTAAGCTACCGTGCCGAAGACCGCGATGAGGGATGCGCGACTGCTGGAGTACCACGAGACCACTGCAGCAGCGGCAATCGGCGTCAGCATGGAGACCAGCGGCACGCACGTGTTGCCAGACGAGTCGTACGAGGTGACGAAGTTTCTAAAGAACGGCAAGGACGTAAGCTACCGTGCCAAAGACCGCGATGAGGGATGCGCGACTGCTGGAGTACCACGAGGCCACCGCAGCTGCGGCAATCAGCGTCAGCATGGAGACCAGCGGCACGCACGTGTTGCCAGACGAGTCGTACGAGGTGACGAAGTTTCTGAAGAACGGCAAGGACGTAAGCTACCGTGCCGAAGACCGCGATGAGGGATGCGCGACTGCTGGAGTACCACGAGACCACTGCAGCAGCGGCAATCGGCGTCAGCATGGAGACCAGCGGCACGCACGTGTTGCCAGACGAGTCGTACGAGGTGACGAAGTTTCTAAAGAACGGCAAGGACGTAAGCTACCGTGCCAAAGACCGCGATGAGGGATGCGCGACTGCTGGAGTACCACGAGGCCACCGCAGCTGCGGCAATCAGCGTCAGCATGGAGACCAGCGGCACGCACGTGTTGCCAGACGAGTCGTACGAGGTGACGAAGTTTCTGAAGAACGGCAAGGACGTAAGCTACCGTGCCGAAGACCGCGATGAGGGATGCGCCGACTGCTGGAGTACCACGAGACCACTGCAGCAGCGGCAATCGGCATCAGCATGGAGACCAGCGGCACGCACGTGTTGCCAGACGAGTCGTACGAGGTGACGAAGTCTCTGAAGAACGGCAAGGACGTGAAATAACGTGCCGAAGACCGCGAAGAGGGATGCGCGACTGCTGGAGTACCGCAGCGGCGGCGACCAGCGTCAGCATGGAGACCAGCGGCACGCACGTGTTGCCAGACGAGTCGTACGAGGTGACGAAGTTTCTGAAGAACGGCAAGGACGTAAGCTACCGTGCCGAAGACCGCGATGAGGGATGCGCGACTGCTGGAGTACCACGAGACCACTGCAGCAGCGGCAATCGGCGTCAGCATGGAGACCAGCGGCACGCACGTGTTGCCAGACGAGTCGTACGAGGTGACGAAGTTTCTGAAGAACGGCAAGGACGTAAGCTACCGTGCCGAAGACCGCGATGAGGGATGCGCGACTGCTGGAGTACCACGAGGCCACCGCGGCGGCGGCAATCAGCGTCAGCATGGAGACCAGCGGCACGCACGTGTTGCCAGACGAGTCGCACGAGGTGACGAAGTTTCTGAAGAACGGCAAGGACGTAAGCTACCGTGCCGAAGACCGCGATGAGGATGCGCGACTGCTGGCGCGACTGCTGAAGTACCACGAGGCCACCGCAGCAGCGGCAATCAGCGTCAGCATGGAGACCAGCGGCACGCACGTGTTGCCAGACGAGTCGTACGAGGTGACGAAGTTTCTGAAGAACGGCAAGGACGTAAGCTACCGTGCCGAAGACCGCGATGAGGGATGCGCGACTGCTGGCGCGACTGCTGAAGTACCACGAGGCCACCGCAGCAGCGGCGATCAGCGTCAGCATGGAGACCAGCGGCACGCACGTGTTGCCAGACGAGTCGTACGAGGTGACGAAGTTTCTGAAGAACGGCAAGGACGTAAGCTACCGTGCCGAAGACCGCGAAGAGGGATGCGCGACTGCTGGAGTACCACGAGACCACTGCAGCAGCGGCAATCGGCGTCAGCATGGAGACCAGCGGCACGCACGTGTTGCCAGACGAGTCGTACGAGGTGACGAAGTTTCTGAAGAACGGCAAGGACGTGAAATAACGTGCCGAAGACCGCGATGAGGGATGCGCGACTGCTGGCGCGACTGCTGGAGTACCACGAGGCCACCGCGGCGGCGGCAATCAGCGTCAGCATGGAGACCAGCGGCACGCACGTGTTGCCAGACGAGTCGTACGAGGTGACGAAGTTTCTGAAGAACGGCAAGGACGTAAGCTACCGTGCCGAAGACCGCGAAGAGGGATGCGCGACTGCTGGAGTACCACGAGCCACCGCGGCGGCGGCAATCAGCGTCAGCATGGAGACCAGCGGCACGCACGTGTTGCCAGACGAGTCGTACGAGGTGACGAAGTTTCTGAAGAACGGCAAGGACGTAAGCTACCGTGCCGAAGACCGCGATGAGGGATGCGCGACTGCTGGCGCGACTGCTGAAGTACCACGAGGCCACCGCAGCAGCGGCAATCAGCGTCAGCATGGAGACCAGCGGCACGCACGTGTTGCCAGACGAGTCGTACGAGGTGACGAAGTTTCTGAAGAACGGCAAGGACGTAAGCTACCGTGCCGAAGACCGCGAAGAGGGATGCGCGACTGCTGGAGTACCACGAGACCACTGCAGCAGCGGCAATCGGCGTCAGCATGGAGACCAGCGGCACGCACGTGTTGCCAGACGAGTCGTACGAGGTGACGAAGTTTCTGAAGAACGGCAAGGACGTGAAATAACGTGCCGAAGACCGCGAAGAGGGATGCGCGACTGCTGGAGTACCGCAGCGGCGGCGATCAGCGTCAGCATGGAGACCAGCGGCACGCACGTGTTGCCAGACGAGTCGTACGAGGTGACGAAGTTTCTGAAGAACGGCAAGGACGTAAGCTACCGTGCCGAAGACCGCGATGAGGGATGCGCGACTGCTGGCGCGACTGCTGGAGTACCACGAGCCACCGCGGCGGCGGCAATCAGCGTCAGCATGGAGACCAGCGGCACGCACGTGTTGCCAGACGAGTCGTACGAGGTGACGAAGTTTCTGAAGAACGGCAAGGACGTAAGCTACCGTGCCGAAGACCGCGATGAGGGATGCGCGACTGCTGGCGCGACTGCTGAAGTACCACGAGGCCACCGCAGCAGCGGCGATCAGCGTCAGCATGGAGACCAGCGGCACGCACGTGTTGCCAGACGAGTCGTACGAGGTGACGAAGTTTCTGAAGAACGGCAAGGACGTAAGCTACCGTGCCGAAGACCGCGATGAGGGATGCGCGACTGCTGGAGTACCACGAGGCCACCGCGGCGGCGGCAATCAGCGTCAGCATGGAGACCAGCGGCACGCACGTGTTGCCAGACGAGTCGTACGAGGTGACGAAGTTTCTGAAGAACGGCAAGGACGTAAGCTACCGTGCCGAAGACCGCGATGAGGGATGCGCGACTGCTGGCGCGACTGCTGAAGTACCACGAGGCCACCGCAGCAGCGGCGATCAGCGTCAGCATGGAGACCAGCGGCACGCACGTGATGCCAGACGAGTCGTACGAGGTGACGAAGTTTCTGAAGAACGGCAAGGACGTAAGCTACCGTGCCGAAGACCGCGATGAGGGATGCGCGACTGCTGGAGTACCACGAGGCCACCGCGGCGGCGGCAATCAGCGTCAGCATGGAGACCAGCGGCACGCACGTGTTGCCAGACGAGTCGTACGAGGTGACGAAGTTTCTGAAGAACGGCAAGGACGTGAAATAACGTGCCGAAGACCGCGATGAGGGATGCGCGACTGCTGGCGCGACTGCTGGAGTACCACGAGGCCACCGCAGCGGCGGCAATCAGCGTCAGCATGGAGACCAGCGGCACGCACGTGTTGCCAGACGAGTCGTACGAGGTGACGAAGTTTCTGAAGAACGGCAAGGACGTAAGCTACCGTGCCGAAGACCGCGAAGAGGGATGCGCGACTGCTGGAGTACCACGAGGCCACCGCAGCGGCGGCAATCAGCGTCAGCATGGAGACCAGCGGCACGCACGTGTTGCCAGACGAGTCGTACGAGGTGACGAAGTTTCTGAAGAACGGCAAGGACGTGAAATAACGTGCCGAAGACCGCGAAGAGGGATGCGCGACTGCTGGAGTACCGCAGCGGCGGCAATCAGCGTCAGCATGGAGACCAGCGGCACGCACGTGTTGCCAGACGAGTCGTACGAGGTGACGAAGTTTCTGAAGAACGGCAAGGACGTAAGCTACCGTGCCGAAGACCGCGATGAGGATGCGCGACTGCTGGCGCGACTGCTGGAGTACCACGAGGCCACCGCAGCGGCGGCAATCAGCGTCAGCATGGAGACCAGCGGCACGCACGTGTTGCCAGACGAGTCGTACGAGGTGACGAAGTTTCTGAAGAACGGCAAGGACGTAAGCTACCGTGCCGAAGACCGCGATGAGGGATGCGCGACTGCTGGCGCGACTGCTGAAGTACCACGAGGCCACCGCAGCAGCGGCAATCAGCGTCAGCATGGAGACCAGCGGCACGCACGTGTTGCCAGACGAGTCGTACGAGGTGACGAAGTTTCTGAAGAACGGCAAGGACGTAAGCTACCGTGCCGAAGACCGCGAAGAGGGATGCGCGACTGCTGGAGTACCACGAGGCCACCGCAGCGGCGGCAATCAGCGTCAGCATGGAGACCAGCGGCACGCACGTGTTGCCAGACGAGTCGTACGAGGTGACGAAGTTTCTGAAGAACGGCAAGGACGTGAAATAACGTGCCGAAGACCGCGATGAGGGATGCGCGACTGCTGGCGCGACTGCTGGAGTACCACGAGGCCACCGCAGCGGCGGCAATCAGCGTCAGCATGGAGACCAGCGGCACGCACGTGTTGCCAGACGAGTCGTACGAGGTGACGAAGTTTCTGAAGAACGGCAAGGACGTAAGCTACCGTGCCGAAGACCGCGAAGAGGGATGCGCGACTGCTGGAGTACCACGAGACCACCGCAGCAGCGGCAATCAGCGTCAGCATGGAGACCAGCGGCACGCACGTGTTGCCAGACGAGTCGTACGAGGTGACGAAGTTTCTGAAGAACGGCAAGGACGTGAAATAACGTGCCGAAGACCGCGATGAGGGATGCGCGACTGCTGGAGTACCACGAGGCCACCGCAGCGGCGGCAATCAGCGTCAGCATGGAGACCAGCGGCACGCACGTGTTGCCAGACGAGTCGTACGAGGTGACGAAGTTTCTGAAGAACGGCAAGGACGTAAGCTACCGTGCCGAAGACCGCGAAGAGGGATGCGCGACTGCTGGAGTACCACGAGACCACCGCAGCAGCGGCAATCAGCGTCAGCATGGAGACCAGCGGCACGCACGTGTTGCCAGACGAGTCGTACGAGGTGACGAAGTTTCTGAAGAACGGCAAGGACGTGAAATAACGTGCCGAAGACCGCGATGAGGGATGCGCGACTGCTGGCGCGACTGCTGGAGTACCACGAGGCCACCGCAGCGGCGGCAATCAGCGTCAGCATGGAGACCAGCGGCACGCACGTGTTGCCAGACGAGTCGTACGAGGTGACGAAGTTTCTGAAGAACGGCAAGGACGTAAGCTACCGTGCCGAAGACCGCGAAGAGGGATGCGCGACTGCTGGAGTACCACGAGACCACCGCAGCGGCGGCAATCAGCGTCAGCATGGAGACCAGCGGCACGCACGTGTTGCCAGACGAGTCGTACGAGGTGACGAAGTTTCTGAAGAACGGCAAGGACGAAATAACGTGCCGAAGACCGCGATGAGGGATGCGCGACTGCTGGAGTACCACGAGGCCACCGCAGCAGCGGCAATCAGCGTCAGCATGGAGACCAGCGGCACGCACGTGTTGCCAGACGAGTCGTACGAGGTGACGAAGTTTCTGAAGAACGGCAAGGACGTGAAATAACGTGCCGAAGACCGCGATGAGGATGCGCGACTGCTGGCGCGACTGCTGGAGTACCACGAGACCACCGCAGCAGCGGCAATCAGCGTCAGCATGGAGACCAGCGGCACGCACGTGTTGCCAGACGAGTCGTACGAGGTGACGAAGTTTCTGAAGAACGGCAAGGACGTAAGCTACCGTGCCGAAGACCGCGAAGAGGGATGCGCGACTGCTGGAGTACCACGAGGCCACCGCAGCAGCGGCAATCAGCGTCAGCATGGAGACCAGCGGCACGCACGTGTTGCCAGACGAGTCGTACGAGGTGACGAAGTTTCTGAAGAACGGCAAGGACGTGAAATAACGTGCCGAAGACCGCGATGAGGGATGCGCGACTGCTGGAGTACCACGAGACCACCGCAGCGGCGGCAATCAGCGTCAGCATGGAGACCAGCGGCACGCACGTGTTGCCAGACGAGTCGTACGAGGTGACGAAGTTTCTGAAGAACGGCAAGGACGTAAGCTACCGTGCCGAAGACCGCGAAGAGGGATGCGCGACTGCTGGAGTACCACGAGACCACCGCAGCAGCGGCAATCGGCGTCAGCATGGAGACCAGCGGCACGCACGTGTTGCCAGACGAGTCGTACGAGGTGACGAAGTTTCTGAAGAACGGCAAGGACGTGAAATAACGTGCCGAAGACCGCGAAGAGGGATGCACGACTGCTGGAGTACCGCAGCGGCGGCAATCAGCGTCGGCATGGAGACCAGCGGCACGCACGTGTTGCCAGACGAGTCGTACGAGGTGACGAAGTTTCTGAAGAACGGCAAGGACGTAAGCTACCGTGCCGAAGACCGCGAAGAGGGATGCGCGACTGCTGGAGTACCACGAGACCACCGCAGCAGCGGCAATCGGCGTCAGCATGGAGACCAGCGGCACGCACGTGTTGCCAGACGAGTCGTACGAGGTGACGAAGTTTCTGAAGAACGGCAAGGACGTGAAATAACGTGCCGAAGACCGCGATGAGGGATGCGCGACTGCTGGAGCGACTTTGAGACCACGAGACCGCAGCAGCGGCAATCGGCGTCAGCATGGAGACCAGCGGCACGCACGTGTTGCCAGACGAGTCGCACGAGGTGACGAAGTTTCTGAAGAACGGCAAGGACGTAAGCTACCGTGCCGAAGACCGCGAAGAGGATGCGCGACTGCTGGAGTACCACGAGGCCACCGCGGCAGCGGCAATCAGCGTCAGCATGGAGACCAGCGGCACGCACGTGTTGCCAGACGAGTCGTACGAGGTGACGAAGTTTCTGAAGAACGGCAAGGACGTGAAATAACGTGCCGAAGACCGCGAAGAGGGATGCACGACTGCTGGAGTACACGCAGCGGCGGCGATCAGCGTCAGCATGGAGACCAGCGGCACGCACGTGTTGCCAGACGAGTCGTACGAGGTGACGAAGTCTCTGAAGAACGGCAAGGACGTAAATACCGTGCCGAAGACCGCGATGAGGGATGCGCGACTGCTGGAGTACCACGAGACCACCGCAGCAGCGGCAATCAGCGTCAGCATGGAGACCAGCGGCACGCACGTGTTGCCAGACGAGTCGTACGAGGTGACGAAGTTTCTGAAGAACGGCAAGGACGTAAATACCGTGCCGAAGACCGCGATGAGGATGCGCGACTGCTGGCGCGACTGCTGAAGTACCACGAGACCACCGCAGCAGCGGCAATCAGCGTCAGCATGGAGACCAGCGGCACGCACGTGTTGCCAGACGAGTCGTACGAGGTGACGAAGTTTCTGAAGAACGGCAAGGACGTAAGCTACCGTGCCGAAGACCGCGAAGAGGGATGCGCGACTGCTGGAGTACCACGAGACCACCGCAGCGGCGGCAATCAGCGTCAGCATGGAGACCAGCGGCACGCACGTGTTGCCAGACGAGTCGTACGAGGTGACGAAGTTTCTGAAGAACGGCAAGGACGTGAAATAACGTGCCGAAGACCGCGATGAGGATGCGCGACTGCTGGCGCGACTGCTGGAGTACCACGAGACCACCGCAGCAGCGGCAATCAGCGTCAGCATGGAGACCAGCGGCACGCACGTGTTGCCAGACGAGTCGTACGAGGTGACGAAGTTTCTGAAGAACGGCAAGGACGTAAGCTACCGTGCCGAAGACCGCGAAGAGGGATGCGCGACTGCTGGAGTACCACGAGACCACCGCAGCAGCGGCAATCGGCGTCAGCATGGAGACCAGCGGCACGCACGTGTTGCCAGACGAGTCGTACGAGGTGACGAAGTTTCTGAAGAACGGCAAGGACGTGAAATAACGTGCCGAAGACCGCGATGAGAGGATGCGCGACTGCTGGAGTACCACGAGGCCACCGCGGCAGCGGCAATCGGCGTCAGCATGGAGACCAGCGGCACGCACGTGTTGCCAGACGAGTCGTACGAGGTGACGAAGTTTCTGAAGAACGGCAAGGACGTGCTACCGTGCCGAAGACCGCGAAGAGGATGCGCGACTGCTGGAGTACCACGAGACCACCGCAGCAGCGGCAATCAGCGTCAGCATGGAGACCAGCGGCACGCACGTGTTGCCAGACGAGTCGTACGAGGTGACGAAGTTTCTGAAGAACGGCAAGGACGTGAAATAACGTGCCGAAGACCGCGAAGAGGGATGCGCGACTGCTGGAGTACACGCAGCGGCGGCAATCAGCGTCAGCATGGAGACCAGCGGCACGCACGTGTTGCCAGACGAGTCGTACGAGGTGACGAAGTTTCTGAAGAACGGCAAGGACGTAAGCTACCGTGCCGAAGACCGCGAAGAGGATGCGCGACTGCTGGAGTACCACGAGACCACCGCAGCAGCGGCAATCAGCGTCAGCATGGAGACCAGCGGCACGCACGTGTTGCCAGACGAGTCGTACGAGGTGACGAAGTTTCTGAAGAACGGCAAGGACGTAAGCTACCGTGCCGAAGACCGCGATGAGGATGCGCGACTGCTGGAGTACCACGAGACCACCGCAGCAGCGGCAATCAGCGTCAGCATGGAGACCAGCGGCACGCACGTGTTGCCAGACGAGTCGTACGAGGTGACGAAGTTTCTGAAGAACGGCAAGGACGTGAAATAACGTGCCGAAGACCGCGATGAGGGATGCGCGACTGCTGGCGCGACTGCTGAAGTACCACGAGACCACCGCAGCAGCGGCAATCGGCGTCAGCATGGAGACCAGCGGCACGCACGTGTTGCCAGACGAGTCGTACGAGGTGACGAAGTTTCTGAAGAACGGCAAGGACGTGTACCGTGCCGAAGACCGCGATGAGGGATGCGCGACTGCTGGCGCGACTACTGAAGTACCACGAGGCCACCGCAGCAGCGGCAATCAGCGTCAGCATGGAGCCCAGCGGCACGCACGTGTTGCCAGACGAGTCGTACGAGGTGACGAAGTTTCTGAAGAACGGCAAGGACGTAAGCTACCGTGCCGAAGACCGCAATGAGGGATGCGCGACTGCTGGAGTACCACGAGACCACGGCAGCAGCGGCAATCAGCGTCAGCATGGAGACCAGCGGCACGCACGTGTTGCCAGACGAGTCGTACGAGGTGACGAAGTTTCTGAAGAACGGCAAGGACGTAAGCTACCGTGCCGAAGACCGCGATGAGGATGCGCGACTGCTGGCGCGACTGCTGAAGTACCACGAGACCACCGCAGCAGCGGCAATCAGCGTCAGCATGGAGACCAGCGGCACGCACGTGTTGCCAGACGAGTCGTACGAGGTGACGAAGTTTCTGAAGAACGGCAAGGACGTGAAATAACGTGCCGAAGACCGCGAAGAGGGATGCGCGACTGCTGGTGCGACTGCTGGAGTACCACGAGGCCACCGCAGCGGCGGCAATCAGCGTCAGCATGGAGCCCAGCGGCACGCACGTGTTGCCAGACGAGTCGTACGAGGTGACGAAGTTTCTGAAGAACGGCAAGGACGTAAGCTACCGTGCCGAAGACCGCAATGAGGGATGCGCGACTGCTGGAGTACCACGAGACCACCGCAGCAGCGGCAATCAGCGTCAGCATGGAGACCAGCGGCACGCACGTGTTGCCAGACGAGTCGTACGAGGTGACGAAGTTTCTGAAGAACGGCAAGGACGTAAGCTACCGTGCCGAAGACCGCGATGAGGGATGCGCGACTGCTGCGACTGCTGAAGTACCACGAGACCACCGCAGCAGCGGCAATCAGCGTCAGCATGGAGACCAGCGGCACGCACGTGTTGCCAGACGAGTCGTACGAGGTGACGAAGTTTCTGAAGAACGGCAAGGACGTAAGCTACCGTGCCGAAGACCGCGATGAGGGATGCGCGACTGCTGGCGCGACTGCTGAAGTACCACGAGACCACCGCAGCAGCGGCAATCAGCGTCAGCATGGAGACCAGCGGCACGCACGTGTTGCCAGACGAGTCGTACGAGGTGACGAAGTTTCTGAAGAACGGCAAGGACGTGAAATAACGTGCCGAAGACCGCGAAGAGGGATGCGCGACTGCTGGAGCGACTACTGAAGTACCACGAGACCACCGCAGCAGCGGCAATCAGCGTCAGCATGGAGACCAGCGGCACGCACGTGTTGCCAGACGAGTCGTACGAGGTGACGAAGTTTCTGAAGAACGGCAAGGACGTAAATACCGTGCCGAAGACCGCAATGAGGGATGCGCGACTGCTGGAGTACCACGAGACCACTGCAGCAGCGGCAATCGGCGTCAGCATGGAGACCAGCGGCACGCACGTGTTGCCAGACGAGTCGTACGAGGTGACGAAGTTTCTGAAGAACGGCAAGGACGTAAGCTACCGTGCCGAAGACCGCGATGAGGGATGCGCGACTGCTGGCGCGACTGCTGAAGTACCACGAGACCACCGCAGCAGCGGCAATCGGCGTCAGCATGGAGACCAGCGGCACGCACGTGTTGCCAGACGAGTCGTACGAGGTGACGAAGTTTCTGAAGAACGGCAAGGACGTGAAATAACGTGCCGAAGACCGCGATGAGGGATGCGCGACTGCTGGCGCGACTGCTGGAGTACCACGAGACCACCGCAGCGGCGGCAATCAGCGTCAGCATGGAGACCAGCGGCACGCACGTGTTGCCAGACGAGTCGTACGAGGTGACGAAGTTTCTGAAGAACGGCAAGGACGTAAATACCGTGCCGAAGACCGCGATGATGCGCGACTGCTGGAGTACCACGAGACCACCGCAGCAGCGGCAATCAGCGTCAGCATGGAGACCAGCGGCACGCACGTGTTGCCAGACGAGTCGTACGAGGTGACGAAGTTTCTGAAGAACGGCAAGGACGTGCTACCGTGCCGAAGACCGCGATGGGATGCGCGACTGCTGGCGCGACTGCTGAAGTACCACGAGCCACCGCAGCAGCGGCAATCAGCGTCAGCATGGAGACCAGCGGCACGCACGTGTTGCCAGACGAGTCGTACGAGGTGACGAAGTTTCTGAAGAACGGCAAGGACGTGAAATAACGTGCCGAAGACCGCGAAGAGGGATGCGCGACTGCTGGTGCGACTACTGAAGTACCACGAGACCACCGCAGCGGCGGCAATCAGCGTCAGCATGGAGACCAGCGGCACGCACGTGTTGCCAGACGAGTCGTACGAGGTGACGAAGTTTCTGAAGAACGGCAAGGACGTAAGCTACCGTGCCGAAGACCGCAATGAGGGATGCGCGACTGCTGGAGTACCACGAGACCACTGCAGCAGCGGCAATCGGCGTCAGCATGGAGACCAGCGGCACGCACGTGTTGCCAGACGAGTCGTACGAGGTGACGAAGTTTCTGAAGAACGGCAAGGACGTGAAATAACGTGCCGAAGACCGCGAAGAGGGATGCGCGACTGCTGGAGTACCGCAGCGGCGGCAATCAGCGTCAGCATGGAGACCAGCGGCACGCACGTGTTGCCAGACGAGTCGTACGAGGTGACGAAGTTTCTGAAGAACGGCAAGGACGTAAGCTACCGTGCCGAAGACCGCGATGAGGGATGCGCGACTGCTGGAGTACCACGAGACCACTGCAGCAGCGGCAATCGGCGTCAGCATGGAGACCAGCGGCACGCACGTGTTGCCAGACGAGTCGTACGAGGTGACGAAGTTTCTGAAGAACGGCAAGGACGTAAGCTACCGTGCCGAAGACCGCGAAGAGGGATGCGCGACTGCTGGAGTACCACGAGACCGCAGCAGCGGCAATCGGCGTCAGCATGGAGACCAGCGGCACGCACGTGTTGCCAGACGAGTCGTACGAGGTGACGAAGTTTCTGAAGAACGGCAAGGACGTGCTACCGTGCCGAAGACCGCGATGAGGGATGCGCGACTGCTGGAGTACCACGAGACCACTGCAGCAGCGGCAATCGGCGTCAGCATGGAGACCAGCGGCACGCACGTGTTGCCAGACGAGTCGTACGAGGTGACGAAGTTTCTGAAGAACGGCAAGGACGTGAAATAACGTGCCGAAGACCGCGATGAGGGATGCGCGACTGCTGGCGCGACTGCTGAAGTACCACGAGACCACCGCAGCAGCGGCAATCAGCGTCAGCATGGAGACCAGCGGCACGCACGTGTTGCCAGACGAGTCGTACGAGGTGACGAAGTTTCTGAAGAACGGCAAGGACGTGAAATAACGTGCCGAAGACCGCGATGAGGGATGCGCGACTGCTGGTGCGACTACTGAAGTACCACGAGGCCACCGCAGCGGCGGCAATCAGCGTCAGCATGGAGACCAGCGGCACGCACGTGTTGCCAGACGAGTCGTACGAGGTGACGAAGTTTCTGAAGAACGGCAAGGACGTGCTACCGTGCCGAAGACCGCGATGAGGGATGCGCGACTGCTGGCGCGACTGCTGAAGTACCACGAGGCCACCGCAGCAGCGGCAATCAGCGTCAGCATGGAGACCAGCGGCACGCACGTGTTGCCAGACGAGTCGTACGAGGTGACGAAGTTTCTGAAGAACGGCAAGGACGTAAGCTACCGTGCCGAAGACCGCGATGAGGGATGCGCGACTGCTGGTGCGACTACTGAAGTACCACGAGACCACCGCAGCAGCGGCAATCAGGCGTCAGCATGGAGACCAGCGGCACGCACGTGTTGCCAGACGAGTCGTACGAGGTGACGAAGTTTCTGAAGAACGGCAAGGACGTAAGCTAACGTGCCGAAGACCGCAATGAGGGATGCGCGACTGCTGGAGTACCACGAGACCACCGCAGCAGCGGCAATCAGCGTCAGCATGGAGACCAGCGGCACGCACGTGTTGCCAGACGAGTCGTACGAGGTGACGAAGTTTCTGAAGAACGGCAAGGACGTAAGCTACCGTGCCAAAGACCGCAATGAGGGATGCGCGACTGCTGGAGTACCACGAGACCACTGCAGCAGCGGCAATCGGCGTCAGCATGGAGACCAGCGGCACGCACGTGTTGCCAGACGAGTCGTACGAGGTGACGAAGTTTCTGAAGAACGGCAAGGACGTGAAATAACGTGCCGAAGACCGCGAAGAGGGATGCGCGACTGCTGGAGTACCGCAGCGGCGGCAATCGGCGTCAGCATGGAGACCAGCGGCACGCACGTGTTGCCAGACGAGTCGTACGAGGTGACGAAGTTTCTGAAGAACGGCAAGGACGTAAGCTACCGTGCCGAAGACCGCGATGAGGGATGCGCGACTGCTGGAGTACCACGAGACCACTGCAGCAGCGGCAATCGGCGTCAGCATGGAGACCAGCGGCACGCACGTGTTGCCAGACGAGTCGTACGAGGTGACGAAGTTTCTGAAGAACGGCAAGGACGTGAAATAACGTGCCGAAGACCGCGCGAGGGATGCGCGACTGCTGGCGCGACTGCTGAAGTACCACGAGGCCACCGCAGCGGCGGCAATCAGCGTCAGCATGGAGACCAGCGGCACGCACGTGTTGCCAGACGAGTCGTACGAGGTGACGAAGTTTCTGAAGAACGGCAAGGACGTGAAATAACGTGCCGAAGACCGCGATGAGGGATGCGCGACTGCTGGCGCGACTACTGAGTACCACGAGACCACCGCAGCAGCGGCAATCGGCGTCAGCATGGAGACCAGCGGCACGCACGTGTTGCCAGACGAGTCGTACGAGGTGACGAAGTTTCTGAAGAACGGCAAGGACGTAAGCTGTGCCGAAGACCGCGATGAGGGATGCGCGACTGCTGGCGCGACTGCTGGAGTACCACGAGACCACTGCAGCAGCGGCAATCGGCGTCAGCATGGAGACCAGCGGCACGCACGTGTTGCCAGACGAGTCGTACGAGGTGACGAAGTTTCTGAAGAACGGCAAGGACGTAAATAACGTGCCGAAGACCGCGAAGAGGATGCGCGACTGCTGGTGCGACTACTGAAGTACCACGAGACCACCGCAGCGGCGGCAATCAGCGTCAGCATGGAGACCAGCGGCACGCACGTGTTGCCAGACGAGTCGTACGAGGTGACGAAGTTTCTGAAGAACGGCAAGGACGTAAGCTACCGTGCCGAAGACCGCAATGAGGGATGCGCGACTGCTGGAGTACCACGAGACCACCGCAGCGGCGGCAATCAGCGTCAGCATGGAGACCAGCGGCACGCACGTGTTGCCAGACGAGTCGTACGAGGTGACGAAGTTTCTGAAGAACGGCAAGGACGTAAGCTACCGTGCCGAAGACCGCGATGAGGGATGCGCGACTGCTGGCGCGACTGCTGAAGTACCACGAGACCACCGCAGCAGCGGCAATCAGCGTCAGCATGGAGACCAGCGGCACGCACGTGTTGCCAGACGAGTCGTACGAGGTGACGAAGTTTCTGAAGAACGGCAAGGACGTAAATACCGTGCGAAGACCGCAATGAGGGATGCGCGACTGCTGAGTACCACGAGGCCACCGCAGCGGCGGCAATCAGCGTCAGCATGGAGACCAGCGGCACGCACGTGTTGCCAGACGAGTCGTACGAGGTGACGAAGTTTCTGAAGAACGGCAAGGACGTGAAATAACGTGCCGAAGACCGCGAAGAGGGATGCGCGACTGCTGGAGCACCGCAGCAGCGGCAATCAGCGTCAGCATGGAGACCAGCGGCACGCACGTGTTGCCAGACGAGTCGTACGAGGTGACGAAGTTTCTGAAGAACGGCAAGGACGTAAGCTACCGTGCCGAAGACCGCGATGAGGGATGCGCGACTGCTGGAGTACCACGAGACCACTGCAGCAGCGGCAATCGGCGTCAGCATGGAGACCAGCGGCACGCACGTGTTGCCAGACGAGTCGTACGAGGTGACGAAGTTTCTGAAGAACGGCAAGGACGTAAATACCGTGCCGAAGACCGCGATGAGGGATGCGCGACTGCTGGCGCGACTGCTGAAGTACCACGAGACCACCGCAGCAGCGGCAATCGGCGTCAGCATGGAGACCAGCGGCACGCACGTGTTGCCAGACGAGTCGTACGAGGTGACGAAGTTTCTGAAGAACGGCAAGGACGAAATAACGTGCCGAAGACCGCGATGAGGGATGCGCGACTGCTGGTGCGACTACTGAAGTACCACGAGACCACCGCAGCAGCGGCAATCAGCGTCAGCATGGAGACCAGCGGCACGCACGTGTTGCCAGACGAGTCGTACGAGGTGACGAAGTTTCTGAAGAACGGCAAGGACGTAAGCTACCGTGCCGAAGACCGCAATGAGGGATGCGCGACTGCTGGAGTACCACGAGACCACGCAGCAGCGGCAATCGGCGTCAGCATGGAGACCAGCGGCACGCACGTGTTGCCAGACGAGTCGTACGAGGTGACGAAGTTTCTGAAGAACGGCAAGGACGTGAAATAACGTGCCGAAGACCGCGAAGAGGGATGCGCGACTGCTGGAGTACCGCAGCGGCGGCAATCAGCGTCAGCATGGAGACCAGCGGCACGCACGTGTTGCCAGACGAGTCGTACGAGGTGACGAAGTTTCTGAAGAACGGCAAGGACGTAAGCTACCGTGCCGAAGACCGCAATGAGGGATGCGCGACTGCTGGAGTACCACGAGACCACCGCAGCAGCGGCAATCAGCGTCAGCATGGAGACCAGCGGCACGCACGTGTTGCCAGACGAGTCGTACGAGGTGACGAAGTTTCTGAAGAACGGCAAGGACGTAAGCTACCGTGCCGAAGACCGCAATGAGGGATGCGCGACTGCTGGAGTACCACGAGACCACTGCAGCAGCGGCAATCAGCGTCAGCATGGAGACCAGCGGCACGCACGTGTTGCCAGACGAGTCGTACGAGGTGACGAAGTTTCTGAAGAACGGCAAGGACGTAAGCTACCGTGCCGAAGACCGCGATGAGGATGCGCGACTGCTGCGCGACTGCTGAAGTACCACGAGACCACTGCAGCAGCGGCAATCGGCGTCAGCATGGAGACCAGCGGCACGCACGTGTTGCCAGACGAGTCGTACGAGGTGACGAAGTTTCTGAAGAACGGCAAGGACGTGCTACCGTGCCGAAGACCGCGATGAGGATGCGCGACTGCTGCGCGACTGCTGAAGTACCACGAGACCACTGCAGCAGCGGCAATCGGCGTCAGCATGGAGACCAGCGGCACGCACGTGTTGCCAGACGAGTCGTACGAGGTGACGAAGTTTCTGAAGAACGGCAAGGACGTAAATACCGTGCCGAAGACCGCAATGAGGGATGCGCGACTGCTGGAGTACCACGAGACCACCGCAGCAGCGGCAATCAGGCGTCAGCATGGAGACCAGCGGCACGCACGTGTTGCCAGACGAGTCGTACGAGGTGACGAAGTTTCTGAAGAACGGCAAGGACGTGAAATAACGTGCCGAAGACCGCGATGAGGATGCGCGACTGCTGGCGCGACTGCTGGAGTACCACGAGACCACTGCAGCAGCGGCAATCGGCGTCAGCATGGAGACCAGCGGCACGCACGTGTTGCCAGACGAGTCGTACGAGGTGACGAAGTTTCTGAAGAACGGCAAGGACGTAAGCTACCGTGCCGAAGACCGCGAAGAGGGATGCGCGACTGCTGGAGTACCACGAGACCACTGCAGCAGCGGCAATCGGCGTCAGCATGGAGACCAGCGGCACGCACGTGTTGCCAGACGAGTCGTACGAGGTGACGAAGTTTCTGAAGAACGGCAAGGACGTGAAATAACGTGCCGAAGACCGCGATGAGGGATGCGCGACTGCTGGTGCGACTACTGAAGTACCACGAGACCACCGCAGCAGCGGCAATCGGCGTCAGCATGGAGACCAGCGGCACGCACGTGTTGCCAGACGAGTCGTACGAGGTGACGAAGTTTCTGAAGAACGGCAAGGACGTGAAATAACGTGCCGAAGACCGCGAAGAGGGATGCGCGACTGCTGGTGCGACTACTGAAGTACCACGAGACCACCGCAGCAGCGGCAATCAGCGTCAGCATGGAGACCAGCGGCACGCACGTGTTGCCAGACGAGTCGTACGAGGTGACGAAGTTTCTGAAGAACGGCAAGGACGTAAGCTACCGTGCCGAAGACCGCGATGAGGGATGCGCGACTGCTGCGCGACTGCTGGAGTACCACGAGACCACCGCAGCAGCGGCAATCAGGTCAGCATGGAGACCAGCGGCACGCACGTGTTGCCAGACGAGTCGTACGAGGTGACGAAGTTTCTGAAGAACGGCAAGGACGTAAGCTACCGTGCCGAAGACCGCGATGAGGGATGCGCGACTGCTGGAGTACCACGAGACCACCGCAGCAGCGGCAATCGGCGTCAGCATGGAGACCAGCGGCACGCACGTGTTGCCAGACGAGTCGTACGAGGTGACGAAGTTTCTGAAGAACGGCAAGGACGTAAGCTACCGTGCCGAAGACCGCGATGAGGGATGCGCGACTGCTGGAGTACCACGAGACCACTGCAGCAGCGGCAATCGGCGTCAGCATGGAGACCAGCGGCACGCACGTGTTGCCAGACGAGTCGTACGAGGTGACGAAGTTTCTGAAGAACGGCAAGGACGTAAATACCGTGCCGAAGACCGCGATGAGGATGCGCGACTGCTGGAGTACCACGAGACCACTGCAGCAGCGGCAATCGGCGTCAGCATGGAGACCAGCGGCACGCACGTGTTGCCAGACGAGTCGTACGAGGTGACGAAGTTTCTGAAGAACGGCAAGGACGTAAGCTACCGTGCCGAAGACCGCGATGAGGGATGCGCGACTGCTGGAGTACCACGAGACCACTGCAGCAGCGGCAATCGGCGTCAGCATGGAGACCAGCGGCACGCACGTGTTGCCAGACGAGTCGTACGAGGTGACGAAGTTTCTGAAGAACGGCAAGGACGTAAATACCGTGCCGAAGACCGCGATGAGGGATGCGCGACTGCTGGAGTACCACGAGACCACTGCAGCAGCGGCAATCGGCGTCAGCATGGAGACCAGCGGCACGCACGTGTTGCCAGACGAGTCGTACGAGGTGACGAAGTTTCTGAAGAACGGCAAGGACGTAAGCTACCGTGCCGAAGACCGCGATGAGGGATGCGCGACTGCTGGAGTACCACGAGACCACTGCAGCAGCGGCAATCGGCGTCAGCATGGAGACCAGCGGCACGCACGTGTTGCCAGACGAGTCGTACGAGGTGACGAAGTTTCTGAAGAACGGCAAGGACGTAAGCTACCGTGCCGAAGACCGCGATGAGGGATGCGCGACTGCTGGAGTACCACGAGACCACTGCAGCAGCGGCAATCGGCGTCAGCATGGAGACCAGCGGCACGCACGTGTTGCCAGACGAGTCGTACGAGGTGACGAAGTTTCTGAAGAACGGCAAGGACGTGCTACCGTGCCGAAGACCGCGATGAGGGATGCGCGACTGCTGGAGTACCACGAGACCACTGCAGCAGCGGCAATCGGCGTCAGCATGGAGACCAGCGGCACGCACGTGTTGCCAGACGAGTCGTACGAGGTGACGAAGTTTCTGAAGAACGGCAAGGACGTAAGCTACCGTGCCGAAGACCGCGATGAGGGATGCGCGACTGCTGGAGTACCACGAGACCACTGCAGCAGCGGCAATCGGCGTCAGCATGGAGACCAGCGGCACGCACGTGTTGCCAGACGAGTCGTACGAGGTGACGAAGTTTCTGAAGAACGGCAAGGACGTAAGCTACCGTGCCGAAGACCGCGATGAGGATGCGCGACTGCTGGCGCGACTGCTGAAGTACCACGAGACCACTGCAGCAGCGGCAATCAGCGTCAGCATGGAGACCAGCGGCACGCACGTGTTGCCAGACGAGTCGTACGAGGTGACGAAGTTTCTGAAGAACGGCAAGGACGTAAGCTACCGTGCCGAAGACCGCGATGAGGGATGCGCGACTGCTGGAGTACCACGAGACCACTGCAGCAGCGGCAATCGGCGTCAGCATGGAGACCAGCGGCACGCACGTGTTGCCAGACGAGTCGTACGAGGTGACGAAGTTTCTGAAGAACGGCAAGGACGTAAGCTACCGTGCCGAAGACCGCGATGAGGGATGCGCGACTGCTGGAGTACCACGAGACCACCTGCAGCAGCGGCAATCGGCGTCAGCATGGAGACCAGCGGCACGCACGTGTTGCCAGACGAGTCGTACGAGGTGACGAAGTTTCTGAAGAACGGCAAGGACGTAAATACCGTGCCGAAGACCGCGATGAGGGATGCGCGACTGCTGGAGTACCACGAGACCACTGCAGCAGCGGCAATCGGCGTCAGCATGGAGACCAGCGGCACGCACGTGTTGCCAGACGAGTCGTACGAGGTGACGAAGTTTCTGAAGAACGGCAAGGACGTGAAATACCGTGCCGAAGACCGCGATGAGGGATGCGCGACTGCTGGAGTACCACGAGACCACTGCAGCAGCGGCAATCGGCGTCAGCATGGAGACCAGCGGCACGCACGTGTTGCCAGACGAGTCGTACGAGGTGACGAAGTTTCTGAAGAACGGCAAGGACGTAAGCTACCGTGCCGAAGACCGCGATGAGGGATGCGCGACTGCTGGAGTACCACGAGACCACTGCAGCAGCGGCAATCGGCGTCAGCATGGAGACCAGCGGCACGCACGTGTTGCCAGACGAGTCGTACGAGGTGACGAAGTTTCTGAAGAACGGCAAGGACGTAAGCTACCGTGCCGAAGACCGCAATGAGGGATGCGCGACTGCTGGAGTACCACGAGACCACCGCAGCAGCGGCAATCAGCGTCAGCATGGAGACCAGCGGCACGCACGTGTTGCCAGACGAGTCGTACGAGGTGACGAAGTTTCTGAAGAACGGCAAGGACGTAAATAACGTGCCGAAGACCGCGATGAGGATGCGCGACTGCTGCGCGACTGCTGAAGTACCACGAGACCACCGCAGCAGCGGCAATCGGCGTCAGCATGGAGACCAGCGGCACGCACGTGTTGCCAGACGAGTCGTACGAGGTGACGAAGTTTCTGAAGAACGGCAAGGACGTAATACCGTGCCGAAGACCGCAATGAGGGATGCGCGACTGCTGGAGTACCACGAGACCACCGCAGCAGCGGCAATCAGCGTCAGCATGGAGACCAGCGGCACGCACGTGTTGCCAGACGAGTCGTACGAGGTGACGAAGTTTCTGAAGAACGGCAAGGACGTAAATACCGTGCCGAAGACCGCGATGAGGGATGCGCGACTGCTGGTGCGACTACTGAAGTACCACGAGACCACCGCAGCAGCGGCAATCAGCGTCAGCATGGAGACCAGCGGCACGCACGTGTTGCCAGACGAGTCGTACGAGGTGACGAAGTTTCTGAAGAACGGCAAGGACGTGAAATAACGTGCCGAAGACCGCGAAGAGAGATGCGCGACTGCTGGTGCGACTACTGAAGTACCACGAGACCACCGCAGCGGCGGCAATCAGCGTCAGCATGGAGACCAGCGGCACGCACGTGTTGCCAGACGAGTCGTACGAGGTGACGAAGTTTCTGAAGAACGGCAAGGACGTAAGCTACCGTGCCGAAGACCGCGATGAGGGATGCGCGACTGCTGGAGTACCACGAGACCACTGCAGCAGCGGCAATCGGCGTCAGCATGGAGACCAGCGGCACGCACGTGTTGCCAGACGAGTCGTACGAGGTGACGAAGTTTCTGAAGAACGGCAAGGACGTGAAATAACGTGCCGAAGACCGCGATGAGGGATGCGCGACTGCTGGAGTACCACGAGACCACCGCAGCAGCGGCAATCGGCGTCAGCATGGAGACCAGCGGCACGCACGTGTTGCCAGACGAGTCGTACGAGGTGACGAAGTTTCTGAAGAACGGCAAGGACGTAAGCTACCGTGCCGAAGACCGCGAATGAGGATGCGCGACTGCTGGAGTACCACGAGACCACCGCAGCAGCGGCAATCGGCGTCAGCATGGAGACCAGCGGCACGCACGTGTTGCCAGACGAGTCGTACGAGGTGACGAAGTTTCTGAAGAACGGCAAGGACGTAAGCTACCGTGCCGAAGACCGCGATGAGGGATGCGCGACTGCTGGAGTACCACGAGACCACTGCAGCAGCGGCAATCAGCGTCAGCATGGAGACCAGCGGCACGCACGTGTTGCCAGACGAGTCGTACGAGGTGACGAAGTTTCTGAAGAACGGCAAGGACGTAAATAACGTGCCGAAGACCGCGATGAGGATGCGCGACTGCTGGTGCGACTACTGAAGTACCACGAGACCACTGCAGCAGCGGCAATCAGCGTCAGCATGGAGACCAGCGGCACGCACGTGTTGCCAGACGAGTCGTACGAGGTGACGAAGTTTCTGAAGAACGGCAAGGACGTGAAAACGTGCCGAAGACCGCGATGAGGGATGCGCGACTGCTGGAGTACCACGAGACCACTGCAGCAGCGGCAATCGGCGTCAGCATGGAGACCAGCGGCACGCACGTGTTGCCAGACGAGTCGTACGAGGTGACGAAGTTTCTGAAGAACGGCAAGGACGTGCTACCGTGCCGAAGACCGCGATGAGGGATGCGCGACTGCTGGAGTACCACGAGACCACTGCAGCAGCGGCAATCGGCGTCAGCATGGAGACCAGCGGCACGCACGTGTTGCCAGACGAGTCGTACGAGGTGACGAAGTTTCTGAAGAACGGCAAGGACGTAAATAACGTGCCGAAGACCGCGAAGAGGGATGCGCGACTGCTGGAGTACCACGAGACCACTGCAGCAGCGGCAATCGGCGTCAGCATGGAGACCAGCGGCACGCACGTGTTGCCAGACGAGTCGTACGAGGTGACGAAGTTTCTGAAGAACGGCAAGGACGTAAGCTACCGTGCCGAAGACCGCGATGAGGGATGCGCGACTGCTGCGACTACTGAAGTACCACGAGACCACTGCAGCAGCGGCAATCGGCGTCAGCATGGAGACCAGCGGCACGCACGTGTTGCCAGACGAGTCGTACGAGGTGACGAAGTTTCTGAAGAACGGCAAGGACGTGAAATAACGTGCCGAAGACCGCGATGAGGGATGCGCGACTGCTGGAGTACCACGAGACCACTGCAGCGGCAATCGGCGTCAGCATGGAGACCAGCGGCACGCACGTGTTGCCAGACGAGTCGTACGAGGTGACGAAGTTTCTGAAGAACGGCAAGGACGTAAATAACGTGCCGAAGACCGCGATGAGGGATGCGCGACTGCTGGAGTACCACGAGACCACTGCAGCAGCGGCAATCGGCGTCAGCATGGAGACCAGCGGCACGCACGTGTTGCCAGACGAGTCGTACGAGGTGACGAAGTTTCTGAAGAACGGCAAGGACGTGAAATAACGTGCCGAAGACCGCGATGAGGGATGCGCGACTGCTGGAGTACCACGAGACCACTGCAGCAGCGGCAATCGGCGTCAGCATGGAGACCAGCGGCACGCACGTGTTGCCAGACGAGTCGTACGAGGTGACGAAGTTTCTGAAGAACGGCAAGGACGTAAGCTACCGTGCCGAAGACCGCGATGAGGGATGCGCGACTGCTGGAGTACCACGAGACCACTGCAGCAGCGGCAATCGGCGTCAGCATGGAGACCAGCGGCACGCACGTGTTGCCAGACGAGTCGTACGAGGTGACGAAGTTTCTGAAGAACGGCAAGGACGTAAGCTAACGTGCCGAAGACCGCGATGAGGGATGCGCGACTGCTGGAGTACCACGAGACCACTGCAGCAGCGGCAATCGGCGTCAGCATGGAGACCAGCGGCACGCACGTGTTGCCAGACGAGTCGTACGAGGTGACGAAGTTTCTGAAGAACGGCAAGGACGTAAGCTACCGTGCCGAAGACCGCGATGAGGATGCGCGACTGCTGGTGCGACTACTGAAGTACCACGAGACCACCGCAGCAGCGGCAATCAGCGTCAGCATGGAGACCAGCGGCACGCACGTGTTGCCAGACGAGTCGTACGAGGTGACGAAGTTTCTGAAGAACGGCAAGGACGTGAAATAACGTGCCGAAGACCGCGATGAGGGATGCGCGACTGCTGGAGTACCACGAGACCACTGCAGCAGCGGCAATCGGCGTCAGCATGGAGACCAGCGGCACGCACGTGTTGCCAGACGAGTCGTACGAGGTGACGAAGTTTCTGAAGAACGGCAAGGACGTAAAATACCGTGCCGAAGACCGCGATGAGGGATGCGCGACTGCTGGAGTACCACGAGACCACTGCAGCAGCGGCAATCGGCGTCAGCATGGAGACCAGCGGCACGCACGTGTTGCCAGACGAGTCGTACGAGGTGACGAAGTTTCTGAAGAACGGCAAGGACGTGCTACCGTGCCGAAGACCGCGATGAGGGATGCGCGACTGCTGGAGTACCACGAGACCACTGCAGCAGCGGCAATCGGCGTCAGCATGGAGACCAGCGGCACGCACGTGTTGCCAGACGAGTCGTACGAGGTGACGAAGTTTCTGAAGAACGGCAAGGACGTAAATAACGTGCCGAAGACCGCGATGAGGGATGCGCGACTGCTGGAGTACCACGAGACCACCAGCAGCGGCAATCGGCGTCAGCATGGAGACCAGCGGCACGCACGTGTTGCCAGACGAGTCGTACGAGGTGACGAAGTTTCTGAAGAACGGCAAGGACGTGAAATACCGCCGAAGACCGCGATGAGGATGCGCGACTGCTGGTGCGACTACTGAAGTACCACGAGACCACCGCAGCAGCGGCAATCAGCGTCAGCATGGAGACCAGCGGCACGCACGTGTTGCCAGACGAGTCGTACGAGGTGACGAAGTTTCTGAAGAACGGCAAGGACGTGAATAACGCCGAAGACCGCGATGAGGATGCGCGACTGCTGGAGTACCACGAGACCACTGCAGCAGCGGCAATCGGCGTCAGCATGGAGACCAGCGGCACGCACGTGTTGCCAGACGAGTCGTACGAGGTGACGAAGTTTCTGAAGAACGGCAAGGACGTAAATACCGTGCCGAAGACCGCGATGAGGGATGCGCGACTGCTGGAGTACCACGAGACCACCGCAGCAGCGGCAATCGGCGTCAGCATGGAGACCAGCGGCACGCACGTGTTGCCAGACGAGTCGTACGAGGTGACGAAGTTTCTGAAGAACGGCAAGGACGTGATAACGTGCCGAAGACCGCGATGAGGGATGCGACTGCTGGAGTACCACGAGACCACCGCAGCAGCGGCAATCAGCGTCAGCATGGAGACCAGCGGCACGCACGTGTTGCCAGACGAGTCGTACGAGGTGACGAAGTTTCTGAAGAACGGCAAGGACGTGAAATAACGTGCCGAAGACCGCGATGAGGGATGCGCGACTGCTGGAGTACCACGAGACCACCGCAGCAGCGGCAATCAGCGTCAGCATGGAGACCAGCGGCACGCACGTGTTGCCAGACGAGTCGTACGAGGTGACGAAGTTTCTGAAGAACGGCAAGGACGTAAATACCGTGCCGAAGACCGCGATGAGGGATGCGCGACTGCTGGAGTACCACGAGACC
This sequence comes from Phytophthora hibernalis, assembly GCA_012656075.1. NCBI lineage: Eukaryota > Oomycota > Peronosporomycetes > Peronosporales > Peronosporaceae > Phytophthora > Phytophthora hibernalis. Next base: position 4,772 of record JAAKBF010000159.1, on the reverse strand, counting down.
ACCGCAGCAGCGGCAATCGGCGTCAGCATGGAGACCAGCGGCACGCACGTGTTGCCAGACGAGTCGTACGAGGTGACGAAGTTTCTGAAGAACGGCAAGGACGTGAAATAACGTGCCGAAGACCGCGATGAGGGATGCGCGACTGCTGGAGTACCACGAGACCACTGCAGCAGCGGCAATCGGCGTCAGCATGGAGACCAGCGGCACGCACGTGTTGCCAGACGAGTCGTACGAGGTGACGAAGTTTCTGAAGAACGGCAAGGACGTGAAATAACGTGCCGAAGACCGCGAAGAGGGATGCGCGACTGCTGGAGTACCACGAGACCACTGCAGCAGCGGCAATCAGCGTCAGCATGGAGACCAGCGGCACGCACGTGTTGCCAGACGAGTCGTACGAGGTGACGAAGTTTCTGAAGAACGGCAAGGACGTAAATAACGTGCCGAAGACCGCGATGAGGGATGCGCGACTGCTGGAGTACCACGAGACCACTGCAGCAGCGGCAATCGGCGTCAGCATGGAGACCAGCGGCACGCACGTGTTGCCAGACGAGTCGTACGAGGTGACGAAGTTTCTGAAGAACGGCAAGGACGTGAAATAACGTGCCGAAGACCGCGATGAGGGATGCGCGACTGCTGGAGTACCACGAGACCACCGCAGCAGCGGCAATCAGCGTCAGCATGGAGACCAGCGGCACGCACGTGTTGCCAGACGAGTCGTACGAGGTGACGAAGTTTCTGAAGAACGGCAAGGACGTGAAATAACGTGCCGAAGACCGCAATGAGGGATGCGCGACTGCTGAGTACCACGAGACCACCGCAGCAGCGGCAATCGGCGTCAGCATGGAGACCAGCGGCACGCACGTGTTGCCAGACGAGTCGTACGAGGTGACGAAGTTTCTGAAGAACGGCAAGGACGTGAAATAACGTGCCGAAGACCGCGATGAGGGATGCGCGACTGCTGGAGCGACTACTGAAGTACCACGAGACCACCGCAGCAGCGGCAATCAGCGTCAGCATGGAGACCAGCGGCACGCACGTGTTGCCAGACGAGTCGTACGAGGTGACGAAGTTTCTGAAGAACGGCAAGGACGAAATAACGTGCCGAAGACCGCGATGAGGGATGCGCGACTGCTGGTGCGACTACTGAAGACCACGAGACCACCGCAGCGGCGGCAATCAGCGTCAGCATGGAGCCCAGCGGCACGCACGTGTTGCCAGACGAGTCGTACGAGGTGACGAAGTTTCTGAAGAACGGCAAGGACGTGAAATAACGTGCCGAAGACCGCGATGAGGGATGCGCGACTGCTGGAGTACCACGAGACCACCGCAGCAGCGGCAATCGGCGTCAGCATGGAGCCCAGCGGCACGCACGTGTTGCCAGACGAGTCGTACGAGGTGACGAAGTTTCTGAAGAACGGCAAGGACGTGAAATAACGTGCCGAAGACCGCGATGAGGGATGCGCGACTGCTGGAGTACCACGAGACCACTGCAGCAGCGGCAATCGGCGTCAGCATGGAGACCAGCGGCACGCACGTGTTGCCAGACGAGTCGTACGAGGTGACGAAGTTTCTGAAGAACGGCAAGGACGTGAAATAACGTGCCGAAGACCGCGATGAGGGATGCGCGACTGCTGGAGTACCACGAGACCACTGCAGCAGCGGCAATCGGCGTCAGCATGGAGACCAGCGGCACGCACGTGTTGCCAGACGAGTCGTACGAGGTGACGAAGTTTCTGAAGAACGGCAAGGACGTGATACCGTGCCGAAGACCGCGATGAGGATGCGCGACTGCTGGAGTACCACGAGACCACTGCAGCAGCGGCAATCGGCGTCAGCATGGAGACCAGCGGCACGCACGTGTTGCCAGACGAGTCGTACGAGGTGACGAAGTTTCTGAAGAACGGCAAGGACCGTTACCGTGCCGAAGACCGCGATGAGGGATGCGCGACTGCTGGAGCGACTACTGAAGACCACGAGACCACAGCAGCGGCAATCGGCGTCAGCATGGAGACCAGCGGCACGCACGTGTTGCCAGACGAGTCGTACGAGGTGACGAAGTTTCTGAAGAACGGCAAGGACGTGAAATACCGTGCCGAAGACCGCGATGAGGGATGCGCGACTGCTGGAGTACCACGAGACCACTGCAGCAGCGGCAATCGGCGTCAGCATGGAGACCAGCGGCACGCACGTGTTGCCAGACGAGTCGTACGAGGTGACGAAGTTTCTGAAGAACGGCAAGGACGTGAAATAACGTGCCGAAGACCGCGATGAGGGATGCGCGACTGCTGGAGTACCACGAGACCACTGCAGCAGCGGCAATCGGCGTCAGCATGGAGACCAGCGGCACGCACGTGTTGCCAGACGAGTCGTACGAGGTGACGAAGTTTCTGAAGAACGGCAAGGACGTAAGCTACCGTGCCGAAGACCGCGATGAGGATGCGCGACTGCTGGAGTACCACGAGACCACTGCAGCAGCGGCAATCGGCGTCAGCATGGAGACCAGCGGCACGCACGTTGCCAGACGAGTCGTACGAGGTGACGAAGTTTCTGAAGAACGGCAAGGACGTAAATACCGTGCCGAAGACCGCGATGAGGGATGCGCGACTGCTGGGTACCACGAGACCACTGCAGCAGCGGCAATCGGCGTCAGCATGGAGACCAGCGGCACGCACGTGTTGCCAGACGAGTCGTACGAGGTGACGAAGTTTCTGAAGAACGGCAAGGACGTGAAATAACGTGCCGAAGACCGCGATGAGGGATGCGCGACTGCTGGAGCGACTACTGAGTACCACGAGACCACTGCAGCAGCGGCAATCGGCGTCAGCATGGAGACCAGCGGCACGCACGTGTTGCCAGACGAGTCGTACGAGGTGACGAAGTTTCTGAAGAACGGCAAGGACGTGAAAACGTGCCGAAGACCGCGATGAGGGATGCGCGACTGCTGGAGTACCACGAGACCACCGCAGCAGCGGCAATCAGCGTCAGCATGGAGACCAGCGGCACGCACGTGTTGCCAGACGAGTCGTACGAGGTGACGAAGTTCTGAAGAACGGCAAGGACGTAAATACCGTGCCGAAGACCGCGATGAGGATGCGCGACTGCTGGAGTACCACGAGACCACCGCAGCAGCGGCAATCAGCATGGAGACCAGCGGCACGCACGTGTTGCCAGACGAGTCGTACGAGGTGACGAAGTTTCTGAAGAACGGCAAGGACGTAAATAACGTGCCGAAGACCGCGATGAGGGATGCGCGACTGCTGAGTACCACGAGACCACTGCAGCAGCGGCAATCGGCGTCAGCATGGAGACCAGCGGCACGCACGTGTTGCCAGACGAGTCGTACGAGGTGACGAAGTTTCTGAAGAACGGCAAGGACGTGAAATACCGTGCCGAAGACCGCGATGAGGATGCGCGACTGCTGGTGCGACTACTGAAGACCACGAGACCACCGCAGCAGCGGCAATCGGCGTCAGCATGGAGACCAGCGGCACGCACGTGTTGCCAGACGAGTCGTACGAGGTGACGAAGTTTCTGAAGAACGGCAAGGACGTGAAATAACGTGCCGAAGACCGCGATGAGAGATGCGCGACTGCTAGAGCGACTGCTGAAGTACCACGAGACCACCGCAGCAGCGGCAATCAGCGTCAGCATGGAGCCCAGCGGCACGCACGTGTTGCCAGACGAGTCGTACGAGGTGACGAAGTTTCTGAAGAACGGCAAGGACGTGAAATACCGTGCCGAAGACCGCGATGAGGGATGCGCGACTGCTGGAGTACCACGAGACCACTGCAGCAGCGGCAATCGGCGTCAGCATGGAGACCAGCGGCACGCACGTGTTGCCAGACGAGTCGTACGAGGTGACGAAGTTTCTGAAGAACGGCAAGGACGTAAGCTACCGTGCCGAAGACCGCGATGAGGGATGCGCGACTGCTGAGCGACTACTGAAGACCACGAGACCACCGCAGCAGCGGCAATCAGCGCAGCATGCAGCCCAGCGGCACGCACGTGTTGCCAGACGAGTCGTACGAGGTGACGAAGTTTCTGAAGAACGGCAAGGACGTAAATAACGTGCCGAAGACCGCGAAGAGGGATGCGCGACTGCTGTGCGACTACTGAAGTACCACGAGACCACTGCAGCAGCGGCAATCAGCGTCAGCATGGCGACCAGCGGCACGCACGTGTTGCCAGACGAGTCGTACGAGGTGACGAAGTTTCTGAAGAACGGCAAGGACGAAATAACGTGCCGAAGACCGCGATGAGGATGCGCGACTGCTGGAGCGACTATGAGTACCACGAGGCCACCGCAGCGGCGGCAATCAGCGTCAGCATGGCGCCCAGCGGCACGCACGTGTTGCCAGACGAGTCGTACGAGGTGACGAAGTTTCTGAAGAACGGCAAGGACGTAAGCTACCGTGCCGAAGACCGCGATGAGGGATGCGCGACTGCTGGACTGAACCACGAGACCACCGCAGCAGCGGCAATCGGCGTCAGCATGGAGACCAGCGGCACGCACGTGTTGCCAGACGAGTCGCAACGAGTGACGAAGTTTCTGAAGAACGGCAAGGACGTGAAATAACGTGCCGAAGACTGCAATGAGGGATGCGCGACTGCTGGAGTACCACGAGACCACCGCAGCGGCAATCAGCGTCAGCATGGAGACCAGCGGCACGCACGTGTTGCCAGACGAGTCGTACGAGGTGACGAAGTTTCTGAAGAACGGCAAGGACGTGTTACCGTGCCGAAGACCGCGATGAGGGATGCGCGACTGCTGG